>CM075773.1:38409579-39672079 GCA_037974665.1 Ehretia macrophylla | reverse complement strand
AGTTACGTGGCACACAGCATACCGTTGGAAAGCTCTCCGAGTGCTCTATGACGGGTGCAGCAAGCCTGCTCGGCTGTGCCTATTTTCGGAGCCCAAAATTGAACGTTTTCATTAGTTTCTTGACACTTTTCTTCTTTTGAGTTATTTTTCCGTCTTGGATCGTACGTTGTGAGCCGTGAAAAGGACGACAATCTAATCCATCACATTTCTATTACTGAATCCCACGGCACCTTGGGCAAGACAACATCGCTTCACATAGAGGCTGGACCCGCAAACAAAGGGAGTGGGGCTTAGGACCAGGTCTCCGTCGCTCCGGTTCCCATAACTTTTGATCCGTAGGAATTTACGTGGCGCGCAGCATACCGTTGGAAAGCACACCGAGAGCTCTACGACGGGGGCAACAAGCCTCCTTGGCTACGCCTGTTTTTGGAGCCCAAAATCGAATGATTTCATGAGTTTATGGACACTTTTCTTCTTTTGCCCTGTCTTTCGGTCCCGGATCGTACGTCGTGAGCTGCAAAAAGGACGACAACCTAATCCATCACATTTCTATTACCGAATCCCACGGCACCTTGGGCAATACAACTTCATTTCACATAGAGGCTGGGCCCGCAAACCGAGGGAGTGGAGCTTAGGACCAGGTCTCCGTCGCTCCGGTGCCCATAACTTTTTATCCATAAGGAGTTACGCGGCACACAGCATACCGTTGGAAAGCTCTCTGAGAGCTCTACAACGGGGGTAGTAAGCTTGCTTGCCTGCGCCTATTTTCGGAGACCAAAATTTAACGTTTTCATCAGTTTTTGGACAATTTTCTTCTTTTGCGATGTTTTTTCGTCTTGGATCGTACGTCGTGAGCAACGAAAAGGACGACAACCTAATCTATCACATTTCTCTTACCGAATCCCATGGCACCTTGGGAAGACAACTTCGCTTCAAGTGGAGGCTGGGCCCGCAAACCGAGGGCGTGGGGCTGAGGACCAGGTCTCCGTCGCTCCGGTGCCCATAACTTTTGATCCGTAAGGAATTACTCGGCGCACAGCATACCGTTGGAAAGCTCTCTGAGAGCTATACGACGGGGGTGGTAAGCCTCCTCGGCTGCGTCTATTTTTGGAGCCCAAAATCGAATTATTTCATCAGTTTTTGGACACATTTCTTCTTTTGCCTTGTTTTTTTGTCCAGGATTGTACGTCGTGATCCGCGTAAAGGACGACAAACTAATCCATTGCATTTCCACTACCGAATCCCACGACACCTTAGGCAAGAAAACTTCGTTTCATGTAGAGAATGGGCCCGCAAACCAAGGGCGTGGGGCTAAGGACCAGGTCTCCGTCGCTTTGGTACCCATAATTTTTGATCCGTAAGGACTTCCGTGGCGCGCAGCATACCGTTGGAAAGCTCTCCGAGAGCTCTACGACGGGGACAGCAAGCCTGCTGGGTTGCGCCTATTTTCAGATCCCAACATTTAACATTTTCATCTGTTTCTCGACACTTTTCTTCTTTTGCGCTGTTTTTCTGTCCTGGATCGTACGTCGTGAGCCGCGAAAAGGACGACAACATAATCCATCACATTTCTATTACCGAATCCCATGGCATCTTGTGCAAGACAACTTCACTTCACGTAGAGGCTGGGCCCGCAAACCGAGGGCGTGGGGCTTAGGACTAGGTCTCCGTCGTTCCGGTGCCCATAACTTTTAATTCGTAAGGAGTTATGCAGAACACAGCATACCGTTGGAAAGCTCTCCGAGAGCTCTACGACAGGGGCAGCAAGCCTGCTCAGCTACGCTTATTTTCGTAGCCCAAAATTGAACATTTTCATAAGTTTTTGGACATTTTCTTGTTTTGCGCTATTTTTTCGTCATGGATCGTACGTCGTGAGCCGCAAAAAGGACGACAACCTAATCCATCACATTTCTATTACCGAATCCCATGGCATCTTGGGGAAGACAACTTCGCTTCACGTTGAGACTATGCCCGTAAACCGAGGGTGTGGGGCTTAGGACCAGGTCTCCGTCGCTCCGGTGCCTATAACTTTTGATCCGTAAGGAGTTACACGACGCGCTGCATACCGTTGGAAAGCTCTCCGAGAGCTCTACGACCGGGGCTGTAAGCCTCCTTGGCTGCGCCCTTTTTCGGAGACCAAAATCGAATTATTTCATCAATTTCTGGACATTTTTCTTCTTTTGCCCTATTTTTCCGTCCCGGATCGTACGTCGTGATCCGCGAAAAGGACGACAACTAGCCATCACATTTCTATTACCAAATCCCACGGCACCTTAGGCAAGACAACTTCGCTTCACGTAAAGGCTGGGCCCGTAAACCGAGGGAGTGGGGCTTAGGACCAGGTATCCGCTGCTCCGGTGCCCATCACTTTTAATCCGTAAGGAGTTATGCGGCACACAGTATACCGTTAGAAAGCTCTCCGAGAGCTCTACGACGAGGGCAGCAAGCCTGCTGGGCTGCGCCTATTTTCAGAGCCCAACATTTAACGTTTTCATCTATTTCTCGACACTTTTCTTCTTTTGCATTGTTTTTCCATCCTGGATCGTACGTCGTGAGCCGCGAAAAGGATGACAACCTAATCCATAACATTTCTATTACCGAATCCCATGGAAACTTGTGCAAGACAACTTCACTTCACGTAGAGGCTGGGCCCACAAACCAAGGACGTGGGGCTTAGGACCAGGTCTCCGTCGCTCCGGTGCCCATAACTGTTGATCCGCAAGGAGTTACGCGGCACACAGCATACCGTTGGAAAGCTGTCCGAGAGTTCTTCGATTGGGGCAGTAAGCCTGCTCGGCTGCACCTATTTTCGGAGCGCAAAATTGAACTTTTTCATCAGTTTCTAAACACTTACTTATTTTGCGCTATTTTTCCTTCCTGGATCGTACGTCGTGAGCCGCGAAAAGGGCGACAGCCTAATCCATCACATTTCTATTACTGAATCCCATAGCAAATTGGGCAAGACTACTTGGCTTCACGTAGAGACTAGGCACACATACCGAGGGCGTGGGGCTTAGGACCAGGTCTCCGTCGCTCCGGCGCCCATAACTTTTGATCCGTAAGGAGTTACGCGGCGCACAGCATACCGTTGAAAAGCTCTCCGAGAGCTCTATGACAAGGGCAGCAAGCCTCCTCGGCTGCGCCTATTTTTGGAGCCCAAAATCGAATGATTTCATCAATTTCTGGACACTTTTCTTCTTTTGCCCTGTTTTTCCATCCCGGATCGTACGTCATGAGCCGCGAAAAGGACGGCAACCTAATCCATCACATTTCTATTACCAAATCCCACGGCACCTTGGGCAAGACAACTTCGCTTCATGTAGAGACTGGGCCAGCAAACCGAGGAAGTGGGGCTTAGGACCAGGTCTCTATCGCTCCGGTGCCCATAACTTTTCATCCGTAAGGAGTTACGCGGCGCGCAGCATACCGTTGGAAAGCTCTCCGAGGGCTACACGACGGGGGCAGCAAGCCCCCTCTGCTGCGCCTGTTTTCGGAACCCAAAATCGAATGATTTCATCATTTTCAAAACACTTTTCTTCTTTTGCCCTTTTTTTCCATCCCGGATCGTACGTCGTGAGCCGCAAAAAAAAATACAACCTAATCTATCACATTTCAATTATCGAATCCCACAGCAACTTGGGCAAGACAACTTCGCTTCACGTAGAGAATGGGCCCTCAAACCGAGGGAGTGGGGCTTAGGACCAGGTCTCCGTCGGTCCGGTGCCCTCAACTTTTGATCTGTAAGAAGTTACGTGGCACACAGCATACCGTTGGAAAGCTCTCCGAGGGCTCTATGACGAGGGCAGCAAGCCCCCTCGGCTGCGCCTGTTTTCGGAGCCCAAAATCGAATGATTTCATCATTTTCATAACACTTTTCTTCTTTTGAGTTGTTTTTCCGTCCTGGATCGTACGTTGTGAGCAGCGAAAAGGACAATAACCTAATCCATCACATTTCTATTACCGAATCCCACGGCACCTTGGGCAAGACAACTTCGCTTCACATAGAGGCTGGGCCAGCAAACCGAGGGAGTGGGGCTTAGGACCAGGTCTCTGTCGCTCCGGTGCCCATAACTTTTGATCCGTAAGAAGTTAAGCAGCGCGCATCATACCGTTGGAAAGTACTCCGAGAGCTCTACGACGGGGGCAGCAATCCTCCTTGCCTACGATTGTATTCGGAGACCAAAATCGAATAATTTCACTAGTTTATGGATACTTTTATTCTTTTGCCCTGTTTTTCCGTCCTGGATCGTACGTCGTGAGCCGCGAAATGGATGACAACCTAATCTATCACATTTCTATTACCGAATCCCATGGCACCATGGGCAAGACAACTTCGCTTCACATAGAGGCTAGGCCCGCAAACCGAGTGAGTGGAGCTTAGGACCAGGTTTCCGTCGCTCCGGTGCCCATAACTTTTGATCCGTAAGGAGTTATGCGGCACACAGCATACCGTTGGGAAGCTCTCTGTGAGCTCTACAACGGGGGCAGTATGCCTCCTCGGTTGCGCCTATTTTCGGAGCCCAAAATAGAATGATTTCATCATTTTTGGACACTTTTCTTTCTTTGCCCTGTTTTTCGGTCCCGGATCGTACGTTGTGAGCCGCGAAAAGGACGACAACCTAATCCATCACATTTCTATTACTGAATCCCACGACACCTTGGGCAAGACAACATCGCTTCACATAGAGGCTGGGCCAGCAAACCGAGGGAGTGGGGCTTAGGACCAGGTCTCCGTCGCTCCGGTGCCCATAACTTTTGATTCGTAAGAATTTACGTGGTGCGCAGCATACCGTTGGAAAGCACTCCGAGAGCTCTACGACGGGGGCAACAAGCCTCCTTGGCTACGCCTATTTTTGGAGCCCAAAATCGAATGATTTCATCAGTTTATGGACACTTTTCTTCTTTTGCCCTGTCTTTCCGTCCCAGATCGTACGTCGTGAGCTGTAAAAAGGACGACAACCTAATCCATCACATTTCTATTACCGAATCCCATGGCACCTTGGGCAAGACAACTTCGCTTCACGTAGAGGCTGAGCCCGCGAACCGAGGGAGTGGAGCTTAGGACCAGGTCTCCGTCGCTCCGGTGCCCATAACTTTTGATCCGTATGGAGTTACGCGGCACGCAGCATACCGTTAGAAATCTCTCAGAGAGCTCTACGACAAGGGCAGCAAGCGTGCTGGGCTGCGCCTATTTTCAGAGCCAAAAATTTAACGTTTTCATCAGTTTCTGGACACTTTTCTTCTTTTGCGCTGTTTTTTCGTCCTTAATCGTACGTCGTGAGCCGTGAAAAGGACGACAACCTAATCCATCACATTTCTATTACCGAATCCCATGGAAACTTGTGCAAGTCAATATCACTTCACGTAGAGGCTGGGCCCGCAAACTGAGGGCGTGGGGCTTAGGACCAGGTCTCCGTCGCTCCGGTGCCCATAACTTTTGATCCGTAAGGAGTTATGTAGCACACAACATACCGTTGGAAAGCTCTCTGAGAGCTCTACGACAGGGGCATCAAACCTGCTTGGCTGCGCCTATTTTTGGAGCCTAAATTTGAACCGTTTCATCAGTTTCTGTGCACTTTACTTATTTTGTGTTGTTTTTCCTTCCTGGATCATACGTCGTGAGCCGCGAAAAGAACGACAACCTAATCCATCACATTTCTATTACCGAATCCCACAGAACCTTGGGCAAGACAACTTCGCTTCACGTAGAGACTGCGCCCGCAAACCGAGGGCGTGGGGCTTAGGACCAGGTCTCCGTCGCTCCGGTGCCCATAACTTTTCATCCGTAAGGAGTTACGAGGCGCGCAGCATACTGTTGGAAAGCTCTCCGAGAGCTCTACGACAGGGGCAGCAAGCCGCCTCGGCTGTGCCTATTTTCAGAGTCCAAAATCGAATGATTTCATTAGTTTCTGGACACTTTTCTTCTTTTGCCCTGTTTTTCCATCCCGGATCGTACGTTGTGAGCCGCGAAAAGGACGACAACCTAATCCATCACATTTCTATTAGCGAAACCCACGGTACCTTAGGCAAGATTAATTCGCTTCACGTAGAGACTAGGCTCGCAAACCGAGGGCATGGGGCTTAGGACCAGGTCTCCATCGCTCCGGTGCCCATAACTTTTGATCCGTAAGAAGTTACGCAGCGCGCAGCATACCGTTGGAAAGCTTTCCGAGAGCTCTATGACGGGGGCAGCAAGCCTGCTTGGCTGCGCCTATTTTCGGAGCCCAAAATTTAACGTTTTCATTAGTTTCTGGATACTTTACTTATTTTGTGCTGTTTTTCTTTCCTGGATCGTACGTCGTGAGCCGCGAAAACGACGACAACCTAATCTATCACATTTCTATTATCGAATCCCGTGGCACCTTGGGCAAGACTACTTCGCTTCACGTAGAGACTAGGCCTGCAAATCGACGGTGTGGAGCTTAGGACCACGTCTCCGTCGCTCCGGTGCCCATAACTTTTGATCTGTAAGGAGTTACGCGGCGCGCAACATACATTTGGAAAGCTCTTCGAGAGCTCTACGACGGGGGCAGCAAGCCTCCTTGGCTGCGCCTGTTTTCGGAGCCCAAAATCGAATGATTTCATCAGTTTCTGTACACTTTTCTTCTTTTGCCCTATTTTTTCGTTCCGGATCGTATGTTGTGAGCCGCGAAAAGCACGACAACCTAATCCATCGTATTTCTATTACTGAATCCCACAGCACCTTGGGCAAGACAACTTCGCTTCACGTAGAGACTGGGCCAGCAAACTGAGGGCGTGGGGCTTAGGACCAGGTCTCCGTCGGTCCGGTGCCCATAACTTTTGATCCGTAAGGAGTTACGCGGCGCGCAACATACCGTTTGAAAGCACTCCGAGAGCTCTACGACGGGGGCAGCAAGCCTCCTCGGTTGCGCCTATTTTCGGAGCCCAAAATCAAATCATTTCATCAGTTTCTGGACACTTTTTTTCTTTTGCCTTGTTTTTTCGTGTAAGGCCTGACCCCGATTTACGTGCGATACCTCGTTTCGTGTGCCCTAACCTAGATTTGCATGCCTTGACCTAGGTTTAAGAATTGTGTTCATTTTTTATGCCATGTATTGAATTACGTGCTTTCGTTTAGGGTAGCGTGCATTTACTTGAAAAATGTGCATTCATCTTGTAGTTCGTGTCCTACCTCGTAGTGCGTGCCCTTGACCTAGGAAAGCGTGCCCTCACGCTAATCAAGAAAGAATCTTACACAAAGCACTAGACTATTAAACAATCCTACAAAATCCACTATCAATATTATAATCATAATTCAACTCACTAGAAGACAAAAAGTTCACTAAACACTAAACATTCTTCATTCTTTATTCCTTATTCTTTTTGCACTTCCAACACACAATTTAATAATACTCCAATAGTTGACAAAAATTCAGATTTGGCACATGCTTTGGCCGGCCATACCAAGGCTTTTGCACAAGGTTTGAACAATTATTCAATTAATCATGCATGCTTAGACAAACTATGACACAAATGCATAAAAATTGCTCAAAACCACCTCAATTTTCTCACCTTGCTCGACCAAACCACCTACGCCCATGCTAACATTTTAAATTTCATCTTGAAGACACAAAAAGGCTGAATTTTTATGCCCAAGGCCGACCACTTGCTCAAAATTTGCAAAGCCATCATTTTTTTTTTTGTCATTTCTTCTTTCTTCCTCAACCTTCTCTCTCTCCCTCTCATTCTTCTCTCTCTCTCGGCCTTGGCTGAGTTCTCACCTCCCATAGCTCATCTTCTTCACACTTTGGTCAATCAAGACAAGCATCAAGCAAGGAAAATCGAGCAAGCTAGCTAGGATGCAAGAATAATGTATGTCTTTGCTTCTGTACTTGAGTTATATGTTCGTTCATAAGCTTTTGCAACCATGCATGGCTAGATCTTGGCTTGAAAGTGATGATAGGTGAAGTCGGATTGTTGACAACTCTCTGACCAGTTTGTTTCGAGGTAAGTTTAGCCAGGAAAATGATGTTGAAAATGCATGAAAATTTGTAGGTGACTAGTTTTTCCAGTTTTGAACATTTTTCGAAGAAATAGGCCAAAGCTAATTTTGAATCTATGGTCCTCAAAATGGCAAATCTTTAAAATGTGTCCAAATCTGGAAATCTGGAAAAATGAAGCAGGTTTTGACAAATGCACTGATCTTGTAGAACGAACCAGATTTGAATTAGTAAATGATATTCAAAATGGATGAAACTTGGTGTGCGGCAAGATTTTTCAGTTCTGGACATTGTTGTCAGAAATGGACTAAGGCTAAATCTGACCCTAAGGACCTCAAAAATGTCAATTATCGAAATGTGTGCAAATCTGGACAGTTTTGTGCTATCCCACTGTTTCGGCTATATCTAATGATCCTGAACTCCAATTGATGCAAGGTTTGTCTCTGATTTTAGTTCACTTATTAAGATTTAATTTGACATCTTAATCACTGGATTTGAATATTGTTTGATTATCCTATTGATTGTGAGAAAACAGCCTAATGCAGTAAGGGTTTCACTTAGTGTTATGCTTAGAAATATTGTTGTGACTCCTCTTGTTGAATTAAATGCTTGGGATTGTCGCTTCGGGATGTTGGGTGGACTGTTTTGAATGTTTGAGGATGTTGAATTAAATGATGCATGCCTTGAGATTGACTTTGAGTTGGTTTGGGGCTCAAATTGCACGAATATGCATGAAATGGAAACCCTAATGACTAGGTAGTTTTGCTAAGTGTTGATCATTTGGATATTGTGTGGAATTATATGTTTAGTAGGCTGCCCGTAAATGCCTTTATAGTCCTAAATGTGATTTTGATCATTGCATGTTGACAAATAGGCTTTTCTTGCGCCCGAACCCACGTAGATGTTATTGCATGTTGAATAATCTTATTACTTGATCACGTGGACTTCGTAATGAGTTATATGGCTTGATTTACATATGTTACATGGCTGCCCGTTTAATGTTCATATAACTCTATATGCCTTTCAAGTGAAATTACCTGTTTTATCATGCCCTACTTGTTTACTTGTCAATGTGCAATCTTATGACTGTCCGGAGGCAACCTACTTTGTTGTCCTCCGAACGTGATATGTTAATGTCATAAATGTGTACTGCATACAAGGTTGCAACCTTTCCTGTCGGCATGGTAGCGATCACGCACACCAGGCGGCATCAGGCTTGCCGGTGCACCCGTGACTACCATGGTCCCATTCCTTCTCTCGCTTGGGGGCTAAACTTCATCGGAGAGTTGGGTTTTAGGATTTCGGGGTACATCCGGAGTACACCCACCTAGCGTGTTTGGGGGATGATTTGAAGTCGGCCGCAACAACTGATTCTGGAACTGATCTGAGAACAAAAGCTCACTGTATCCTTTTTACTGCGTGTATAAGTACTCTCGCTTGGTTCCTAGAGGACCTCGGGGAGGAAAGACTGGTATTTCTGTTCCTGTACTTATATTATTGTTATATTCATGCTTGCAAAAGGATTTCATAAGTTGAACCGGAAAATGAGTTTCAAAACCTATTTATCGTTCCCCCTCGCTGAGTTCATAAGGACTCACCCTCTTTTATCATCTCAGGTGATGAAGATCCAGAACAGGTACCCGAAGACGGTGTGCCTAACGATGAATCCCTGGAGTGATTGCCTGTTTGTGTGCTTTGCATGATTATGGCTACTTGTGAACTTTATCCTACCTGAAGACTATTTCTTTTATGTTGCTTGCTATTTGTAATATAAAAGACCCCCGTTGTAATTTGGGGTCTAATTTTGGTTTGTACTGATATTGCTAGACAGACACTAGACACTACTTTGATCGTTTTGCTATTATTACCGCTAGTATCTATCATAGGTTATGACGTATTAGTTAAGGACTAAGTAAATGAACTTATCCAATCTTAAACAGGTACTCGCTATTAAGTTAAGATCAATAGGTACTTTTATAACGAGGATAAACAATCAAACGAGACATCGAGATAACCAATAGGCGTTTCAATTGACGTTAAATGGTAATACTAGTTGGAAATGAAACTTGAGATTAGAAAAAACTAAGGCGTTTAGAGAATTAGGCCAAACCAAAGAGTCCAATTACAGCCGTCATGCTGCCAGATTTTCGGAAAACTTTGGAATTTAGACTCAAACGATAGGAATTAAATCTTCATAAACGGTTAAGTATGTGACATGTTCTGAACGTTTAGATCAAACCCTAGTCTAACCTTATAGGCCGGGTTGGGGCATGACATTCCGTCGTGGATCGTACGTCGTGAGCCGCGAAAAGGACGACAATCTAATCCATCACATTTCTATTACCGAATCCCACGGCACCCTGGGCAAGACAACTTCGAATCACGTAGAGACTGGGCCCGCAAACCGAGGGCGTGGGGCTTAAGACCAGGTCTCCGTCGCTCCGGTGCCCATAACTTTTGATCCGTAAGGAGTTACACGGCGCACAGCATACCGTTGGAAAGCTCTCTGAGAGCTCTACGATGGTAGCAGCAAGCCTCCTCAGCTGTGTCTGTTTTCGGAGCCCAAAATCGAATGATTTCATCAATTTCTGGACACTTTTCTTCTTTTGTCCTGTTTTTTCATCCCGGATCATACATCGCGAGCCGCGAAAAAGACGACAACATAATCCATCACATTTCTATTACCGAATCCCACAGCACCTTGGGAAAGACAACTTCGCTTCACGTAGAGGTTGGGCCCGCAAACCGAGGGAGTGGGGCTTAGGACCAGGTCTCCGTCGCTCCGGTGCCCATAACTTTTGATCCGTAAGGAGTTACGTGGTACATAGCATAACGTTGGAAAGCACACCGAGAGCTCTACGACGGGGCAGCAAGCCTGCTGGGCTGCGTCTATTTTCAGAGCCCAACATTTAACGTTTTCATCTGTTTCATGACACATTTATTCTTTTGCGCTGTTTTTCCATCCTGGATCGTACGTCGTGAACCGCGAAAAGGACGACCTAATCCATCACATTTCTATTACCGAATCCCACGGCACCTTGGGTAAGACAACTTCACTTCACGTATAGGCTGGGCCCGTAAACCGAGGGCGTGGGGCTTAGGACAAGGTCTCCGTCGCTCCGGTGCCCATAACTTTTGATCCGTAAGGAGCTACGCAGCACACAGCATACCGTTGGAAAGCTCTCTGAGAGCTCTACGACGGGGGCAGCAAGCCTGGTGGGCTGCGCCTATTTTTGGAGCCCAACATTTAACGTTTTCATATATTTCTCAACACATTTCTTCTTTTGCGCTGTTTTTTCATCCTAGATCGAACGTCGTGAGCTGCGAAAAGGACGACAACCTAATCCATCACATTTCTATTACCGAATCCCACGGTACCTTGGGTAAGACAACTTCGATTCACGTACAGACTGGGCCTGCAAACCGAGGGCGTGGGGCTTAGGACCAGGTCTCCGTCTCTCCGGTGGCCATAACTTTTGATCCGTAATGAGTTATGCGGAGCATAGCATACCGTTGGAAAGCTCTCTGAGAGCTCTACAACGGGGGCAGCAAGCCGCCTCAGCTACGTCTATTTTCGGAGCCCAAAATCGAATGATTTCATCAGTTTCTAGACACTTTTCTTCTTTTGCCGTGTTTTTCCGTCCCGGATCGTACGTCGTGAGCCGCGAAAAAGACGACAACATAATCCATTACATTTCTATTACCGAATCCCACGGCACCTTGGGCAAGGCAACTTCGCTTCACGTAGAGGCTGGGCCCGCAGACCGAGGGAGTGGGGTTTAGGACCAGGTCTCCGTCGCTCCGGTGCCCATAACTTTTGATCCATAAGGAGTTACGCGGCGCACAGCACACCGTTGGAAAGCTCTCTGATAGCTCTACGACGGAGGCAGCAAGCCTGCTGGGATGCGCCTATTTTCGGAGCCCAAATCGAATGATTTCATCAGTTTCTAGACACTTTTCTTCTTTTGCCCTGTTTTTCTGTCCCGGATCGTAAGTCGTGAGCTGCGAAAAGGACGACAACCTAATCCATCACATTTCTATTACCGAATCCCATCGCAACTTGTGCAAGACAACTTCGCTTCACGTAGAGGCTATACCAGCAAACCGAGGGTTTGGGGCTTAGGACCAGGTCTCTGTCGCTTCGGTGCCCATAACTTTTGATCCGTAAGGAGTTACGCGGCACACAGCATACTGTTGGAAAGCTCTCCGAGACCTCTACGATGGGGGCAGCAAGCCTGCTTGGCTGTGTCTATTTTCAGAGCACACATTTAACACTTTCATCTGTTTCACGACACATTTATTCTTTTGCGCTATTTTTCCGTCCTGGATCGTACGTCATGAGCAGCGAAAAAGACGACCTAATCCATCACATTTCGATTACCGAATCCCATGGCACCTTGGGCAGGACAACTTCACTTCACGAATCAGCTGGGCCCGCAAACCGAAGGCGTGGGGCTTAGGACCAGGTGTCTGTCGCTCCGGTGCCCATAACTTTTGATCCGTAAGGAGTTACGCAGCACACAGCATACCGTTGGAAAGCACTTCGAGAGCTCTACGACGGGGGCAGCAAGCCTGCTTGGCTGCGCCTATTTTCGGAGCCCAACATTTAACATTTTCATCTATTTCTCGACATATTTCTTCTTTTGCGCTGTTTTTTCGTCCTGGATCGTACGTCGTGAGCCACGAAAAGGACGACAACCTAATCCATCACATTTCTATTACCGAATCCCATGGTACCTTGGGCAGGACAACTTCGATTCACGTAGAGACTGCGCCCGCAAACTGAGGGCGTGGGGTTTAGGACCAGGTCTCCGTCGCTCCGGTGCCCATAACTTTTGATCCGTAAGGAGTTTCGCGGCGCATAGCATACCGTTGGAAAGCTCTCTGAGAGCTCTACGACGGGGGCAGCAAGCTGCCTCAGCTGCGTTTGTTTTCAGAGCCCAAAATCGAATGATTTCATTAGTTTCTTGACACTTTTCTTCTTTTGCCTTGTTTTTCCGTCCCGGATCGTACGTCGTGAGCCACAAAAAAGATGACAACATAATCCATCACATTTCTATTACCGAATCCCATGGCACCTTGGGCAAGACAACTTCGCTTCACGTAGAGGTTGAGCCTGCAAACCGAGGGCGTGGGGCTCAGGACCAGGTATCCGTCGCTCCGGTGCCCATAACTTTTGATCCTTAAGGAGTTACGCGGCATACAGCATACCGTTGGAAAGCTCTCCGAGAGCTCTACGGTGGGGACAGCAAGCCTACTCGGCTGCGCCTATTTTTGGAGTACAAAATTTAGTTATTTCATCAGTTTCTGGACACTTTTCTACTTTTGCACTATTTTTCCGTCCCGGATCGTACGTCGTGAGCCGTGAAAAGGACGACAACCTAATCCATCACATTTCTATTACCGAATCCCACGGCACCTTGGGCAAGACAACTTCGCTTCACGTAGAGGCTGGGCCCACAAACCGAGGGAGTGGGCTTAGGACCAGGTCTCTGTCGCTCCGGTGCCCATAACTTTTGATCCGTAAGGAGTTACGCGGCATACAGCATACCGTTGGAAAGCTCTCCGAGAGCTCTACGGTGGGGGCAGCAAGCCTACTCGGCTGCGCCTATTTTTGGAGTACAAAATTGAATTATTTCATCAGTTTCTGGACACTTTTCTACTTTTGCACTATTTTTCCATCCCGGATCGTACGTCGTGAGCCGTGAAAAGGACGACAACCTAATCCATCACATTTCTATTACCAAATCCCACAACACCTTGGGCAAGACAACTTCACTTCACGTAGAGGCTGGGCCCACAAACCGAGGGAGTGGGCTTAGGACCAGGTCTCTGTCGCTCCGGTGCCCATAACTTTTGATCCGTAAGGAGTTACGCGGCACACAACATACCGTTTGAAAGCTCTCCGAGAGCTCTACGGTGGGGGCAGCAAGCTTGCTTGGCTGCGCCTATTTTCGGAGCCCAAAATTGAACGTTTTCAACAGTTTCTGGATACTTTACTTATTTTGCACTGTTTTTCCTTCCTGGATCGTACATCGTGAGCCGCGAAAAAGACGACAACCTAATCCATCACATTTTTATTACCGTATCCCATGGCACCTTGGGCAAGACAACTTCGCTTCACGTAGAGACTGAGCCCGCAAACCGAAGGCGTGGGGCTTAGGACCAGGTCTCCGTCGCTCCGGTGCCCATAACTTTTGATCCGTAAGGGGTTACGTGGCGCGCAGCATACCGTTGGAAAGATCTCCGTGAGCTCTACGACTGGGGCAGCAAGCCTCCTCGGCTGCGCCTGTTTTCAGAGCCCAAAATCGAATGATTTCATCAGTTTCTGACACTTTTCTACTTTTGCACTATTTTTCCGTCCCGGATCGTACGTCGTGAGCCGTGAAAAGGATGACAACCTAATCCATCACATTTCTATTACCGAATCCCACGGCACAATGGGCAAGACAACTTCGCTTCACGTAGAGATTGGGCCTGCAAACCGAGGGCGTGGGGCTTAGGACCAAGTCTCCGTCGTTCCGGTGCCCATAACTTTTGATCCGTAAGGAGTTACGCGGCATACAGCATACCGTTGGAAAGCTCTCCGAGAGCTCTACGACGAGACTAGAAGCCTGCTAGGCTGCGCCTGTTTTCGGATCCCAAAAGTGAACGTTTTCATCAGTTACTTCACACTTTTCTTCTTTTGCGCTGTTTTTCCATCCCGGATAGTACGTTGTGAGCCGCGAAAATGACGACAACCTAATCCATCACATTTCTATTTAACGAATCCCACGGCAACTTGTTCAAGAAAACTTCGATTCACGTAGAGGCTGGACCCGTAAATCAAGGATGTGGGGCTTAGGACTAGGTCACCGTCGCTCTGGTGCCTATAACTTTTGATCTGTAAGGAGTTAAGAATGCGCAGCATACTGTTGGAAAGCACTCCGAGAGCTCTACGACGGGGGCAGCAAGCCTGCTCGGCTGTGCCTATTTTTGGAGCCCAAAATTGAACGTTTTCATCAGTTTCTGGACACTTTACTTATTTTGCACTGTGTTTCCTTCCTGGATCGTACATCGTGAGTCGCAAAAAGGACGACAACCTAATCCATCACATTTCTATTACCGAATCCCACGGCACCTTGGGTAAGAAAACTTTGCTTCAAGTAGAGACTGGGCCCGCAAACCGAAGGCGTGGGGCTTAGGACCAGGTCTCCGTCGCTCCGGTGCCCATAACTTTTGATCCGTAAAGAGTTACGTGGCGCGCAGCATACCGTTGGTAAGCTCTCCGTGAGCTCTACCACTGGGGCAGCAAGCCTCATCGGCTGCACCTGTTTTCAGAGTCCAAAATCGAATGATTTTATCATTTTCTGGACACTTTTCTTCTTTTGCCCAGTTTTTTCATCCCGGATTGTACGTCGTGAGCCGCGAAAAGGACTACAACTTAATCCATCACATTTCTTTTACCGAATCCCATGGCACCTTGGGCAAGACAACTTCACTTCACGTAGAGGCTGGGCCCGCAGACCAAGGAAGTGGGGCTTAGGACCAGGTCTCCGTCGCTCCGGTGCCCATAACTTTTGATCAGTAAGAAGTTACGCGGCACACAGCATACCGTTGGAAAGCTCTCTGAGAGCTCTACGACGGGGGCAGCAAGCCTACTCGGCTGCGCCTATTTTCGGAGCCCAAAATTTAATCTTTTCATCAATTTCTGGACACTTTTCTTCTTTTGCGCTATTTTTCCGTCCTGTATCGTATGTCGTGAGTCGCAAAAAGGATGACAACCTAATCCATCACATTTCTATTACCGAATCCCATGGCACCTTGGGTAAGACAACTTCGCTTCATGTACAGGCTGGGCCAGCAAACCGAGGGCGTGTGGTTTAAGACCAGGTCTCCGTCGCTCCGGTGCCCATAACTTTTGATCAGTAAGGAGTTACGCAGCACACATCATACCTTTGGAAAACTCTCCGAGAGCTCTACGACGAGAGTAGAAGCCTGCTAGGCTGCGCCTATTTTCGGAGCCACAAAAGTGAACGTTTTCATCAATTTCTGGGCACTTTTCTTCTTTTGTGTTGTTTTTCCGTCCCGGATAGTACGTTGTGAGCCGCGAAAAGGACGACAACCTAATCCATTACATTTCTATTTAACAAATCCCACGGCAACTTGTGCAAGAAAACTTCGATTCACGTAGAGGGTGGGCCCACAAACTGGGGGCGTGGGGCTTAGGACAAGGTCACTATCGCTTTGGTGCCCATAACTTTTGATCCGTAAAGAGTTACGCGGCGCGCAGCATACCGTTGGAAAGCACTTCGAGAGCTCTACGATAGGGGTAGCAAGCCTCCTCTGCTGCGCCTGTTTTCGGAGTCCAAAATCGAATGATTTCATCAGTTTCTAGACACTTTTCTTCTTTTGCCCAGTCTTTTCGTCCCGGATCGTACGTCGTGAGCCGCAAAAAGGACGACAACTTAATCTATCACATTTCTATTACCGAATCCCATGGCACCTTAGGCAAGACAACTTCGCTTTACGTAGAGACTAGGCCCTCAAACCGAGAGAGTGGGGCTCAGAACCAGGTCTCCGTCGCTCTGGTGCCCATAACTTTTGATTCGTAAGGAGTTACACGGCACACAGTATACTGTTAGAAAGCTCACCGAGAGCTCTACGACGAATGCACCAAGCCTGCTCAGCTGCACCTATTTTCGCAGCCCAAAATTGAACGTTTTCATAAGTTTCTGGACACTTTTATTCTTTTGCGCTGTTTTTTTGTCCTGGATCGTACGTCGTGAGCCGCGAAAAGGATGACAACCTAATCCATCACATTTCTATTATCGAATCCCACGACACCTTGGGCAAGACAACTTCGCTTCAGATAGAGGCTGGGCCCGCAAACCGAGGGCGTGGGGCTTAGGACCAGGTCTCCGTCGCTCTGGTGCCAATAACATTTTATCCGTAAAGAGTTACGCGGTGCGCAGCATACCGTTGTAAAGCTCTCCGAGAGCTCTACGACCGGGGCAACAAGCCTCCTCTGCTGCGCCTATTTTCGAAGCCCAAAATCGAATGATTTTATCAGTTTCTGGACACTTTTCTTCTTTTGCCTTGTTTTTCCGTCCCGGATCGCACGTCATGAGCCGCGAAAAGGACGACAGCCTAATCCATCACATTTCTTCTACCGAATCCACGGCACCTTGGGCAAGACAACTTCGCTTCACGTAGAGGCTGGGCCCGCAAACCGAGGGAGTGGGGCTTAGGACCAGGTCTCCGTCGCTGCGGTGCCCATAACTTTTGATCCGTAAGGAGTTACACGGTACACAGCATACCGTTGGAAAGTTCTCCAAGAGCTCTACGATGGGGGTAACAAGCCTGTTGGGCAGCACCTATTTTCGGAGCCCAACATTTAACGTTTTCATCAGTTTTTGGACACTTTACTTCTTTTACGATATTTTTTCGTCCCAGATAGTACGTTGTGAGCTGCGAAAAGGTCGACAACCTAATCCATCACAATTCTATTAAAGAATCCCACGGCAACTTGTAAAAGAAAACTTCGCTTCACGTAGAGGCTGGGCCCACAAACCGAGGACAGGGGCTTAGCACCAAGTCTCTATCGCTCCGGTGCCCATAACTTTTTATCCGTAAGGCGTTACGCGGCGCGCAGCATACCGTTGGAAAGCACTCCGAGAGCTCTACGACAGAGGTAGCAAGCCTCCTCACCTATTTTTGTAGCCCAAAATCGAATGATTTCATCAGTTTTTGGACACTTTTCTTCTTTTGCCCTGTTTTTCCGTCCCGGATCGTACGTCGTGAGCCGCGATAAGGCCGACTACCTAATCCATCATATTTCTATTACCGAATCTCACGTCACCTTGGGCAAGACAACTTCACTTCACGTAAAGGCTGGGCCCGCAAACTGAGGGAGCGGGGCTTAGGACCAGGTCTCCGTCGCTACGGTGCCCATAACTTTTGATCCGTAAGGAGTTACGCGGCACACAGCATACCGTTGGAAAGCTCTCTGAGAGCTCTACGACGGGGATAGCAAGCCTGCTTGGCTGCGCCTATTTTCAGAGCCCAAAATGTAACGTTTTCATCAGTTTCTAGACATTTTTCTTCTTTTGCGCTGTTTTTTCTGTCCTAAATCGTACGTCGTGAGCCGCAAAAAAGACGACATCCAAATCCATCACATTTCTATTATCGAATCCCACGGTAACTTGTGCAAGACAACTTCACTTCACGTAGAGGCTAGGCCCGCAAACTGAGGGCGTGGGGCTTAGCACCAGGTCTCCCTCACTCCAGTGCCCATAACTTTTGATCTAGAAGGAGTTACGCGGTGCGCAGCATACCGTTGGAAAGTACTCCGAGAGCTCTACGATGGGGGCAGCAAGCCTACTCGGCTGCGCCTATTTTCGGAGCCCAAAATCGAATGATTTCATCAGTTTCTGGACACTTTTCTTCTTTTGCCCTGTTTTTTCATCCCGGATCGTACGTCGTGAGCAGCGAAAAGGACGACAACTTAATCCATCAAATTTCTATTATCGAATCCCATGACACCTTGGGAAAGACAACTTCGCTTCATGTAGAGAATGGGCCCGCAAACCGAGGGCATGGGCCTTAGGACCAGGTCTCCGTCACTCCGGTGCCCATAACTTTTAATCAGTAAGGAGTTACACGGTGTGCAGCATACCGTTGGAAAGCTCTCTGAGAGCTCTACGACGGGGGTGGCAAGCCTGCTGGGCTGCACCTATTTTCGGAGCCCAAAATTTAACATTTTCATTAGTTTCTATACATTTTTCTTCTTTTGCGCAGTTTTTCCGTCCTAGATTGTACGTCGTGAGCCGCGAAAAGGACGACAACCTAATCCACCACATTTCTATTACCGAATCCCACGGCAACTTGTGCAAGACAACTTCGCTTCATGTAGAGGCTGGGCCCGTAAACTGAGGGCGTGGGGCTTAGGACCAGGTCTCCGTCGCTCCGGTGCCCATAACTTTTGATCCGTAAGGAGTTACGCGGCACACAGCATACCGTTGGAAAGATCTCCGAGAGCTCTACACGGGGGCTGCAAGCCTGCTCGGTAGCGCCTATTTTCGTAGCCCAAAATTGAACGTTTTCATCAATTTCTGGACACTTTTATTCTTTTGCGCTATTTTTTCATCCCGGATCGTACGTTGTGAGCCGCGAAAAGGACGACAATCTAATCAATCACATTTCTATTATCGAATCCCATGGCATCTTGGGTAAGACAACTTCACTTCATGTAGAGGCTAGGCCCGCAAACCGAGGGCGTGGGGCTTAGGACCAGGTCTCTGTCGCTCTGGTGCCAATAACTTTTGATCCGTAAGGAGTTACGCAGCTCGCAACATACCGTTGGAAAGCTCTCCGAGAGCTCCACGATAGTGCCAGCAAGCCACCTCAGCTGCACCTATTTTTGGAGCAAAAAATCTAATGATTTCATTAGTTTCTGGACACTTTTCTTCTTTTGCCCTGTTTTTGGGTCCCGAATCGTACGTCATGAGCCGCGTAAAGGACAACAACCTAATCCATCACATTTCTATTACCGAATCCCACGCCACCTTGGGCAAGACAAATTCACTTCACGTAGAGGCTGGGCCCGCAAACCGAGGGAGTGGGGCTTAGGACCAAGTCTCCGTCGCTTCGGTGCCCATCATTTTTCATCCACAAGAAGTTACGCGTCACACAGCATACTGTTGAAAAGCTCTCTGAGAGCTCTACGACGGGGGCAGCAAGCCTGCTGGGTTGGGCCGATTTTCGGAGCACAACATTTAACGTTTTCATCAGTTTCTGGACATTTTTCTTCTTTTGCGCTGTTTTTCCGTCCTGGATCGTACGTCATGAGCCGCGAAAAAGATGACAACATAATCCATCACATTTCTATTACTGAATCCCACGGCACCTTGGGCAAGACAACTTCACTTCATGTAGAGGCTGGGCCCGCAAACCGAGGGCGTGGGGCTTAGGACCAAGTCTCCGTCACTCTGGTGCCAATAACTTTTGATCCGTAAGGAGTTATGCGGCACACAACATACCGTTGGAAAGTTCTCTGAGAGCTCCACGATAGGGGCAGCAAGCCTCCTCAGCTGCGCCTATTTTCGGAGCCCAAAATTGAATGATTTCATTAGTTTCTGGACAATTTTCTTCTTTGGCCTTGTTTTTCGGTCCCGGATCGTACGTCATGAGCCTCGAAAAGGTCGACAACCTAATCCATCACATTTCTATTACCGAATCCCACGCCACCTTGGGCAAGACAATTTCGCTTCACGTAGAGGTTGGGCCCGCAAACCAAGGGAGTAGGGCTTAGGACCAAGTCTCCGTCGCTTTGGTGCCCATCACTTTTGATCCGTAAAGAGTTACGCGGCACACAACATACTGTTGGAAATCTCTACGAGAGCTCTACAACGGGGGCAGCAAGCCTGCTGGGCTGCACCGATTTTCGGAGCCCAACATTTAATGTTTTCTTCAGTTTCTAGACACTTTTCTTATTTTGCATTGTTTTTCCGTCTTGAATTGTGCGTCGTGAGCCGCGTAAAGGGCGACAACCTAATCCATTACATTTTTATTGCCGAATCCCATGGGAACTTGTGCAAGACAACTTCGCTTCACTTAGAGGATGGGCCCGCAAAACGAGGGTGTGGGGCTTAGGACCAGGTCTCCGTCGCTCCGGTGCCCATAACATTTGATTCGTAAGGAGTTACGCGGCACACAGCATACCGTTGGAAAGCTCTTCGAGAGCTCTACGACTGGGGCGGTAAGCTTGCTGGGCTGCACCTATTTTCAGAGCCCAAAATTGAACGTTTTCATCAGTTTCTGGACACTTTTCTTCTTTTACGCTGTTTTTCCGTTCTGGATCTTACGTCGTGAGCCGCGAAAAGGATGACAACCAAATCCATCACATTTCTATTACCAAATCCCACGTGAACTTGTGCAAGACAACTTCACTTCACGTAGAGGATGGGCCCGCAAACCGACGGCGTGGGGCTTAGGACCAGGTCTCTATCGCTCCAGTGCCCATAACTTTTGGTTCGTAAGGAGTTACGCGGCACACAGTATCCCGTTGGAAAGCTCTTTGAGAGCTCTACGACGAGGGCATCAAGCCCGCTTGGCTGCGTCTATTTTTGGAACCCAAAACCAAACGTTTTCATCAGTTTCTGGACACTTTTATTCTTTTCCGCTATTTTTTCATCTCGGATCATACGTCGTGAGCCGCGAAAAAGACGACAATCTAATCCATCACATTTCTATTACCGAATCCAACGGTACCTTGGGCAAGACAACTTCACTTCACATAGAGGCTGGGCCCATAAACCGAGGGCGTGGGGCTTAGGACCAGGTTTCCGTCGCTCCGGTGCCCATAACTTTTGATCTGTAAGGAGTTACGCGGTGCGTAGTATACCATTGGATAGCTCTCCGACAGCTCTACGATGGGGTAGCAAGCCTCCTTGGCTGCCCCTATTTTCGGAGCCCAAAATAGAACGTTTTCATCAGTTTCTGGACACTTTTCTTCTTTTGCGTTGTTTTCCATCCCGGATCGTACGTCGTGAGCCGCAAAAAGGACGACAACCTAATCCATCACATTTCAATTTTCAAATCCCACACCACCATGGACAAGACAACTTCACTTCACGTAGAGGCTAGGCCTGCAAACCGAGGGTGTGGGGCTTAAGACCAGGTCTCCGTCGCTCCGGTGCCCATAACTTTTGATCCATAAGGAGTTACGCGGAGCACAACATATCGTTGGAAAGCTCTCCGAGAGCTCTACGACGTGGGCAACAAACTTGTTCGGCTACGTCTATTTCCAAAATCAAACGTTTTCATCAGTTTCTGGACACTTTTCTTCTTTTGCGCTATTTTTTCATCCCGGATCGTACGTCGTGAGCCACGAAAAGGATGACAACCTAATCCATCACACTTCTATTACCGAATCCTATGGCACCTTGGGCAAGACAACTTCACTTCATGTAGAGGCTGGGCCCGTAAACCTAGGGCTTATGGCTTAGGACCAGGTCTTCGTCGCTCCGGTGCCCATAACTTTTGATCCGCAAAGAGTTACGCGGCACACAATATACGGTTGGAAAGCCCTCCTAGAGCTCTACGACGGCGGCAGCAACCCTCCTCGACTGTGCCAGTTTTCGGAGCCAAAAATCGAACGTTTTAATTATTTTTTGGACACTTTTCTACTTTTACGTTATTTTTTCGTACCGAATCGTACGTCGTGAGCCGCGAAAAGGACGACAACCTAATCCATCACATTTCTATTACCGACTCCCACGCCACCTTCGGCAAGAAAAATTCGCTTCACGTAGAGGCTGGGCCCGCAAACCGAGGGCGTGTGGCTAAGGACCAGGTCTCCATCGCTCCAGTGCCCATAACTTTTGATCCGTAAGGAGTTACGCGGTGCATAGCATACCGTTAGAAAGCTCTTTGAGAGCTCTACGACAGGGCAGCAAGCCTCCTCGGCTGCATCTATTTTCGGAGCCCAAAATCGAATGATTTCATCAGTTTCTAGACATTTTTCTTCTTTTGCCCTGTTTTTTCGTCCTGGATCGTACATCGTGAGCCGCAAAAAGGACGACAACCTAATCCATCATATTTCTATTACCGAATCCCATGGTACCTTGGGCAAGACAACTTCTCTTCACGTAGTGGCTGGGCCCGCAAACCGACAGAGTGGGGCTTAGGACCAGGTCTCCGTCGCTCCGGTGCCCATAACTTTTGATCCGTACGGAGTTACGCGGCACACAGCATACCATTGGAAAGCTCTCCAACAGCTCTACAACGTGGGTAGCAAGCCTGCTTTGCAGCACCTATTTTTGGAACCCAAAATCAAACATTTTCATCAGTTTCTGGACACTTTTCTTCTTTTGCGCTATTTTTCCGTCCTGGATCGTACGTCGTGAGCTACGAAAAGGACGACAACCTAATCCATCACATTTCTATTACCGAATCCCATGACACCTTGGGCAAGACAACTTCGCTTCACATAGAGGCTAGGCCCGAAAACTAAGGGCGTGGGGCTTAGGACCAGGTCTCTGTAGCTGCGGTGGTGATAACTTTTGATCCGTAAGGAGTTACGCAGCGTACAGCATACCATTGGAAAGCTATCTGTGAGCTCTACGATGAGGTCAGCCAGCATGCTCGGCTGCACCTATTTTCGGAGCCCAAAATCGAACGTTTACATCAATTTCTGGACACTTTTTTTCTTTTGCGTTGTTTTTCTATCCTGGATCGTACGTCGTGAGCCGTGAAAAGGACGACAACCTAATCCATCATATTTCTATTACCGAATCCCATGGTACCTTGGGCAAGACAACTTCTCTTCACGTAGTGGCTGGGCCCGCAAACCGACAGAGTGGGGCTTAGGACCAGGTCTCCGTCGCTCCGGTGCCCATAACTTTTGATCCGTACGGAGTTACGCGGCACACAGCATACCATTGGAAAGCTCTCCAACAGCTCTACAACGTGGGTAGCAAGCCTGCTTTGCAGCACCTGTTTTTGGAACCCAAAATCAAACATTTTCATCAGTTTCTGGACACTTTTCTTCTTTTGCGCTATTTTTCCGTCCTGGATCGTACGTCGTGAGCTACGAAAAGGACGACAACCTAATCCATCACATTTCTATTACCGATTCCCACGACACCTTGGGCAAGACAACTTCGCTTCACGTAGAGGCTGGGCCCGCAAACCGAGGGCGTGGGGCTTAGGACCCGATCTCCGTAGCTCCGGTGGCTATAACTTTTGATCCGTAAGGAGTTACGCGGCGCACAACATACTGTTGGAAAGCTATCTAAGAGCTCTACGACAGAGGTAGTAAGCCTGCTCGGTTGCTATGAGGCCCGACCTTGATTTACATTCGATACCTCATTTTGTGTGCCCTAACCAAGATTTGCGTGCTTTGTCCTAGGTTTAAGAATTGTGTTTCATTTTGTGTGCCTTGCATTGAATTACATTCATTCATTTAGGGTTGCGTGCATTTATTTGAAAAATGTGCATTCGTCTCGTAGTTCGTGCCCTACCTCGTAGTGCGTGCCTTAGACCTAGGAAAGCGTGCCCTCACGCTAATCAAGAAATCGTCTTACATGAAGCACTAGGTCAGTAATTAATCCTACAAATCCCACAAACTAATATTAAATTACTAATTCAACCCACTAGAAGACGAAATTGCACCAAAAGCTAGACATTCTTATTCTTTATTCCTTATTCTTTTGCACTTTCAAACAAAATTTCATTATAGAGTTACTGCCTGGCACCCAGCCGATATCTAAAGCCCCTTATCGTATGGCACCAGCCGAGCTACAAGAATTGAAGAACCAATTGTAAGGATTGTTGAAGAAGTGGTTTGTTCAACCAAATTCTTCTCCATGGGGTGCACCAATTCTATTTTTAAAGAAGAAAGACGGAACGCTGAGGCTATGCAATGACTACCGAGGATTGAACCAAGTGACCGTCAAGAATAAATACCCACTTCCACTGATCAACGAGTTGTTTGATCAACTTCAGGGAGCCAAAGTGTATTCGAAGCTCTACTTGAGGCAAGGGGACTATCAGTTGCGGATCAAAAAGGAGGATGTGCCTAAAACGACTTTTAGGACGAGATATGGGCATTATGAATATGTGGTGATGCCATTTGGACTAACTAATGCCCCTGCAGCTTTTATGGACTTGATGCACAGGGTGTTTCAACCCTACTTGGACCAATTTGTGGTAATCTTCATTGATGATATTTTGGTATACTCGAAATCCGAGGCTGAGCATGAACAACATCTACGATTGGTATTACAGAAACTTCGAGAGCATCAATTGTATGCAAAGTTTAGCAAGTACAAATTTTGGTTGCAGCAGATTGCATTTTTGGGGCATATCATATCCCAAGAAGGAATAGCAGTGGATCCAGCAAAGATAGAAGTGGTGATGTCTTGGAAGAAACCAGAAAATGCTACGGAGGTTCGGAGTTTTCTTGGTCTAGCCGGCTATTATCGGAGGTTCGTGAAGGATTTCTCTAAGATTGCAGGACCGCTTACAAAGCTCACTCAAAAGAAAACATAGTTCTTGTGGGATGATAAGTGTGAGAACAACTTCCAAGAGTTGAAGAAAAGATTGACTACCGTACCTGTTCTTGCATTGCTTGAAGGGAGTCAAGGTTTTGTAATTTATAGCGATGCTTCGAAAGAAGGATTGGGTTGTGTGTTGATGCAAAATGGTAGAGTGATTGCATATGCTTCTAGGAAACCGAAGCCGTATGAATTGAACTATCCGACGCATGATTTGCAGTTATCGGCTATTGTTTTTGCACTCAAGAAATGGAGGCACTATCTATGGGGTAACAAGTTCGAGGTGTTTACTGATCACAAGAGTTTGAAATACTTGTGCTCACAAAAAGAGTTGAACATGAGGCAAAGGCGGTGGATGGAGCTTTTGGATGATTATAACTGCACAATCAATTATGTGCCCAGTAAAGCAAATGTAGTTGCAGATGCCTTAAGTAGGAAAGCGACCATGGCAAAACTGGAGGTCAAGGTGCAGGAGTTGTTAGAGGAAGCATTTTTGTGGAAACCACAATTGACTCAAAAAGGGTTACTTTTTGCCACTACACAAGTTCAATCGACCTTGTTGTCTGAATTACGAGAGGCTTAACAGAAGGACCAACAGTTTCAGAAGATTAAAGAAAGCAACACAGATTTCAAGTTTCATGATGATGGTGTTTGGAGGTTTAGGAATCGGATTTGTGTTCCTAATGAGCCAGAGTTGAAAAAGAAGATTCTTGAAGAAGCCCATAATTCAAGATACACTATTCACCCCGGCGGAACAAAGATGTACCGGGATTTGAAGCAACAATATTGGTGGAATAACATGAAGAGAGAGATCGCGGAGTTTGTGGTACGGTGTTTGACTTGCCAGAGAGTCAAAGCGGAACATCAACGACCAGCAGGTTTACTACAGTCGTTGGAGATTCCTCAATGGAAATGGGAACATATAACTATGGACTTTGTTATGGACCTGCCCAGGACACAAAAGGGTTATGACGCCGTTTGGGTCATAGTGGATAGATTGACTAAGTCAGCGTACTTCTTACCAATGAACAAGGAGGATAGTCTTGAGAAATTGGGAGATATGTATGTGGCGGAGATTGTAAGATTGCACGGGATGCCTGTGAGTATTGTATCGGATAGGGATCCTCATTTTACCTCCCGATTTTGGAAGAGGTTGCAAGAAGCTTTGGAAACGAAGTTGAGTTTCAGCACGGCTTATCACCCTCAGACTGATGGACAATCGGAGAAAACTATTAAGATTCTGGAGGATATGCTGAAGGCGTGTGTTTTAGACTTCGGGAAAGGTTGGGAGAAATATCTGTCTCTAGCGGAGTTCGCTTATAATAATAGTTATCAGGCCACTATCGGGATGGCCCTATTTGAGGCATTGTATGGACATAAGTGTCGATCCCCAATTTACTGGGATGAAGTAGGTGAGACGAAGACTTTTGACCCGACCCTTCTACCTGAACTTATGAAAACTGTTGATAATATCCACCTCATCCGGAAATAGATGCTTACCACCCAAAGAAGGCAGATAAGTTATGCAGACCGGCGGAGACGGAGTCTAGAGTTTGAGATTGGTGACGAGGTGTTCTTGAAGATATCACCCCGGAGGGGACTGATTAAATACGAAAAGGGTAGAAAGTTGAGCCCGAGATTTTTAGGACCATCTGAGATAATTGAGAAGGTTGGCAATTGGCGTATCGCCTGGCACTACCCCAAAACCTCTCCAATATTCACAACGTCTTTCATGCTTCGATGCTGCGGAAGTATTACCCTGATCCATCGCATATCTTGGAGCCAGAGCCGTTGCAGCTTCGGGAGCACTTGTCTTATGAAGAGAAGCCCATTCGGATCCTAGACCAACAAGATCGAGAGTTGCGTAACAAATCTATACCGATGGTGAAAGTGTTGTGGGATTATCATGGAGTTGAAGAAGCAACGTGGGAAAGGCGAGACCAGATGGAGCAACAGTATCCAGCTTTATTTCAAAGGTAATATTGAATTTTGGGATGAAATTCTTTTAAGGAGGGGAGGATGTGAGGCTCGATCTCGATTTGCATGCGATACCTTGTTTTGTGTGCCCTAACCTAGATTTGCGTGTTTTGACCTAGGTTTAAGAATTGTGTTTCATTTTTTGTACCTTGCATTGAATTACGTGCATTCATTTAGGGTTGCGTGCATTTATTTGGAAAACGTGCATTCATCTCGTAGTTCGTGCCCTACCTCATAATGCATGCCCTAGACCTAGGAAAGCGTGCCCTCACGCTAATCAAGAAAGCATCTTACACGAAGCACTAGGTCATTAATTAATCCTACAAATCCCATTAACTAATATTAAATTACTAATTCAACCCACTAGAAGACGAAATTGCACCAAAAGCTAGACATTCTTATTCTTTTTTCCTTATTCTTTTGCACTTTCCAAACACACAATTAAATAATGCTCAAAAGATGACAAAAAAATCAGATTTTTACATGACTTGGCCGACCACCTTGTGTACATTTGTGCTTGCTTGCATAATTCAAATTGAACCCAAACATTCTATGACAATTCTATGACACAAATGCATAAAAAAATAGCTCAAAACCCTACCCAATGCACCCATATTCTCGACCCATTCTCTTGCCATGCTAGGTAATTCAAAAACCATGTTTCTTGAAGACACAAATCTGAATTTGCAAAGCTCAAGGCCGACATATGCTTCAAACTTTGCAAAGCTTTCATTTTCTTTCATTTCTCTCATTTCCCCTCATTCCTCTCTCTCTCCCTCTCATTCTTCTCTCTCTCTCTCGGCCTTGGCTGAGTTTCTACACTCCATAGCTTATCTTCATCACTTCATGGTTCATCAAAGCATGCAAGAAGCTAGGGAGCTCGACTAAGCAAGCTAGGTTGCAAGAAACACACATGCAAGCTCTTTGAACCTCCATTTCGGCTTAGATGAGTTTGCTAGCTTCCATTTCTTTTCTTCTTGTTCTAACCACATGCACCTACTAAGAACTTGGTTACTAAGCTAGGAAATTTGAGAAAAATCGAGTGGTGTCTCGGCTAAGCAAGGAAAATATCAACTTTGTGCTTCATCAAGAGTCTTGTGCATCTTCTTGTTGTTTTGCTAAGGTGAGGGCTAAAACTTCTTGAAAATCTTTCAAAAAACCACATGCATGCCCTTAAATGTCTATCTTTACTTCTGTATTTTAGATATATGTGTGTTCATGAGCTTTTATAAACATGCATGGCAAGATTCTTGGCTAGAATGTGATGATAGATGAAATCAGGTTTGTGACAGCTTTCTGTCTTGTTGGTGAGAGGTGGTTTTGGCTAGGTAAATGATGTTATAAATGCATAAAAATTGGTAGGTAACTTTTTTTTCCAGTTCTGAACATTTTTCCCAGAAATAGGCCGAAGCTAATTTTTATTTTAAGGTCCTCAAATTGGCAAATCATTAAAATGTGTCCAAATCTGGAAGTCTGGAAAAATGAAGCAGGTTTTGGCAGATTCACTGACCTTGTTGAATGAACCAGTTTTGACTTAGTAAATGATATCAAAAATGCATTAAATTTTGTGTACAGCTATATTTTTCAGTTCTGGACATTTTTGTCAGAAATGGAATAAGGCTAAATCTGACCCTAAGGCCCTCAAACACGACAAGTATTGAAATGTGTGCAAATTTGGACAGTTTTGTGCAGTCTCACTGTTTTGGCTATAACTATTGAACCCAACTCCAAATGTTGCATGGTTTGTTTCTGAATTTAGTTCACTTCTTAAACTTTAATTTGACATCTTATACACTGGAATTGGAGATTGTTTGCTTGTCTTAATGATTGTGAGAAAACAGTCCATTGCAGTGAGGGTTTCACTTAGTGATATGCTTAGAAAAATTATTGTAGCTTCTCTTATTGTATTAAATGCTTGGGATTGTGGAATTGGGATGTTATGTGGACTGTTTTGAATACTTGAGGGTGTTTGAATTAATCGACGCATGGCTTGAGTTTGATTTTGAGATGACTTGGGGCTTAATCGCACGGGTAAGCACGAATGGAAACCCTAATGACTAGGTAAATTCACTAAGTGTTGATCCTATGAATATCGTGTTTAATTATATGTTTAGTAGGCTGCCCGAGTTGCCCTTGTAGCCCTAAATGTGATTTTGATGATTATATGTTGACAAGTAGGCCTTTCTTGCACCCGGACCCATGTAGATGTCGTTGCATGTTGAATAATCTTATTATTTGATTATGTGAACTTTGAAATGAGTTATATGACTTGATTTACATGCGTTACATGGCTGCTTGTTTAATGTTCATATAACTCCATGTGCCTTTTAAGTGAAATTACTTGTTATATCGTGTCTCGCTTGTTTACGTGTCAATGTGCAATCTTATGACTGCTCGAAGGAAACCTACTTTGTTGTCCTCCTAATGTGATATATTACATGTCATAAATGCGCATTGCATACAAGGTTGCAACCTTTCATTCTGGCGTGGTAGCGTTCACGCACACCGGGCGGCATCGGGCTTGCCGGTGCAACCGTGACTACCATTGTCCAATTCCCTCTCTCGCTTCGGGGGCTAGACTTCCTTGGAGAGTTGGGTCGTAGGA
Source organism: Ehretia macrophylla (assembly GCA_037974665.1). Taxonomy (NCBI): domain Eukaryota; kingdom Viridiplantae; phylum Streptophyta; class Magnoliopsida; order Boraginales; family Ehretiaceae; genus Ehretia; species Ehretia macrophylla. The sequence goes on along the minus strand of CM075773.1, from coordinate 39,642,497 downwards.
TTTCGGGGTACATCCGGAGTACACCCATTTGGTGTGATAAGGGGATGATTTGAAGTCGGCCGCAACAACTGATACTGGAAATGAACTGAGAGCAAAAGCTCACCGTATCCTTTTCACTATGTGTATAAGTACTCTCGCTTGGTTCCTGGAGGACCTCGGGGAGGAAAGACGGGTAATTGTGTTCCTTTACTTTTATATTATTTGTTATGTACTCATTTGTGATATATTCATCCTTGCAAAAAGGGTTTTCATAAGTTGAACTGGAAAATGAGTTTCAAAACCTATTTCTCGTTTCCCCTTCGCTGAGTTCATAAGGACTCACCCTCTTTTATCATATGAGGTCAAGAAGATCAAGAACAGGTACCCAAGGATGATGTGCCTAACGATGATTCCTTGGAATGATTGTCTGTCCTATGTGCTTTGTTTGCTTATGGCCATTTGTGAACACTATGCTACTTGAAGACTATTTCTTTTCATGTTGCTTAATGTTTGTAATGTAAAAGACCCCCGTTGTAATTTGGGGTCTAATTTTGGTTTGTACTAATAATAACTAGACATACACTATTATGGTCGTTTTCCTATCGTTACTGGTTAGTATCTATCATAGGATTATGAAGTAGCCGGTAAGGACTAAGTAAAATGAACCTATCCAATCTTAAGCATGTACCCATTGTTAAGCTAAGGTCCATAGGTACTTTTGTAACGATGATTACCAAACAAACGAGACATAGTATCATGCTAGGTTATTAATCAAACGAGACATCGAGATAACTAGTAGGCGTTTCAATTGACGGTAAATAGTAATCTTAGTTGGAAATGAATTTGAGATTGTAAATTTTGAGGCGATTAGAGAATTAGGTCAAACTAAGGAGCCCAATTACAGCCATTATTGTAAAACCCAACACGAGAGTCTATATATAATTATATTAATTATAATGCATTCATATTATTTCATATGCATTGGCATCAATTATGTGCGTTAATATTATTTATCGTGCATATTTATCGTATTACGTGCCAAAATGTTTATTTTTGTGCATTTAGGAATTTTACGTGTCGTAGACATTAAATATATTCTAGCAAGTCAAGATTAGTAACTAATTAGTTGCAATTCAACCAAAATGGCAAACTAGCAAAATATGATTTAGTTAGAGGGCAAGGTGGTCATTTGGCAAAATCAAATTTTTATATACAACCATTATACTATTTTGCCCACTAAAAACACACACAACACACTCAAACACACATAAATCTCTGCACACACACTCATACACGATCAAAGAGGGAAAAGAGAGGGAGAGAAGAAAAAAGGAAAAGAAGAAGAAAGAAGGGAATTTCAGCCTTGTTCCAAGCTAATTATATATCTCTTAGCTAGTCTCAAGAGTTCTTTGGCTTTCCATTGCTTCTATACTCAAGTTTGAGGTGAGGGTTGTTTTCAAATGTTTTTCAAGATACATTAAGCATGGTCAAGGATTATACTTGTGTTTTGAGCGATCCGGGCGTTACCTGCTTCTTCTGGTCAACCGGATTAAGGGCTCAGCGCCTGGATGACTGACAGCTTTGCGCAGTGATTTTGCGGAAGCCATATCTCATTCGTTTCAACTCCGAATTGAGTTCCGTTTGATCCTAGAGTTATATAAATTCGATAAGATTCAATTATAAACCAAAATAAGATCAATTGGAGTTTGATAAAATAGACAAATTTACCTCCAAAGTTAGGCTAATGTAGAAGCATTGACCTAATTGCAAGGATCTTGTTCTAGAGATTTTGGAAGATACTGATGTCGGATTGAGGCACGGTCGAATGCGTTAGAACCGTATCGAACCATAGATTATTAAGGTAGAATTTAATTGTGGTTTTATTGTATTGTATTGATATCTTATGTCTAGCATGATCAATAACCATCAAGAAACATAAATTGTAGTACTATAAATGTTTATACACGCAAGGTGTGTACCTGTTTACTTGCTAAGCCATATGGTATAAACTTGAACATGCTTGAATCATGTAATTTCTTAGAATGCGTGAATAAACTTGGCTCATGTATAGGTTTGAACATGGTTGGATTATGCTCAAATCATGAATATGCTTGAATAAGCTTGAATTATATATATATATATGTTCGAATATGTTTGCTTGTTATACGGGTCAGAGCAACCTACTTTGTTGCCTTCCCTCTATGTTATTATTCATGTTATGGTTACAATGTTAACCACTACGGGCGCGACGGTTGCAACCATACTATGGGCATGGTAGCGTTCATTTTCCCTAGGTAGCATAGGGCTACCAGTAGGTCTCGACTACCATGGTCCCCGGTGGATATCCGGATATCACTTAGGGGTTTGGGTAATATTAATGAAGATTGATTCAAGGCCAGCTGACTACAGCAACTGCAAGAACAACTGTATCCTTTTGATATTATGTGATAAACTCCTGTTGGAGCTTTTGCCCCGGGAGTTGGGTTATTTGTCACCATAGCTTGTTATTGTTATAACATGTTAATTGGTATTATGTGCATTGCTTGGCATAGTTTTCAGAAAGATTTTGAAATGGACAAATGCTTTCGAAAATCCCCATTCCCTGTAGCCCTCACTGAGCTATATGCGAGGATTTAGCTCACCTCTCTTTTATGACATTTACAAGTAAGACTGATTGAGTAGATTTGCAAGTTGAAGGAAAGGATTGCATACGTGATAGACTATTAGATTGAATGATTGTATAAGTACATGAGATACTTGATGTAAATTGAAGAGTCTAGATCTTGTATATATGTATCCAGGGGTAAGTATTATGTAATTTGATGGTTTATGGTGGTATTTTTAATTATCAGTGATGAAGTTTGTATAATGTATTGATTGGAGGAAATCTTGTAATAGGTATTGTAACTGTAGTATTAGCAACCTGGATGTTTAATTTTTGGAAATTAGAACTCGGCTAGTATATTGTGCCTTAGCGGACTAAGAGGAGTGATCTTCTTAAGCCGTGGCATCACGATCCCGGATTTTGAAATCTATGTAAGTTGAATGTAATCCTTCTTGTTTCAATAATGCGGTATCAGAGACTATTACATTAATTAGAAAATTAATAGGAAAAAGGGGATCGTGACAGTTATGCTGTCGGTTTTCCAGAGAATTTGTGGAGTTTAGGCCAAAATGTTAAGTGTTAAACCTTCATAAACGGTTAAGTATGTGATATGACTTGAATGTTAGATCACACCCTAGTCTAACCTTTATAGGCCGGGTTGGGGCGTGACACCTTATGGAAAGAAACGAGATATTGAGATAACTAGTAGGCGTTTCAATTGACGGTAAATAGTAACCTTAGTTGGAAATGAATTTGAGATGAATTTGTGGAGTTTAGGCCAAAATGTTAAGTGTTAAACCTTCATAAACGGTTAAGTATGTGATATGACTTGAATGTTAGATCACACCCTAGTCTAACCTTTATAGGCCGGGTTAGGGCGTAACAGTTATGCTACTGGTTTTCCTAAAAATTATGGAGTTTAGGCTAAAACGTAAGTGTTAAACTTTCATGAACGATTAAGTACGACATATGACTTGAATGTTTAGATCACACCCTAGTCTAACCTTTATAGGCTGGGTTGGGGCGTGACACCTCATAGAAGAAGAATGGTATTAGAGCTTAGATTGCTTAAGCCGGGTTTAACTCTCGGACCATGGGTAGAGCCCTAAGATAATTAGGATGACTTGTCTATATGTTATTGTGTGATAATGTTAATTGTGTCTTCTATGCTCTATGTGCTTAAGTGATTAACATGCCTTAATTGTTTCTAGAATTGTGTATCTATATTATGTTGCATATCTTATGCATTAAATTCTTGTTTGTCGTATTTCAATAAATTATGCATCGTAATCTGTGCCTATAGATGGCTGGCCCTAGTACCCGCACTACTAATAGGAGCGGTGAACCCCAAGAGACCGAAGATGCTTATCAAACTAATCCTGGCATAGCTATGTTTAACATGATGGCGAACGCCATGGATCGCGTGTCACGAGTAATGGAACGTCAAGATGCACGTGAAACTAATAACAACAACAACAACAGGAATGATGGTAACCATGGGAGACATAGCAGAATGAGGGAGTTCCTTGACTTTCACCCGTCCAAATTCCACGAGGAAGCTGATGATGAGAAAGCAGAGGCTTGGCTGTCTGAGATCGATAGGATTTTCAGGCCACTTGATTATACTGATGAAGAAAAGGTGGAGTTTGCTGTGTTTCTGTTGCACGGGGATGCCAAGCATTGGTGGCACACTGTGGAGGCACTTTAGGAAACTGATCAGACACCTCGCTTGTGGGGTAATTTCGTTAAGGCATTCAAGGAGAAATATGTACATGCAATTTCCAGGCAGAGGTGGATTGAGGAATTCATGCACTTGAACCAGGGTAACATGATGGTGGCCCAGTACGAGGCTTGTTTTGACTGACTATCCCGCTATGCTCAATACATGGTCAGTACTCTGAAGGTGAAGATGTGGAAATTTACTACGGGATTGAGGCCAGAGATTCAGGACCAGTTGGCTTCGCATGACTTCGATACCTATTCTGCTCTCTTTGCTGCTACTTCCCGAGTTGAGAAGAGAATACTTGATAGATCTGGTTCGAGTCAGCCAAACAAGAAACCATACCAGCCTTCAGTCAACAGAGGAAATTCTAGAGCCAGAGTTGTAGTCAGGGCCAGAGCAAGAACAGACCAGTTAATAACCGTGGCCCGACTAAGGCGCCATCAGCCTCTTCCACCCGCGGATCCAAAGGTAGTTCACCTACTACTTAGTATGTCAACTGTTCTTACTGTGACAAGAAGGGGCATACCGAGGCCCAATGCTGGAAGAAGTCGGGATGTTGTGTGCGATGCGGCAGTGATCAGCATCAGATCAAGGATTGCCCTAAATGGCAAGCAGGACAAAGTCAGGTTAAACCAGCTGGTAGAGGCAAGACTCCAATTCCTAGAGTTCAGGCTCGAGCTTATGCTATTGAGTGCGAGGAGCTTCCAGAGGAGACCGCTGTTGTTGAAGGTACATTCTTCATACTAAATCAACCTGTTAGGGTGCTAATTGATCCAGGTGCTACTCATTCATTTATTACTCCCTTATGTGTGCAACGTGTTGTATGTTTGCCTTACGAAGTAGAAGTTGGTACTACGATGGGTTCTAAACTTGTTACTAGCTCAGCTTGTAAAGCATATAAAATCCAAATTAAAGATAGAAAATTCTCAGCCAATCTTATCGTATTACCTTTTCGAGACTATGAAGTCATCTTAGGGATGGACTGGTTGACAAAACATCATGCCCAACTAGATTGCCGGACGAAAATTGTAACGTTCCAGGTACCTGGTCAACCAATATTGGAAGTCATGCCTCGAAGAGATTTCACCAGGAGTTCCATAATTTCATCTACGAAAGTAGTGAAGTCCTTGAGAAAAGGATGTAGTGGATACTTAGCTTACCTTATCAACAAGCCGTCGGACAAAGCTAAGTTGGAGGAGATGCTAGTGATCAAAGACTATGCAGATGTGTTTCCAGAATAATTGCCCGATTTACCCCCAAATCTGGAGATCTAGTTCATTATAGAGTTACTGCCTGGCACCCAGCCGATAACTAAAGCCCCTTATCGTATGGTACCAACCGAGCTAGAAGAATTGAAGGACCAATTGCAAGGATTGTTGAAGAAGTAGTTTGTTCAACCAAGTTCTTCTCCGTGGGGTGCACCAATTCTATTTGTAAAGAAGAAAGACGGAACGCTGAGGCTATGCATTGACTACCGAGGATTGAACCAAGTGACCGTCAAGAATAAATACCCACTTCCACTGATCGACGAGTTGTTTGATCAACTTCAGGGAGCCAAAGTGTATTCGAAGCTCGACTTGAGGCAAGGGTACTATCAGTTGCGGATCAAAAAGGAGGATGTGCCTAAAACGACTTTCAGGATGAGATATGGGCATTATGAATATGTGGTGATGCCATTTGGACTAACTAATGCCCTTGCAGCTTTTATGGACTTGATGCACAGGGTGTTTCAACCCTACTTGGACCAATTTGTGGTAATCTTCATTGATGATATTTTGGTATACTCGAAATCCGAGGCTGAGCATGAACAACATCTGCGATTGGTATTGTAGAAACTTCGAGAGCATCAATTGTATGCAAAGTTTAGCAAGTACAAATTTTGGTTGCAGCAGATTGCATTTTTTGGGGCATATCATATCCCAAGAGGGAATAGCAGTGGATCCAGCAAAGATAGAAGTGGTGATGTCTTGGAAGAAGCCAGAAAATGTTACGGAGGTTCGGAGTTTTCTTGGTCTAGCCGGTTATTATCGGAGGTTCGTGAAGGATTTCTCTAAGATTGCAGGACCGCTTACAAAGCTCACTCAAAAGAAAACAAAGTTCTTGTAGGATGATAAGTGTGAGAACAACTTCCAAGAGTTGAAGAAAAGATTGACTACCGCACCTGTTCTTGCATTGCCTGAAGGGAGTCAAGGTTTTGTAATTTATAGCGATGCTTCGAAAGAAGGATTGGGTTGTGTGCTGATGCAAAATGGTAGAGTGATTGCATATGCTTCTAGGAAACCGAAGCTGTATGAATTGAACTATCCGACGCATGATTTGGAGTTATCAGCTATTGTGTTTACACTCAAGAAATGGAGGCACTATCTATGGGGTAACAAGTTCGAGGTGTTTACTGATCACAAGAGCTTGAAATACTTGTTCTCACAAAAAGAGTTGAACATAAGGCAAAGGCGGTGGATGGAGCTTTTGGATGATTATAACTGCACAATCAATTATGTTCCCAGTAAAGCAAATGTAGTTACAGATGCCTTAAGTAGGAAAGCGAGTATGGCAAAACTGGAAGTCAAGGTGCAGGAGTTGTTGGAGAAAGCATTTTTGTGGAAACCACAATTGACTCAAAAAGGGTTACTTTTTGCCACTACACAAGTTCAATCGACCTTGTTGTCTGAATTACGAGAGGCTCAACAGATGGACCAACAGTTTCAGAAGATTAAAGAAAGCAACACAGATTTCAAGTTTCATGATGATGGTGTTTGGAGGTTTAGGAATCGGATTTGTGTTCCTAATGAGCCAGAGTTGAAAAAGAAGATTCTTGAAGAAGCCCATAATTCAAGATACACTATTCACCCCAGCGGAACAAAGATGTATCGGGATTTGAAGCAACACTATTGGTGGAATAACATGAAGAGAGAGATCGCGGAGTTTGTGGCACGGTGTTTGACTTGCCAGAGAGTCAAAGCAGAACATCAACGACTAGCAGGTTTACTATAGCCGTTGGAGATTCCTCAATGGAAATGGGAACATATAACTATGGACTTTGTTATGGACCTGACCAGGTCACAAAAGGGTTATGACGCCGTTTGGGTCATAGTGGATAGATTGACTAAGTTAACGCACTTCTTACCGATGAACAAGGAGGATAGTCCTGAGAAATTGGGAGATATGTATGTGGCGGATATTGTAAGATTGCACGGGATGCCTGTGAGTATTGTATCGGATAGGGATCCTCGTTTTACCTCCCGATTTTGGAAGAGGTTGCAAGAAGCTTTGGAAACGAAGTTGAGTTTCAGCACGGCTTATCACCCTCAGACTGATGGACAATCGGAGAGAACTATTCAGATTCTGGAGGATATGCTGAGGGCGTGTGTTTTAGACTTCAGGAAAGGTTGGGAGAAATATCTGTCTCTAGCGGAGTTCGCTTATAATAATAGTTATCAGGCCACTATCGGGATGGCCCCATTTGAGGCGTTGTATGGACGTAAGTGTCGATCCCCAATTTACTGGGATAAAGTAGGTGAGACGAAGACTTTTGACCCGACCCTTCTACCTAAACTTATGAAGACTGTTGATAATATCCACCTCATCCGAAAATAGATGCTTACCGCCCAAAGCAGGTAGAAAAGTTATGCAGATCGGCGGAGACGGAGTCTAGAGTTTGAGATTGGCGACAAGGTGTTCTTGAAGATATCACCCCGGAGGGGACTGATTAAACATGGAAAGGGTGGAAAGTTGAGCCCAAGATTTGTAGGACCATCTGAGATAATTGAGAAGGTTGGCAAATTGGCGTATCGCCTGGTACTACCCCAAAACCTCTCCAATATTCACAACGTCTTTCATGTTTCAATGCTGCGGAAGTATCACCCTGATCTATCGCATATCTTGGAGCCAGAGCCGTTACAGCTTCGGGAGAACTTGTCTTATGAAGAGAAGCCCATTCGGATCCTAGACCAGCAAGATCGGGAGTTGCGCAACATATCTATACCGATGGTGAAAGTGTTGTGGGATTATCATGGAGTTGAAGAAGCAACGTGGGAAAGGCGAGACCAGATGGAGCAACAGTATCCAGCTTTATTTCAAAGGTAATATTGAATTTCGGGACGAAATTCTTTTAAGGAGGGGAAGATGTGAGGCTCGACCTCGATTTACATGCGATACCTCATTTCGTGTACCCTAACCTAGATTTGCGTGCTTTGACCTAGGTTTAAGAATTGTGTTTCGTTTTGTGTGCCTTGCATTGAATTATGCGCATTCATTTATGGTTGCGTGCATTTATTTAGAAAATATGCATTCGTCTCGTAGTTCGTGCCCTACCTCGTAGTACGTGCCCTAGACCTAGGAAAGCGTGCCCTCACGCTAATCAAGAAAGCATCTTACATGAAGCACTAGGTCATTAATTAATCCTACAAATCCCACTAACTAATATTAAATTATTAATTCAACCCACTAGAAGACGAAATTGCACCAAAAGCTAGACATTCTTATTCTTTATTCTTTATTCTTTTGCACTTTCCAAACACACAATTAAATAATGCTCAAAAGATGACAAAAAAATCAGATTTTTACATGCCTTGGCCGACCACCTTGTGTACATTTGTGCTTGCTTGCATAATTCAAATTGAACCCAAACATTCTATGACAATTCTATGACACAAATGCATAAAAAAATAGCTCAAAACCCTACCCAATGCACCCATATTCTCGACCCATTCTCTTGCCATGCTAGGTAATTCAAAAACCATGCTTCTTGAAGACACAAATCTGAATTTGCAAAGCTCAAGGCCGACATATGCTTCAAACTTTGCAAAGCTTTCATTTTCTTTCATTTCTCTCGTTTCCCCTCATTCCTCTCTCTCTCCCTCTCATTCTTCTCTCTCTCTCTCGGCCTTGGCTGAGTTTCTACAGTCCATAGCTTATCTTCATCACTTCATGGTTCATCAAAGCATGCAATAAGCTAGGGAGCTCGACTAAGCAAGCTAGGTTGCAAGAAACACACATGCAAGCTCTTTGAACCTCCATTTCGGCTTAGGTGAGTTTGCTAGCTTCCATTTCTTTTCTTCTTGTTCTAACCACATGCACCTACTAAGAACTTGGTTACTAAGCTAGGAAATTTGAGAAAAATCGAGTGGCGTCTCGGCTAAGCAAGGAAAAGATCAACTTTGTGCTTCATCAAGAGTCTTGTGCATCTTCTTGTTGTTTTGCTAAGGTGAGGGCTAAAAAAAAACCACATGCATGCCCTTAAATGTCTATCTTTACTTCTGTATTTGAGATATATGTGTTTTCTTGAGCTTTTATAAACATGCATGGCAAGATTCTTGGCTAGAATGTGATGATAGATGAAATCGGGTTTGTGACAGCTTTCTGTCTTGTTGGTGCGAGGTGGTTTTGGCTAGGTAAATGATGTTGAAAATGTGTGCAAATTAGTAGGTAACTATTTTTTCCAGTTCTGAACATTTTTTACAGAAATAGGCCGAAGCTAATTTTGCCTCTAAGGTCCTGAAATTGGAAAATCATTAAAATGTGTCAAAATCTGGAAAGTCTGAAAAAATGAAGCAGGTTTTGACAGATTCACTGACCTTGTAGAACGAACCAGTTTTGACATAGTAATTGATATCTCAAATGCATGAAATTTTGTGTGTAGCTAGAATTTTCAGTTCTGGACATTTTTGTCAGAAATGGAATAAGGCTAAATCTGACCCTAAGGCCCTCAAAAACGACAAGTATTGAAATGTGTGTAAATCTGGACAGTTTTATACAGTCTCACTGTTTTGGCTATAACTATTGAACCCGAACTCCAAATGATGCGAGGTTTGTTTCTGAATTTAGTTCACTTATTAAGCTTTAATTTGACATCTGATTCACTAGAATTGGAGATTGTTTGCTTGTCTTAATGATTGTGAGAAAATAGTCCATTGCAGTGAGGGTTTCACTTAGTGATATGCTTAGAAAAATTATTGTAGCTTCTCTTGTTGTATTAAATGCTTGGGATTGTGGCATTGGGATGTTGTGTGGACTGTTTTGAATACTTGAGGGTGTTTGAATTAATCGACGCATGGATTGAGTTTGATTTTGAGATGACTTGGGGTTTAATCTCACGGGTAAGCACGAATTGAGACCCTAATGACTAGGTAAATTCACTAAGTGTCGATCCTATGAATATCGTGTTTAATTATATGTTTAGTAGGCTGCCCGTAGTTTCCCTTGTAGCCCTAAGTGTGATTTTGATGATTACATGTTGACAAGTAGGCCTTTCTTGCACCCGGACCCGTGTAGATGTCGTTGCATATTGAATAATCTTATTATTTGATTATGTGAACTTCGAAATTAGTTATATGACTTGATTTACATGTGTTACATGGCTACCCGTTTAATGTTCATATAACTCCATGTGCCTTTCAAGTGAAATTACTTGTTATATCGTGCCTCGCTTGTTTACTTGTCAATGTGCAATCTTATGACTGCTCGGAGGCAACCTACTTTGTTGTCCTCCTAATGTGATATATTACATGTCATAAATGTGCATTGCATACAAGGTTGCAACCTTTCATTCTGGCGTGGTAGCGTTCACGCACACCGGACGGCATCGGGCTTGCCGGTGCAACCGTGACTACCATTGTCCAATTCCCTCTCTCGCTTGGGGGCTAGACTTCCTTGGAGAGTTGGGTCGTAGGATTTCGGGGTACATCCGGAGTACACCCATTTGGCGTGATAAGGGGATGATTTGAAGTCGGTCGCAACAACTGATACTGACATGAACTGAGAGCAAAAGCTCACCGTATCCTTTTCACTATGTGTATAAGTACTCTCGCTTGGTTCCTAGAGGACCTCGGGGAAGAAAGACGGGTAATTGTGTTCCTTTACTTCTACGTTACGTTATGCACTTACTTGTGATATATTCATGCTTGCAAAAAGGATTTTTCATAAGTTGAACCGGAAAATGAGTTTCAAAAATTATTTCTCGTTCCCCCTCGCTGAATTCATAAGGACTTACCCTCTTTTATCATCTCAGGTGAAGAAGACCAAGAACAAGTACCCGAGGACGACGTGCCGAATGATGATTCCTTGGAATGATTGCTTGTCCTACGTGCCTTGCTTGATTATGGCCATTTGTGAACACAATGTTGCTTGAAGACTATTTCATTTCTTATGATGTTTGTTGTTGTATTGTAAAAGACCCCCATTGTAATTTGGGGTCTAATTTTGGCTTGTACTGATAATAACTAGATAGACACTACTATGGTCGTTTTTGCTATCGTTATTGGCTAGTATCTATCATAGGATTATGAAATATCAGGTAAGGACTAAGTAAAATGAACCTATCCAATCTTAAGCAGGTACTCACTATTAAGTTAAGATCAACAGGTACTTTTGTAACGAGGACAAACAAACAAATGAGACATAGTATCATACTAGGTTATTAATCAAACGAGACTTCGAGATAACCAGTAGGCATTTCAATTGATGGTAAATAGTAATCTTAGTTGGAAATGAAATTGAGATTGGAAAATTTGAGGCGTTTAGAGAATTAGGTTAAACCAAAGAGCCCAATTACAGCCGTTGTGCTGCTGGTTTTTCAAAAAATTATAGAGTTTAGGCTAAAACGTAAGTGTTAAACTTTCATGAACGATTAAGTATGAGATATGACTTGAATGTTTAGATCACACCCTAGTCTAACCTTTATAGCTCGGATTGGGGCGTGACAGTTGCGCCTATTTTCCTAGCCCAAAATCGAACGTTTTCATCAGTTTCTGGACACTTTTCTTCTTTTGCGCTATTTTTTCGTCCCGGATCGTACGTCGTGAGCTGCAAAAAGGACGACAACCTAATCCATTACATTTCTATTACCAAATCCCATGCCACCTTGGGCAAAACAACATCGCTTCACGTAGAGGCTGGGCCCGCAAACCGAGGGCGTGGGGCTTAGGACCAGGCCTCCGTCGTTCCGGTGCCCATAACTTTTGATCCGTAAGGAGTTACACGGCGCACAGCATACCGTTGGAAAGCTCTCCGAGAGCTCTACGACAGGTACAGCAAGCCTGCTCGTTTGTGCCTTTTTTTGCAGCCAAAAATTGAATGTTTTCATCAGTTTCTAGACACTTTTCTTCTTTTGCGTTGTTTTTGGGTCCCGGATCGTACGTTGTGAGCCGCAAAAAGGACAACCTAATCCATCACATTTCTATTACCGAATCCCATGCCACCTTGGGCAAGACAACTTCACTTCACTTAAAGGCTGGGCCCGCAAACCGAGGGCGTAGGGCTTAGGACCAGGTCTCCGTCGCTCCGGTGCCCATAACTTTTGATATGTAAGGAGTTACGCGGCGTACAACATACCATTGGAAAGCTCTCCGAGAGCTCTACGACAAGATTAGAAGCCTGCTCGGCTGCGCCTATTTTCAGAGTCCAAAATTGAACGTTTTCATCAATTTCTGGACACTTTTCTTCTTTGGCGCTGTTTTTCCATCCTGGATCGTACGTCGTGAGCCGCGAAAAGGATGACAACCTAATCCATCACATTTCTATTACCGAATCCCACACCACCTTGGGCAAGACAACTTCGCTTCACGTAGAGGCTGGGCCCGCAAACCGAGGGCGTGGGGCTTAGGACTAGGTCTCCGTCGCTCCGGTGTCCATAACTTTTGATCGGTAAGGAGTTACACGGCTCACATCATTCCGTTGGAAAGCTCTATGAGAGCTCTATGATGGGAGTAGCAATCCTGCTCGGCTGTGCCTATTTTTAGAGCCCAAAATCGAATGTTTTCATCAATTTCTGGACAATTTTCTTCTTTTGCGCTGTTTTTCCGTCCTGGATCGTACGTTGTGAGCCACGAAAAGGACGACAACCTAATCCCATTTCTATTACCGAATCCCACGGCACCTTGGGCAAGACGACTTCGCTTCATGTAGAGGCGGGGCCCATAAACCGAGGGCGTGGGGCTTATGACCAGGTCTCCGTCGCTCCGGTGTCCATAACTTTTGATCCGTAAGGAGTTATGCGGCGCACAGCATACCGTTGGAAAGCTCTCCAAGAGCTCTATGAGGCCCGACCCCGAATAACGTGTGTTACCTTGATTTACGTGCCATAGACCAAGAATGATATGACTGACCTTGGATTACGTGCCCTATCTTTGTTTTCGTGCATGCCTCGTCATTCATGCCTTGACCTAGAATTATGTGCCATAATCCTCGACTTACGTGCCCCGACTTTGAATTACGTACGTTATCTCGTTTTGTGTGCCCTAACCTTGAATTACGTGTCCTAACCTAGGTTTAAGAGTCGTACCTCAATTTACGTGCATTGCATTGAATTACGTGTCTTGCATTGGTTTACGTGCATTCATTTAGGGTTGCATGCATTTACTTGAAAAGTGTGCATTCGTCTCGTAGTTCGTGCCCTACCTCGTAGTGCGTTCCCTAGACCTAGGAAAGCGTGCCCTCACACTAATCAAGAAAGCATCTTACACAAAGCACTAGATCAATAATTAATCCTACAAATCCCACTAACTAATATGAAATTACTAATTCAACTCACTACAAGACAAAATCTCACAAAAAGCTAGACATTCCTTATTCTTTTGCACTTTTAACACACAATTAATTAATGCCCAAAAGATGACAAAAAAATCAGATTTCTACATGCCTTGGCCGACCACTTGTTGGGCTTTGTGATTGCTTTGCTTAATTAAATTTAATTCCTAGACAATCTATGACAATTCTATGACACAAATGCATAAAAAAACTAGCTCAAAACCCTCCCCAAAGCTCCACCAATCTCGACATAAGCTCCTTGCCCATGCTAGGAATTTCAAAATGCTTCTTGAAGACACAAAAATCTGAATTGCAATGCTCAAGGCCGACATATGCATCAACATTTGCAAAAGCCTTCATTTTTTCTTCATTTCCTCACATTTCTCTCTCTCCCTCTCATTCTTCTCTCTCTCTCTCGGCCTTGGCTAAGTTCATATACTCCATAGCTCATCTTCATCATTCCATGGTTCATGAAGGCAAGCTAGAAGCTAAGAAGCTCGACTAAGCAAGCTAAGTTGCAAGAAAGCTCACATGCAAGCTTATTGAACTTCCATTTCGGTTTAGGTGAGTTTGCTAGCTTCCATTTCTTTTCGTCTTGTTCTAACCACATGCACCTACTAGAACTTGGTTACTAAGCTATGAAACTAGAGAGAAATCGAGTGGTGTCTCGGCTAAGCAAGGAAAAGAGTCAACCTTGTGCTTCATCAAAATCTTGTGCATCTTCTTGTTGTTTTGCTAAGGTGAGGGCTAAAACTTCTTGAAAATCCTTCAAAAACCACATGCATGCTCTTAAATGTTTGTCTTTACTTCTTTACTTGAGATATATGTGTGTTTATAAGCTTTTATAACCATGCATGGCAAGATTTTGGGCTAGAAGGTGATGATAGATGAAATCGGGTTTGTGACAGCTTTCTGTCTTGTTGGTGCGAGATGATTTTGGCTAGGAAAATGATGTTGAAAATGCATGAAAATTGGTAGGTAACTATTTTTGCCAGTTCTGAACATTTTCCCAGAAATAGGCCAAAGCTAATTTGGACTCTAAGGTACTCAAAATGGCAAATAATTAAAATATGTCCAAATCTGGAAAATCTGGAAAATTGAAGCAGGTTTTGGCAGATTCACTGACTTTGTGGAACGAACCAGTTTTGACTAAGTAAATGATATCCAAAATACATGAAATTTGGTGTGCTACTAGATTTTTCATTTCTGGACATTTTGGTCAGAAATGGACTAAGGCTAAATCTGAACCTAAGGACCTAAAAAATGACAAGTATTGAAATGTGTGCAAATCTGGACAGTTTTGTGCAATCTCACTGTTTTGGCTATAACTATTGAACCCGAACTCCAAATGATGCGAGGTTTGAATCTGAATTTAGTTCACTTATTAAGATTTAATTTGACATTTTATTCATTGGAATTGGAGATTTTTTACTTGTCTTAATGATTGTGAGAAAATAGCACATTGCAGTGAGGGTTTCACTTAGTGATGTGCTTAGAAAAATTGTTGTAACTTCTCTTGTTGAATTAAATGCTTGGGATTGTGGCATTGGGATGTTGTGTGGACTTTTTTGAATACTTGAGGATGATTGAACTAATCGATGCATGGCTTGAGATTGATTTTGAGTTGACTTGGGGCTTAATCGCACGGGTAAGCACGAAATGGAAACCCTAGTGACTAGGTAAATTCACTAAGTGTTGATCCTATGAATATCATGCTTAATTATACGTTTAGTAGGCTGTCCGTAGTTGCCATTGTAGCCCTAAATGCGATCTTGATGATTACATGTTGAGAAGTAGGTTTTCTTGCACCCGAACCCACGTAGATTGTCGTTGCATGTTGAACAATCTTATTATTTGATTACGTGAACTTCGAAATGAGTTATATGACTTGGTTTACATGTGTTACATGGCTGCCCGTTTAATGTTCATATAACTCTATGTGTTTTACAAAGTAAAAATTCGTGTTAAGCATGCCTCGTTCGTTTACTTGTCAATATGTGATCTTATACTTGCTCGGAGGCAACCTACTTTGTTGTCCTCGTAATGTGAATTGTTAAAAGACATTCTATGGCTTATTTAAACAAGATTACTTGGCTGCCCGTGGAAGTTTAATTTCTTTCAAATTGATATATGAAATGATTACATGTTCTTACAATGCCTTATATGCCAATATGTCAAAATGTGATCATATACTTGTTCGGAGGCAACCTACTTTGTTGACCTCCCAATGTGAATTGTTAAATGGCATACATGTGCATTGCATTCAAGGTTGCAACCTTTCATTCTGGCGTGGTAGCGTTCACGCACGCCGGGTGGCATCGGGCTTGCTGGTGCAACCGTGACTATCATTGTCCAATTCCCTCTCTCGCTTGGGGGCTAGACTTCCTCGGAGAGTTGGGTCGTAGGATTTCGGGGTACATCTGGAGTACACCCATTTGGCGTGATAAGGGGATGATTTGAAGTTGGCCGCAACAACTGATACTGACATGAATTGAGAGCAAAAGCTCACCGTATCCTTTTCACTATGTGTATAAGTACTCTCGCTTGGTTCCTAGAGGACCTCGGGGAGGAAAGACGGGTAATTGTGTTCTTTTACTTTTATATTACATTATAAACTTACTTGTGTTATATGTCATGCTTTCAAAAAGGGTTTTTCATAAGTTGAACCGGAAAAAGAGTTTCAAAACGTATTTCTCGTTCCCCCTCGCTGAGTTCATAAGGAGTCACCCTCTTTTATCATAACAGGTGAAGAAGATCAGGAACAGGTATCCGTGGATAACGTGCCTATTGATGACTCCTTGGAGTGACTACATGCCCTACGTGCCTTATGTGATTGTGGCTGTTTTATGAACGATATGTTGTTTTGAAGACTATTTCTTATGTTGCTTGTTATCGTTGATGTAAATGACCCCGCTGTAATTTGGGTCTAATTTTGGCTTGTACTGATTATAACTGGACAAACTCTTTATTTGGTTATTTACTTTTATTATCTCGTATAGTAGTTATCGTAGGCGTTTAAAACACTAGATGATTAATCCACTAAGTTAGCTCTATCTAATTTCACTTAGGTACTCACCTGTACCCTAAAGGATAATAGGTACTTGCATAATAGTAAATTGACAAATAAATGGAACATAGTTATCAAGCTAGGCTTATTAACCAAATGAGACTTTCAAGATAAATTAGTAGGCATATTGGTTAATGACAAAATAGCAATCTTAGTGGGAATCGAATCAAGGATTGGAAGTTTTGAGGCGTTTTAGAAAATAGGTCAAACCAAAGATCTTCAATATAGCCGTCATACTGCCGGATTTTCAGAAAATCTTTTGGGGTTCTAAATCAACGTTAAGTATTAATCGTAAGAAATAACCAAGTCATACAAATAGCGTAAAAGAATTAGGTCATTCCCAAGTCTAGCCTCCATAGGTCGGGTGGGGGCGTGACAGCTCTACGACGGGATTAGAAGCCTGCTCGGTTGTGCCTGTTTTCGAGGCCCAAATTTGAACGTTTTTAACAGTTTCTGGACACTTTACATCTTTGGCGCTGTTTTTCCGTCCTAGATCGTACGTCGTGAGCCGCGAAAAGGACGATAACCTAATCCATCACATTTCTATTACCGACTCCCATGCCACCTTGGGCAAGACAACTTCGCTTCACGTAGAGGCTGGGCCTGCAAACCGAGGGCGTGGGGCTTAGGACCAGGTCTCCGTCGCTCCGGTACCCATAACTTTTGATCCGTAAGGAGTTACACGGCGCACATCATACCGTTGGAAAGCTCTCTGAGAGCTCTACGATGAGAGTAGCAAGCCTGCTCGGCTGCACCTATTTTCAGAGCCCAAAATCGAACGTTTTCATCACTTTATGGAAACTTTTCTTCTTTTGCACTGTTTTTCCGTCCTGGATCGTACGTCTTGAGCCGCGAAAAGGACGACAACCTAATCCATCACATTTCTATTACCGAATCCCACGCGACCTTTGGCTAGACAACTTCGTTTCACGTAGAGGCTGGGCCCGCAAACTGAGGGCGTGGGGCTTAGGACCAGGTCTCCGTCGCTCCGGTGCCCATAACTTTTGATCCGTAAAGAGTTATGCGGCGCACAACATACCGTTGGAAAGCTCTTCGAGAGCTCTACTACGGGGGCAGCAAGCCTGCTTGGCTATGCCTATTTTCGGAACCTAAAATTGAATGTTTTCATTAGTTTCTGGACACTTTTCTTCTTTTGCGCTGTTTTTCCGTCCTGCATCGTACGTCGTGAGCCGCAAAAAGGATGAAAACCTAATCCATCACATTTCTATTACCGAATCCCACGCCACCTTGGGCAAGACAACTTCACTTCACGTAGAGGCTAGGCCCGCAAACCGAGGGCGTGGGGCATAGGACCAGGTCTCCGTCGCTCCGGTGCCCATAACTTTTGGTCTGTAAGGAGTTACGCGGCGCACAGCATACCGTTGGAAAGCCCTTCGAGAGCTCTACGACAGGCGCAACAAGCCTGCTAAGCAGTGCCTGTTTTCGGAGCCCAAAATCGAACGTTTTCATCAGTTTCTGGACACTTTTATTCTTTTGCACTATTTTTTCATCCCGAATCGTACGTCGTGATCAGCGAAAAGGACGACAACCTAATCCATCACATTTCTATTACCGAATCCCATGGCACCTTGGGCAATACAACTTCGCTTCACATAGAGGCTGGGCCCGCAAACCGAAGGCGTAGGGCTTAGGACCAGGTCTCCGTCGCTCCGGTGCCTATAACTTTTGATCCGTAAGGAGTTACGCGACGCACAGCATACTGTTGGAAAGCTCTACGAGAGCTCTACGACGAGGGCAGCAAGCCTGCTCGGTTGTGCCTATTTTCAAAGCCCAAAATTGAACATTTCAATCAGTTTATGGACACTTTTCTTCTTTTCTACTGTTTTTCCATCCCGGATCGTACGTCGTGAGCCGCGAAAAGGATGACAACCGAATCCATCACATTTCTATTACTGAATCCCATGCCACCTTCAGCAAGATAACTTCGTTTCACGTAGAGGCTAGGCCCGCAAACCGAGGGCGTAGGGCTTAGGACCAGGTCTCCGTCGCTCCGGTGCCTATAACTTTTGATCTGTAAGGAGTTACGCGGCGCATAGCATACTGTTGGAAAGCTCTTCAAGAGCTGTACGACGGGGGCAGCAAGCCTGCTCAGCTACGCCTATTTTCAGACCCCAAAATTGAACGTTTTCATCGGTTTTTGGATACTTTTCTTCTTTTGCACTGTTTTTCCGTCCTGGATCGTACGTCGTGAGCCGCAAAAAGGATGACAACCTAATCCATCACATTTCTTATACCGAATCCCATGCCACTTTGGGCAAGACAACTTCACTTCACGTAGAGGCTGGGCCCGCAAACCGAGGGCGTGGGGCTTAGGACCAGGTCTCCTTCGCTCCGGTGCCCATAACTTTTGGTCCGTAAGGAGTTACGTGGCGCACAACATACCGTTGGAAAGCCCTTCGAGAGCTCTACGACGGGGGTAGCAAGCCTGCTCGGTTGCGCCTATTTTCAGAGCCACAAATCGAACGTTTTCATCAGTTTCTGGACACTATTATTCTTTTGCGCTGTTTTTTCATCCCTGATCGTACGTCGTGAGCAGCGAAAAGGACGATAATCTAATCCATCACATTTCAATTATCGAATCCCATGGCACCTTGGGCAAGACAACTTCGCTTCACGTAGAGGCTCGGTCTGCAAACTGAGGGCGTGGGGTTTAGGACCAGGTCTCCGTCGCTCCGGTGCCCATAACCTTTGATCCGTAAGGAGTTACGCGACGCACAACATAGCGTTGGAAAGCTCTCCGAGAGCTCTACGACGGGGGCAGCAAGCCTACTCGGCTGCTCCTATTTTCAGAGCCCAAAATCGAACGTTTCCATCAGTTTCTGATCACTTTTCTTATTTTTCGCTGTTTTTTCGTCCCGGATCGTACGTCGTGAGCCCGTAAAAAGGACGACAACCAAATCCATCACATTTCTATTACCGATTCCCATGCCACCTTGGGCAAGACAACTTCGCTTCACGTAAAGGCTGGGCCCGCAAACCGAGGGAGTGGGCAGGTCTCCGTCACTCCAATGCCCATAACTTTTGATCCGTAAGGTCTTTCGCGGCGCACAGCATACCGTTGAAAAGCTCTCCTCGAGCTCTACGACGGGGGCATCAAGCCCGCTCGGCTGCGCCTTTTTTCAGAGCCCAAAATCGAACGGTTTCATCAATTTTTGGATACTTTTCTTCTTTTGCGCAGTTTTTCCATCCTGGATCGTACGTCGTGAGCCGCGAAAAGGATGATAACCTAATCCATCACATTTCTATTACTGAATCCCACGCGACCTTTGGCAAGACAATTTTGCTTCACTTATAGGGTGGGCCCGCAAACCGAGGGCATGGGGCTTAGGACCAAGTCTCCGTCGCTCCGGTGCCCATAACTTTTGATCCGTAAGGAGTTACGCGGCGCACTGTATACCGTTGGAAAGTGCTTCGAGAGCTCTACTACAGGGGCAGCAAGACTGCTTGGCTGCTCCTATTTTCGGAGCCTAAAATTGAATGTTTTCATCAGTTTCTGGACACTTTTCTTCTTTTGTGCTATTTTTCTGTCCTGGATCGTACGTCGTGAGCAGCAAAAAGGACAACAACCTAATCCATCACATTTCTATTACCGAATCCCATGCCACCTTGGGCAAGACAACTTCGCTTCGCGTAGAGGCTGGACCCGCAAACCGAGGGCGTAGGGCTTAGGACCAGGTCTCCGTCGCTTCGGTGCCCATAACTTTTGGTCCGTAAGGAGTTACGCGGCGTACAGTATACCGTTGGAAAGCCCTTCGAGAGCTCTACGATGGACGCAACAAGCCTGCTCGGCTGTGCCTATTTTTGGAGCCCAAAATTGAACGTTTTCATCAGTTTATGGACACTTTTATTCTTTTACACTGTTTTTTCATCCCGGATCGTACGTCGTGAGCAGCGAAAATGACGACAACCTAATCCATCACATTTCTATTACCGAATCCCACGCCACCTTGGGCAAGACAACTTCGCTTCACGTAGAGGCTGGGCCTGCAAACTGAGGGCGTGGGGCTTAGGACTAGGTCTCCGTCACTCCGGTGCCCATAACTTTTGATCCGTAAGGTCTTCCGCGGTGCACAGCATACCGTTGGAAAGCTCTCTTTGAATTCTACGACTGGGGCATCAAGCCAGCTAAGCTGTGCCTATTTTTGGAGCCCAAAATCGAATGGTTTCATCAATTTTTGGATACTTTTCTTCTTTTGCGCAGTTTTTCCGTCCTGGATCGTACGTCGTGAGCTGCGAAAATGACGATAACCTAATCCATCACATTTCTATTACTAAATCCCACGTGACCTTTGGCAAGACAACTTCGCTTCACGTAGAGGCTGGGCCTGCAAACCGAGGGCGTGGGGCTTAGGACCAGGTCTCCGTCGCTCCGGTGCCCATAACCTTTGATCCGCAAGGAGTTTCGCGGAGCACATCATACCTTTAGAAATCTCTCCTAGAGCTCTACGACAGGGCAGCAAGCTTGCTCCGCTGCGCCTATTTTCAGAGCCCAAACTCGAATATTTTCATCAGTTTCTGGACACTTTTCTTCTTTTGCGTTGTTTTTCAGTCCCGGATCGTACGTCGTGAGCTTTGAAAAGGACAACAACCTAATCCATCACATTTATATTACCGAATCTCACGGTACCTTGAGCAAGACAACTTCGCTTCACGTAGTGGCTGGGCCCGCAAACCGAGGGCGTGGGGCTTAGGACCAGGTCTCCGTCGCTCCGGTGCCTATAACTTTTTATCGGTAAGGAGTTACGCGTCACACCGCATAGCGTTGGAAAGATCTCCGAGAGCTCTTCGACTGGGGAAGTAAGCCTGTTGGGCTGCACCTATTTTTCGAGCCCAAAATTGAACATTTTTATCAGTTTCTGGATACTTTTCTTCTTTTGTGCTATTTTTTCGTCCCGGATCGTACGTCGTGAGCCGCGAAAAGGACGACTACCTAATCCATCACATTTCTATTATCGAATCCCACGCCACCTTGGGCAAGACAACTTCACTTCACGTAGAGGCTGGGCCTGCAAACCGAGGGCGTGGGGCTTAGGACCAGGTCTCTGTCGCTCCGGTGCCTATAGCTTTTGATCCGTAAGGAGTTACGCGGCGCACAACATAACGTTGGAAAGTTCTTCGAGAGCTCTACGACGAGGCAGTAAGCCTGCTCGGTTGCGCCTTTTTTCGAAGCCCAAAATTGAACATTTTCATCAGTTTCTAGACACTTTTCTTCTTTTGCGCTGTTTTTTCGTCCCGGATCGTACGTCGTGAGTCGCGAAAAGGATGACAACCTAATCTATCACATTTCTATTACTGAACCCCATGGTACCTTGGGCAAGACACCTTCGCTTCACGTAGAGGCTGGGCCCACAAACCGAGGGCGTGGGGCTTAGGACCAGTTCTCCATCGCTCCGGTGCCTATAACTTTTAATCCGTAAGGAGTTACGTGGCGCACATCATACTGTTGGAAAGCTGTCCTGGAGCTCTATGACGAGAGAAGCCAGCCTGCTCGGCTGCGCCTTTTTTTAAAGCCCAAAATCGAACGTTTTCATCCGTTTCTGGATACTTTTCTTCTTCTGCGATGTTTTTCCGTCCCGGATCGTACATCGTGAGCCGCGAAAAGGACGACAGCCTAATCCATCACATTTCTATTACCGAATCCCATGGCACCTTGGGCAAGACAACTTCGCTTCACGTAGAGGTTGGGCCCGCAAATCGAGGGCGTAAGGCTTAGGACCAGGTCTCTGTCGCTCTGTTGCCCATAACTTTTGATCCGTAAGGAATTACACGACGCACAGTATACCGTTGGAAAGTTCTCCGAGAGCTCTACGACAGGGGCAGCAGGCCTGCTCGGTTGCACCTTTTTTCGGAGTCCAAAATCTAACGTTTTCATCAGTTTCTTGACACTTTTCTTCTTTTGCGCTGTTTTTCCGTCCCGGATCGTACGCCGTGAGCCGTGAAAAGGATGACAACCTAATCCATCACATTTCTATTACCGAATCCCACGCCATCTTAGGCAAGACAACTTCGCTTCACGTAGAGACTGGGCTCGTAAACCGAGGGCGTGAGGCTTAGGACCAGGTCTCCGTCGCTCCAGTGCCCATAACTTTTGGTCCGTAAGGAGTTACGCGGCGCACAGTGTCACGCCCTAACCCGACCTATGAAGGTTAGACTAGGGTATAATCTAAACATGCAAGTCATATCACGTACTTAATCGTTCAAGATGGTTTAACACTTAACGTTTTAGCCTAAACTCCATAAATTCTTCGAAAAACCGGCAGCATAACGGCTGTAGTTAGGACCTTTTAGTTTGACCTAATTTATAAACGCCTCAATTATTCCAATCATTAATCCAATTCCATTAAGGACTCCTATTTTGTCTCATCATCCGATATGCCTAGTAGTCTATCTTGAAGGTCTCGTTTGGTTAATAAGCCTAGCATGATAACTATGTCCCGTTTATTTATCAATTTCCTATCATGCAAGTACCTATTATTCTTTAGTTTACAAATAAGCACCTAAGTGGAATTAGATAGAATTGACTTAGTTGATTTTTCACCTAGTGGTTTAATTGCCTATGATAGCTACTATTCAAGATAATGAAAGCAAATAACTAAATAAGAAGTTCGTCTGGTTATAGATAGTACAACCCCAAAATTAGACCCAAATTACAACGGGGTCATTTACATCAATAAAATGAATAGTTTGCAATCAAACACAACATCCATATAGCAACCACTTTCAGGCAAAGCACAAAAGCACATAGTCACTCCAAGGAATCGTCAACAAGCACATTTACTTTAGGTATCTGTTCCAAATCTACTGTACCTGTGACAAAAAAGAGGGTGAGTCCTTATGAACTCAGCAAGGGGGAACGAGAGATAACGTTTTGAAATCCTTTTCCGGTTAAACATATGAAAACCCATTTTTGCAAGCATAAATGTATCACAATTAAGTACAGAACAATAATATAAAAGTAAAGGAACACAATTACCCCTTCTTCCCCCCCCCCCTCCCCCCCCTCCCCTCCCCCGAGGTCCACTAGGAACCAAGCAAGAGTACTTATACACATAGTGAAAAGGATACGGTTTGATACGTACAGGACTCTAAAGGTAGCTCATATGGGCTCAAGAGGTAGCTCCTACCACATTTAGGTGTAGCACTTTCCCTCGCATAGCACTTACTTCCTGCCGTTCAAGTTCATTTTCAGTAACAGTTGTTGTGGCCAGCTTCAATCATCCACTTTTCACGCCAAATGGGTGTACTCCAAATGTACCCCAAAATCCTACGACCCAACTCTCCGAGGAAGTCTAGCCCCCAAGCGAGAGAGGGAATTGGATAATGGTAGTCACGGTTGCACCGGCAAGCCCGATGTCACCCGATGTGCGTGAACGCTACCATTCCATAATGAAATGTTGCAACCTTATATGCAATGCACATTTATGACATTTAATATATCACATTAGGAGGAAAACAAAGTAGGTTGCCTCCGGACAGTCATAAGATTGCACATTGACAAGTAAACAAGCGAGGCACGATAAGACAAGCAATTTCACTTGAAAGGCATATGGAGTTATACGAACATTAAACGGGAAGCCATGTAACACACGTAAATCAAGTCATATAACTCAATTCAAAGTCCACGTAATCAAATGATAAGATTATTCAACATGCAACAACATCTACGTGGGCTCGGATGCAAGAAAGGCCTATTTGTCAACATGCAACGATCAAAATCACATTGGGGCTATAAGGGAAACTACAGGCAGTCTACTAAACATATAATTACACCCAAAATCCAAAGGATCAACACTTAGCATGTTTACCTAGTCACTAGGGTTTCCATTTCGTGCTTACCCGTGCAATTAAGCCCCAAGTCAACTCAAAATCAATCTCAAGCAATGCATCAATTAATTCAAACATCCCCAAGTACTCAAAACAGTCCACACAACATCCCAATGCCACAATCCCAAGCAATTAATACCACAAGAGAAGTTACAACTATTTTTCCAAGCATATAACTAAGTGAAACCCTCACTGCAATAGGCTGTTTTCTCACAATCATTAAGACAAGAAAACAATCTCCAATTCTAGTGAATAAGATTTCAAGTTAAATCTTAAGAAGTGAACTAAAATCAAAAACAAACCTTGCATCATTTGGAGTTCGGGTCCAATAGTTATAGTCAAAACAGTGGGATTGCACAAAACTGTCTAGATTTGCACACATTTCGATACTCGTCGTTTTTGAGGTCCTTAGGGTCCGATTTAGCCTTAGTCCATTTCTGAAAAAAATGTCCATAACTGAAAACTCTAGCAGAAAACCAAATTTCATGCATTTTGGACATCATTTACTAAGTCAACACTGGTTCGTTCTACAAGGTCAGTGCATCTGCCAAACCTGCTTCATTTTTCCCAGACTTCCAGATTTGGACACATTTTAATGATTTGCCATTTTGAGGACCTTAGAGTCATAATTAGCTTTGGCCTATTTCAATGAAAAATTTTCAAAACTGGAAAAACTAGTTACCTACCAATTTTTATGCATTTTAAACATCATTTTCCTATCCAAACTCACCTCGTAACAACAAGACAAGGAGCTGTCACCAAACCCAATTTCATCTATCATCATCTTCAAGCCAAAATCTTGCCATGCATGGTTGTAAAAGCTTATGAACACACATATAACTCAAGTACAGAAGCAAAGACATACATTTAAGAGCATGCATGTGGATTTTTGAAAGATTTTCAAGAAGTTTTAGCCCTCACCTCTTAGCAAATCAACAAGAAAATGCACAAAACTTTGATGAAGCACAAATTTCTTCTTCTTCCTTGCTTAGCCGAGACTCCAACTCGATTTTCTCTATTTTTCCTAGCTTAGTGGCCAAGTTCTTAGTACATGCATGTGGTTAGAACAAGAAGAAAAGAAATGGAAGCTAGTAAACTCACCAAGGCCGAAATGGTGACTCAAGGAGCATGCATGTGTGATTCTTGCATCCTAGCTAGCTTGGTCGAGTTCCTTTGCTTGTGGCTTGTCTTGATTAACTATGGTATGATGAAGATGAGCTATGAAGGGAAGAAACTCAGCCAAGGCCGAGAGAGAGAGAGAAGAATGAGAGGGAGAGAGAGAAATGTGAGAGGAAAATGAGAGAAATGAAAAAAAAAAAAAATAGAAGCCTTGCAATTGATGAAGCATATTCGGCCTTGGGCAGCAAAAATTCAGCTTTTTTGTGTCTTCAAGATGTATTTTGAAATTCCTAGCATGGGCAAGGAGTAGTTGGTCGAGAATTGGAAGCTTTTGCAAAAGTTTTTGAGCTAATGTTTTATGCATTTGTGTCATAGAGTTGTCATAAGTTGTCTAGAATTAAATTGAATTGAGCAAGCAAGCACAAAACTCATGTGGTGGTCGGCCAAGGCTATAAAAAATCTGATTTTGTGTCATCTTTTGAGCATTATTTAATTGTGTTTTGAAAGTGCAAAAAGAATAAGGAATAAAGAATAAGGAATATCTAGCTTTTTGTGAGATTTTGTCTGCTAGTGGGTTGAATTAGTAGTTTAATAATAGTTAGTGGAATTTGTAGGATTAATTAATGACTTAGTGCTTCGTGTAAGATACTTTCTTGATTAGCGTGAGGGCATGCTTTCCTAGGTCTAGGGCATGCACTACGAGGTAGGACACGAACTACGAAATGAATGCACATTTTTCTAGTAAATGCACGCAACCCTAAATGAATGCACGTAATTCAATGCATGGCACACAAAACGAACACAATTCTTAAACCTAGGTCAAGGCGCGCAAATCTAGATTAGGGTACACGAAACGAGGTAACACACGGAATTCAAAGTCAGGGCACGCAAGTCGAGGATTAGGGCACATAATTCTAGGTCAAGGCACGAATGACGAAGCATGCACGAGAACAAAGATAGGGCACGTAAATCGGGGTAACACACGTTATTCGGGGTCAGGCCTCACACACAGCATACCGTTGGAAAGCCCTTCAAGAGCTCTACGACGGAGGCAGCAAGCCTGCTCGGCTGCGCCTGTTTTCGGAGCCCAAAATTGAACGTTTTCATCAGTTTCTGGACACTTTTAATCTTTTGCGCTATTTTTTCATCCCGGATCGTACGTCGTGAGCAGCGAAAAGGACGACAACCTATTCCATCACATTTCTATTACCGAATCACATGGCACCTTGGGCAAGACAACTTTGCTTCATGTAGAGGCTGGGCCCGCAAACCGAGGGCGTGGGGCTTAGGACCAGGTCTTCGTCGCTCCGGTGCTCATAACCTTTGATCCGCAAGGAGTTACGCGACGCACAACATACCGTTGGAAAGCTCTCCGAGAGCTCTACGACGGGGGCAGCAAGCTTGCTAGGCTGCGCCAATTTTTGAAGCCCAAAATCAAACGTTTCCATCAGTTTTTGATCACTTTTCTTCTTTTCCACTGTTTTTCTGTCCCGGATCGTACGTCGTGAGCCGTGAAAAGGACGACAACCGAATCCATCACATTTCTATTACCGAATCCCATGCCACCTTGGGCAAGACAACTTCGCTTCACGTAGAGGCAGAGCCCGCAAACTGAGGGCGTAGGGCTTAGGACCAGGTTTCCGTCACTCCGGTGCCCATAACTTTTGATCCGTAAGGTCTTACGCGGCGTACAACATACCGTTGGAAAGCTCTCGTCGAGCTCTACGATGGGGGCATCAAGCCTGCTCGGCTGTGCCAATTTTTGGAGCCCAAAATCAAATGGTTTCATCAGTTTTTGTATACTTTTATTCTTTTGCGCAATTTTTTCATCCTGGATCGTACGTCGTGAGCCGCGAAAAGGACAACAATGTAATCTATCACATTTCTATTACCGAATCCCATGCCACTTTGGGCATGACAACTTCGCTTCACGTAGAGGCTGGGCCTGCAAACCGAGGGCGTGGGGCTTAGGACCAGGTCTCCGTCGCTCCGGTGCCCAAAACTTTTGATCCACAAGGAGTTTCGCGGAGCACAGCATACCGTTGGAAAGCTCTCTGAGAGCTCAACGACGGGGGCAGCAAGCTTGCTCGGCTGCACCTATTTTCAGAGCCCAAAATCGAATATTTTCATCAGTTTCTAGATACTTTTCTTCTTTTGCGCTATTTTTCTGTCCCAGATCGTACGTCGTGAGCTGCGAAAAGGACGACAACCTAATCCATCACTTTTCTATTACCGAATCCCACGGCACCTTGGGCAAGACAACTTCGCTTCACGTAGAGGCTAGGCCCGCAAACCGAGGGCGTGGGGCTTAGGACCAGGTCTCCGTCGTTCCCGTGCCTATAACTTTTGATCAGAAAGGAGTTACGCGGTGCACATCATAGCGTTGGAAAGCTCTACGACGTTGGCAGCAAGCCTGCTAGGCTGCGCCTATTTTTGGAGCCCAAAATTCAACATTTTCATCAGTTTTTGGACACTTTTCTTCTTTTGCGCTGTTTTTCCGTCCCGGATCGTACGTCATTAGCCGCCAAAAGGACGACAACCTAATCCATCACATTTCTATTACCGAATCCCATGCCACCTTGGGCAAGACAACTTCATCTCACGTAGAAGCTGGGCTTGCAAACCGAGGGCATGGGGCTTAGGACCAGGTCTCCGTCGGTCTAGTGCGTATAACTTTTGATCCGTAAGGAGTAACGCGGCGCACAGCATAGCGTTGGAAAGCTCTCCAAGAGCTGTACGACGGGGGCAGCTAGCCTGCTCGGTTGTGCCTTTTTTCGGAGCCCAAAATCGAATGTTTTCATTAGTTTCTGGACACTTTTCTTCTTTTGCACTATTTTTCAGTCCCGAATCGTATGTCGTGAGCCGCGAAAAGGACGACAACCTAATCTATCACATTTCTATTACCGAATCCCATGGTACCTTTGTGAGGCCCGACCCTGAATAACGTGTATTATCTCGATTTGCGTGCTATAGTCCAAGAGTGATATGACTGACCTTGAATTACGTGCCTTATTTTGATTTACGTTCATTCACCTAGGGTTGCGTGTATTAGCATTGGATTCCGTGCACTTATCTTGAAGTATGTGCCTTAGTCTTGAAAAACGTGCGTTCGTCTCGTAGTTTGTGTTTTACCTCGTAGTGCGTGCCCTAGACCGAGAAAAGCGTGCTTTCACGCAAATCAAGAAAGCATCTTTCACGAAGCACTAGACTATTAAACAATCCTACAAAATCCACTAACAATATAATACTCCAAATTCCATTCACTAGAAGACAAAAATGCACCAAACACTAGACATTCCTTATTCTTTATTCTTTGTTCTTTTTGCATTTTCAACACACAACAATTAACACCCAAAAGATGACAAGAAATCAGAATTTTTCATATGTCATAGCCGACCACACCATGTTTTGAGCAAGAAATTTGAACAACACAATTAAATATGCATGCTAGACAACTATGACACCAAAAGGCATAAAAAAATTATCAAAAACCCTCACATTTGCACACCTTGCTCGACCAAAAGCTTGAAGCCCATGCTAAACATTTAAAATTCTATCTTGAAGACACAAATTTCATATTGTTGGCTGCCCAAGGCCGAGCTTGCATCACCAAGTTACAAGGCTTGTCTTCTTTTCATTTCAACTCATTTTCCTCAATCTTTCCTCTCTCCTCTCATTCTTCTCTCTCCATTTCGGTCCTTGGCTGAAATCTTATCATCCTTGTTCATCTTCATCACACCTTGGTCGAACAAGGCAAGCAAACCATCAAGAAAACCAAGCAAACAAGCTAGAGTTCGAAAATTTCTCTTGCATGTGCATTGAAGCTTCATTTTCAGCCTAGGAAAAATAGAGAAAAACTAGTGAGGTTCTCGGCTAAGCAAGGGAAAGGAGAAGATTTGAGCTTCAACAAAGGGTCTTGAGCATTTTGTGGTTGATTGCTAAGGTGAGGGTTAAAAGCTTTTGAAAACTCTTTGAAATTTCACATGAATGTTCATAAATGTGTATATTTGCTTCTGTACTTGAGTTATGTGGTCGTTCATGAGCTTAAACAACCATGCATGGCAAGATCTTGGCTTGAAAATGATGCTAGGTGAAGTCGAATTCTTGTGACAGCTCTCTGACCAGTCTGTTCGAGGTAAGTTTAGCTAAGCAAATGATGTTGAAAATGCTTGAAAATTGGTAGGTGACTACTTTGGACAGTTTTGAACATTTTTCCCAGAAATAGGCCTAAGCTAATTTGGATTCTAATGTCCTCAAAATAACAAATCATTAAAATGTGACCAAATCTGGAAATCTGGAAAAATGAATCAGGTTTTGGCAGATGCACTGATTCTTGTGTAATGAACCATATTTTACTTAGTAAATGTTGTCCAAAACGCATGAAAATTTTTGTGCTACTAGATTTTTCAGTTCTGGACAATTTTGTCAGAAATGGACCAAAGCTAAAAATGACTCTAAGGACCTCAAAAACGTCAATTTCTGAAAAGTGTGCAAATCTGGACAGTTTTGTGCTACCTCACTGTTTCGGCTATAACTAATGATTCTGAACTCCAATTGATGCAAGGTTTGTTTCTGATTTTAGTTAACTTCTTGAGCTTTAATTTGACATCTTATTTACTGAATTTGGAGATTATTTGGTTATTCTTTTGATTGTGAGAAAACAGCCTATTGCAGTAAAGGTTTTATCTAGCCATATGCTTGGAAAATTGTTGTAACCTCTCTTGTGACACTAATTGTGTGGAAATGTGGTGTTGGTATGTTATGTGGACTGTTGTGAGCACTTGAGGATGTTGAATTAAATGATGCAAGACTTGATAATGATCTTGAGTGGACTTAGGGTTTTAATCACTTGATTAAGCATGAAATGGGAACCCTAATGACTCAATAGTCTTAATAGGTGTTGATCAATTGGATTTTGTGTTGGAATCATATGCTTAGTGGGCTGCCTGTAAATGTTTTATAACTTCAAAAGAGATCTTGACCATTGCATGTTGACAAATAAGCTTTTCTTGCATCCGAACCCATGTTGATATCATTGCACGTTGAGTAATCTTATTGCTTGATTGCGTGGACCTCTTAATGAGTTATATAGCCTGTTTTACATGTGTTACATGGCTGCCCGTTTGATGATCATATGACTCTATATGCCTTTCAAGCGAAATTACTTGTCTTATCGTGCCTTGTTTGACTACTTGACAACATGCGATCTTATAACTGTTCGGAGGCAACCTACTTTGTTGCCCTCCTAATGTGATATGTTAAATGTTATAAATGTGCATTGCATACGAGGTTGCAACCCTTCAGTGTGACATGGTAGTGTTTCACGCACACCGGGCGACATCGGGCTTGCCGGTTTTACCGTGACTACCATGGTCCAATTCCCTCTCTCGCTTGGCATTTCACCCTCGGGGAGTTGGGTCGTTGGTTTCGGGGTACATCCGGAGTACACCCAATTGGGAGTGATAAGTGGATTATTGAAGTCGGTCGCAACAATTGATTTGAAATTGAAATTGAGAGCAAATGCTCACCGTATCCTTGAAATGATTGGTAATTGTATCCGTTTCTCGATTTGTTTCTTATAATTGCTTACCTTATCATTTGTAATATGTGACATGTTTTAAAAAGGGCTTTTCATAAATTGAACCGGAAAACGAGTTTCAAAACTTATTTCTCGTTCCCCCTCGTTGAGTTCATAAGGACTCACCCTCTTTTATCATCTCAGGTGAAGAAGAACAAGCACAGGAACCTGAGGATAATGTACCTAATGAGGAACCCCTGGAGTGATTGCCTGGTACTGTTGTTTTGCTTGAACGTGACTACTTGTGAACTTTTGCTACTTGAAGACTATTTCCCTTATGTTATTTGTTGCTTGTGATGTAAAAGACCTCCGTTGTAATTTGGGGTCTAATTTTGGTTTGTACTTATATTAAGTAGACTGATGCTAGACATACTATGATCGTTTTTGTTTTGTTATCATTAGTATCTATCATAGGTTATGATGCTAGTTAAGGAATAGGCAAATGAACTTATCCAATCTCAACAGGTACTAGCTAATAAGTTAAGATCAACAGGTATATTTTGAAACGAGGATAAATGGACAAATGAGACATAGTATCATGCTAGGTTATAAATCAAACAGAACGTTGAAATAACCAATAAGCAATTCAATCGATGGTAAAATAGTAAACTCTAGTCGGGAATGAACTTGAATTGAAAGTTTGAGGCTGTTAGAAAACTTAGGTCAAAACAAAGAGTCCAATTACAGCCGTTATGCTGCCGGATTTCTGGAAAAATTTTGGAGTCTAGAATAAAACGTTAAGTGTTAAACCTCCTAGAATGATTAAGAATGTGAAAGGACTTGAATGTTTAGATCACACCCTAGTCTAACCTTTATAGGTCGGGTTGGGGTGTGACACCTTAGAAGAATGGTATCAGAGCTTAGATTGATTAAGCCGGGTTTAACTCTCGGACCGTGGGTAAAGCCCTAAGATAATTAGGATGACTTGTTTGTATGTTATTGTGTGATAAAATGTGTCTTCTATGTTCTATGTGCTTAAGTTACTTATATGCCTTGAATGTTTTTAGAATTGTACCTATAATATGTTGCATATCTTATGCATTAGATTCTTAATTATCATATTTCAATAAATTGTGCCTATAGATGGCTGGCCCTAGTACCCGTACTACTAATAGGAGCGGTGAACCACAAGAGACCAGGGATGCCTATCAGACTAATCCCGGTATAGCTATGTTTAATATGATGGCAAATGCCATGGATCGCGTATCAGGTGTGATGGAGCGCCAGGATGCTCGTGAAGCCAACAACAACATCAACAACAGGAATGAGGGTAACCATGGGAGACATAGCAGAATGAAGGAATTCCTTGACTTTCGCCCGTCTAAATTCTACGGGGAAGCCGATGATGTGAAAGCCGAGGCTTGGCTGTCCGAGATTGAGAAGATTTTCAGGCCCCTTGATTATACAGATTAAGAGAAATTGGAGTTTGCTGTATTTCTGTTGCACGGGGATGCCGAGCATTGGTGGCACACTGTAGATGCACTGTGGGAGACTGATCAGACACCTCGCTTGTGGGGTAATTTCGTTAAGGCGTTTAAGGAGAAATATGTACCTGCAGTTTCCAGGCAGAGGCGGATCGAGGAGTTCATGCACTTGACCCAGGGTAATATGATGGTGGCCCAGTATGAGGCTCGTTTTGACCGACTGTCACGTTATGCTCAGTATATGGTTTGTACTCCGGAGGCAAAAATGTGGAAATTTACTGTTGGATTGAGGGCAGAGATTCAAGACCAGTTAGCTTCTCATGACTTCGATACTTATTCTGCTCTCTTTGCTGCTGCCTCTCGAGTTGAGAAGAGGAAACTAGATGGAGCCGGTTCGAGTCAGCCAAACAAGAAACCATACCAGCCTCCAAGTCAGCGGAGGAAATTCCAGAGTCAGGGTCGTAATCAGGGCCAGAGCCAGAGCAGGTCAGGGAATAACCGTGGGCCGACTAAAGCGCCATCAGCCTCTTCCACCCGCGGATCCACAGGTAGTTCACCTGCTTCTCAGACTATTACTTGTTCTCACTGTAGCAGGAAGGGTTACACCGAGGCCCAGTGTTGGAGAAAATTGGGACGATGTATAGGTTGTGGCAGCGATCAGCACCGGGTTAAGGATTGCCCTAAATGGCAAGGGGGACAAAATCAGGTTAAACCATCTGGTAGAGGCAAGACTCCAGTTCCTAGGGTCCAGGCTCGAGCTTATGCTATCGAGTGCGAGGAGATTCCAGATGAGACCGCTGTTGTTGAAGGTACATTCTTCATACTGAATCAACCTGTTAAGGTGTTAATTGATCCGGGTGCTACTCATTCATTTATAACTCCCTTATGTGTGGAACGTGTGAAATTGAAAGTTGTATGTTTGCCGTATGAAGTAGAAGTTGGTACTCCAATGGGTTCTAAACTTGTAACTAGTTCAGCTTGTAAAGCATGTAAAATCCAAATTAAGGATAGGGAATTCTCAGCCAATCTTATTGTATTACCTTTTCGAGACTACGAGGTCATTTTAGGGATGGACTGGCTAGCAAAACATCATGTCCAACTGGACTGCCGGGCAAAGATTATAACGTTCCGGGTACCTGATCAACCGATACTGGAGATTATGGGTCAAAGAGATTTCACTGGGAGTTCCATCATTTCATCTACAAAAGCAGTGAAGTCCTTAAGGAAAGGATGCAGCGGATACTTGGCTTACCTTATCAACAAGCCGTCGGATAAAGCTAAGTTGGAGGAGATGCATGTGATCAAAGACTATGCAGATGTGTTCCCTGAAGAATTACCCGGTTTACCCCCAAATCAGGAGATCGAGTTTGTTATAGAGTTGCTACCTGGCGCCCAGCCAATATCAAAAGCTCCCTATAGTATGGCACCGGCTGAGCTACAAGAATTAAAGGACCAATTGCAAGGATTGCTGAAGAAGAGATTTGTACAACTGAGCTCTTCACCGTGGGGTGCGCCCGTGCTATTTGTTAAGAAGAAAGACGGAACGTTGAGGCTATGCATTGACTATCGAGGATTGAACCAAGCGACTGTCAAGAATAAATACCCACTTCCCCTAATCGACGAGTTATTTGATCAACTGCAAGGAGCCAAAGTGTATTCGAAACTCGACTTGAGGCAAGGGTATTATCAATTGCGGATCAAGAAGGAAGATGTGCCTAAAACGGCTTTCAGGACGAGATATGGGCACTATGAATATGTGGTGATACCTTTTGGACTAACTAATGCCCCTGCAGCTTTTATGGATTTGATGCATAGGGTGTTTCAACCCTACTTGGACCAATTTGTGGTGATCTTCATTGATGATATTTTGGTATTCTCGAAATCGGAGGCGGAGCATGAGCAACATCTGCGGTTGGTACTGCAGAAACTTCGAGAGCATCGATTGTATGCAAAGTTTAGCAAATGTGAATTCTGGTTGCAGCAGATTGCATTTTTGGGGCATATCATATCCCAAGAGGGAATAGCGGTAGATCCAGCAAAGATCGATGCAGTGATGTCTTGGAAGAAGCCGGAAAATGTTACGGAAGTTCGTAGTTTTCTTGGTCTAACCGGCTATTATCGGAGGTTCGTGAAGGATTTCTCTAAGATTGCAGGACCGCTTACAAAGCTCACTCAAAAGAAAACCAAGTTCGAGTGGGATGATAAGTGTGAGAACAGCTTCCAAGAGTTGAAGAAAAGATTGACTACCGCACCAGTTCTTGCATTGCCTGAAGGGAGTCAAGGTTTTGTAATCTACAGCGATGCTTCGAAAGATGGATTGGGATGTGTGTTGATGCAAAATGGAAGAGTGATTGCTTATGCCTCTAGGAAACCAAAGTCGTATGAGATGAATTACCCGACGCATGATTTGGAGTTAGCAGCTATTGTGTTTGCACTCAAGAAATGGAGGCATTATCTGTGGGGCAACAAGTTTGAGGTATTTACTGATCATAAGAGCTTGAAATACTTGTTCTCTCAAAAGGAGTTGAATATGAGGCAAAGGCGGTGGATGGAGCTTTTGGATGATTATAGCTGCTCAATTAATTATGTGCCCGGTAAGGCGAACGTGGTTGCAGATGCCTTAAGCAGAAAGGCAAGCTTGGCAAAACTAGAAATTAAAGTGCAAGAGTTGTTGGAGGAAGCATTTATGTGGAAACCATTGTTGACTCAGAAAGGGTTACTTTTTGCCACTACCCAAGTTCAATCGACTTTGTTATCTGAGTTACGAGAGGCTCAACAAAAGGACCAACAATTTCAGAAGATTAAGGAAAGCAACGCAGATTTCAAGTTTCATGATGATGGTATTTGGAGGTTTAGAAACCGGGTTTGTGTTCCCAATGAGCCAAAGCTAAAAAAGAAAATTCTTGAGGAAGCGCATAATTCAATATATACTATTCACCCCGGTGGAACAAAGATGTATCGGGATTTGAAGCAACACTATTGGTGGAATAACATGAAAAGAGAAATTGCGGAGTTTGTAGCACGGTGTTTGACTTGCCAGAGAGTCAAAGCAGAACATCAACGGCCCGCAGGTTTACTTCAGCCGTTGGAGATTCCTCAATGGAAATGGGAACATATAACTATGGATTTTGTTATGGACCTGCCTAGATCACAAAAGGGTCGTGACGCCGTTTGGGTTATAGTGGATAGATTGACTAAGTCGGCGTACTTTCTACCAATAAACAAGGAAGATAGTCCTGAGAAACTAGGAGATATGTATGTGGCGGAGATTCTAAGATTGCACGGGATGCCTGTGAGTATTGTATCGGATAGGGATCCTCGTTTTACTTCCCGATTTTGGAAGAGATTGCAAGAAGCTTTGGGGACGAAATTGAGTTTTAGCACGGCTTATCACCCTCAGACGGATGGTCAATCGGAGAGAACTATTCAGATTTTGGAGGATATGCTGAGGGCATGTGTGTTAGACTTCGGGAAAGGTTGGGAGAAATATCTATCTCTAGCAGAGTTCGCCTACAACAATAGTTATCAGGCCACTATTGGGATGGCCCCATTTGAGGCGTTGTATGGACGTAAGTGTCGATCCCCAATCTACTGGGATGAAGTAGGTGAGATGAAGACTTTTGACCCGACCCTTTTACCTGAACTAATGAAGACTGTTGATAACATCCACCTCATCCGGAAACGGATGCTTACCGCCCAGAGTAGGCAGAAGAGTTATGCAGACCGGCGGAGACGGAGTCTCGAGTTTGAGGTTGGCGACAAAGTATTCTTGAAGATATCACCCCGGAGGGGACTGATTAAACACGGCAAAGGTGGAAAGCTGAGCCCGAGATTTGTAGGACCATTTGAGTTAGTTGAGAAGATTGGCAAGTTGGCGTATCGACTAGCACTACCCCAGAACCTCTCCAATATTCATGACGTCTTTCATGTATCGATGCTGCGGAAGTATCATCCTGACCCGTCACATATCTTGGAGCCAGAGCCGTTGCAGCTTCGGGAGAACTTGTCCTACGAGGAAAAGCCCATTCGGATCTTAGACCAACAGGATCGGGAGTTGCGCAACAGAAACATACCGATGGTGAAAGTGCTATAGGATCATCATGGACTCGAAGAAGCAACGTGGGAAAGGCGAGACCAGATGGAGCAGCAATATCCAGCATTATTTCAAGGTAATATTGAATTTCAGGACGAAATTCTTTTAAGGAGGGGAGGATGTGAGGCCCGACCCTGAATAACGTGTATTACCTCGATTTGTGTGCTATAGACCAAGAGTGATATGACTGACCTTGAATTACGTGCCTTATTTTGATCTACGTTCATTCACCTAGGGTTGCGTGTGTTAGCATTGAAATCCGTGCACTTATCTTGAAGTATGTGCCTTAGTCTTGAAAAACGTGCATTCATCTCGTAGTTCGTGTTCTACCTCGTAGTGCGTGCCCTAGACCTAAGAAAGCGTGCTTTCACGCAAATCAAGAAAGCATCTTTCACGAAGCACTAGACTATTAAACAATCCTACAAAATCCACTAACAATATAATACTCCAAATTCCATTCACTAGAAGACAAAAATGCACCAAACACTAGACATTCTTATGCTTTATTCTTTGTTCTTTTTGCATTTTCAACACACAACAATTAACACCAAAAAGATGACAAGAAATCAGAATTTTTCACATGTCATAGCCGACCACACCATGTTTTGAGCAAGAAATTTGAACAACACAATTAAATATGCATGCTAGACAACTATGACACCAAAAGGCATAAAAAAATTATCAAAAACCCTCACATTTGCACACCTTGCTCGACCAAAAGCTTGAAGCCCATGCTAAACATTTAAAATTCTATCTTGAAGACACAAATTTCAGATTGTTGGCTGCCCAAGGCCGAGCTTGCATCACCAAGTTACAAGGCTTGTCTTCTTTTCATTTCAACTCATTTTCCTCAATCTTTCCTCTCTCATCTCATTCTTCTCTCTCCATTTCAGTCCTTGGCTGAAATCTTATCATCCTTGTTCATCTTCATCACACCTTGGTCGAACAAGGCAAGCAAACCATCAAGAAAACCAAGCAAACAAGCTAGAGTTTGAAAATTTCTCTTGCATGTGCATTGAAGCTTCATTTTCGGCCTAGGAAAAATAGAGAAAAACTAGTGAGGTTCTCGGCTAAGCAAGGGAAAGGAGAAGATTTGAGCTTCAACAAAGGGTCTTGAGCATTTTGTGGTTGATTGCTAAGGTGAGGGTTAAAAGCTTTTGAAAACTCTTTGAAATTTCACATGAATGTTCATAAATGTGTATATTTGCTTCTGTACTTGAGTTATGTGGTCGTTCATGAGCTTAAACAACCATGCATGGCAAGATCTTGGCTTGAAAATGATGCTAGGTGAAGTCGAATTCTTGTGACAGCTCTCTGACCATTCTGTTCGAGGTAAGTTTAGCTAAGAAAATGATGTTGAAAATGCTTGAAAATTGGTGGGTGACTATTTTGGACAGTTTTGAACATTTTTCCCAGAAATAGGCCAAAGCTAATTTGGACTCGAATGTCCTCAAAATAACAAATCATTAAAATGTGACCAAATCTGGAAATCTGGAAAAATGAATCAGGTTTTGGCAGATGCACTGATCTTGTGGAATGAACCATATTTTACTTAGTAAATTTTGTCCAAAACGCATGAAAATTGGTCTGCTACTAGATTTTTCAGTTCTGGAAAATTTTGTCAGAAATGGACCAAAGCTAAAAATGACTCTAAGGACCTCAAAAACGTCAATTTCTGAAAAGTGTGCAAATCTGGACAGTTTTGTGCTACCTCACTGTTTCGGCTATAACTAATGATTCTGAACTCCAATTGATGCAAGGTTTGTTTCTGATTTTAGTTAACTTCTTGAGATTTAATTTGACATCTTATTTACTGAATTTGGAGATTGTTTGGTTATCCTATTGATTGTGAGAAAACAGCCTATTGCAGTAAAGGTTTCATCTAGCCATATGCTTGGAAAATTGTTGTAACCTCTCTTGTGACACTAATTGTGTGGAAATGTGGTGTTGGGATGTTATGTGGACTGTTGTGAGCACTTGAGGATGTTGAATTAAATGATGCAAGACTTGATAATGATCTTGAGTGGACTTAGGGTTTTAATCACTTGATTAAGCATGAAATGGGAACCCTAATGACTCAATAGTCTTAATAGGTGTTGATCAATTGGATTTTGTGTTGGAATCATATGCTTAGTGGGCTGCCCGTGAATGTTTTATAACTTCAAAAGTGATCTTGACCATTGCATGTTGACAAATAAGCTTTTTCTTGCATCCGAACCCATGTTGATATCATTGCACGTTGAATAATCTTATCGCTTGATTGCGTGGACCTCTTAATGAGTTATATAGCCTGTTTTACATGTGTTACATGGCTGCCCGTTTGATGATCATATGACTCTATATGCCTTTCAAGCAAAATTACTTGTCTTATCGTGCCTTGTTTGACTACTTGACAACATGCGATCTTATAACTGTTCGGAGACAACCTACTTTGTTGCCCTCCTAATGTGATATGTTAAATGTTATAAATGTGCATTGCATACGAGGTTGCAACCCTCCAGTGTGGCATGGGAGTGTTTCACGCACACCGGGCGGCATCGGGCTTGCCGGTGTTACCGTGACTACCATGGTCCAATTCTCTCTCTCGCTTGGCATTTCACCCTCGGGGAGTTGGGTCGTAGGTTTCGGGGTACATCCGGAGTACACCCAATTGGGAGTGATAAGTGGATTATTGAAGTCGACCGCAACAATTGATTTGAAATTGAAATTGAGAGAAAATGCTCACCGTATCCTTGAAATGATTGGTAATTGTATCCGTTTCTCGATTTGTTTCTTATAATTGCTTACCTTATCATTTGTAATATGTGACATGTTTTAAAAAGGGGTTTTCATAAATTGAACCGGAAAACGAGTTTCAAAACTTATTTCTCGTTCCCCCTCGCTGAGTTCATAAGGACTCACCATCTTTTATCATCTCAGGTGAAGAAGAACAGGCACAGGAACCCGAGGATAATGTACCTAATGAGGAACCCCTGGAGTGATTGCCTGTTACTGTTGTTTTGCTTGAACGTGACTACTTGTGAACTTTTGCTACTTGAAGACTATTTCCCTTATGTTATTTGTTGCTTGTGATGTAAAAGACCCCCGTTGTAATTTAGGGTCTAATTTTGGTTTGTACTTATATTAAGTAGACTGATGCTAGACATACTATGATCGTTTTTGTTTTGTTATCATTAGTATCTATCATAGGTTATGATGCTAGTTAAGGAATAGGCAAATGAACTTATACAATCTCAACAGGTACTCGCTAATAAGTTAAGATCAACATGTATATTTTGAAATGAGGATAAATGAACAAACGAGACATAGTATCATGCTAGGTTATAAATCAAACGGAACGTTGAAATAACCAATAAGCAATTCAATCGATGGTAAAATAGTAAACTCTAGTCGGGAATGAACTTGAATTGAAAGTTTGAGGCTGTTAGAAAACTTAGGTCAAAACAAAGAGTCCAATTACAGTCGTTATGCTGCCAGATTTCCGGAAAAATTTTGGAGTCTAGAATAAAACGTTAAGTGTTAAACCTCCTAGAATGATTAAGAATGTGAAAGGACTTGAATGTTTAGATCACACCCTAGTCTAACCTTTATAGGTCGGGTTGGGGCGTGACAACCTTGGGCAAGACAACTTCGCTTCATGTAGAGACTGGGCCCGTAAATCGAGGGCGTGGGGCTTAGGACAAGGTCTCCGTCGCTCCGGTGCCCATAACTTTTGATCCGTAACGAGTTACACGGCGCACAACATACCGTTGGAAAGCTCTCTGAGAGTTCTACGACAGGTGTAGCAAGCCTGCTAAGCTACGCCTATTTTTGGAGCCCAAAATTGAACGTTTTCATCAGTTTCTGGACACTTTTCTTTTTTTGCGCTGTTTTTCCGTCCTGGATCGTACGTCGTGAGCCGCGAAAAGGACGACAACCTAATCCATCACATTTCTATTACCGAATCCCATGGGAACTTGTGCAAGACAACTTCGCTTCAAGTAGAGGCTGGGCCAGCAAACCGAGGGCGTTGGGCTTAGGACCAGTTCTCCGTCGCTCCGGTGCCCATAGCTTTTGATCCGTAAGGAGTTACGTGGCGCACATCATACCGTTGGAAAGATGTCCGGGAGCTCTACGACGAGGGAAGCCAGCCTGTTTCGCTGCACCTTTTTTTAGAGCCCAAAATCAAATGTTTTCATCAATTTCTGGATACTTTTCTTCTTCTGCGATGTTTTTTCGTACCGAATCGTACGTCGTGTGCAGCGAAAAGGACGACAATCTAATCCATCACATTTCTATTCCCTAATCCCATGGCACCTTGGGCAAGACAACTTCGCTTCACGTAAAGGCTGGGCCCGCAAACCGAGGGCATGGGGCTTAGGACCAAGTCTCCGTCGCTCCGGTGCCCATAACCTTTGATCCGTAAGGAGTTACGCGACGCACAGCATACCGTTGGAAAGCTCTCCGAGAGCTCTACGATGGGTGCAGTAAGCTTGCTCGGCTACGCCTATTTTCGGAGCCCAAAATTGAAAGTTTTCATCAGTTTTTGATCACTTTTCTTCTTTTCCTCTGTTTTTCCGTCCCGGATCGTACGTTGTGAGCTGTGAAAAGGACGACAATCGAATCCATCATATTTCTATTACCGAATCCCACGCCACCTTGGGCAAGACAACTTCGCTTCATATAGAGGCTGGGCCCGCAAATCGAGGGCGTAGGGTTTAGGATCAGGTCTCCGTCGCTTTGGTGCCCATAACCTTTGATCTGTAAGGAGTTACGCGACGTACAGCATACCGTTGGAAAGCTTTCCGACAACTCTACGACGGGGGTAGCAAGAATGCTCGGCTGCGCGGCTGCGCCTATTTTCAGAGCCCAAAATTGAACGTTTCCATCAGTTTTTGATCACTTTTCTACTTTTGCGCTGTTTTTGGGTCCCGGATCGTACGTCGTGAGCCATGAAAAGGACGACAACCGAATCCATCACATTTCTATTGCCGAATCCCACTCCACCTTGGGCAAGACAACTTTGCTTCACGTAGAGACTGGGCCCGCAAACTGATGGTGTGGGGCTTAGGACCAGGTCTCCGTCGCTCCTGTGCCCATAACTTTTGATCCGTAAAGCGTTACACAGCGAACTGCATACCGTTGGAAAGCTCTCCTCGAGCTCTACGACGGGGGCAGCAAGCCAGCTTAGCTGCGCCTATTTTCGGAGCCCAAAATTGAATGGTTTCATCAGTTTTTGGATACTTTTCTTCTTTTATGCTATTTTTCCGTCTTGGATCGTACGTCGTGAGCCGCGAAAAGGACGACAACCGAATTCATCACATTTCTATTACCGAATCTCATGCCGCTTTGGGCATGACAACTTCACTTCACGTAGAGGTTGGGCCCGCAAATCGAGGGCGTGGGGCTTAGAACCAGGTCTCCGTCGCTCCGGTGACCATAACTTTTGATCCGTAAAGAGTTACGCGATGCACAACATATCGTTGGAAAGATCTCTAAGACTTCTTCAACAGGTGCTGCAAGCTTGCTCTACTACGCTAGTTTTCGGAGCCCAAAATCGAACGTTTTCATCAGTTTCTGGATACTTTTCTTCTTTTGCGCTATTTTTTCATCTCGGATCGTACGTCGTGAGCCGCAAAAAGCACGACAACCTAATCTATCACATTTCTATTACCGAATCCAATGTCACATCAGGCAAGACAACTTCGCTTCACGTAGAGGCTGGGCCCGCAAACTGAGGGCGTGGGGCTTAGGACCAGGTCTCCGTCCCTCTGGTACCCATAACTTTTGATCAGTAAGGAGTTACGCGGCGTACAACATACCGTTGGAAAGCTCTCCGAGAGCTCTACGACGAGATTAGCAAGCTTGATCGGTTGCACCTATTTTCGGAGCCCAAAATGGAACATTTTCATTAGTTTCTGGACACTTTTCTTCCTTGGCGCTGTTTTTCCGTCCTT
Source organism: Ehretia macrophylla (assembly GCA_037974665.1). Lineage (NCBI taxonomy): Eukaryota > Viridiplantae > Streptophyta > Magnoliopsida > Boraginales > Ehretiaceae > Ehretia > Ehretia macrophylla. The sequence continues at coordinate 39,599,606 of CM075773.1, read as the reverse complement.
TATCGTACGTCGTGAGCCTCGAAAAGGACGACAACCTAATCCATCGCATTTCTATTACCGAATCCTAAGCAACCTTGGGCAAAACAACTTTGCTTCACGTAGAGGCTGGGCCCGCAAACCGAGGGCATGGGGCTTAGGACCAGGTCTCCGTCGCTCCGGTGCCCATAACTTTTGATTCATAAGGAGTTACGCGGCGCACATCATACCGATGGAAAGCTCTCCTAGAGCTCTACGACGAGGGAAGCCAGCCTGCTCGGCTGTGCTTGTTTTCAGAGCCCAAAATTGAACTTTTTCATCAGTTTCTGGACACTTTTATTCTTTTGTGCTATTTTTTCATCCCGGATCGTATGTCGTAAGCCGTGAAAAGGATGACAACCTAATCCATCACATTTCTATTACCGAATCCCACGACACCTTAGGCAAGACAACTTCGCTTTACGTAGAGGCTGGTCCAGCAAACCGAGGGCGTGGGGCTTAAGACGAGGTCTCCGTCGCTCTAGTGCCCATAACTTTTGATCCGTAAGGAGTTACGCGGCGCACAGCATACCGTTGGAAAGCTCTCCGAGAGCTCTACGACGGGGGCAGCAAGCGTACTTGGCTGCGCCTTTTTTCGGAGCCCAAAATCTAATATTTTTATCAGTTTTTGGACACTTTTCTTTTTTTGCGCTGTTTTTCTGTCCCGGATCGTACGTCGTGAGCCGCGAAAAGGACGACAACTGAACCTGTCACATTTCTATTACCTAATCCCACGCCACCTTGGGCAAGACAACTTCACTTTACCTAGAGGCTGGGCCCACAAACCGAGGGCGTGGGTCTTAGGACCAGGTCTCCGTCGCTCCGGTGCCCATAACTTTTGATTCGTTAGGCGTTACGCGGCGCACAGCATATCGTTGGAAAGCTCTCCTCGAGCTCTACGACGGGGGTAGCAAGCCCGCTCGGCTGCGCCTATTTTCAAAGCCCAAAATCAAACAGATTCATCAGTTTTAGAATACTTTTCTTCTTTTGCGCTGTTTTTCCATCCTGGATCGTACATCGTGAGCCGCGAAAAGGACGACAACATAATCCATCACATTTCTATTACCGAATCCCACGCCACTTTGGGCAAGACAACTTCACTTCATGTAGAGGCCGGGCCTGCAAACCAAGGGCGTGGGGCTTAGGACCAGGTCTCCGTCGCTCAGGTGTCCATAAATTTTTGATCCGCAAGGAGTTTAGCAGCGCACAGCATACCGTTCGAAAGCTCTCAAAGAGCTCTACGACGGGGGCAGCAAGCTTGCTCGGCTGTACCTATTTTCGGAGCCCAAAATCGAACGCTTTCATCAGTTTCAGGACACTTTTCTTCTTTTGCGCTGTTTTTTTGTCCCGAATCGTACGTCGTGAACTGCGAAAAGGACGACAACGTAATACGCTGCGCACATCATACTGTTGGAAAGCTCTCCTAGAGCTCTATGACGATGGGAGCAAGCCTACTCGGCTGCGCCTATTTTCAAAGCCCAAAATTGAACGTTTTCATCAGTTTCTGGACACTTTTCTTCTTTTTCGCTGTTTTTCTGTCCCGGATCGTACGTCATGAGCCGCGAAAAGGACAACAACCAAATCCATCACATTTCTATTACCGAATCTCATGACACCTAGGACAAAACAACTTCGCTTCACGTAGAAGCTGGGCCTATAAACCGAGGGCGTGGGGCTTAGGACAAGGTCTCCGTCACTCTGGTGCCCATAACTTTTGATCCGTAAGGAGTTACGTAGCGCACAACATACCGTTGGAAAACTCTCTGAGAGCTCTACGACGGGGACAGCAAGCCTGCTCAGTTGTGCCTTTTTTCGGAGCCCAAAATCTAACGTTTTGATCGGCTTCTGGACACTTTTTTTCTTTTGCATTGTTTTTCCATCCTGGATTATATGTTGTGAGCCGAAAAAAGGACGACAACCTAATCCATCACATTTCAATTACCCAATCCCATGCGACCTTGGGCAAGACAACTTCGCTTCACATAGAGGCTGGGCCCGCAAACTGAGAGCGTGGGGCTTAGGACCAGGTCTTCGTTGCTCCGGTGCCCATAACTTTTGATCCGTAAAGAGTTACGCGGCGCACAGTTTACTGTTGGAAAGCTCTCTGAGAGCTCTGTGACGGGTGTAGAAGCCTGCTCAGCTGCCCCTGTTTTTGGAGCCCTAAATTGAATGTTTTCACCAGTTTCTAGACATTTTTCTTCTTTTGCGCTATTTTTCCGTCCTGTATGTCGTGAGCCGCGAAAAAGACGACAACCTAATCCATCACATTTCTATTACCGAATCCCACGCCACCTTGGGCAAGACAACTTCGCTTCACGTAGAGGCTGGGCCCGCAAACTGAGGGCATGGGGCTTAGGACCAAGTCTCCGTCACTCCGGTGCCAATAACTTTTGATCCGTAAGGAGTTACGCGGCGCACTGCATACCGTTGGAAAGCTCTTCGAGAGCTCTACGACGGGGGCAGCAAGCCTGCTAAGCTACGCCAATTTTCGGAGCCCAAAATCGAACGTTTTCATCAGTTTCTGGACACTTTTATTCTTTTGCGCTATTTTTTCATCCCGGATCGTACGTCTTGAGCCGTGAAAAGGACGACAACCGAATCCATCATATTTCTATTACCGAATCCCATGGCACCTTGGGCAAGACAACTTTGCTTCACGTAGAGCCTGGGCCCGCAAACCGAGGGCGTGCGGCTTAGGACCATATCTCTGTCGCTCCGGCGCCCATAACTTTTGATCCGTTAGGAGTTACGCAGCGCACAACATACCGTTGGAAAGCTCACCGAGAGTTCTACGACGGGGACTGCAAGCCCGCTCGGCTGCGGCTATTTTCGGAGCCCAAAATCAAACGGATTCATCAATTTTTAGATACTTTTCTTGTTTTGCGCTGTTTTTTCGTCATGGATCGTACGTTGTGAGCCGCGAAAATGAGGACAACATAATCCATCACATTTCTATTACCGAATCCCACGACACCTTGGGCAAGACAACTTCGCTTCACATAGAGGCTGGGCCCGTAAACCGAGGGCGTGGGGATTAGGACCATATTTCCGTCGCTCCGGCGCCCATAACTTTTAATCCGTAAGGAGTTACGCGGCGCACAGCATACCGTTGGAAAGCTCTCCGAGAGATCTACGACGGGGACAGCAGGCTTGCTCGATTGCGCCATTTTTTGGAGCCCGAAATCTAATGTTTTCATCAGTTTCTGGACACTTTTCTTCTTTTGCGCAGTTTTTTCGTCCCGAATCATTCGTCGTGAGCCGCGAAAAGGACGACAACCTAATACGCTGCGTACATCATACTGTTTGAAAGCTCTCCTAGAGATGTACGACGATAGAAGCAAGCCTGCTCGACTGCGCCTGTTTTCGGAGCCTAAAATCGAATGTTTTCATTAGTTTCTAGACACTTTACTTCTTCTTCGCTATTTTTCCGTCCCGGATCGTGCGTCATGAGCCGCGAAAAGGACGACAACCTAATCTATCACATTTCTATTACCGAAACCCACGACACCTAGGGAAAAACAACTTCGCTTAACGTAGAGGCTGGGCCTGCAAACCGAGGGCGTGGGGCTTAGGACCAGGTCTCCGTCGCTTTGGTACCCATAACTTTTGATCCGTAAGGAGTTACGCGGCGCATAGAATACCGTTGGAAAGCCCTCCGAGAGCTCTACAACGGGGGTAGCAAGCCTTCTCGGTTGCGCCTTTTTTTGGAGTCCAAAATCTAACGTTTTCATCAGTTTCTGGATACTTTTCTTCTTTTGTGCTATTTTTCGGTCCCGGATCGTTCGTCGTGAGCCGTGAAAAGGACAATAACCTAATCCATCACATTTCTATTACCGAATCCCACGCGACCTTGGGCAAGACAACTTCGCTTCACGTAGAGGCTGGGCCCACAAACCGAGGGCGTGGGGCTTAGGACCAAGTCTCCGACGCTCCGGTGCCCATAACTTTTGATCCGTAAGGAGTTACACGACGCACAACATACCGTTGGAAAGATCTTTGAGAGCTCTACGATAGGTATAGCGAGCTTGCTAAGCTGCGCCTATTTTTGGAGCCCAAAATTGAACGTTTTTGTCAGTTTCTGGACACTTTTCTTCTTTTGCACTATTTTTCTGTCTTGGATCGTACGTCGTGAGTCGCGAAAAGGACGACAACCTAATCCATCACATTTCTATTACCGAATCGCATGCCACCTTGAGCAAGACAACTTCACTTTATGTAGAGGCTGGGGCCGCAAATCGAGGGCGTGGGGCTTAGGACCAAGTATCCGTTGATTCGGTGCCCATAACTTTTGATCCGTAAGGAGTTACGCAGGGCACAACATACCGTTGGAAAGCTCTTTGAGAGCTCTACGACGAGGGTAGCAAGCATGCTCGATTGCACCTGTTTTCGGAGCCCAAAATCGAACGTTTACATCAGTTTTTGGACACTTTTATTCTTTTGCGCCGTTTTTTCATCCCGGATCGTACGTCGTGGACCGCGAAAAAGATGACAACCGAATCCATCACATTTCTATTACCGAATCCCACGACACCTTGGGCAAGACAACTTCGCTTCACGTAGAGGCTGGGCCCGTAAACCGAGGGCGTGGGGGTTAGAACTTGGTCTCCGTCGCTCCGGTGCCCGTAACTTTTGATCCGTAAGGAGTTACGGGACGCACAGCATACCGTTGGAAAGCTTTCTGAGAGCTCTACGACGGGGTTAGCAAGCCTGCTTAGCTGCGCCTATTTTCAAAGCCCAAAATCGAACATTTCCACAAATTTGTGGACACTTTTCTTCTTTTGCACTGTTTTTCTGTCCCGGATCTTACGTCGTGCGCCGTGGAAAGGACGACAACCGAATCCGTCACATTTCTATTACCGAATCCCACGCCACCTTGTGCAAGACAACTTCGCTTCCCCTAGAGGCTGGGCCAGCAAACCGAGGGCGTGGGGCTTAGGAGCAAGTCTCCGTCGCTCCGGTGCCCATAACTTTTGAGCCGTAAGGCGTTACGCGGCGCACAGCATACCGTTGGAAAGCTCTCCTCGAGCTCTACCACGGGGGTAGCAAGCCCGCACGGCTGTACCTATTTTCGGAGCCCAAAATCAAACTGATTCATCAGTTTTTGGATACTTTTCTTCATTTGCACTATTTTTCCGTCCGGGATCGTACGTCGTGAGCCGCGAAAAGGATGACAACATAATCCATTACATTTCTATTACCGAATCCCACGCCACTTTGGGCAAGACAACTTCGCTTCACGTAGAGGTTGGGCCTACAAACCGAGGGCGTGGGGCTTAGGACCAGGTCTCCGTCGCTCCGGTGTCCATAACTTTTGATCCGCAAGGAGTTTCTTGGCGCACATCATACCGTTGGAAAGCTTTCTGAGAGCTCTACGACGGGGTTAGCAAGCCTGCTCAGCTGCGCCTGTTTTCAGAGCCCAAAATCGAACATTTCCACAAATTTCTGGACACTTTTCTTCTTTTGCACTGTTTTTCTGTCCCAGATCTTACGTCGTCCGCCATGGAAAGGACGACAACCGAATCCATCACATTTCTATTACCGAATCCCACGCCACCTTGTGCAAGACAACTTCGCTTCCCCTAGAGGCTGGGCCAGCAAACCGAGGGCGTGGGGCTTAGGAGCAAGTCTCCGTCGCTCCGGTGCCCATAACTTTTGAGCCGTAAGGCGTTACGCGGCACACAGCATACCGTTGGAAAGCTCTCCTCGAGCTCTACCACGGGGGTGGCAAGCCCGCACGGCTGCACCTATTTTCGGAGCCCAAAATCAAACTGATTCATCAGTTTTTGGATACTTTTCTTCATTTGCACTATTTTTCCGTCCGGGATCGTACGTCGTGAGCCGCGAAAAGGATGACAACATAATCCATTACATTTCTATTACCGAATCCCACGCCACTTTGGGCAAGACAACTTCGCTTCACGTAGAGGCTGGGCCTGCAAACCGAGGGCATGGGGCTTAGGACCAGGTCTCCGTCGCTCTGGTACCCATAACTTTTGATCCGTAAGGAGTTACGCGGCGCATAGCATACCGTTGGAAAGCCATCTGAGAGCTCTACAACAGGGGTAGAAAGCCTTCTCGGTTGCGCCTTTTTTTGGAGCCCAAAATCTAATGTTTTCATCAGTTTCTGGATACTTTTCTTCTTTTGTGCTGTTTTTCGGTCCCGGATCGTTCGTCGTGAGCCGCGAAAATGGCAACAACCTAATCCATCACATTTCTATTACCAAATCCCACGCGACCTTGGGCAAGACAACTTCGCTTCACGTAGAGGCTGGGCCCACAAACCGAGGGCGTGGGGCTTAGGACTAGGTCTCCGATTCTCCGGTGCCCATAACTTTTGATCCGTAAGGAGTTACACGATGCACAACATACCGTTGGAAAGATCTTTGAGAGCTCTACGATAGGTGTAGCGAGCCTGCTAAGCTGCGCCTATTTTTGGAGCCCAAAATTGAACGTTTTCGTCAGTTTCTGGACACTTTTCTTCTTTGGCACTATTTTTCTGTCCTGGATCGTACGTCGTGAGTCGCGAAAAGGACGACAACCTAATCCATCACATTTCTATTACCGAATCGCACGCCACCTTGAGCAAGACAACTTCGCTTCATGTAGATGCTGGGCCCGCAAATCGAGGGCGTGGGGCTTAGGACCAAGTATCCGTTGATCCGGTGCCCATAACTTTTGATCCGTAAGGAGTTATGCAGGGCACAACATACCATTGGAAAGCTCTTCGAGAGCTCTACGACGGGGGTAGCAAGCATGCTCAGTTGCACCTGTTTTCGGAGTCCAAAATCGAACGTTTACATTAGTTTTTGGACACTTTTATTCTTTTGCGCCGTTTTCTCATCCCGGATCGTACGTCGTGGACCGCAAAAAGGACGACAACCGAATCCATCACATTTCTATTACCGAATCCCACGACACCTTGGGCAAGACAACTTCGCTTCACGTAGAGGCTGGGCCCGTAAACCGAGGGCGTGGGGCTTGGGACTTGGTCTCCGTCGCTCCGGCGCCCGTAACTTTTGATCCGTAAGGAGTTACGGGACGCACAGCATACCGTTGGAAAGCTTTCTGAGAGCTCTACGACGAGGTTAGCAAGCCTGCTCAGCTGAGCCTGTTTTCAAAGCCTAAAATCGAACATTTCCACAAATTTTTGGACACTTTTCTTCTTTTGCACTGTTTTTCTGTCCCGGATCTTACGTCGTGCGCCGTGGAAAGGACGACAACCGAATTCGTCACATTTCTATTACCGAATCCCACGCCACGTTGTGCAAGACAACTTCGCTTCCCCTACAGGCTGGGCCATTAAACCGAGGGCGTGGGGCTTAGGACCAAGTCTCCGTCGCTCCGGTACCCATAACTTTTGAGCCGTAAGGCGTTACGCGGCGCACAGCATACCGTTGGAAAGCTCTCCTCGAGCTCTACCACGGGGGTAGCAAGCCCGCACGGCTGCACCTATTTTCGGAGCCCAAAATCAAACTGATTCATCAGTTTTTGGATACTTTTCTTCATTTGCACTAATTTTCTGTCCGGGATCGTACGTCGTGAGCCGTGAAATGGATGACAACATAATCCATTACATTTCTATTACCGAATCCCACGCCACTTTGGGCAAGACAACTTCGCTTCACGTAGAGGCTGGGCCTGCAAACCGAGGGCGTGGGGCTTAGGACCAGGTCTCCGTTGCTCCGGTGTCCATAACTTTTGATCCGTAAGGAGTTTCTTGGTGCACATCATACCGTTGGAAAGCTTTCTGAGAGCTCTACGACGGGGTTAGCAAACCTGCTCAGCTGCGCCTATTTTCAGAGCCCAAAATCGAACATTTCCACAAATTTCTGGACACTTTTCTTCTTTTACGCTGTTTTTTCGTCCCGAATTGTATGTCGTGAGCCGCGAAAAGGACGGCAACCTAATACGCTGCACACATCATACCGTTGGAAAGCTCTCCTAGAGCTCTATGACGAGAGAAGCAAGCCTGCTTGGCTGCGCCTGTTTTCAGAGCCCAAAATTGAACATTTTCATCAGTTTCTAGACATTTTTCTTCTTCTGCTTCGTTGTTTTTTCGTCCCGGATTGTACGTCGTGAGCCGCGAAAAGGACGACAACCTAATCCATCACATTTCCATTACTGAATCCCATGACACCTAGGGCAAAACAACTTCGCTTCACGTAGAGGCTGGGCCCGCAAACCAAGGGCGTGGGGCTTAGGACCAGGTCTCTGTCGCTCCGGTGCCCATAACTTTTGATCCGTAAGGCGTTACGTGGCACACAACATACCGTTGGAAAGCTCTCCTCGAGCTCTAGCACGGGGGTCGAAAGCCCGCTCAGCTGCGCCTATTTTCGGAGCCCAAAATCGAACTGATTCATCAGTTTTTGGATACTTTTCTTCATTTGCGCTGTTTTTTCGTCCTGGATCGTACATCGTGAGCCACGAAAAGGACGACAACATAATCCATTACATTTCTATTACCGAATACCATGCCACTTTGGGCAAGAAAACTTCACTTCATGTAGAGGCTGGGCACGCAAACCTAGGGCGTGGGGCTTAGGACTAGGTTTCTGTCGCTTCGGTGCCCATAACTTTTGATCCGTAAGGAGTTATGTGGCGCACATCATACCGTTGGAAAGCTATCCGAGAGCTCTACGACATGGGTAGCAAGCCTGCTCGGTTGCGCTTTTTTTCGGAGCCCAAATCTAACGTTTTCATCAATTTCTGGACACTTTTCTTCTTTTAAGCTTTTTTTCATCCCGGATCGTACGTCGTGAGCCGCGAAAAGGATGACAACCTAATCTATCACAGTTCTATTACCGAATCCCACGCCACCTTGGGCAAGATAATTTCACTTCACGTAGAGGCTGGGCTCGCAAACCGAGGGTGTGAGACCCGACCCTGAATAACGTGTGTTAACTTGATTTGCGTGCCATAGACCAAAAATGATATGACTGACCTTGGATTACGTTCCCTGTCTTGGTTTTCGTGCATACCTCGCCATTCGTGCCTTGACCTAGAATTATGTGCCCTAATCCTCGACTTACGTGCCCTGACTTCGAATTGCGTGCGTTATCTTGTTTTGTGTGCCTGACCTTGAATTGAGTGTCCTAACTTAGGGTTATGATTCGTACCTCGATTTATGTGCATTGCATTGAATTACGTGCTTTGTATTGGTTTATGTACATTTACCTAGGGTTGCGTGCATTTGCATTAGAATCTGTGCATTTATCTTGAAGTACGTGCATTAGTCTTGAAGTTCGTGTCTTACCTCGTAGTTCGTGTCTACCTCGTAATTCGTGCCCTAGACCTAGGAATTCGTGCCACCACGTTAATCAATCCACTAACCAATATTATATTCCTAATTCAAATTCTCTACAAACTCCACTAACAATAAAATAATACTAAACTATTCCTACATTTCCCACTATCTATTATTCTATTCATAATTCAACTCATCAACAAACATTCCTATATTTTATTCTACATAGATTCCCTAAATTCCCAACATTCCTATGACAATTCTATGACACAAAATGCATAAAAATTAACCCAAAACCCTACCCAATGCACCCAAAATCTTGACACATGCATATGCCCATGCTAGGATGATTCAAATTGTGCTTCTTGGAGACACAAATCTGATTTTTACATGCCCAAGGCCAACATTTGCATCAACAATAGCAAAAGCTTCTATTTTCTCTCGTTTCTCTCACTCTCCTCACATTTCTCTCTCTCCCTCTCATTCTTCTCTCTCAATCTCGGTTTTGGCTGAGTTCATACACCCCATAGCTCATCTTCATCATTCCATGGTTCATCAAGGCAAGCTAGAAGCTAAGAAACTCAATTAAACAAGCTAGGATGCAAGAAACACACATGCAAGCTCTTTGAACTTCCATTTCGGTTTAGGTGAGTTTCCTAGCTTCCATTTTTTTTCTTCTTATTCTAACCTCATGCACCTACTAAGAAATTTGTCACTAAGCTAGGAAAATTGAGAAAAAATGGGTGGAGTCTTGGCTAAGCAAGGAAAAGAACAAATCTTGTTCTTCATCAAAGTTTTGTGCATCTTCTTGTTGATTTGCTAAGGTGAGGGCTAGAACCTTTTGAAAATCTTTCAAAAATCCACATGCATGCTCTTAAATGTATGTTCTTGCTTCTGTACTTGAGTTTTATGTGTGTTCATAAGCTTTTACAACCATGCATGGCAAGATTTTGGCTTGAAGATGATGATAGATGAAATCGGGTTTGGTGACAGCTCTCTGTCTTGTTGTTTCGAGGTGCGTTTAGCTAGGCAAATGATGTTTAAAATTCATGAAAATTGGTAGGTAGCTATTTTTACCAGTTTTGAACATTTTTCACAGAAATAGGCCAAAGCTAATTTTGAATCTAAGATCCTCAAAATGGCAAATCATTAAAATGTGTCCAAATCTGGAAGTCTGGAAAAATGAAGCAGGTTTTGGCAGATGCACTGACCTTGTAGAACGAACCAGTTTGGACTTAGTAAATGATGTCAAAAATGCATGAAATTTGGTGTGCTTCTAGGTTTTTCAGTTTTGGACGTTTTTGTAAGAAATGGACCAAGGCTAAATCTGAACCTAAGGACCTCTAAAATGACAATTATTGAAATGTGTGCAAATCTGGACAGTTTTGTGCAATCCCACTGTTTTGGCTATAGCTATTGATCCCGAACTCCAAATGATGCAAGGTTTGTTTCTGATTTTAGTTCTCTTCTTAAGATTTAATTTGAAATCTTATTTACTGGAATTGGAGATTGTTTGCTTGACTTAATGATTTTGAGAAAAAGGCCTATTGCAGTGAGGGTTTCACTTAGTTATATGCTTAGAAATTTGTTGTAACTTCTCTTGTGGTATTAATTGCTTTGGATTGTGGCATTGGGATGTTGTGTGGACTGTTTTTATTACTTGGGGATGTTTGAATTAATTGATACATGGCTTGAGTTTGATTGCGAGATGACTTGGGGCTTAATCGCACGGGTAAGCACGAAATAGAAATCCTAGCAACTAGGTAAACATGCTAAGTGTTGATCCTTTGAATATTGGGTGTAATTATATGCTTAGTAGGCTTCCCGTAGTTGCCCTTATAGCCCTAAATGTGATTTTGAACATTGCATGTTGACAAATAGGCTTTCCTTGCATCCGAGCCCACGTAGATGTTGTTTCATATTAAATAATCTTATTATTTGATTACGTGGACTTTGAATTGAGTTATATGACTTAATTTACGTGCGTTACATGACTGCCCATTTAATGTTCATATAACTCCATTTGCTTTTCAAGTGAATTTACTTGTCTTATCATGCCTCGCTTGTTTACTTGTCAATGTGCAATCTTATGACTGTCCGGAGGCAACCTACTTTGTTGTCCTCCAAATGTGATATATTAAATGTCATAAATGTGCATTGCATATAAGGTTGCAACCTTTCATTCTGGCATGGTAGCGTTCACGCACACCGGGCGGCATCGGGCTTTCCGGTGCAACCATGACTACCATTGTTCAATTCCCTCTCTCGCTTGGGGGCTAGACTTCCTCGGAGAGTTGGGTTGTAGGATTTCGGGGTACATCCGGTGTGCACCCACATGGCGTGATTAGGGGATGATTTGAAGTCGACCGCAACAACTGAGAGCAAAAGCTCACCGTATCCTTTTCACTATATGTATAAGTACTCTCGCTTGGTTCCTAGAGGACCTTGGGGAGGAAAGACGGGTAATTGTGTTCCTTTACTTTTACATTACGTTATGTACTTACTTGTGACATATTCATGCTTGCAAAAAGGATTTTTCATAAGTTGAACCGGAAAAATGAGTTTCAAAACTTATTTCTCGTTCCCCCTCGCTGAGTTCATAAGGACTCACCCTCTTTTTTGTCACAGGTACAACATATTTGGAACAGTACCCGAAGTAAATGTGCTTGTTGATGATTCCTGTGAGTGACTACGTGCTTTTGTGCTTTGCTTGAAAGTGGTTGCTATATTGATATTGTGTTTGATTGCAAACTGTTCATTTTATTGATGTAAATGACCCCGTTGTAATTTGGGTCTAATTTTGGCTTGTACTGATTGTAGCCGGATGAACTCTTTATTTGGTCGTTTACTTTTGTCATTTAATTAGTAGCTATCGTAGGCAATTAAACCACTAGGTGAAAAATCAACTAAGTCAATTCGATCTAATTCCACTTAGGTGCTTATTTGCAAACTAAAGAATAATAGGTATTTGCATGATAGGAAATTGATAAATAAACGGGACATAGTTATCATACTTCGCTTATTAACCAAACGAGACCTTCAAGATAGACTACTAGACATATCAGTTGATGAGACAAAATAGGAGTCCTTAATGGAATTGGATTAATGATTAGAATAATTGAGGCGTTTAGAAATTAGGTCAAACAAAAAGGTCCTAACTACAGTCGTTATGCTGCCGGTTTTCCGGAGAATTTGTGGAGTTTAGGCTAAAATGATAAGTGTTAAACCCTCTTGAACGATTAAGTACGTGATATGACTTGAATGTTTAGATCACACCCTAGTCTAACCTTCATAGGTCGGGTTGGGGTGTGACAAAGGGCGTGGGGCTTAAGACCAGGTCTCCGTCACTCCGGTGCCTATAACTTTAGATCCGTAAGGAGTTACGCGGTGCACAACACAGCGTTAGAAAGCTCTCCGAGAGCTCTACGACAGGGGCAGCAAGCCTGCTCGGTTGCGCCTTTTTTCAGAGCCCAAAATCGAACGTTTTCATTAGTTTTTGGACACTTTTCTTCTTTTGCGCTGTTTTTCCGTTCCGATCGTACGTCGTGAGCCGCGAAAAGGACGACAACCTAATACATCACATTTCTATTACCGAATCTCACGCCACCTTGGGCAAGACAACTTTGCTTCACATAGAGGCTGGGCCCGCAAACTGAGGGCGAGGGGCTTAAGATTAGGTCTCCGTCGTTCCAGTGTCCATAACTTTTGATTCGTAAGGAGTTACGCAGCGCACAGCATAGCGTTGGAAAGCTCTCCGAGAGCTCTACGGCAGGAGTACCTAGCCTGCTCGGCTGCGCCTATTTTCGGAGCCCAAAATTGAACGTTTTCATTAGTTTTTGGACACTTTTCTTCTTTTGCGTTGTTTTTCCATCCTGGATCGTACGTCGTGAGCTGTGAAAAGGACGACAACCTAATCCATCACATTTCTGTTACCAAATCCCATGCCACCTTGGGCAAAACAACTTCGCTTCACGTAGAGGCTGGGCCCGCAAACCGAGGGCGTGGGGCTTAGAACTAGGCCTCCGTCGCTCCGGTGCCCATAACTTTTGATCCGTAAGAAGTTACGCGGTGCATATCATACCGTTGGAAAGCTCTCCTAGAGCTCTACGACGAGGAAAGCAAGCATACTTGGCTGCGCCTATTTTCAAAGCCCAAAATCGAACGTTTTCATCAATTTCTGGACACTTTTCTTCTTTTGCGCTATTTTTCCGTCCCGGATCGCACATCATGAGCCGCAAAAAGGACGACAACCTAATCCATCACATTTCTATTACCGAATCCCACGGCACCTTGGGAAAATAAACTTTGCTTCACGAAGAGGATGGGCCCGTAAACCGAGGGCGTGGGGTTTAGGACCAAGTCTCCGTCGTTCTGGTGCCCATAACTTTTGATCCGTAAGGAGTTACGCGGCGCACAACATATCGTTGGAAAGCTCTCTGAGAGCTCTACAACGGGGGCAGCAAGCCTGCTCGGTTGCGCCTTTTCTCGGAGCCCAAAATCTAATGTTTTCATCAGTTTCTTGACACTTTTCTTCTTTTGCGCTATTTTTTCATCCCGGATCGTACGTCGTGAGCCGCGAAAAGGAAGACAACCTAATTCATCACATTTCTATTACCGAATCCCATGAGTCCTTGGGCAAGAGAACTTCGCTTCACATAGAGGCTGGGCCCGCAAACCGAGGGCGTGGTGCTTAGGACCAGGTCTCTGTCGCTCTGGTGCCCATAACTTTTGATCCGTAAGGAGTTACGCAGGGCACAGGGTACCGTTGGAAAGCTCTCCGAGAGCTCTACGATAAGTGTAACAAGCCTACTTAGCTGTGCCTATTTTCAGAGCCCAAAATTGAACGTTTTCTTTAGTTTCTGGACACTTTTCTTCCTTTGCGTTATTTTTTCGTCCTGGATCGTACGTAGTGAGCCGCGAAAAGGAAGACAACCTAATCCATCATATTTCTGTTGCCGAATCCCTTGCCAGCTTGGGCAAGGCAAATTCGCTTCACGTAGAGGCTGGGCACGCAAATCGAGGGCGTGGGGTTAGGACCAGGTGTCCGTTGCTCCGGTGCCCATAACTTTTGATCCCTAAGGAGTTACGCGGCGCATATCATACCACTGGAAAAGTCTCCTAGAGTTCTACGATGAGGGAAGCAAGGCTGCTCGGCTGCGCCTGTTTCATTAGTTTCTGGACACTTTTCTTATTTTGAACTATTTTTCGGTACCGGATCGTACTTCGTAAGCCGCGAAAAAGACAACAACCTAGTCCATCACATTTCTATTACCGAATCCCACAGCACCTTGGGCAAAACAACTTCGCTTCACGTAGAGGCTGGGCCCGCAAATCGAGGGCGTGGGGCTTAAGACCAGGTCTCTGTCGCTCTAGTGCCCATAAGTTTTGATCCGTAAGGAGTTATACGGCGCATATCATACCGTTGGAAAGCTCTCTGAGAGATCTACGATGGGAGCAGCAAGCCCGCTCAGCTGTGCCTATTTTCGTAGCCCAAAATTGAACGGTTTCATCAATTTTTGGATACATTCCTTCTTTTGCGCTGTTTTTCCGTCCCGGATCGTAAGTCGTGAGCCGCGAAAAGGACGACAACCTAATTCATCACATTTCTATTACCGAATCCCACTCCACCATGGGCAAGACAACTTCGCTTCACGTAGAGGCTGGGCCCGCAAACAGAGGGCGTGGGGCTTAGGACCAGGTCTTCGTCGCTACGGTGCCCATAACGTTTGATCTGTAAGGAGTTTCGCGGCGCACAGCATACCGTTGGAAAGCTGTCTAAGAGCTCTACGATGGGGGTAGCAAGCCTGCTCGGTTGTGCCATTTTTTGGAGCCCAAAATCGAACTTTTTCATCAGTTTCTGGACACTTTTTTTCTTTTGCGATGTTTTCTCATCCGGATCGTATGTCGTGAGCCGCGAAAAGGACGATAACCTAATCCATCACATTTCTATTAGCGAATCCCATGCCACCTTGGGCAAGACAACTTCACTTCACGTAGAGGTTGGGCCCGCAAACCGAGGGCGTGGCGCTTAGGACCAGGTCTCCATCACTCCGGTGCCCATAACTTTTGATCCGTAAAGAGTTACGCGGCGTATAGCATAGGGTTGGAAAGCTCTCCGAGAGCTCTACGACGGCGGCAGCAAGCCTACTAAGTTTCGCCTTTTTTAGGAGCCCAAAATCGAACATTTTCATCAATTTTTGTACACTTTTCTTTTTTTGCGCTGTTTTTTCGTACCGGATCGTACGTCGTGAGCTCCGAAAAAGACGACTACCTAATCTATCACATTTCTATTACTGAATACCACGTCACCTTGGGAAAAACAACTTCGCTTCATGTAGAGGCTGGGCCCGCAAACCGAGGGCGTGGGGCTTAGGACCAGGTCTTCGTCGCTCCAATGCCCATAACTTTTGCTCTGTAAGGAGTTACGCGGCGCACAGCATACCGTTGGAAAGCTCTCCGAGATCTCTACGATTGGTGTAGCAAGCCTGCTCAGTTGCGCCTATTTTTGGAGCCCAAACTTGAAAATTTTCATTAGTTTCTGGAAACTTTTCTACTTTTGCGCTGTTTTTCCGTCTTGGATCGTACGTCGTGAGCCGTGAAAAGGACGTCAACCTAATCCTTCACATTTCTATTACTGAATCCCACGCGACCTTGGGCAAGACAACTTCGCTTCACGTAGAGGCTGGACCCACAAACCGAGGGCGTGGTGTTTAGGACCAGGTCTCCGTCGCTTCGGTGCCCATAACTTTTGATCCGTAAGGAGTTACGAGTCGCACAACATACCGTTGGAAAGCTCTTCGGGAGCTCTACGACGGAGGCAGCCACCCTGTTAGGCTGAGCCTATTTTCGGAGCCCAAAATCGAATGTTTTCATTTGTTTCTTGGCAATTTTATTCTTTTGCGCTGTTTTTTCATCCCGGATCGTACGTCGTGAGCCACGAATAGGACTACACCCGAAACCATCATATTTCTATTACCGAATCCCATGGCACCTTCAGTAAGACAACTTCGCTTCACGTAGAGGCTGGGCACGCAAACCGAGGGCGTGGGGCTTCGGACCAAGTCTCCGTCGCTCCGGCGCCCATAACTTTTGATCCGTAATGAGTTACGCGGTGCACAGCATACCATTGGAAAGCTCTCCGAGAGATCTACGACGGGGGCAACAAGCTTGCTCGGCTGCGCCTATTTTCGGAGCCCAAAATCGAACATTTTCATCAGTTTCTGGACACTTTTCTTCTTTTGTACTATTTTTCCGTCCCGGATCGTACGTCGTGAGCCGCGAAAAGGACGACAACCGAATCCATCACATTTCTTTTACCGAATCCCATATCACCTTGGGCAAGACAACTTCGCTTCATGTAGAGGCTGGGCCCGCAAACCGAGGGCATGGGACTTAGGACCATGTCTCTGTCTCTCTGGTGCCCATAACTTTTGATACGTAAGGAGCTACGCGACGCACATCATACCGTTGGAAAGCTCTCCAAGAGCTTTACGACGAGGGTAGCAAGCCCGCTCGGCTGCGCCTATTTTCGGAGCCCAAAATCTAATAGTTTCATCAATTTTTCGATACTTTGCTTCTTTTACGTTGTTTTTCCGTCCTGGATCGTACGTCGTGAGCCGCGAAAAGGACGACAACCTAATCAATCACATTTCTATTACCGAATCCCATACCACCTTGGGCAAGACAACTTCGCTTCACGTAGAGGCTGGGCCCGCAAATCGAGGGCGTGGGGCTTATGACCAGGTCTTCGTCGCTACGGTGCCCATAACTTTTGATCCGTAAGGAGTTTCGCGTCGCACAGCATACTGTTAGAAAACTCTCCGAGAGCTCTACGATGGAGGTAGCAAGCCTGCTCGGTTGCACCATTTTTTGAAGCCCAAAATCGAACATTTTCATCAGTTTCTAGACACTTTTCTTCTTTTGCGCTATTTTTCCGTTCGGATCGTACGTCGTGAGCCGTGAAAAGGTCGACAACCTAATCCATCACATTTCTATTATCGAATCCTGCGCCACCTTGGGCAAGACAACTTCGCTTCACATAGAGGCTGGGCCCGCAAACCGAGGGCGTGGGGCTTAGGACCAAGTCTCCGTCGCTCCGGTACCCATAACTTTTGATCTGTAAGGAGTTACGCGGCGTATAGCATAGCGTTGGAAAGCTCTACGAGAGCTCTACAATGGGGGTAGCAAAGCTGCTCGGTTGCGCCTTTTTTTGGAGCCCAAAATTGAACGTTTTCATCAGTTTCTGTACACTTTTCTTCTTTTGCGCTGTTTTTCCATCCTGATCGTACGTCGTGAGCCGCAAAAAGGACGACAACCTAATCCATCACATTTCTATTACCGAATCCCAGGCCACATTGGGCAAGACAACTTTGCTTCACGTAGAGGCTGGGCCCGCAAACCGAGCGTGTGGGACTTAGGACTAGGTTTCTGCCGCTCCGGTGCCCATAACTTTTGATCCGTAGGGAATTAAGCGGCACACAACATATCGTTGGAAAGCTCTCCGAGAGCTCTACGTCGGGCGCAGCAAGTCTGCTCGGTTGCGCCTTTTTTTAGAGCAAAAAATTGAACATTTTCATCAGTTTCTGGACCCTTTTCTTCTTTTGCACTATTTTTCCGTCCGGATCGCACGTCGTGAGCTGCGAAAAGGATGACAACCTAATCCATCACGTTTCTATTACCGAATCCCATGCCACCTTGGGCAAGACAACTTTGCTTCACGTAGAGGTTGAGCCCGCAAACCGAGGGCGTGGGGCTTAGGACCAGGTATGCGTCGCTCGGGTGCCCTTAACTTTTGATCCGTAAAGTGTTACGCGCCGCACAACATAGCATTGGAAAGCACTTCGAGAGCTCCACGACGAGAGTATCTAGCCTGTTCGGCTGCTACTATTTTCGTAGCCAAAAATTGAACGTTTTCATCAGTTTTTGGACACTTTTCTTCTTTTGCGCTGTTTTTTCGTCCTGGACCGTACGTCGTGAGCCACGAAAAGGACAACAACCTAATCCATCACATTTCTATTACCGAATCCTATGCCACCTTGGGCAAGACAACTTCACTTCACGTAGAGGCTGGGCCCGCAAACCGAGGGCATGGGGCTTAGGACCAGGTATGCGTTGCTCGGGTGCCCTTAACTTTTGATCCGTAAGGTGTTACGCGCCGCACAACATAGCGTTAGAAAGCACTTCGAGAGCTCTACGACGGGAGTATCTAGCCTGTTCGGCTGCTACTATTTTCGGAGCCCAAAATTGAACGTTTTCATTAGTTTCTAGACTCTTTTATTCTTTTGCGCTGTTTTTTTCATCCTGGATCGTACGTCGTGAACCGCGAAAATAACGACACTCGAATCCATCACATATCTATTACCGAATCCCACAGCACCTTGGGCAAGAAAACTTCGCTCCACGTAGAGGCTGGGCCCGCAAACTGAGGGCGTGGGGCTTGGGACCAGGTCTCCGTCGCTCCGGCGCCCATAACTTTTGATCCGTAAGGAGTTACGCGGCGCACATCATACCATTGGAAAGCTCTCTGAGAGCTCTACGACGGGGGTAGCAAGATTACTCAGCTGCGCCTATTTTCAGAGCCCAAAATTGAATGTTTTCATCAGTTTCTGGACACTTTTCTTCTTTTGTGCTATTTTTTCGTCCCGGATCTACGTCATGAGCGGCGAAAAGGATGACAACCGAATCCATCACATTTCTATTACCGAATCTCATGCCACCTTGGGCAAGCCAACTTCGCTTCATGTAGAGGCTTGGCCCGCAAACCGAGGGCGTGGGGCTTAGGACCAGGTCTCCCTCTCTCCGGTGCCCATAACTTTTGATCTGTAAGGAGTTACGTGGCGCAGAGCATACTGTTGGAAAGCTCTCCGAGAGCTCTACGACTGGGGCAGCAAGCTTGCTCGGCTGCACCTATTTTTAGAGCCCAAAATCGAATGGTTTCATCAGTTTTTGGATACTTTACTTCTTTTGCGCTGTTTTTCCGTCCTGGATCGTACGTTGTGAGCTGCAAAAAGGACGACAACCTAATCTGTCACATTTCTATAACCGAATCCCACAGCACCTTGGGCAAGACAACTTCGCTTCACGTAGAGGCTAGGCCCGCAAACCGAGGGCATGGGGCTTAGGACCAGGTCTCCGTCGCTCTGGTGCCCATAACTTTTGATCCGTAAGGAGTTTCACGACGCATAGCATACTGTTGGAAAGCTCTCCGAGATCTCTACGATTGGGGCAGTAAGACTTCCTGGTTGCCCCATTTTTCGGAGCCCAAAATCGAACGTTTTCATCAGTTTCTGGACATTTTTCTTATTTTGTGCTGTTTTTTTGTCCCGATCGTATGTCGTGAGCCACGAAAATGACGACAACCTAATCCATCACATTTCTATTACCGAATCCCATGCCACATTGGGCAAGACAACTTTGCTTCACGTAGAGGTTGGGCCCGCAAACCGTGGGTGTGGGGCTTAGGACCAGGTATCCGTCGCTCCGGTGCCTATAACTTTTGATCCGTAAGGAGTTACGCGGCACACAGCATACCGTTGGAAAGCTCTCCGAGAGCTCTATGACAGGGGCAACAAGCTTGCTCGGTTGTGCCTTTTTTCGGAGCTCAAAATCGAATGTTTTCATCAATTTCTGGATATTTTTCTTCTTTTGCGCTGTTTTTCCGTTTGGATCGTACGTCGTGAGCCGCGAAAAGTATGACAACCTAATCCGTCATATTTCTATTACCGAATCCCACGCCACCTTGGGCAAGGCAACTTTGCTTCACGTAGAGGTTGGGCCCGCGAACCGAGGGCGTGGGGCTTAGGACCAGGTCTCCGTCGCTCCGGTGCCCTTAACTTTTGATCCGTAAAGAGTTACGCGCCGCACAGCATAGCGTTGGAAAGCTCTCCGAGAGCTCTACGACGGGAGTAGCTAGCCTGCTCGGCTGTGCCTATTTTCGGATCCCAAAATTGAACGTGTTCATCAGTTTTTGGACACTTTTCTTCTTTTGCGCTGTTTTTCTGTCCTGGATCGTACGTCTTGAGCCACGAAAAGGACGACAACCTAATCCATCGCATTTCTATTACCGAATCCCACTCTACCTTGGGCAAGACAACTTCGCTTCACGTAGAGGCTGGGCCCGCAAACCGAGGGCGTGGGGCTTAGGACCAGGTCTCCATCACTCCGGTGCCCATAACTTTTGATCCATAAGGAGTTACGCGGCACACATCATACCGTTGGAAAGCTCTCCTAGAGCTCTACGACGAGGGAAGCAAGCCTGCTAGGCTGCCCCTATTTTTAGAGCCTAAAATTGAACGTTTTCATCAATTTCTGGATACTTTTCTTCTTCTGCGCTGTTTTTACATCCCGGATCGTACGTTGTGAGCTGCGAAAAGGACGACAACCTAATCCATCACATTTCTATTACCGAATCCCACGGCACCTTGGGCAAAACAACTTCGCTTCACGTAGAGGCTGGGCCCGCAAACCGAGGGCGTGGAGCTTAGGACCAGCTCTCCGTCGCTCTGGTGCCCATAACTTTTGATCCGTAAGGAGTTACGCGGCGCACAGCATACCGTTGGAAAGCTCTCCGAGAGCTCTAAGACGGGGGCAGCAAGCCTGCTTAGTTGTTCCATTTTTCGGAGCCCAAAATCTAACATTTTCATCAGTTTTTGGACACTTTTCTTCTTTTGCGCTGTTTTTCCGTCCCGGATCGTACGTCGTGAGTAGCAAAAAGGACGACAACCTAATCCATCACATTTCTATTACCGAATCCCACGTGACCCTGGGCAAGACAACTTCACTTCACGTAGAGGCTAGGCCCGCAAACCGAGGGCGTGGGGCTTAGGACCAGGTCTCCGTCGCTCCGGTGCCCATAACTTTTGATCCGTAAGGAGTTACGCAGCGCACAGCATACTGTTGGAAAGCTCTCTGAGAGCTCTACGATGGGGGAAGCAAGCCCACTCGGCTGCGCCTATCATGCCCCAACTCGGCCTAAAATGTTAGACTAGGGTCTGATCTAAACATTCAAGTCATGTCTCGTACTCAATCGTTCATGAAAGTTTAACACTTAACGTTTAGCCTAGACTCCACAATTTTTTCGAAAAACCGACAGCATAACGGCTGTAATTGGGCTCTCTTTAGTTTGACCTAGTTCTCTAAACGCCTCAAATTTTATTTCCAACTAAGATTACTATTTACCATCAATCGAAACGCCTACTAGTTATCTCGAAGTCTCGTTTGATTAATAACCTAGCATGATACTATGTCTCGTTTGTTTGTTAATCCTCGTTACAAAAGTACCTGTTGATCTTAGCTTAACAATGAGTACCTGCTTAAGATTGGATAGGTTCATTTTACTTAATTCTTACCTGATACTTCATAAATCCTATGATAAATACTAGCTAGTAACGATAGCAAAACGACCATAGTAGTGTCTATCTAGTTATTATCAGTACAAGCCAAAATTAGACCCCAAATTACAACGGGGGTCTTTTACATTACAACAATAAGCAACATAAAAGAAATAGTCTTCAAACAACATATTGTTCACAAAATGGCCATGGTCACGTAAGGCATGTAGGGCAAGCAATCATTCCAAGGAATCCTCGTTAGGCACATTGTCCTCAGGTACCTGTTCCTAATCTTCTTCACCTGAGATGATAAAAGAGGGTGAGTCCTTATGAACTCAGCAAGGGGGGAACGAGAAATAGGTTTTGAAACTCATTTTTTGGTTCAACTTATGAAAACCCTTTTTGCAGGCATGAATATATCACAAGTAAGTACATAACATAATATAAAAGTAAAGGAATACAATTACTCGTCTTTCCTCCCTGAGGTCCTCTAGGAACCAAGCAAGAGTACTTATACACATAGTGAAAAGGATACGGTGAGCTTTTGCTCTCGGTTCGTTTCCAGTATCAGTTGTTGCGGCCGACTTCAATTCATCCCTTATCACGCCAAATGGGTGTACTCCAGATGTAACCCGAAATCCTACGACTCAACTCTCTGAGGAAGTCTAGCCCCCAACCAAGAGAGAGAATTGGACAATGGTAGTCACGGTTGCATCGGCAAGCCCGATGCCGCCCGGTGTGCGTGAACGCTACCACGCCAGAATGAAAGGTTGCAACCTTGTATGCAATGCACATTTATGACATTTAATATATCACATTTGGAGGACAACAAAGTAGGTTGCTTCCGAGCAGTCATAAGATTGCACATTGACAGTTAAACACGCGAGGCACGATATGACAAGTAAATTCACTTGAAAAGCACATGGAGTTATATGAACATTAAACGGGCAGCCATGTAACGCACGTAAATCAAGTCATATAACTCATTTCAAAGTTCACGTAATCAAACAATAAGATTATTCATTATACAACGACATCTACGTGGGACCGGGTGCAAGAAAAGCCTACTTATCAACATGTAATCATTGAAATCATGTTTAGGGCTATGAGGGCAACTATGGGCAGCCTAATAAACATATAATCAAACACAATATCCAAAGAATCAACAACTTAGCGAATTTACCTAGTCACTAGGGTTTCAATTCGTGCTTACCCGTGCAATTAAGTCCCAAGTCATCTCGTAATTAAACTCAAGCCACACATTGATTAATTCAAACACCCTTAAGCATTCAGAACAGTCCACACAACATCCAATGCCACAATCTCAAGCATTTAATACAACGAGAGAAGCTACAATAATTTTTCTAAGCATATCACTAAGTGAAACCCTCACTGCAATGGACTATTTTCTCACAATCATTAAGACAAGAAAACAATCTCCAATTCCAGTGAATAAGATGTCAAATTAAATCTTAAGGAGTGAACTAAATTCAGAAACAAACCTCGCATCATTTGGAGTTCGGGTTCAAGAGTTATAGCCAAAACAGTGAGACTACCCAAAACTATCCAAATTTGCACACATTTCAATTCTTGTCGTTTTTGAGGGCCTTAGGGTCAGATTTAGCCTTGGTCCATTTCTGTCAAAAATGTCCAGAACTAAAAATTATAGCAGCACACCAAATTTCATGCATTTTGGATGTCATTTACTAAGTTAAAAATGGTTTGTTCTACAAGGTCAGTGAATCTGCCAAAACCTGCTTCATTTTTCCAGACATTCCAGATTTGGACACATTTTGGTATTTTGCCATTTTGGGGACCATAGACTCAAAATTAGCTTTGACCTATTTCTGTGAAAGATGTTCCGAACTGGCAAAACTAGTTACCTACCAATTTTCACGCAATTTCAACATCATTTACCTAGCCAAAATCACATTGCACCAAGAAGACAGAAGGTTGTCACATACACGATTTCATCCATCATCACATTCTAGCCAAGAATCTTGCCATGCATGTCTATAAAAGCTCATGAACACACATATATCTCAAGTACAGAAGTAAAGATAGACATTTAAGGGCTTGCATGTGGTTTTTTGAAAGATTTTCAAGAAGTTTTTGCCCTCACCTTAGCAAAACAACAAGAAGATGCACAAGACTCTTGATGGTTGCACAAGATTGACTCTTTTCCTTGCTTAGCCAGGACACCACTCGATTTTCTCTAATTTCCTAGCTTAGTAACCAAGTTCTTAGTAGGTGCATGTGGTTAGAACAAGAAGAAAAGTAATGGAAGCTAGCAAACTCACCTAAGCCGAAATGGAGGTTCAGAGAGCTTGTATGTGTGTCTTTTGCACTCTAGCTTTGCTTGGTCGAGTTCCTTGGTTGCTTGGAAGTCTTGAAGAGCCTTAGGATGAAGAACTTAGCTATGGAGTCTACAATATTCAGCTAGGGCTGAGAGAGAGAGAGAAGAATGAGAGGGAGAGAGAGAAATGTGAGAAAGAAAGAAAGAATGAAAGAACAAATGAAAGGCTTTGAAGAGAATGATGCATATGTCGGCCTAGGGCCTTGCAATTTCAGATTTTTGTGTCTTGAAGGAGCATTTTTTGAATCCTTAGCATGGGCAATTGAGAATGGGTCGAGAATGGTGCATTGGGGAGAGTTTTTTGAGCCATTTTTTTATGCATTGTGTCATTAAATTATCATAGAATGTTTGAGGAATAAATTTTGAAATTGGATTGCATGCTCAAAGCTCCTAGTGGTCGGCCAATGCTTGGGCAAAATCTGAATTTTTTTGTCTTGTTCAAGGCTTATTTTATTGCGTGTTTGGGATATTCAAAGAATAAAGAATAAAGAATGTCGAGCTTTTTGTGAGATTTTGTCTTCTAGTGGGTTGAATTAGTAATTTAATATTAGTTAGTGGAATTTGTAGGATTAATTAATGACCTAGCGCTTCGTGTAAGATGCTTTCTTGATTAGCGTGAGGGCACGCTTTCCTAGGTTTTGGGCATGCACTACGAGGTAAGGCACGAACTACGAGATGAGTGCACGTTTTCCAAGTAAATGCACGCAACCCAAAATGAATGCACGAAAATAATGCATGGCACACAAAAAGAAATACGATTCTTAAACCTAGGTCAAGGCACGCAAATCTAGGTTAGGCACATGAAATGAGGTATCGCACGTAAATCGAGGTCGGGCCTCACGGCGCCTATTTTCGGAGCCCAAAATCGAACGTTTTCATCAATTTTTGGACACTTTTCTTCTTTTGCGCTGTTTTTTCGTCTTGGATCGTATGTCGTGAGGTGCAAAAAGGACGACAACCTAATCCGTCACATTTCTATTACCGAATCCCATGGCACCTTCGGCAAGAAAACTTCGCTTCACCAAGAGGCTGGGCCCGCAAACCGAGGGCGTGGGGCTTAGGACAAGGTCTCCGTCGCTCCGGTGCCCATAACTTTTGATCCGTAAGGAGTTATGCGGCGCACAGCATACCGTTGGATAGCTCTCCGAGAGCTCTACGACAAGAGTAGAAAGCCTACTAGGCTGTGCCTGTTTTCGGAGCCCAAAATTGAACATTTTCTTCAGTTTCTGGACACTTTTCTTCTTTAGAGCTGTTTTTTCGTCCTGGATCGTACGACGTGAGCCGCGAAAAGGACGACAACCTAATCCATCACATTTCTATTACCGAATCCCATGCCACCTTGGGCAAGACAACTTCGATTCACGTAGAGGCTGGGCCCGCAAACCGAAGGCGTGGGGCTTAGGACCAAGTTTCCGTCGCTCCGGTGCCCATAACTTTTGATCCGTAAGGAGTTACGCAGCGCACAACATACCGTTGTCAAGCTCTCCTAAAGCTCTACGACGGGAGTAGCTAGCCAACTCGGCTGCACCTATTTTTGGAGCCCAAAATTGAACGTTTTCATTAATTTTTGGATATTTTTCTTATTTCGCGCTATTTTTTCGTCGTGGATCGTACGTCATGAGTAGCGAAAAGGACGACAACCTAATCTATCACATTTCTATTACCAAATCCAACGCCACCTTGGACAAGACAACTTCGCTTCACGTAGAGCTTGGGTCCGCAAACCGAGGGCGTGGGGCTTAGGACCATGTCTCCGTCGCTCCGGTGCCCATAACTTTTGATCCGCAAGGAGTTAAGAGGCGTACAACATACCGTTGGAAAGCTCTCCGAGAGCTCTACGATGGAGGCAGCAAGCTTGCTTTGCTGCGCATGTTTTCGGAGCCCAAAATCGAACGTTTTTATCAGTTTTTGGACACTTTTCTTATTTTGCTATGTTTTTCCCTCCCGAATCGAACGTCGTAAGCCGCGAAAAGGACGACAACCTAATCCAACACATTTCTATTACTGAATCCCATGGCACCTTAGTCAAGACAACTTCACTTCATGTAGAGGCTGGGCTCGCAAACCGAGGGCGTGAGGCTTAGGACCAGGTCTCCGTCGCTCCGGTGCCCATAACTTTCGATCCGTAAGGAGTTACGCGGCTCACAGTAGACCGTTGGATAGCTCTTCGGGAGCTCTACAACGGGAATAGCAAGCCTGCTTGGCTGCACCTATTTTCAAGGCCCAAAGTTGAACATTTTCTGAAGTTTCTGGACACTTTTCTTCTTTTGAGCTATTTTTTCGTCCTGGATCGTACGTCACGAGCCGCAGAAAGGACGACAACCTAATCCATCACATTTCTAATACTGAATCCCATGGTACCTTGGGCAAGACAACTTCACTTCACGTAGAGGCTGGGCCCGCAACCCGAGGGTGTGGGGCTTAGGACCAGGTCTCCGTCGCTCCGGTGCCCGTAACTTTTGATCCGTAGGGAGTTACACGACGCACAACATACCGTTGGAAAACTCTCCGAGAGCTCTACGACGGGGGCAGCAAGCTTGTTTGGCTGCGCCTGTTTTCCGAGCCCAAAATTGAATGTTTTCATGAGTTTCTGTACACTTTTCTTCTTTTGCGCTTATTTTCCGTCCCGGATCGTACGTCGTGAGCTGCGAAAATGACGACAACCTATATCATCACATTTCAATTACCGAATCCCATGGCACCTTGGGCAAGACAACTTCACTTCCCGTAGAGGCTGGGCCCGCAAACCGAGGGCATGGGGCTTAGGACCAGGTCTTCGTCGCTCCGGTGCCCATAACTTTTGATCTGTAAGGGGTTACGCAGCGCACAGCATACCGTTGGAAAACTCTCCAAGAGCTCTACGACGGGTGTAGCAAGCTTGCTTCGCTGCGCCTGTTTTCGGAGACCAAAATTGAAAGTTTTCATCAGTTTCTGGACACTTTTCTTCTTTTGCTCTGTTTTTTCGTCCCGGATCGTACGTCGTGAGCCGCGAAAAGGACGACAGCCTAATCCATCACATTTCTATTACCGAGTCCCATGGCAACTTAGGCACGACAACTTCGTTTCACGTAGAGGCTGGGCCCTTAAACCGAGGGCGTTGGGCTTAGGACCAGGTCTTCGTCGCTCTGGTGTCCATAACTTTTGATTCGTAAGTAGTTAAGTGGCGCACCGCATACCGTTGGAAAGCTCTCCGAGTGCTCTACATTTGGGGCAGCAAGCTTGCTTGGCTGCACCTATTTTCAGAGCCCATAATCGAACGTTTTCATCAGTTTCTAGACACTTTTCTTCTTTTACGCTATTTTTCCATCCCGGATCGTACGACGTGAGCCGCGAAAAGGACGACAACCAAATCCATCCCATTTCTATTACCGAATCCCATGCCACCTTGGGCAAGACAACTTCGCTTCACGTAGAGGTTGGGCCCGCAAACCAAGGGCGTGAGGCTTAGGACCAGGTCTCCGTCGCTCCCGTGCCCATAACTTTTGATCCGTAAGGAGTTACGCGGCGCACTGTATACCGTTGGAAAGCTCTCCGAGAGCTCTATGATGGGGGCTGCAAGCATGCTTTGCTGCGCATATTTTTGGAGCCCAAAATTGAACGTTTTCATCAGTTTCTGGACACTTTTCTTCTTTTGCTCTATTTTTCTGTCCCGGATTGTACGTCGTAAGCCGCGAAAAGGACGACAACCTAATTCTGCACATTTCTATTACCGAATCCCACGGCCCCTTGGTCAAGACAACTTCGCTTCATGTAGTGGCTGGGCCCGTAAACCGAGGGAGTGGGGCTTAAGACCAGGTTTTCGTCGCTCCGATGCCCATAACGTTTGAACCGTAAGTAGTTAAGCGGCGCACAACATACCGTTGGAAAGATCTCCGAGAACTCTACGATAGGGACAGGAAGCCTGCTCGACTGCGCCTATTTTCAGAGCCCAAAATCGAACGTTTTCATAAGTTGTTGGACACTTTTCTTCTTTTGCGCTGTTTTTCCGTCCCGGATCGTACGTCGTGAGACGCTAAAAGGGCGACAACCTAATCCATCACATTTCTATTACCGAATCCCACGCCACCTTAAGCAAGACAACTTCGCTTCATGTAGAGGCTAGGCTCGCAAACCGAGGGCGTGGGGCTTAAGACCAGGTCTCTGTCGTTCCAGTGCCCATAACTTTTGTTCCGTAAGGGGTTTCGCGACGCACAGCATACCGTTGGAAAGCTCTCGGAGAGCTCTATGACGGGGGTAGCAAGTTTGATTGGGTGCGCTTGTTTTCGTAGCCCAAAATTTAACATTTTCATCAGTTTCTGGATACTTTTCTTCTTTTGCGCAGTTTTTCGGTCCCGGATCGTACGTCGTGAGCCGCGAAAAGGACGACAACCTAATCCATCACATTTCTATTACCGAATCCCACGCCTACTTGGGCAAGACAACTTCACTTCACGTAGAGGCTGGGCCCGCAAACCGAGGGCCTAGGGCTTAGGACCAGGTCTCCGTCGCTCCAGTGCCTATAACTTTTGATCCGTAAGGAGTTACGCGGCGCACCGCATACAGTTGGAAAGCTCTCCAAGAGCTCTACGATTGGGATAGCAAGCCAGCAAAGTTGCGCCTGTTTTCAGAGCCAAAAATCGAACGTTTGCATCAGTTTTTGGACACTATTCTTCATTTGCGCTGTTTTTCCGTCCCGGATCGTACGTCGTAAGCCGCGAAAAGGACAACAGCCTAATCCATCACATTTCTATTACCGAACTACACGCCACCTTGGGCATCACAACTTCGCTTCGCGTAGAGGCTGGGCCAACAAACCGAGGGTGTGGGATTTAGGACCAGGTCTCCATCGCTCCGGCGCCCATAACTTTTGATCCGTAAGGAGTAACGTGGCGCAAAGCATACCGTTGGAAAGCTCTCTGAGCACTCTACGATGGGGGCAGCAAGTCTGCTTTATTGCGCATGTTTTCAAAGCCCAAAATCGAACGTTTTCATCAGTTTTTGGACACTTTTCTCTTTTTGCTATGTTTTTCCATCCCGGATCGTACGTCGTAAGTCGCGAAAAGGACGACAAGCTAATCCAGCACATTTCTATTACCGAATCCCATGGCACCTTTGTTAAGACAACTTTGCTTCACGTAGAGGCTGGGCCCGCAAACCGAGGGCGTGGGGCTTAGGACCAGGTCTCCATCGCTCTGGTGCCCATAACTTTTGATCCGTAAGAAGTTACACGGCACACAACATACCGTTGGAAAGCTCTTCGAGAACTCTACGTTGGGGTCAGGCAGCCTACTAGACTGTGCCTTTTTTCAGAGCACAAAATTGAACATTTTCATCAGTTTTTGGACACTTATCTTCTTTTGCGCTGTTTTCCGTCCCGGATCGTACGTCGTGAGCCGCGAAAAGGACGACAACCTAATCCATCACATTTCTATTACCGAATCCCATGCGTACTTTGGCACGAAAACTTCGCTTCACGTAGAGGCTAGCCCTGTAAACCGAGGGCGTGGGGCTTAGGACCAGGTCTCCATCCCTCCGGTGCCCATAACTTTTGATCCGCAAGGAGTTACACGACGCACAGCATACCGTTGGAAAGCTCTTTGAGAGCTCGACGACGGGAGCAGCAAGTTTGCTTTGCTACGCCTGTTTTTTGATCCAAAAATCAAACGTTTTCATCAGTTTCTGGATACTTTTATTCGTTTGCGCTGTTTTGTCGTCCCGGATCGTACGTCGTGAGCCGCCAAGAGGACGACAACCTAATCCAGCACATTTCTATTACCGAATCTCACACCACCTTGGGCAAGACAACTTCACTTCACGTAGAGGCTGGGCCCGCAAACCGAGGGCATCGGGCTTTGGACCAGGTCTCCGTCGCTCCAGTGCCCATAACTTTTGATCCGTAAGGAGTTACGCGGCGCACAACATACCGTTGGAAAGCTCTCTGAAAACTCTATGATGGGGACAGGAAACCTGCTCGACTGCGCCTATTTTCGGAGCCCAAAATCGAACGTTTTCATCAGTTTTTGGACACTTTTTTGGCTTTTCCCTGTTTTTTCATCCCTGATCGTACGGCGTGAGCCGTGAAATAGACGACAACCAAGTCCATCACATTTCTATTACCAAATCCCACGCCACCTTAGGCAAGACAACTTCGCTTCACGTAGAGGCTGGGCCCGCAAACCGAGGGCGTGGGGCTTAGGACCAGGTCTCCGTTGCTCCGGTGCCCATAACTTTTGATCCGTAAGGAGTTACGCGGTGCACAGTGTACTGTTGGAAAGTTCTCCGAAAACTCTACGATATGGATAGGAAACCTGCTCTACTGTGCCTATTTTTGGAGCCCAAAATCGAACGTTTTCATCAGTTTTTGGACACTTTTCTAAATTTGCGCTATTTTTCCATCCCGGTTCGTACGTCGTGAGCCGCGAAATGGACGACAACCTAATCCATCACATTTCTATTACCGAATCCCACGCCACCTTCGGTAAGACAATTTGGCTTCACATAGAGGCTGGGCCCGCAAACCGAGGGCATGGGGCTTAGGACTAGGTCTCTGTCGCTCTGGTGCCCATAAATTTTGATCTGTAAGGGGTTACCCGGCGCACAGCATACCATTGGAAAGCTCTCCGAGAGCTCTACAACGGGGGCAGCAAGTTTGCTTGGGGGCGCCTATTTTCAGAGCCCAAAATTGAACAATTTTATCAGTTACTGGACACTTTTCTTCTTTTGCGCTATTTTTCTGTCCTGGATCGTACGTCGTGAGCCGCGAAAAGGATGATAACCTAATTCATCACATATCTATTACCGAATCCCACGCCTATTTTCGGAGCTGAAAATTGAACTTTTTCATCAATTTTTGGACACTTTTCTTCTTTTGTGCTATTTTTCCGTTCCGGATGGTACGTCGTAAGCAGCGAAAAGGACGACAACCTAATCAAGCACATTTTTATTCTCGAATTCCACGGCACCTTGGGCAAGACAACTTCGCTTCACATAGAGGATGGGCTCACAAACCGAGGGCATGAGGCTTAGGACCAGGTCTCCGTCGCTCCGGTGCCCATAAATTTTGATCCGTAAGGGGTTACCCGGCGTACAGCATATCGTTGGAAAGCTCTTCGAGAGCTCTACAATGGGGGCAGCAAGTTTGCTTGGGTGCGCCTGTTTTCAGAGCCCAAAATTGAACGCTTTCATTAGTTTCTGGACACTTTTCTTCTTTTGCGCTGTTTTTTCGTCCTGGATCGTACCTCGTGAGCCGCGAAAAGGACGACAACCTAATCCATCACATATTTATTACCGAATCCCACGCCTATTTTTGGAGCCCAAAATCGAAATTTTTTATCCATTTTTGGACACTTTTCTTCTTTTGCGCTGTTTTTTCATCCCGGATCGTACGTCGTAAGCCGCGAAAAGGACGACAACATAATCCAGCACATTTTTATTACCGAATTCCACGGCACCTTGGGCAAGACAACTTTGCTTCATGTAGAGGCTGGGCCCGCAAACCGAGGGTGTGGGGCTTAGGACCAGGTCTCCGTCGCTCCGGTGCCCATAACATTTGATCCGTAAGGAGTTACGCGGAGCACAGTATACCGTTGGAAAGCTCTCTGAAAACTCTACGATGGGGACGAGAAACCTGCTTGACTGCGCCTATTTTTGGAGTCCAAAATCGAACGTTTTCATCAGTTTTTGGACACTTTTCTAATTTTGCACTATTTTTCCGTCCCGGATCGTACGTCGTGAGCCGCGAAAAGGACGACAACATAATCCATCACATTTTTATTACTGAATCCCACGACACATTGGGCAAGACAATTTTGCTTCACGTAGAGGCTGGGCCCGCAAACCGAGGGCGTGGGGCTTAGGACTAGGTCTCCGTCGCTCCGGTGCCGATAAATTTTGATCCGTAAGGGGTTACATGGCGCACAACATACAGTTGGAAAGCTCTCCGAGAGCTCTACAATGGGGGCAGCAAGTTTGCTTGGGTGCGCCTGTTTTCGGAGCCCAAAATTGAACGTTTACATCAGTTTCTGGACACTTTTATTCTTTTGCCCTGTTTTTCTGTCCTGGATCGTGCGTCGTGAGTCGCAAAAAGGACGATAACCTAATCCATCCCATTTTTATTACCGAATCGCATTCCAACTTGGGCAAGAAAACTTCGCTTCACGTAGAGGCTGGGCCCGCAAACCGAGGGTGTGGGGCTTAGGACCAGGTCTCCGTCGCTCTGGTGCCCATAACTTTTGATTCGTAAGGAGTTATGCGACGCACAACATACAGTTGGAAAGCTCTTCGAGAGCTCTACGACTGGGTCAGCAAGCTTACTTGTCCGCGCCTGTTTTTCAAGCCCAAAATTGAACATTTTCATCAGTTTCGGGACACTTTTCTTCTTTTGCGCTATTTTTTCATCCCGGATCGTACGTCGCGAGCAACGAAAAAGAAGACAACCTAATCCGACACATATCAATTACCGAATCCCACGACAACTTGTGCAAGACAACTTCAATTCATGTAGAGACTGGGCACGCAAACCGAGGGCGTGGGGCTTGGGACCAGGTCTCCGTCGCTCCAATGCCCATAACTTTTGATCCGTAAGGAGTTATACGGCGCACGGCATACCGTTGGAAAGCACTCCGAGAGCTCTACGATGGGGGCAACAAGCAGGCTTTGCTGCACCTATTTTTGAAGGCCAAAATCGAACGTTTACATCAGTTTTTGGACACTTTTCTTCTTTTGCGCTGTTTTTCCGTTCCGGATTGTACGTCGTAAGCTTCGAAAAGGACGACAGCCTAATCCATCACATTTCTATTACCCAACTACACGCCACCTTGGGCAAAACAACTTCGCTTAACATAGAGGCTGGGCTCGCAAACCGACAGCGTGGGGTTTATGACCAGGTCTCCGTCGCTCCGGTGCCCATAACTTTTGATCCATAAGGAGTTACGCGGCGCAAAGCATACCGTTGGAAAGCTTTCCGAGAGCTCTATGACGAGGCCAGAAATCCTGCGAGGCTGCACTTGTTTTCGGACCCTAAAATCGAACGTTTTCATTAGTTTCAAAACTCTTTTCTGATTTTTGCGTTGTTTTTCCGTCTCGGATCGTACATCGTGAGCTGTGAAAAGGACGATAACCTAATCCATCAAATTTCTATTACCGATTCCCACGGTACCTTGGGCAAGACAACTTCACTTCATGTAGAGGTTGGGCCCGCAAACAGAGGGCGTGGGGCTTGTGACCAGGTATCCGTCGCTCCGGTGCCCATTACTTTTGATCTGTAAGGAGTTACGCGGTGCACAACATACTGCTGGAAAGCTCTCTGAGGGCTCTACGACGTGGGCACCAAGCCTGCTCGGCTGCGCTTGTTTTTGAAGCCCAAAATTGAATGTTTTCATCAATTTTGGGACACTTTTTCTTCTTTTGCATAGTTTTTTCGTCCCGGATCGTACGTCGTGAGCCATGAAAAGGACGACAACCTAATCCATCAAATTCCAATTACCGAATACCACGGTACCTTGGGCAATACAACTTCACTTCACGTAGAGGCTGGACCCGCAAACGGAGGGCGTGGGGCTTAGGACCAGGTCTACGTTGCTCCGGTGCCCATAACCTTTGATTTGTAAGGAGTTACGCAACGCACAATATACTGTTGGAAAGATCTCTGAGAGCTCTACGATGGGGGCAGCAAGCTTGCTAGGCTGTGCCAGTTTTTCGAACCTAAAATTGAACATTTTCATCAGTTTCTGGATATTTTTCTTCTTTTGCGCTGTTTTTCCGTCTCAGATCGTATGTCGTAAACTGCGAAAAGGACGAAAACCTAATCCAGCACATTCCTATTACCGAATTACACGGCACCTTGGGCAAGACAACTTCGCTACACGTAGAGGCTGGACTGCGCCTATTTTTGGAGCCCAAAATCGAACATTTTCATCAGTTTTTGGACACTTTTCTACTATTGCGCTGTTTTTTCATCCCAGATCGTACATCGTGAGCTGCGAAAAGGATGACAACCTAATCCATCACATTTCTATCACCGAATCCCACGCAACCTTAGGCAAGACAACTTCGCTTCACGTAGAGGCTGGGCCCGCAAACCGAGGGCATGGGGCTTAGGACCAGGTCTCTATCGCTCCGGTGCCCATAAATTTTGATCCGTAAGGGATTACGCGGCGCACAGCAAACCGTTGGAAAGCTCTCCGAGAGCTCTACAACGGGGATAGCAAGTTTGCTTGGGTGCGCCTATTTTGGGAGCCCAATATTGAACGTTTTCATCAATTTCTTGATAGTTTTCTTCTTTTACGCTGTTTTTCCGTCCTGGATCGTACGTCGTGAGGCGTGAAAAGGACTATAACCTAATCCATCACATATCTATTATCGAATCCCACAACTTCTTGGGCAAGAAAACTTCGCTTCACCCAGAGGCTGCGCCTGCAAACTGACGGCGTGGGGCTTGGGACCAGGTCTCCGTCGCTCCTTTACCCATAACTTTTGTTTCATAAGGAGTTACGCGGCGCACAATATACCGTTGGAAAGCTCTCCGAGAGCTCTACGACGGGGGCCACAAGCTTGCTTGGCTGTGGCTATTTTTGGAGCCCAAAATCGAACGTTTTCGTCAATTTCTAGACACTTTTCTTCTTTTGCGCTGTTTTTCCGTCCTGGATCGTACGTCGTGAGCCGCGAAAAGGTCGACAACCGAGTCCATCACATTTCTATTATCGAATCCCACGCCACATTGGGCAAGACAACTTCGCTTCACGTAGAGGCTGGGCCCGCAAACCGAGGGCGTGGGGCTTAGGACCAGGTCTCCGTCGCTTTGGTGCCCATAACTTTCGATCTGTAAGGAGTTACGTGGCGCACAGCATACCGTTGGAAAGCTCTCCTAGAGCTCTACGACGGGGGCAGCAAGCAAGCTTTGCAGCGCCTATTTTCGAAGCCCAAAATCGAACATTTGCATCAATTTTTGGACACTTTTCTTCTTTTGCGCTGTTTTTTCATCCCGGATCGTACGTCGTAAGCTGCGAAAAGGATGACAGCCTAATCTATCACATTTCTATTACCGAACTATACGCCACCTTGGGAAAGACAACTTCGCTTAACGTAGAGGCTGGGCTCTCAAACCGAGGGCGTGGGGCTTAGGACAAGGTCTCCGTCGCTCCGGTGCCCATAACTTTTGATCCGTAAGGAGTTACGGGCACAAAGCATACCGTTGGAAAGCTTTCCGAGAGCTCTACTATGAGGCCAGAAATCCTGCGAGGCTGCGTTTGTTTTCGGAGCCTAAAATCGAACGTTTTCATAAGTTCTGGAGACTTTTCTTTTTTTGCGTTGTTTTTTCGTCTTGGATCGTGTGTCGTGGGCTGCGAAAAGGATGACAACCTAATCCTACCCATTTCTATTACCAAATCCCACTCCACCTTGGGCAAGACAACTTCGCTTCACGTAGAGGCTCAGCCCGCAAATCGAGGGCGTGGGGCTTAGGCCCAGGTCTCTATCGTTCCGGTTCCAATAAATTTTGATTTATAAGGAGTTACGCGGCGCACAACATATGGAAAGCTCTCTGAGAGATCAACGACTAGGGCAACTACCCTGATCACCTGCACCTATTTTCAGAGTCCAAAATCGAACATTTTCATCAGTTTCTGGGCACTTTTCTTTTTATGCGCTGTTTTTCCATCCCGGATCGTACGTCGTGAGCAGCGAAAAGGAAGACAACCTAATCCATCCCATTTTTCTTACTGAATCACATTCCACCTTGGGCAAGACAACTTCCCTTCACGTAGAGGCTGGGCCCGAAAACCGAGGGTGTTGGGCTAAGGACCAGGTCTCCGTCGCTCCGGTGCCCATCACTTTTGATCCGTAAGGAGTTACGTGGTAAACAGCATACCGTTGGAAAGCTCTCCGAGAGATCTACGACTGGGGCAGCAAGCTTGCTCGTCTGTACCCATTTTTGAAGCCCAAAATCGAACGTTTTCATCAGTTTCTGGACACTTTTCTTCTTGTACGCTGTTTTTCCGTCCCGGATCGTACGACGTGAGCCGTGAAAAGGACGAGAACCTAATCAATCACATTTCTATTACCTAATTACACGCCGCTTTGGGCAAGACATCTTCGCCTCACGTAGAGGCTGGGCCTGCAAACCGAGGGCGTGTGGCTTGGGACCAGGTCTCCGTCGCTCTGTTGCCCATAACTTTTGATCCGTAAAGAGTTACGCGGTGCACAGCATACCGTTGGAAAGCTTTCCGAGAGCTCTACGATGGGGGTTGCAAGCTTGCTCGACTGCACTCATTTTCAGAGCCCAAAATTGAATGTTTTCATCTGTTTCGGGACACTTTTCTTCTTTTGCACTGTTTTTCCGTCTCAGATCGTACGTCATAAGCCGTGAATAGGATGACAAACTAATCCAGCACATTTCTATTACCGAATTCCACGGCACCTTGGGCAAGACAACTTCGCTTCACGTAGAGGCTGGACCCGCATACCGAGGGCGTGGGGCTTAGGACCATGTCTCCGTCACTCCGGTGCCCATAACTTTTGATCCGTAATGAGTTACGCAGCGCACAGCATACCATTAGAAAGCTCTCTGAGAGCTCGACGACAAGGGCAACCAGCCTGCTCAGCTCTGCCTGTGTTTTTTAGCCCAAAATCGAACATTTTCATCAATTTTTGGACACTTTTCTTCTTTTGCGCGCTGTTTTTCCGTCCCTGATCGTACGTCGTGAGCCGCGAAAAGGACGACAACCTAATCCATCACATTTCTATTACCTAATTACACGTCGCTTTGGGCAAGACAACTTCGCTTCAGTAGAGGTTGGGACAGCAAACTGAAGGCATGGGGCTTTTGACCAGGTCTCCATCGCTCCGGTGCCCATAACTTTTGATCCGTAAGGAGTTACACGACGCACAGCATACCGTTGGAAAGCTCTTCGAGAGCTCTACGACAAGGGCAGCAAGCCTACTAGGCTGCGCCGGTTTTTCGAGCCCAAAATTGAACGTTTTCATCAGTTTCGGGCCACTTTTCTTCTTTTGCGCTATTTTTCCGTCTCGGATCGTACGCCGGGAGCCGCGAAAAGGACGACAACCTAATCCATCACATTTCTATTACCCAATCCCACGGCACCTTGGGCAAGACAACTTCTCTTCACGTAGAGGCTGTGCCGACAAACCGAGGGCGTGGGGCTTAGGACTAGGTCTCTGTTGCTTCGGTACCCATAACTTTTGATCCATAGGGAGTTACGCGGTGCACAACATACTGTTGGAAAGCTCTCCGAAAACTCTACGATGCGGACAGGAAACCTGCCGGACTGCGCCTATTTTCGGATCCCAAAATCGAACGTTTTCATCAATTTTTGGACACTTTTCTACATTTGCGCTATTTTTTCATCACGGATCGTACGTCGTGAGCCGCGAAATGGACGAAAACCTAATCCATCACATTTCTATTACAAATCTCATGCAACCTTAGGCAAGAAAACGTCACTTCACGTAGAGACTGGGCCCGCAAACCGAGGGCGTGGGGCTTAGGACCAAGTCTCCATCGCTCCGGTGCCCATAAATTTTGATCCGTATGGGGTTACGCGGCGCACAACATACCGTTGGAAAGCTCTCCGAGAACTCTACAATGGGGGCAGCAAGTTTGCTTGGGTGCGCCTGTTTTCGGAACCCAAAATTGAACGTTTTCATCAATTTCTGGATAGTTTTCTTCTTTTGCGCTGTTTTTCTGTCCTGGATCATACGTTGTGAGCCGCGAAAAGGGCGATAACCTAATCCATCACATATCTATTACCGAACCCCACGCCTTCTTGGGCACGAAAGCTTCGCGTCACGTAGAGGCTGGGCCCGCAAACCGAGGGTGTGGGGCTTAGGACCAGGTCTCCGTCGCTCTGGTGCCCATAACTTTTGATTCGTAAGGAGTTATGCGACGCACAACATACAGTTGGAAAGCTCTTCGAGAGCTCTACGACGGGGGTAGCAAGCTTGCTTGGCTGCAGCTATTTTTCGGGCCCAAAATCGAACGTTTTCATCAGTTTCTGGACACTTTTCTTCTTTTGCGCTGTTTTTCTGTCCCGGATCGTGCGTCGTGAGCCGCGAATAGGACGACAACCTAATCCATCACTTTTCTTTTACCCAATCCAACGCCACCTTGGGCAAGACAACTTCGCTTCACGTAGAGGCTGGGCTCGCAAGCTGAGAGCGTGGGGCTTAGGACCAGGTCTCTGTCGCTCTAGTGCCCATAACTTTTGATATGTAAGGAGTTATGCGGCGCACAGCATACCGTTGGAAAGCTCTCCAAGCGCTCTACGACGGGGGCAGCAAGAAAGCTTTGCTGCGCCTGTTTTCGAAGGCCAAAATCGAACGTTTGCATAAGTTTTTGGACACTTTTCTTCTTTTGCATTGTTTTTCCGTCCCGGATCGTACGTCGTAAACTTCGAAAAGGACAACAGCCTAATCCATCACATTTCTATTACCGAACTACACGCCACCTTGGCCAAAACAACTTCGCTTAACGTAGAGGTTGTTTTCGCAAACCGACGGCGTGGGGCTTAGGACCAGGTCTCCGTCGCTCCGGTGCCCATAACTTTTGATCCGTAAGGAGTTACGCGGCGCAAAGCATAACGTTGGAAAGCTTTCCGAGAGCTTTATGACGAGGGCAGAAATCCTTCGAGGCTGCGCTTGTTTTCGGAGCCTAAAATCGAACGTTTTCATAAGTTTCTGGACACTTTTATTTTTTTGCGCTTGCTTGGTTGCAGCTATTTTTCGGGCCCAAAATCGAACGTTTTCATTAGTTTCTGGACACTTTTCTTCTTTTGCGCTATTTTTTCGTCCCGGATCGTACGTCGTGAGCTGCGAAAAGGACGACAACCTAATCTATCCCATTTCTATTACCGAATCCCACTCCACCTTGGGCAAGACAACTTCGCTTCACGTAGAGGCTGGGCCTGCAAACCGAGGGCGTAGGGCTTAGGGCCCAGTCTCCGTCGCTCCGGTACCAATAACTTTTGATTCGTAAGGAGTAACGCGGCACAAAGCATACCGTTGGAAAGCTCTCCGAGAGCTCTACGACGAGGGCAACAACCCTGATCAGCTGCGCCTGTTTTTGGAGCCCAAAATCGAACGTTTTCATCAATTTTTGGACACTTTTCTTCTTATGCGTTGTTTTTTCATCCCGGATCGTACGTCGTGAGTCGCGAAAAGGATGACAACCTAATCCAGCACATTTATTTTACCAAATCCCACGGCACCTTGGGCAAGAAAACCTCGCTTCACGTAGTGGCTGGGCCTGCAAACCGAGGGCGTGAAGCTTAGGACCAGATCTCTGTTGCTCCGGTGCCCATAACTTTTGATCCGTAAGGAGTTACGCGGCACACAGCATACCGTTGGAAAGCTATCCGAGAACTCTACGATAGGGGCAGCGAGCTTGCTAGGCTATCCCTATTTTCGGAGCCAAAATTGAATATTTTCATCAGTTTTTGGACACTTTTCTTCTTTCGTGATGTTTTTCAATCCCCGATCGTACGTCGTGAGCTGCAAAAAGGATGACAACCTAATCCGTCACATTTCTATAACCGAATCCCACGCCACCTTAGGCAAGACAACTTCGCTTCACGTAGAGGCTGGGCCCGCAAACCAAGGGCGTGGGGCTTAGGATCAGGTCTCCGTCGCTCCGGTACCAATAACTTTTGATCCGTAAGGAGTTATACGGCGTATAGCATACCGTTGGAAAGCTCTCCGAGAGCTCTACGATGGGGGCAAATAGCCTGATCTACTACGCCTATTTTCGGAGCCCAAAATCAAACGTTTTCATCAGTTTCTGGACACTTTTCTTCTTTTGCGCTGTTTTTCCATCCCGGATCGTACGTCGTGAGCCGCAAAAAGGACGACAACCTAATCCATCACATTTCTATTACCGAATCCCATGCCACCTTAGGCAAGACAACTTCGCTTCACGTAGAGACTGGACCCGTAAACCGAGGGCGTGGGGCTTAAGACCAGGTCTCCGTCGCTCCAGTGCCCATAACTTTTTATCTATAAAGAGTTACGCGGCACACAGCATACCGTTGGAAAGCTCTCCGAGAGCTCTACGACGAGGACAGTAAGCCTGCTAGGCTGTGCCTATTTTCGGAGCCCAAAATTGAACGTTTTCATCAGTTTATAGACTCTTTTCTTCTTTTGCAATGTTTTTCTGATTCGGATCGTACGTCGTGAGTCGCGAAAAGGACGACAACCTAATCCATCACATTTCTATTACCGAATCCTACGCCACGTTAGGCAAGAAAACTTCACTTCACGTAGAGGCTGGGCCTGCAAACCCAGGGCGCAAGGCTTAGGACCAGGTCTCCGTTGCTCCGGTGTCCATAACTTTTGATCCGTAAGGAGTTACGCGGCGCACAGCAAAGCATTGGAAAGCTCTCCGAGAGCTCTACGACGAGGGCAACAAGCCTGCTCGGCTGTGCCTATTTTCGGAGCCCAAATTCGAACGTTTTCATGAGTTTCTGGACACTTTTCTTCTTTTGCGCTATTTTTCGTCCCGGATCGTACGTCGTGAGCCGCGAAAAGGACGACAACCTTATCAAACACATTTCTATTACTGAATTACATGCTACCTTGAGCAAGACAACTTCGCTTCACGTAGAGGCTGGGCCCGCAAACCAAGGGCGTAGGGCTTAGAACCAGGTCTCCGTCGCTTCGGTGCCCATAACTTTTGATCTGTAAGGAGTTACGTAGCGCACATCATACTGTTGGAATGCTCTCTGAGAGCTCTACGACGGGGCCAGCAAGCCTGCTGGGCTGCGCTTGTTTTCAAAGCCTAAAATAGAATGTTTTCATGAGTTTCTTGACATTTTTCTTCTTTTGCGCTGTTTTTTCGTCCCGGATCGTACGTTGTCAGCCGCGAAAAAAATGACAACCTAATCCATCAAATTTCTATTTCTGAATCCCACGACACCTTGGGCAAGACAACTTCGCTTCACGTAGATGCTGGGCCCGTAAACCGAGGGCATAGGGCTTAGGACCAAGTCTCCGTTGCTCCGGTGCCCATAACTTTTGATCCGTAAGGGGTTACGCGGCACAAAGCATAACGTTGGAAAACTCTCCAAGAGCTCTACGACGAGGCCAAAAATCTTACCAGGCTGTGCATGTTTTCAGAGCCTAAAATTGAACGTTTTCATGAGTTTTTGGAAACTTTTCTTCTTTAACGCTGTTTTTCGGTCCCGGATCGTATGTCGTGAGCCACGAAAATGATGACAACCTAATCCATCACATTTCTATTACCATATCCCACGCCAAATTGGGCAAGACAACTTCTCTTCACGTAGAGGCTGGGCCCACAAACTAAGGGCGTAGGGCTTAGGACCAGGTCTTCGTCGCTTCGGTGCCCATAACTTTTGATTTGTAAAGGATTACGTGGCGCACAGCATACCATTAGAAAGCTTTCCGAGAGCTCTACGATGGGGGCAGCAAGCTTGCTTGGGTGCGCCTGTTTTCGGAGCCCAAAATTGAATGTTTTCAACAGTTTTTGTACACTTTTCTTCTTTTGAGTTGTTTTTCCGTCCCGGATCGTATGTCGTGAGCCGCGAAAAGGATGACAACCTAATCCATCCCATTTCTATTACCGAATCCCATGCCACCTTGGGCAAGAAAACTTCGCTTCACGTAGAGGCTGGGCCCACAAACCGAGGGCATAGGGCTTAGGACCAGGTCTCCGTCGCTCTGGTGCCCTTAACTTTTTATCTGTAAGGAGTTACGCGGCGCACAGCATACCATTGGAACACTCTCCGAGATCTCTACGACGAGAGCAGCAAGCCTACTCAGCTGTGCCTATTTTCGAAGCCCAAAATTGAACTTTTTCATGAGTTTTTGGACACTTTTCTTCTTTTACGCTTTTTTTTCGTCCCGGATCGTATGTCGTGAGCCGCGAAAAGGACAACAACCTAATCAATCACATTTCTATTACCGAATTACACGCCACCTTGGGCAAGACAACTTCGCTTCACATAGAGGCTGGGCCTGCAAACCGAGGGCATAGGGCTTAGGACCAAGTCTCTGTTGCTCCGGTGCCCATAACTTTTGATCCGTAAAGAGTTACGCGGCGCATAGAATACCGTTTGAAAGCTCTCCGAGAGCTCTATGACGGGGGCAGCAAGCGTGCTTGGCTGCGTCTTTTTTCGAAGCCCAAAATTGAACGTTTTCGTCAGTTTCTGGACACTTTTATTCTTTTACGCTGTTTTTCCATCCCGGATCGTACGTCGTGAGCCGCGAAAAGGACAACAACCTAATCCATCACATTTCTATTACCGAATCCCACGCCAACTTGGGTACGACAACTTCGCTTCACGTAGAGGCTGGGCCCACAAACCGTGGGCGTGGGGCTTAGAACCAAGTCTCCATCGCTCCGGTGACCATAACCTTTGATCCGTAAGGAGTTACGCGGCGCACAACATACCGTTGGAAAGCTCTCCGAGAGCTCTACGACGGGGGCAGCAAGCCTGCACAGCTGCGCCTGTTTTTGGAGCCCAAAATCTAATGTTTTGATCAGTTTCTTGACACTTTTATTCTTTTGCGCTGTTTTTCCGTCCCGGATCGTATGTCATGAGCCGCGAAAAGGACGACAACTTAATCCATCCCATTTCTATTACCGAATCCCATGCCACCTTGGGCAAGACAACTTTGCTTCACGTAGATGCTGGGACCACAAACCTAGGGCGTGGGGCTTAGGACCAGGTCTCCGTCGCTCCAGTGCCCATAACTTTTGATCTGTAATGAGTTACGCGGCGCACAACATACCGTTGGAAAGCTCTCCGTGAGCTCTACGACGGGGGCAGCAAACTTGCTTTGCTGCGCCTATTTTCAGAGCCAAAAATTGAACATTTTCATCAATTTCTGGACACTTTTCTTCTTTTGCGCTGTTTTTCTGTCCCTGATCATAACTCGTAAGCCACGAAAAAGACGACAACCTAATCCATCACATTTCTTTTACCAAATTACACTCCACCTTGGGCTAGACAACTTCACTACACGTAGAGGCTGGGCCCGTAAACCGAGGGCGTGGGGCTTAGGACCAACTCTCCGTCGCTCCGGTACCCATAACTTTTGATCCGTAAGGAGTTACGTGGCGCACAACATACCGTTGGAAAGCTCT
Source organism: Ehretia macrophylla (assembly GCA_037974665.1). Classification (NCBI taxonomy): domain Eukaryota; kingdom Viridiplantae; phylum Streptophyta; class Magnoliopsida; order Boraginales; family Ehretiaceae; genus Ehretia; species Ehretia macrophylla. The sequence goes on along the minus strand of CM075773.1, from coordinate 39,556,566 downwards.
CCGAGAGCTCTCCGAGAGCTCTACGACAGAGCCAGCAAGCTTGCTAGTCTGCACTTGTTTTCGGAGCCTAAAATCAAACGTTTTCTTGAGTTTCTGGACACTTTTCTTCTTTTGCGCTGTTTTTCCATCCCGGATCGTACGTCGTGAGCCTCGGAAAGGACGACAATCTAATCCATCACATTTCTATTACCGAATCCCATGCCACCTTTGGCAAGACAACTTCGCTTCACGTAGAGGCTGGGCCTGCAAACCGAGGGCGTGGGGCTTAGGACCAGGTCCCCATCGCTCCGGTGCCCATAACTTTTGATCCGTAAGGAGTTACGCGGCGCACAGCACACCGTTGGAAAGCTCTCCGAGAGGTCTACGACGGGGGTAACAAGCCTGCTCGGTTGCGCCCATTTTTGGAGCCCAAAATCAAACGTTTTCATTAGTTTATGGACACTTTTCTTCTTTTGCGCTATTTTTTTGTCCCGTGTCGTACGTCGTGAGCCGTGAAAATGACGACAACCTAATCCATCACATTTCTATTACCGAATCCCACACCACCTTAGGCAAGACAACTTTGCTTCACGTAGAGGATGGGCCCGCAAACGGAGGGCGTGGGGCTTAGGACCAGGTCTTTGTCGCTCCGGTGCCCATAACTTTTGATCCGTCAGGAGTTATGCAGTGCACAGCATACCGTTAGAAAGCTCTCCAAGAGCTCTACGACGAGAGCAGCAAGCTTGCTTCGGTGCTCCTATTTTCAGAGCCCAAAATCGAACCTTTTCATAAGTTTTTGGACACTTTTCTTCTTTTGCGTTGTTTTTCCATCCCGGATCGTACGTCGTGAGCCGCGAAAAGGACGACACCCTAATCCATCCCATTTCTATTACCGAATCCCTTGCCACCTTGGGCAAGACAACTTCGCTTCACGTAGAGGCTAGGCCTGCAAACCGAGGGCGTGGGGCTTAGGACTGGGTCTCCGTCGCTCCGGTGCCCATAACTTTTGTTCCGTAAGGAGTTACGCGGCGTACAGCGTACCATTGGAAAGCTCTCCGAGAGCTCAACAACGAGGGCAGCAAGCCTGCTCGACTACGCCTATTTTTGGAGCCCAAAATCGAACATTTCATCAGTTTCTGGACACTTTTCTTCTTTTGCGCTGTGTTTCCGTCCCGGATCGTACGTCGTGAGCAGCGAAAAAGGCGACAACTTAATCCATCACATTTATATTACCGAATTACACGCCACGTTGGGCAAGATAACTTCGCTTCACGTAGTGGCTGGGCCCGCAAACTGAAGGCGTAGGGCTTAGGTCCAGGTCTCCGTCGCTCTGGTGCCCATAACTTTTGATCCGTAAGGAGTTACACGGCGTACAACATACCATTAGAAAGCTCTCCGAGAGCTCTAGTACGGGGGCAGCAAGCCTGCTAGTCTGCGCCTATTTTCGGAGCCCAAAATTGAACGTTTTCATCAGTTTCTGGACACTTTTCTTCTTTTGCACTGTTTTCCGTACTGGATCGTACGTCGTGAGCCGCGAAAAGGACGACAACTTAATCCATCACATTTCTATTACTGAATCCCACGCGTACTTGGGCATGACAACTTCGCTTCACGTAGAGGTTGGGCCTACAACCCGTGGGCGTGGGGCTTAGGACCAGGTCTCCGTCGCTCCGATGCTTATAACTTTTGATCCGTAAGTAGTTATGCAGCGCAAAGCATACCTTTGGAAAGCTCTCCGAGAGTTCTACGACGCTGGTAGCAAGCTTGTTTGGCTGCGCCTATTTTCGGAGCCCAAAATCAAATATTTTCATGAGTTTCTGTACACTTTTCTTCTTTTGCGCTAATTTTTCGTCCCGGATCGTACGTTGTGAGCCATGAAAAGGACGACAACCTAATCCATCACATTTCTATTACCGAATCCCACAGCACCTTGGGCAAGACAACTTCGCTTCACGTAGAGGCTGGGCCCGCAAACCGAGGACGTGGGCTTAGGACCAGGTCTCTGACGCTCCGATGCCTATAACTTTTGATCCGTAAGGGGTTACGCGGCGCACAGCATACCATTGGTGTCACGCCCCAACCCAGCCTATAAAGGTTAGACTAGGGTGTGATCTAAACATTCAAGTCATATCTCGTACTTAACCGTTCATGGAAGTTTAACACTTAATATTTTAGCCTAAACTCCACAATTTTCTGGAAAACCAGCAGCATAACGGCTGTCATTGGGCTATATGGTTTCACCTAATTCTCGAAACGCCTCAAAATTTCTAATCCCAATTCCATTTCCAACTAAGATTACTATTTACCATCAATTGCAACGCCTACTAGTTATCTCGAAGTCTCGTTTGATTAATAACCTAGCATGATACTATGTCTCGTTTGTTTGTTAATCCTCGTTACAAAGTACCTGTTGATCTTAGCTTAACAATGAGTACCTACTTTAAATTGGTTAGGTTTATTACTTAATCCTTACCTGATACTTCGTAATCCTATGATAGACACTAGCCAATAACGATAGCAAAACGACCATAGTAATATCTATCTAGTTATTATCAGTACAATCCAAAATTAGACCCCAAATTACAACGGGGGTCTTTTACATTACAAACATCAAGCAACATGAAAAGAAATAGTCTTCAATCAGCATAGTGTTCACAATGGCCATAATCAAGCAAAGCACATAGGATAGGCAATCATTCCAAGGAATCATCGTTAGGCACGTCATCCTCGAGTACCTGTTCTTGATCTTCTTCACCTGAAATGATAAAAGAGGGTGAGTCCTTACGAACTCACCGAGGGGGAACGAGAAATAGGTTTGAAACTCATTTTTCAGTTCAACTTATGAAAACCCTTTTTGCAAGCATGAATATATCACAAGTAAGTACATAATATAATATAAAAGTAAAGGAACACAATTACCCGTCTTTCCTCCCCGAGGTTCTCTAGGAACCAAGCGAGAGTACTTATACACATAGTGAAAAGGATACAGTGAGCTTTTGCTCTCAGTTCATGTCAGTATCAGTTGTTGCGATCGACTTCAAATCATCCCTTTATCACGCCAAATAGGTGTACTCCGGATGTACCCCGAAATCCTACGACCCAACTCTCCGAGGAAGTCTAGCCCCCAAGCGAGAGATGGAATTGGACAATGGTAGTCACAGTTGCACCGGCAAGCCCGATGCCACCCGGTGTGCGTGAATGCTACCACGCCAGAATGAAAGGTTGCAACCTTGTATGCAATGCACATTTATGACATTTAATATATCACATTATGAGGACAACAAAGTAGGTTGCCTCCGAGCAGTCATAAGATTGCACATTGACAAGTAGACAAGCGAGGCACGATAAGACAAGTAATTTCACTTGAAAGGCACATGGAGTTATATGAACATTAAACGGGCAGCCATGTAACGCACGTAAATCAAGTCATATAACTCATTGCAAAGTTCACGTAATCAATTAATAAGATTATTCATCATGCAACGGCATCTACGTGGGACTGGGTGCAAGAAAAGCCTACTTATCAACATGAAATTATCGAAATCATATTTAAGGCTACAAGGGAAACTACGGGCAGCCTACTAAACATATAATTAAACATGATGTTCATAGGATCAACACTTAGCAAGTTTACCTAGTTTCTAGGGTTCCAATTTGTGCTTACCCGTGCGATTAAGCCCCAAGTCATCTCATAATTAAACTCAAGCCACGCATTGATTAGTTCATACACCCTCAAGCATTAAAAACAGTCCACACAACATCCAAATGCCACAATCTCAAGCATTTAATACAACAAGAGAAGCTACAATAATTTTTCTAAGCATTTCATTAAGTCAAACCCTCACTACAATGGATTGTTTTCTCACAATCATTAAGACAAGAAAAAAATCTCCAATTCCAGTGAGTAAGATGTCAAATTAAATCTTAAGAAGTGAACTAAATTCAGAAACAAACCTCGCATCGTTTGGAGTTCGGGTCCAATAGTTATAGCCAAAACAGTGAGACTACACAAAACTGTCCAGATTTGCACACATTTCGATACTTGTCGTTTTTGAGGGCCTTAGGGTCAGATTTAGCCTTAGTCCATTTCTGACAAAAATGTCCAGAACTGAACAATCTAGTAGCACACCAAATTTCATGTATTTTGGATGTTATTTACTAAGTCAAAACTGGTTCGTTCCACAAGGTTAGTGAATCTGCCAAAACCTGCTTCATTTTTCCAGACTTTCCAAATTTGGACACATTTTAATGATTTGCCATTTTGAGAACCTTAGAGTCAAAATTAGCTTTGGCCTATTTCTGTGAAAAATGTTCACAACTGGCAAAAATAGTTACCTACCAATTTTCACGTATTTTCAGTAGCATTTACCTAGCCAAAATCACCTCGCACCAACAAGACAGAAATCTTGCCATGTATGGTTGTAAAAGCTTATGAACACACATATATCTCAAGTGCAGAAGCAAAGATAAACATTTAAGAGCATGCATGTGGGTTTTTGAAAGACTTTCAAGAAGTTTTAGCCCTCACCTTAGCAAAACAACAAGAAGATGTACAAGACTCTTGATGAAGCACAAAGTTGATATTTTCCTTGCTTAGCCGAGACACCACTCGATTTTTTCTCAAATTTCCTAGCTTAGTAACCAAGTTCTTAGTAGGTGCATGTGGTTAGAACAAGAAGAAAAGAAATGGAAGCTAGAAAACTCACCTAATCCGAAATGGAGGTTCAAAGAGCTTGCATGTGTGTTTCTTGCAACCTAGCTTGCTTAGTCGAGCTCCCTAGTTTCTTGCTTGCCTTGATGAACCATGGAGTGATGAAGATGAGCTATAGAGTCTAGAAACTCAGCTAGGGCCGAGAGAGAGAGAGAAGAATAAGAGGGAGAGAGAAGAATGAAAGGGAGAGAGAAGAATGAGAGGAAAGTGAGTGAAATGAATGAAAAATGAAAGCCTTGCAAATGATGAAGCATGTGTCGGCCTTGGGCATACAAATTTCAGATTTGTGTCTTCAAGAAGCATGGTTTTTGAATTACTTAGCATGGGCAAGGAGCTTTGTGTCGAGAATGAGAGCTTTGAGGAGGGTTTGAGCTAATATTTTATTGCTTTGTGTCATAGAATGTCATAGAATGTTTGGGAATAAGATTTGAATTATGCAAAGCAATCACAAGGCACACAAGGTGGTCGGCCAAGGCATGAAAATGCTGAATCTTTGTCATCTTTTGAGCATTAATTAATTGTATGTTTGAAAGTGCAAAAGAATAAGGAATAAAGAATAAGGAATGTCTAGCTTTTTGTGAGATTTTGTCTTCTAGTAGGTTGAATTAGTAATTTAATATTAGTTAGTGGAATTGTAGGATTAATTAATGATCTAGTGCTTCGTGTAAGATGCTTTTTTGATTAGCGTGAGGGCACGCTTTCCTAGGTTTAGGGCATGTACTACGAGACGAATGCTCGTTTCCCAAGTAAATGCACGCAACCCTAAATGAATGCACGTAATTCAATGCAAGGCACACAAAATGAAACACGATCCTTAAACTTAAGTCAAGGCACCCAAATCTAGGTTAGGGCACGCGAAACGAGGTATGTCATGCAAATCGAGGTCAGGCCTCACAATTGGAAAGCTCTCCGAGAGCTCTACGATGAGGGCAGCAAGCCTGCTCGACTGCGCCTATTTTCGAAGCCCAAAATCGAACGTTTTCATCAATTTTTGGACACTTTTCTTCATTTGCGTTGTTTTTCCGTCCCATATCGTATGTCGTGAGCCGCGAAAAGGATGACAACCTAATCCATCACATTTCTATTAACAAATCCCACGCCAACTTGGGGAAGACAACTTCGCTTCACGTAGAGGCTGGGCCCGCAAACCGAGGGCGTGGGGCATATGACCAGGTCTCCGTCGCTCCGGTGCCCATAACTTTTGATTCGTAAGGGATTACGCAGCGCATAGCATACCGTTGGAAAGCTCTCTGAGAGCTCTACGACGGGGGCAGCAACCTTGCTAGGGTGCGCCTATTTTCGGAGCCCAAAATTGAACGTTTTCATCAGTTTCTGGACACTTTTCTTCTTTTGCGCTATATTTCCGTCCCGGATCGTACGTCGTGAGCCGCGAAAAGGATGACAACCTAATCCAACCCATTTCTATTACCGAATCCCATGACACCTTGGGTAAGACAACTTCGCTTTACGTAGAGGCTGGGCCCACAAACCAAGGGCGTAGGTCTTAGGACCAGGTCTCCGTCGCTCCAGTGCCCATAACTTTTGATCCGTAAGGAGTTACGCGACGCACAGCATGCCATTGGAAAGCTCTCCGAGAGCTCTACGACGAGGACAGCAAGCCTGCTTAGCAGCGCCTATTTTTGGAGCCCAAAATCGAACGTTTTCATCAGTTTCTGGACACTTTTCTTCTTTTACGCTGTTTTTCTGTCCCGGATCGTACGTCGTGAGCCGCAAAAAGGACGACAACCTAATCCATCACATTTCAATTAACGAATTACACGCCACCTTGGGCAAGACAACTTCGGTTCACGTAGAGGTAGGGCCCGCAAACCGAGGGCGTAGGGTTTAGGACCAGGTCTCCGTCGCTCTAGTGCCCCTAACTTTTGATTCGTAAGGAGTTACGCGGCGCACAGCATACCATTGGAAAGCTCTCTGAGACCACTACGACGGGGACAACAAGCTTGCTAGGCTGTGCCTATTTTCGGAGCCCAAAATCGAACGTTTTCATCAATTTCTGGACACTTTTATGCTTTTGCACTGTTTTTTCGTCTTGGATCGTACGTCGTGAGCCGCGAAAAGGACGACAACCTAATCCATCCCATTTCTATTACCGAATCCCACGCCACCTTGGGCAAAACAACTTCGCTTCACGTAGAGGCTGGGCCCGCAAACCTAGGGCATGGGGCTTAGGACCAGGTCTCCGTCGCTCCGATGCCCATAACTTTTGATTCGTAAGGGATTACGAGGCGCATAGCATACCGTTGGAAAGCTCTCTGAGAGCTCTACGACGGGGGCAGCAACCTTGCTAGGGTGCGCCTGTTTTCGGAGCCTAAAATTGAACATTTTCATTAGTTTCTGGACACTTTTCTTCTTTTGCGCTATTTTTCCGTCCCGGATCGTACGTCGTGAGCCGCGAAAAGGATGACAACCTAATCTAACCCATTTCTATTACCGAATCCCATGGCACCTTGGGTAAGACAACTTCGCTTCACGTAGAGGCTGGGCCCATAAACCGAGGGCGTGGGTCTTAGGACCAGGTCTCCGTCGCTCCAATGCCCATAACTTTTGATCCGTAAGGAGTTACGCGACGCACAGCATGCCATTGGAAAGCTCTCCGAGAGCTCTACGACGAGGACAGCAAGCCTGCTTAGCAGCGCCTATTTTTGGAGCCCAAAATCGAACGTTTTCATCAGTTTCTGGACACTTTTCTTTTTTTGCGCTGTTTTTCCGTTCCGGATCGTACGTCGTGAGCCGCAAAAAGGACGACAACCTAATCCATCACATTTCAATTAACGAATTACACGCCACCTTGGGCAAGACAACTTCGGTTCACGTAGTGGCAGGGCCCGCAAACCGAGGGCGTAGGGTTTAAGACCAGGTCTCCGTCGCTCTAGTGCCCCTAACTTTTGATTCGTAAGGAGTTACGCGGCGCACAGCATACCGTTGGAAAGCTCTCCGAGACCTCTACGACGGGGATAGCAAGCTTGCTAGGCTGTGCCTATTTTCGGAGCCCAAAATCGAACGTTTTCATCAGTTTCTGGACACTTTTCTTCTTTTGCGCTGTTTTTTCGTTCCGGATCGTACGTCGTGAGCCGCAAAAAGGACGCCAACCTAATCCATCACATTTCAATTAACGAATTACACGCCACCTTGGGCTAGACAACTTCGGTTCACGTAGAGGCAGGCCCCGCAAACCGAGGGCGTAGGGTTTAGGACCAGGTCTCCGTCGCTCTAGTGCCCCTAACTTTTGATTCGTAAGGAGTTACGCGGCGCACAGGATACCGTTGGAAAGCTCTCCAAGACCTCTACGACGGGGACAGCAAGCTTGCTAGGCTGTGCCTATTTTCGGAGCCCAAAATCGAACGTTTTCATCAGTTTCTGGACACTTTTCTTCTTTTGCACTGTTTTTTCGTCCTGGATCGTACGTCGTGAGCCGCGAAAAGGACGACAACCTAATCCATCCCATTTCTATTACTGATTCCCACGCCACCTTGGGCAAAACAACTTCGCTTCACGTAGAGGCTGGGCCCGCAAACCTAGGGCATGGGGCTTAGGACCAGGTCTCCGTCGCTCCGGTGCCCATAAGTTTTGATCCGTAAGGAGTTACGCAGCGCACAGCATACCGTTGGAAAGCTCTCCGAGAGCCCTACGACGGGGGCGGCAAGCTTGCTTTGCTGCGCCTATTTTTGGAGCCCAAAATCAAACGTTTTCATCAGTTTCTGGACAATTTTCTTCTTTTACGCTATTTTTCCATCCCGGATCGTACGTCGTAAACCGCAAAAAGGACGACTACCTAATCCATCCAATTTCTATTAACGAATCCCATGCCACTTTGGGCAAAACAACTTCGCTTCACGTAGATGCTGGGCCCGCAAACCAAGGGCGTGAGGCTTAGGACCACATCTCTGTCACTCCGGTGCCCATAACTTTTGATCCGTAAGGAGTTACGCGGCGCACAGCATATCGTTGGAAACCTCTCCGAGAGCTCTACGATATGGCCAGCAATCTTGCTATGCTGCGCTTGTTTTCAAAGCCTAAAATTGAACATTTTCATGAGTTTCTGGACAATTTTCTTCTTTTGAGCTGTTTTTTCGTCCCGGATCGTACGTCGTGAGCCGCGAAAAAGACGACATCTTAATCCATCACATTTCTATTACCGAATCCCACGCTACCTTGGGCAAGACAACTTCGCTTAGCGTAGAGGCTGGGCTGCAAACCGAGGGCGTGGGCTTAGGACCAGGTCTCCGTCACTCCGGTGCCCATAACTTTTGATCCGTAAGGAGTTACGCGGCGTACAGCACACCGTTGGAAAGCTATCCGAGAGGTCTACGACAGGGGCATCAAGCCTGCTCGGTTGCGCCTATTTTCAGAGCCCAAAATTGAACGTTTTCATTAGTTTTTGGAAAATTTTCTTCTTTTGCGCTATTTTTTCGTCCCGTATTGTACGTCGTGAGTCGCGAAAAGGACGACAACCTAATCCATCTCATTTCTATTACCGAATCCCACGGCACCTTGGGCAAGACAACTTCATTTCACGTAGTGGCTGGGCCCGCAAACCGAGGCATGGGGCTTAGGACCAGGTCTCCGTCACTCCGGTGCCCATAACTTTTGATCCGTAAGGAGTTACACGGCACACAGCATACCGTTGGAAAGCTCTCCGAGAACTCTACGATGGGGGCAGTAAGCCTGCTTTGCTGTGCCTATTTTTGGAGCCCAAAATCAAACATTTTCATCAATTTTTGAACACTTTTCTTCTTTTGCGCTGTTTTTTTGTCCCGGATTGCACGTCGTGAGTCGCGAAAAGGACGACAGCCTAATCCATCACATTTCTATTACCGAATCCCATGCCACCTTAGGGAAGACAACTTCGCTTCACGTAGAGGCTGGGCCCGCAAACCAAGGGCATGGGGCTTAGGACCAGGTCTCCGTCGCTGCGGTGCCCATAACTTTTGATCCGTAAGGGGTTACGTGGCGCACAGCATACCGTTGGAAAACTCTCCGAGAGCTCTACGACGGGGGCAGCAAGTTTGCTTTGCTGCGCCTATTTTTGAAACCCAAAATTGAACGTTTTCATCAATTTCTGGACACTTTTCTTCTTTTGCGCTTTTTTTTCCGTCCCGAATCGTACGTCGTGAGCCGCGAAAAGGACGACACCCTAATCCATCCCATTTCTATTATCGAATCCCATGCCACCTTGGGCAAGAAAACTTTGCTTCACGTAGAGGCTGGGCCCGCAAACCGAGGGCGTAGGGCTTAGGACCAGGTCTCTATCGCTTTGGTGCCCATAACTTTTGATCTGTAAGGAGTTACACGGCGCACAGCATACCATTGGAAAGCTCTCCGAGAGCTCTACGACAAGGGAAGCAAGCCTGCTCAGCTGCGCCTATTTTTGGAGTCCAAAACCGAATGTTTGCATCAGTTTCTGGATACTTTTCTTCTTTTAAGTTGTTTTTCCGTCCCAAATCGTACGTTGTGAGCCGTGAAAAGGACGACAACCTAATCCTTCAGATTTCTATTACCGAATTACACGCCACCTTGGGCAAGACAACTTCGCTTCACGTAGAGGCTGGGCCCGCAAACCGAGGGCATAGGGCTTAGGACCAGGTCTCTGTCGCTTCGGTGGCCATAACTTTTGATCCGTAAGGAGTTATACGGCGCACAGCATACCATTGGAAATCTCTCCAAGAGTTCTACGACGGGGGGATCAAGCTTGCTAGGCTACGCCTATTTTCGTAGCCCAAAATTGAACATTTTCATTAGTTTCTGGACACTTTTCTTCTTTTGCACTATTTTTTCGTCCCGGATCGTACGTCGTGAGCCGCGAAAAGGACGATAACCTAATCCATCACATTTCTATTACCGAATCCCATGCCAACTTGGGCACGACAACTTCGCTTCACGTAGAGGATGGGCCCGTAAACCAAGGGCGTGGGACTTAGGACTAGGTCTCCGTTGCTCCGGTGCCCATAACTTTTGATCCGTAAAGAGTTACGCGGCGCACAGTATGCCGTTGGAAAGCTCTCCGAGAGCTCTACGATGGGGGGAGCAAGCTTGCTTGGCTGCGCCTGTTTTCAGAGCCCAAAATCAAACATTTTCATTAGTTTCTGGACATTTTTCTTCTTTTGCTCTGTATTTCCATCCCGGATCGTACGTCGTGAGCCGTGAAAAGGACGACAACCTAATCCGTCCCATTTTTATTACCGAATCCTATGCCACCTTGGGCAAGACAACTTCGCTTCACGTAGAGGCTGGGCCCGCAAACCGAGGGCGTGGGGCTTAGGACCAAGTCTCCGTCGTTCCGGTGCCCATAACTTTTGATTCATAAGGAGTTACGCGGCGCACAACATACCGTTGGAAAGCTCTTCGAGAGCTCTACGACGGGGGCAGCAAGCTTGCTTTGGTGCGCCTATTTTCGGAGCCCAAAATCGAACGTTTTCATCAGTTTCTGGAAACTTTTCTTCTTTTGCGCTGTTTTTCTGTCTCGGATCGTACGTCGTAAGCCGCGAAAAGGACAACAACCTAATCCATCACATTTCTATTACCGAACTACACGCCACCTTGGGTAAGACAATTTCGCTTCACGTAGAGGCTGGGCCCACAAACCGAGGGCGTGGGGCTTAGGACCAGGTCTTCGTCGCTCCTGTGCCTATTACTTTTGATCCGTAAGGAGTTACGCGGCGCACAACATACCGTTGGAAAGCTCTCCGAGAGCTCTACGACGAGGCGAGCAAGCTTGCTAGGCTGCATGTCGCGCCCCAACCCGACCTATAAAGGTTAGACTAGGGTGTGATCTAACATTCAAGTCATATCACATACTTAGCCGTTTATGATGGTTTAACACTTAACATTTTGGCCTAAACTCCACAAATTCTCTCGAAAATCGGCAGCATAACGGCTGTAATTGGGCTCCTTAGTTTGACCTATTTCTCTAATCGCCTCAAAATTTACAATCTCAAATTCATTTCCAACTGAGATTACTATTTATCATCAATTGAAACGCCTACTAATTATCTTGAAGTCTCGTTTGATTAATAACCTAGCATGATGCTATGTCTCGTTTGTTTGTTTGTCCTCGTTACAGAAGTACTTGTTGATCTTAGCTTAACAATGGGTACCTACTTAAGATTGGATAGGTTCATTTTACTTAGTCCTCTGATACTTCATAATCCTATGATAGATACTAACCAGTAACGATAGCAAAACGACCATAGTAGTGTCTGTCTAGTTATTATCAGTACAAGCCAAAATTAGACCCCAAATTACAACGGGGGTCTTTTACATTACAAACATCAAGCAACATGAAAGGAAATAGTCTTCAAGCAGCATAGTGTTCACAAATGGCCATAATCAAGCAAAGCACATAGGATAGGCAATCATTCCAAGGAATCATCGTTAGGCACGTCGTCCTTGGGTACTTGTTCTTGATCTTCTTCATCTGAGATGATAAAAGAGGGTGAGTCCTTATGAACTCAGCGAGGGGAGAACGAGAAATAGGTTTTGAAACTCATTTTCCGGTTCAACTTATGAAAACCCTTTTTGCAAGCATGAATATATCACAAATAAGTACATAACAATAATATAAAAGTAAAGGAACACAATTACCCGTCTTTCCTCCTCGAGGTCCTCTAGGAACCAAGCGAGAGTACTTATACACATAGTGAAAAGGATATGGTGAGCTTTTGCTCTCAGTTCATTTCCAGTATCAGTTGTTGTGGCCAACTTCAAATCATCCCCTTATCACGCCAAATGGGTATACTCCGGATGTACCCTGAAATCCTACGAGCCAACTCTCCGAGGAAGTCTAGCCCCCAAGCGAGAGAGGGAATTGGACAATGGTAGTCACGGTTGCACCGGCAAGCCCGATGCCGCCCGGTGTGTGTGAACGCTACCACGCCAGAATGAAAGGTTGCAACCTTGTATGCAATGCACATTTATGACATTTAATATATCACATTAGGAGGACAACAAAGTAGGTTGCCTCCGAGCAGTCATAAGATTGCACATTGACAAGTAAACAAGCGACGCACGATAGGACAAGTAATTTCACTTGAAAGGCACATGGAGTTATATGAACATTAAGCGTGCAGCCATGTAACGCACGTAAATCAAGTCATATAACTCATTTCAAAGTTCACGTAATCAAATAATAAGATTATTTATCATGCAACGGCATCTATGTGGGACCGGGTGCAAGAGAAGCCTATTTAACAACATGAAATCATCGAAATCATATTTAGGGCTACAAGGGCAACTACGGGCAGCCTAATAAACACATAATCCAACACAACATCCAAAGGATCAACACTTAGCAAATTCACCTAGTTACTAGGGTTCCAATTCGTGCTTTGCTTACCCGTGCGATTAAGCCCCAAATCATCTCAAAACCAAACTCAAGCCATGCATTGATTAGTTCATATACCCTCAAGTATTCAAAACAGTCAACACAACATCTCAATGCCACAATCCCAAGCATTTAATACAACAAGAGAAGCTACAATAATTTTTTCTAAGCATATCACTAAGTGAAACCCTCACTGCAATGAGCTGTTTTCTCACAATCATTAAGATAAGAAATCAATCTCCAATTCTAGTAATAAGACTTCAAATTAAAGCTTAAGAAGTAAACTAAATTCAGAAACAAACCTCGCATCATTTGGGGTTCGGGTTCAATAGTTATAGCCAAAACAGTGAGACTGCACAAAACTGTCCAGATTTGCACATATTTCAATCCTTGTCATTTTTGAGGTCGTTAGGTTCCGATTTAGCCTTAGTCCATTTCTGACAAAAATGTCTAGAACTGAAAAATATAGCAATGCACCAAATTTCATGCATTTTGGATATCATTTACTAAGTCTAAACTAGTTCGTTCTACAAGGTCAGTGAATCTGCCAAAACCTGCTTCATTTTTCCAGATTTCCCAGATTTGGACACATTTCAATGATTTGCCATGTGAGGTCCTTAGAGTCAAAATTAGCTTTGGCCTATTTCTGGGAAAAATGTTCAGAACTAGCAAAAATAGTTACCTACCAATTTTCACGCATTTTCAGTATCATTTGCCTAGCCAAAATCACCTTGCACCAACAAGACAGAAAGCTGTCACATGCACGATTTCATCTATCATCCCATTCTAGCCCAAAATCTTGCCATGCATGGTTGTAAAAGCTTATGAACACACATGTCTCAAGTACAGAAGCAAAGATAAACATTTAAGAGCATGCATGTGGTTTTTCTTGAAATATTTTCAAGAAGTTTGAGCCCTCACTTTAGCAAAACAACAAGAAGATGCACAAGACTCTTGGTGAAGCACAAAGTTGATCTTCTTCCTTGCTTAGCCGAGACACCACTCGATTTTCTCTATTTTTCCTAGCTTAGTGACCAAGTTCTTAGTAGGTGCATGTGGTTAGATCAAGAAGAAAAGAAATGGAAGCTAGCAAACTCACCTAAGCCGAAATGGAGATTCAAAGAGCTTGCATGTGTGTTTCTTGCAACCTAGCTTGCTTAGTCGAGCTCCCTAGCTTCTTGCTTGCCTTGATGAACCATGGAGTGATGAAGATGAGCTATGGAGTGTAGAAACTCAGCCAAAGCCGAGAGAGAGAGAGAGAAGAATGAGAGGGAGAGAGAGAAATGTGAGGAAATGAAAGAAAAATGAAAGCCTTTGCAAATGTTGAAGCATGTGTCAGCCTTGGGCATACAAATTTCAGATTTGTGTCTTCAAGAAGCATGGTTTTTGAATTACCTAGCATGGCAAGGGAATGGGTCAAAAATATGGGTGCATTGGGTAGGGTTTTGGGTTATTTTTTTATGCATTTGTGTCATAAGTTGTCTAAGAATGTTCGAGGAATAAATTGAATTATGCAAGCAAGCACAAAAACTCACAAGGTGGTCTACCAAGACATGTAAAAATCTGATTTTTTGTCATCTTTTGAGCATTATTTAATTGTGTGTTTGGAAAGTGCAAAAGAACAAGGAATAAAGAATGAGAATATCTAGCTTTTGGTGCAATTTCGTCTTCTAGTGGGTTGAATTAGTAATTTAATATTAGTTAGTGGAATTTGTAGGATTAATTAATGATCTAGTGCTTCGTGTAAGATGCTTTCTTGATTAGCGTGAGGGCACGCTTTCCTAGGTTTAGGGCACGAACTGCGAGGTAAGGCATGAACTACGAGACGAATGCGCGTTTTTCAAGTAAATGCACGCAACCCTAAATGAATGCACGTAATTCAATGCATGGCACACAAAACAAAATACAATTCTTAAACCTAGGTCAAGGCACGCAAATCTAGGTTAGGGCACACAAAACGAGGCAACGCACATACATCGAGGTCAGGGCACGTATTTTTAAGTATCACACGTCAGTTGGGGATTAGGGCACACTATTCTAGGTCAAGGCACATATGACGAGACATGCATGAAAACCAAGACAGGGCATGCAAATCGAGGTCGGGCCTCACACTGCGCTTGTTTTCGGAACCTAAAATCGAACGTTTTTATGAGTTTCTGGACACTTTTCTTCTTTTGCGCTGTTTTTCCGTCCCGGATCGTACGTCGTGAGCCGTGAAAAGGACGACAACCTAATCCATCACATTTCTATTACCAAATCCCACGCCACCTTGGGCAAGATAACATCACTTCACGTAGAGGCTGGGCCTGCAAACCGAGGGCATGGGGCTTAGGACTAGGTCTCCGTCGCTCCGGTGCCCATAACTTTTGATCCGTAAGGAGTTACGCGGCGCACAGCATACCGTTGGAAAGCTCTCCGAGAGCTCTACGACGGGTGCAGCAAGCCTGCTCGGTTGTGACTGTTTTCGGAGCCCAAAATCGAACGTTTTCATCAGTTTCTGGACACTTTTCTTCTTTTGCGCTATTTTTCCGTCCAGTATCGTACGTCGTGAGTCGCGAAAAGGACGACAACCTAATCTAGCACATTTCTATTACCGAATCCCACAATACCTTGGGCAAGACAACTTCGCTTCACGTAGTGGCTAGGCCCGCAAACCGAGGGCGTGGGGCTTAGGACTAGGTCTTCGTCGCTCCGATGCCCATAACTTTTGATCCGTAAGGAGTTACGCGATACACAACATACCGTTGGAAAGCTCTCCAAGAGCTCTACGACGGGGGCAACTAGCCTGATCGGCTGCGCCTATTTCCGGAAGCCAAAATTGAACGTTTTCATCAGTTTCTGGACACTTTTCTTCTTTTGCGCTATTTTTTCGTCCCGGATCGTACGTCGTGAGCCGCGAAAAGGACGACAACCTAATCCATCACATTTCTATTACCGAATCCCACGGCACCTTGGGCAAGACAACTTCGATTAATGTAGAGACTGGGCCCGCAAACCAAGGGCGTGGGGCTTAGGACCAGGTCTCCATCGCTCCGGTGCCCATAACTTTTGATCCGTAAGGAGTTACGCGGTGCACAGCATACCGTTGGAAAGCTCTCCGAGAGCTCTACGACGAGGGTAGCAAGCCTGCTAACCTGCACCTATTTTTGGAGCCCAAAATCAACCGTTTTCATCATTTTTTGGACATTTTTCTTCTTTTGCGCTGTTTTTTCGTCCCGGATAGTACGTCGTGAGCCGCGAAAAGGACGACAACCTAATCCATCACATTTCTATTACCGAATCCCACGCCACCTTGGGCAAGACAACTTCGCTTCACATAGAGGCTGGGACTGCAAACTGAAGGCGTGGGGCTTAGGACCAGGTCTCCATCACTCCGGTGCCCATAACTTTTGATTCGTAAAGCGTTACGTGGCGCACAGCATACCGTTGGGCTCTCCGAGAGCTCTACGATGGGGGCAGCAAGCCTGCTCGATTGTGCCTATTTTCGGAGCCAAAAATCGAATGTCTTCATCAGTTTCTGGATACTTTTCTTCTTTTGCTCTGTTTTTCCATCCCGTATCGTACGTCGTGAGTCGTTAAAAGGACGACAGCCTAATCCAGCACATTTCTATTACCGAATCCCATGACATCTTGGGCAAGACAACTTCATTCATGTAGTGGCTGGGCCCGCAAACCGAGGGTGTGGGGTTTAGGACTAGGTCTCTGTCGCTCCAGTGCCCATAACTTTTGATCCGTAAGGAGTTACGCAGCGCACAGCATACCATTGGAAAGCTCTCCGAGAACTCTACGATGGGGGCAACAAGCCTGCTCGGCTGCGCCTATTTTCGGAGCCCAAAACTGAATGTTTTCATTAGTTTTTGGACACTTTTCTTCTTTTGCGCTGTTTTTCCGTCCTAGATCGTATATCGTGAGCCGCGAAAAAGGACGACAACCTATTCCATCCCATTTCAATTTCTGAATCCCACACCACCTTGGGCAAGACAACTTCGCTTCACGTAGAGGCTGGGCCCGCAAACCGAGGGCGTGGGGCTTAGGACCAGGTCTCCGTCGCTCTGGTGCCCATAACTTTTGATCCGTAAGGGATTACGCGGCGTACAACATACCGTTGGAAAGCTTTCCGAGTGCTCTACGATGGGGGCAGCAAGTTTGCTTGGGTGCGCCTACTTTAGGAGCCCAAAATTGAACGTTTTCATCAGTTTCTGGACACTTTTCTTCTTTTGCGCTGTTTTTCGGTCCCGGATCATACGTCGTGAGCCGCAGAAAGGACGACAATCTAATCCATCCCATTTCTATTACCGAATCCCATGCCACGTTAGGCAAGACAACTTTGCTTCACGTACAGGCTGGGCCCGCAAACTGAGGGCGTGGGGCTTAGGACCAGGTCTCCGTCGTTCCGGTGCCCATAACTTTTGATCTGTAAGGAGTTACGCGGCGTACAACATACCATTGGAAAGCTCTCCGAGAGCTCTACGACGAGAGCAACAAGCCTGCTTGGCTGCGCCTATTTTCGGAGCCCAAAATTGAACATTTTCAATAGTTTCTGGACACTTTTCTTCCTTTACGCTGTTTTTTCGTCCCGAATCGTGCGTCGTTAGCCGCGAAATGGATGACAACCTAATCTATCACATTTCTATTACCGAATTACATGCCGCCTTGGGCAAGACAACTTCACTTCACGTAGAGGCTGGGCCCGCAAATCAAGGGCGTAGGGCTTAGTACCAGGTCTCTGTCGCTCCGATGCCCATAACTTTTGATTTGTAAGGAGTTACGCAGCGCACAGCATACCATTGGAAAGCTCTCCGAGAGCTCTACGACGGGGGCAGCAAACTTGCTAGGCTGTGCCTATTTTTGGAGCCCAAAATTGAACATTTTCATCAGTTTTTGGACACTTTTCTTCTTTTGCGCTGTTTTTGGGTCCCGGATCGTATGTCGTGAGCCGCGAAAAGGACGACAACCTAATATTTCACATTTCTATTACCGAATCCCACGCCAACTTGGGCACCACAACTTCGCTTCACGTTGAGGCTGGGCCGGCAAACCGAGGGCATGGGGCTTAGGACCAAGTCTCCATCGCTCCTGTGCCTATAACTTTTGATCCGTAAGGAGTTACACGGCGTACAGCATACCGTTGGAAAGCTCTCCGAGAGCTCTACGATGGGGACAGCAAGCTTGCTTGGTTGCACCTATTTTTGGAGCCCAAAATCGAACGTTTTCATCAATTTCTGGACAATTTTCTTCTTTTGCACTATTTTTTCATCCCGGATCGTACGTCGTGAGCCGCGAAAAGGACAACAACCTAATCCATCACATTTCTATGACCGAATCCCACTCCACCTTAGGCAAGACAACTTCACTTCATGTAGAGGCTGGGCTCGCAAATGGAGGGCGTGGGGCTTAGGACCTGGTCTTCGTCGCTCCGATGCCCATAACTTTTGATCCGTAAGGGGTTACGCAGCGCACAGCATACCGTTGGAAAGCTCTCTGAGAGCTCTACGACGGGGGCAGTAAGCTTGCTTGGGTGCGTGTCACGCCCCAACCGGACCTCTAGAGGTTAGACTAGGGTGTGATCTAAACTTTCATATCATTTCACGTACTTAATCGTTCATTAAGGTTTAATGCTTAACGTTAGCCTAGAACTCCAAAATTTTCTGAAAAACCGGCAGCATAACGGCTGTAATTGGCTCCTTAGTGTGACCTAATTTCTAAACGCCTCAATTATTCCAATCATTAATCCAGTTCCATTCAAGACTCCTATTTTGTCACCAACCGATTTGTCTACTAGTTTATCTTGAAAGTCTCGTTTGGTTAATAAGCCTAACATGATAACTATGTCTTGTTTATTTGTCAATTTCCTATCATGCAAGTACCTATTATCCTTTAGCTTGTGCAAGATCACTTGTAATACCCGAGCCGGAATGTGAAAATTCTTTGTTTATTATTTTGAAAATTATATTTCCTTAAATTCTTTGTGAATTAATTGTTACTTTCTTGCCGTCGCAACGTGCATTGCATTTAAGGAGCGATAGCTAGATAACGATTTCTAGTCCTCAACAAATAGTGAAACTAGTATTTAGATGACTTAAATTTTATATTTTAAATGTTTCTAGCTTTAATTGATCTTACCTTAGCTAAAAAGGCTTTAAAACACACAAAATAGGGCCCTTTGACCAAGATTTTAAGTTGTTGACCTAGCCCTTTGACCCTTTGACCATTTAACACTTAAATAAGCTAAAAACTAAGCAAAAAAAAAAAATAGCAGCAAACAGACCAGCCCTGGCCGTGAGCTTCATAGAGGAAAAAAAAAAACCTTTCAACTTCCAATCGATCAATCTTCGCGAGAGCTCGTGCGGGGTGATTTCCGAGGCAACTAGCGTTGTTTTCCTAGCGACTAGGAGTACCTGAGGTGAGGGAAGCATGTTATTTGCGCATTTATACGTTGTGTATGTTAACTTTGACAATTTTGAGATTTATCCGTAGATCGTTATTTAAAGCGATTTGATGCTTCTAGAATGTTCCTTGGCATTTGTAGAACATGTATTTATAGCTTTGTAACATTTTCTACGGTTAAATGTTGTGATTACAAATTAAATTGTTAAATGAATAGTGTTTTATGAATAGTAAAATCTTGAAACGTTGAAGTTGGGCTGTTATGCTTTCTGTTGATGTAGAATTATGCTAGGTACGCTAGAATGCTAAAATGTGTGGTTTGTTTGGGTTGCGTAGTGGAAAAAATGAGAATTATGCCTTTGGAAAAGTCGGGGTCGTTTAGGTCGACTTTAGCATTTTCTCGTTTTGCGTGTTGGCATTGCTTCGGGAAGCCATGGAAGCACTTTTGGTACGATTATGGCGTTGGTTGGGTGTTTGGTTGATATAGTTGTAGTTCAAACGAGAAAGGGGGAAATCGGGGCTTTGCGCGAGTTCTAGGGTAAAGTAAGGTTTCGGGGTCTTTAGACGTGCCTTATGGTGACCTAGGAGGGTTGGCGAAGTCGGTTTCCAGAACTCGTGGCTCGTTTGGAAATGGTAGCGTTTTGATAGTTGGGGCCGATTTGTGTTTTTGTGTGTTTTCTTGTCTTTATGCCTATAGAATGCTTAGAATTACTTGAAATACTTGTTTGAGTTGTTTTGGATTGAATTGCTTATCAATTGCTGCTATTGCGTGCGAGAATAACCTACTTTGTTATTCTCCCACGTGTGGCTTTATCGCTTGATTATCGCCTTGTATTGAGTCTTGCATTGCATAGTGTCTCGCGCATGAGTGATGAGCCTCTCTGGGTAGCCTTGGGTTGCCAGTGTTGGTTGCTCTAGCTCCGCTGCTATTCTCTTTCTCGCTTGGGTTACATCATAGGGAGATTTGGGTCGTAGGTTGATGGATACTTCCGGGGTATTCCAAACTGGTGTTATAAGGTGGTTTGGGCTGGCGCGTCGTCATCGAATTCGTGTTTGAAAGTTGCTCGTGAAAAGAGTATCGTATCCTTTGAATGAGTGTTTGCAGCTTTAAATACTTGCCTTGCTTTGTTGTTGGCTTTGGTTGTATCTTTATATGATTTGTATGTATTGCTTGGCTAATTGCATTGCATACTCCTCTCATCTCTATCCTTGAGACCAATTGCCCTCGCTGAGCAATAGTTTTTGCTCATTCCTCTCTATACTATGTTTTTATAGGAGTAGTTGAAGCAGACCCTCTCGAGGTAATAGAGGAGGAGGAGCAGGTGGAGGTGTTTCCGTGATAGCACTTCTCTGCTTTGCTGGTGGTTGGTTACCAGTTTTTGTGCGAACCTTGCTTGATATGTATAATGCGTGGAGGTCGCTTAATTTTGAGGCTTGTAGCCTTGTATATATTTTCTAGTTTGAGGCCTCTATGGTCTTATGTTGTATAAGTTGGAAGAATGTAAAGTTGTAACTTACACTCTTGTGACTAGTAAGAAAATGCATGCTATTGGAATTGATTAGTGGCATAAATACTTGTGTAATATGCATATCATTTTTGGCTTGGAAAGTTGGATAATAAGAAATGTATGTTTTGAAGAAAGTTGGCTTGTTTTGATTATTATATGGCTTTCGCAAGTGTTATATTGATTTTAGGGTTTTCGGATCATCCGTGGTACAGAGGAGACTCCGTCCGTGTGTCGGGTCCGGGCTTGGCCTTTTGCGGGGTCGGGTCGGGGCGTGACATCTTTAGGTGGTATCATAGCATGATAGTCTTGCATGAGCCGGGATATGATTCTCGGTCTGTGGGGTAAAGGTCTAAAATGCTAAAGTGTTTGTGTATGATTGCTAAGTGAAAAGAAAATGTTATAACATGACTTTGTGAACTTGGAATGTTTGTGTGTTTAAGTGGAATAGTTTGGCAAGTTAAACTTGTCTTATGTGAATTGTGTGATAGAATATTGGATTGTTATTGACTTGAGTGTTATCTAATCTTATGTGCTATATTTATGTCTATAAACTGCTTTTAAATGTTGCCAGCTATTGTGAATTGCTACTATGCCGCCACGTCGTGGTGCTCAAGGTATAGGATCAGATGAAGAGGCAGCAGAACAGGGTCAGCAGCCGTTGCCTGAGCAGTTTATGGCTACTATGACTATTGTAGTAGATCAGATTACACAGGTGCTGCATGAGCAGAGGCAGGACCGGAATAATCCCCAGGGAAATCAAGCTAATCTTGGTGGACAGGGGTACAGAGTTGAGAATAATCAGTTAGAGAAATTTCTGAGGCACGAGCCAGGAAAGTTCTTCGGAGAGCCGGATGATGAGGCAGCCGAGAGATGGATTAATCGAGTTGAGAAGATTTTTACCGCTTTGAGGTACACCGATGAGGTAAGAATAGACTATGCGTCATTCTTATTTGAGGGTGATGCAGAGCAGTGGTGGAATACTGTCAGGTTAAGGTGGGATTGTGAGGATGTTCCACACTTATGGGATGATTTTGTAAGTGAGTTTCGGGATAAGTATATTCCCGAGATGGCTATGGAAAGGAGGGAATATGAGTTTGTGGCCCTGAAGCAGGGAAATATGACTGTTGCTCAGTACGAGGCTAGGTTTGTTAGCCTGTCGAGGTATATGCCCGAGTTGGTACGGCCGGCTAGGAGGATGATACATAGGTTTGTCCGTGGGCTGAGAATGGACATTCAGTTGCATTTGACTGGGCAGACCTACACTACTTTTCCCGAGGCATTTCAGGCAGCCTCGAAGTTTGAGAAACGGAAGGCTGAGATGTTAGCTGAGAGCAGTCAGCCGAGTAAGAAGCAGTACTTGGGCCAGAGCAGCCAGAGTCAGCCGAGGCAATATCAGGCTTCTGCACAGGTTCCTCAGCAGCGTCCGTATCAGCCACAGCAGCAGATTCAGGCTAGGCCAGCTGTGACTAGACCCCAGCAGGGGGGTACAGTTCCTACCCCTGCCAGAGCCCCAGCACCTACAGGAAACACTGCGGTTAGGCAAAATCAGCAGTGTAATTATTGTAATCGATCGGGCCATATTGAGGCTAACTGCTGGAGGAAGAGTGGTAAATGTACGGGTTGTGGCAGTGATGACCATAGGGTGAGAGATTGCCCTAAGTATAATAATGTTCAGGGCCGTGGTGGAGGCCAAAGTGTTCAGAATAGGGCTGCAGGTGCACGCCCAGCACAGAGAGTTCAGGCTAGGGTCTTTGCACTGGATGCAGAGGAGCTACCCGATACTACAGCTATAGTGGAAGGTACCTTTCTTCTCAATAATCAGCCAGTTAAAGTTTTGATTGATCCCGGAGCTACACATTCGTTTATAACTCCTGCATGTGCACGATCTGTGAATGTTTGCATTGATAAATTGTCTCATGAAGTTGAAGTTAGTACTCCTTTGGGTGCAAAATTTGTTACTGAGTCTATTTGCAAATCTTGTGATATATGCATTGAGAACCGTAAATTTCCTGCTGATTTAATTATATTGCCATTCCGTGACTTTGAAATCATTTTGGGAATGGACTGGTTGGGAAAGTATTATGCTCAGTTGGATTGTAGAACAAAGGTCGTTTATCTTAAGGTTCCTGACCTACCGGTACTAGAGATTGTTGGGAATTGCAGGGCTGCCCGCATTCCACTTTTATCAGCGATCAAGACTTCTAAGTTGTTGAATAGGGGTTGTGAAGCTTACTTAGCCTATCTGATCAATCAGCCTATTGATAAGTTGAGTTTGAATGAGGTTCCGATTGTTAGAGACTTCCCTGGTGTATTTCCCGAGGAATTACCGGGTTTACCACCGGATAGGGAGATTGAGTTCGTGATTGATCTTGTGCCAGGCACTGCGCCAATTTCTAGAAGTCCTTATAGAATGGCATCGGCTGAACTTCAAGAGTTAAAAATTCAGCTTCAGAACTTGCTTGAGAAAGGTTTTATACAACCTAGTTCTTCACCGTGGGGTGCGCCTGTGTTGTTTGTGAGAAAGAAAGACGGCACGCTACGGTTATGCATTGATTACAGGGGACTTAATCAAGTCACGATTAAGAATAAATACCCCTTGCCGTTGATTGAAGAGTTGTTTGACCAGTTGCAAGGTGCGAGTGTTTACTCCAAATTTGATTTGAGGCAGGGTTACTATCAACTTAGAATTCGGAGTGACGATATACCGAAGACGGCTTTCAGGACTAGATATGGCCACTATGAATTTGTTGTGTTGCCGTTTGGATTGACGAATGCACCAGCCGCATTCATGGACTTGATGCAAAGGGTCTTTCGGCCTTACCTTGATCAGTTTGTCGTGATCTTTATTGACAACATTTTAGTGTATTCAAAGAACGAGGCTGAACACGAGCAACACTTGAAGATTGTGCTTCAGACTTTGCAGGAAAACAAGCTTTTTGCTAAATTCAGCAAGTGTGAGTTCTGGTTGAATCAGATATCTTTTCTAGGCCATATCATTTCAGATCGAGGAATTTCAGTGGACCCAGCTAAGATTGAAGTTGTTTCATCTTGGAAGAGACCTGAGACGGTGTCAGAGATTCGGAGTTTTCTTGGATTGGCAGGTTACTACCGGAGATTTGTTAAAGACTTTTCTAAAATTTTTGGACCTTTGAGCCAGTTGACTCGGAAGAAAGTTGCTTACAACTGGGATGCTAAATGTGAATCCAGTTTCCAAGAATTGAAGAAGAGACTAACTACAGCTCCTATACTAGCTTTTCCTGAGGGAACAGAGAACTTTGTTGTCTACAGTGATGCATCTAAGGAAGGTTTGGGCTGTGTTTTAATGCAGAATGGTAAGGTGATTGCTTATGCTTCTAGGAAATTGAAACCTTATGAAGTCAATTACCCTACACATGATCTTGAGTTAGCTGCAGTTGTGTTTGCATTGAAGAAGTGGCATCATTACTTGTGGGGTTGCAGATTTGAAATATTTACTGACCACAAGAGTCTCAAGTATTTGTTTTCACAGAAGGATTTAAATATGAGGCAGCGGAGATGGCTAAAGCTATTGGGTGGTTATAATTGTTCTATTAACTATGTGCCAGGTAAGGCAAATGTTGTTGCTGATGCTTTGAGCTGAAAGGCTACTGTTGCAAGCTTGATTATCAAGGATTGGGAGACTTTGGAAGAAATTTGTTCATGGAAGCCAGAAGCTACTGAGGTAGGGATTCGGTTTGCTAGTTTGCAGATTCAGTCAGGATTGCTAGCACAGATTAGAGAGGCTCAGAAGACTGATCCTCACATCTTGAAGATCCAAGAAAAATCAAAAGGGGGAGAGTCGGAGTTTAAATTACATGCAGATGGCATCTTCAGATTCAGGGATAGAGTATGTGTTCCTGATGATTCGACTTTGAAGAATGAGATCCTGTTCGAGGCACATAATTCGAGGTATACGATTCACCCGGGCAGTACGAAAATGTATAAAGATTTGAAGCAACACTTCTGGTGGAACAATATGAAGAGGGAGATTGCTGGGTATGTATCCAGATGTTTGACTTGTCAGAGGGTTAAAGTTGAGCATCAGAGGCCAGCCGGACTTCTACAGTCGTTGTCGATTCCGCAATAGAAGTGGGTACATATAACAATGGACCTTGTGACCGATCTTCCTAGATCTCCGAGATGATGTGATTCTGTTTGGGTTGTTGTGGACCGTTTGACTAAAGTTACACATTTTATTCCCGTGAACAAACAGGATAGCCTTGATAAGCTAGCTGAGCTTTATGTTGCTAATATTGTGAGATTGCATGGTGTTCCACAGAGTATAGTGTCAGATAGGGATCCCAGATTCAGATCTCGTTTTTGGTAGAAGTTGCAAGAGGCCATGGGAACTAAGTTGAGCTTCAGTACTGCATATCATCCACAAACTGATGGCCAGTCTGAGAGAACTATCAGGATCTTGGAAGACATGCTTCGAGCATGTGTGCTAGAATTTGGGAAGAGCTGGGAGAAGTTTTTGCCTTTAGCGGAGTTCGCCTACAGTAATAGTTATCAATCTACTATAGGTATGGCTCCCTACGAGGCGTTGTATGGTCGGAAATGCAGATCCCCATTATATTGGGAAGAGGTTGGAGAGATGAGAACAGTTGATCCGACTATGTTACCTGAGATGATTAAGATGGTAGATAATGTTCACCTTATTCGCCAGCGTATGCTTACAGCTCAAAGTCGTCAGAAGAGTTATGCAGATAAGCACCGTCGGGATCTTGAGTTTGATTTGGGAGATTGGGTGTTTCTTAAGATTTCTCCACGGAAGGGATTGATTCGGCACGGTAAGAGCGGGAAGCTTAGTCCCAGGTATGTGGGTCCGTATGAGATCACCGAAAAGGTAGGTCCTTTGGCTTATCGATTAGCTTTGCCTCTGAGCTTGTCGAGACTGCACGATGTGTTCCATGTGTCTATGTTGAAGAAGTATCATCCAGACCCTTCACATGTACTTGAACCAGAGCCTTTGCAGATTGAAGAGAAGTTGTCTTATGAAGAGAAACCGATTCGAATTGTGGATCGGAAAGTTCAGAAGCTTCGCAGAAAGAGTATTCCGTTAGTAAAGGTTCTGTGGAATCATCATGGGTTTGAGGAAGCGACTTGGGAAAGAGAGGACCAAGTTCGGGATCAGTATCCGGAGTTGTTTCTTGACCGGGTAAGAATTGCGTGGGCGCAATTGTTTTAAGGGGGAGAGGGTGTAACACCCGAGCCGGAATGTGAAAATTTTTTGTTTATTATTTTGAAAATTATATTTCCTTAAATTCTTTGTGAATTAATTGTTACTTTCTTGCCGTCACAACGTGCATTGCATTTAAGGAGTGATAGCTAGATAACGATTTCTAGTCCTCAGCAAATAGTGAAACTAGTATTTAGATGACTTAAATTTTATATTTTAAATGTTGCTAGCTTTAATTGATCTTACCTTAGCTAAAATGGCTTTAAAACGCACAAAATAGGGCCCTTTGACCAAGTTTTTAAGTTGTTGACCTAGCCCTTTGACCCTTTGACCATTTAACACTTAAATAAGCTAAAAACTAAGCAAAAAAAAACAGCAGCAAACAGACCAGCCCTGGCCGTGAGCTTCATAGAGGAAAAAAAAAACCTTTCAACTTCCAATCGATCAATCTTCGCGAGAGCTCGTGCGGGGTGATTTCCGAGGCAACTAGCGTTGTTTTCCTAGCGACTAGGAGTACCTGAGGTGAGGGAAGCATGTTATTTGCGCATTTATACGTTGTGTATGTTAACTTTGACAATTTTGAGATTTATCCGTAGATCGTTATTTAAAGCGATTTGATGCTTCTAGAATGTTCCTTGGCATTTGTAGAACATGTATTTATAGCTTTGTAACATTTTCTATGGTTAAATGTTGTGATTTCAAATTAAATTGTTAAATAAATAGTGTTTTGTGAATAGTAAAACCTTGAAACGTTGAAGTTGTGCTGTTATGCTTTCTGTTGATGTAGAATTATGCTAGGTACGCTAGAATGCTAAAATGTGTGGTTTTTTTGGGTTGCGTAGTGGAAAAAATGAGAATTATGCCTTTGGAAAAGTCGGGGTCGTTTAGGTCGACTTTAGCATTTTCTCGTTTTGCATGTTGGCATTGCTTCGGGAAGCCATGGAAGCACTTTTGGTGCGATTATGGCATTGGTTGGGTGTTTGGTTGATATAGTTGTAGTTCAAACGAGAAAGGGGGAAATCGGGGCTTTGCGCGAGTTCTAAGGTAAAGTAAGGTTTCGGGGTCTTTAGACGTGCCTTATGGTGACCTAGGAGGGTTGGCGAAGTCGGTTTCCAGAACTCGTGGCTCGTTTGGAAATGGTTGCGGTTTGATAGTTGGGGCCGATTTGTGTTTTTGTGTGTTTTCTTGTCTTTATGCCTATAGAATGCTTAGAATTACTTGAAATACTTGTTTGAGTTGTTTTGGATTGAATTGCTTATCAATTGTTGCTATTGCGTGCGAGAGTAACCTACTTTGTTATTCTCCCACGTGTGGCTTTATCGCTTGATTATCGCCTTGTATTGAGTCTTGCATTGCATAGTGTCTCGCGCGTGAGTGATGGGCCTCTCTGGGTAGCCTTGGGTTGCCAGTGTTGGTTGCTCTAGCTCCGCTGCTATTCCCTTTCTCGCTTGGGTTGCCTCCCAGGGAGATTTGGGTCGTAGGTTGATGGATACTTCCGGGGTATTCCAAACTGGTGTTATAAGGTGGTTTGGGTCGGCGCGTCGTCATCGAATTCGTGTTTGAAAGTTGCTCGTGAAAAGAGTATCGTATCCTTTGAATGAGTGTTTGCAGCTTTAAATATTTGCCTTGCTTTATTGTTGGCTTTGGTTGTATCTTTATATGATTTGTATGTATTGCTTGGCTAATTGCATTGCATACTCCTCTCATCTCCGTCCTTGAGACCAATTGCCCTCGCTGAGCAATAGTTTTTGCTCATTCCTCTCTATACTATGTTTTTACAGGAGTAGTTGAAGCAGACCCTCTCGAGGTAATAGAGGATGAGGAGCAGGTGGAGGTGTTTCCGTGATAGCACTTCTCTGCTTTGCTGGTGGTTGGTTACCAGTTTTTGTGCGAACCTTGCTTGATATGTATAATGCGTGGAGGTCGCTTAATTTTGAGGCTTGTAGCCTTGTATATATTTTCTAGTTTGAGGCCTCTATGGTCTTATGTTGTATAAGTTGGAAGAATGTAAAGTTGTAACTTACACTCTTGTGACTAGTAAGAAAATGCATGCTATTGGAATTGATTAGTGGCATAAATACTTGTGTAGTATGCATATCATTTTTGGCTTGGAAAGTTGGATAATAAGAAATGTATGTTTTGAAGAAAGTTGGCTTGTTTTGATTATTATATGGCTTTCGCAAGTGTTATATTGATTTTAGGGTTTTCGGATCGTCCGCGGTACAGAGGAGACTCCGTCTGTGTGTCGGGTCCGGGCTTGGCCTTTTGCGGGGTCGGGTCGGGGCGTGACATCACTAGGTGAGATTAAGTAGAGTTACATTATTTACTTCTTCACCTAGCGGTTCAAACGCCTACGATAACTACTAATTAAATGACGAAAGTAAACGACCAAATAAAGAGTTCGTCCGGCTACAATCAGTACAAGCCAAAATTAGACCCAAATTACAACGGGGTCATTTACATCAATAAAATGAACAGTTTGCAATCAAACACAATATCCATATAGCAACCACTTTCAGGCAAAGCACAAAAGCACGTAGTCACTCCAAGGAATCATCAACAAGCACATTTACTTCGGGTACTTGTTCCAAATCTGCTGCACCTGTGACAAAAAAGAGGGTAAGTCCTTATGAACTCAGCAAGGGGGAACGAGAAATAAGTTTCGAAACTCATTTTTTTTCCCGGTTCAACTTATGAAAAATCCTTTTTGCAAGCATGAATATATCACAAGTAAGTACATAACGTAATGTAAAGTAAAGGAACACAATTATCAGTCTTTCCTCCCCGAGGTCCTCTAGGAACCAAGCGAGAGTACTTATACATATAGAAAAAGGATACGGCGAGCTTTTGCTCTCAGTTGTTGCGACCGACTTCAAATCATCCCCTTAACACGCCAGGTGGGTGTACTCCGGATGTACCCCAAAATCTTACGACCCAACTCTCCGAGGAAGTCTAGCCCCCAAGTGAGAGAGGGAATGGGACCATGGTAGTCACGGTTGCACCGACAAGCCCGATGCCGCCTAGTGTGCATGAACGCTACCATGCCAGAATGAAAGGTTGCAACCTTGTATGCAATGCACATTTATGACATTTAATATATCACATTAGGAGGACAACAAAGTAGGTTTCCTCCGGACAGTCATAAGATTGCACATTGACAAGTAAACAAGCGAGGCACGAATAGACAAGTAATTTCACTTGAAAAGCATATGGAGTTATATGAACATTAAATGGGCAGCCATGTAACGCACGTAAATTAGGTCATATAACTCATTTCAACGTCCATGTAATCAAATAATAAGGTTATTCAACATGCAACAACAATCTACGTGGTTCGGATGCAAGAAAGGCCTATTTGTCAACATGCCTACTAAACATATAATTACACTCAATATTCAAAGGATCAACACTTAGCAAGTTCGCCTAGTCACTAGGGTTTCCATTTCGTGCTAACCTGTGCAATTTAGCCCCAAGTCAACTCAAAATCAATCTCAAGCCATACATCAATTAATTCAAACATCCCCAAGTATTCAAAACAGTCCACACAACATCCCAAAGCCACAATCCCAAGCATTTAATTCAACAAGAGGAGTTACAACAATTTTTCTAAGCATAACACTAAGTGAAACCCTTACTGCAATAGGCTGTTTTCTCACAATCATTAAGACAAGCAAACAATCTCCAATTCCAGTGAATAAGATTTCAAATTAAATCTTAAGAAGTGAACTAAAATCAGAAACAAACCTTGCATCATTTGGAGTTCGGGTCCAATAGTTATAGCCAAAACAGTGGGACTGCACAAAACTGTCCAGATTTGCACACATTTCGATACTTGTCGTTTTTGAGGTCCTTAGGGTCAGATTTACCCTTAGTCCATTTCTGACAAAAATGTCCAGAACTGAAAATTTTAGCAGTACAGCAAATTTGATGTATTTTGAACATCATTTACTAAGTCAAAAATGGTTCGTTCCACAAGGTCAGTGCATCTGCCAAAACCTGCTTCATTTTTCCCAGACTTCCAGATTTGGACACATTTTAATAATTTGCCATTTTGAGGACTTAGAGTCAAAATTAGCTTTGTACTATTTCTGTGAAAAATGTTCAAAACAGGAAAAACTAGTTACCTACCAATTTTCATGCATTTTTAACATCATTTTCCTAGAAAACTCACCTCGAAACAACAAGACAGAGAGCTGTCATCAAACCCGATTTCATCTATCATCATCTTCAAGTCAAAATCTTGCCATGCATGGTTGTAAAAGCTTATGAACACACATATAACTCAATTACACAAGCAAAGACATACATTTAAGAGCATGCATGTGGATTTTTGAAGGATTTTCAAAAGGTTTTAGCCCTCACCTTAGCAAATCAACAAGAAGATGCACAAAACTTGATGAAGCACAATTTTCTTCTTCTTCCTTGCTTAGCCAAGACACCACCCGATTTCTCTCTATTTTTCCTAGCTTAGTGGCCAAGTTCTTAGTACATACATGTGGTTAGAACAAGAAGAAAAGAAATGGAACCTAGTAAACTCACCAAGGCCGAAAATGGTGACTCAAAAAGCTTGCATGTGTGATTCTTGCATCCTAGCTAGCTTGATCGAGTTTCTTGCTTGTGGCTTGTCTTGATTAACTATGGTATGATGAAGATGAGCTATGAAGGTAAGAAACTCAGCCAAGGCCGAGAGAGAGAGAGAGAGAAGAATGAGAGGGAGAGAGAGAAATGTGAGAGGAAGATGAGAGAAATGAAAGAAAAAAACAAAAGCCTTGCATTTGATGAAGCATGTTCGGCCTTGGGCAGCAAAATTTCAGATTTTTGTCTTCAAGATGCTTGAATTTTGAAGTGTTTAGCATGGGCAAGGGAGCAATGTCGAGAATGGTAGAGTTTTGAGGAGATTTTGAGCAATTTTTTATACATTTGTGTCATAGAATGTCATAAAATGTTTGGGAATAAGATTTGAATTATGCAAAGCAAGCACAAAGCCCTTGTAGTGGTCGACCAAGGCAATAAAAAATCTGATCTTTTGTCATCTTATGTGCATTATTTAATTGTGTGTTGAAAGTGCAAAAAGAATAAGGAATAAAGAATAAGGAATGTCTAGCTTTTTGTGAGATTTTGTCTTCTAGTGGGTTGAATTAGTAATTTAATAATAGTTAGTGGATTTTGTAGGATTAATTAATGACCTAGTGCTTCGTGCAAGATGCTTTCTTGATTAGCGTGAAGGCACGCTTTCCTAGGTCTAGGGCATGCACTACGAGGTAGGACACGATCTACTAGACAAATGCACATTTTTCTAGTAAATGCACGCAACCCTAAATAAATGCACGTAATTCAATGCTTGGCACACAAAACGAACACAATTCTTAAACCTAGGTCAAGGCACGCAAATCTAGATTAGGGCACACGAAACGATGTATCACATACAAATCGAGGTCTCGCACATAATTCAAGGTCAGGACACGTATATCTAGGTATACAGTACATCGAGGATTAGGGCACACAATTCTAAGTCAAGGCACGTATGACGAAGCATGCACGAAAATCAAGACAGGGCATGCAATCCAAGATCAGTCATATAATTCTAGGTAACACACGTTATTCGAGGTCGGGACTCACAGTGCGCCTATTTTCGGAGCCCAAAATTGAACGTTTTCATCAGTTACTGGACACTTTTCTTCTTTTGCGCTGTTTTTGGGTCCTGGATCGTACGTTGTGAGCTGTGAAAAGGACGACAACCTAATCCATCCCATTTCTGGTACCTAATCCCACGCCACCTTGGGCAAGACAACTTAGCTTCACGTAGAGGTTGGGCCCGTAAACCGAGGGCGTGGGGCTTAGGACCAAGTCTCCGTCATTCTGGTGCCCATAACTTTTGATCCGTAAGGGGTTACGCGGCGCATAGAATACCGTTGGAAAACTCTCTGAGAGCTCTACGATGGGGAAAGCAAGCCTGCTAGGCTGTGCTTGTTTTCGGAGCCCAAAATTGAACGTTTTCATCAGTTACTGGACACTTTTCTTCTTTTGCGCTGTTTTTGGGTCCTGGATCGTACGTTGTGAGCTGTGAAAAGGACGACAACCTAATCCATCCCATTTCTATTATCGAATCCCATGCCAACTTGGGCACGACAACTCCGCTTCATGTAGAGGCTGGGCCCGCAAATCGAGGGCGTGGGGCTTAGGACCAAGTCTCCGTCGCTCTGGTGCCCTTAACTTTTGATCCGTAAGGAGTTACGCGGCGCACAACATACCATTGGAAAGCTCTCCGAGAGCTCTACGACGAGGGCAGCAAGCCTGCTTCGATGCCCCTGTTTTCGCAGTCCAAAATCGAATGTTTTCATCAGTTTCTAGACACTTTTCTTCTTTTGCGCTATTTTTTCGACCCGGATCGTACGTCGTGAGCCGCGAAAAGGACGACAACCTAATCCTTCACATTTTTATTACCGAATTACACGCCACCTTGGGCAAGACAACTTCCCTTCACGTAGAGGCTGGGCCCGCAAACCGACGACGTAAGGCTTATGACCAGGTCTCCGTCGCTCCGGTGCCTATAACTTTTGATCCGTAAGGAGTTATGCGGCGCGTAGCATACCGTTTGAAAGCTCTCTGAGAGCTCTACGATGGGGGCAGCAAGCCTGCTAGTCTGCGCCTATTTTCGTGGCCCAAAATTGAACGTTTTCATCAGTTTCTGGACACTTTTCTTCTTTTGCGCTGTTTCTCGGTCCCGGATCGTACGTCGTTTGCTGTGAAAAGGACGACAATCTAATCCATCACATTTCTATTACTGAATCCCATGCCAACTTGGGCACGACAACTTCGCTTCACGTAGAGGCTGGGCTCGCAAACCGAGGGCGTGGGGCTTTGGACCAGATCTCCGTCGCTCCGGTACCCATAACTTTTGATCCGTAAGGAGTTACGCGGCGTACAGCATACCATTGGAAAGCTCTCTGAGAGCTCTACGACGAGGGTAGCAAGCCTGTTTGGATGCCCCTATTTTCGCAGCCCAAAATCAAATGTTTTCATCAGTTTCTAGACACTTTTATTCTTTGGCACTATTTTTCCGTCCCGGATCGTACGTCGTGAGCCGCGAAAAGGACGACAACCTAATCCATCACATTTCTATTACCGAATTACACGCCACCTTGGGCAAGACGACTTCGCTACACGTAGAGGCTGGGCCCGCAAACCGACGACGTAGGGCTTAGGGCCAGGTCTCTGTCGCTTCGGTGCCCATAACTTTTGATTCGTATGGAGTTACGTGGCGCACAACATACCGTTAGAAAGCTCTCTGAGAGCTCTACGACGGGAGCAGCAAGCCTGCTAGGCTGCGCCTATTTTCGTGGCCCAAAATTGAACGTTTTCATCAATTTCTGGACACTTTTCTTCTTTTGCGCTATTTTTCGGTCCCGGATCGTACGTCGTGAGCCGCGAAAAGGACGACAACCTAATCCATCACATTTCTATTACCGAATCCCACGCCAACTTGGGCACGACAACTTCGCTTCACGTAGAGGCTGAGCCCTCAAACCGAGGGTGTGGGGCTTAGGACCAGGTCTCTGTCGCTCCGGTGCCCTTAACTTTTGATCCGTAAGGAGTTACGCGGCGCACAGCATACCGTTGAAAGATCTTCGAGAGCACTACGACGGGGGCAGCAAGCTTGCTTTGCTGCTCCTGTTTTCGGAGCCCAAAATTGATCGTTTTCATCAATTTTTGGACACTTTTCTTCCCTTTGTGCTGTTTTTCGGTCTCGGATCGTACGTCGTGAGCCGCGAAAAGGATGACAACCTAATCCACCCCATTTCTGTTATCGAATACCATGCCACCTTGGGAAAGACAACTTTGCTTCACGTAGAGGCCGGGCCTGCAAACCAAGGGCGTGGGGCTTAGGACCAGGTTTCCGTCGCTCTGGTGCCCATAACTTTTGATCCGTAAGGAGTTACGCGGCGCACAGCATACCGTTGGAAAGCTCTCCGAGAACTCTACGACGGGGGCAGCAAGACTGCTATGCTGCGCCTATTTTCGGAACCCAAAATTGAATGTTTTCATCAGTTTTCGGACACTTTTCTTCTTTTGCGCTGTTTTTTCATCCCGGATCGTACGTCGTAAGTCGCGAAAAGAATGACAACCTAATCCATCACATTTCTATTACCGAACTACACGCCACCTTGTGCAAGAAAAATTTGCTTCACGTAGAGGCTGGGCCTGCAAACCGAGGGCGTGGGGCTTAGTACTAGGTCTCCGTCGCTCCGGTGCCCATAACTTTATATCCGTATGGAATTACGCGGCGCACAACATACAGTTGGAAAGCTCTCCAAGAGCTCTACGATGGGGCCAGCATGTCTGCTAGGCTGCGCTTGTTTTCGAAGCCCAAAATCGAATGTTTTCATTAGTTTCTGGACACTTTTATTCTTTTGCATTGTTTTTCCATCCCGGATCGTACGTCGTGAGCTGCAAAAAGGACGACAACCTAATCCATCACATTTCTATTACCGAATCCCACGCCACCTTGGGCAAGACAACTTCGCTTCACGTAGAGGCTGGGCCTGCAAACCGAGGGCGTGGTGCTTAGGAACAGGTCTCCGTCGCTCCGGTGCCCATAACTTTTGATTCGTAAGGAGTTACGCAGCGCACAACATACCGTTGGAAAGCTCTCCGAGAGCTCTACAATGAGGGAAGAAAGCCTGCTCGGTTGCGCCTTTTTTCAGAGCCCAAAATTGAATGTTTTCATCAGTTTCTGGACACTTTTCTTCTTTTGTGCTGTTTTTCCGTCCCGTATTGCACGTCGTGAGCCGCGAAAAGGACGACAACCTAATCCAACACATTTCTATTACTGAATCCCATGGAAACTTGGGCAAGACAAATTCGCTTCACGTAGTGGCTGGGCCTACAAACCGAGGGCGTGGGGCTTAGGACCAGGTCTCCGTCGCTCCGGTACTCATAACTTTTGATTCGTAAGGAGTTACGCGACGCACAGCATACCGTTGGAAAGCTCTTCGAGAACTCTACGATGGGGACGGCAAGCCTGCTCGACTACGCCAAGTTTTGGAGCCCAAAATTGAACGTTTTCATCAATTTTTTGACATTTTTCTTCTTTTGCGCTGTTTTTCCGTCCTAGATCGTACGTCGTGAGCCGCGAAAAGGACGACAACCTAATCCATCACATTTCTATTACCGAATCCCACGCCACCTTAGGCAAGACAACTTCGCTTCACGTAGAGGCTGGGCCCGCAAACCGAGGGCGTAGGGCTTAGGACTAAGTCTCCGTCGCTCCGGTACCAATAACTTTTGATTCGTAAGGAGTTACGCAGTGCACAGCATATCGTTGGAAAGCTCTCTGAGAGCTCTACGACGTGGGCAACTATCCTGATCGGCTGTGCTTGTTTTCGGTGCCCAAAATCGTACGTTTTCATCATTTTTTAGACACTTTTCTTCTTTTGCGCTGTTTTTTGGTCCCGGATCATATGTCGTGAGCCGTGAAAAGGACGACAACCTAATCCATCACATGTCTATTACTGAATCCCACGGCACCTTGGGTAAGACAACTTCGCTTCACCTAGAGACTGGGCCCGTAAACCGAGGGCATGGAGCATAGGACCAGGTCTCCGTCGCTCCGGTGCCTATAACTTTTGATCCGTAAGGAGTTACACGGCGCACAATATACCGTTGTAAAGCTCTCCGAGAGCTCTACAACAAGGGCAACAAGCCTGCTCAGTTGCGCCTATTTTTGGAGCCCAAAATTGAACGTTTTCATCAATTTTTGGACACTTTTCTTCTTTTGCGCTGTTTTTCCATCCCGGATCGTACATCGTGAGCCACGAAAAGGACGACAACCTAATCCATCACATTTCTATTACCGAATCCCACGCCACCTTGGGCAAGACAACTTCATTTCACGTAGAGGCTGGGCCCGCAAACCAAGGGCGTGGGGCTTAAGACCAGGTCTCCGTCGCTCCGATGCCCATAACTTTTGATCCGTATGGGGTTACGCGGCGCACTGCATACCGTTGGAAAGCTCTCCAAGAGCTCTAAGTCGGGGGCAGCAAGCTTGCTTGGCTACGCCTATTTTTGGAGCCCAAAATTGAACGTTTTCATCAGTTTTTGGATACTTTTCTTCTTTTGCGCTATTTTTGGGTCCCGGATCGTACGTCATGAGCCGCGAAAAGGACGACAACCTAATCCATCCCATTTTTATTACCGAATCCCATGCCACCTTGGGCAAGACAACTTCACTTCACGTAGAGGCTGGGCCCGCAAACCGAGGGCGTGGGGCTTAGGACTAGGTCTCCGTCGCTCTGGTGCCCATAACTTTTGATCCGTAAGGAGTTAGTGGTGCACTGCATACCATTGGAAAGCTCTCTGAGAGCTCTACTGTCACGCCCCAACCCGACCTATAGAGGTTAGACTAGTGTGTGATCTAAACATTCATATCATTTCATGCACTTAATCGTTCACTAAGGTTTAATGCTTAACGTTTTAGCCTAAACTCCACAAATTCTTCCAAAAACTGGCAGCATAACAGCTGTAATTGGGCTCTTTAGTTTGGCCTAATTTTCTAAAGGCCTCAAAACTTTCAATCTCAAATTCGATTTCAACTAGGATTACTATTTGTCACCAATTGAAATGCCTACTAGCTATTTTGAGGTCTCGTTTGATTAACAACCTAGCACGATAACTATGCCTCGTTTGTTTGTCAATCCCTGTTACAAAAGTACTTATTGATCTTAGCTTACCATTGAGCACCTGCTTAAGATTAGATAGATTTATTTTACTTAACTCTTATCTAGTACTTCATAAGCCTGCAACAGTTACCATTCAAGGTAGCAAAACGGGCAAATAGGGCGTCTATCTAGTTAATATTGGTACAAGTCAAAATTAGACTTCAAATTACAATGGGGGTCATTTACAATAACGACAACAAGTAACATAAGAAATAGTATTCAAAGCAACACATCGTTCACAAATAGCCACAGTCAAGTAAGGCACGTAGGGCAAGCAATCATTCCAAGGAATCATCATTAGGCACGTTGTCCTCGGGTACCTGATCCTGGCCTTCTTCACCTGAGATGATAAAAGAGGGTGAGTCCTTATGAACTCAGCGAGGGGGAATGAGAAATAAGTTTTGAAACTCATTTTTCGGTTCAACTTATGAAAACCCTTTTTGCAAGCATGACATATATCACAAGTAAGTACATAATGTAATGTAAAAGTAAAAGAACACAATTACCCGTCTTTCCTCCCCGAGGTCCTCTAGGAACCAAGCGAGAGTACTTATACACATAGTGAAAAGGAAACGGTAAGCTTTTGCTCTCAGTTCATTTCCAGTATCAGTTGTTGCGGCTGACTTCAATTCATCCCCTTATCACGCCAAATGGGTGTACTCCGGATGTACCCCGAAATTCTACAACCCAACTCTCCAAGGAAGTCTAGCCCCCAAGCGAGAGAGGAAACTGGACAATGGTAGTCACGGTTGCACCGGCAAGCCCGATGCCTCCCGGTGTGCGTGAACACTACCACTCCAGAATGAAAGGTTGCAACCTTGTATGCAATGCACATTTATGACATTTAATATATCACATTTGGAGGACAACAAAGTAGGTTGTCTCCGAGCAGTCATAAGATTGCACATTGACAGTTAAACATACGAGGCACGATATGACAGGTAATTTCACTTATAAAGCACATGGAGTTATATGAATATTAAACAGGCAGCCATGTAATGCATGTAAATCAAGTCATATAACTCACTTCGAAGTTCACGTAATCAAATACCAAGATTATTCAACATGCAACGACATCTACGTGGGTCCAGGTGCAAGAAAGGCCTACTTGTAAATCATGTAATCATCAAAATCATGTTTAGAGCTATGAGGGAAACTACGGGCAGCCTACTAATTACATAATTAAACACGATATTCATAGGATCAACACTTAGCGAATTTACCTAATCACTAGGGTTTCAATTCGTGCTTACCCGTGCGATTAAGCCCCAAGTCATCTCGTAATTAAACTCAAGCCATGCATTGATTAATTCAAACACCCTCAAGTATTCAAAACAGTCAACACAACATCCAAATGCCACAATCCCAAGCATTTAATATAACAAGAGAAGCTACAATAATTTTTCTAAGCATATCAATAAGTGAAACCCTCACTGTAATGGACTGTTTTCTCACAATCATTGAGACAAGAAAAAAACTCCAAATCCAGTGAACACAATTTCAAATTAAAGCTTAAGGAGTGAACTAAATTCAGAAACAAACCTCGCATCATTTGGAGTTCGGGTTCAAGAGTTATAGCCAAAACCGTGAAACTACACAAAACTGTCCAGATTTGCACACATTTCAATACTTGTCATTTTTGAGGGCCTTAGGGTCAGATTTAGCCTTAGTCGATTTCTGACAAAAATGTCCAAAACCGAAGAATCTAGCAGCACACCAAATTTCATGCATTTTGGATGTCATTTACTAAATTAAAACTGGATCGTTCTACAAGAACAGTGAATCTGCCAAAACCTGCTTCATTTTCCCAGATTTTCCAGATTTGGACACATTTTGATATTTTGCCATTTTGAGGACCATAGAGTCAAAATTAGCTTTGGCCTATTTCTTCAAACAATGCCCAAAACTGGAAAAACTAGTCACTTACCAATTTTCACGCATTTTCAACCTCATTTACCTGGTCAAAATCACCCCGCACCAGCAAGGCAGAAGGCTGTCCCATACGCGATTTCAACTATCATCACATTTTAACCAAATATCTTGCCATGCATGTTTATAAAAGTTCATGAACGCACATATATCACAAGTACAGAGGTAAAAATAGACATTCAAAGGCATGCATGTGGTTTTCAAAAGCTTTTCAAGAAGTTTTAGCCCTCACCTTAGCAAGACAACAAAGAAGATGCACAAACTCTTGAGGATGCACAAGATTGACTCTTTTCCTTGCTTAGCCGAGAGACCACTTGATTTTCTCTAATTTCCTAGCTTAGTAACCAAGTTCTTAGTAGGTGCATGTGGTTAGAACAAGAAGAAAATGAAATGGAAGCTAACAAACTCACCTAAGCCGAAATAAAAGTGCTATGAGCTTGAATGTGAGTTTCTTTGCTCCTAGCTTTGCTTGGTCGAGCTCCTAGCTTCTTGCATGTCTTGATGAACCATTGAGTGATGAACTTAAGCTATGGAGGGAAGAATTTCAGCCAAGGCCAAGAGAGAGAGAGAGAAGAATGAGAGAAAGAATGAGAGAAATAGAGAAATTGAAAGAAAAATGAAAAGCTTTGATGGGTATTGATGCTTGTCGGCCTAGGGCTTTGTAAAATCAGAATTTTGTGTCTTCAAGAAGCATTTTTGAATTGTCTAGTATGGGCATGGAGTTCGTGTCGAGAATATGGAGAATTGGGGAGGGTTTTTGAGCCATTTTTTATTGCTTTGTGTCATAGAATGTTTAGGTATGAATTTAAATTAAGCAAGCAAGCAAAAATGCACAAAAAGTGGTCGGCCAAGGCATTGCAAGAATCTGAATTTTTGTCTTGGTTGAGCAATATTTAATTGTGTGTTTGGGATATGCAAAAGAATAAGGAATAAAGAATAAGAATGTCTAGCTTTTGGTGCAATTTCGTCTTCTAGTGGGTTGAATTAGCAATTTAATATTAGTTAGTGGAGTTTATAGGATTAATTAATGTTCTAGTGCTTCATGTAAGATGCTTTCTTGATTAGCATGATGGCACGCCTTCCTAGGTTTTGGGCACGCACTACGAGATAAGGCATGAACTACGAGACGAATGCACGTTTCCCAAGTAA
Source organism: Ehretia macrophylla (assembly GCA_037974665.1). Taxonomy (NCBI): domain Eukaryota; kingdom Viridiplantae; phylum Streptophyta; class Magnoliopsida; order Boraginales; family Ehretiaceae; genus Ehretia; species Ehretia macrophylla. Next base: position 39,516,647 of record CM075773.1, on the reverse strand, counting down.
ATGCACGCAACCCTAAATGAACGCATGTAATTCAATGCAAGGTACACAAAACGAAACACGATTCTTAAACCTAGTTCAAGGCACGCAAATCTAGGTCAGGGCACACGAAACGAGGTAATGCACGTCAGTCGGGGATTAGGGTACACCATTCTAGGTCAAGGCACGAATGACGAAGCATACACGAAAATCAAGACAGGGCACGTAATCCAAGGTCAATCATCTAATTCTTGGCCTATGGCACATAAATTGAGGTAACACACATTATTCGGTGTCGGGCCTCACATCCTCCCCTCCTTAAAATAATTTCGTCCCGAAATTCATTCTTGCCTATTGAGGTCATCTAGACGGATTCTGACCCTTGGTATTCTTTCTACTCCGGTTCGTCCCGTATTTGGTGATCTTTTATCATAACCAATTCACTTGTTATGTTTCTCCAATCATTTAGTTCGGTGTGACCTCTACATTTACAGTTATTTCCTTTGAACGACACTATTCCTTCCATTTGATCTCAAGATCAAGTTCATTAACTAAGGTTAGATCCTTCAAACGTAGTCATCAAAACTGCATCGGTATTCTACTATATAACTATAACTCCAGAATCCTGACTCATGTTGTATCAAACTCGCCTTCATACCTCAAAAAGGAATATCACCATAATACCATGATCCTATGGTGACATACCCTAATTTCAAGACGATAGGTCGATATCCGATTTACATATCCTACCAACTAGCTTCAAAATTGTTAACACGTAGGACATAAACAAGTTATGGATCATTTCCAAAATATGACCCTATCTTCAAGAAGAACTCACCAACAAACTAATCCATCTCAAATCGTCATCTATCGATAGTATCATAGCCCTTATCTCGTAGGTACATTAGATTAGCAAGTCTTCTAATGACTAGTCTCCCGGTTACAGGCTCTTATTCACTAACATCATTTTCCAGCTTCGTTAACCTTCACGCTCGTAATCAAGGAGAAGGACCCTTGAGATTCATTAAACTCGAATTCTAAGGTTTATTAAGTACCACCAACAAATTGCCATTGAAATTGCATGGGTAAACTAATCATGTGGCACTAGTTCAACTTTTCAAGTAAGCTTCATCAGCTTGTGATCCACAATTTATTTACTTATTCAAATCTCTATTTTCAAGTCACAGGGCTTAAGAATTTTCTTTTAATCTTATCCAAAACTCCTAAGACGAATAGTTTCAACCTCAAATAAATTCCACTCATCTCAATCCAAGGTTACGTCATACTTAAGAAGACAATGGTCCTACTCACTTAGCGATCTAGTCATTCCTTTGAACACTTAATGCCCGCCAATATATCTCCAACATTAATGTTACTAAGCTAGGTTCATAGCCATGTAAGTGAGATCAATGTTCCACTAGGTTACCGGTCGTACAACATCAATCCTAGGACTATAAATGGGTACCGAAATGATCTAGCTCATAAGATACTTACCATACTAATCCAAGTAGCTTGTTACACAAAATAACTTCAAGGCTATGTCATCATAAGAATTATAACCACAATCATCCTACAATATAATCTAATAGAATTTCAAAAGTAATCAACCACTCATTTAACTATCACTACAAAATTCACCCTCTATTCAACGACCACGATTCCAAGTCTACCAACCGCTAGTTTCTAGACGTGAAACGATGCACATAAACACGATTTTCTAACAGCAGTCTCTCGAGTCATCATGACTCTAATTCATTTCCATCTTAGCTATATGAAATCTTACTCTCTCATTTACATGTTCAACTAGCTAAGAACATCAAGACTCATCGACCTTAGGTCCTAGGCTTTACCACGAATCATCATGCATACTTACTATTAGCTATTTACGATTACTATTCATACCCTAACTACTCCACTTTGTAACCGAATGCTTTAATCTCATTTCCATGGTTTATATATTAGGTCCATCAGTAATACTTAGGGATATATGCTTCCTAATATCCTTTAGGGTATCCAAATAACGAGTGTACAGAATGACTTACTTTGCATAATCACAACTAAATCCGAGAGGCAACAAATTAATACCATGATTCTAAATATCACCGATATCCAACTTAGGACCTTTAGCAATGTTAGTCATCTAATGCATAATTCAATTCCTTACACTTCTATTCGACTTGACATTTTAGGTGTAGTTTTCCAAAAGCGACGGAGACTTGGTCCTAAGCCCTACGCCCTTGATTTACGGGCCCAGCCTTTATGTGAAGCGAAGTTGTCTTAACCAAGGTGGAGTGAAATTCGGTAATAGAAATGTGATGGATTAGGTTGTCGTCCTTTTCACGGCTCATGACGTACGATCTGGGACAGAAAAATAGCGCAAAAGAATAAAAGTGTCCCAAAAATGATGAAAACGTTCGATTTTGGGCTTCAAAAATAGGCGCAGCCAAGCAGGCTTTTTGGCCCCATCGTAGAGCTCTCGGAGAGCTTTCCAACGGTATGCTGTGTGTCGCGTAACTCGTTACGGATCAAAAGTTATGGGCACCGGAGCGACGGAGACCCGGTCCTATGCCCCACGTCCTCGGTTTACGGGCCCAGCCTGTACGTGAACTGAAGTTGTCTTGCCCAAGGTGGAGTGGGATTCGGTAATAGAAATGTGATGGATTAGGTTGTCGTCCTTTTCGCGGCTCACGACATACGATCCGGGACGAAAAAATAGCACAAAAGAAGAAAAGTGTCCCGAAAATAATGAAAACTTTCAATTTTAGGCTATGCAAATAGACGCAGCTGAGCAGGCTGGCTGCCCCTGTCGTAGAGCTCTCGGAGATCTTTCCAACGATATGTTGTGCACTGCGTAACTCTTTACAGATCAAAAGTTATGGGCACCAGAGCGACGGAGACCTGGTCCTATACCCCACACCCTTGGTTTGCGGGCCCCACCTCTACGAGAAGCGAAGTTGTCTTGCCCAACGTGGTGTGGGATTCGGTAATAGAAATGTGATGGATTAGGTTGTCGTCCTTTTTCGCGGCTCACGACGTACGATCCGGGATGAAAAAACATCACAAAAGAAGAAAAGTGTCCAGAAAATGATGAAAACGTTCGATTTTGGGCTTCAAAAATAGGCGCAGACGATTAGGCTTGCTGCATCCGTCGTAGAGCTCTCGGAGAGCTTTCTAAATGGTATGTTGTGCGCCGCATAACTCCTTACGGATCAAAAGTTATGGGCACCGGAGCGACGGAGACCTTGTCCTAAGCCCCACGCCCTCGATTTGCGGGCCCAGCCTCTACTTGAAGCGAAGTTGTCTTGCCCAAGGTGGTGTGTTATTCGGTAATAGAAATGTAATGGATTAGGTTGTAGTTCTTTTCGTGGCTCACAACGTACGATCCGGGAGGAAAAACAGCGTAAAAGAAGAAACGTATCGTGAAAGTGATGAAAACGTTCAATTTTGCGCTCCAAAAATAGGCGCAACCGAGCATGTTTGCTGCCCCCGTCATAGAGCTCTCGGAGAGCTTTCCAATGCAATGTTGTGCGCCGCGTAACTCCTTACGGATCAAAAGATATAGGCACCGGAGCAACGGAGACCTGGTCCTAAGCCCCACGCCCTCGGTTTGCGGGCCCAGCCTCTACATGAACCGAAGTTGTCTTCCCCAAGGTAGAGTGGGATTCGGTAATAGAAATGTGATGGATTAGGTTGTCGTCCTTTTCGCAGCTCATGACGTACGATCCGGGATGAAAAAACAGCTCAAAAGAAGAAAAGTGTCCCAAAACTGATGTAAACAATCATTTTTGGGCTCCAAAAATAGACACAGCCAAACAAACTTGTTGCCCCCATCGTAGAGCTCTTGGAAAGCTTTCCAACGATATGCTGTACGCCGCGTAACTCCTTACGGATCAAAAGTTATGGGCACCGGAGCCACGGAGACCTGGTCCTAAGCCCCACGCCCTCAGTTTGCGGGCCCGGCCTCTACGTGAATCGAACTTTTCTTGCCCAAGGTAGCGTAGGATTCGGTAATAGAAATGTGCTGGATTAGGTTGTCGTCATTTTTGCGGCTCACGACGTATGATCCGGGATGAAAAAATAGCACAGAAGAAAAAAAGTGTCCAGAAACTAATGAAAACATTCGATTTTGTGCTCTGAAAATAGGTGCAGCCCAACAGGCTTGCTGCCCCCGTCGTAGAGCTCTCGGAGAGCTTTCCAACGGTAGGCTGTGCACCGCATAACTCCTTACAGATCAAAAGTTATGGGCACCGGAGCGACGGAAACCTGGTCCTAAGCCCACGCCCTCGGCTTGCGACCCCAGCCTCTACGGGAAGCGAAGTTTCTTGCCCAAGGTGGCATGGGATTTGGTAATAGAAATGTGATGGATTAGGTTGTCGTCCTTTTCGAGGCTCACGACATACGATCCAAGACGAAAAAAGAGCGCAAAAGAAGAAAAGTGTCCGAAAATTGATGAAAAAGTTCAATTTTGGGCTCCAAAAATAGGCACAACCGAGCAGGCTTGCTGCCCCCATCGTAGAGCTCTTGGAGAGCTATCCAACGATATGCTGTGCGCCGCGTAACTCCTTACAGATCAAAAGTTAAGGGCACCGGAGTGACGGAGACTTGGCTTAAGCCCCACACCCTCGGTTTGCGGGCCCAACCTCTACATGAAGCGAAGTTGTCTTGCCCAAGGTGGCGTGGGATTTGGCAATAGAAATGTAATGGATTAGGTTGTCATCCTTTTCGAGGCTCACGACGTATGATCCGGGATGAAAAAACAGCGCAAAAGAAGAAAAGTGTCTAGAAACTGATGAAAATGTTCAATTTTGGGCTCCGAAAATAGGCGCAGCCAAGCAAGCTTGCTGCCCCCATCGTAGAGTTCTCGGAGAGCTTTCCAACGGTATACTGTGCGCTGCGTAACTCCTTACAGATCAAAAGTTACGGGCACTGGAGCCACGGAGACCTGGTCCTAAGCCTCACGCCCTCAGTTTGCGGGCCCAGACGCTGCGTGAACCGAAGTTGTCTTGCTCAAGGTGGAGTGGGATTCGCTAATAGAAATGTGATAGATTAGGTTGTCGTCTTTTTCGCGGCTCACGACGTACGATTCGGTACGGAAAAATAATGCAAAAGAAGAAAACTGTCCTGAAATTGATGAAAACATTCAATTTTGGGCTTTGAAAATAAGCGCAGCCAAGCAAGCTTGCTGCTCCCATCGTAGAGCTCTCGGAGTGCTTTCTAATGGTATGCTGTGCACCACGTAACTCCTTACGGATAAAAAGTTATGGGCACCGGAGCCAGGGAGACCTGGTCCTAAGCCCCACGCCCTTGGTTTGCGGCCCCAGCCTCTACGTGAAGCGAAGTTGTCTTGCCCAAGGTGGCGTGGGATTCGGTAATAGCAATGTGCTGGATTAGGATGTCGTCCTTTTTGCGGCTCACGACGTACGATCCGGGACAGAAAAACATCGCAAAAGAATAAAAGTGTCCCGAAACTGATGAAAATGTTCTATTTTGAGCTCCGAAAATAGGCGGATCAAGCAGGCTTTCTGGCCCCATCGTAGAGCTCTCGGAGAGCTTTCCAACGGTATGTTGTGTCCCACGTAACTCCTTAAGGCTCAAAAGTTATGGGCACCGGAGCGACGGAGACATGGTCCTAAGCCCCACGCCCTCGGTTTGCGGCCTCAGCCTCTACGGGAAGCGAAGTTTCTTGCCCAAGGTGGTGTGGGATTTGGTAATAGAAATGTGATGGATTAGGTTGTCGTCCTTTTCGAGGCTCACGACGTACAATCCAAGACGGAAAAATAGCGCAAAAGAAGAAAAGTGTCCCAAAACTGATGAAAACGTTCGATTTTGGGCTCTAAAAATAGACGCAGCCAAACAGGCTTGCTACCCCCATTGTTGAGCTATCGGAGAGCTTTCCAACGGTATGCTGTGCGCATCATAACTCCTTACAGATCAAAAGTTATGGGCACCGGAGCGACGGAGACCTGGTCCTAAGCCCCACGCCCTCGGTTTGCGGGCCCAGCCTCTACGTGAAACCAAGTTGTCTTGCCCAAGGTGGCTTGGGATTCGGTAATAGAAATGTGATGGATTAGGTTGTCTTCTTCTTCGTGACTTATGACGTACGATCCGGGACAAAAAAATAACGCAAAACAAGAAAAGTTTCCAGAAACTGATGAAAATGTTCGATTTTGGGCTCTGAAAATAGGCGCAGCCGAGCAGGCTTGCTACCCCCGTCGTAGAGCTCTTGGAGTGCATTCCAACGGTTTGCTATGCGCCGTATAACTCCTTACGGATCAAAAGTTATGGGCACCGGAGTGACGGAGACCTAGTCCTACGCCCTATGCCCTCGGTTTGCGGGCCCAGCCTCTATGTGAAGCGAAGTTGTCTTGTCCAAGGTGGCGAGGGATTCGGTAATAAAAATGTAAAGGATTAGGTTGTCGTCCTTTTCCCGGCTCACGGCGTAAGATCCGAGATGAAAAAACAGAGCAAAAGAAGAAAAGTGTCCCGAAACTGATGAAAATGTTCAATTTTGTTCTCCGAAAATAGGTGCAGCCAAGCAAGTTTACTGCCCCCATCGTAGAGCTCTCGGAGAGCTTTCCAGTGGTATGCTGTACGGTGCGTAACTCCTTACAGATCAAAAGTTATGGGCACTAGAGCCACAGAGACCTGGTCCTATGCCCCACACCCTCGGTTTGTGGGCCCAGCCTCTACATGAACCGAATTTGTCTTGCCCAAGGTGGAGTGGGATTCGGTAATAGAAATGTGATAGATTAGGTTGTCATCCTTTTCGTGACTCACGACGTACGATCCGGGATGAAAAAACAGCGCAAAACAAGAGAAGTGTCCCGAAACTGATGAAAACGTTCAATTTTGGGCTCCGAAAATAGTCGCAGCCAAGCAAGCTTGCTGCCCCCATCGTAGAGCTCTCGGAGAACTTTCCAACGGTATACTGTGCGCCGCGTAACTCTTTACGGATCAAAAGTTATTGGCACCGGAGCCACGGAGACCTGGTCCTAAGCCCAATGCCCTCGGTTTGCGGGACCAGCCTCTACGTGAAGCGAAGTTATCTTGCCCAAGGTGGCGTCGGATTCGGTAATAGTAATGTGCTGGATATGGTTGTCGTCCTTTTTGCGGCTCACGATGTGCGATCCGGGACGAAAAAACGGCGCAAAAGAAGAAAAGTATCCAGAAACTGATAAAAAAGTTCAATTTTGGGTTCCAAAAACTAGTGCAGCTTAGCAGGCTTGCTGCCCCCATCGTAGAGCTCTCGAAAAACTTTTCAACGGTATGCTGTGCGCCGTGTAACTCCTTACATATCAAAAGTTATGGGCACCGGAGCGACGAAGACCTGGTCCTAAGCCCTACGCCCTCGGTTTGCGGGCCCAGCCTCTACGTGAACCGAAATGTGATGGATGAGGTTGTCGTCCTTTTCGCGTCTCACGACGTACGATTTGTGACGAAAAAACAACGCAAAAGAAGAAAAGAATCCCGAAACTAATGAAAATGTTTAATTTTGGGCTCCGAAAGGTTGCGTAACTGAGAAGGCTTGCTACCACGGTAGTAGAGCTCTCGGAGAGTTTTCCAACGGTATGCTGTGCGCCACGTAACTCCTTACGGATCAAAATTTATGGGCACCGGAGCGACGGAGACCTAGTCCTAAGGCCTACGCCCTCGGCTTGCGGGCTCAACCTCTACGTGAAGCGAAGTTGTCTTGCCCAAGGTAGCCTAGGATTCGGTAATAGAAATGTGATGGATTAGGTTGTCGTCATTTTCGCGGCTCACGACGTACGATCCGGGATGAAAAAACAGCGTAAAAAGAAGAAAAGTGTCTCAAAATTGATGAAAACGTTAGATTTTGTGCTGCGAAAACCGGCTCAAGTGGGCAGGTTGGTTGTCCCTGTTGTAGAGTTCTCGGAGAACTTTCCAATGGTATGTTGTGCACCACGTAACTCCTTACGGATCAAAACGTATAGGCACCGGAGCGACGGAGACCTGGTCCTAAGCCCCACGCCCTCGGTTTGCGGCCCAAGCCTCTACGGGAAGCGATGTTGTCTTGCCCAAGGTGGCATGTTATTCGGTAATAGAAATGTAATTGATTAGGTTGTCGTCCTTTTCGCGGCTCACGACGTACGATCCAGGCTGAAAATTAACGCAAAAGATAAAAGTGTCCCAAAACTGATGAAAACGTTTGATTTTGGGCTCCTAAAACAGGCGCAGTCGAGCAGGCTTGCTGTCCTTCGTCGTAAAGCTCTCAGAGAGATTTCCAACGGTATGTTGTGCGCCGCATAACTCCTTACAAATGAAAAGTTATGGGCACCGGAGCCAGGGAGACCTGGGCCTAAGCCCCACGCCCTCGGTTTGCGGGCCCAGCCTCTACGTGAAGCGAAGTTGTCTTGCCCAAGGTGGCATGTTATTCGGTAATAGAAATGTAATGGATTAGGTTATCGTCCGTTTCGCGGCTCGCAACGTACAATCCGGGATGGAAAGACAGCGCAAACGAAGAAAAGTGTCCAGTAACTGATGAAAATGTTTGATTTTGGGCTCCGAAAATAGGCGCAGCCGATCAGGCTTGTTGCCTCCGTCGTAGAGCTCTCGGAGAGCTTTTCAACGGTATGCTGTGTGCCGCGTAACTCCTTACGGATCAAAAGTTATAGGCACTGGAGTGAAGGAGACCTGGTCCTAAGCCCCATGCCCTCGGTTTGCGGGCCCAGCCTCTACGTTAACTAAAGTTGTCTTGCCCAAGGTGGAGTGAGATTCAGTAATAGAAATGTGATGGATTAGGTTGTTGTGCTTTTCGCAGCTCACGACGTACGATCCGGGACAGAAAAATAATGCAAAATAAGAAAAGTGTCCCGAAACAGATGAAAATGTTCGATTTTGGGCACCAAAAATAGGCGCAGCCAAGCAGGTTTTCTGCCTCCATCGTAGAGCTCTCAAAGAGCATTCCAACGGTATACTGTGTGCCGAGCAACTCCTTACGGATCCAAAGTTATGGTCACCGGAGCAACGGAGACCTGGTCCTAAGCCCCACGCCCTCAGTTTGCGACCCCGGCCTCTACGGGAAGTAAAGTTTCTTGCCCAAGGTGGCGTGGGATTTGGTAATAGAAATGTGATGGATTAAGTTGTCGTCCTTTTCGAGGCTCACGACGTACGATCCAGGACGAAAAAATAGTGCAAAAGAAGAAAAGTGTCCCGAAACATATGAAAACATTCAATTTTGGGCTCTGAAAACAGGCACAGCTGAGCAAGTTTGCTATCCCCATCGTAGAGCTCTCGGAGAGCTTTCCAACAGTATGCTATGCGCCGCGTAAATCCTTACGGATCAAAAGTTCTGGGCACCAGAGCGAAGGAGACCTGGTCCTAAGCCCCATGCCATCGGTTTGCAGGCCCAGCCTCTATGTGAAGTGAAGTTGTCTTGCCCAATGTGGTGTGGTATTCTGTAATAGAAATGTAATGGATTAGGTTGTCGTCCTTTTCGCAGCTCACGACGTACGATCCGGGACGAAAAAATAGCACAAAAGAAGAAAAGTGTCCAGAAACTAATGAAAATGTTTGATTTTGGGCTCCGAAAATATGCGCAGCTGAGCAGGGTTGCTGCCCCCATCGTAGAGCTCTCGGAGAGCTTTCTAATGGCATACTGTGCGCCGCGTAATTCCTTACGGATCAAAAGTTATGGGCACCGGAACGACGGAGACCTGGTCCGAAGCCCCACGCCCTCGGTTTGCAGGCCCAGCCTCTATGTGAAGCAAAGTTGTCTTGCCTAAGGTGGCATGGAATTAGGTAATAGAAATGTGATGGATTAGGTTGTCGTCCTTTTAGCGGCTCACGACGTACGATCCGGGATGGAAAAATAGCGTAAAACAAGAAAAGTGTACAGAAACTGATGAAAACATTCTAGTTTGGGCTCTGAAAATAGCCACAGACGATCAGGCTTGTTGCCCCAGTCGTTGAGCTCTTGGAGAGCTTTCTAACGGTATGTTGTGCGCCGCCTAACTTCTTACGGATCAAAAGTTATGGGCACCGGAGCGATGGAGACCTGGTCCTAAGCCCCCACACCATCGGTTTGTGGGCCCAGCCTCTACATGAAGCGAAGTTGTCTTGCCAATGGTGGCGTGGTATTCGGTAATAAAAATTTAATGGATTATGTTGTCATCCTTTTGGCGGCTCACGACGTACGATCCGGGATGGAAAAACAGTGCAAAAGAAGAAAAATGTCCAGAAATTGATGAAAACATTCGATTTTGGGCTCCGAAAATAGGCACAACAAAGTAGGCTTATTACCCTTGTAGTAGAGCTCTAGGAGAGCTTTCCAACGGTATGCTATGCGCCACGTAACTCCTTACGGATCAAAAGTTATGGGCACCGGAGCGACGGAGACCTTGTCTTGAGCCCCATGCCCTCGGTTTGTGGGCCTAGCCTCTATGTGAACAGAAGTTTTCTTGCCCAAGGTGGAGTGGAATTCGGTAATAGAAATGTGATGGATTAGGTTGTCGTCCATTTCGCGGCTCACGACATACGATCCGTGACTGAAAAACAACGCAAAAGAAGAAAAGTATCCCAAAATTGATGAAAATGTTTGATTTTTGTCTCTGAAAATTTGCGCAACTGAGCAGGCTTGCTGCCACGGTCGTAGAGCTCTCGAAGAGCTTTCCAACAGTATGCTGTGAGCCGCATAACTCCTTACATATCAAAATTTATGGGCACCAGAGCGACGGAGACCTGGTCCTAAGCCCTACGCCCTCAGTTTGCGGACTCAGCCTCTACGTGAAGCGAAGTTGTCTTGCCTAAGGTAGCCTAGGATTCTGTAATAGAAATGTGATGGATTAGGTTGTCGTCCTTTTCGCGGCTCACGACGTACGATCCGAGATGAAAAAACAGTGCAAAAGACGAAAAGTGTCCTGAAACTGATGAAAATGTTAGATTTTGGGCTCCAAAAACTGGCGCAGTAGGGCAGGCTAGTTATCCCCATCGTAGAGCTCTCGAAGAACTTTCCAATGGTATGTTGTGCGCCGCGTAACTCCTTACGAATCAAAAGTTATGGGCACCGGAGCGACGAAGACATGGTCCTAAGCCCCACGCACTCGGTTTGCGGCCCCAGCCTCTACGGGAAGCGATATTGTCATGCCCAAGGTGGCATGGGATTTGGTAATAGAAATGTGATGGATTAGATTGTCGTCCTTTTTGCGTCTCACGACGTACGATCCAGGCCGGTAAACAGCGTAAAAGACAAAAGCGTCCTAAAACTGATGAAAATGTTCACTTTTGGGCTCCGAAAAAAGGCATAGTCGAGGAAGCTTGCTGTCCCCGTAGTAGAGCTCTTGGATGGCTTTCCAACAATATGCTGTGCGCCGCATAACTCCTTACAGATCAAAAGTTATGGGCACCGGAGCGACGGAGACCTGGTCCTAAGCCCCACGCCCTCGGTTTACGGGCCCAGCCTCTACGTCAAGCGAAGTTGTCTTGCCTAGGTGGCGTGTTATTCGGTAATAGAAATGTAATGGATTAGGTTGTCGTCCTTTTCGCTGCTCACGACGTACGATCCGGGACGGAAAAATAGCACAAAAGAAGAAAAGTGTCCAGAAACTGATGAAAATGTTTGATTTTGGGCTCCGAAAATAGGCACAGCCGATCAGCCTTGCTGCCGCCGTCGTAGAGCTCTTGGAGAGCTTTTCAACGGTATGATATGCACCGTGTAACTCCTTACGGATCAAAAGTTATGGGCACTGGAGCGACGGAGACCTGGTCCTAAGCCCCATGCCCTCGGTTTGTGGGCCCAGCCTCTACGTGAACTGAAGTTGTCTTGCCCAAGGTGGAGTGGGATTCGGTAATAGAAATGTGATGGATTAGGTTGTCGTCCTTTTTGCGGCTCACGACGTACGATCCGGGATGGAAAAACAGCGCAAAACAAGAAAAGTGTCTAGAAACTGATGAAAATGTTCTAGTTTGGGCTCCGAAAATAGGCGCAGATGATCAGGCTTGCTGCCCCAGTCGTAGAGCTCTTGGAGTTCTTTCCAACGGTATGCTGTGCACCGCGTAACTCCTTACGGATCAAAAGTTATGGGCACCGAAGCGTTGGTGACCTGGTGCTAAGCACCACGCCATTGGTTTGCGGGCCCAACCTCTACGTGAAGCGAAGTTGTCTTGCCTAAGGTGGTGTGGTATTCGGTAATAAAAATGTAATGGATTATGTTGTCGTCCTTTTTGTGGCTCACGACGTACGATCCGAGACGGAAAAACAGTGCAAAAGAAGAAAAGTGTCCAGAAACTGATGAAAACGTTCGATTTTGGGCTCCGAAAATAGGCGCAACCAAGCAGGCTTACAACCCATGTTGTAGAGCTTTCGGAGAGCTTTCCAACGGTATGCTGTGCGCCGCGTAACTCCTTACGGATCAAAATTTATGTGCACCAGAGCGACGGAGACCTTGTCTTGAGCCCCATGCCCTTGGGCTACGAAAAAGTGTCCTGAAACTGATGAAAACGTTCAATTTTGGGCTACGAAAAAGTCGCAGTCGAGCAGTCTTTCTGTCCTCGTCGTAGTGCTCTCGGAGAGCTTTCCAACGGTATGCTGTGCGCATCGTAACTCCTTACAGATCAAAAGTTATAGGCACCGGAGCGACAGAGACCTGGTCCTAAGCCCCACGCCATCGGTTTGCGGGCCCAGCCTCTATGTGAAGCGAAGTTGTCTTGCCCAAGGTTGCATATTATTCGGTAATAGAAATGTAATTGATTAGGTTGTCGTCCTTTTTGCGGCTCACGAAGTACAATCCGGGACAGAAAGACAGCGCAAAAGAAGAAAAGTGTCCAAAAACTGATGAAAAAGTTTGATTTTGGGCTTCGAAAATAGGCGCATTCGATCAGGCTTGCTACCTTCGTCGTAGAGCTCTCGGAGAGCTTTTCAACGGTATGCTGTGTGCCGCGTAACTCCTTACGGATCAAAAGTTATGGGCACCGGAGCGACAGAGACCTGGTCTTAAGCCCCACGCCCTCGGTTTGCAGGCCCAGCCTCTACATGAACCGAAGTTGTCTTGCCTAAGGTGGAGTGGGATTCGGTAATAGAAATATGATGGATTAGGTTGTCGTACTTTTTGCGGCTCACGACGTACGATCCGAGACAGAAAAACAACGCAAAAGAATAAAAGTATCCCAAAATAGATGAAAACGTTCGATTTTGGGCACCAAAAATAGGTGTAGCCAAGTAGGTTTTCTACCCCCATCGTAGAGCTCTCGGAGAGCATTCAAACAGTATGATGTGTGCCGAGTAACTCCTTATGGATCCAAAGTTATGGGCACCGGAGCGACGGAGACATGGTCCTAAGCCCCACGCCCTCGGTTTGCAGCCCCGGCCTCTACGGGAAGTAAAGTTTCTTGCCCAAGGTGGCGTGGGATTTGGTAATAGAAATGTGATTGATTAAGTTGTCATCCTTTTTGAGGCTCATGGCGTACGATCCAGGTCGAAAAAACAGCGCAAAAGAAGAAAAGTGTCTCGAAATAGATGAAAATGTTCGATTTTGGGCACCAAAAATAGGCGCAGCCAAGCAAGTTATCTACCCCCATCGTAGAGCTCTCGGAGAGCATTCCAACGGTATGCTGTGCGCCGCGTAACTCCTTACGGATCAAAAGTTATGGGCACCGGAGCGACAGAGACTTGGTCATAAGCCCCACGCCCTCGGTTTGCTGGCCCAGCCTCTATGGAAGCGAAGTTGTCTTGCCCAAGGTGGCGTGGGATTAGGTAATAGAAATGTGATGGATTAGGTTGTCGTCCTTTTAGCTGCTCACGACATATGATCCGGGATGGAAAAATAGCTCAAAATAAGAAAAGTGTCCAAAAACTGATGAAAACGTTCTAGTTTGGGCTCCAAAAATAGGCACAGACGATCAGGCTTGCTGCCCCAGTCGTAGAGCTCTTGGAAAGCTTTCCAACAGTATGTTGTGCGCCGCCTAACTTCTTACGGATCAAAAGTTATGGGCACCAGAGCGATGGAGACCTGGTCCTAAGCCCCTCGCCATCGGTTTGCGGGCCCAGCCCCTACGCGAAGCGAAGTTGTCTTGCCCAAGGTGGCATGGTATTCGGTAATAGAAATGTAATGGATTATGTTGTCGTCATTTTCACAGCTCACGACGTATGTTCCGAGACAGAAAAATAGTACAAAAGAAGAAAAGTGTCTAGAAACTTATGAAAACGTTCAATTTTGGGCTCCGAAAATAGGCGCATCCGAGCAGGCTTGCTGCCTCTGTCGTAGAGTTGTCGGAGAGCTTTCCAACGGTATGTTGTGCGCCGCGTAACTCCTTACGGATCAAAAGTTATGGGCACCGGAGCGACGGTGACCTAGTCCTAAGCCCCACGCCCTCGGTTTGCGAGCCTAGCCTCTATGTGAACTGAAGTTTTCTTGCCCAAGGTGGAGTAGGATTCGGTAATAGAAATGTGATGGATTAGGTTGTCGTCCATTTCGTGGCTCACGACGTACGATCCGTGACTAAAAAACAACGCAAAAGAAGAAAAGTATCGCAAAACTGATGAAAACATTCGATTTTGGGCTCCAAAAATTGGTGCAACTAAGCAGGCTTTCTGCCACGGTCGTAGAGCTCTCGAAGAGCTTTCCAACGGTATGCTGTGTACTGCGTAACTCCTTACAGATCAAAATTTACGGGCACCGAAGCGACGGAGACCTGGTCCTAAGCCCCACGCCCTTGGTTTGCAGGCTCAGCCTCTACGTGAAGCGAAGTTGTCTTGCCCAAGGTAGCCTAGGATTCGGTAATGGAAATGTGATGGATTAGGTTGTCGTCCTTTTCGCGGCTCATGACCTACAATTCGGGACGAAAAAATAGCGCAAAAGACGAAAAGTGTCTCGAAACTGATGAAAACATTAGATTTTGGGCTCCGAAAAATGACGCAACAAAGCAGGCTAACTGTCCCCGTTGGAGAGCTCTCGGAGAACTTTCCAACGGTATGTTGTGCGACGTGTAACTCCTTATGGATCAAAAGTTATGGACACCGGAGCGACGGAGACGATGTCCTAAGCCCCACGCCCTCGGTTTGCGACCCCAGCCTCTACGGGAAGCGATGTTGTCTTGCCCAAGGTGGCATGGGATTTGGTAATATAAATGTGATGGATTAGGTTGTCGTTCTTTTCGAGGCTCACGACGTACGATCTAGGCCGAAAAACAGCGTAAAAGACAAAAGTGTCCTGACACTGAAGAAAACGTTCATTTTTGGGCTTCGAGAAAAGGCGCAGTCGAGCAGGCTTGCTGTACCCGTCGTAGAGCTCTTGGAGAGCTTCCAACGGTATGTTGTGCATCGCGTAACTCCTTACAGATCAAAAGTTATGGGCACCGGAGCGACGGAAACCTGGTCCTAAGCCCCACGCCCTCGGTTTACGGGCCCAGCCTCTACGTGAAGCGAAGTTGTCTTGCCTAGGTGCCGTGCTATTCGGTAATAGAAATGTAATGGATTAGGTTGTCGTTATTTTCGCGGCTCATGACGTACGATCCGGGACAGAAAAACAGCGCAAATGAAGAAAAGTATCCACAAACTTATGAAAACGTTTGATTTTGGGCTTCGTAAATAGGCGCAGCCGATCAGCCTTGCTGCCCCCGTCGTAGAGCTCTCGGAGAGCTTTTCAACGGTATGCTATGCACCGCGTAACTCCTTACGAATCAAAAGTTATGGACACTGGAGCGACGGAGACCTGGTCCTAAGCCCCACGCCCTCGGTTTGCGGGCCCAGCCTCTACGTGAACCGAAGTTGTCTTGCCCAAGGTGGAGTACGATTCAGTAATAGAAATGTGATGGATTAGGTTGTCGTCCTTTTCGCGGCTGATGACGTACGATCCGGGATGGAAAAACAGCGCAAAAGAAGAAAAGTGTCCAGAAACTAATGAAAATGTTTGATTTTGGGCTCCGAAAATAGGTGCAGGCGAGCAAGGTTGCTGCCCCCGTCGTAGAGTTCTCGGAGAGCTTTCCAAAGGTATGCTGTGCACTGCGTAACTCTTTGCGGATCAAAAGTTATGGGCACTGGATCGGCGGAGACCTAGTCCTAAGCCCCGCGCCCTCGGTTTGCGTGCCCAGCCTCTATGTGAAGCGAAGTTGTCTTGCCCAAGGTGGCTTGGGATTAGGTAATAGAAATGTGATGGATTAAGTTGTCGTCCTTTTTGCAGCTCACGACGTACAATCCGGGATGGAAAAACGGCACAAAAGAAAAAAAGTTTCCAGAAACTAATGAAAATGTTTGATTTTGGGCTCCAAAAATAGGTGCAGCCGAGCAGGGTTGCTGCCCCCGTCGTAGAGCTCTCGGGGAGCTTTCTAACGGTATGCTGTGCGCCGCGTATGTCACGCCCTAACCCGGCCTATAAGGTTAGACTAGGGTGTGAACTAAACATTCAAGTCCTTTCACGTACTTAATCGCTCAAGGAGGTTTAACAGTTAATATTTAATCCTAGACTCCAAAATTTTTTGGTAAACCGGCAGCATAACGGCTGTAATTGGGCTCTTTGGTTTGACCTAATTCTCTAAACGCCTCAATTATTCCAATCATTAATCCAATTCCATTAAGGACTCATATTTGTCACCAATCGATTTGCCTACTAGTTTATCTTGAAAGTCTCGTTTGGTTAATAAGCCTAACATGATAACTATGTCCCGTTTATTTGTTAATTTCCTATCATGCAAGTACCTATTATCCTTTAGTTTGCAAATGAGCACCTAAGTGAAATTAGATAGAATTAACTTAGTTGATTATTCATCTAGTGGTTTGAATGCCTACGATAACTACTAATTAAGAAAACGAGAGCAAACAACCAAATAAAAGTTCGTCCGGTTACAGATAGTACAATCCCAGAATTAGACCCAAATTACAACGGGGTCATTTACATCAATAAACAACGAGCAACATAAAAGAAATAGTCTTCAAGTGGCATAGTTCACAAATAGCCACAATCATGCAAAGCACACAAGACAGGCAATCACTCCAAGGAATCATCGTTAGGCACATTGTCCTTGGGTACTTGTTCTTGATCTTCTTCACCTGAGATGATAAAAGAGGGTGAGTCTTTATGAACTCAGCGAGGGGGAACGAGAAATACGTTTTGAAACTCATTTTTCTGTTCAATTTATGAAAACCCCTTTGTAAAACATGTCACATATTACAAATAATATGGTAAGCAATTATAAGAAACAAATCGAGAAACGGATACAATTACCAATCATTTCAAGGATATGGTGAGCATTTGCTCTCAGATCAAGTCAAGTAACAGGAGTTGCGGCCGACTTTAATTCATCCCCAAAACACGCCAGGTGGGTGTACTCCGGATGTACCCCGAAATCCTACGACCCAACTCTCCGAGGGTGAAATGCCAAGCGAGAGAGGGAATTGGACCATGGTAGTCACGGTAACACCGGCAAGCCCGATGCCGCCCAGCGTGCGTGAAACACTACCATGCCACACTGAAAGGTTGCAACCTCGTATGCTATGCACATTTATAACATTTAACATATCACATTAGGAGGACAACAAAGTAGGTCGCCTCCGAGCAGTTATAAGATTGCACGTTGTCAAGTAATCAAACGAGGCACGATAAGACAAGTAATTTCACTTGAAAGGCATATAGAGTCATATGAACATCAAACGGGCAGCCATGTAACACATGTAAAACAGGCCATATAACTCATTAAGAAGCTCATATAATCAAGTGATACGAATTATTCGACATGCAACAACATTTACATGGGTTCGGTAGCAAGACAAGCTTATTTGACAACATGCAATGGTCAAAACCATAATTGAAGTTATAACACATTTATGGGCAGCCCACACAACGTATAGTTTCCACACAATATCCAATGATTAACACTTAGTAAGACTACTTAGCCATTAGGGTTTCCGTTTCATGCTTAATCACGTGATTAAAACCCTAAGTCAACTCAAAATCATTCTCAAGTCACGCATCATTCCATTCAAGCATCCTCAAGTACTCAAAACAGTCCACATAACATCCCAACACCACATTTCCACACGATTAGAACCACAAAAGGGGTTACAATAATTTTCCAAGCATGTAGCTAAATAAAACCTTTACTGCAATAGGCTGTTTTCTCACAATCAATAGGATAATCAAACAATCTCCAAATTCAGTAAATAAGATGTCAAATTAAATCTTAAGAAGTTAACTAAAATCAGAAACTAACCTTGCATCAATTGGAGTTCGGGATCATTAGATATAGCCGAAACAGTGGAATAGCACAAAACTGTCCAGATTTGCACACATTTCGATAATTGACGTTTTTGAGGTCCTTAGGGTCGGATTTAGCCTTGGTCCATTTCTGAAAAAACTGTCCAGAACTGAAAAATATAGCAGCACACCAAATTTCATGTATTTTGGACATCATTTACTAAGTCAAATATGGTTCGTTCCACAAGGTCAGTGCATCTGCCAAAACCTGCTTCATTTTTCCAGATTTCCAGATTTGGTCACATTTTAAAGATTTTCCATTTTGAGGACCTTAGAGTCACAATTAGCTTCGGCCTATTTCTGGGAAAAATGTTCAAAACTGTCCAAACTAGTCACCTACCAATTTTCAAGCATTTTCAACATCATTTGCCTAGCTAAACTTACCTCGAACAGACTGGTCAGAGAGCTGTCAACAATTTCGACTTCACCTAGCATCATTTTCAAGCCAAGATCTTTCCATGCATGGTTGTTTAAGCTTATGAACGACCATATAGCTCAATTACAGAAGAAAATAAACACATTTATGAGCATGAATGTGAATTTTTGAAGAGTTTTCAAAAGGTTTTAACCCTCACCTTAGCAATCAACCACAAAATGCTCAAGACCCTTTGTTGAAGCTCAAATCTTCTCCTTTTCCTTGCTTAGCCGAGAACCTCACTAGTTTTTCTCTATTTTTCCTAGCTTAATGATCAATCTCTTAGTGCATGCATGTAGTTAGAACTTGAAGAAAAGAAATGGATGCTTAGTAACTCACCTAGGCCGAAAATGAAGCTTCAATGCACATGCATGAGTGATTTCGAACTCTAGCTTGTTTGCTTGGATTTCTTGATGGCTACTCGACTTTGCTCAACCAAGATGTGAAGAAGACAAGCCAAGGAGGTATAGAACTCAGCCAAGAACCGAAATGGAGAGAGAGAATGAGAGGGAGAGAGAGAAGTTTGAAGGAAATGAGAGAATGTGACAAAAAATATGACAAGGAATAAAGCCTTTTGCAATTTTTGATGAGCATGTTCAGCCTTGAGCTTGGTGAATCAGATTTTTGTGTCTTCAAGGTGGAATTTAAAATGTTAGCATGGGCCATGAGTGGTTTGGTCGAAAATGAGAGGAAATTGAGGTGGTTTTGGGCAATTTTTTATGCTTTGTGTAAGTGTTTTGTCATAGTTTGTCTAGGATTATGAATAAATTATGCAATGCTAGACTAAATGCACTTAGTGGTCAGCCAAGGGCTTGAAAATTGCTGAAATTTCAGACTCTATTTAATATATTATGGATTATAATAAGGGTGAAATTTGAGGTGCATTGGTTTTGGGTAAGAATAAAGAATAAAGAATGTTTAGGTGTTTGTGTAGATTGAATTGTTTATTGTTAGTGGATTTTGTAGAGATTTGAATTAGGATTATTTTATAGTTTAGTGCTTTGTGTAGGATGCTTTCTTGATTAACGTGGTGGCACGGATTCCTAGGTCTAGGGTACGCACTACGAGGCACGCACCGAAAACAATACGGGGCACGAAACATGAGGTAAACACGAACTACGAGGTAAGACACGAACTTCTAGACTAAGGCACGTACTTCAAGTCTAATGCACAAATTCTAATGCTAACGCACGCAACCCTAGGTCAATGCACGTAAACCAATGCACGACACGTAATTCAATGAAATGCATGTAAATTAAGGTACGCCTCTTAAACCTAGGTTAAGGCACGTAGTTCAAGGTTAATACACACGAAACGAAGAGACACACGCAAATTGAGGTCTCACACGTAAATTAGGGTCATGGCATGTTTATCTAGGTATCGCATGTATATCGAGAATTAGGGCACACAATTCTAGGTTAAGGCACGTATAACGAGACATACACGAAAACCAAGACAGGCACGTAATCCAAGGTCGATCATACCGTTCTAGGTCTAAGGCACGCAAATCGAGGTAAGGCACGTTATTCGGGGTCGGGCCTCATAGCGTAACTCGTTACGGATCAAAAGTTATGGACACCGGAGCGACGGAGACCTAGTCCTAAGCCCCGCGCTCTCGGTTTGCGGGCCCAGCCCTCTATGTGAAGCCAAGTTTTCTTGCCCAAGGTGGCATGGGATTAGGTAATAGAAATTTGATGGATTAGGTTGTTGTCCTTTTAGCGGCTCACGACGTACGATCCGGGATGGAAAAACAGCGCAAAATAAGAAAAGTGTCTAGAAACTGAAGAAAACGTTCTAGTTTGGGCTCCGAAAATAGGCACAGCTGATCAGGCTTGTTGCCACAGTCGTAGAGCTCTTGGAGAGCTTTCCAACAGTATGCTGTGCACCATATAACTCCTTACGGATCAAAAGTTATGGGCACCGGAACGATGAAGACCTGGTCCTAAGCCCCACGCCATCGGTTTGCGGTCCTAGCCTCTACGTGAACTGAAGTTTTCTTGCCCAAGGTGGAGTGGGATTCGGTAATAGAAATGTGATGGATTAGGTTGTCGTCCATTTCGCGGCTCACGACGTACAATCCGTGACTGAAAAACAACGCAAAAGAAGAAAAGTATCCCAAAACTGATGAAAACGTTCGATTTTAGGCTCTAAAAATTGGCGCAATAGAGCAGGCTTGCTTCCATGGTCGTAGAGCTCTCGAAGAGCTTTCCAACGGTATGCTTTGCGCCGCGTAACTCCTTACGGATCAAAATTTATAGGCACCGGAGCGACGGAGACCTGGTCCTAAGCCCTACGCCCTCGGTTTGCCGGCTCAGCCTCTACGTGAAGAGAAGTTGTATTGCCCAACGTAGCCTAGGATTCGGAAATAGAAATATGATGGATTAGGTTGTCGTCCTTTTCGCGGCTCACGACGTACGATCCGGGACGGAAAACCAGCGCAAAAGACGAAAAGTGTCCCGAAACTAATGAAAACTTTAAACTTTGGGCTCCGAAAACTGGGGCAGCAGGGCAGGCTAACTGTCCATGTCGTAGAGCTCTCGAAGAACTTTCCAACGGTATGCTGTGCGCCGCGTATCTCCTTGCGGATCAAAAGTTATGGGCACCGAAGCGACGGAAACCATGTCCTAAGCCACACGCCCTCGGTTTGCGGCTCCAGCCTCTACGGGAAGCGATGTTGTCTTGCCCAAGGTGGCGTGGGATATGGTAATAGAAATGTGATGGATTAGGTTGTCGTCCTTTTCGCGGCTCAGGACGTACGATCCAGGCCGAAAAACAGCGTAAAAGACAAAAGTGTCCCAAAACTGATGAAAACATTCGATTTTGGGATTCGAAAAAAGACGCAGTTGTGCAGGCTTGCTGTCCCCATTGTAGAGCTCTCGGAGAGCTTTCCAACGGTATGCTGTGCGCCGCGTAACTCCTTACAGATCAAAAGTTATGGGCACCAGAGCGATGGAGACCTGGTCCTAAGCCCCACGCCCTCGGTTTGCGGGCCCAGCCTCCACGTGAAGAGAAGTTGTCTTACCCAGGTGGCGTGTTATTCGGTAATAGAAATGTAATGGATTAGGATGTCGTCCTTTTCGCGGCTCATGACGTACGATCCGGGATGGAAAAACAGCGCAAAAGAAGAAAAGTATCCAGAAATTGATGAAAACATTTCATTTTGGGCTCCGAAAATAGGCGCAGTAGATCAACCTTGCTGCCCCTATCGTAGAGCTCTTGGAGAGCTTTTCAACGGTATACTATGCGCCGTGTAACTCCTTACGGATCAAAAGTTATGGGCACCGGAGCGATGGAGACCTGGTCCTAAGTCCCACGCCATCGGTTTGCGGGCCCAGCCTCTACGTGAAGCGAAGTTGTCTTGCCCAAGATGGCGTGGTATTCGGTAATATAAATGTAATGGATTATGTTGTCGTCCTTTTCGCGGCTCATGACGATGATCCGGGACGGAAAAACAATGCAAAAGAAGAAAAGTGTCCAGAAACTGATGAAAACGTTCGATTTTGGACACCGAAAATAGGCGCAGCCAAGCAGGCTTGCTACCCTCGTCATAGAGCTCTCGGAGAGTTTTCCAACGGTATACTGTGCGCCACGTAACTCTTTACGGATCAAAAGTTATAGGCACCGAAGCGACGGAGACCTAGTCCTGAGCCCCACGCCCTCGGCTTGCGGGCCTAGCCTCTACATGAACCGAAGTTTTCTTGCCCAAGGTGGAGTGGGATTCGGTAATAAAAATGTGATGGATTAGGTAGTCGTCCATTTCGCGGCTCACGACGTACGATCCGTGACTGAAAAACAACGCAAAAGAAGAAATGTATCCTGAAAGTGATGAAAACGTTTGATTTTGGGCTCCGAAAATTGGCGCAATTGAGCAGGCTTGCTGCCACAGTCGTAGAGTTCTCGAAGATCTTTCCAACGGTATACCGTGCGCCGCATAACTCCTTACGGATCAAAAGTTATGGGCACCGGAGCGACGGAGACTTGGTCCTTAACCCTATGCCCTCGGTTTGCAGGCTCAGCCTCTACGTGAAGCGAAGTTGTCTTGCCCAAGGTAGCCTAGGATTCGGTAATAGAAATGTGATGAATTAGGTTGTCGTCCTTTTCGCGGCTCATGACGTACGATCCGGGACGGAAAAACAGCGCAAAAGACGAAAAGTGTCCCAAAACTGATGAAAACGTTAGATTTTGGGCTCCGAATGTAACACCCCGATCCCTCTCGAGACTGGGAGTTCTATCAATCAATCTAATCACAACCCAATTCCAAACCCGGGCAAAATTTTAGGGAAAGATTGACGAAGTATCCCCTGTTTCTAGGCGAAATGTAAAACCTGTAATAGCATAGAAGTGGACCAGCACCGTGTCCAACCATACAAACACCTCAAGGCCATCCAAGCCTTGGTTCTCAACAAGCGAACACAACCAAATATATACATTTCCAATTTAAAAGCTAACCTATCTCATTTCATCTTTGACAAGAACATTCATGCTTTACAATTAAACCATTCTAACTTATTGCATATAATAGACTATCATACCATTCTAACTCTTTTCATTTGGACATTACAAACATGCATTAAAGTTAAGCTATACTAACTAGATACATAATCTAACTTATCAAACTACTTCAACAATCTAATGAAACCTAAATTACATTCATTTTTACATTAAATACAAACAACACATGAACATACATCTTTGCATCTTTGACAACTCAAGCCACATAGCACGCAAGACAACTCTTCAAGCACGAACTTTCACGTAATCACGAACTTTCCAGCTAACATGGCATTTCTTGAAATGTGGTGGTAAGGAGTGAGTATACACAACACGTATACTCAGTGAGGGTGAGACAGATATCGAATTGGAGAGAAAGAAAGTTGTGCAATGCAAATAAGACAGTTAAGCAATATAACTGATAAATAAGCAATCAAGACAAACAATCAATACAATAAGCAATTACTGAAAGCATTAACACAACCATTCAAAGCTATACCACACTCTGAAGGCTGTGGTTCACTCATACGAGAAATGTACCATTTCATGAGCGATACATCAATCTCGAGCTTGATGTTGACAACGATGACAATAAGCGCGCAACCACCTTATAACTTCAGTTTGGAATACCCCGGAAGTATCCATCAATTCTACGACCCAAATCTCCCTAGGAGGCAACCCAAGAGAGAAAAGGGAATAGGAAACGGAGCTAGAGCAACCAACACTGTGGTAACACAATCCCACATCGAAAAATTAGGAAGTGGTACAGCTGGATATAAAGGTTCAAGTCCTTGTATCAGCCAACAGGCCTTTTCACGTGGGAGGCCACGTGGAGAACAAAACCGTGAGGGCTCGCCCGTGCGCCTAAGTGCGGGGTGTTCCAAAGCGGACAATATGTTGGTAGTATCGACTCGTGCGCCCCCTGTAGGAATGGTGATCGGGTCGTTACAAATGGTATCAGAGCCTACCACGTGCGAACGTGGCCTTGTGACGTTAGCCCGCGAGGGCGCGTGCCTCTTAAGGGGGGTGGAGTGTGCTAACACAATCCCACATCGAAAAATTAGGAAGTGGTACAGCTGGATATAAAGGTTCAAGTCCTTGTATCAGCCAACAGGCCTTTTCACGTGGGAGACCACGTGGAGAACAAAACCGTGAGGGCTCGCCCGTGCGCCTAAGTGCGGGGTGTTCCAAAGCGGACAATATATTGGTAGTATCGACTCGTGCGCCCCCTGTGGGAATGGTGATCGGGTCGTTACAAACACTGGCAGCCCGAGACTACCCAGAGAGGCCCATCACTCACGCGCCTGACACTATGCAATGCAAGACACGACACAAGGCGATAACGAGCGATAGTACAACAATACAGATTAGAGGAGATAAACGACATATCAAACATTTACAACTAATACTAGCATTCAATTAACTTTTAAAGCATAACTATCTTTAATAGCAACAATAACACCAATTAAACAAGCAACAGCAGTTCAAACACGAAAACGACAAATATCACTATTCAATCCCTAACTTCCAAAGGCAATTACGAGCAAACAAGCTACGGGGTTAGGAAACCGATTTCACTACATTCACTCAGGCACTACAAGGTACGTTTTTTATGTCACTAAACTTCACTTTCTCACCCGAGGCCCGAAAGTCCACCTACTGCGTTTGAACTATAGCTATGTTAACCGGTCATTCAATCAACGCCACAACAGCGCCAAAAGTGCTTCCATACCCTCAATTGCAAAACCCCCAACTCAATTCGAGCACGGTCAACTTTTGGTCAAACGGCCCCTTTACGTTTCTTTGTCTAATTTTCAATTTTAACAAAGGCCGATCCATTTTTATCGCACATTTTATCTTTCTATCACTAATGGCACCTATCCAAATCAAGCAATCGCAATTCGGATCGAAATCCAAAATTCTAGGGTTTACTATTCATAATTCACTATTCATTATTTTTCTCCAATTTCAAATACGCAGTTTCAACCGTAAAAATTGCTAAATAACTATCAAGCAATGCTCTACGAACCCTAAAGAAGCATTTCCAATCAATTTCAAGCATTATAACGCATTAAATATCAAATCTAAAAATTTGAATCAAAAATCAAATTTCATATAATATGCACAAAAGCGTGAAAACCCTCACAGAGATTGAAGACCAAGACCCGCAAGGACCCGAGCCACGACCCCCGAGCAATTCCACGTGCAATTGTAGAAGAAAATGCAAGAAAAATGTTTTCCTTTTCTCCTTGAGACCATTCGGCCATGGCAAGGACATGGATGGCATTCGTGGTTTTGTTTTTTTTTTTTATTTTAGCCTTGTTTTATTATTTAAAAGGTGACAAGGGCATTTTGGTCATTTGTAAAATCAAGCTTTAGTTAAAAATGGTCAAATAAGCTTATTTTAATGCCATTAAATCTAATTCAAGTTAAAACAATGCAATTAAATGAAAAACAACTAAAACTAGTTAAATTAAGCTAAAAATATTTTCCACTAAGTCCGAAGAATATTTCTCTAACTCTCATTTTCGAAATACTACGATCGAACGATCATTAAACAATCACTAATCAAATGATGTGCAATAACATAAAACTATAATTTTTGAAAAGCAGAATAGTAGAATCGTTTAAAATTTACCCCGGCTCAGAGTTACTTTTCTCATTTAATTGAAAACTGAGTAATTTTAATGCAAGGCAACCAAAACCGATTATTAAAATAATCAAAACAATCAAAGTAATCAATATTCATTTAAAATAATTAATTTAACTATTTCTAGAATATTTTAAAGAATTATGAAGTTAATATTAAGTTACAAATGAATAAGTTAATATAAACACGTAGTCAAATAAAATTAAACACTAACATTTAAGATGACGCTTAATTAATCACAAGAGAATAAATTCAATTACTATAATTATTAGAAATAGGTAATAATCTTTTAATTAATTAATATAAATCTTTTTGAATTCTTCTAAAAGAAATAGCAGAACAGTGAAAATTAGATGATTTAACTAATTAAACATTTAATTAAATGTAGTCAAATGCCATTAAATGCATGCCGGTTTCGGGTTATCACATCCTTCCCCCCTTAAAACAATTGCGTCCTCGCAATTCTTCTTCCAATAGAACTCAACATCATCTGAAATTCAATTCTGACTAATCTTCATCAGTTGAAGAATCCCGTTGACACGAATATCGAAAAAGAATAAAATTCCAACCAAGAGCGCTGAGATAATACCAATAAAGACTAAAACAAAGATATTGTAGATGTCATTAATACCGCACAATAACGACAAGAAGAATACCCCACACATGAATCTCTAGTAGAAGTTCAACTGTTACTGCCCGAGAATTCCCAAGCAAGAAGCCAAATAAAGGCTCTAGAGAATACCAAATAGATCCCCAAATAAAAATCTTATTAGACATGAATGCCATAATAGAATCCCAACTAAAGGTACCGAGAACATACCAATAAACAATCTGAAGCAGAGTCTAAACAAGAATCCCAAGTACTGCTCAGGAAGACTCCAGACAAGAAATTCAGTCAATCATATTACAGAGGTTTCAAGGAAGTCTTTCAAAATATATAGCTCAAGAAGCATCTGAATAGGGAATCCATAATGTACGTCAACATATATATAATTATCAAAAGTCCATGAATGAACACCAAGTTAAATAGCCAAGTAGATTTCCCCAAAATAATACTGCTACCGAATATTGGGTAAAATACTAGAGGAAATGCCGTGCAGGTGCACCATATACTATTGAGGAGTTCCAATCATGATTGCCAATAAAATATCAAGAAAGACTAGAGCAAATATATTGTAGACAATATTATGCAACAAGTCCAATAAGAGCTCTGATTGCCAAATCCACTGAGAAATGTCCACAAGGAATACCAAAGTAGTACGCCTCACACAAAACTGATCATTGTAAGCAGACCCAAATCAAAGTTCCCCATAAGAATGTAGAAAGAACACCAAAGGTTGATTAAAATCCCAACCAAGTCTCCCACGAAATGCCAATATAAAAATACCCGATGAATGCCCAATCAAGAAGACATTTAAGAAAATGCTCCAAAAAATAATCATGTAGAACTCCAAAGGAAGTCATTTACACAAAGCATAGAAGATAACCTTCAAGGAACCCCAATAAACAAATTCCAGCTATAAATGTCAACTCCCAAATAAAGGCCTAGTTGAGCACTGCTCGTTTCCGTCAATCCAAATAACTTGGGCTTGCTACTAACCACTTCTCTTCAGGGGAGGAAGAAGACTTACTTACCATTTCCATGGAACATGTATGAATGGCAGGATATCACATTTATACACATGCCATAAACTATTATGCAAGCAAGTTTGTAAAACAGTTTATTCATCAAAGTCACTCAAGCACGACAATCAAGTCAAGCACAACATAATCAATTCAAATCACGGCATAACCAATTCAAGACATTTCAATACACACATTACAAGCAATACTTCAAGCAAATAACAATTCACGAGGTCGATTCGATTCACGATGCCAATTCAATAGGTCAATTCAATGCACAACTAGACACTTCACTTTACTTGAGAAACATTTAACACATAACACATAATTATATCACATAGGTGCATAGATTCAAATCAAGACACACAATCTCACATACAAGCATACACTTTCAAGACACACTTATCAAGCACACATTCAAGGATCACTACCCACCAGACCGAGGACCCTGTCCCGGCTTATGAGCTAAACAAGCTCTGATACCACCTGTAACACACCGATCCCTCTCGAGACCGGGAGTTCTATCAATCAATCTAATCACAATCCAATTCCAAACCCGGGCAAAATTTTAGGGAAAGACGGACAGAGTCTCCCCTGTTTTTAGGCGAAATGTAAAACCTGTAATAGCAAATAAGTGGACTAGCACCGTGTCCAACCATACAAACACCTCAAGGCCATCCGAGCCTTGGTTCTCAACAAGCGAACACAACCAAATATACATTTCCAATTTAAAAGCTAACCTATCTCTTTTCATCTTTGACAAGAACATTCATGCTTTACAATTAAACCATTCTAACTTATTGCATATAATAGACTATCATACCATTCTAACTCTTTTCCTTTGGACATTACAAACATGCATTAAAGTTAAGCTATACTAACTAGATACATAATCTAACTTATCAAACTACTTCAACAATCTAATGAAACCTAAATTATATTCCTTTTTACATTAAATACAAACAACACATGAACATACATCTTTGCATCTTTGACAACTCAAGCCACATAGCACGCAAGACAACTCTTCAATCACGAACTTTCATGTAATCACGAACTTTCCAGCTAACATGGCATTTCTTGAAATGTGGTGGTGAGGAGTGAGTATACACAACACGTATACTCAGTGAGGGCGAGACAGATATCGAATTGGAGAGAAAGAAAGTCGTGCAATGCAAATAAGACAGTTAAGCAATATAACTGATAAATAAGCAATCAAGACAAACAATCAATACAATAAGCAATTACTGAAAGCATTAACACAACCATTCAAAGCTATACCACACTCTGAAGGCTATTGTTCACTCATACGAGCAATGTACCATTTCACGAGCGATACATCAATCTCGAGCTTGATGTTGACAACGATGACAATAAGCGCGCAACCACCTTATAACTTCAGTTTGGAATACCCTGGAAGTATCCATCAATTCTACGACCCAAATCTCCCTGGGAGGCAACCTAAGGGAGAAAATGGAATAAGACACGGAGCTAGAGCAACCAACACTGGCAGCCCGAGACTACCCAGAGAGGCCCATCACTCACGCGCCTGACACTATGCAATGCAAGACACGACACAAGGCGATAACGAGCGATAGCACAACAATACAGCTTAGAGGAAATAAACGACATATCAAGCATTTACAACTAATACTAGCATTCAATTAACTTTTAAAGCATAACTATCTTTAATAGCAACAATAACACCAATTAAACAAGCAACAGCAGTTCAAACACGAAAACGACAAATATCACTATTCAATCCCTAACTTCCAAAGGCAATTACGAGCAAATGAGCTACGGGGTTAGGAAACCGATTTCACTACATTCACTCAGGCACTACAAGGTACCTTTTTATGTCACTAAACTTCACTTTCTCACCCGAGGCCCGAAAGTCCACCTACTGCATTTGAACTACAGCTATGCTAACCGGTCATTCAATCAACGCCACTACAGCGCCAAAAGTGCTTCCATACCTTCAATTGCAAAACCCCCAACTCAATTCGAGCACGGTCAACTTTTGGTCAAACGACCCCTTTACGTTTCTTTGTCTAAGTTCCAATTTTAACAAAGGTCGATCCATTTTTATCGTACATTTTATCTTTCTATCACTAATGGCACCTATCCAAATCAAGCAATCGCAATTCGGATCGAAATCCGAAATTCTAGGATTTACTATTCATAATTCACTATTCATTATTTTTCCCCAATTTCAAATACGTAGTTTCAACCGTAAAAATTGCTAAATAACTATCAAGCAATGCTCTACGAACCCTAAAGAACCATTTTCAATCAATTTCAAGCATTATAACGCATTAAATATCAAATCTAAAATTTTGAATCAAAAATCAAATTTCATATAATATGCCCAAAAGCGTGAAAACCCTCACAGAGATTGAAGACCAAGACCCGTAAGGACCCGAGCCACGACCCCCGAGCAATTCTATGCGCAATTGTAGAAGAAAATGCAAGAAAAATGTTTTCCTTTTCTCCTTGAGACCATTCGGCCATGGCAAGGACATGGATGGCATTTGTGGTTTTGTTTTTTTTTATTTTAGCCTTGTTTTACTATTTAAAAGGTGACAAGGGCATTTTGGTCATTTGCAAAATCAAGCTTTAGTTAAAAATGGTCAAATAAGCTTATTTTAATGCCATTAAATCTAATTCAAGTTAAAACAATGCAATTAAATGAAAAACAACTAAAACTAGTTAAATTAAGCTAAAAATATTTTCCACTAAGTCCGAAGAATATTTCTCTAACTCTCATTTTCGAAATACTACGATCGAACGATCGATAAACGATCGCTAATCAAATGATGTGCAATAACATTAAACTATAATTTTTGAAAAGCAAAATAGTAGAATCGTTTAAAATTTACCCCGACTCGGAGTTACTTTTCTCATTTAATTGAAAACTGAGTAATTTTAATGCAAGGCAACCAAAACCGATTATTAAAATAATCAAAACAATCAAAGTAATCAATATTCATTTAAAATAATTAATTTAACTATTTCTAGAATATTTTAAAGAATTATGAAGTTAATATTAAGTTACAAATGAATAAGTTAATATAAACACGTAGTCAAATAAAATTAAACACTAACATTTAAGATGACGCTTAATTAATCACAAGAGAATAAATTCAATTACTATAATTATTAGAAATATGTAATAATCTTTTAATTAATTAATATAAATCTTTTTTTATTCTTCTAAAAGAAATAGCAGAACAGTGAAAATTAGATGATTTAACTAATTAAACATTTAATTAAATGTAGTCAAATACCATTAAATGCATGCCGGTTTCGGGTTATCACACCGAAAACTGGCGCAGCATTGCAGGCTAGCTGTCTCCGTCGTAGAGTTCTCGGAGAACTTTGCAACGGTATGGTGTGCGATGCGTAACTCCTTACGGATCAAAAATTATGGGCACCGGAGCGACGGAGACATGGTCCTAAGCCCCACGCCCTTGGTTTGAGGCCCCAGCCACTACGGGAAGCGATATTGTCTTGCCCAAGGTGGCATGGGATTTCGTAATAGAAATGTGATGGATTAGGTTGTCGTCCTTTTCGCAGCTCACGACGTACGATCTAGGTTGAAAAACAGCGTAAAAGACAAAAGTGTCCCGAAACTGATGAAAATGTTCGATTTTGGGCTTCGAAAAAAGGCGTAGTCGAGCAGGCTTGCTATCCCCGTTGTAAAGCTCTTGGAGAGCTTTCCAACGATATCATGTGTGCCACGTAACTTCTTACAGATCAAAAGTTATGGGCACCGGAGCGACGGAGACCTGGTCCTAAGCCCCACGCCCTCGGTTTGCGGGCCCAGCCTCTACGTGAAGCGAAGTTGTCTTGCCCAGGTAGCGTGTTATTCGGTAATAGAAATGTAATAGATTAGGTTGTCGTCCTTTTCGTAGCTCACGACGTACGATTCTGGACGGAAAAATAGCGCAAAAGAATAAAAGTGTCCAGAAACTGATGAAAACGTTTGATTTTGAACTCCAAAAATAGGTATAGTCGATCAGCCTTGCTGCCCCCATCGTAGAGCTCTCGGAGAGCTTTTCAACGGTATGCTATGCGCCACGTCACTCCTTACAGATCAAAAGTTATGGGCACCGGAGCGACGGAGACCTGGTCTAAAGCCCCACGCCCTCGGTTTGCAGGCCCAGCCTCTACGTGAACCGAAGTTATCTTGCCCAAGGTGGAGTGGGATTCAGTAATAGAAATGTGATGGATTAGGTTGTCATCCTTTTCGCGGCTCACGACGTTCGATCCGTGACGGAAAGACAATGCAAAAGAAGAAAAGTATCCCGAAACTGATGAAAACGTTCGATTTTGGGCACCAAAAACAGGCACAGCAAAGCAGGTTTTTTGCCCCCATCGTAGAGCTCTCGTAAAGCATTCCAACGGTATGTTGTGTGCCACGTAACTCCTACGAATCAAAAGTTATGGGTACTGGAGCGACGGAGACCTAGTCCTAAGCCCCACGCCATCGGTTTGCGGCCTCAGCCTCTACGGGAAGTGAAGTTTCTTGCCCAAGGTGGCATGGGATTTGGTAATAGAAATGTTATGGATTAAGTTGTCGTTCTTATCGAGGCTTACGACATACGATCCAGGACCGAAAAATAGCGCAAAAGAAGAAAAGTGTCCCGAAACTGATGAAAACGTTCGATTTTGATCTTCGAAAATGGGCGCAGCTGAGCAAGTTTGCTGCCCCTATCGTAGAGCTCTCAGAGAGCTTTCCAATGGTATGATGTGCGCTGCATAACTCCTTACGGATCAAAAGTTATGCGCACCGGAGCGACAGAGAACTGGTCCTTAGCCCCATGCCCTCGGTTTGCGAACCCAGCCTCTATGTGAAGTGAAGTTGTCTTGCCCAAGATGGCGTGGTATTCGGTAATAGAAATGTAATGGATTATGTTGTTGTCCTTTTCGCGGCTCACGACGTACGATTCGGGACGGAAAAACAGCACAAAAGAAGAAAAGTGTCCAGAAACTAATGAAAACGTTCGATTTTGGGCTACAAAAACAAGTGCAGTCGAGCAATATATATGCCCCCGTCGTAGAGCTCTCAAAGAGATTTCCAACGGTATACTGTGTGCCGCGTAACTCCTTACGGATTAAAAGTTATGGGCACCAGAGCGACGGAGACCTGGTCCTAAGCCCCACGCCCTCGGTTTACGGGCCCAGCCTCTACGTGAAGCGAAGTTGTCTTGCCCAAGTTGGCATGGGATTTGATAATAGAAATGTGCTCGATTAGGTTGTCGTCCTTTCGCGGCTCACGACGTACGATCCGTGACGAAAAAACAGCGTAAAAGAATAAAAGTGTCGACAAACTAATGAAAACGTTTGATTTTGGGCTCCAAAATTAGGCATAGCTGAGCAGGCTTGTTGCCCTCATCGTAGAGCTCTCGGAGTGCTTTCCAACGGTATGCTGTGCGCCGCGTAACTCCTTACGGATCAAAAGTTATGGGCACCGGAGCCACGGAGACCTTGTCCTAAGCCCCATGCCCTCGGTTTGCGGGCCCAGCCTCTACGTGAAGTGAAGTTGGCATGGGATTCAGAAATAGAAATATGCTGGATTAGGTTGTCGTCCTTTCCGCGGCTCACGATGTACGATTCGGGACGAAAAAATAGCACAAAAGAAGAAAATTATTCAAAAACTGATGAAAATGTTTGATTTTGGGCTACGAAAACAAGCGCAGCCGAGCAAGATCTCTGCCCCCATAGTAGAGCTCTCAGAGAGCTTTCCAACGGTATACTGTGTGCCGTGTAACTCCTTACGGATTAAAAGTTATGGGCACCGGAGCGACGTAGACCTGGTCCTAAGCACCACGCCCTCGGTTTACGGGCCCAGCCTCTACATGAAGTGAAGTTGTCTTGCCCAAGTTGGCGTGGGATTCGGTAATAGAAATGTGCTGGATTAGGTTGTCCTCCTTTTCGCGGCTCACGACGTACGATCCGTGACGGAAAAATGAGTAAAAGAAGAAAAGTGTCCACAAACTAATGAAAACGTTTGATTTTGGGCTCCAAAAATAGGCGTAGTCGAGTACGCTTGTTGCCCCCGCCGTAGAGCTCTCGGAGAGCTTTTCAACGGTATGCTATGCGCCGCGTCACTCCTTACAGATCAAAAGTTATAGGCACCGGAGCGACGGAGACCTAGTCCAAAGCCCCATGCCCTCGGTTTGCAGGCCCAGCCTCTACGTGAACAGAAGTTATCTTGCCCAAGGTGGAGTGGGATTCGGTAATAGAAATGTGATGGATTAAGTTGTCGTCCTTTTCGCGGCTCACGACGTTCGATCCATGACGAAAAAACAACGTAAAAGAAGAAAAGTATCTCAAAACTGATGAAAACGTTCGATTTTGGGCTCCAAAAAAGGCACAGAAAAGTAGGTTTTCTGCCACCATCGTAGAGCTCTCGGAAAGCATTCCAACGGTATGCTGTGTGCCGCGTAACTCCTTACGAATCAAAAGTTATGGGTACCGGAGCGACGGAGACCTGATCCTAAGCCCCACGCCCTCGGTTTACGGCCTCAGCCTCTACGGGAAGTGAAGTTTCTTGCCCAAGGTGGCATGGGATTTGGTAATAGAAATGTGATGGTTTAAGTTGTCGTCATTATCGAGGCTCACGACGTACGATCCAGGACCCAAAAATAGCACAAAAAAAGAAAAGTGTCTCGAAACTGATGAAAACGTTTGATTTTGGGCTTCGAAAATGGGCACAGCCAAGCAAGTTTGCTGCCCCCATCGTAGAGCTCTCGGAAAGCTTTCCAACGGTATGCTGTGCGCTGTGTAACTCCTTACGGATCAAAAGTTATGGGCACCGGAGTGACAGAGACCTGGTCATAAGCCCCACGCCCTCGTTTTGCGGACCCAGCCTCTATGTGAAGCGAAGTTGTCTTGCCCAAGGTGGCGTGGTATTCGGTAATAGAAATGTAATGGATTAGGTTGTCATCCTTTTCGCTACTCACGACGTACGATCCGGGACGAAAAAACAGCGCAAAAGAATAAAAGTGTCCAGAAACTAATGAAAACATTTGATTTTGGGCTCCAAAAATAGGCGTAGCCGAGCAGGCTTGCTGCCCCCATCGTAGAGCTCCCGGAGAGCTTTCCAACAGTACACTGTGCGTCGCATAACTTCTTACGGATCAAAAGTTATGGGCACTAGAGCCACAGAGACCTGGTCCTAAGCCCCACACACTCGGTTTGCGGGCCCAGCCTCTACGTGAAGCGAAGTTGTCTTGCCCAAGTTGGTGTGGTATTCAGAAAT
This sequence comes from Ehretia macrophylla, assembly GCA_037974665.1. Taxonomy (NCBI): domain Eukaryota; kingdom Viridiplantae; phylum Streptophyta; class Magnoliopsida; order Boraginales; family Ehretiaceae; genus Ehretia; species Ehretia macrophylla. The sequence continues at coordinate 39,482,022 of CM075773.1, read as the reverse complement.
AGAAATGTGCTGGATTAGGTTGTCGTCCTTTTCGCCGCTCAAGACGTATGATTCGGGATGGAAAAACAGCACAAAAGAAGAAAAGTGTCCAGAAACTGATGAAAATGTTAGATTTTGTGCTACGAAAACAACTGCAGCCGAGCAAGATCTCTGCCCCCGTCGTAGAGCTCTCAGAGAGCTTTCCAACGGTATACTGTGTGCCGCGTAACTCCTTACAGATTAAAAGTTATGGGCACTGGAGCAACGGAGACCTGGTCCTAAGCCCCACGCCCTCGGTTTACGGGCCCAGCCTCTACGTGAAGTGAAGTTGTCTTGTCCAAGTTGGCGTGGGATTCGGTAATAGAAATGTGCTGGATCAGGTTGTCGTCGTTTTCGCAGCTCACGACGTACGATCTGTGACGGAAAAACAGCGTAAAAGAAGAAAAGTGTCCACAAACTAATGAAAACGTTTGATTTTGGGCTCTGAAAATAGGTGCAGCTGAGTAGGCTTGTTGCCCCCGTCGTAGAGCTCTCGGAGAGCTTTGCAACGGTATGCTGTGCGCCGTGTAACTCCTTACGGATCAAAAGTTATTGGCACCGGAGCCATGGAGACCTTGTCCTAAGCCCCACGCCCTCGGTTTACGGGCCCAGCCTCTACGTGAAGCGAAGTTGCCTTGCCCAAGTTGGCATGGGATTCAGTAATATAAATGTGCTGGATTAGGTTGTCGTCCTTTTCGCGACTCTCGACGTATGATCCAGGACGAAAAAATAGCGCAAAAGAATAAAAATGTCCAAAAACTGATGAAAACATTCGATTTTGGGCTCCGACGACAAGTGCAGCTGAGCAGGCTTGCAGCCCCCATCGTAGAGCTCTCGGAGAGCTTTCCAACGGTTTACTGTGTGCCGCGTAACTCCTTACAGATCAAAAGTTATAGGCACCGGAGCGACGGAGACCTTGTCCTAAGCCCCATGCCCTCGATTTGCGGGCCCAGCCTCTACGTGAACCGAAATTGTCTTGCCCAAAGAGGAGTCGGATTCGGTAATAGAAATGTGATGGATTAGGTTGTCGTTCTTTTCGTGGCTCACGACGTACGATCCGAGACAGAAAAACAGCACAAAAGAATAAAATTGTCCCAAAATTGATAAAAACTTTCAATTTTGAGCTCCGAAAATAGGCGCAGCAAAGTAAGGCTTTCTGTCCCCATTGTAGAGCTCTCGGAGAGCTTTCCAACGGTATGCTGTGTATCACGTAACTCCTTACGAATCAAAGGTTATGGGCACCGGAGCAACGGAGACCTGGTCCTAAGCCCTACGCCCTCGGTATTGCAGGCCCAACCTCTACGTGAAACGAAGTTGTCTTGCCCAAGGTGGCCTAGGATTAGGTAATAGAAATGTGATGGATTATGTTGTCGTCCTTTTCGCGGCTCACGACGTACGATCCGAGATGGAAAAATAGCTCAAAAGAAGAAATGTGTCCCGAAATCAATGAAAACGTTCGATTTTGGGTGACGAAAATAGGCGCAGCTATGCAGGCTCGCTACCCTAGTCGTAGAGCTCTCGAAGAACTTTTCGACGGTATGCTGTGCGCCGCGTAACTCCTTACGGATCAAAAGTTATGGGCAGTGGAGCGACGGAGACCTGGTCTAAAGCCCCACGTCCTCGGTTTACGACCCCAGCCTCTACGGCAAGTGATGCAGTCTTGCCCAAGGTGGCATGGGATTTGGTAATAGAAATGTAATGGATTAGGTTGTCGTCCTTTTCGCGGCTCACGACGTACCATCGAGGCCTGAAAAACAGCTCAAAAGAATAAAAGTGTCCCGAAACTGATTAAAATGTTTGATTTTGGGCTCCGAAAATAGGTGCAGCCGAGTAAGCTTGCTGCCCTTGTTGTAGAGCTCTCGGAGAGCTTTCCAACGGTATGCTGTGCGCCACATAACTCCTTACAGATCAAAAGTTATGGGCACCGGAGCGACGGAGAGCTGGTCCTAAGCCCCATGCCCTCGGATTGCGGGCCCAGCCACTACGTGAAGAGAAGTTGTCTTGCCCAACGTGGCGTGGGATTCGGTAATAGAAATGTGATGGACTAGGTTGTCATTCTTTTCGCGGCTCACGACGTACAATCCAGCACAGAAAAACAGCGCAAAAGATGAAAAGTGTTCCAAAATTGATGAAAACATTCAATTTTGGGCTCCGAAAATAGGAACAGCTGATCAAGCTTCCAACCCCCGTTGTAGAGCTCTAGGAGAGCATTCCAACGGTATGTTGTGCGCCACGTAACTCCTTACGGATCAAAAGTTATGGCCACCGGAGCGACGGAGACCTGGTCCTAAGGCCCACGCCCTCAATTTGCGGGCCAAGCCTGTACGTGAAGCGAAGTTGTCTTACCCAACATGGCGTGGGATTCGGTAATAGAAATGTGATGGATTCGGTTGTCGTCCTTTTTGAGGCTCACGACGTACGATCCAAGATGAAAAAATTGCGCAAAAGAAGAAAAGTGACCTGAAACTGATGAAAACGTTCAATTTTGGGCTCCAAAAATAGGCAAAGCTGAGCAAGTTTGCTGCGCACATGGTAGAGCTCTTGGAGAGCTTTCCAACGGTATGCTGTGCGCCGCGCAACTCCTTACGAATCAAAAGTTATGGGCACCGGAGCGACGAAGACCTGGTCCTAAGCCCCACGGCCTCGGATCGCGGCCCCATCCTCTACGGGAAGTGAAGTTTCTTGCCCAAGGTGGCATCATATTTGGTAATAGAAATGTGATGGATTAGGTTGTCATCTTTTTGAAGCTCATGACGTACGATCCAAGACGGAAAATTAGCGCAAAAGAAGAAAAGTGTCCCAAAACTGATAAAAATGTTCAATTTTGGGCTCCGAAAATAGGCGCAGCCGAGCAGATTTGCTACCCCCATCGTAGAGCTCTCATAGAGCTTTCCAACGGTATGCTGTGCGCCGTGCAACTCCTTACGGATCAAAAGTTATGGGCACCGGAGCCACAGAGACCTGTTCCTAAGCCCCACGCCCTCGGTTTGCGGGCCTAGCCTCTACGTAAAGCAAAGTTGTCTTGCCCAAGGTGGCGACGGATTCTGTAATAGAAATGTGCTGGATTAGGTTGTCGTCCTTTTTGCGGCTCACGACGTACGATCTAGGATGAAAAAACAGCGCAAAAGAAGAAAATGGTCAAAAAACTGACGAAAATGTTTGATTTTGGGCTCTGAAAATAGGCCCAGCCAAGCAAGCTTGATTCCCTCGTCGTAGAGCTCTCGGAGAGCTTTCCAACGGTATGCTATGCGACGCGTAACTCCTTACGGATCAAAATTTATGTGCACCGGAGCGACGGAGACCTGGTCCTAAGCCCAACGCCCTCGGATCGCGGCCCCAGCCTCTACGGGAAGCAAAATTTCTTACCCAAAGTGGAATCAGAGTTGGTAAAAGAAATGTGATGGATTAGGTTGTCGTCCTTTTCGAGGCTCACGACGTACGATCCAGGACGAAAAATTAGCGAAAATAAGAAAAGTATCCCAAAACTGATAAAAACGTTCGATTTTGGGCTCCAAAAATAGGCGCAGCCGAGCAGATTCGCTACCCCTATTGTAGAGCTCTCAGAGAGCTTTCCAACGGTATGTTGTGTACCGCGTAACTCCTTAAGGATAAAAAGTTATGGGCACCGGAGCCATAGAGACCTGTTCCTAATCCCCACACCCTCGGTTTGCGGGCCCAGCCTCTACGTGAAGCAAAGTTGTCTTTCCAAGGTGGCGTGGGATTCGGTAATAGAAATGTGCTGGATTAGGTTGTCTTCCTTTTTGCGGCTCACGACGTACGATCCGGGATGAAAAAATAGCGCAAAAGAAGAAAAGTGTCAAGAAACTGATGAAAATTTTCAATTTTGGGCTCCGAAAACAGTCGCAGCCGAGCAAGCTTGCTACCCTCGTCGTAGAACTTTCGGAGAGCTTTCCAACAGTATGTTGTGCGCCGCGTAACTCCTTACGGATCAAAAGTTATGGGCACCGGAGCAATGGAGACCTGGTCCTAAGCCCCACGCCCTCGGTTTGCGGTCCCAGCCTCTACTTGAAGCGAAGTTGTTTTGCCCAAGGTGGCATGTTATTCGGAAATAGAAATGTAATGGATTAGGTGGTCGCCCTTTTCGCGGCTCACAACGTACGATCCGGGACGGAACAACAGCGCAAAGGAAGAAAAGTTTGCAGAAACTGATGAAAACGTTTGATTTTGGGCTCCGAAAATAGGCGCAGCAGAGTATGCTTGCAGCCCCCGTCGTAGAGCTCTTGGAGAGCTTTCTAACGGTATGCTGTGCGTCGCGTAACTCCTTACGGATCAAAAGTTATGGGCACCGGAGCGACGGAGACCTGGTCTTAAGCCCCACGACCACGGTTTACGGGCCTAGCCTCTACGTGAAGCGAAGTTGTCTTGCCCAATGTGGCGTGGGATTCGGTAATAGAAATGTGCTGGATTAGGTTGTCGTCCTTTTCGCGGCTCACGACGTACGATCCGGGACCAAAAAACAACGCAAAAGATGAAAAGTGTTTGGAAACTGATGAAAATGTTCGATTTTGGGCTCCAAAAATAGGCCGAGCAGAGCAGGCTTGCTGCCCCCGTCGTAGAGCTCTCGGAGAACTTTCCAACGGTATGTTGTGTGCCGCGTAAGTCCTTACAGATCAAAAGTTATGGTCACCGGAGCGAAGGAGACCTGGTCCTAAACCCCACACTCTCGATTTACGGGCCCAGCCTCTACGTGAAGCGAAGTTGTCTTGCCCAAGGTGAAGTGAAATTCGGTAATAGAAATGTGATGGATTAGGTTGTCGTCCTTTTCGCGACTGACGACGTATAATCCGGGATAGAAAAACAGTGCAAAAGAATAAAAGTGTCTCGAAACTAATGAAAACGTTTGATTTTGGGCTCCGAAAATAGGCGCAGCAAAGAAGGCTTTCTGCTCCCATTGCAAAGCTCTCATAGAGCTTTCCAACGGTATACTGTGTGCCGCGTAACTCCTTACGGATCAAAAGTTATGGGAATCGGAGCGACGAAGACCTGGTCATAAGCCCCACGCCCTTGGATCGCGGCCCCAGCCTCTACGGGAAGCGAAGTTTCTTGCCCAAGGTGGCGTGAGATTTGGTTATAGAAATGTGATGGATTAGGTTGTCGTCCTTTTTGAGGCTCACGACGTACGATCCAGGACGAAAAAATAGCACAAAAGAAGAAAAGTGTCCCAAAATTGATGAAAATGTTCAATTTTGGGCTCCGAAAACAGGCGCAACCGAGCAGGTTTGCTGCCCCCTACGTAAAGCTCTCGGAGAGCTTTCCAACGGTATGCTGTGCGCCTCTTAACTCCTTACGGATCAAAAGTTATGGGCACCGCAGCCACAGAGACCTGTTCCTAAGCCCACGCCCTCGGTTTGCAGGCCCATCCTCTACGTGAAGCAAAGTTGTCTTGCCCAAGGTGGCATGGGATTCGGTAATAGAAATATGCTGGATTAGGTTGTCGTCCTTTTCGCGGCTCACGACGTACGATTCGCGACGGAAAAATAGCGCAAAAGGAGAAAAGTGTCCAGAAACTGATGAAAACGTTCAATTTTGGGCTACTAAAACAGGTGCAGCCGAGCAGGCTTGCTGCCCCCGTCGTAGAACTCTCGGAGAGCTCTCCAACGGTATGCTGTGCGACGTGTAACTCCTTACGGATCAAAAGATATGGGCACCGGAGCCGCTAAGGCCTGGTCCTAAGCCCCACGCCCTCAGTTTGCGGGCCTAGTCTCTACGTGAAACAAAGTTGTCTTGCCCAAGGTGGCGTGGGAATCGGTAATAGAATGTGTTGGATTAGGTTGCCGTCCTTTTCGCAGCTCACAACGTACGATCCGGGACCAAAAAATAGCGCAAAATGAGAAAAGTGTCCAAAAACTGAAGAAAACGTTCAATTTTGGGCTCCAAAAACAGGCGAAACTAAGCAGGCTTGCTACCTCCATCGTAGTACTCTCGGAGAGCTTTCCAACGGTATGCTGTGCGCCACGTAACGGCTTACAGATAAAAAGTTATGGGCACCGGAGCAACGGTGACCTGGTCCTAAGCCCCACGCCCTCGGTTTGCGGGCCCAGCCTCTACGTGAAACGAAGTTTTCTTGCCCAATGTGGAGTGGGATTCGATAATAGAAATGTGATGGATTAGGTTGTCGTCCTTTTCGCAGCTCACGCCGTACGATCTGGGACGGAAAAACAGCGCAAAAGAAGAAAAGTGTCCCGAAACGGATGAAAATTTTCAATTTTGGGCTCCGAAAATTGGTGCAGCCAAACAAGCTTACTGCCCCATCGTAGAGCTCTCGGAGAGCTTTCCAACGATATGTTGTGTGCAGCGTAACTCCTTACTGATCAAAATTTATGGGCATTGGAGCCACGGACACCTGGTCCTAAGCCCCATGCCCTCGGTTTGCGGGCCCAGCCTCTACGTGAAGCGAAGTTGTCTTGCCTAAGGTGGCATGGGATTCGGTGAGAGAAATGTGATCGATTAGGTTGTTGTCCTTTTCGCGGCTCACGACGTACGATCCGGGACGGAAAAACAACGCAAAAGGATAAAAGTGTCCAGAAACTATGAAAACGTTCAATTTTGGGCTAAAAAATAGGCACAGCCGTGCAGGCTTGCTATCCCCGTCGTAGAGCACTCGGAGAGCTTTCCAACGATATGCTGTGTGTCGCGTAACTCCTTACGGATCAAAAGTTAAGAGCACCGAAGCGACGGAGACTTGGTCCTCACTCCCACACCCTCGGTTTGTGGGCCCAGCCTCTACGTGAAGCGAAGTTGTCTTGCCCAAGGTGGCATGGGATTCGGTAATATAAATGTGATGGATTATGTTGTCGTCCTTTTCACGGCTCACGACGTACGATCCAGGAAGGAAAAACAGCGCAAAAGAAGAAAAGTGTCCAGAAACTTATGAAAACGTTCGATTTTGGGCTCCAAAAATAGGTCCTGCTTTGCAGGCTTGTTGCCCCCTTCATAGAGCTCTCGAAGAGCTTTCCAACAGTAGTTTTTGCGCCGCGTAACTCCTTACAGATCAAAAGTTATGGGTACTGGAGTGACGGAGACCTGGTCCTAAGCCCCACGCCCTCGGTTTACGGGCCCAGCCTCTACGTGAACCAAAGTTGTCTTGCCCAAGGTGGAGTGGGATTCGGTAATAGAAATGTGATGGATCAGGTTGTCGTCTTTTTCACGGGTCACGACGTACGATTCGGGACAGAAAAATAGCGCAAAAGAAGAAAAGTGTCCTGAAACTGATGAAAACGTTCAATTTTGGGCACCAAAAATAGGCGCAACCAAGTAATCTTGTTGTCCCCATCGTAGAGCTCTCGGAGAGCTTTCCAATGGTATGCTATGCGCCGCGTAACTCCATACGGTTCAAAAGTTATGGGCACCAAAGCCACGGAGACCTGGTCCTAAGCCCCATGCCCTCAGTTTGCGGGCCCAGCCTCTACGTGAAGCGAAGTTGTCTTGCCCAAGGTGGCGTGGGATTCGGTAATAGAAATGACTAGATTAGGTTGTCGTCCTTTTCGCGGCTCACGACGTATGATCCGGGATAGAAAAACAGCGCAAAAAAAGAAAAGTGTCCCGAAACTGATGAAAACGTTCAATTTTGGGCTCTGAAAATAGTCGCAGCCGAGCAGGCTTGCTACCCCCGTCGTAGAGCTCTCGGAGAGCATTCCAATGGTATGCTGTGTGCTGCGTAACTCCTTACGGATCAAAAGTTATGGGCACCGGAGCGACGGAGATCTGGTCCTATGCCCCACGCCCTCGGTTTGCGGCCCCAGCCTCTACGGGAAGTGAAGTTTCTTGCCCAAGGTGGCATGGGATTTGATAATAGAAATGTGATGGATTAGGTTGTCGTCCGTTTTGTTTGCCCTAACCTAGATTTGCTTGCCTTGACCTAGGTTTAAGAATTGTGTTAGTTTTGTGTGCCATGCATTGAATTACGTGCATTCATTTAGGGTTGCGTGCATTTACTTGAAAAACGTGCGTTCATCTCGTAGTTCATGCCCTACCTCGTAGTGCGTGCCCTAGACCTAGGAAAGCGTGCCCTCACGCTAATCAAGAAAGCATCTTACACGAAGCACTAGGTCATTAGTTAATCCTACAAATTCCACTAACTATTATTAAATTACTAATTCAACCCACTAGAAGACAAAATCTCACAAAAAGCTAGACATTCCTTATTCTTTATTCTTTTTGCATTTTCAACACACAATTAAATAATGCTCAAAAGATGACAAAAATTCAGAATTTAAGCTAGCCTTGGCCGACCACTATGTGTATTTGAATTAGCATTGCATAATTTATTAACAATCCTAGACATTCTATGACAACTAATGACACAAATGCATAAAAAAATTAGCTCAAAACTCCTCAAAACTCCACCAATCTCAACAATGCTCCTTGCCCATGCTAGGTGATTCAAAATTCAAGCTTCTTGAAGACACAAATCTGAAATTTTGCATGCCCAAGGCCGACCCATGCTTCATCTTTTGCAAAGCCATCATTTGTCTTTCATTTTCTCTCATTCTCCTCACATTTCTCTCTCTCCCTCTCATTCTTCTCTCTTTCTCTCGGCCTTGGCTGAGTTTCATCTTACCATTACTCATCTTCATCATTCCATGGTGCATCAAGACAAGCAACAAGCAAAGAGACTCGACCAAGCTAGCTAAGTTGCAAGAATCACACATGCAAGCTCTTTGAGTCACCATTTCGGCCTTGGTGAGTTTGCTAGCTTCCATTTCTTTTCTTCTTGTTCTAACCACATGCATCTACTAAGAACGTGGCCACTAAGCTAGGAAAAATAGAGAAAATCAAGTTGGAGTCTCGGCTAAGCAAGGAAGAAGAAGAAATTTGTGCTTCATCAAACTTTTGTGCATCTTCTTGTTGATTTGCTAAGGTGAGGGCTAAAACCTTTTGAAAATCCTTCAAAAATCCACATGAATGCTCTTAAATGTTTGTCTTTGCTTCTGTACTTGAGATATATGTGTGTTTATAAGCTTTTACAACCATGCATGGCAAGATTTTGGCTTGAAGGTGATGATAGATGAAATCGGGTTTGGTGACAGCTTTCTGTCTTGTTGTTGCAAGATGAGTTTGGCTAGGCAAATGATGTTGAAAATACATGAAAATTGGTAGGTAACTATTTTTTCCAGTTTTGAACATTTGTCACAGAAATATGCCAAAGCTAATTTTGACTCTAAGATCCTCAAAATGGCAAATCATTAAAATGTATCCAAATCTGGAAAGTCTGGAAAAATGAAGCAGGTTTTGGCAGATGCACTGACCTTATAGAACGAACCAGTTCTGACTTAGTAAATGATGTCCAAAATGCATGAAATTTGGTGTACTTATATATTTTGCAGTTCTGGACATTTTTGTCAGAAATGGACTAAGGCTAAATCTGACCCTAAGGACCTAAAAACGACAAGTATTGGAATGTGTGCAAATCTGGACAGTTTTGTGCAATCCCACTGTTTTGGCTATAACTATTGGACCCGAACTCCAAATGATGCAAGGTTTGTTTCTGATTTTAGTTCATTTTGTAAGATTTAATTTGATATCTTATTCACTAGAATTGGAGATTGTTTGCTTGTCTTAATGATTGTGAGAAAACAGCCTATTGCAGTGAGGGTTTCACTTAGTTATATGCTTAGAAACTTTGTTGTAACTTCTCTCGTGGTATTAAATGCTTGGGATTGTGGCATTTGGATGTTGTGTGGACTGTTTTGAGTACTTGGGGATGTTTGAATTAACTGATGCATGGCTTGAGATTGATTTTGAGTTGATTTGGGGCTTAATCGCACGGGTAAGCACGAAATGGAAACCCTAGTGACTAGGTAAACTTGCTAAGTGTTGATCATTTGGATATTGTGTGTGATTATATGTTTACATGGCTGCCCGTTTAATGTTCATATAACTCCATATGCCTTTCAAGTGAAATTACTTGTCTATTCATGCCTCGCTTGTTTACTTGTCAATGTACAATCTTATGCCTGTCCGGAGGTAACCTACTTTGTTGTCCTCCTAATGTGATATATTAAATGTCATAAATGTGCATTGCATATGAGGTTGCAACCTTTCATTCTGGCGTGGTAGCGTTCACGCACACCGGGCGGCATCGGGCTTGCCGGTGCAACCGTGACTACCATTGTCCAATTCCCTCTCTCGCTTGGGGGCTAGACTTCCTCGGAGAGTTGGGACGTAGGATTTCGGGGTACATCCGGAGTACACCCATTTGGCGTGAAAAGCGGATGATTGAAGCCGGCCGTAACAACTGTTACTGAAAATGAACTTGAACGACAGGAAGTAAGTGTTATACAGGGGAAATTGTTATACCTAAATGTGGTGGGAGCTACCTTTTGAGCCCGTATGAGCTACCTCTAGAGTCTTGTACGTATCAAATCGTATCTTTTTTTTTACTATGCGTTTAAGTACTCTCGCTTGGTTCCTAGAGGACCTCGGGGAGGAAAGACGGGTAAATGTGTTCACTTGCGTATATATGCTATATTATGAGCTTACTTATTCTGTTTGACATGTTTTCAAAGGAGTTTTCATAAGTTGAACCGGAAAATGAGTTTCGAAACCTATTACTCGTTCCCCATCACTGAGTTCATAAGGACTCACCCTCTTTTATCATCTCAGGTGAAGAAGATCAAGAACAGGTACCCAAGGACGACGTGCCTAATGATGATTCCTTGAAATGAATGCCTGTCCTATGTGCTTTGCTTGATTATGGCCATTTGTGAACACTATGCTACTTGAAGACTACTTCTTTTCATGTTGCTTAATGTTTGTAATGTAAAAGACCCCCGTTGTAATTTGGGGTCTAATTTTGGCTTATACTGATAATAACTAAATAGACACTACTATGGTCGTTTTGCTATCGTTATTGGCTAGTATCTATCATAGGATTATGAAGTATCAGGTAAGGATTAAGCAATGAACCTAACCAATTTAAAGCAGGTACTCATTGTTAAGCTAAGATCAACAGGTACTTTTGTAACGAGGATTAACAAACAAACGAGACATAGTATCATGCTAGGTTATTAATCAAACGAGACTTCGAGATAACTAGTAGGTGTTTCAATTGATGGTAAATAGTAATCTTAGTTGGAAATGAAATTGAGATTGGAAATTTTGAGGCATTTAGAGAATTAGGTCAAACCAAGAGCCCAATTACAACGGTTATGCTGTCGGTTTTCTGAAAAAATTGTGGAGTCTAGGCTAAAACTTTTAAGTGTTAAACTTTCATGAACGGTTAAGTACGAGATATGACTTGAATGTTTAGATCACACCCTAGTCTAACCTTCATAGGCCGGGTTGGGTCGTTGATAAATCCATATTTTTAGTAATTTTAACTCATTGATTCATGTATATTGCATTATTATTTTAAGGTTAATTGTATATTTTACACAAATTTAGTGCAATATAGGTTCTGAAGAAGAAATAGCAAAAATGGCCACAAAAGCCAACACTTGAACAAGAAGTTCAGCACAATACTAAAGGAGGAAGGTCGAACGACTTTGACATAAGCAAATCGAGATTGAATTTAGCCAAACGGAGTGCGAAAACGAATTCAGGACGTTGAAAAACTTTGAAGAAGCTTTGGTCAACTTTCGGTCAATGCATGAATAGTAAAGTCAACGGTCAATGCATGAATAGTAAAAGTCAACGTGTGAATAGAGATCGATTGAGTATGAATAGTAAAAGTCAATGCATGAATAGTAAAGTCAACGGTCAATGGATGAATAATAAAATCAACCCGTGAATAGTAAATTTTGATGACATCACGCTGACACAATGATGACCTAGGCGATAACGTCATGCTGACACAATGATGACCTAGGCGCTGACGTCATGCTAACACAATGATGACATCACGACGTGAATAAAACTCGTGAATAGTGTCGAAATTGTCCTATAAATACACCTTCCTCATTTCATTTTTCTTGTACCATTTTTTCTCTTCTTCGCATAGATTGTGCTACTCTAGTATTTGTGAAGTGAGTTTTGAGTGTTTTAATTATTATTCTTAGTTTTGTGCAAAGTTTTAATCCCGAAGGGAGGGTCTAGTGAGCTATCAACATACCGACATCATAACGGTCTACCGAAATCCGTACAACACGATAAGTATTCTTTTATTTCGGTTTACGTTACAATTTCTTGTACTTTAATGTTTATCATGACACACTAGACCCGAGATTAGGGGTGGTATGTGTGAGGTTATTCTTGTACATATGTTTTGATTCAGATTTATTAAAGTCTCGTATTTTTATTTTTAAGTATTCTTTGATTAAATATACGTATACTTGTAGTTATGTTATATTTAATTGAAAGTATATATACGCCCGGTTTTGTAAACCAGTGGCAATACAAGACTACTTCAGATGGATTCTAGTCTGGTTGTACCGACACCTCCAGGTTACATAAGTGAAAGATTAATTGACAGCAGTCGAGCAGCCTTGTTGCCCCCATAGTAGAGCTCTCGGAGAGCTTTCCAACAGTATATTGTGTGCCACATAACTCCTTACGGATCAAAAGTTATGGGCACCGGAGCGACGGAGACCTGGTCCTAAGCCCCACGCCCTCGGTTTGCGGGCCCAGCCTCTACATGAACCGAAGTTGTCTTGCCCAAGGTTGATTGGGATTCGGTAATAGAAATGTAATGGATTAGGTTGTCGTCTTTTTCGCGTCTCACGACGTACGATCCGAGACGGAAAAACAGCGCAAAAGAAGAAAAGTGTCCCGAAACAGATGAAAACATTCAATTTTGGGCTCTGAAAATAGGCGCAGCCAAACACGCTTGCTGCCCCTATCGTAGAGCTCTCGGAGAGCTTTCCAACGGTATGCTGTGCGCCGCGTAACTCCTTACGGATCAAAAGTTATGGGCACCGGAGCCATGGAGACCTGGTCCTAAGCCCCACGCCCTCGGTTTGCGGGCCCAGCCTCTACGTCAAGCGAAGTTGTCTTGCCCAAGGTGGCGTAGGATTCGGTAATAGAAATGTGCTGGATTAGGTTGTCGTCCTTTTCGCGGCTCACGACGTACGATCCGGGACGGAGAAACAACGCAAAAGAAGAAAATTGTCCAGAAACTGATGAAAATGTTCAATTTTGGGCTCCGCAAACATGCGCAGCTGAGCAGGCTTGCTGCCCCCGTCGTAGAGCCCTCGGAGAGCCTTCCACGGTATGATGTGCGCCGCGTAACTCCTTACGGATCAAAAGTTATGGGCACCAGAGTGACGAAGACCTGGTCCTAAGCCCCACGCCCTCGATTTGCGGGCCCAGCCTCTACGTGAACCGAAGTTGTCTTGCCCAAGGTATAATGGGATTCGGTAATAGAAAAGTGATGGATTAGGTTGTCATCCTTTTTGCGGTTCACGACATAAGATCCGGGACGGAAAAACATCGCAAAAAAAGTAAAGTATCCCGAAACTAATCAAAACGTTCAATTTTGGGCTCCGAAAATAGGCGCAACCAAGCAAGCTTGCTACCCCCATCGTAGAGCTCTGGGATAGCTTTCCAACGGCATGCTGTGCGCCGTGTAACTCCTTACGGATCAAAAGTTATGGGCACCGGAGCCACGGAGACCTGGTCCTAAGTCCTACGCCCTCGGTTTGCGAGCCCAGCCTCTAGGTGAAGCGAAGTTGTCTTGCCTAAGGTGGTGTGGGATTCGGTAATAGAAATATTATGGATTGGGTTGTTGTCCTTTTCGCGACTCACGACGTACAATCCGGTACAGAAAAAAAAACACAGAAGAAGAAAAGTGTCCCGAAACTAATGAAAACGTTCGATTTTGGGCTCTGAAAATATGCGTAGCAATGCAGGTTTTCTACCCCCATCGTAAAGCTCTCGGAGAGCATTCTAACGGTATGATGTGTGCCACGTAACTCCTTACGGATCAAAAGTTATGGGCACCGGAGTGACGGAGACCTGGTCCTAAGCCCCACGCCCTCGGTTTGCAGCCCCAGCCTCTACGGGAAGTGAAGTTTCTTGCCCAAGGTGTTGTGGGATTTGGTAATAGAAATGTGATGGATTAGGTTGTTGTCATTTTCGCAGCTCACGATGTACGATCCGGGACGGAAAAACAGCGCAAAAGAAGAAAAGTGTCCCAAAATTGATGAAAACGTTCAATTTTGGGGTCTGAACAAAGGCGCAGCCGGGCAAGCTTGCTTCCCCCATCGTAGAGCTCTCGGAGAGCTTTTCAACGGTATACTGTGCATCGCATAACTCCTTATAGATCAAAAGTTATGGGCACCAGAGCCACGGAGACTTGGTCCTAAGCCCCACGCCCTCGGTTTGCGGGCCCAGCCTCTATGTGAATTGAAGTTGTCTTGCCCAAGGTGGTATGGGATTCAGTAATATAAATGTGCTGGATTAGGTTGTCGTCTTTTTCGCGGCTCATGACGTACGATCCGGGACAGAAAAACAGCGCAAAAGACAAAAATTGTCCAGAAATTGATGAAAATGTTCAATTTTGGGCTCTGAAAACAAGCGCAGCTGAGCAGGTTTGCTGGCCCCATCGTAGAGCTCTCGGAGAGTTTTCCAACGGTATGCTGTGCGTCGCGTAACTCCTTACAGATCAAAAGTTATGTGCACCGGAGTGACGGAGACCTAGTCCTAAGCCCCACACCCTCGGTTTGCAGCCCCAGCCTCTACATGAACCGAAGTTGTCTTGCCCAAGGTGGAGTGGGATTCGGTAATAGAAATGTGATGGATTAGGTTGTCGTCTTTTTTACGGTTCACGACGGACGATCCGGGACGGAAAAACAGCGCAAAAGAAGAAAAGTGTCACAAAACTGATGAAAACGTTCAATTTTGGGCTCCGAAAATAGGCGCAACCAAGCAAACTTACTGCCCCCATCGTATAGCTCTGGGAGAGCTTCCCAACGGCATGCTGTGCGCCGCGTAACTCCTTACGGATCAAAAGTTATGGGCACCGGAGCCACGGAGACCTGGTCCTAAGCCCTACGCCCTCGATTTGCGGGCCTAGCTTCTACGTGAAGCGAAGTTGTCTTGCCTAAGGTGGCGTGGGATTCGGTAATAAAAATGTGCTGGATTAGGTTGTCGTCCTTTTCGCGGCTCACGACGCACGATCCGGGACGAAAAAACAGCGCAAAAGACAAAATTTGTCCAGAAATTGATGAAAATGTTCAATTTTGGGCTCCAAAAACAAGCGCAGCTGAGTAGGTTTGATGGCCCCGTCGTAGAGCTCTCGGAGAGCTTTCCAACGGTATGTTGTGCGCCGCGTAACTCCTTACGAATAAAAAGTTATGTGCACCGGAGCGACGGAGACCTGGTCCTAAGCCCCACGCCCTCGGTTTGTAGCCCCAGCCTCTACGTGAACCGAAGTTGTCTTGCCCAAGGTGGAGTAGGATTCAGTAATAGAAATGTGATGGATTAGGTTGTCGTCTTTTTTGCTGTTCACGACATACGATCCGGGATGGAAAAACAACGCAAAAGAAGAAAAGTGTCCCAAAACTGAAGAAAACATTCAATTTTGGGCTCCGAAAATAGGCGCAACCAAGCAAGCTTGCTGCCCCCAAAAGTTATGGGCACCGGAGCCACGGAGACCTAGTCCTAAGCCCTACGCCCTCGATTTGTGGGCCTAGCTTCTACGTGAAGCGAAGTTGTCTTGCCCAAGGTGGCATGGGATTCGGTAATAGAAATGTGCTGGATTAGGTTATCGTTCTTTTTGCGGCCCACGACATACGATCCGGGATAGAAAAACAGCGCAAAAGAAGAAAAGTGTCCCAAAATTGATGAAAACGTTTGATTTTGGGCTTCGAAAATAGGCGCAGCCCTGAAGGTTTTTTTCCCCCATCATAGAGCTCTCGGAGAGAATTCTAACGGTATCCTGTATGCCGCGTAACTTCTTACGGATCAAAAGTTATGGGCACTAGAGCGACAGAGACCTGGTCCTAAGCCCCACGCCCTCGGTTTGTGGCCCCAGCCTCTACGGGAAGTGAAGTTTCTTGCCTAATGTGGCAAGGGATTTGGTAATAGAAATGTGATGGATTAGGTTGTCGTCCTTTTCACGGCTCACGATGTACGATCTGGGACTGAAAAATAGCGTAGAAGAAGAAAAATGTCCCGAAACTGATGAAAATGTTTATTTTGGGTTTCGAAAACATGCGCAGCAATGCAGGTTTTCTGCCCTCATCGAAGAGCTCTCGGAGAGCATTCCAAAGGTATGCTGTGTGCCGCGTAATTCGTTACCGATCAAAAGTTATGGGCACCGGAGCGACAGAGACCTAGTCCTAAGTCCCACGCCCTCGGTTTGCGGGCCCAGCCTCTACATGAAGCGTAGTTGTCTTGCCCAAGGTGGCATGGGATTCGGTAATAGAAATGTGTTGGATTAGATAGTCGTCCTTTTCGCGGCTCATGACGTACGATCCGGGACGAAAAAATAGCGCAAAAGAAGAAAAGTATTCCGAAACTGATGAAAATGTTCAATTTTAGGCTTCGAAAATAGGCACAGCCAAGAAATCTTGTTGACCCTATCGAAGAGCTCTCGGAGAGAATTCCAACGGTATGCTGTGTACCGCGTATTTCCTTACGGATCAAAAGTTATGGGCACCGGAGCGACGGTGACCTGGTCCTAAGCCCCACGCCCTCGGTTTGCGGGCCCAGCCTCTACGTGAAGTGTCATTGTCTTGCCCAAGGTGGCATGGGATTTGGTAATAGAAATGTGATGGATTAGGTAGTCGTCCTTTTCGCGGCTCACGACCTACGATCCGGGACGAAAAAATAACGTAAAAGGAGATTGGTGTCCAGAAACTGATGAAAACGTTCGATTTTGGGCTACGAAAATAGGCGTAGCCCAACAGGCTTGCTGCCCCCGTCGTAGATCTCTCGGAGAGCTTTCTATTGGTATGCTGTGTGTTGTGTAACTGTTTGCGGATCAAAAGTTATAGGCACCGAAGCGACGGAGACCTGGTCCTAACTCCTACGCCCTCAGTTTGCGGGCCCAGCCTCTACGTGAAGTGAAGTTGTCTTGCCCAAGGTGGAGTAGGATTTGGTAATAGAAATATGATGGATTAGGTTGTCGTCTTTTTCGCGGCTCACGACGTATGATCCGGGACGGAAAAACAGTGCAAAAGAAAAAAAGTGTCCCAAAACTGATGAAAATGTTCAATTTTAGGCTCTGAAAATAGGCGCAACCAAGCAATCTTGTTGACCCCATCGAAGAGCTCTTGGAGAGCATTCCAACGGTATGTTGTGTGCCGCGTAATTTCTTACGGATCAAAAGTTATGGGCACTGGAGCGCGGGAGACCTGGTCTTAAGCCCCACGCCCTCAGTTTGCGGGCCCAGCCTCTGCGTGAAGCATCGTTGTCTTACCCAAGGTGGCATGGGATTCGGTAATAAAAATATGATGGATTAGGCAGTCGTCCTTTTTGCGGCTCACGACGTACGATTCAAGACGGGACAATAGCACAAAAAGAGTTTGGTGTCTAGAAACTGATGAAAACGTTCGATTTTGGGCTCCGAAAATAGGCGTAGCCCAGCAGGCTTGCTACCCCCGTCGTAGATCTCTCGAAGAACTTTCCATTGGTATGCTGTGTGTTGCATAACTCTTTACGGATCAAAAGTTATAAGTACCGAAGCGACGGAGACCTGGTCCTAACTCTTATGCCCTCGGTTTGCGGGCCCAGCCTCTATGTGAAGCGAAGTTGTCTTGCCCAAGGAGTCGTGGGATTCGGTAATATAAATGTGATGGATTAGGTTGTCAACCTTTACGCGGCTCACGATGTACGATCCGAAACAGAAAAATAGCGCAAAAGAAGAAAAGTGTCCACAAACTGATGAAAACGTTCAATTTTGGGCTCCGAAAATAGGTACGGCTGAGAAAGCTTGCTGCCCTAGTCGTAGAGCTCTCGGAATGCTTTCCAACGGTATGTTGTACGCCGCGTAACTCCTTACGGATCAAAAGTTATGGGTACCGGAGCGACGGAGACCTATTCATAAGCCCTACGCCCTCGGTTTGCGGGCCCAGCCTCTACGTGAACTGAAGTTGTCTTCCCCAATGTGGAGTGGGATTTAGTAATAGAAATGTGATGGATTAAGATGTCGTCTTTTTCGCTGCTCACGACGTACGATCCGGGATGAAAAAACAACGCAAAAGAAGAAAAGTGTCCCGAAACTGATGAAAATATTCAATTTTGGGCTCCAAAAATAGGCGCAGCCAAGCAATTTTGTTGACCCCATCGAAGAGCTCTCGGAGAGCATTCCAACGATATGCTGTGTGCTGCGTAATTCCTTACGGATCAAAAGTTATGGGCACCGGAGCGACGGAGACCTGGTCCTAAGCCCCACGCCCTCGGTTTGCGGGCCTAGCCTCTACGTGAAGCGCAATTGTCTTGTCCAAGGTGGCATGGGATTCGGTAATAGAAATGTGATGGATTAGGTAGTTGTCATTTTCGTGACTCACGACGTACGATCCGGGATGAAAAAACACCGCAAAATGAGATAGGTGTCCATAAACTGATGAAAATGTTGAATTTTTGGCTCCGAAAATAGGCGCAGCCTAACAAGCTTGCTGTCCCTGTCGTAGATCTCTCGGTGAGCTTTCCATTGGTATGTTGTGAGTCGCGTAACTCTTTACGGATCAAAAGTTATAGGCACCGAAGCGACGGAGACCTGGTCCTAACTCCTATGCCCTCGGTTTGTAGGCCCAGCCTCTACGTGAAGCGAAGTTTTCTTGCCCAAGGTGGTGTGGGATTCGGTAATATAAATGTGATAGATTAGGTTGTCGTCCTTTACGCGGCTCACGACGTACGATCCGGGACGGAAAAATAGCGCAAAAGAAGAAAAGTGTCCGCAAACTAATGAAAACGTTCAATTTTGGGCTCCGAAAACATGTGCAGCCGAGCAAGCTTGCTGCCCCCGTTGTAGAGCTCTCGGAATGATTTCCAACAGTATGTTGTACGCCGCGTAACTCCATACGAATCAAAAGTTATGGGCACCGGAGCCACGGAGACCTGGTCCTAAGCCCCACGCCCTCGGTTTGCGGGCCCAGCCTCTAAGTGAAGCGAAGTTGTCTTCCCCAAGGTGGAGGGGGATTCAGTAATAGAAATGTGCTAGATTAGGTTGTCGTCATTTTCGCGACTCACGACGTATCATCCGGGATGGAAAAATAGCGCAAAAGAAGAAATGTGTCCCGAAATAAATGAAAATGTTCAATTTTGGGCTCCAAAAATAGGCGCAGACGAGCAGGCTTGCTTCCCCTATTCTAGAGCTTTCGGAGAGCTTTCCAATGGTAAGTTGTGCGGCGCGTAACTCCTTACGGATCAAAAGTTATGGGCACCAGAGCGACGGAGACCTAGTCCTAAACACCATACCCTCGGTTTGCGGGCCCAGCCTCTACGTGAAGCGAAGTTGTCTTGCCCAAGGTGGAGTAGGATTCGGTAATAGAAATGTGATGAATTAGGTTGTCGTCCTTTTCGCGGCCGACGACGTACGATCCGGGACAGAAAAACAGCGCAAAAGTAGAAACATGTCCCAAAACTGATGAAAACGTTTAATTTTGGGCTCTGAAAATATGCGCAGCCAAGTAGGTTTTCTGCCTTCATCGTAGAGCTCTCGGGGAGCATTCCAACGGTATTTTGTGTGCCACGTAACTCCTTACGGATCAAAAGTTATGGGCATCGGAGTGACGGAGACTTGGTCCTAAGCCCCACGCCCTCGGTTTGCGAGCCCAGCCTCTAAGTGAAGCTAAGTTATCTTGCCCAGGGTGGCGTGGGTTTCGGTAGTAGAAATGTGATGGATTAGGATGTCGTCCTTTTCGCGGCTTACGACGTACAATCTAAGAAAAAAAAAACACCGCAAAAGGAAAAAAGTGTACTGAAACTAATGAAAACATTCAATTTTAGAAATGTGATGGATTAGGTTGTTGTCCTTTTCGCGGCTCACGACGTACGATCCGGGACAGAAAAATAGCATAAAAGAAGAAAAGTTTACTGAAACTGATGAAAACGTTCGAGTTTAGGCTCTGAAAACAGGCGTAGCCATGTATGTTTTTTGCCCCGATCGTAGAGCTCTCGGAGAGCTTTCTAACGGTATGCTGTGTGCCGCGTAACCCCTTTCAGATCAAAAGTTATGGGCACCGGAGTGACGGAGACCTGGTTCTAAGCCCCACACCCTTGGTTTGCGGCCCCATCCTTTACAGGAAGCGAAGTTTCTTGCCCAAGGTGGCGTGCGATTTGCTAATAGAAATGTGATGGATTAGGTTGTCGTCCTTTTCGCGGCTCACAACGTACCATCCGGGACAGAAAAACAGCGCAAAAGAAGAAAAGTGTCCTGAAACTGATGAAAACGTTTGATTTTGGGCTCCGAAAACAGGCGCAGCCACGTATTTTTTTTGCCCTCATCGTAGAGCTCTCGGAGAGAATTCCAATGGTATGCTGTGTGCCGTGTAACTTCTTACGGAGCAAAAGTTATGGGCACCAGAGCGACGGAGACCTGGTCTTAAGCCCCACGCCCTCGGTTTGCGGGCCCAGCCTCTACGTGAAGCGAAGTTGTCTTGCCCAAGGTGGAATGGGATTCGGTAATAGAAATTTGATGGATTAGGTTGTCGTCCTTTTCAAGGCTCACGACGTACGATCCGGGACAAAAAAACAGCGCAAAACAAGAAAAGTGTTCTGAAACTGATGACAAACGTTCGATTTTCGGCTCTGAACACAGGCACAGCTAAGCAGGCTTTCTGCCCCTATCGTAGAGCTCTTGGAGAGTATTCCACAGGTACACTATGTGCCACGTAACTCCTTACGTATCAAAAATTATGGGCACCGAAGCGACGGAGACCTGGTCGTAAGCCCCACGCCCTCGGTTTGTGGCCCCAGCCTTTACGGGAAGCGAAGTTTCTTGCCCAAGGTGGAGTGGGATTTGCTAATAGAAATGTGATGGATTAGGTTGTCGTCCTTTTTGCGGCTCACGACGTACGATGCAGGACAGAAAAACAACGCAAAAGAAGAAAACTGTCCCAAAACTGATGAAAATGTTCAATTTTGGGCTTCGAAAATAGGCGCAGCTGAGTAGGCTTGCTGCCCATGTAGTTGAGCTCTCGGAGAGCTTTCCAACGGTAAGCTGTGTGCCGCGTAACTCCTTATGGATCAAAAGTTATAGGCATTGGAGCAACAGAGACCTGTTCCTAAACCCCACGCCCTCGGTCTGCGAGCCCAGCCTCTACGTGAAGCGAAGTTATCTTGCCCAAGGTGGAATGGGATTCGGTAATAGAAATATGATGGATTAAGTTGTCGTCCTTTTCGCGGCTCACGTCGTACGATCCGGGATAGAAAAACAGCGTAAAAGAAGAAAAATGTCCTGAAACTGATGAAAACGTTCAATTTTAGGCTCCAAAAACAGGCGCGGCCAAGCAGGTTTTCTGCCCCCATCGTAAAGCTCTCGGAGAACATTCCAACGGTATGCTGGGTGCCGTGAAAATCCTTACGGTTCAAAAGTTATGGGCACCGGAGCAACGGAGACCTGGTCCTAAGCCCCACGCCCTCGGTTTGCGGCCCCAGCCTCTACGGGAAACGAAGTTTCTTGCCCAAGGTGGCGTGGTATTTGGTAATAGAAATGTGATGGATTAGGTTGTCGTCCTTTTCGCGGCTCACGACATACGATCCAGGATGAAAAAACAGCGCAAAAGTGGAAAAGTGTCTCGAAGCTGATGAAAATGTTCGATTTTAGGCTTCAAAAACAGGTGCAGCTTAGCATGATTTCTACCAACATCGTAGAGCTCTCAGAGAGCTTTCCAACGGTATGCTGTGCTCCGCGTAACTCCTTACGGATCAAAAGTTATGGGCACCGGAGCGACGGAGACTTGGTCCTAAGCCCCACGCCCTCGGTTTGCGAGCCCAGCCTCTAAGTGAAGCTAAGTTATCTTGCCCAGGGTGGCGTGGGTTTCGGTAGTAGAAATGTGATGGATTAGGATGTCGTCCTTTTCGCGGCTTACGACGTACAATCTAAGAAAAAAAAAACACCGCAAAAGGAAAAAAGTGTACTGAAACTAATGAAAACATTCAATTTTAGGCTCCGAAAATAGGCGCAGCAAAGCAAGATTTTTGCCCCCATCGTAGAGCTCTCGGAGAGCTTTCCAACGGTATGCTGTGTGCCGCGTAACTCCTTACGGATCAAAAGTTATGGGCACCGGAGCGACGGAGACCTAGTCTTAAGCCCCATGCCCTCGGTTTGCGGGCCCAGTCTCTATGTGAAGCGAAGTTGTCTTGCTCAAGGTGGAGTGGGATTCGGTAACAGAAATTTGATGGATTATGTTGTCGTCCTTTTCGCGGCTCACGACGTACGATCCAGGATGGAAAAACAGCGCAAAAGAAGAAAACTCTCCCGAAATAGATGAAAACGTTCGATTTTGGGCATTGAAATTAGGCATAGCCAAGCAGACTTGTTGTCCCCGTTGTCGAACTCTCAGAGAGCTTTCCAACGGTATGTTGTGCGCCGCTTAACTACTTACAAATCAAAAGTTATGGTCATCAGAGCGACGGAGACCTGGTCCTAAGACCCACGCCCTCAGTTTGCGGGCCCAGCCTCTACGTGAACCGAAGTTGTCATGCCCAAGGTGGAGTGGGATTTGGTAATAGAAATGTGATGGATTAGGTTGTTGTCCTTTTCGCGGCTCACGACGTACGATCGGGGACGGAAAAACAGCGCAAAAGAAGAAAAGTGTTCATAAACTGATGAAAACGTTCAATTTTGGGCTATGAAAACAGGCGCAGCCAAGCAGGCTTTTTTGCCCCCATCGTAGAGCTCTCGAAGAGCTTTCCAACATTATTATGTGCTCTGCATAACTCCTTACGGATCAAAAGTTATAGGCACCGAAGCGACGGAGACCTGGTCCTAAGCCAACGCCCTCGGTTTGCAGCCCCAGCCTTTACGTGAAGCGAAGTTGTCTTGCCCAAGGTGGCTTGGAATTCGGTAATAGAAATGTGATGGATTAGGTTGTCGTCATTTTTACGGCTCACGACGTACGATCTGGGACGAAAAAATAGCGCAAAAGGAGAAAAGTGTCCAGAAACTAATAAAAATGTTCGATTTTGGACTCTGAAAACAGGCGCAGATTAGTAGGCTTGCTGCCCTCATCGTAGAGCTCTCGAAGAGCTTTCCAACGGTATGTTATGTGTCACGTAACTCCTTATGGATCAAAAGTTATGGGCACCGAAGCGACGGAGACCTGGTCCTAAACCCCACGTCCTCGGTTTGTGGGCCCAGCCTTTACATGAAGCGACGTTGTCTTGCCGAAGGTGGCGTGGGATTCGGTAATAGAAATGTGGTATATTAGGTTGTCGTCCTTTTCGCGGCTCACGACATACGATCCGCGACGAAAAAATAGCGCAAAAGAAGAAAAGTGTCCCGAAATTGATGAAAACGTTCATTTTTGGTCTCCAAAAATAGGCACAGTGTCACACCCCAACCCGGCCTATAAGGTTAGACTACGGTGTGATCTAAACGTTCAGAACATGTCACAAACTTAACCGTTTATGAAGATTTAACTCCTATCGTTTGAGTCTAGACTCCAAAGTTTTCCGGAAATCCGGCAGCATGACGGCTATAATTGGACTCTTTGGTTTGGCCTAATTCTCTAAACGCCTCAAAATTTTCTAATCTCAAGTTTCATTTCCAACTAGGATTACCATTTAACGTCAATTGAAACGCCTATTGGTTATCTCGATGTCTCGTTTGATTGTTTATTCTCGTTATAAAAGTACTTATTGATCTTAGCTTAATAGCGAGTATCTGTTTAAGATTGGATAAGTTCATTTACTTAGTCCTTAACTAATACGTCATAACCTATGATAGATACAAGCGGTAATAATAGCAAAACGATCAAAGTAGTGTCTAGTGTCTGTCTAGCAATATCAATATAAACCAAAATTAGACCCCAAATTACAACGGGGGTCTTTTACATTACAAATAGCAAGCAACATAAAAGAAATAGTCTTCAGGTAGGATAAAGTTCACAAGTAGCCATAATCACGCAAAGCACACAAACAGGCAATCACTCCAAGACAGTCATAAGATTGCACATTGACAAGTAAACAAGCAGGGCACGTTTAGGGCAATCCTTGATCTGATTCTGATCACTGCCACATCTCATACATCGTCCTGACTTCCTCCAACACTTGGCCTCGGTATGCCCCTTCCTGTCACAATAAGAACAGCTAACGGACTGAGTAGCGGGTGAACTACCTGTGGATCCGCGAGCGGAAGAGGCTGATGGCGCTTTCGTCGGGCCACGGTTATTCACTGGCCTGTTCTGGCTCGGGCCCTGATTACGACTCTGACTTTGGAATTTCCTCTATTGACCTGGAGGCTGGTATGGTTTCTTGTTCAGCTGACTCGAACCGGCTCCGTCTAGTTTTCTCTTCTCAACTCGAGAGGCAGCAGCAAAGAGAGCAGAATAAGTATCGAAGTCATGAGAAGCTAACTGGTCCTGAATCTTTGGCCTCAATCCAGTAGTAAATTTCCACATCTTCGCCTCCGGAGTACTAACCATATATTGAGCATAACGGGATAGTCGGTCAAAACGAGCCTCGTACTGGGCCACCGTCATGTTACCCTGGGTCAAGTGCATGAACTTCTCAGCTCGCCTCTGCCTGGAGACTTCAGGTACATATTTCTCCTTAAATGCCTTAACGAAATTACCCCACAAGCAAGGTGTCTGATCAGTTTCCCACAGTGCTTCTACAGTGTGCCACCAATGCTCGGCATCCCCGTGCAACATAAATACAGCAAACTTCACCTTTTCTTCATCAGTATAATCAAGTGGCCTGAAAATCTTCACGATCTCAGACAGCCAAGCCTCTGCTTTCTCATCATCAGCTTCCCCGTGGAATTTAGACGGGCAAAAGTCAAGGAACTCCCTCATTCTGCTATGTCTCCCGTGGTTACCCTCATTCCTGTTGTTGTTGTTGTTGACTTCACGTGCATCCTGACGCTCCATCACTCGTGATACACGATCCATGGCATTCGCCATCATATTCAACATAGCTATACCGGGATTAGTTTGATAGGCATCTCCGGTCTCTTGGGGTTCACCGCTCCTATTAGTAGTACGGGTGCTAGGGCCAGCCATCTATAGGCATAGATTACGATGCACAATTTATTGAAATATGACAATTAAGAATTTAATGCATAAGATATGCAACATAATATAGGTACAATTCTAGAAACATTTAAGGCATGTTAATCACTTATACACATAGAACATAGAAGGCACATTTAATACTATTACTCAATAACATATAAACAAGTCATCCTAATTATCTTAGGGCTCTACCCACGTTCCGAGAGTTAAACCCGGCTGAAGCAATCTAGGCTTTGATACCATTCTTTTTCTAAGGTGTCACGACCCAACCCGGCCTATAAGGTTAGATTAGGGTGTGATCTAAACGTTCAGAACATGTCACATACTTAACCGTTTATGAAGATTTAACTCCTATTGTTTGAGTCTAGACTCCAAAGTTTTTTGGAAATTCGGCAGCATGACGGCTGTAATTGGACTCTTTGGTTTGGCCTAATTCTCTAAACGCCTCAAATTTTTCTAATCTCAAGTTTCATTTCCAACTCGGATTACCATTTAACGTCAATTGAAACGCCTATTGGTTATCTCGATGTCTCGTTTGATTGTTTATCCTCGTTATAAAAGTACCTGTTGATCTTAGCTTAATAGCGAGTGCCTGTTTAAGATTGGATAAGTTCATTTACTTAGTCCTTAACTAATACGTCATAACCTATGATAGATACTAGCGGTAATAAAAGCAAAAAGATCAAAGTAGCGTCTAGTGTCTGTCTAGCAATATTAGTACAAACCAAAATTAGACCCCAAATTACAACGGGGGTCTTTTACATTACAAATAGCAAGCAACATAAAAGAAATAGTCTTCAGGTAGGATAAAGTTCACAAGTAGCCATAATCACGCAAAGCACACAAACAGGCAATCACTCCAGGGATTCATCGTTAGGCACACCGTCCTCGGATACCTGTTCTGGATCTTCGTCACCTGAGATGATAAAAGAGGGTGAGTCCTTATGAACTCAGCGAGGGAGAACGAGAAATAGGTTTTGAAACTCATTTTCCGGTTCAACTTATGAAATCCTTTTGCAAGCATGAATATAACAATAATATAAGTACAGGAACAGAAATACCAGTCTTTCATCCCCGAGGTCCTCTAGGAACCAAGCGAGAGTACTTATGCATGCAGTAAAAAGGATACAATGAGTTTTTACTCTCAGATCAGTTCCAGAATCAGTTGTTGCGGCCGACTTCAAATCATCCCCCAAACACGCCAGGTAGGTGTACCCCGAATGTACCCCGAAATCCTATGACCCAACTCTCCGAGGAAGTCTAGCCCCCAAGCGAGAGAGGGAATGGGACCATGGTAGTCACGGGTGCACCGGCAAGCCCGATGCCGCCCGGTGTGCGTGATCGCTACCATGCCGACAGGAAAGGTTGCAACCTTGTATGCAGTGCACATTTATGACATTAACATATCACGTTAGGAAGACAACAAAGTAGGTTACCTCCAGACAGTTATAAGATTGCACATTGACAAGCAAACAAGCAGGGCAAGATAAAACTGGTATTTCACTTGAAAGGCATATAGAGTTATATGAACATTAAACGGGCAGCCAGATAACACATGTAAATCAAGCCATATAACTCATTACGAAGTCCACGTGATCAAGTAATAAGATTATACAACATGCAATAACATCTACGTGGGTTCGGGCGCAAGAAAAGCCTATTTGTCAACATGCAAAGATCAAAGTCACATTTAGGACTATAAAGGCCTTTACGGGCAGCCTACTAAACATATAATTCCACACAATATCCAAATGATCAACACTTAGCAAAACTACCTAGTCATTAGGGTTTCCATTTCGTGCATATTCGTGCAATTTGTGCCTCAAACCAACTCAAAGTCAATCTCAAGCCATGCATCATTTAATTCAACATCCTCAAACATTTAAAACATTCCACACAACATCCTGAAGCTACAATCCAAAGTATTTAATTCAACAAGAGGAGTCACAACAATTTTTCTAAGCATAACACTAAGTGAAACCCTTACTGCAATAGGCTGTATTCTCACAATCAATAGGATAATCAAAAAATCTCCAAGTCCAGTGAATAAGATGTCAAATTAAAGCTTAAGAAGTTAACTAAAATCAGAAACAAACCTTGCATCAATTGGAGTTCGGGATCATTAGATATAGCCGAAACAGTGGGATAGCACAAAACTGTCCAGATTTGCACACATTTAGATAATTGACATTTTTGAGGTCCTTAGGGTCAGATTTAGCCTTAGTCCATTTCGGACAAAAATGTCCAGAACTGAAAAATATTGCAGTACACCAAATTTCATGCATTTTGGATATCATTTACTAAGTCAAATCTGGTTTGTTCTACAAGGTCAGTGCATCTGTCAAAACCTGCTTCATTTTTCCAGATTTCCAGATTTGGACACATTTTAAAGATTGGCCATTTTGAGGACCTTAGATTCAAAATTAGCTTTATCCTATTTCTGCAAAAACTGTTCAAAACTGGCAAAAATAGTCACCTACCAATTTTCATGTATTTTAAATATCATTGTCCTAACTAAACTTACCTCGAAACAAACTGGTCATTGAGCTGTCAACAATCCGACTTCACCTATCATCACTTTCAAGCCAAGATCTTGCCATGCATGGTTGCAAAAGCTTATGAACGAACATATAACTCAAGTACAGAAGCAAAGACATACATTTATGAGCATGCATGTGGATATTTGAAGGATTTTCAAAAGGTTTTAGCCCTCACCTTAGCAATCAACCAAGAGGATGCACAAAAACTTGTTGAAGCAAATTTTTCTTCTTCTCCTTTGCCTAGCCGAGGTTCCAACTAGAGTTTCTCTATTTTTCCTAGGGCCGAATAGAAAACTTCAAAGGACATGCATGTATGATTCTTGCATCTTAGCTAGCTTGCTCAACTTTCCTTGCTTGATGCTTGTCTTGATTGACCAAAGTATGAAGCAGATGAGCTATGGGAGGTGAGAACTCAGCCAAGGCCGAGAGAGAGAGAAGAATGAGAGGGAGAGAGAGAAGGTTGAGGAAGAAAGAAGAAATGACAAAAAAAAAATGATGGCTTTGCAAATTTTGAGGAAGTGGTCGGCCTTGGGCATAAAAATTCAGCCTTTTTGTGTCTTCAAGATGAAATTTAAAATGTTAGCATGGGCATAGGTGGTTTGGTCGAGCAAGGTGAGAAAATTGAGGTGGTTTTGAGCAATTTTTATGCATTTGTGTCATAGTTTGTCTAAGCATGCATGATTAATTTAATAATTGTTCAAACCTTGTTCACAAGCCTTGGTATGGCCGGCCAAAGGATGTGCCAAATCTGAATTTTTGTCAACTATTGGAGTATTATTAAATTGTGTGTTGGAAGTGCAAAATGAATAAGGAATAAAGAATGAAGAATGTTTAGTGTTTAGTGAACTTTTGTCTTCTAGTGAGTTGAATTAGGATTATAATATTGATAGTGGATTTTGTAGGATTGTTTAATAGTCTAGTGCTTTGTGTAAGATGCTTTCTTGTTTAGCGTGAGGGCACACTTTCCTATGTCTATGGCACGCACTACGAGGTAGGACCCGAACTACGAGACGAACGCACATTTTTCAAGTAAATGCACGCTACCCTAAACGAATGCACGTAATTCAATGCATGGCACATAAAATGAACACAATTTTTAAACCTAGGTCAAGGCATGCAAATCTAGGTTAGAGCACACGAACGAGGTATCGCACGCAAATCGGGGTCGGGCCTTACATTCTTCCCTCCTTAAAAGAATTTCGTCCCGAAATTCAATATTACCTTGAAATAAAGCTGGATACTGCTGCTCCTTCTGGTCTCGCCTTTCCCACGTTGCTTCTTCAATCCCGTGATGATCCCACAGCACTTTCACCATTGGTATAGTTCTGTTGCGCAACTCCCGATCCTGCTGGTCTAGGATCTGAATGGGCTTCTCCTCGTAAGACAAGTTCTCCCGAAGCTGCAACGGCTCTGGTTCCAAGATGTGTGACGGATCAGGATGATACTTCCGCAGCATCGAAACATGAAAGACGTCATAAATATTGGAGAGGTTCTAGGGTAGCACTAGGTGATACGCCAACTTGCCAACCTTCTCAATTATCTCAAATGGTCCTACAAACCTCGGGCTCAACTTTCCACCCTTGCCATGTTTAATCAGTCCCCTCCGGGGTGATATCTTCAAGAAGACCTAGTCGCCAACCTCGAACTCGAGACTCCGTCTCTGTCAGTCTGCATAACTATTCTGCCTACTCTGGGCGGTAAGCATCCGTTTCCGGATGAGGTGGATATTATCAACAGTCTTCATAAGTTCAGGTAAAAGGGTCGGGTCAAAAGTTTTCGTCTCACCTACTTCATCCCAATAAATTAGGGATCGACACTTACGTCCATACAGCGCCTCAAATAGGGCCATCCCGATAGTGGCCTGATAACTATTATTATAAGCGAACTCCGCTAAGGACAGATATTTCTCCCAACCTTTTCCGAAATCCAAAACACACGCCCTCAACATATCCTCCAAAATCTGAATAGTCCTTTCCGATTGTCCATCAGTCTGAGGGTGATAAGCCGTGCTGAAACTTAACTTCGTTCCCAAAGCTTCTTGCAATCTCTTCCAAAATCGGGAAGTAAAACGAGGATCCCTATCCGATACAATACTCACAGGCATCCCGTGCAATCTTACAATCTTTACCACATACATATCTCCAAATTTCTCGAGACTATCCTCCTTGTTCATCGGTAAAAAGTGTGCCAACTTAGTCAATCTATCCACTATGACCCAAACGGCGTCATGACCCTTTTGCGATCTGGGCAGGTCCATAACAAAGTCCATAGTTATATGTTCCCATTTCCATTGAGGAATCTCCAACGGCTGAAGTAAACCTGCGGTTCGTTGATGTTCTGTTTTGACTCTCTGGCAAGTCAAACACCGTGCCACAAACTCCGCAATTTCTCTTTTCATGTTATTCCACCAATAGTGTTGCTTCAAATCCCGGTACATCTTTGTTCCGCCGGGGTGAATAGTATATCTTGAATTATGGGCTTCCTCAAGAATCTTCTTTTTCAGCTCTGGCTCATTGGGAGCACAAATCCGATTCCTAAACCTCCAAATACCATCATCATGAAACTTGAAATCCGCATTGCTTTCCTAAATCTTCTGAAATTGTTGGTCCTTCTGTTGAGCCTCTCGTCGATTGAACTTGCGTAGTGGCAAAAAGTAACCCTTTCCGAGTCAGTTGTGGCTTCCACAAAAATGCTTCCTCCAACAACTCCTGTACCTTGACTTCAAGTTTTGCCATGCTTGCTTTCCTACTTAAGGCATTTGCAACTACATTTGCTTTACCGGGCACATAATTGATTGTACAGTTATAATCATCCAAAAGCTCCATCCACCGCCTTTGCCTTATATTCAACTCCTTTTGAGAGAACAAGTATTTCAAGCTCTTATGATCAGTAAATACCTCAAACTTGTTACCCCACAGATAATGTCTCCATTTCTTGAGTGCAAACACAATAGCCGCTAACTCCAAATCGTGCGTCGGGTAGTTCAACTCATACAGCTTTGGTTTCCTAGAAGCATATGCAATCACTCTTCCATTTTGCATCCACACACAACCCAATCCTTCCTTCGAAGCATCGCTATAGATTACAAAACCTTGACTCCCTTCAGGCAATGCAAGAACAGGTGCGGTAGTCAATCTTTTCTTCAACTCTTGGAAGCTGTTCTTACACTTATTATCCCACACGAACTTTGTTTTCTTTTGAGTGAGCTTTGTAAGCGGTCCTACAATCTTAGAGAAATCTTTCACGAATCTCCGATAATAGCCGGCTAGACCAAGAAAACTCCGAACCTCCGTAACATTTTTCGGCTTCTTCCAAGACATTACTGCTTCTATCTTTGCTGGATCCACCGTTATTCCCTCTTGGGATATGATATGCCCTAAAAACGCAATCTGTTGCAACCAAAATTCACACTTGCTAAACTTTGCATACAAGTGATGCTCTCGAAGTTTATGCAGTACCAACCGCAGATGTTGCTCATGCTCCGCCTCCGATTTCGAGTATACCAAAATATCATCAATGAAGATCACCACAAATTGGTCCAAGTAGAGTTGAAACACCATGTGCATCAAATCCATAAAAGCTACAGGGGCATTAGTTAGTCCAAAAGGCATCACCACATATTCATAATGCCCATATCTCGTCTTGAAAGCCGTTTTAGGCACATCTTCCTTTTTGATCCGCAACTGATAATACCCTTGCCTCAAGTCGAGTTTTGAATACACTTTGGCTCCTTACAGTTGATCAAATAACTCGTCGATCAGTGGAAGTGGGTATTTATTCTTGACAGTCACTTGGTTCAATCCTCGGTAATCGATGCATAGCCTCAGCATTCTGTCTTTCTTCTTTACAAATAGAACTGGTGCACCCCACGGTGAAGAACTTGGTTGAACAAACCCCTTCTTCAACAATCCTCGTAATTGGTCCTTCAATTCCTGTAGCTCGGCCGGTGCCACACGATAGGGAGCTTTAGATATTGGCTGGGCGCCAGGTAGCAACTTTATAACAAACTCGATCTCCCGATTTGGGGGTAAACTGGGTAATTCTTCTGGAAACACATCTGCATAGTCTTTGATCACTAGCATCTCCTCCAACTTAGCTTTGTTCGACGACTTGTTGATAAGGTAAGCCAAGTATCCGCTGCACCCTTTCCTCAAGGACTTTATTGCTTTTATAGATGAAATGATGGAACTCCCGGTGAAATCTCTTCGACCCATAACCTCCAGTATTGGTTGCTCAGGTACCCGGAACGTTATAATCTTCGCACAGAAATCTAGTTGGACATGATGTTTTACCAGCCAATCCATCCCTAAAATGACCTCATATTCTCGAAAAGGTAATACGATAAGATTGGATGAGAATTCCCTGTCCTTAATTTGGATTCTACATGCTTTACAAGTTGAGCTAGTTACAAGTTTAGAACCCATTGGAGTACCAACTTCTACTTCGTATGGCAAACATATAACTTTCAATTTTACACGTTCCACACATAAGGGAGTAATAAATGAATGAGTAGTACCGGGATCAATTAACACCCTAACAGGTTGATTCAGTATGAAGAATGTACCTTCAACAACAGCGGTCTCATCTGGAGTCTCCTCGCACTCAATAGCATAGGCTCGAGCCTGAACTCTAGGAACTGGAGTCTTGCCTCTAGCAGCTGGTTTACCCTGATTCTACCCTGCCTGTCGTTTAGGGCAATACTTGATCTGATGCTGATCACTGTCATATCTCATACACCGTCCTGACTTCTTCCAACACTGGGCCTCGGTATGCCCCTTCCTGTCACAATAAGAATAGCTGACGGACTGAGTAGCGGGTGAACTACCTGTGGATCCGCGGGCGGAAGAGGCTGATGGCGCTTTCGTCGGGCCACGGTTATTCTCTGGCCTATTCTGGCTCGGGCCCTGATTACGACTCTGACTCTGGAATTTCCTCTGCTGACCTGGAGCTTGGTATGGTTTCTTGTTCGGTTGACTCGAACCGGCTCTGTCTAGTTTCCTCTTCTCAACTCGAGAAGCAGTAGCAAAGAAAGCAGAATAAGTATCGAAGTCATGAGAAGCTAACTGGTCCTAAATCTCTGGCCTCAATCCAGTAGTAAATTTCCACATCTTCGCCTCCGGAGTACTAACCATATATTGAGCATAACGGGACAGTTGGTCAAAACGAGCCTCGTACTGGGCCACCGTCATGTTACCCTGTGTCAAGTGCATGAACTCCTCAGCTCGCCTCTACCTGGAGACTGCAGGTACATATTTTTCCTTAAATTCCTTAACGAAATTACCCCACAAGCGAGGTGTCTGATCAGTTTCCCATAGTGCTTCTACAGTGTGCCACCAATGCTCGGCATCCCCGTGCAACAGAAATACAGCAAACTCCACCTTTTCTTTATTAGTATAATCAAGTGGCCTGAAAATCTTCTCGATCTCGGACAGCCAAGCCTCTGCTTTCTCATCATCAGCTTCCCCGTGGAATTTAGACGGGCGAAAGTCAAGGAACTCCCTCATTCTGCTATGTCTCCCGTGGTTACCCTAATTCCTGCTGTTGTTGTTGTTGACTTCACGTGCATCCTGACGCTCCATCACTCGTGATACACGATCCATGGCATTCGCCATCATATTCAACATAGCTATACTGGGATTAGTTTGATAGGCATCTTCGGTCTCTTGGGGTTCACTGCTCCTATTAGTAGTACGGGTGCTAGGGCCAGCCATCTATAGGCATAGATTACGATGCATAATTTATTGAAATATGACAATTAAGAATTTAATGCATAAGATATGCAACATAATATAGGTACAATTCTAGAAACATTTAAGGCATGTTAATCACTTAAACACATAGAACATAGAAGGCACATTTAATACTATTACTCAATAACATATAAACAAGTCATCCTAATTATCTTAGGGCTCTACCCACGGTCCGAGAGTTAAACCCGGCTTAAGCAATCTAGGCTCTGATACCATTCTTTTTCTAAGGTGTCACACCCCAACCTGGCCTATAAGGTTAGACTAGGGTGTGATCTAAACGTTCAGAACATGTCACATACTTAACCGTTTATGAAGATTTAACTCCTATCGTTTGAGTCTAGACTCCAAAGTTTTCTGGAAATCCGGCAGTATGACGGCTATAATTGGACTCTTTGGTTTGGCCTAATTCTCTAAACACCTCAAATTTTTCTAATCTCAAGTTTCATTTCCAACTAGGATTACCATTTAACGTCAATTGAAACGCCTATTGGTTATCTCGATGTCTCGTTTGATTGTTTATCCTCATTATAAAAGTACCTATTGATCTTAGCTTAATAGTGAGTGCTTGTTTAAGATTGGATAAGTTCATTTACTTAGTCCTTAACTAATACGTCATAACCTATGATAGATACTAGCGGTAATAATAGCAAAACGATCAAAGTAGTGTCTAGTGTCTGTCTAGCAATATTAGTACAAACCAAAATTAGACCCCAAATTACAACGGAGGTCTTTTACATTACAAATAGTAAGCAACATAAAAGAAATAGTCTTCAGGTAGGATAAAGTTCACAAGTAGCCATAATCAAGCAAATCACACAAACAGGCAATCACTCCAAGGATTCATCGTTAGGCACACCGACCTCGGGTACCTGTTCTGGATCTTCATCATCTGAGATGATAAAATAGGCTGAGTCCTTATGAACTCAGCGAGGGGGAACGAGAAATAGGTTTTGAAACTCATTTTCTGGTTCAACTTATGAAATCCTTTTGCAAGCATGAATATAACAATAATATAAGTGCAGGAACAAAAATACCAGTCTTTCCTCCCCGAGGTCCTCTAGGAACCAAGCGAGAGTACTTATACACGCAGTAAAAAGGATACAGTGAGCTTTTGCTCTCAGATCAGTTCTAGAATCAGTTGTTGCGGCCGACTTCAAATCATCCCCTAAACACGCCAGGTGGGTGTACTCCAGATGTACCCCAAAATCCTACGACCCAACTCTCCGAGGAAGTCTAGCCCCCAAGCGAGAGAGGGAATGGGACCATCGTAGTCACAGGTGCACCGGTAAGCCCGATGCCGCCCGGTGTACGTGATCGCTACCATGCCGACAGGAAAGGTTGCAACCTTGTATGCAGTGCACATTTATGACATTAACATATCACGTTAGGAGGACAACAAAGTAGGTTGCCTCCGGACAGTCATAAGATTGCACATTGACAAGTAAACAAGCAGGGCATGATAAAA
Source organism: Ehretia macrophylla (assembly GCA_037974665.1). Lineage (NCBI taxonomy): Eukaryota > Viridiplantae > Streptophyta > Magnoliopsida > Boraginales > Ehretiaceae > Ehretia > Ehretia macrophylla. Next base: position 39,447,164 of record CM075773.1, on the reverse strand, counting down.
CAGGTAGTTTCACTTGAAAGACATATAGAGGTATATGAACATTAAACGGGGCAGCCAGGTAACACATGTAAATCAAGCCATATAACTCATTACGAAGTCCACGTGATCAAGTAATAAGATTATTCAACATGCAATAACATCTACGTGGGTTCGGGCGCAAGAAAAGCCTATTTGTCAACATGCAATGATCAAAATCACATTTAGGACTATAAAGGCATTTACGGGCAGCCTACTAAACATATAATTCCACACAATATCCAAATGATCAACACTTAGCAAAACTACCTAGTCATTAGGGTTTCCATTTCGTGCATATTCGTGCAATTTGAGCCTCAAACCAACTCAAAGTCAATCTCAAGCCATGCATCATTTAATTCAACATCCTCAAACATTCAAAACAGTCCACACAACATCCCAAAGCTACAATCCCAAGCATTTAATTCAACAAGAGGAGTCACAACAATTTTTCTAAGCATAACACTAAGTCAAACCCTTACTGCAATAGGCTGTTTTCTCACAATCAATAGGATAACCAAACAATCTCCAAATCTAGTGAATAAGATGTCAAATTAAATCTTAAGAAGTGAACTAAAATCAGAAACAAACCTTGCATCAATTGGAGTTCGGGATCATTAGATATAGCCAAAACAGTGGGATAGCACAAAACTGTCCAGATTTGCACACATTTCGATAATTGACATTTTTGAGGTTCTTAGGGTCAGATTTAGCCTTAGTCCATTTCTGACAAAAATGTCCAGAACGGAAAAATATTGGAGCACACCAAATTTCATGCATTGTGGATATCATGTACTAAGTCAAATCTGGTTCGTTCTACAAGGTCAGTGCATCTGTCAAAACCTGCTTCATTTTTCCAGATTTCCAGATTTGGATACATTTTAAAGATATGCCATTTTGGGGACCTTAGAGTCAAAATTAGCTTTGGCCTATTTCTGTGAAAAATGTTCAAAACTGGAAAAAATAGTCACCTACCAATTTTCATGCATTTTCAACATCATTTTCCTGGCTAAACTTACCTCGAAACAAACTGGTCAGAGAGCTGTCAACAATCTGACTTCACCTATCATCACTTTCAAGCCAAGATCTTGCCATGCATGGTTGCAAAATCTTATGAACGAACATATAACTCAAGTACAGAAGCAAATACATACATTTATGAGCATGCATGTGGATTTTTGAAGGATTTTCAAAAGGTTTTAGCCCTCACCTTAGCAATCAACCAAGAGGATGCACAAAAACTTGTTGAAGCAAATTTTTCTTCTTCTCCTTTGCCTAGCTGAGGTTCCAACTAGAGTTTCTCTATTTTTCCTAGGGCCGAATAGAAGACTTCAAAGGACATGCATGTATGATTCTTGCATCCTAGCTAGCTTGCTCGACTTTCCTTGCTTGATGCTTGTCTTGATTGACCAAAGTGTGAAGAAGATGAGCTATGGGAGGTGAGAACTCAGCCAAGGCCGAGAGAGAGAGAAGAATGAGAGGCAGAGAGAGTAGGTTGAGGAAGAAAGAAGAAATGACAAAAAAAAATGATGGCTTTGCAAATTTTGAGCAAGTGGTCGGCCTTGGGCATAAAAATTCAGCCTTTTTGTGTCTTCAAGATGAAATTTAAAATGTTAGCATGGGCATAGGTGGTTTGGTCGAGCAAGGTGAGAAAATTGAGGTGGTTTTGAGCAATTTTTATGCATTTGTGTCATAGTTTATCTAAGCATGCATGATTAATTGAATAATTGTTCAAACCTTGTGCAAAAGCCTTGGTATGGCTGGCCAAAGCATGTGCCAAATCTGAATTTTTGTCAACTATTGGAGTATTATTAAATTGTGTGTTGGAAGTGCAAAAAGAATAAGGAAGAAAGAATGAAGAATGTTTAGTGTTTAGTAACTTTTGTCTTCTAGTGAGTTGAATTAGGATTATAATATTGATAGTGGATTTTGTAGGATTGTTTAATAGTCTAGTGCTTTGTGTAAGATGCTTTCTTGATTAGCGTGAGGGCATGCTTTCCTAGGTCTAGGGCACGCACTACGAGGTAGGACACGAACTACGAGACGAACGCACGTTTTTCAAGTAAATGCATGCTACCCTAAACGAATGCACGTAATTCAATGCATGGCACATAAAATGAACACAATTCTTAAACCTAGGTCAAGGCATGCAAATCTAGGTTAGGACACACGAAATGAGGTATCGCACGCAAATCGGGGTCGGGCTTTACAACGGGGCTTAGGACCGGGTGTCTGTCGCTCCGGTGCCCATAACTTTTGATCCGTAAGGAGTTACGTGGTGCACAGCATACCGTTGAAAAGCTCTCCGAGAGCTCTACGACAGGGGCAACAAGCCTACTCGGCTGCCCCTGTTTTCGAAACCTAAAATCGAAAGTTTTCATCAATTTCTGGACACTTTTCTTCTTTTGCGCTATTTTTCCGTCCCGGATCGTACGTTGTGAGCCGTGAAAAGGACGACAACCTTATCCATCACATTTGTATTACCGAATCCCACGGCACTTTGGGTAAGACAACTTCGCTTCACGTAGAGGCTGGGCCCGCAAACCGAGGTCGTGGGGCTTAGGACCAGGTGTCCATCGCTCCGGTGCCCATAACTTTTGATCCGTAAGGAGTTATGTGGCGCACAGCATACTGTTGGAAAGCTCTCCGAGATCTCTACGATGGGAGCAGCAAGCCTCCTTTGCTGCGCCTGTTTTCGGAGCCCAAAATCGAACATTTTCATCAATTTTTGGAAAATTTTATTCTTTTACGTTGTTTTTCCTCCCGGATCGTACGTCGTGAGCCGCAAAAAGGAAGACAACCTAATCCATCACATTTCTATTACCGAATCCCACGGCACCTTGGGCAAGACAACTTCACTTCACTAGCGGCTTCGCCCGCAAACCGAGGGCGTTGGGCTTAGGAACAGATCTCCGTCGCTCCGGTGCCCATAACTTTTGATCCGTAAGGAGTTACGCGGCGCACAGTATACCATTGGAAAGCTCTCCGAGAGCTTTATGATGGTGGCAGCAAGCCTGCTCAGATGCGCCTATTTTTAGAGCCCAAAATAGAACATTTTCATCCATTTCTGGACACTTTGCTTTTTTTGTGCTGTTTTTCCGTCCCCGATCATACGTCGTGAGCCGCGAAAAGGACGACAACCTAATCCATCACATTTCTATTACCGAATCCCATGCCTCCTTGGGCAAGACAACTTCGTTTCACGTAGAGGCTGGGCCTGCAAACCGAGGGCGTGGGGCTTAGGACCGGGTCTCCGTCGCTCCGGTGTCCATAACTTTTGATCCGTAAGGAGTTACGTGGCGTACAACATACCGTTGGAAAGCTCTCCGAGAGATCTACGACGGGGGCAGCAAGCCTGCTCGGCTTCGTCAATTTTTGGAGCCCAAAATCGAACGTTTTCATCAATTTCTGGACACTTTAATTGTTTTGCGCTATTTTTCCGTCCCGGATCGTACGTCGTGAGCCACGAAAAGGACGACAACCTAATCCATCACATTTGTATTACCGAATCCTATGGCACTTTGGGCAAGACAACTTCGCTTCACGTAGAGGCTGGGCCTATAAATCGAGGGCGTGGGGCTTAGTATAAGAATATAACCAATTTCCCATAAATGTCTTAACAACAATCAAGTAGAAAGAAAACACTACTCGTTATAACAATTCAATATAACACTTACAAGATATTTTTCCCACCGTGCGCTCTCAAGATTAGAGCTTCAATGTCTTCTGGACTTACAAGAAGAATACAAGAAAGAAAGACTAACTTAGGATTGTGTTTGGAGTTGTGTTGTGGATGAAAATGATGAACTAATGCATGCCTATTTATAGAATTCAGCCAGCCCGCCATAGGAGACTTTCCTATCAAACATTTCAATCTTGGTTGGCTTTACCAACCATGTTCAAAGTATTAGCCACCCATATTTATCACATGGGTGGCTACAATTGACCACATGGGTGGCTAGCATCCAAGTCAACTTCTAGGAAGTTTCCTTTGGTCAAATTTACTAACTTTAGCATTGCATCAACCCGACGTCATCTTAGGTAATTCCAAATTCTCGAACTTCTTTCTTGTAGCCATCGCGATCTCTTTTGACCTCATCGACGTTTAAGTCGGAATCATTAATTTATGCTACCATATAATTAACGATACTTATTATGAAGAGGTGGATATTGACATATATTAACACCCCCCCTCAATGTTCACCTCATGTTGACTAAGCTATTGGGCCAACACCCAATGTTTGAAGATGCTTGCTCAATTGGACACTCCCTAATGCTTTAGTGAAGATATCTGCACAATTATCTTCTGTAGGGCAGTACTCCATGTAGATTTCACCTTCCTTGATCAGTTCCCTCACATAGTGATACTGAATCTCTATGTGTTTTGTTCTAGCATGAAATACCGGATTCTTTGACATGGCTATACAACTCTGACTGTCACATTTCAACATTGTTGCTTCCTCTATTGGAATGCCAATATCAGTCATGATGCGTCGTAGCCAAACAGCTTCACAGGATGCTACACAAGCTGCCTTGTATTCTGCCTCCGTTGATGAAAGTGCAACGGTGGGTTGCTTCTTACTAGCCCATGAGATGACTCCACCACCGAATGTGAATACGTAACCTGTAACAGATTTTCTTGAGTCAATATCACCAGCCCAGTCTGAGTCACAGTACCCAGATAAAGTATCTCCATACTTGTATGATATCCCATACTCCAACGTGCCTTTGAGATATTTGAGGACCCGCATCCCTGCTTGCCAGTGACTTTGTTTCGGTTTATTTGAAAACCGACTGAGAACTCCCACAGCATAACTAATATCAGGTCTTGTGTTACAAAGGAAGATTAAACTTCCCACCAACCTTCTGTAGAGCTTGTTATCAACTTGTTCTGAAGGATCGTCAATTGATAACTTTGTATTCACTTCCATCGGGGTGACAACTAGTTTGCACTCGGACATACCAAATGCAGTCAGAAGCTCACGAACATATCGTTGCTGCGAGATGAAGATAGTATGAGGTTTTTGCCATACCTCGATTCCCAAGCAATAATGAAGAAGACCAAGATTTGTCATTTCAAATTCTTGGCTCAACCATTCTTGCGTCTTCCGAATATTATCTTCATGGTCACCAGTGATTACAAGATCATCCACATATAGGACTACAATTACCTTCTTTCCTTGTTCACTTAGAACATACAAGTTGGCCTCTGATTTGCTTCTACAGAAACCATGTTGCAAGAAGAAATAGTCTATACGTTTGTACCAAGCTCGTGGTGCTTGCTTTAACCCATATAAAGCCTTTTTCAATTTGTAAACTTTTTCTTCTTCACCTGGTATTTGAAAGCCAGGGGGTTGTGCAACGTAGACTTCTTCTTCAAGTTGCCCATTAAGAAAAGCTGACTTGACATCCATTTGATGTACAATCCATTCATAATGCGCGGCAGCTGCAACAACTAACCTGATTGTTGACATTTTTGCTGTTGGAGCAAAGGTTTCATATACATCGAAACCTTCGACTTGCGAAAATCCTTGTACTACAAGGCGTGCCTTGTATTTTTCAAGACTTCCATCTGCCTTGTACTTCACTTTCCAGATCCATTTGGTGCCAATAATTTTTCTGTTCGGTGGCTTTTCAACGATCTCCCAAGTATCATTTTTCATGATACTAGCATACTCGGCTTGCATAGCTGCTCTCCAATTTGGATCTGACATGGCTTCCTCCACAGTTACCGGTTCTTTTACCGTCTTGATGATTTGGGTCATCAAAGCCATGTTTACTAGTTGTTGTCCTGATCTGTTCTGCTCCTCTATTCTCTTTGATCATCTTAGTCCATCAGGACGTGGACTATCATCAGTAATTCCTGGATTTCTTCCATCAAAGAGCTGTTGGAACCACTTCGGTTGTGGCTTCCTTATGGGTACAACAGGTTGGTCTTCAGTCTCCTCATCATTAGGGACTTCTTCATTGTTCAATGGTCGTTGTTCAGGCACTTGGTGGATTACTTCATCGGTTGATGACGAAATGGCAGGACCGCTATCCTCCATCGAGTGTGGTCTTTCATTAAACACCACATCTCGGCTTATGATCACCTTCTTGGCCTCTACATCATAGAGTCTGTATGCTTTAGACTCTTCACTATATCCCAAGAAAATGCCCTTCTTGCTCTTGTCATCCAATTTCTTTCGATTTTCATTTAGAATGTGTACAAAACACTCACACCCAAATTTTCTTAAATGAGACACAGAAGGTTTCGTACCATAATAAGCCTCATTAGGAGTCTTATCGTTGAGTGCCCTGGTTGAGCACCGATTGAGGATGTATACAGCTGTGTTGACTGCTTCAGCCCAGAATGTGTCAGGTAGGCCAACACCTTTCAACATGCATCGAGCCATTTCTACAATTGTTCGATTTCTTCATTCCACAACTCCATTTTGTTGTGGTGTGTATGGAGAAGTCAATTGGCGCTTAATCCCAAGCTTGTTGCAGTAGTTGGTGAACTCTGTAGAACAGAATTCCCCCCCATGATCGGTACGAAGTTTCTTCAACTGAGTTGTGTTCTCATTTGTCATAAGTTTGTGCCACACTTTAAATTTTTAAAGAGCATCAGCCTTGTCCCGAAGGAAGTACACCCACATCTTCCTACTATAATCGTCAACTAACAGCATAAAGTAGGAAGATCCTCCTAACGCCATTGTAGTCATTTTTCCGCAGAGGTCAGCATGTACCAACTCTAGAGGAGCCTTTGATCGGTTATGACTCTCTTTGGGAAATGACTATCTATGTTGCTTGCCCAGCATACAAGCTTCACATGGTCCTTCAATTTCTTCCATTGAAGGCAAGTCGGTTACCATCTTCTTCTGTTGCATTTCCTTTAACACAGGATAGGAAATGTGCCCGAACCTTTCATGCCAAAGTTGACTTGTTTTGGCATCCACGACAGCAGAAAGAGAGCTGATTTTGTAAAGATTATTTTTGCGAATACCTTTACTTACGATATTTTGATCCTTGTCAAGAATCAAAGCTTCCGTCTTCTTGAACCGCACTTCTAGATCATTATCTGTAATAGCAGCTACAGATAGCAAATTTCTGGTGATCTGGGGTACAAAGAGTACGTTGGACAGCTTCTTGCTTCCTCCATCTTTAGACACGAGCGAGATGGTTCCAGTGCCCTCAACGGGACACTTAGCATTATTCCCGACGATAACATTCATTGGTTCTTGTAGAGGTTTTATGGAGTCATATAACTCCTTCTTGCTGGTCATGTGTCGGGAAGCTCCACTATCTAACACCCATGCACTTGTTTGATGTACATGTGCGCTAGTACACGTTTCCTCCGATACATCTGTTACAGTAAACAGATGCACTTCCGTTTCAGCCGTATTGGCAGATTCTTTATTTCTCCAATTTGGCTTTAAAGTCCTGTTCTTCTCGTCATGGATTCATTTCCTGCAATCTTTGACAGCATGACCTTTCTTATTGCAGTAGTAACACGATCCAGAGAACGTCTTCTTCTTTGCTTTCTTCTTTTCTTCTTGGTTACTCCTCGCCTTGGCTGTAAAGGCAGAGTCAAGTTGATTTTCTCTGCTCCTCAGCCTCATCTCCTCCTCCATCAACATGGCAGTGAATTCTTCAAACGTCAAAGGAGGAATGCGAACTTGTGTATTGAGTGCTGTCACAAGGCCGTCAAATTTTGGAGGCAACACTCTAATGCACCTTCGAGCTAGTTCCTCGGTTGATTTGGCAATACCAACTGCAGCCATTTGATCACGTAGGTTTTTCATCCTACAGATAAATGACTCAGCTGCTTCATCTTCACTTAATCTCTCAGCAGCTAACTGATTCTCCAAGTTCTGAATGCGAGTCTGGTTCCTTGTTTCATACTGATTTCTTAGTATGTTCCAAGCTTCAGTTGCCTTGGTTGTGTGTTGAATTAGAGTAAGGACGGAATCTTGAACACTTGTTACAATTGCACAAAGTGCATCAGCATTTCATCTCCTCCATTCTTTAACAAGCTGAGGATCTGGAGGTGTGACCTTTTTTGTGTCATCTTCAGCACGGACTGCAACTGGTTCTGCATCTGTGCCTAACACTGTATCAAGGAGTTCGTAGGAGTCCAGAACTGTAGTGATTTTGAACTTTCACAAAAGATAGTTCGTGCCATCAAGTTTTCCTTCTGTGAAGGTAGGGGGACGGATATGAATTGTCGGTACTAAACCGGAACTAGAACTGGTAGAAGAAGAACTAGCACCTTGAGTATTCATAGTTGTTGAGCTTTACTAGACAAGATTGTTGTTAAGAGGCCCTTAAGCTCTTGATACCATGTAAGAATATAACCAATTTCCCAGAAACGTCTTAACAACAATCAAGTAGAAAGACAACACTACTCGTTATAACAATTCAATATAACACTTACAAGATAATTGTCCCACCGTGCGCTCTCAAGATTAGAGCTTCAATGGCTTCTGGACTTACAAGAAGAATACAAGAAAGAAAGACTAACTTAGGATTGTGTTTGGAGTTGTGTTGTGGATGAAAATGATGAACTAATGCATGCCTATTTATAGAATTCAGCTAGCCCGCCATAGGAGACTTTCCTATCAAACATTTCAATCTTGGTTGGCTTTACCAACCATGTTCAAAGTATTAGCCACCCATATTTATCACATGGGTGGCTACAATTGACCACATGGGTGGCTAGCATCCAAGTCAACTTCTAGGAAGTTTCCTTTGGTCAAATTGACTAACTTTAGCATTGCATCAACCCGACGTCATCTTAGGTAATTCCAAATTCCCGAACTTCTTTCTTGTAGCCATCGCGATCTCTTTTGACCTCATCGACGTTTAAGTCGGAATCATTAATTTATGCTACCATATAATTAACGATACTTATTATGAAGAGGTGGATATTGACATATATTAACACTTAGGACCAGGTCTCTGTCGCTCCGGTGCCCATAACTTTTTATCCCTATGCAGTTACGCGGCGCACAGCATACCGTTGAAAAGCTCTCCGAGAGCTCTACGATGGGAGCTGCAAGCCAGCTAGGCTGCGCCTATTTTCGGAGAACAAAATAAAACATTTTCATCAGTTTCTGGACACTTTTCTTCTTTTACGCTGTTTTTCTGTCCCGGATCGCACGTCATGAGCCGCGTAAAGGACGACAACCTAATCCATCACATTTCTATTACCGAATCCCATGCCACCTTGGGCATGACAACTTCGCTTCACATAGATGCTGGGCCCGCAAACCGAGGTCTTGGGGATTAAGACCAGGTCTTCGTCGCTCCGGTGCCCATAACTTTTGATCTGTAAGGAGTTACGCAACGCACAACATAACGTTGGAAAGCTCTCCGAGAGCTCTATGACCGGAGTAGCAAGCCTGCTCGGCTGCGCCTATTTTTGGAGCCCAAAATCAAACGTTTTCATCAGATTCTGGACACTTTTCTTCTATTGCACTGTTTTTTCGTCCCAGATCGTACGACGTGAGCCATGAAAACGACGATAACCTAATTCATCACATTTCTATTACCGAATCCCACGGCACCTTAGGCAAGACAACTTCTTTTCACGTAGAGACTGGGCCCGCAAACCGAGGGCGCGGGGCTTAGGACCGGGTGTCCGTCGCTCTGATGCTCATAACTTTTGATCCGTAAGGAGTTAACCGTTGAAAAGCTCTCCGAGAGCTCTACGACAGAGGCAGTAAGCCTGCTCGACTGCGCCTATTTTCGGAACCTAAATTCGAAAGTTTTCATCAGTTTCTGGAGACTTTTATTCTTTTTCGCTATTTTTTCGTCCCGTATCGTACGTCGTGAGCCGCGAAAATGACGACAACCTAATCCATCACATTTCTATTACTGAATCCCATGCCACCTTGGGCAAGAAAACTTCGCTTCACGTAGAAGCTGGGCCCGCAAATCGAGGTCGTGGGGCTTAAGACCAGGTGTCCATCGTTCCGGTGCCCATAACTTTTGATCCGTAAGGAGTTACGTGGGCTCGGATGCAAGAAAAGCCTATTTGTCAACATGCAATGATCAAAATCACATTTAGGACTATAAGGGCATCTACGGGCAGCCTACTAAGCATATAATTCCACACAATGTCCAAATGATCAACACTTAGCAAGACTACCTAGTCATTAGGGTTTCCATTTCGTGCTTACCCGTGTGATTAAACCTCAAGTCAACCCAAAATCATCCTCAAGCCATACATCAATTAATTCAAACATCCCCAAGTATTCAAAACAGTCCACACAACAACCCAAAGCCACAATCCCAAGAATTTAATTCAACAAGAGAAGTTACAACAATTTTACCAAGCATATAACTAAGTGAAATCCTTACTGCAATAGGCTGTTTTCTCACAATCATTAAGATAAGCAAACAATCTCCAATTCCAGTGAATAAGATGTCAAATTAAAGCTTAAGAAGTGAACTAAAATCAGAAACAAACCTTGCATCATTTGGAGTTCGGGATCATTAGTTATAGCTGAAATAGTGAGATAGCACAAAACTGTCCAGATTTGCACAAATTTCCATAATTGACGTTTTTTAGGTCCTTAGGGTCAGATTTAGCCTTGGTCCATTTCTGACAAAAATGTCCAAAACTGAAAAATCTAGCAGAAACCAAATTTCATGGATTTTGGACATCATTTACTTAGTCAAATCTGGTTCATTCTATAAGGTCAGTGCATCTGCCAAAACCTGCTTCATTTTTCCAGATTTCCAGATTTGGACACATTTCAAAGATATTCCATTTTGAGTACCTTAGAATCAAAATTATCTTTGGCATATTTCTGTGAAAAATGTTCAAAACTGACAAAACTAGTCACCTACCAATTTTCATGAATTTTCAACAACATTTGCCTAGCAAAACTTACCTCGAAACAACTGGTCAGAGAGCTGTCACATAATCCGACTTCACCTATCATCACTTTCAAGCCAAAATCTTGCCATGCATGGTTGAAAAAGCTTATGAATGAACATATAACTCAAGTACAGAAGCAAAGACATACATTTAAGAGCATGCATGTGGATTTTTGAAGGATTTTCAAAAGGTTTTAGCCCTCACCTTAGCAATCAACCAAGTAGATGCACCAAAAACTTGTTGAAGCACAATCTTCTTCTTCTCCTTTGCCTAGCTGAGATTTCAACTAGATTTTTTCTATTTTTCCTAGCTTAGTGACCAAGCTCTTAGTACATTTATGTGGTTAGAACAAGGAGAAAAGAAATGGAAGCTTAGTAACTCACCTAGGGCCGAAATGAAGACTCAAAGAGCATGCATGTGTGATTCTTGCATCCTAGCTAGCTTGGTTGAGTTCCTTTGCTTGTTGTTTGTCTTGATACACCATAGGATGATGAAGATGAGCTAAGGGATGAAGAAACTCAGCCCAAAACCGAGATTGAGAGAGAAGGATGAGAGGGAGAGAGAGAAATGTGAGGAGAGTGAGAGAAATGAAAGAAAAATGATGGCTTTGCAAAAGATGAAGGATGGGTTGGCCTTGGGCATACAAAAATTCAGATTTGTGTCTCCAAGAAGCTGAATTTTGAATCACCTAGCATGGACAAGGAGTCTTTGTCGACATTGGTGGAGTTTTGAGGAGTTTTGAGCTAATTTTTTTATGCATTTGTGTCATAGAATTGTCATAGGAATGTTGGAAAATTAAGGAATCTAGGTAGAATAAAATATAGGAATGTTTGTTGATGAGTTGAATTATGAATAGAATAATAGATAGTGGGAAATATAGGAATAGTTTAGTATTATTTTATTGTTAGTGGAGTTTGTAGAGAATTTGAATTAGGAATATAATATTGGTTAGTGGATTGTGTAGGATTATTTTAGTGTCTAGTGCTTTGTGTATGATTCTTTCTTGATTAACGTGGTGGCACGGATTCCTAGGTCTAGGGCACGAATTATGAGGTAGACACGAACTTCAACACTAAGGCAGGTACTTCAAGACTAATGTACGCAATCCTAGGTGAATGCACGTAAACCAATGCAAGGCACTTAATTCAATGCAATGCACGCAAATCAAGGCACAACTCTATATCTAGGTTAAGGTACGCAGTTCAAGGTTAGGGCACACGAAACGAGGTAACGCACATACATCGAGGTCAGGGCACGTATATCTAGGTATCGCACGTCAGTCGGGGATTAGGGCACACTATTCTAGGTCAAGGCACACTATTCTAGGTCAAGGCACGTATGACAAGGTATGCACGAAAACCAAGACAAGACACGTAATCCAAGGTCGGTCATATAATTAGGGGTCTATGGCACGTAAATCGAGGTATGATACGTTATTCGGGGTCGGGCCTCACATGCCTTACCTCGTAGTTCGTGTCTACCCTGTGATTCATGCCTCGTATTGATTTCGGTGCGTGTCTCGTAGTGCGTACCCTAAACCTCGAATTGTGTGCCTACACGCTAACCAATAAAGAATCCTACACAAAGCACTAGACTATTAAATAATCCTACACAATCCACTAACCAATATTATATTCCTAATTCAAATCTCTACAAAACCCACTAACTATAAAATATTCTATTCTACCCAACATTCTCTTACACCATGTCATGATTTTCCTTGCACCTATGCACTATTTTACTAACACCCAAGCTCACTTTCTTGTCCCTCTCAACCCACATGCTAAAAAAATTCAAAAGATGCTCCAAAGATGACACAAAATCAGATTTTTCAAAGCCCAAGGCCGACACATAAGCCAATGCTCACAAACAACTCTTCAAACTTCCATTCTTCTCTCAAAACTCTCCCATTCTCTCTCCTTCTCTCTCATTTCGACCATGGCTGCTCCTTGAGCATTCAAGACTCCTAACAACTCTCTAAGACTCTCCCAAGCTCGGCCATAGCAAGCACAAGCAAGCAACATAGCAAGAAAACTCACACAAAGCTCAAAAACAAGGATTTTGTGCTCATTTGCTAGATCTTCAAAGAGGTGAGGGCTAAAACTTCTTGAAAAGCTTTTGAAAACCACATGCATGCCTTTAAATGTCTATCGTTACTTCTGTACTTGTGATATATGTGTGTTCATGAGCTTTCGTAAACATGCATGGCAAGATATTTGACTAGAATGTGATGATAGATGAAATCCGGTATGTGACAGCCTTCTGTCTTGTTGGTACGAGGTGATTTTGACTAGGTAAATGATCTTGAAAATGTGTAAAAATTGGTAGGTAACTATTTTTTCCCGTTCTGAGCATTTGTCACAGAAATAGGCCAAAGCTAATTTTGACTCTAAAGTCCTCAAAATGGCAAATTATCAAAATGTGTCCAAATCTGGAAAGCTGGAAAAATGAAGCAGGTTTTGGCAGATTCACTGACCTTGTAGAACGAACTAGTTTTGACTTAGTAAATGATATCCAAAATGCATGAAATTTAGTGTGAAGCTATATTTTTCAGTTCTGGACATTTTTGTCAGAAATGGACAAAGGCTAAATCGGACCCTAAAGCCCTAAAAAACGAGAAGTATTGAAATGTGTACAAATCTGGACAGTTTTGTGTAGTCTCACGGTTTTGGCTATAACTCTTGAACCCGAACTCCAAATGATGCGAGGTTTGTTTCTGAATTTAGTTAACTCCTTAAGCTTTAATTTGACATCTTGTTCACTGGAATTGGAGTTTGTTTTCTTGTCTCAATGATTGTGAGAAAACAGTCCATTGCAGTGAGGGTTTCACCTATTGATATGCTTAGAAAAATTATTGTAGCTTCTCTTGTTGTATTAAGTGCTTGGGATTGTGGCATTTGGATATTGTGTGGACTGTTTTGAATGCTTGAGGGTGTTTAATTTAACCAATGCATGGCTTGAGCTTAATTACGAGATGACTTGGGGCTTAATCGCACGGGTAAACACGAATTAAAACCCTAGTAACTAGGTAAACTTGCTAAGTGTTGATCCTATGGATATTGTGTTTGATTATGTGTTTAGTAGGCTGCCCGTAGTTGCCCTTGTAGCCCTAAATATGATTTCGATGATTACATGTTGATAAGTAGGCTTTTCTTGCACCCGGTCCCATGTAGATGTCGTTGCATGATGAATAACCTTATTATTTGATTACGTGAACTTCGAAATGAGTTATATGACTTGATTTACATGCGTTACATGGCTGCCCGTTTAATGTTCATATAACTCTATGTGCTTTTCAAGTGAATTTACTTGTTATATCGTGTCTCGTGTGTTTAATTGTCAATGTGCAATCTTATGACTGCTCGGAGGCAACCTACTTTGTTGTCATCCAAATGTGATATATTAAATGTCATAAATGTGCATTGCATACAAGGTTGCAACCTTTCATTTTGGCGTTGTAGCGTTCACGCACACCGGGCGGCATCGGGCTTGCCGGTGCAACCGTGACTACCATTGTCCAATTCCCTCTCTCGCTTGCCGGATTTTCGAAAAATCTTTTGGAATTCTAAATCAACGTTAAGTATTAATCATAAGAAATGAGCAAGTCGTACAAATAGCATAGAAGAATTAGGTCATTTCCTAGTCTAGCCTACATAGGTCGGGTTGGGGAGTGACACTGCGCCAGTTTTTGGAGCCCAAAATCGAACGTTTTCATCAGTTTATGGACACTTTTTTGCTTTTGTGCTGTTTTTCCATCTCGGATCGTACGTTGTGAGCCGCGAAAAGGATGACAACCTAATCCATCACATTTCTATTACCGAATCCCATGGCACCTTGGGCAAGACAACTTCGCTTCACGTAGAGGCTGGGCCTGCAAATCGAGGGCTTGGGGCTTAGGACCAGGTCTCCGTCGCTCCGGTGCCCATAACTTTTGATCCGTAAGGAGTTACGTGGCGCACAGCATACCGTTGGAAAGCTCTCTGAGAGCTCTACGAGGGGGGCAACAAGCCAGCTCGGCTACGCCCATTTTCGGACCCCAAAATTGAATGTTTTCATCAGTTTCTGGACACATTTCTTCTTTTACGCTGTTTTTCCGTCTCGGATCGTACGTCGTGTGCCGCGAAAAGGACGAAAACCTAATCCATCACATTTCAATTACCGAATCTCACGCCACCTTGGGCAAGACAACTTCACTTCACGTAGAGGCTGGGCCCGCAAACCGAGTGCGTGGGGCTTAGGACCAGGTCTCTGTCGCTCCGATGCCCATAACTTTTGATTTGTAAGGCGTTACGAGGCGCACAGCATACCGTTGGAAAGCTCTCTGAGAGCTCTACGATGGGGCAAAAGCCTACCAGGCTGCAGCTATTTTCAGAGCCCAAAATCGAATGTTTTCATCAATTTCTGGACACTTTTCTTCTTTTACGCTGTTTTTCCGTCCCGGATCGTACGTCGTGTGCCGCGAAAAGGACGACAACCTAATCCATCACATTTCTATTACCGAATCTCACGCCACCTTGGGCAGGACAACATCACTTCACGTAGAGGCTGGGCATGCAAACCGAGGGCGTGGGGCTTAGGACCAGGTCTCCGTCGCTCCGGTGCCCATAACTTTTGATTCGTAAGGAATTACGCGGCACACAGCATACCGTTGGAATGCTCTCCGAGTGCTCTACGATGGGGGCAGCAAGCCTGCTAGCCTATGTCTATTTTCAGAGCCCAAAATCGAACGTTTTCATCAGTTTCTAGACACTTTTCTTCTTTTGCACTGTTTTTCCGTCCCGGATCGTATGTCGTGAGCCGCAAAAAGGATGACAACCTAATCCATCACATTTCTATTACTGTATCCCATGCCACTTTGGGCAAGGCAACTTCGCTTCACGTTGATGTTGGGCCCGCAAACCGAGGGCGTGGGCTTAGGACCAGGTCTCCGTCTCTCCGGTGCCCATAACTTTTGATCCATAAGGAGTTACGTAGCGCACAGCATACCGTTAGAAAGCTCTCCGAGAGCTCTATGATGGGGGCAACAAGCTTGCTCGGCTGCCCCTGTTTTCGAAGCCCAAAATCGAACTTTTTCATTAGTTTCTGGACACTTTTCTTCTTTTGTGCTGTTTTTCCGACTCGGATCGTATGTCATGAGCCACGAAAAGGATGACAACCTAATCTATCATATTTTTAATACCGAATCCTCTGGCACCTTGGGCAAGACAACTTCGCTTCACGTAGAGGCTGGGCCTGCAAACCGAGGGTGTGGGGCTTAGGACCAAGTCTTCGTCGCTCAGGTGCCCATAACTTTTGATCCGTAAGGAGTTACATGGAGCATATCATACCGTTGGAAAGCTCTCTGAGAGCTCTACGATGGGGCAGAAGCCTGCTCGACTGCGGCTGTTTTCGGAGCTCAAAATCGAACATTTTCTTTAATTTCTGGACACTTTCTTCTTTTTCGCTATTTTTCCGTCCCGGATCGTACGTCGTGAGCCGCAAAAAGGGCGACAACCAAATCCATCATATTTCTATTACCGAATCCCACGGCACCTTGGCCAAGACAACTGCGCTTCCCGTAGAGGCTGGGCCCGCAAACCGAGGGCGTGGAGCTTAGGACCAAGTCTCCGTCGCTCCGGTGCCCATAACTTTTGATCCGTAAGGAGTTACGCAGCGCACAACATACCGTTGGAAAGCTCTCCGAGAGCTCTACAACGGGGCCGGTAAGCTTGCTTGGATGCACCTATTTTCGAATCCCAAAATTGAACAATTTCATCAGTTTCTGGACACTTTTCTTCTTTTGCACTGTTTTTCAGGCCCAGATCTTACGTCATGAGCCGCGAAAAGGACGACAACCTAATCCATCACATTTCTATTACCGAATTACACGCCATCTTGGGCAAGACAACTTCGCTTCACGTAGAGGTTGGGCCCGCAAAACGAGGGCGTAGGGCTTAGGACCTGGTCTCCGTCGCTCCGATGCCCTTAACTTTTGATCCGTAAGGAGTTACGCGGCGTACAGCATACCGTTGGACAGCTCTCCGAGAGCTCTACGATGGATGCAGCAAGCATGCTTGGCTGCACCTATTTTTGGAGCCCAAAATCAAACGTTTTCATCAGTTTTTGGACACTTTTCTTCTTTTGCGCTATTTTTCCATCCCAGATCTTACGTCGTGAGCCGCGAAAAGGACGACAACCTAATCCATCACATTTCTATTACCGAATCCCATGACACCTTAGGCAAGACAACTTCACTTCACGTAGAGGCTGGGCCCGCAAATCGAGGGCGTGGGGCTCGGGACCAGGTCTCTGTCGCTCCGGTGCCTATAACTTTTGATCCGTAAGGAGTTACACAGCACACAGCATACCGTTGGAAAGCTTTCCGAGTGCTCTACGATGGGGGCAGCAAGCCTGCTAGGCTATGCCTATTTTTGGAGCCCAAAATCGAACGTTTTCATCAGTTTCTAGACACTTTTCTTCTTTTGCACTGTTTTTCCATATCGGATCGTACGTCGTGAGCTGCGAAAAGGACGACAACCTATTCCATTACATTTCTATTATCGAATCGAACGCCACCTTAGGCAAGACAACTTCGCTTCACGTAGAGGCTGGGCCTGCTAACCGAGGGCGTGGGGCTTAGGACCAGGTCTCCGTCTCTCCGGTGCCCATAACTTTTGATCCGTAAGGAGTAATCAGCGCACAGCATACCGTTGGAAAGCACTTCGAGAGCTCTACGATGGGGCAGAAGCCTACTCGGTTGTGGAAATTTTGGAGCTCAAAATCAAACGTTTTCATCAATTTCTGGACACTTTTCTTCTTTCGTGCTGTTTTTTCGTCTCGGATCGTTCGTCGTAAGCCGTAAAATGGACGACAACCTAATCCATCACATTTCTATTACCGAATCCCACGGCACCTTGGCCAAGACAACTTCGCGTCACGTAGAGGCTGGGCCGAAAACCGAGGGCGTGGGGCTTAGGACCAAGTCTCCGTCGCTCCAGTGCCCATTACTTTTGATCTGTAAGGAGTTACGCAGCGCATAACATACCGTTGGAAAGCTCTCCGAGAGCTCTACGACGGGGCAGCAAACTTGCTTTGCAGCGCCTGTTTTCAAGGCCCAAAATCGATCGTTTTCATCAATTTCTGGACACTTTTCTTCTTTTGCGCTGTTTTTCCGTCCCTGATCTTACGTCGTGAGCTGCGAAAAGGACGACAACCTAATCCATCACATTTCTATTACCAAATTACACGCCACCTTGGGCAAGAAAACTTCGCTTCACGTAGAGGTTGGGCCCGGAAACCGAGGGCGTGGGGCTTAGGACCAGGTCTCCGTTGCTCCGATGTCTATAACTTTTGATCCGTAAGGAGTTATGCGGTGCACATCATACGGTTGGAAAGCTATCCGAGTGCTCTACGATGGCGGCAGCAAGCCTGCTAGGCTATGCCTGTTTTCGGAGCCCAAAATCAAACGTCTTCATCAGTTTATGGACACTTTTCTTTTTTTTCCGCTGTTTTTCGGTCCCAGATCTTACGTCGTGAGCAGCGACAAGGAAGACAACCTAATCTATCACATTTCTATTACCGAATCCCAAGACACCTTGGGCAAGACAACTTCGCTTCACGTAGAGGCTGGGCCGGCAAACTGAGGGCGTGGGGCTTAGGACCAGGTCTCTGTCGCTCCGGTGCCCATAACTTTTGAGCCGTAAGGAGTTACGCGGCGCATAGCATACCGTTGGAAAGCTCTCCAAGTTCTCTACGATGGGGGCAGCAAGCCTGCTAGGCTATGCCTATTTTCAGAGCCCAAATTCAAACGTTTTCATAAGTTTCTAGACACTTTTCTTCTGTTGCACTGTTTTTCCGTCCCGGATCGTACGTCGTGAGCCGCGCAAAGGACGACAACCTAATCCATCAAATTTCTAATACCGAATCCCACGCCACCTTGGGCAAGACAACTTCGCTTCACGTAGAGGCTAAGATCGCAAACCGAGGGTTGGGGCTTAGGACCACGTCTCCGTCTCTCCGGTGCCCATAACTTTTGATCCGTAAGGAGTTAAGCGGTGCACAGCATACCATTGGAAAGCTCTCCGTGAGCTCTACGACGGGGGCAGTAAGCCTGCTCGACTGCGCCTATTTTCGGAACCTAAATTCGAAAGTTTTCATCAGTTTTTGGACACTTTTCTTCTTTTGCGCTGTTTTTTCGTCCCGGATCGTACGTCGTGAGCCGCGAAAAGGATGATAACCTAATCCATTACATTTCTATTACCGAATTACACGCCATCTTGGGCAAGACAACTTCACTTCACGTAGAGGTTGGGCCCGCAAACCGAGGGCGTAGGGCTTAGGACTTGGTCTCCGTCGCTCCGATGCCCATAACTTTTGATCCGTAAGGAGTTACGCGGCGTACAGCATACCATTGGACAGCTCTCCGAGAGCTCTACGACGGGTGTAGCAAGCATGCTTGGCTGCACCTATTTTTGGAGCCCAAAATCGAACGTTTTCATTAGTTTCTGGATACTTTTCTTCTTTTGCGCTATTTTTCCATCCCAGATCTTACGTCGTGAGCCGCGAAAAGGACGACAACCTAATCCATCACATTTCTATTACCGAATCCCATGACACCTTGGACAACACAACTTCGCTTCACGTGCAGGCTGGGCCCGCAAATCTAGGGCGTGGGGCTTAGGACAAGGTCTCTGTCGCTCCGGTGCCCATAACTTTTGATCCGTAAGGAGTTACGCAGCACACAGCATACCGTTGGAAAGCTTTCCTAGTGCTCTATGATGGGGGCAGCAAGCCTGCTAGGCTATGCCTATTTTCGGAGCCCAAAATCGAACGTTTTCATCAGTTTCTAGACAATTTTCTTCTTTTGCACTGTTTTTCCATCTCGGATCGTACGTCGTGAGCCGCGAAAAGGACGACAACCTATTCCATTAATTTCTATTACCGAATCGGACGCCACCTTGGGCAAGACAACTTCGCTTCACGTAGAGGCTGGGCCAGCTAACCGAGGGCATGGGGCTTAGGACCAGGTCTCCGTCTCTCTGGTGCCCATAACTTTTGATCCGTAAGGAGTAATCAGCGCACAGCATACCGTTGGAAAGCACTTTGAGAGCTCTACGATGGGGCAGAAGCCTACTTGGTTGCGGTAATTTTGGAGCTCAAAATCGAACGTTTTCATCAATTTCTAGACACTTTTATTCTTTCGTGCTATGTTTTCGTCCCGGATCGTACGTCATGAGCCTTAAAAAGGACGACAACCTAATCCATCACATTTCTATTATCGAATCCCACGGCACCTTGGCCAAGACAACTTCGCGTCACGTAGAGACTGGGCCCGCAAACCGAGGGCGTGGGGCTTAGGACCAGGTCTCCGTCGTTCCAGTGCCCATAACTTTTGATCCGTAAGGAGTTACGCGGCGCATAACATACCGTTGGAAAGCTCTCCGAAAGCTCTACGACGGGGGCAGCAAACCTGCTTGGCTGCACCTGTTTTCAAAGCCCAAAATCAACCATTTTTATCAGTTTTTGGACAATTTTCTTCTTTTGCGCTGTTTTTCCGTCCCTGATCTTACGTCGTGAGCTGCGAAAAGGACGACAACCTAATCCATCACATTTCTATTACCGAATTACACGCCACCTTGGGCAAGACAACTTCGCTTCACGTAGAGGCTGGGCCCGGAAACCGAGGGCGTGGGGCTTTGGACCAGATCTCCGTTGCTCCGATGCCCATAACTTTTGATCCGTAAGGAGTTATGCGGTGCACATCATACCGTTGGAAAGCTATCCGAGTGCTCTACGATGGCGGCAGCAAGCCTGCTAGGCTATGCCTATTTTCATAGCCCAAATTCGAACGTTTTTATAAGTTTCTAGACACTTTTCTTCTGTGGCACTGTTTTTCCGTCCCGGATCGTACTTCGTGAGCCGCGCAAAGGACGACAACCTAATCCATCACATTTCTAATACCGAATCCCATGCCACCTTGGGCAAGACAACTTCACTTTACGTAGAGGCTAAGCTCGCAAACCGAGGGCTTGGGGCTTAGGACCAGGTCTTCGTCTCTCCGGTGCCTATAACTTTTGATCTGTAAGGAGTTAAGCAGGCGCACAGCATACCGTTGGAAAGCTCTCCAAGAGCTCTACAACGGGGGCAGTAAGCTTGCTTGGCTGCACCCATTTTTGAAGCCCAAAATCAAACTTTTTCATCAGTTTCTGGATACTTTTCTTATTTTGCGCTGTTTTTTCGTCCCGGATCGTACGTCGTGAGCCGCGAAAAGGATGATAACCTAATCCATCACATTTCTATTACCGAATTACACGCCATCTTGGGCAAGACAACTTCACTTCACGTAGAGGTTGGGCCCGCAAACCTAGGGCGTAGGGCTTAGGACCTAGTCTCCGTCGCTCTGATGCCCATAACTTTTGATCCGTAAGGAGTTACGCGGCGTACAACATACCGTTGGACAGCTCTCCGAGAGCTCTACGACGGGTGCAGCAAGCATGCTTGGTTGCACCTTTTTTTGGAGCCCAAAATCGAACGTTTTCTTCAGTTTCTAGACACTTTTCTTCTTTTGCGCTATTTTTCCATCCCAGATCTTACGTCGTGAGCCGCGAAAAGGACGACAACCTAATCCATCACATTTCTATTACCGAATCCTATGACACCTTGGGCAAGACAACTTCACTTCACGTAGAGGTTGGGCCCGCAAATCGAGGGCGTGGGGCTCAGGACCAGGTCTCTGTCGCTTCGGTGCCCATAACTTTTGATCCGTAAGGAGTTACCCAGCACACAGCATACCATTGGAAAGCTTTCCGAGTGCTCTACGATGGGGGCAGCAAGCCTGCTAGGCTATGCCTATTTTCGGAGCCCAAAATCGAACGTTTTCATCAGTTTCTAGACACTTTTCTTCTTTTGCACTGTTTTCCCATCTCGGATCGTACGTCGTGAGCCACGAAAAGGACGACAACCTATTCCATTACATTTCTATTACCGAATCGAACGCCACCTTGGGCAAGACAACTTCGCTTCACGTAGAGGATGGGCCCGCTAACCAAGGGCGTGGGGCTTAGGACCAGGTCTCCGTCTCTCCGGTGCCCATAACTTTTGATCCGTAAGGAGTAATCAGCGCACAGCATACCGTTGGAAAGCACTTCGAGAGCTCTACGATGGGGCAGAAGCCTACTCGGTTGCGGAAATTTTGGAGCTCAAAATCGAACGTTTTCATCAATTTCTGGACACTTTTCTTCTTTCGTGCTGTTTTTTAGTCCCAGATCGTTCGTCGTAAGCCGTAAAATGGACGACAACCTAATCCATCACATTTCTATTACCGAATCCCATGGCACCTTGGCCAAGACAACTTCGCGTCACGTAGAGGCTGGGCCTGCAAACCAAGTGTGTGGGGCTTAAGACCAGGTCTCCGTCGCTCCAATGCCCATAACTTTTGATCCGTAAGGAGTTACGCGGCGCATAACATACCGTTGGAAAGCTCTCCGAGAGCTCTACGACCGGGGCAGCAAACCTGCTTGGCTGCGCCTGTTTTCAAAGCCCAAAATCGACCATTTTAATCAGTTTCTAGACACTTTTCTTCTTTTGCACTATTTTTCCATCCCTGATCTTACGTCGTTAGCTGCGAAAAGGACGACAACCTAATCCATCACATTTCTATTACCGAATTACACGCCACCTTGGGCAAGACAACTTCTCTTCACATAGAGGCTGGGCCCGCAAACCGAGGGTGTGGGGCTTAGGACCAGGTCTCCGTTGCTCCGATGCCCATAACTTTTGATCCGTAAGGAGTTATGCGGTGCACATCATACCGTTGGAAAGCTATCCGAGTGCTCTACGATGGCGGCAGCAAGCCTGCTAGGCTATGCTTGTTTTCAGAGCCCAAAATCGAACGTCTTCATCAGTTTCTAGACACTTTTCTTTTTTTTCCGCTGTTGTAATCAGGGCCAGAGCCAGAATAGGCCAGTGAATAACCGTGGCCCGACGAAAGCGCCATCAGCCTCTTTCGCCCGAGGATCTACAGGTAGTTCACCCGCTACTCAGTCCGTCAGCTATTCTTATTGTGACAGGAAGGGTCATACCGAGGCCCAGTGTTAGAGGAAGTCCGGACGTTGTATGAGATGTGGCAGTGATCAGCATCAGATCAAGGATTGCCCTAAACGTCAGGCATGGCAGAATTAGGGTAAACCAGCCGGTAGAGGCAAGACTCCAGTTCCTAGAGTCCAGGCTCGAGCCTATGCTATTGAGTGCGAGGAGATTCCAAATGAGACCGCTGTTGTTGAAGGTACATTCTTCATACTGAATCAACCTGTTAGGGTATTAATTGATCTGGGTGCTACTCATTCATTTATTACTCCTTTATGTATGGAACATGTGAAATTGAAAGTTGTATGTTTGCCATATGAAGTAGAAGTTGATATTCCAATGGGTTCTAAACTTGTAACTAGTTCAGCTTGTAAAGCATGTAAAATCCAAATTAAGGATAGGGAATTCTCAGCCAATCTTATTGTATTACCTTTTCGAGATTATGAGGTCATTTTAGGGATGGACTGGCTGGCAAAACATCATGTCCAACTAGATTGCCGGGCGAAGATTATAACGTTCCGGGTACCTGATCAACCAATACTGGAGGTTATGGGTCGAAGAGATTTCACCGGGAGTTCCATCATTTCATCTACAAAAGCAGTGAAGTCCTTGAGGAAAGGGTGCAGCGGATACTTGGCTTACCTTATCAACAAGCCGTCAGATAAAGCTAAGTTGGAGGAGATGCCTGTGATCAAAGACTATGCAGATGTGTTTCCAGAAGAATTACCTGGTTTACCCTCAAATCGAGAAATCGAGTTTGTTATAGAGTTGTTGCCTGGCACCCAGCCGATATCTAAAGCTCCCTATCGTATGGCACCGACCGAGCTACAAGAATTGAAGGACCAATTACAAGGATTGTTGAAGAAGGGATTTGTTCAACTGAGTTCTTCACCGTGGGGGTGCACCAGTTCTATTTGTAAAGAAGAAAGACGAAACATTGAGGCTTTGCATTGACTACCGAGGATTGAACCAAGTGACTGTCAAGAATAAATACCCACTTCCACTGATCGACAAATTATTTGATCAATTGCAAGGAGCCAAAGTGTATTCAAAACTCGACTTGAGGCAAGGGTATTATCAGTTGCAGATCAAAAAGGAAGATGTGCCTAAAACGGCTTTCAGGACGAGATATGGGCATTATGAATATGTGGTGATGCATTTTGGACTAACTAATGCCCTTGCAGCTTTTATGGATTTGATGCACAGGGTGTTTCAACCCTACTTGGACCAATTTGTGGTGATCTTCATTGATGATATTTTGGTATACTCGAAATCTGAGGCGGAGCATGAGCAACATCTGCGGTTGGTACTGGAGAAACTCCGAGAGCATCAATTGTATGCAAAGTTTAGCAAGTGTGAATTTTGGCTGCAGCAGATTGCATTTTTGGGGCATATCATATCCCAAGAGGGAATAGCGGTGGATCCAGCAAAGATTGATGTAGTGATGTCTTGGAAGAAGCCAGAAAATGTTACGGAGGTTCGGAGTTTCCTTGGTCTAACCGGTTATTATCGGAGATTCGTGAAAGATTTCTCTAAGATTGCAGGACCGCTTACAAAGCTCACTCAAAAGAAAACCAAGTTCGTGTGGGATGATAAGTGTGAGAGCAGCTTCCAAGAGTTGAAGAAAAGATTGACTACCACACCAGTTCTCGCATTGCCTGAAGGGAGTCAAGGTTTTGTAATCTATAGCGATGCTTCGAAGGAAGGTTTGGGTTGTGTGTTAATGCAAAATGGAAGAGTGGTTGCAAATGCATCTAGGAAACCGAAGCCATATGAAGTGAATTACCCGACGCATGATTTGGAATTAGCGACTATTGTGTTCACACTCAAGAAGTGGAGGCATTATCTGTGGGGTAACAAGTTTGAAGTATTTACTGATCATAAGAGCTTGAAATACTTGTTCTCTCAAAAGGAGTTGAATATGAGGCAAAGGCAGTGAATGGAGCTTTTGGATGATTATAACTGCACAATCAATTATGTACCCGGTAAAGCGAATGTAGTTGCAGATGCCTTAAGCAGAAAAGCAAGCATGGCAAAACTGGAAGTCAAGGTGCAGGAGTTATTGGAGGAAGCATTTCTGTGGAAACCACAATTGACTCAGAAAGGGTTACTTTTTGCCACTACCCAAGTTCAATCGACTTTGTTGTCTGAGTTACGAGAGGCTCAACAGAAGGACCAATAATTTCAGAAGATTAAGGAAAGCAATGCATATTTCAAGTTTCATGACGATGGTATTTGGAGGTTTAGGAACCGGATTTGTGTTCCCAATGAGCCAGAGCTGAAAAAGAAGATTCTTGAGGAAGCCCATAATTCAAGATATACTATTCACCCCGGCGGAACAAAGATGTACTGGGATTTGAAGCAACACTATTGGTGGAATAACATGAAAAGAGAAATGGCGGAGTTTGTGGCACGGTGTTTGACTTGCTAGAGAGTCAAAGCGGAACATCAGCGACCCGCAGGTTTACTTCAGCCTTTGGAGATTCCTCAATGGAAATGGGAACATATCACTATGGATTTTGTTATGGACCTGCCTAGATCGCAAAAGGGTCATGACACCGTTTGGGTCATAGTGGATAGATTGACTAAGTCGGCACACTTTTTACCAATGATCAAGGATGATACTCCTGAGAAATTGGGAGACATGTATGTGGCGGAGATTGTAAGATTGCACGGGATGCCTGTGAGTATTGTATCAGATAGGGATCCTTGTTTTACTTCCTGATTTTGGAAGAGATTGCAAGAAGCGTTGGGAACGAAGTTGAGTTTCAGCATGGCTTATCACCCTCAGACCGATGGACAATCGGAGAGAACTATTCAGATTCTGGAGGATATGCTGAGGGCGTGTGTTTTGGATTTCGGAAAAGGTTGCGAGAAATATCTGTCCTTAGCGGAGTTCGCCTATAATAATAGTTATCAGGCCACTATTGGGATGGCCCCATTTGAGGCGTTGTATGGATGTAAGTGTCGATCCCCAATTTACTGGGATGAAGTAGGTGAGACGAAGACTTTTGACCCGACCCTTTTACCTGAACTTATGAAGACTGTTGATAATATCCACCTCATCCAGAAATGGATGCTTACCACCCAGAGTAGGCAGAAGAGTTATGCAGACCGACGGAGACGGAGTCTCGAGTTCGAAGTTGGCGACAAGGTGTTCTTGAAGATATCACCCCGGAGGGGACTGATTAGACATGGCAAGGGTGGAAAGTTGAGCCCGAGGTTTGTAGGGCCATTTGAGATAGTTGAGAAGGTTGGCAAGTTGGCGTATCGCCTAGCACTACCCCAGAACCTCTCCAATATTCATGACGTCTTTCATGTTTCGATGCTGGGGAAGTATTATCCTGATCCGTCGCATATCTTGGAGCCAGAACCGTTGCAGCTTCGGGAGAACTTGTCTTATGAGGAGAAGCCCATTCGGATCCTAGACCAGCAGGATCGAGAGTTGCGCAATAGAACTATACCTATGGTGAAGGTGCTGTGGGATCATCATGGAGTCGAAGAAGCAACGTGGGAAAGGCGAGACCAGATGGAGCAACAATATCCAGCTTTATTTCGAGGTAATATTGAATTTCGGGACAAAATTCTTTTAAGGAGGGGATGATGTGAGGCTCGACCCCGATTTACGTGTGATACCTCGTTTCGTGTGCCCTAATCTAGATTTGCGAGCCTTGACCTAGGATTGAGAATTGTGTTCGTTTTATGTGCCATGCATTGAATTATGTGCATTCATTTAGGTTTGCTTGCATTTACTCGAAAAACGTGCGTTCGTATCGTAGTTCGTGTCCTACCTCGTAGTGCATGCCCTAGACCTAGGAAAGCGTGCCTTCACGCTAATCAAGAAAGCATCTTACACAAAGTACTAGACTATTAAACAATCCTACAAAATCCACTATCAATATTATAATCCTAATTCAACTCACTAAAAGACAAAAGTTCACCAAACACTAAGCATTCCTCATTCTTTATTCCTTATTTTTTTTGCACTTTCAAGACACAATTTAAAAAAATGCTCAAAGATGACAAAAATTCAGATTTGAGACTAGCTTTGGCCGACCACCATGTGGTATTTTGCTTGGTTGCTCAATTCAAAATTCATTCCTAGACATACTATGACATTCTATGACACAAAATGCATAAAAATTGCTCAAAACCACCTCAATTCTCTCACCTTGCTTGACCAAACCACCTATGCCCAAGCTAACATTTTAAATTTCACATTGAAGACACAAAAATCAGATTTTTAATGGCCCAAGGCCGACCACAAGCTTGAAGATTGCAAAAGTTTTATTCCTTGTCATATTTTTGTCATTTCTTCATTTCTTCCTCAACTTCTCTCTCTCCTCTCATTCTCCTCACCACCTCTCGGCCTTGGCTGAGTTCTCACCATACCATAGCTCATCTTCTTCATCATATGGTGCATCAAGTCAAACAACAAGCAAGGAAATTCGAGCAAGCTAGCTAGAGTTCGAAAATCACACATGCATGTCCTTGAAGTCTTCTATTCGGCCTAGGTAAGTTTCTTGGCTTCCATTTATTTTCTTCTTGTTCTAACCACATGCATGTACTAAGAGATTGGTCAATAGGCTAGGAAAAATAGAGAAAACCAAGTTGGAATCTCGGCTAAGCAAGAAGAAGAAGAGATTTGAGCTTCAACAAGTTTTTGTGCATCTTTTGGGTTGATTGCTAAGGTGAGGGCTAAAACCTTTTGAAAATCCTTCAAAAATTCACATGCATGCTCATAAATGTATGTCTTTGCTTCTTTACTTGAGTTATATGGTCGTTCATAAGCTTAAACAACCATGCATGGCAAGATTTTGGCTTGAAAGTGGTGATAGGTGAAGTCGGATTGTTGACAACTCTTTGACCAGCTTGTTTCGAGGTAATTTTAGCTAGGTAAATGATGTTAAAAATGCATGAAAATTGGTAGGTGACTAGTTGGGACAGTTGTGGACATTTTTAGAAGAAATATGCCAAAGCTAATTTTGATTCTAAGGTCCTCAAAATGGCGAATCTTTAAAATGTGTCCAAATCTGGAAATCTGGAAAAATGAAGCAGGTTTTGGCAGATGCACTGACCTTGTAGAACGAACCAGATTTTACTTCGTAAATGATGTCCAAAATGTATTAAATTTGGTGTGCTACTATATTTTTCAGTTCTGGACAATTTTTTCAGAAATGGACCAAGGCTAAATCTGAACCTAAGGACCTCAAAAATGTCAATTACTGAAAAGTGTGCAAATCTGGACAGTTTTGTGCTATTCCACTGTTTTGGCTATATCTAATGATCCCGAACTCCAATTGATGCAAGGTTTGTTTCTGATTTTAGTTAACTTCTTAAGCTTTAATTTGAAATATTATTCACTGGATTTGGAGATTTTTTTATTATTCTATTGATTGTGAGAAAACAGCCTATTGCAGTAAATGTTTCACTTAGTTATATGCTTGGAAAATTGTTGTAACCTCTCTTGTGGTACTAATTGCTTGGAATTGTGGTGTTGGGATATTGTGTGGACTGTTTTGGGTACTTGAGGATGTTTGAATTGAATGATGCATGGCTTGAGAATGATCTTGAGTTGACTTAGGGTTTAATCACACGGTTAAGCATGAAACAGAAACCCTAATGACTAGGTAGTCTTGCTAAGTGTTGATCATTTGGATATTGTGTGGAAATTATATGCTTAGTGGGCTGCCCGTAAATGTCTTATAACTTCAAATGTGATTTTGACCATCACATGTTGACAAATAAGCTTTTCTAGCACCCGAACCCATGTTGATGTCATTGCATGTGTTACATGGCTGCCCATTTAATTTTCATATAACTCTATATGCCTTTCAAGTGAAATTTCATGTCTTATCGTGCCCTGCTTGTTTACCTGTTAATGTGCAATTTTATGACTGTCCGGAGGCAACCTACTTTGTTGTCCTCCTACTGTGATATATTACCTGTCATAAATGTGCATTGCATACAAGGTTGCAACCTTTCCTGTCGGCATGGTAGCGATCACGCACACCGGGCGGCATCGGGCTTGCCGGTGTACCCGTGACTACCATGGTCCCATTCCCTCTCTCGCTTGGGGGCTAGACTTCCTCGAAGAGTTGGGTCATAGGATTTCGGGGTACATCCGGAGTACACCCACCTGGCGTGTTTGGGGAATGATTTGAAGTCGGCCGCAACAACTGATTTTGGAACTGATTTGAGAGCAAAAAGCTCACCGTATCCTTTTACTAAGTGTATAAGTACTCTCGCTTGGTTCCTAGAGAACCTCGGGGAGGAAAGACTGGTATTTCTGTTCCTGTATCTTATATTATTGTTATATTCATGCTTGCAAAAGGATTTTCATAAGTTGAACCGGAAAATGAGTTTCAAAACCTATTTCTCGTTCTCCCTCGCTGAGTTCATAAGGACTCACCCTCTTTTATCATCTCAGGTGAAGAAGATCCAGAATAGGTACCCGAGGACGGTGTGCCTAATGATGAATATTTAGAGTGACTGCCTGTTCCTATGTGCTCTGCTTGATTTATGGCCATTTGTGAAAACTATGCTACTTGAAGACTGTTTCTTTTGTGTTATTTAATGTTGTGATGTAAAAGACCCCCGTTGTAATTTGGGGTCTAATTTTGGTTTGTACTGGTATTAAGTAGACTGACACTAGATACTACTATGATCGTTTGCTATTATTACTGCTAATATCTATCATAGGTTATGACGTATTAGTTAAGGACTAAGTAAATGAACCTATCCAATTCTAAACAGGTACTCGCTATTAAGCTAAGATCAACAGGTACTTTTGTAACGAGGATAAACAAACAAACGAGACATAGTATCATGCTAGGTTATAAATCAAACGAGACATCAAGATAACCAACAGGCATTTCAATTGATGTTAAATAGAAATCTTAGCTGGAAATGAACTTGAGATAGTAAATTTTGAGGCGTTTAGAGGATTAGGTTAAACCAAAGAGCCCAATAACAGCCGTTATGCTGCCGGTTTTTCAGAAAACTTTGGAGTTAGGCTAAAAACGATAAGTGTTAAATCTTCATAAACAGTTAAGTATGTGATATTACTTGAACGTTTAGTTCATACCCTAGTCTAACCTTATAGGCCGGGTTGGGGCGTGACACTTCACGTAGAGGCTGGGCATGCAAACCGAGGGTGGGGGGATTAGGACCAGGTCTCCGTCGCTCCGGTGCCCATAACTTTTGATCCGTAAAGAGTTACGCGGCGCACAGCATACCGTTGGAAAGCTCTCCGAGAGCTCTACGATGGTGGCAACAAGCCTGCTCGGCTGCACCTGTTTTCGGAGCCCAAAATCAAACATTTTCATCAGTTTCTGGACACTTTTATTGTAACACCCTGATCCCTCTCAAGACCGGGAGTTCTATCAATCAATCTAATCACATCTCAATTCCAAATCTGGGCAAAATTTTAGGGAAAGACGGACGGAGTCTCCCCTGTTTCTAGGCAAAATGTAAGACCTGTAATAGCATATAAGCGGACCAACACCATGTCCAAACATTCAACCACCTCAAGGCCATCTGAGCCTTGGTTCACAACAAGCAATCATAAGCAAATATACATTTATGCTTAGCAATTAAACTATACCAACCTATTGCATAAGTTAGACTATCATATCTTCCTAACTCTTTCTTTTGGTCAATACAAACGTGCATTGAAGTTAAGCTACATTAACTAGATACATAATCTAACTTATCAAACCACTTCAATAATCTAATGAAACTTAAATTACATCCCTTTTAACATTAAATACATACAATACAATAAGCATATATCTTTACAACTTTGACGACTCAAGCCACATAGGCACGCACGACAACTCTTCAAGCACGATCTTTCACGAAATCACGAACTTTCCAGCTAACATGACATTTCCTGAAATGTGGTGGTGAGGAGTGAGTATACACAACACGTATACTCAGTGAGGGCGAGACAGATATCAAGTTGGAGAGAAAGAAATTCGTGCAATGCAAATAAAACAGTCAAGCAATATAATTGATAAGTAAGCAATCAAGACAAACAACCAACACAATAAGCAATTACTGAAAGCATTAACACAACCATTCAAAGCTATACCACACTTTGAAGGCTATGGTTCACTTGAGCGAGCAATATACCATTTCACGAGCGATACATCAATCTCGAGCCTGATGTTGACAACGATGACAATAAGCACGCAACCACCTTCTAACACCAGTTTAGAATACCCCGGAAGTATCCATCAATTCTACGACCCAAATCTCCCTGGGAGGCAACCCAAGCGAGAAAAAAGGAATAGGACACGGAGCTAGAGCAACCAACACTGGCAACCCGAGGCTACCCAGAGAGGCCCATCACTCACGCGCCTGACACTATGCAATGCAAGACTCGATACAAGGCGATAAACGAGCGATAACACAACAATACAAATTAGAGACGATAGACAAGATAACAAGCATTTACAATCAAATATGTAACAAGAACAACACCAACAAACATTATCAAGCAATAATAAGTATTCTATAGACATTACAAGCATTCTATAGGCATTATAAACATTCTATAAGCATTATAAACATTCTATAAGCATTATAAGCATTCTATAGGAAATATAAGCATTCTATAGGTAATATACTATGAAAACACACAAAATCGCAAAAATGACCCCAACTTTCAAAACGCTACTACTTTCAAACGAGCCACGAGTTTTGAAAACCGACTTCACCAATCCTCCTAGGTCACTATAAGGCACGTCTAAAGACCCCGAAACCCTACTTAACCCTAGAATTCACGCAAAGTCCCAATTTCCCCTTTACTCGTTTGAACTACCTCTACCCTAACCAAACACCCAACCAACGCCATAACTACACCAAAAGTGCTTACATGGCCTCCCGAGACAATGCCATCACGCAATACGAGAATATGCTAAACTCGACCTAAACGACCCCGACTTTCACCAATGCATTTTTCTCATTTTTTCCATTACGCAACCTAAACAAATCATGCATTTAGGCATTCTAGCATACCTAGCACATTTTCACATGAACAGACAACATAACAACGCAACTTCATCGTTTCAAGGGTTTACTATTCATAAATTACTATTCAACTAACAATTTATATTTCAATTTCGATATTCAACCGCAGAAAATGTTAAATAGCTATAAATACATGTTCTACAAATGCTAGGGAACATTCTTTAAGCCTCAAAACGATTAAAATAACAATATACGGATAAAACCAAAAAATCAAAGTTAATACACAAAATAATCAAATGCGCAAATAAACATGAAACCCTCACCTTAGACGCTCCTAGACGCTAGGAAAACCTTGTAGGATGCCACGGAAACCACCCCGTGTGAGCCCTCGCGAAGAATCGAAGATTTGAAGTTGGAATCTTTTTTTTTCTCCTTCCATTTTCGGCCCTGCTTGTTTTTGTTTTCAGCTTCTTTTTTATTTTTATTTTGTGCTATTTTAAGCTATTTTATAGATGGCAACAAGTCAACTTGGTCAAGGCTTGGTCAACTAACTTAAACTTGGTCAAATAAGCTTGTTTTATGCGTTTTAAAGCTAAAACAACTAACATAAATCCAATTCTAGTTAAATACAACTTAAAACACTAAAATTAAAACACTAAATACTAGTTTCCACTATTTACTGAGGACTATAATTCATTTCCTAACTATCGCTCTCGAAATGCAATGAACTTTGCGATAATAAAAGAATAACAATTAAATCTCAAAGAATTTAAGAAAATATAATTTTCAAAAGTAACATAGTTCAAAATTTACTCCGACTCGGAGCTACTTTTCATTTAATTGAAAACCGAGCTTTAAGGTGCAAGAAAAATAAAACCGATTAACATAATTATGAAAAGTAGTTGATATTCCGTTAAAATAATTTGCTCGAGTATTATTCTAGTTACTTCTAAAAGAAATATGAAATAAAGCTACATATAAATGTTTAACTAAAAATAAACACAAATCCAATGCTAACATTTAAGATGTCACTTAATTTAAATGCAGTTAAATGCCTTTAAATGCATGCCGGTTCGGGTTATCACATCCTTCCCCCCTTAAAACAATTGCGTCCTCACAATTCTTTTTCCAATAGAACTTTGCATCCACTGAAATCCAACTCTGACTAGTCTTCATTAGCAACTGAACAAGTATTTAATCAAGATGACCAATAGGAAAGTTCAAGTAGAAATGCCAAGTAGTAACGCCAAATAAAGGACCCAATGTAGATATCATACAAGAATCCCGTTGACACGAATACCGAAGAAGAATAAATTCCAACCAGAAACACCGAGATAATACCAATAAAGACTAAAGCAAAGATATTGTAGATAGAATCACATCACATATTAATGATAAGAGGAATACCGAATGAATACCCCATACACGAATCTCTAGTAGAAGTTCAACTATTACTGCCCGAGAATCCCCAAGCAAAAAGCCAAATAAAGGCTCAATCAAAGGTTCCATTTAGAGGTCCAAAGAAGTACCCCGCTGGTCATGAATTTCATAGAAGAATTCCCTGTTAAGAGTGCTGAAGAAAATACTAAGAAACCCAATCAAATATACTTCCAAAGTTCCAAAGAAGCCTTCCAAATAATAACCCCATGGGACAACCAATTAGATTCCGAGTTTTGCTATCAAATGCTGAGAGGAATGTCAAAGGAAATAGCAGAGAAAATATAATGTGCGCAATAAGACAACCAAGTTGGATAACAAACATAGTTTCCCAGATGGACGAAAACTCCAAGGATAAACACCGAACTGGTGAACAATATACCAAAACCAAACTCTGAGGCCTCTTCACTGTTTGCCAAGTGAGAACTTCATACAACCTTGCCAATAAGGAAAATACCAATAGAACGCCCAATAAGAATTTCAAAGAATACCATAAGTAGTACTATACAATAAGTCTGATAGGAATTCTAAATACCAAACCTACTGAGGAACACAGAAGAAGATATCCGAAACAATGCTCCAATAAGAAAGTAGCCAACTTTGCCTAATAAGTAAATACTAAATAATTGGCCACTGAGAATTCCAGAAAATACCATTGAAGAATTTCCAATTAGGGATGCTAGTATCACACCAATAAAGACCGAGACACATATACCATAGATAATATTGTGCAGTAAGGCCGATTGAAATCCGAATAGCCAAATCCACCGAGAAATGCCAACAGAAGTCTCCAAAGAATACCCATTAAGAAAACCAAAGAATGCTCCAAAGAATAATCAAATAAAACCTCAAGAGAAAGCTACTCTTTCACAACTGTTAAGCACAGAGGAGGACCATAGAGATTTGCCAATAACCGAGCTCCAAAAGCAAACACCAATTCCCAAATAAAGGCTAGTCAAATGCCATTCATTTCCTGCCAATCCATACACCTTGAAAGGCCAACTGTGAACCACTTTCCTCAGGGGAGAAGATGACTTACTTACCATTTCAATAGGACATGTATGAATGCCAATATATCACAGTTATACATATGCCTTAAGCTATTATGCCAACAAGTTTACAAAACAGTTTATTCAACAAAGTCTCTCAAGAACGACAATCAAGTCAAGCACAACATAATCAATTCAAATCACGGCATAGCTAATTCAAGACATTCTAATACACACATCACAAGCAATACTCCAAGCAAATAACAATCCACGAGATCAATTCGATTCACGATGCCAATTCGATAGGTCAATTCAATGCACAACTAGACACTTCACTTCACTTAGCACACAATTAACACATAACACATAACTATATCACATAGGAGCACACATTCAAATCAAGACACACAATCTCACATACAAGCATACACTTTCAAGACACACGTAACAAGCACACATTCAAGGATCACTACCCACCAGACCGAGGACCTTGTCCCGGCTTATGAGCTAAACAAGCTCTGATACCACCTGTAACACCCCGATCCCTCTCGAGACCGGGAATTCTATTAATCAATCTAATCACATCCCAATTCCAAATCTGGGCAAAATTTTAGGGAAAGACGGACGGAGTCCCCCCTGTTTCTAGGCAAAATGTAAGACCTGTAATAGCATATAAGCGGACCAACACCATGTCCAAACATTCAACCACCTCAAGGCCATCCGAGCCTTGGTTCACAACAATCAATCACAAGCAAATATACATTCATGCTTAGCAATTAAACTATACCAACCTATTGCATAAGTTAGACTATCATACCTTCCTAACTCTTTCTTTTGGTCAATACAAACGTGCATTGAAGTTAAGCTACATTAACTAGATACATAATCTAACTTATCAAACCACTTCAATAATCTAATGAAACTTAAATTACATCCCTTTTAACATTAAATACATACAATACAATAAGCATACATCTTTACAACTTTGACGACTCAAGCCACATAGGCACGCAAGACAACTCTTCAAGCACGATCTTTCACGAAATCACGAACTTTCCAGCTAACATGACATTTCCTAAAATGTGGTGGTGAGGAGTGAGTATACACAACACGTATACTCAGTGAGGGCGAGACAGATATCGAGTTGGAGAGAAAGAAATTTGTGCAATGCAAATAAAACAGTTAAGCAATATAATTGATAAGTAAGCAATCAAGACAAACAACCAACACAATAAGCAATTACTGAAAGCATTAACACAACCATTCAAAGCTATACCACAATTTGAAGGCTATGGTTCACTCGAGCGAGCAATATACCATTTCACGAACGATACATCAATCTCGAGCTTGATGTTGACAACGATGACAATAAGCACGCAACCACCTTATAATACCAGTTTAGAATACCCCGGAAGTATCCATCAATTCTACGATCCAAATCTCCCTGGGAGGCAACCCAAGCGAGAAAAGGGAATAGGACACCGAGCTAGAGCAACCAACACTGGCAACCCGAGGCTACCCAAAGAGGCCCATCACTCACGCGCCTGACACTATGCAATGCAAGACTCGATACAAGGCGATAAATGAGCGATAACACAACAATACAAATTAGAGATGATAGACAAGATAACAAGCATTTACAATCAAATATGTAACAAGAACAACACCAACAAACATTATCAAGCAATAATAAGTATTCTATAGACATTATAAGCATTCTATAGGCATTATAAACATTCTATAAGCATTATAAACATTCTATAAGCATTATAAACATTCTATAAGCATTATAAGCATTCTATAGGCAATATAAGCATTCTATAGGTAATATACTATGAAAACACACAAAATCACAAAAAATGACCCCAACTTTCAAAACGCTACTACTTTCAAACGAGCCACGAGTTTTGAAAACCGACTTCACCAATCCTCCTAGGTCACTATAAGGCACGTCTAAAGACCCCGAAACCCTACTTAACCCAAGAATTCACGCAAAGCCCCGATTTCCCCCTTTGCTCGTTTGAACTACCACTACCCTAACCAAACACCCAACAAACGCCATAACTACACCAAAAGTGCTTCCATGGCCTCCCAAGACAATGCCATCACGCAATACGAGAAAATGCTAAACTCAACCTAAACGACCCCGACTTTCACCAATGCATTTTTCTCATTTTTTTCATTACGCAACCTAAACAAATCATGCATTTAGGCATTCTAGCATTCCTAGCACCTTTTCACATCAACAGACAGCATAACAACGCAACTTCATCGTTTCAAGGGTTTACTATTCATAAATTACTATTCAACTAACAATTTATATTTCAATTTCAATATTCAACCGCAGAAAATGTTAAATAGCTATAAATACATGTTCTACAAATGCTAGGGAACATTCTTTAAGCCTCAAAATGATTAAAATAACAATATATGGATAAAACCCAAAAATCAAAGTTAATACACAAAATAATCAAATGCGCAAATAAACATGAAACCCTCACCTTAGACGCTCCTAGACGCTAGGAAAACCTCGTAGGATGCCTAGGAAACCACCCCGTGTAAGCCCTCGTGAAGAATCGAAGATTTGAAGTTGGAATCTTTTTTTTTTCTCCTTCCATTTTCGGCCCTGCTTGTTTCTATTTTCAGCTTCTTCTTTTTTCATTTTGTGCTATTTTAAGCTATTTTATAGATGGCAACAAGTCAACTTGGTCAAGGCTTGGTCAACTAACTTAAACTTGGTCAAATAAGCTTGTTTTATGTGTTTTAAAGCTAAAACAACTAACATAAATCCAATTCTAGTTAAATACAACTTAAAACACTAAAATTAAAACACTAAATACTAGTTTCTACTATTTGCTGAGGACTAGAATTCATTTCCTAACTATCGCTCTCGAAATGCAATGAACTTTGCGACAATAAAAGAATAACAATTAAATCTCAAAGAATTTAAGAAAATATAATTTTCAAAAGTAACATAGTTCAAAATTTACTCCGGCTCGGAGCTACTTTTCATTTAATTGAAAACCGAGCTTTAAGGTGCAAGAAAAATAAAATTGATTAACATAATTATGAAAAGTAGTTGATATTCCGTTAAAATAATTTGCTCGAGTATTATTCTAGTTACTTCTAAAAGAAATATGAAATAAAGCTACATATAAATGTTTAACTAAAAATAAACAAAAATCCAACGCTAACATTTAAGATGTCACTTAATTTAAATGCAGTTAAATGCCTTTAAATGCATGCCGGTTCGGGTTATCACATTTATTCTATTGCGCTGTTTCTCCGTCCCGGATCGTACGTCGTGAGCCGCGAAAAGGACGACAACCTAATCCATCACATTTCTATTACCGAATCCCACGGCACCTTGGGCAAGACAACTTCGCTTCACGCAGAGGCTAGGCCCGCAAACCGAGTGCGTGGGGCTTAAGACCAGGTCTCCGTCGCTCGGGTGCCCATAACTTTTGATCCGTAATGAGTTACGCGGCGCATAGTATACCGATGGAAAGCTCTTCGAGAGCTCTACGACGGGGGCAGAAAGCTTGCTCAGCTGTGCCTGTTTTTGGAGCCCAAAATCGAATGTTTTCTTTAGTTTCTGGACACTTTTATTCTGTTGTGCTGTTTCTCCGTCCCAGATCGAACGTCGTGAGCCGCGAAAAGGACGATAACCTAATCCATCACATTTGTATTACCGAATTACACGCCACCTAAGGCAATACAACTTCGCTTCACGTAAAGGCTAGGCCCGCAAACCGAGAGCGTGGGGCTTAGGACTAGGTCTCCGTCACTCGAGTGCCCATAACTTTTGATCCGTAAGGAGTTACGCGGTGCACAGCATACCGTTGGAAAGCTCTACGAGAGCTCTACGACGGGGGCAGCAAGCTTGCTAGGCTGCACCTATTTTCGGAGCCCAAAATCAAACGTTTTCATTAGTTTCTGGACAATTTTCTTCTTTTGCACTATTTTTCCATCCCGGATCGTACATCGTGAGCTGCGAAAAGGATGACAACCTAATCCATCACATTTCTATTACCGAATCCCATGCCACCTTGGGCGAGACCACTTCGCATCACATAGGGGCTGGGCCCGCAAACCGATGGGGTAGGGCTTAGGACTAGGTCTCCGTCGCTCCGGTGCCCATAACGTTTGATCCGTAAGGAGTTACGCGGCTCACAACATACCGTTGGAAAGCTCTCCGAGAGATCTACGACGGGGGCAGCAAGCTTACTTGGCTACACCTGTTTTCGGAGCCCAAAATCGAACGTTTTCATCAGTTTCTGGACACTTTTCTTCTTTGGCACTGTTTTTCCGTCCCGGATCGTACGTCATAAGCCGCGAAAATGACGACAACCTAATCCATCCCATTTCTATTACCGAATCCCACGTCACCTTCGGCAAGACAACTTAGCTTCACGTAGAGGCTGGGCCCGCAAACCGAGGGCGTGGGGCTTAAGACCAAGTCACCGTCGCTCCGGTGCCCATAACTTTTGATCCGTAAGGAGTTATGCGGCGCACAACATACTGTTGGAAAGCTCTCCGAGAGGTCTACGACGGGGCAGCAAGCCTACTCGGCTGTGCCTATTTTCGGACCCCAAAATTGAACATTTTCGTCAGTTTCTGGACACTTTTCTTATTTTGCGCTGATTTTCTGTCCCTGATCGTAGGTCGTGAGCTGCAAAAAGGACGACAACCTAATCCATCAAATTTATGTTGTCGAATCGCACGCCACCTTGGGCAAGACAACTTCACTTCACGTAGAGGCTGGGCCCGCAAACCGAGGGCGTGGGGCTTAGGACCAGGTCTCCGTCGCTCCGGTGCCTATAACTTTTGATCCGTAAGGAGTTACATGGTGCACAACATACCGTTGGAAAGCTCTCCGAGAGCTCTACGACGGGGCAACAAACCTGCTCAGTTGCGCCTATTTTTGAAGCCCAAAATCGAACGTTTTCACCAGTTTCTGGACACTTTTATTCTTTTTCGCTGTTTCTCCGTCCCGGATCGTACATCGTGAGCAGCGAAAAGGATGACAAGCTAATCCATCACATTTCTATTACCGAATCCCACTGCACATTTGGCAAGAAAACTTCGCTTCACGTAGAGGCTGGGCCCGCAAACCGAGGGCATGGGGCTTAGGACATGGTCTCCGTCGCTCCGGTGCCCATAACTTTTGATTCGTAAGGAGTTACGCGGCGCACATCATACAGTTGGAAAGCTCTTCGAGAGCTCTACGACGGGGGTAGCAAGCCTGCTCGGCTGCTCCTGTTTTTGGAGCCCTAAATTTAACATTTTCATTAGTTTCTGGACACTTTTATTCTATTGTGCTATATTTCAGTCCTGGATCGTACGTCATGAGTCGCGAAAAGGACGACAACCTAATCCATCACATTTGTATTACCAAATTACACGCCACCTTGGGCAAGACAACTTCGCTTCACGTAGA
The DNA here is from genome assembly GCA_037974665.1 of Ehretia macrophylla. Taxonomy (NCBI): domain Eukaryota; kingdom Viridiplantae; phylum Streptophyta; class Magnoliopsida; order Boraginales; family Ehretiaceae; genus Ehretia; species Ehretia macrophylla. The sequence continues at coordinate 39,407,377 of CM075773.1, read as the reverse complement.
AGCTAGGCCCGTAAACCAAGGGCGTAGGGCTTAGGACCAGGTCTCCGTCGCTCGGGTGCCAATAACTTTTGATCCGTAAGGAGTTACGCGGCGCTCAGCATAACATTAGAAAGATCTTCGAGAGCTCTACGACGGGGGCAGCAAGCTTGCTAGGCTGCGCCCATTTTTGGAGCCCAAAATCAAACGTTTTCATCAGTTTTTGGACACTTTTCTTCTTTTGCGCTGTTTTTTCGTCCCGAATCGTACATCGTGTGTCACGCCCCAACCCGGCCTATAAGGTTAGACTAGGGTGTGATCTAAATGTTCAGAACATGTCACATACTTAACCATTTATGAAGATTTAATTCCTATTATTTGAGTCTAGACTCCAAAGTTTTTCAGAAATCCGGCAGCATGACGGCTGTAATTGGACTCTTTGGTTTGGCCTAATTCTCTAAACGCCTCAAATTTTTCTAATCTCAAGTTTCATTTCCAACTAGGATTACCATTTAACGTCAATTGAAATGCCTATTGGTTATCTCGATGTCTCGTTTGATTGTTTATCCTCGTTATAAAAGTACATGTTGATCTTATCTTAATAGCGAGTACCTGTTTAAGATTGGATAAGTTCATTTACTTAGTTCTTAACTAATACGTCATAACCTATGATCGATACTAGCGGTAATAATAGCAAAACGATCAAAGTAGTGTCTAGTGTCTGTCTAGCAATATCAGTACAAACCAAAATTAGACCCCAAATTACAACGGGGGTCTTTTACATTACAAATAGCAAGCAACATAAAAGAAATAGTCTTCAGGTAGGATAAAGTTCACAAGTAGCCATAATCACGCAAAGCACACAAACAAGCAATCACTCCAAGGATTCATCGTTAGGCACACCGTCCTCGGGTACCTGTTCTGGATCTTCATCACTTGAGATGATAAAAGAGGGTGAGTACTTATGAACTCAGCGAGGGGGAACGAGAAACAGGTTTTGAAAATCATTTTTCGGTTCAACTTATGAAATCCTTTTGCAAGCATGAATATAACAATAATATAAGTATAGAAATAGAAATACCAGTCTTTCCTCCCTGAGGTCCTCTAGGAACCAAGCGAGAGTACTTATACACGCAGTAAAAAGGATACAGTGAGCTTTTGCTCTCAGATCAGTTCCATAATCAGTTGTTGCGGGGACTTCAAATCATCCCCCAAGCACGCCAGGTGGGTGTACTCCGGATGTACCCCGAAATCCTACGACCCAACTCTCTGAGGAAGTCTAGCCCCCAAGCGAGAGAAGGAATGGGACCATGGTAGTCACGGGTGCACAGGCAAGCCCGATGCCGCCCGGTGTGCTTGATCGCTACTATGCAGACACGAAAGGTTGCAACCTTGTATGCAGTGCACATTTATGACATTAACATATCACGTTAGGAGGACAACAAAGTAGGTTGCCTCCGGACAGTCATAAGATTGCACATTGATAAGTAAACAAGCAGGGCACGATAAAACAGGTAATTTCACTTGAAAGGCATATAGAGTTATATGAACATTAAACGGGCAGCCATGTAACACATGTAAATCAAGCCATATAACTCATTACAAAGTCCACATGATCAAGTAATAAGATTATTCAACATGCAATAACATCTACGTGGGCTCGGGCGCAAGAAAAGCCTATTTGTCAACATGCAATGATCAAAATCACATTTAGGACTATAAAGGCATTTACGGGCAGCCTACTAAACATATAATTCCACACAATATCCAAATGATCAACACTTAGCAAAACTACCTAGTCATTAGGGTTTCTATTTCGTGCATATTCGTGCAATTTGAGCCTCAAACCAACTCAAAGTCAATCTCAAGCCATGCATCATTTAATTCAACATCCTCAAACATTCAAAACAGTCCACACAACATCCCGAAGCTACAATCCCAAGCATTTAATTCAACAAGAGGAGTCACAACAATTTTTCTAAGCATAACACTAAGTGAAACCCTTACTGCAATAGGCTATTTTCTCACAATCAATAGGATAATCAAACAATCTCCAAATCCAGTGAATAAGATTTTAAATTAAATCTTAAGAAGTGAACTAAAATCAGAAACAAACCTTGCATCAATTGGAGTTCGGGATCATTAGATATAGCCGAAACAGTGGGATAGAACAAAACTGTCCAGATTTGCACACATTTCGATAATTGACATTTTTGAGGTCCTTAGGGTCAGATTTAGCCTTATTCCATTTCTGACAAAAATGTCCAGAACTGAAAAATATTACAGCACACCAAATTTCATGCATTTTGGATATCATTTACTAAGTCAAATCTGGTTTGTTCTACAAGGTTAGTGCATCTGTCAAAACCTGCTTCATTTTTCCAGATTTTCAGATTTGGACACATTTTAAAGATTTTGCATTTTGAGGACTTTAGAGTCAAATTAGCTTTGGCCTATTTCTGCGACAAATGTTCAAAACTTGCAAAACTAGTCACCTACCAATTTTCATGCATTTTCAACTTCATTTTCCTGGATAAACTTACCTCGAAACAAACTGGTCAGAGGGCTGTCAACAATCCGACTTCACCTATCATCACTTTCAAGCCAAGATCTTGCCATGCATGGTTGCAAAAGCTTATGAACGAACATATAACTCAAGTACAGAAGCAAATACATACATTTATGAGCATGCATGTGGATTTTTGAAGGATTTTCAAAAGGTTTTAGCCCCCACCTTAGCAATCAACCAAGAGGATGCACAAAAACTTGTTGAAGCAAATTTTTCTTCTTCTCCTTTGCCTAGCCGAGGTTCCAACTAGAGTTTCTCTATTTTTCCTAGCTTAGTGACCAAGCTCTTAGTACATGCATGAGGTTAGAACAAGAAGAAAAGAAATAGAAACCATGAAACTTACCTAGGGCCGAATAGAAGACTTCAAGGGACATGCATGTATGATTCTTGCATCCTAGCTAGCTTGCTCGACTTTCCTTGCTTGATGCTTGTCTTGATTGACCAAAGTGTGAAGAAGATGAGCTATGGGAGGTGAGAACTCAGCCAAGGCCGAGAGAGAGAGAAGAATGAGAGGGAGAGAGAGAAGGTTGAGGAAGAAAGAAGAAATGACAAAAAAAAACTGATGGCTTTGCAAATTTTGAGCAAGTGGTCAGCCTTGGGCATAAAAATTCAGCCTTTTTGTGTCTTCAAGATGAAATTTAAAATGTTAGCATGGGCATTGGTGGTTTGGTCGAGCAAGGTGAGAAAATTGAGGTGGTTTTGAGCAATTTTTATGCATTTGTGTCATAGTTTGTCTTAGCATGCATGATTAATTGAATAATTGTTCAAACCTTGTGCAAAAGCCTTGGTATGGCCGGCCAAAGCATGTGCCAAATCTGAATTTTTGTCAACTATTGGAGTATTATTAAATTGTGTGTTGGAAGTGCAAAAATAATAAGGAATGAAGAATGAAGAATGAAGAATGTTTAGTATTTAGTGAACTTTTTGTCTTCTAGTGAGTTGAATTAGGATTATAATATTGATAGTGGATTTTTTAGGATTGTTTAATAGTCTAGTGCTTTGTGTAAGATGCTTTCTTGATTAGCGTGAGGGCATGCTTTCCTAGGTCTAGGGCATGCACTACGAGATAGGACACGAACTACGAGACGAATGAACGTTTTTCAAGTAAATGCACGCTACCCTAAACGAATGCACGTAATTCAATGCATGGCACATAAAATGAACACAATTCTTAAATCTAGGTCAAGGCACGCAAATATAGGTTAGGGCATGCGAAACGAGGTATCGCACCCAAATCGGGGTCGGGCTTTACATCCTCCCCTCCTTAAAAGAATTTCATCCCGAAATTCAATATTACCTTGAAATAAAGCTGGATACTGCTGCTCCATCTGGTCTCACCTTTCCCACGATGCTTCTTCAATCCCGTGATGATCCTACAGCACTTTCACTATTGGTATAGTTCTGTTGCGCAACTCCCGATCCTGCTGGTCTAGGATTCGAATGGGCTTCTCCTCCTAAGACAAGTTTTCTCGAAGTTGGAACGGCTCTAGCTCCAAGATGTGTGACGGATCAGGATGATACTTTCGCAGCATCGAAATATGAAAGACATCGTGAATATTGGAGAGGTTCTGGGGTAGCACTAGGCGATACGCTAACTTGCCAACCTTCTCAATTATCTCAAATGGTCCTACAAACCTCGGGCTCAACTTTCTACCCTTGCCATGTTTAATCAGTCCCCTCCGGGGTGATATCTTCAAGAACACCTTGTCGCCAAACTCGAACTCGAGACTCCGTCTCCGTCGGTCTGCATAACTCTTCTACCTGCTCTGGGCGGTAAGCATCCATTTCCGGATGAGGTGGATATTATCAATAGTCTTCATAAGTTCAGGTAAAAGTGTCCGGTCAAAAGTCTTCGTCTCACCTACTTCATCCCAGTAAATTGGGGATCGACACTTACGTCCATACAGCGCCTCAAATGGGGCCATCCCGATAGTGGCCTGATAACTATTATTATAAGCGAACTCCACTAAGGACAGATATTTCTCCCAACCTTTTTTGAAATCCAAAACACACGCCCTCAACATATCCTCCAAAATCTGAATAGTCCTTTCCGATTGTCCATTAGTCTGAGGGTGATAAGCCGTGCTGAAACTTAACTTCGTTCCCAAAGCTTCTTGCAATCTCTTCCAAAATCGGGAAGTAAAACGAGGATCCCTATCCGATACAATACTCACAGGCATCCCGTGCAATCTTACAATCTCTACCACATACATATCTCCCAATTTCTTGAGACTATCCTCCTTGTTCATTGGTAAAAAGTGTGCCGACTTAGTCAATCTATCCACTATGACCCAAATGGCGTCATGACCCTTTTGCGATCTGGGCAGGTCCATAACAAAGTCCATAGTTATATGTTCCCATTTCCATTGAGGAATCTCCAATGGCTGAAGTAAACCTGCGGGTCGTTGATGTTCCGCTTTGACTCTCTGGCAAGTCAAACACCGTGCCACAAACTCCATAATTTCTCATTTCATGTTATTCCACCAATAGTGTTGCTTCAAATCCCGGTACATCTTTGTTCCGCCAGGGTGAATAGTATATCTTGAATTATGGGCTTCCTCATGAATCTTCTTTTTCAGCTCTGGCTCATTGGGAACATAAATCCGATTTCTAAACCTCCAAATACCATCATCATGAAACTTGAAATTCGCGTTGCTTTCTTTAATCTTTTGAAATTGTTGGTCCTTCTGTTGAGCCTCTCGTAACTCAGGCAACAAGGTCAATTGAACTTGCGTAGTGGCAAAAAGTAACCCTTTCCGAGTCAGTTGTGGCTTCCACAAAAATGCTTCCTCCAACAACTCCTGTACCTTGACTTCAAGTTTTGCCATGCTTGCTTTCCTACTTAAGGCATCTGCAACTACATTTGTTTTACTGGGCACATAATTGATTGTACAGTTATAATCATCCAAAAGCTCCATCCACCGCCTTTGCCTCATATTCAACTCCTTTTGAGAGAACAAGTATTTCAAGCTCTTATGATCAGTAAATACCTCAAACTTGTTACCCCACAGATAATGCATCCATTTCTTGAGTGCAAACACAATAGCCGCTAACTCCAAATCGTGCGTCGGGTAGTTCAACTCATACGGCTTTGGTTTCCTAGAAGCATATGCAATCACTTTTCCATTTTGCATCAACACACAACCCAATCCTTCCTTCGAAGCATCGCTATAGATTACAAAACCTTGACTCCCTTCAGGCAATGCAAGAACAGGTGCGGTAGTCAATCTTTTCTTCAACTCTTGGAAGCTGTTCTCACACTTATCATCCCACACAAACTTTGTTTTCTTTTGAGTGAGCTTTGTAAGCGGCCTTGCAATCTTAGAGAAATCTTTCACGAATCTCCGATAATAGCCGGCTAGACCAAGAAAACTCCGAACGTCCGTAACATTTTCCAGCTTCTTCTAAGACATTACTGCTTCTATCTTTGCTGGATCTACCACTATTCCCTCTTAGGATATGATATGCCCCAAAAACGCAATCTGTTGCAACCAAAATTCACACTTGTTAAACTTTGCATACAAGTGATGCTCTCGAAGTTTCTGCAGTACCAACCGCAGATGTTACTCATGCTCCGCCACTGATTTCGAGTATACCAAAATATCATCAATGAAGATCACCACAAATTGGTCCAAGTAGGGTTGAAACACCCTGTGCATCAAATCCATAAAAGCTGCAGGGGCATTAGTTAGTCCAAAAGGCATCACCACATATTCATAATGCCCATATCTTGTCCTGAAAGCCGTTTTAGGCACATCTTCCTTTTTGATCCGCAACTGATAATACCCTTGCCTCAAGTCGAGTTTCAAATACACTTTGGCTCCTTGCAGTTGATCAAATAACTCGTCGATCAGTGGAAGTGGGTATTTATTCTTGATAGTCACTTGGTTCAATCCTCGGTAATCGATGCATAGCCTCAACGTTCCGTCTTTCTTCTTTACAAATAGAACTGGTGCACCCCACGGTGAAGAACTTGGTTGAACAAACCCTTTCTTCAACAATCCTTGTAATTGGTCCTTCAATTCATGTAGCTCGGCCAGTGCCATACGATAGGGAGCTTTAGATATTGGCTGGGCGCCAGGCAGCAACTCTATAACAAACTCGATCTCCTGATTTGGGGGTAAACCGGGTAATTCTTCTAGAAACACATCTGCATAGTCTTTGATCACTGGCATCTCCTCTAACTTAGCTTTGTCCGACGGCTTGTTGATAAGGTAAGCCAAGTATCCGCTGCACCCTTTCCTCAAGGACTTTACTGCTTTTGTAGATGAAATGATGGAACTCCCGGTAAAATCTCTTCGACCCATAACCTCCAGTATTGGTTGCTCAGGTACTCGGAACGTTATAATCTTCGCCCGGAAATCTAGTTGGACATGATGTTTTGCCAGCCAGTCCATCCCTAAATTGACCTCATATTCTCGAAAAGGTAATACGATAAGATTGCCTGAGAATTCCCTATCCTTAATTTGGATTTTACATGCTTTACAAGCTGACCTAGTTACAAGTTTAGAACCCATTGGAGTACCAACTTCTACTTCGTTTGGCAAACATATAACTTTCAATTTCACATGTTCCACACATAAGGGAGTAATAAATGAATGAGTAGCACCCGGATCAATTAACACCCTAACAGGTCGATTCATTATGAAGAATGTACCTTCAACAACAGCGGTCTCATCTGGAGTCTCCTCCTCGCACTCAATAGCATAGGCTCGAGCCTGAACTCTAGGAACTGGAGTCTTGCCTCTAGCAGCTGGTTTACCCTGATTCTGCCCTGCCTGCCGTTTAGGGCAATCCTTGATCTGATGCTGATCACTGCCACATCTTATACATCGTCCTGACTTCCTCCAACACTGGGCCTTGGTATGCCCCTTCCTGTCACAATAAGAACAGCTGACGGACTGAGTAGCGGGTGAACTACCTGTGGATCCGCCGGCGGAAGAGGCTGATGGCGCTTTCGTCGGGCCACGGTTATTCATTGGCCTATTCTGGCTCGGGCCCTGATTACGACTCTGACTCTAGAATTTCCTCTACTGACCTAGAGGCTGGTGTGGTTCTTGTTCGGCTGACTCGAACCGGCTCCATCTAGTTTCCTCTTCTCAACTCGAGAGGCAGCAACAAAGAGAGCAGAATAAGTATCGAAGTCATGAGAAGCTAACTGGTCCTGAATCTCTGGCCTCAATCCAGTAGTAAATTTCCACATCTTCACCTCCGGAGTACTAACCATATATTGAGCATAACGGGACAGTCGGTCAAAACGAGCCTCGTACTGGGCCACCGTCATGTTACCCTGGGTCAAGTGCATGAACTCCTCAGCTCGCCTCTGCCTGGAGACTGCAGGTACATATTTTTCCTTAAATTCCTTAACGTAATTACCCCACAAGCGAGGTGTCTGATCAGTTTCCCACAGTGCTTCTACAGTGTGCCACCAATGCTCGGCATCCCTGTGCAACAGAAATACAGCAAACTCCACCTTTTCTTCATTAGTATAATCAAGTGGCCTGAAAATCTTCTCGATCTCGGACAGCCAAGCCTCTGCTTTCTCATCATCAGCTTCCCCGTGGAATTTAGACGGGCGAAAGTCAAGGAACTCCCTCATTCTGCTATGTCTCCCGTGGTTACCCTCATTCCTGTTGTTGTTGTTGTTGACTTCACGTGCATCCTGACGCTCCATCACTCGTGATACACGATCCATGGCATTCGCCATCATATTAAACATAGCTATACCGAGATTAGTTTGATAGGCATCTCCGGTCTCTTGGGGTTCACCGCTCCTATTAGTAGTACGGGTGCTAGGGCCAGCCATCTATAGGCATAGATTACGATGCACAATTTATTGAAATATGACAATTAAGAATTTAATGCATAAGATATGCAACATAATATAAGTACAATTCTAGAAACATTTAAGGCATGTTAATCACTTAAACACATAGAACATAGAAGGCACATTTAATACTATCACTCAATAAAATATAAACAAGTCATCCTAATTATCTTAGGGCTCTACCCACGGTCCGAGAGTTAGACCCGGCTTAAGCAATCTAGGCTCTGATACCATTCTTTTTCTAAGGTGTCACACCCCAACCCGGCCTATAAGGTTAGACTAGGGTGTGATCTAAACGTTTAGAACATGTCACATACTTAACCATTTATGAATATTTAACTCCTATCGTTTGAGTCTAGACTCCAAAGTTTTTCAGAAATCCGGCAGCATGACGATTGTAATTGGACTCTTTGATTTGGCCTAATTCTCTAAACGCCTCAAAATTTTCTAATCTCAAGTTTCATTTCCAACTAGGATTACCATTTAACGTCAATTGAAACACCTATTGGTTATCTCAATGTCTCGTTTGATTGTTTATCCTCGTTATAAAAGTACCTGTTGATCTTAGCTTAATAGCGAGTACCTGTTTAAGATTGGATAAGTTCATTTACTTAGTCCTTAACTAATACGTCATAACCTATGATCGATACTAGCGGTAATAATAGCAAAACGATCAAAGTAGTGTCTAGTGTCTGTCTAGCAATATCAGTACAAACCAAAATTAGACCCCAAATTACAACGGGGGTCTTTTACATTACAAATAGCAAGCAACATAAAAGAAATAGTCTTCAGGTAGGATAAAGTTCACAAGTAGCCATAATCACACAAAGCACACAAACAGGCAATCACTCCAGGGATTCATCGTTAGGCACACCGTCCTTGGGTACCTGTTCTGGATCTTCATCACCTGAGATGATAAAAGAGGGTGAGTCCTTATGAACTCAGCGAGGGGGAATGAGAAATAGGTTTTGAAACTCATTTTCCGGTTCAACTTATGAAATCCTTTTGCAAGCATGAATATAACAATAATATAAGTACATGAACAGAAATACCAGTCTTTCCTCCCCAAGGTCCTCTAGGAACCAAGCGAGAGTACTTATACACGCAGTAAAAAGGATACAGTGAACTTTTGCTCTCAGATCAGTTCCAGAATCAGTTGTTGCAGCCGACTTCAAATCATCCCCCAAACATGCCAAGTGGGTGTACTCCGGATGTACCCCGAAATCCTACGACCCAACTCTCCGAGGAAGTCTAGCCCCCAAGCGAGAGAGGGAATAGGACCATGGTAGTCACGGGTGCACCGGCAAGCCCGATGCCGCCCAGTGTGCGTGATCGCTACCATGTCGACGGGAAAGGTTGCAACCTTGTATGCAGTGCACATTTATGACATTAACATATCACGTTAGGAGGACAACAAAGTAGGTTACCTCCGGACAGTCATAAGATTGCACATTGACAAGTAAACAAGCAGGGAATGATAAAACAGGTAATTTCACTTGAAAGGCATATAGAGTTATATGAACATTAAACGGGCAGCCATGTAACACATGTAAATCAAGCCATATAACTCATTACGAAGTCCACGTGATCAAGTAATAAGATTATTCAACATGCAATAACATCTACGTGGGTTTGGGCGCAAGAAAAGCCTATTTGTCAACATGCAATGATCAAAATCACATTTAGGACTATAAAGGCATTTACGGGCAGCCTACTAAACATATAATTCCACACAATATCCAAATGATCAACACTTAGCAAAACTACCTAGTCATTAGGGTTTCCATTTCGTGCATATTCGTGCAATTTGAGCCTCAAACCAACTCAAAGTCAATCTCAAACCATGCATCATTTAATTCAACATCCTCAAACATTCAAAACAGTCCACACAACATCCCGAAGCTACAATCCCAAGCATTTAATTCAACAAGAGGAGTCACAACAATTTTTCTAAGCATAACACTAAGTGAAACCCTTACTGCAATAGGCTGTTTTCTCACAATCAATAGGATAAACAACAATCTCCAAATCCAGTGAATAAGATGTCAAATTATATCTTAAGAAGTGAACTAAAATCAAAAACAAACCTTGCATCAATTGGAGCTCGGGATCATTAGATATAGCCGAAACAGTGGGATAGCACAAAACTGTCCAGATTTGTACACATTTCGATAATTGACATTTTTGAGGTCCTTAGGGTCAGATTTAGACTTAGTCCATTTCTAACAAAAATGTCCAGAACTGAAACATATTGCAGAACACCAAACTTCAAGCATTTTTGATATCATTTACTAAGTCAAATTTGGTTCGTTCTACAAGGTCAGTGCATCTGTCAAAACCTACTTCATTTTTCCAGATTTCCAGATTTGGACACATTTTAAAGATTTTCCATTTTGAGGACCTTAGAGTCAAAATTATCTTTGTCCTATTTCTGTGAAAAATGTTCAAAACTGGCAGAACTAGTCACCTACTAGTTTTCATGCATTTTTAACATCATTTGCCTAGCTAAACTTACCTCGAAACAAACTGGTCAGAGAGTTGTCAACAATCCGACTTCACCTATCATCACTTTCAAGCCAAGATCTTGCCATGCATGGTTGCAAAAGCTTATGAACGAACATATAACTCAAGTACAGAAGCAAAGACATACATTTATGAGCATGCATGTGGATTTTTGAAGGATTTTCAAAAGGTTTTAGCCCTCACCTTAGCAATCAACCAAGAGGATACACAAAAACTTGTTGAAGCAAATTCTTCTTCTTCTCCTTTGCCTAGCCGAGGTTCCAACTAGAGTTTCTCTATTTTTCCTAGCTTACTGACCAAGCTCTTAGCACATGCATGAGGTTAGAACAAGAAGAAAAGAAATGGAAACCAAGAAACTTACCTAGGGCCGAATAGAAGACTTCAAAGGACATGCATGTATGATTCTTGCATCCTAGCTAGCTTGCTCGACTTTCCTTGCTTGATGCTTGTCTTGATTGACCAAAGTGTGAAGAAGATGAGCTATGGGAGGTGAGAACTCAGCCAAGGCCGAGAGAGAGAGAAGAATGAGAGGGAGAGAGAGAGGGTTGAGGAAGAAAGAAGAAATGACAAAAAAAATTGATGGCTTTGCAAATTTTGAGCAAGTGGTCGGCCTTGGGCATAAAAATTCAGCCTTTTTGTGTCTTCAAGATGAAATTTAAAATGTTAGCATGGGCATAGATGGTTTGGTCGAGCAAGCTGAGAAAATTGAGGTGGTTTTGAGCAATTTTTAAGCATTTGTGTCATAGTTTGTCTAAGCATGCATGATTAATTGAATAATTGTTCAAACCTTGTGCAAAAGCCTTGGTATGGCCGGCCAAAGCATGTGCCAAATCTGAATTTTTGTCAACTATTGGAGTATTATTAAATTGTGTGTTGGAAGTGCAAAAAGAATAAGGAATGAAGAATGTTTAGTGTTTAGTGAACTTTTTGTCTTCTAGTGAGTTGAATTAGGATTATAATATTGATAGTGGATTTTGTAGAATTGTTTAATAGTCTAGTGCTTTGTGTAAGATGCTTTCTTGATTAGTGTGAGGGCACGCTTTCCTAATTCTAGGGCACGCACAATGAGGTAGGACATGAACTACGAGACGAACGCACGTTTTTAAAGTAAATGCACGCTACCCTAAACAAATGCACGTAATTCAATGCATGGCACATAAAATGAACACAATTCTTAAACCTAGGTCAAGGCACGCAAATCTAGGTTAGGACACAAGAAACGAGGTATCGCACGTAAATCGGGGTCAGGCCTTACATCGTGAGCCGCGAAAAGGACGACAACCTAATCCATCACATTTCTATTTCCTAATCCCACGCCAACTTGGGTAAGACCACTTCGCATCACATAGAGGCTGGGCCCGCAAACCGAGGGCATGGGGCTTAGGACCAGGTCTCCATCACTCCGGTGCTCATAACTTTTGATCCGTAAGGAGTTACGCGGCGCATAGCATACCGTTGGAAAGCTCTCCGAAAGCTCTACGACGGGGGCAACAAGCTTACTTGGCTAAGCCTATTTTCGGACCCCAAAATCAAATGTTTTCATAAATTTCTGGATACTTTTCTTCTTTTGCGTTGATTTTCCGTCCCGGATCGTATGTCGTGAGCCGCGAAAAGGACGACAACCTAATCTATCCCATTTCTATTACCAAATCCCACGCCACCTTGGGCAAGACAACTTCGCTTCACGTAGAGGCTGGGCCCGCAAACCGAGGGCGTGGGGCTTAAGACCAGGTCTCCGTCGCTCTGGTGCCCATAACTTTTGATCCATAAGGAGTTACGCGGTGCACAACATATCGTTGGAAAGCTCTTCGAGAGCTCTACAACGGGGCAGCAAGCCTGCTCGGCTGTGCCTATTTTTCGAGCCCAAAATTGAACGTTTTCACCAGTTCATGGACACTTTTATTCTATTGCACAATTTCTCCATCCCAGATCGTACGTCGTGAGCCGTGAATAGAACGACAACCTAATCCATCACATTTCTATTACCGAATCCCACAGCACATTTGGCAAGACAACTTCGTTTCATGTAGCGGCCGGGCCCGCAAACCAAAGGCGTGGGGCTTAGGACCAGGTCTCCGTCGCTCTAGTACCCATAACTTTTGATCCATAAGGAGTTACGCGGCGCACAGCATACCGTTGGAAAGCTCTTTGAAAGCTCTATGACGGGGGCAGCAAGCTTGCTCTGCTGCTCCTGTTTTCATAGCCCAAATTCGAACATTTTCATCAGTTTCTGGACACTTTTATTCTATTGCGCTGTTTTTCCATCCCGGATCGTACGTCGTGAGCTGCGAAAAGGACCACAACCTAATCCATCACATTTCTATTACCGAATCCCACGGCACCTTGGGCAAGACAACTTCGCTTCACGTAGAGGCTGGGCCCTCAAACCAAGGGCGTGGGGCTTAGGACCAGGTCTTCGTTGCTCCGGTTCCCATAACTTTTGATCTGTAAGGAGTTATGCGGCGCACAGCATACCGTTGGAAAGCTCTCCGAGAGCTCTACGACGGGTGCTACAAGCCTACTCGGCTGCGCGTATCTTCGGAGCCCAAAATAGAACTTTTTCATCAGTTTCTGGATACTTTTCTTCTTTTGCGCTGTTTTTCCGTCCTGGATCGTACGTCGTAAGCCACGAAAAGGACAACAACCTAATCCATCACATTTCTATTACCGAATCCCACGCCACCGTGGGCAAGACAACTTCTCTTCACGTAGAGGCTGGGCCCGCAAACCTAGGGCTTGGGGCTTAAGACTAGGTCTCTGTCGCTCCGGTGCCCATAACATTTAATCCGTAAGGAGTTATGCGGTACACATTATACCGGTGGAAAGCTCTCCGAGAGCTCTACGACAGGGGCAGCAAGCCAACTCGGCTTTTCCTATTTTCAGAGCCCAAAATCGAACATTTTCATCAATTTCTGGACACTTTTATTCTATTGCGCTATTTTTCCATCCCGGATCGTACGTCGTGAGCCACGAAAAGGACGACAACCTAATCCATCACATTTGTATTACCGAATTACACATGTCACGCCCCAACCCGGCCTATAAGATTAGACTAGGGTGTGATCTAAACGTTCAGGATATGTCACATACTTAACCGTTTATGAAGATTTAACACTTATTGTTTTAGTCTAAACTCCAAAGTTTTCTGGAAAATCGACAGCATAACGGCTGTAATTGGACTCTTTGGTTTGGCCTAATTCTCTAAATGCCTCAAATTTTTCTAATCTCAAATTTCATTTCCAACTAGGATTACTATTTAACATCAATTGAAATGCCTATTCGTTGTCTCGATGTCTCGTTTGATTTATAACCTAGCACGATACCATGTCTCGTTTGTTTGTTTATCCTCGTTACAAAAGTACCTGTTGATCTTAGCTTAATAGCGATTACCTGTTTAAGATTGGATAGGTTCATTTACTTAGTCCTTAACTAGTACATCATAACCTATGATAGATACTAGCGGTAATAATAGCAAACGATCATAGTGGTGTCTAGTGTCTGTCTAGCAATATCAGTACAAACCAAAATTAGACCCCAAATTACAACGGGGGTCTTTTACATTACAAATAATAAGCAACATAAAGGAAATAGTCTTCAAGTAGCATAGAGTTCACAAGTAGCCACAATCACGCAAAGCACACAAGACAGGCAATCACTCCAAGGATTCATCGTTAGGCACACCGTCCTCGGGTACCTGTTCTGGATCTTCTTCACCTGAGATGATAAAAGAGGGTGAGTCCTTATGAACTCAGCGAGGGGAAAACGAGAAATAGGTTTTGAAACTCATTTTTCGGTTCAACTTATGAAAATCCTTTTGCAAGCATGAATATAATAATAATATAAAGTAAAAGAACAGAAATACCAGTCTTTCCTCCCCGAGGTTCTCTGGGAACCAAGCGAGAGTACTTATACACATAGTAAAAGGATACGTTGAGCTTTTACTCTCAGATCGGTTCCAAAATCAGTTGTTGCGGCCGACTTCAAATCATTCCCCAAACACGCTAGGTGGGTGTACTCCGGATGTACCCCGAAATCCTACGACTCAACTCTCCGACGAAGTCTAGCCCCCAAGCGAGAGAGGAAATGGGACCATGGTAGTCACAGGTGCACCGACAAGCCCGATGCCGCCTGATGTGCGTGATCGCTACCATGCCAAAATGAAAGGTTGCAACCTTGTATGCAATGCACATTTATGACATTTAATATATCACATTAGGAGGACAACAAAGTAGGTTGCCTCCGAACAGTCATAATGTTGCACATTGACAAGTAAACAAGTAGGGCACGATAAGACAAGTAATTTCACTTGAAAGGTATATAGAGTTATATGAACATTAAACGGGCAGCCACGTAACACATGTAAATCAAGCCATATAACTCAATTCAAAGTCCACGTAATCATATAATAAGATTATATAACATGCAACAACATCTACGTGGGCTCGGCTGTAAGAAAAGCTTATTTGTCAACATACAATGATCAAAACCACATTTAAGGCTATAAGGAAACTACGGGCAGCCTACTAAACATATAATTACACTCAATATTCAAAGGATCAACACTTAGCAAGTTCGCCTAGTCACTAGAGTTTCAATTTCGTGCATATCCATGCAATTTGAGCCCCAAACCAACTCCAAGTCAATCTCAAGCCATGCATCTTTTAATTCAACATCCTCAAACATTCAAAACAGTCCACGCAACATCCCAAAGCTACAATCCCAAGCATTTAATTCAACAAGAGAAGTTACAACAATTTTTCTAAGCATAACACTAAGTGAAACCCTTACTGCAATAGGCTGTTTTCTCACAATCATTAGGATAAGCAAACAATCTCCAATTCCAGTTAATAAGATGTCAAATTAAATCTTAAGATGTGAACTAAAATCATAAACAAACCTTGTATCATTTGGAGTTCGGGATCGTTAGTTATAGCCGAAACAGTGGAATAGCACAAAACTGTCCAGATTTGCACACATTTCGATAATTGACATTTTTGAGGTCCTTAGGGTCAGATTTATCCTTAGTCCATTTCTGACAAAAATGTCCAGAACTGAAAAATATAGAAGCACACTACATTTCATTCATTTTGGACATCATTTACTAAGTCAAATCTGGTTCGTTCTACAAGGTCAGTGCATCTGCCAAAACCTGCTTCATTTTTCCAGATTTCCAGATTTGGACAGATTTTAAAGATTTGCTATTTTGAGGACCTTAGAGTCAAAATTAGCTTCGGCCTATTTCTGTGAAAAATTTTCAAAACTGGCAAAAATAGTCACCTACCAATTTTCATGCATTTTCAACATAATTTGCCTAGCTAAACTTATCTCGAAACCACTGGTCAGAGAGCTGTCACATAATCCGACTTCACCTATCACCACTTTCAAGCCAAGATCTTGCCATGCATGGTTGAAGAAGCTTATGAACGAACATATAAATCAAGTACAGAAGCAAAGACATACATTTATGAGTATGCATGTGAATTTTTGAAGAATTTTCAAAAGGTTTTAGCCCTCACCTTGGCAATCAACCAAGAAGATGCACAAAACTTGTTGAAGCACAATTTTCTTCTTCTCCTTTGCCTAGCCGAGATTCCAACTAGATTTTCTATATTTTTCCTAGCTTAGTGACCAAGCTTTTAGTACATGCATGAGGTTAGAAAAAGAAGAAAAGAAATGGAAGCTTAAAAACTCACCTAGGGCCGAAATGAAGACTCTATGTGCTTGTATCCATCTTTTGAGCTAACTACTTGCTTTCCTTTGCTTGGGCTTGCCTTGAATGGCCTTAGGATGATGAAGATGAGTTGTGAAGTGAAGAGAATCAGCCAAGTCCAAGAGGGAGAGAGAAAAATGAGAGGGAGAGAGAGAAATGTGAGAGGAAAATGAGAGAATGAAAAGAAACAAAGGCCTTGAAGTTTGATGAGCATGTTCGGCCTTGGGGCTTGAAATTTTCAGCTTTGTGTCTTCAAGATACTTTAATTTTGAAATGTTTAGCATGGGCAAGGGAGTAATGTCGAGAATGGTGGAGAATTGAGGTGGTTTTGAGCATTTTTTATGCATTGTGCTAAGTGTTTGTCATAGTTTGTCTAAGCATGCATGTTTAAATGAATAATTGTTTAATCCTTGCTCAAATGTCTTGGTATGGCCAGCCATAGCATGTATAATT
The DNA here is from genome assembly GCA_037974665.1 of Ehretia macrophylla. Classification (NCBI taxonomy): domain Eukaryota; kingdom Viridiplantae; phylum Streptophyta; class Magnoliopsida; order Boraginales; family Ehretiaceae; genus Ehretia; species Ehretia macrophylla. Next base: position 39,390,319 of record CM075773.1, on the reverse strand, counting down.
TCTGAAATTTTTGTCATCTTTTGAGTGTTATTCAATTGTGTGTTGAAAGTGCAAAAAGAACAAAGAATAAAGAATAAGGAATGTCTAGTGTTTAGTGAATTTTTTGTCTTCTAGTGAGTTGAATTAGGATTATAATATTGATAGTGGATTTTGTAGGATTGTTTAATAGTCTAGTGCTTTGTGTAAGATGCTTTCTTGATTAGCGTGAGGGCACACTTTCCTAGGTCTAGGGCACGTACTACGAGGTTGGACACGAACTACGAGACGAAAGCACATTTTTGAGGTAAATGCATGCAACCCTAAAAGAATGCACGTAATTCAATGTATGGCACACAAAACGAACACAATTCTTAAACCTAGGTCAAGGCATGCAAATCTAGATTAGGGCACACGAAACGAGGTATCGCACGCAAATCGGGGTCGGGCCTCACAACACGCCACCTTGGGCAAGACAACTTCGCTTCACGTAGAGGCTACGCCCGCAAACCGAAGGCGTGGGGCTTAGGACCAAATCTCCGTCGCTCGGGTACCCATAACTTTTGATCCGTAAGGAGTTACGTGGCACACATCATACTGGTGGAAAGCTCTCCGAGAGCTCTACGACGGGGTCAGCAAGCCTGCTCGGCTACGCCTATTTTCGAAGTCCAAAATCAAACGTTTTCATCAGTTTCTGGACACTTTTCTTCTTTTGCGCTGTTTTTCCGTCCCGGATCGTACATTGTGAGCTGCGAAAAAGACGACAACCTAATCCATCATATTTCTATTACCGAATCCCACGCCACCTTGGGCAAGACCACTTCGCATCATGTAGAGGTTGGGCCCGCAAACCGAGGGCGTGGGGCTTAGGACCAGGTCTCCGTCACTCCGGTGTCCATAACTTTTGATCTGTAAGGAGTTACGCGGCGCACAGCATACCGTTGGAAAGCTCTCTGAGAGGTCTAAAACAGAGGTAGCAAGCGTGCTCGGCTGCGCCTATTTTCGAACCCCAAAATCAAACGTTTTCATCAGTTTCTGGACACTTTTCTTCTTTTGCGCGGATTTTCCGTCTTGGATTGTACTTTGCGAGCCGCGAAAAGGACGACAACCTAATCCATCTTATTTCTATTACCGAATCCCACGCCACCTTTGGCAAGAAAACTTCGTTTCACGTAGAGGCAGGGCCCGCAAATCGAGGGCGTGGGGTTTAGGACCAGATCTCTGTTGCTCGGGTACCCATAACTTTTGATCCGTAAGCAGTTACGCAGCGCACATCATACCGGTGGAAAGCTCTCCGAGAGCTCTACGACGGGGGCAGCAAGTTTGCTCGGCTGCGCCTATTTTCGGAGCCCAAAATCAAACGTTTTCATCAGTTTCTTGACACTTTTCTTCTTTTGCGCTGTTTTTCCGTCCCAGATCGTACATCGTGAGCTGCGAAAAAGATGACAACCTAATCCATCACTTTTCTATTACCGAATCCCACGCCACCTTGGGCAAGACCACTTCGCATCACGTAGAGGTTGGGCCCACAAACCAAGGGCGTGGGGCTTAGGACCAGGTCTCCGTCGCTCCGGTGCCCATAACTTTTGATCCGTAAGGAGTTACGCAGCGCACAACATACCGTTGGAAAGCCCTCTGAGAGGTCTAAAACGGGGGCAGCAGGCGTGCTTGGCTGGGTCTATTTTCGAACCCCAAAATCGAATGTTTTCATCAGTTTCTGGACACTTTTCTTCTTTTGCGCTAATTTTTCGTCCTGGATTGTACGTCGTGAACCGCAAAAAGGACGACAACCTAATCCAACCCATTTCTATTACCGAATCCCACGCCACCTTGGGCAGGACAACTTCGTTTCACATAGAGGCTGGGTCCGCAAACCGAGGGCATAGGGTTTAGGACCAGCTATCTGTCGCTCCGGTGCCCATAACTTTTGATCCGTAAGGAGTTACGCGGTGCACAATATACCGTTGGAAAACTCTTCGAGAGCTCTACGACGGGGCAGGAAGCCTGCTCGGCTGCGCCTATTTTCGGAGCCCAAAATCGAACGTTTTTATCAATTTCTTGACACTTTTATTCTATCGCGCTGTTTCTCCGTCCCGGATCGTACGTCGTGAGCCACAAAAAGGACGACAACCTAATCCATCACATCTTTATTACCGAATCCCACGGCACCTTTGGCAAGACAACTTCACTTCACGTAGAGGCTGGGCCTGCAAACCAAGGGCGTGGGGCTTAGGACCAGGTCTCCGTCGCTCCGGTGCCCATAACTTTTGATCTGTAATGAGTTACGCGGCGCACAGCATACCGTTAGAAAGCTCTCCGAGAGCTCTATGATAGGGGAAGTAAGCCTGCTTGGATGCTCATGTTTTCGGAGCCCAAAATCGAACATTTTCATCAGTTTCTAGACACTTTTAATCTATTGCGCTATTTTTTCATCCCGGATCGTACCTTGTGAGCCGCAAAAATGACGACAACCTAATCCATCACGTTTCTATTACTGAATCCCACGGCACCTTGGGCAAGACAATTTCACTTCACGTAGAGGCTGGGCCTGCAAATCGAGGGCGTTGGGCTTAGGACCAGGTCTCCGTTGCTCCGGTGCCCATAACTTTTGATCCGTAAGGAGTTTCGCGACGCACAACCTACTGTTGGAAAGCTCTCCAAGAGCTCTACAACGGGGGCAACAAGCCTGGTCAGCTGCACCCATTTTCGGAGCCCAAAATAGAATGTTTTCATCAGTTTTTGGACACTTTTCTTCTTTTGCGCTGTTTTTCCGTCCCAGATCATACTTCGTGAGCCGCTAAAAGGACGACAACCTAATCCATCACATTTCTATTACCGAATCCCACGCCACCTTGGAAAAGACAACTTCGCTTCACATAGAGGCTGGGCCCGCAAACCGAGGGCATGGGACTTAGGACCAGGTCTTCGTCGCTCTGGTGCCTATAACTTTTGATACGTAAGAAGTTACGCGGCGCATAGCATACAGTTGAAAGCTCTCCGATAGCTCTACGACCGGAGTAGCAAGTTTGCTCGGCTGCGCCTGTTTTCGGAGACCAAAATTGAACATTTTCATCAGTTTCTGGACACTTTTCTTCTTTTGCGCTTTTTTTTCGTCCTAGATCGTACATCGTGAGCCGCGAAAAGGACGACAACCTAATCCATCACATTTCTATTACCGAATCCCACGCCACCTAGGGCAAGACAACTTCGCTTCACGTAGAGGTTGGGCCTGCAGACCGATGGCGTAGGGCTTAGGACCAAGTCTCCGTCGCTCCGGTGCGCATATCTTTTGATCCGTAAGGATTTACGCGGCGCACAGCATACTGTTGGAAAGCTCTCCGAGAGCTCTACGACGGGGGCAACAAGCCTGTTGGGCTGCGCCTGTTTTCGGAACCTAAAATCAAAAGTTTTCATCAGTTTCTGGACACTTTTCTTCATTTGTGCTGTTTTTCGGTCCCGAATAGTACGTCATGAGCCGCGAAAAGGACAACAACTTAAACCATCAAATTTGTATTACCGAATTACAAGCCACCTTGGGCAAGACAACTTCGCTTCACATAGAGGCTAGGCCCGCAAACCAAGGGCGTGGGGCTTAGGACCAGGTCTTCGATGCTCGGGTGCCCATAACTTTTGATCCGTACGGCGTTACGCGGCGCACAGCATACCATTGGAAAGCTCTCCGAGAGCTCTACAACAGGGGCTAGAAGCCTGCTCAGCTGCGCCTATTTTCAGAGCCCAAAATAGAACATTTTCATCAGTTTTTTGACACTTTTCTTCTTTTGTGCTGTTTTTTCGTCCCAAATCATACATCGTGAGCCGCGAAAAGGACGACAACCTAATCTATCACATTTCTATTACCGAAACCCACGGCTCCTTGGGCAAGACAACTTCACTTCACGTAGATGCTGGGCCCGCAAATTGAGGGAGTGGGGCTTAGGACCAGGTCTCCGTTGCTCCGGTGCCCATAACTTTTGATCCGTAAGGAGTTTCGCGGAGCAGAACATACCGTTGGAAAGCTCTCCGAGAGCTCTACAACAGGGGCTACAAGCCTGGTAAGCTGCACCCATTTTCGCAGTCCAAAATAGAACCTTTTCATCAGTTTCTGGACACTTTTCTTCTTTTGCGCTGTTTTTCAGTCCCAGATCATACGTCGTGAGCCGTGAAAAGGACGACAACCTAATCCATCACATTTCTATTACTGAATCCCAAGCCACCTTGGGAAAGACAACTTCGCTTCACATAGAGGCTGGGCCCGTAAACCGAGGGCGTAGGGCTTGGGACCAGGTCTTCGTCGATCCGGTGCCTATAACTTTTGATACGTAAGGAGTTACGCAGCGCTTAGCATACCGTTGGAAAGCTCTCCGACAGCTCTACGACTGGAGTAGCGAGTATGCTCGGCTGCGCCTATTTTCGGAGACCAAAATTGAACATTTTCATCAGTTTCTAGACATTTTTCTTCTTTTGCGTTGTTTTTCTGTCCTGGATCGTATGTCGTGAGCCGCAAAAAGGACGACAACCTAATCCATCACATTTCTATTACCGAATCCCATGCCACCTAGGGTAAGACAACTTCGCTTCACGTAGAGGTTGAGCTTGCAGACCGAAGGCATAGGGCTTAGGACCAAGTCTCCGTCGCTCTGGTGCCCATAACTTTTGATCCGTAAGGAGTTACGCGGCGCACAGCATACCGTTGGAAAGCTCTCCGACAGCTCTACGACCGGAGTAGCAAGCTTGCTTGGCTGCACCTATTTTCGAAGACCAAAATTGAATGTTTTCATCAGTTTCAGGACACTTTTCTTCTTTTGCGCTATTTTTCTGTCCTGAATCGTACATCATGAGCCGCGAAAAGGACGACAACCTAATCCATCACATTTCTATTACCGAATCCCATGCCACCTTTGGCAAGACAACTTCGCTTCACGTAGAGGCCGGGCCTGCAAACCGAGGGCGTGGGGCTTAGGACCAGGTCTCCATCGCTCCGGTGCCCATAACTTTTGACCTGTAAGGAGTTATGTGAGGCACAGCATACCGTTGGAAAGCTCTCCGAGAGCTCTACGATGGGGGCAGCGATCCTGCTCGGCTATGCCTGTTTTCAGAACCTAAAATTGAAAGTTTTCATCAGTTTATGGACATTTTTCTTCTTTTGAACTGTTTTCCAGTCCCGGATTGTACGTCGTGAGCCGCGAAAAGGACGACACCTAATCCATCACATTTCTATTACCAAATCCCATGCCACCTTTGGCAAGACAACTTCGCTTCACGTAGAAACGTGGCCCGCAAACCGAGGTCGTGGGGCTTAGGACCAGGTCCCCGTCGCTCCGGTGCCCATAACTTTTCATCCGTAAGGAGTCACGCGATGCAAAACATACCGTTCGAAAGCTCTCCGAGAGCTCTACGACAGGGCAGCAAGCCTGCTCTGCTGCGCCTATTTTCGGAGCCCAAAATTGAACGTTTTCACTAATTTTTGGGAACTTTTATTCTATTGCGCTGTTTCTCCATCCCAGATCGTACGTCGTGAGCCGCGAAAAGGACGACACCTAATCTATCGCATTTCTATTACCGAATCCCACACCACCTTGGGCTAGACAACTTCGCTTCACGTAGAGGTTGGGCCCACAAACTGAAGGCGTGAGGCTTAAGACCAGGTCTCCGCCGCTCTGATGCCCATAATTTTTGATCTGTAAGGAGTTACGCGGTGCACAACATACCGTTGGAAAGCTCTCCGAGAGCTCTACGACGGGGCAGTAAGCCTGCTCGGCTGCGCCTATTTTCGGAGTCCAAAATTGAACGTTTTCACCAACTCATGGACACTTTATTTCTATTGCGCTGTTTTTCCGTCCGGGATCGTACGTCCTGAGCCGCGAAAAGGACGACAACCTAATCCATCACATTTTTATTACCGAATCCCATGGCACCTTGGGCAAGACAACTTCGCTTCACGTAAAGGCTGGGCCCGCAAATCGAGGGCATGGGGCTTAGGACCAGGTCTCTATCGCTCTGGTGCCCATAACTTTTTATCCGTAAGGAGTTACGCGGCGCAGAACATATCGTTGGAAAGCTTTCTGAGAGCTCTACAACGGGGGCAGTAAGCCTGCTTTGCTGCTCCTATTTTCGTAGCCCAAATTCGAACATTTTCATCAGTTTCTGGATACTTTTATTCTATTGCGCTGTTTTTTCTTCCCGGATCGTACGTCGTGAGCCGCGAAAAGGACCACAACCTAATCCATCACATTTCTATTACCGAATCCCATGGCACCTTGGGCAAGACAACTTCACTTCACGTAAAGGCTGGGCCCGCAAACCGAGAGCATGGGGCTTAGGACCAGGTCTCCGTTGCTCTGGTTCCCATAACTTTTGATCTGTAAAGAGTTACGCGGCGCATAACATACCGTTGGAAAGCTATACGAGAGCTCTACGACGGGGGCTACAAGCCTGCTCGGCTGCACCTATCTTCGGAGCCCAAAATAGAACTTTTTCATCAGTTTCTGGACACTTTTCTTCTTTTGCATTGTTTTTCCGTCCTGGATCGTACGTCGTCAGCCGCAAAAAGGACGATAACCTAATCGATAACATTTCTATTACCGAATCCCATGGCACCTAGGGCAAGACAACTTCGCTTCACGTAGAGATTGGGCCCGTAAACCGAGGGCGTGGGGCTTAGGACCAGGTCTCCGTCGCTCCGGTGTCCATAACTTTTAATCCGTAAGGAGTTACGCGGCGCACATCATACCGGTGGAAAGCACTCCGAGAGCCCTACAACAGGGGCAGCAAGCCAGATTGGCTGCTCTTGTTTTCGGAGACCAAAATCGAACATTTTCGTCAGTTTCTGGACACTTTTATTCTATTGCACTGTTTTTTCATCCCGGATCGTACGTCGTGAGCCGCGAAAAGGACGACAACCTAATCCATCACATTTGTATTACCGAATTACACGCCACCTTGGGCAAGACAACTTCGTTTCAAGTAGAGGCTTGGCCGGCAAACCGAGGGCGTGGGGTTTAGGACCAGATCTCCGTCGCTCAGGTACCTATAACTTTTGATCCGAAAGGAGCTACGCGGCGCACATCATACCGGTGGAAAACTCTGCGAGAGCTCTACGACGGGGGTAGCAAGCCTGCTCGGTTGCGCCTATTTTCGGAGCCCAAAATCAAACATTTTCATCAGTTTCTTGACACTTTTCTTCTTTTGCGCTGTTTTTCCGTCCCGAATCGTACATCGTAAGCCACGAAAAAGATGACAACCTAATCCATCACATTTCTATTACCGAATCCCAAGCCTCCTTGGGCAAGACCACTTCGCATCACGTAGAGGTTGGGCCTGCAAACTGAGGGCGTGGGGCTTAGGACTAGGTCTCCATCGCTCCGGTGGCTATAACTTTTGATCTGTAAGAAGTTACGCGGCGCACAACATACCGTTGGAAAGCTTTACGAGAGGTCTAAAATGGGGGCAGCAAGTGTGCTCGGTTGCGCCTGTTTTCGAACCCCAAAATCTAACGTTTTCATCAGTTTTTGGACATTTTTTTTCTTTTGCGTTGATTTTCCGTCCTGGATCGTAAGTCGTGAGCCGCGAAAAGGACGACAACCTAATCCATCCCATTTCTATTATCGAATCCCACGCCACCTTGGGCAAGACAACTTCGTTTCACGTAGAGGCTGGGCCCGCAAACCGACGGCGTGGGGCTTAGGACCAACTTTCTGTCGCTCCGGTGCCCATTGCTTTTGATCCGTAAGGAATTACGCGGTGCACAACATACCGTTGGAAAGCTCTCCGAGAGCTCTACGATGGGGCACGAAGCCTGCTTAGCAGTGCCTATTTTTGGAGCCCAAAATCGAACGTTTTCACCAATTTTTGGACACTTTTATTCTATTGCACTGTTTCTCCGTCCCGGATCGTACGTCGTGAGCCGCAAAAAGGACGATAACCTAATCCATCACATTTCTATTACCGAATCCCACGGCACCTTTGGCAAGACAACTTCGCTTCACGCAGAGGCTTGGCCCGTAAACCGAGGGCGTGGGGCTTAGGACCAGGTCTTCGTCGCTCCGGTGCCCATAACTTTTGATCCGTAATGAGTTACATGGTGCACAGCATACCGTTGTAAAGCTCTCCGAGAGCTCTATGATGGAGGAAGCAAGCCTGCTCGGTTGCTCCTATTTTCGGAGCCCAAAATTGAACATTTTCATCAGTTTCTAGACACTTCTAATCTATTGCGCTCTTTTTTCGTCCCGGATCGTACCTCGTGAGCCGTGAAAAGGATGACAACCTAATCCATCACAATTCTATTATTGAATCCCATGGCACCTTGGGCAAGACAACTTCACTTCACGTAGAGGCTGGGCCCGCAAATCGAGGGCGTAAGGCTTAGGAGCAGGTCTCCGTTGCTCTTGTGCCCATAACTTTTGATCCATAAGGAGTTTCGCGACGCACAACATACCGTTGGAAAGCTCTCTAAGAGCTCTACAACGAGAGCAACCAGCCTGGTCAGCTACGCCCATTTTTGGAGCCCAAAATAGAACGTTTTCATCAGTTTTTGGACACTTTTCTTCTTTTGCGCTGTTTTTCCGTCCCATATCATATGTCGTGAGCCGCGAAAAGGATGACAACCTAATCTATCACATTTCTATTACCGAATCCCACGCCACCTTGGGCAAGACAACTTCGCTTTACATTGAGGCTGGGCCCGCAAACCGAGGCCGTGGGGCTTAGGACCAAGTCTTCGTCGCTCCGGTGACTATAACTTTTGATACGTAAGGAGTTACGCGGCGCACAGCATACCGTCGGAAAGCTCTCCGACAGCTCTACGACCGGAGTAGCAAGCCTATTGGGCTGCGCCTGTTTCGGAGACCAAAATTGAACATTTTCATCAGTTTCTGGACACTTTTTTTCTTTTGCGCTATTTTTCCGTCCTGGATCGTACGTCGGGAGCTGCAAAAAGGACGACAACCGAATCCATCACATTTCTATTATCGAATCCCACACCACCTTTGGCAAGACAACTTCGCTTCACGTAGAGGCCGGGCCCGCAAACCGAGGGCGTAGGGCTTAGGACAAGGTCTCCATCGCTCTGGTGCCCATAACTTTTGACTTGTAAGGAGTTATGCGGTCCACAGCATACCGTTGGAAAGCTATCTGAGAGCTCTACGACGGGGCAGCAAGCCTGCTCGACTGCTCCTGTTTTCGGAACCTAAAATTGAAAGTTTTAATCAGTTTCTGGACACTTTTCTTTCTATTTCGCTGTTTTTCGGTCCCGGATTGTATATCGTGAGCCGCAAAAAGGACGACACCTAATCCATCAAATTTCTATTACCAAATCCCACGATTTGGCAAGACAACTTAGCTTCATGTAGAGACTAGGCCAGCAAACCGAGGTCGTGGGGCTTAGGACCAGGTTTCCGTCGCTCCGATGCCCATAACTTTTGATCCGTAAGGAGTTACGCGGTGCACAACATACCGTTAGAAAACTCTCCGAGAGCTCTACGATGAGGCAGCAAGCCTGCTCGGCTGCGCCTATTTTTGAAGCCCAAAATTGAACATTTTTACCAGTTTCTGGACACTTTTATTCTATTGCGCTGTTTCTCCGTCCCGAATCGTACGTCGTGAGCTGCAAAAAGGACGACAACCTAATCCATCACATTTCTATTACCGAATCCTACAACACCTTTGGCAAGACAACTTTGCTTCACGTAGAGGCTGGGCCCGCAAACCGAGGGCATGGGGCTTAGGACCAGGTCTCCGTTGATCCGGTGCCCATAACTTTTGATCCGTAAGGAGTTACACGGCGCACAGCATACCATTGGAAAGCACTTCGAGAGCTCTACGACGAGGTCGACAAGCCTGCTCGGCTGCGCCTATTTTCAGAGCCAAAATATAACGTTTTCATTAGTTTTTGGACACTTTTTTTCTTTTGAGCTATTTTTCGGTCCTGGATCGTACGTCATGAGCCGTGAAAAGGACGACAACCTAATCCATCACATTTCTATTACCGAATCCCACGCCACCTTGGGCAAGACAATTTCGCTTCACGTAGAGGCTGGGCCCGTAAACCGAGGGCGTGGGGCTTGGGACTAGGTCTCCGTCGCTCGGGTGCCCATAACTTTTGATCCGTAAGGAATTACATGGCGCACATCATACCGGTAGAAAGCTCTTCGAGAGCTGTACGACGAGGGCAGCAAGCCTGCTCAGCTGCTCCTATTTTCGGAGCCCAAAATCAAACATTTTCATTAGTTTCTGGACACTTTTATTCTATTGCGCTGTTTTTTCGTCCAGGATCGTACGTCGTGAGCCGCGAAAAGGACGACAACTTAATCCATCACATTTGTATTGCCGAATTACATGCCACCTTGGGCAAGACAACTTCGTTTCACGTAGAGGCTAGGCCCGCAAACCTAGGGCGTGGGGCTTAGGACCAGGTCTCTGTCGCTCGGGTGCCTATAACTTTTGATCCGTAAGGAGTTACGCGGTGCACAACATACTGTTGCAAAGCGCTCCGAGAGAACTACGATGGGGGTAGCAAGCCTGCTCAGCTACGCCTATTTTTGGAGCCCAAAATCAAACATTTTCAACAATTTCTTGACATTTTTCTCTTTTGCGCTGATATTCCGTCCCGGATCGTACGTCGTGAGCCGCAAAAAGGACGACAACCTAATCCATCTCATTTCTATTATTGAATCCCATGCCACTTTGGGCAAGGCAACTTCGCTTCACGTAGAGGCTGGGCCCGCAAACCGAGGGCGTGGGGCTTAGGACCAGCTCTCCGTCGCTCCGGTGCCCATAACTTTTGATCCGTAAGGAGTTACGCGGTTCATAACATACCTTGAGAAAGCTCTCCGAGAGCTCTACGACGGGGCAGCAAGCCTGCTCGGCTACGCCTATTTTTGGAGCCCAAAATTGAAAGTTTTTACTAGTTTCTGGATACTTTTATTCTATTGCGCTGTTTCTCTGTCCCGGATCGTACGTCGTGAGCCACGAAAAGGACGATAACCTAATCAATCACATTTCTATTACCGAATCCCATGGCACCTTTGGCAAGACAACTTCGCTTTACGTAGACGCTGGGCCCGCAAACCGAGGCCGTAGGGCTTAGGACCAGGTCTCCGTTGCTCCGGTGCCCATAACTTTTGATCCGTATTGAGTTACGCGGCGCACAACATACCGTTGGAAAGCTCTCCGAGAGCTCTACGACTGGGGTCGCAATCCTGCTCGGCTGCTCTAGTTTTTGGAGCCCAAAATCAAACATTTTCATTAGTTTTTGGACACTTTTATTCTATTGCGCTGTTTTTCCGTCCTGGATCGTACCTCGTGAGCCGCAAAAAGGACGACAACCTAATCCATCACATTTCTATTACCGAATCCCATGACACCTTAGGCAAGACAACTTCGCTTCACGTAGGGGCAGGGCCCGCAAATTGAGGGCGTGGGGCTTACGACCACGTCTCCGTTGCTCCGGTGCCCATAACTTTTGATCCGTAATGAGTTACGCGGCGCACAGCATACCGTTGAAAAGCTATCCGAGAGCTCTACGATTGGGGCTACAAGCCTGCTCAGCTACGCCTATTTTCGGAGCCCAAAATAGAACAATTTCATCAGTTTTTGGACACTTCTCTTCGTTTGCGCTGTTTTTCCGTCCCAGATCATACATCGTGAGCCGCGAAAAGCATGACAACCTAATCCATCATATTTCTATTACCGAATCCAATGCCACCTTGGGCAAGACAACTTCGCTTCACGTAGACGCTGGGCCCACAAACCGAGGGCGTGGGGCTTAGGACGTGGTCTCCGTCGCTCGGGTGCCCATAACTTTTGATCCGTAAGGAATTACATGGCGCACATCATACCGGTAGAAAGCTCTTCGAGAGCTGTACGACGAGGGCAGCAAGCCTGCTCAGCTGCTCCTATTTTCGGAGCCCAAAATCAAACATTTTCATTAGTTTCTGGACACTTTTATTCTATTGCGCTATTTTTTCGTCCAGGATCGTACGTTATGAGCCGCGAAAAGGACGACAACTTAATCCATCACATTTGTATTGCCGAATTACATGCCACCTTGGGCAAGACAACTTCGTTTCACGTAGAGGCTAGGCCCGCAAACCTAGGGCGTGGGGCTTAGGACTAGGTCTCTGTCTCTCGGGTACCTATAACTTTTGATCCGTAAGGAGTTACGCGGTGCACAACATACTGTTGCAAAGCGCTCCGAGAGAACTACGATGGGGGTAGCAAGCCTGCTCAGCTACGCCTATTTTCGGAGCCCAAAATCAAACATTTTCATCAATTTCTTGACATTTTTCTTCTTTTGCGCTGATTTTCCGTCCCGGATCGTACGTCGTGAGCCGCAAAAAGGACGACAACCTAATCCATCTCATTTCTATTACTGAATCCCATGCCACTTTGGGCAAGGCAACTTCGCTTCACGTAGAGGCTGGGCCCGCAAACCGAGGGCGTGGGGCTTAGGACCAGCTCTCCGTCGCTCCGGTGCCCATAACTTTTGATCCGTAAGGAGTTACGCGGTTCATAACATACCTTGAGAAAGCTCTCCGAGAGCTCTACGACGGGGCAGCAAGCCTACTCGGCTACGCCTATTTTTGTAGCCCAAAATTGAAAGTTTTTACTAGTTTCTGGATACTTTTATTCTATTGCGCTGTTTCTCTGTCCCGGATCGTACGTCGTGAGCCACGAAAAGGATGACAACCTAATCCATCACATTTCTATTACCGAATCCCATGGCACCTTTGGCAAGACAACTTCGCTTCACGTAGACGCTGGGCCCGCAAACCGAGGCCGTGGGGCTTGGGACCAGGTCTCCGTTGCTCCGGTGCCTATAACTTTTGATCCGTATTGAGTTACGCGGCGCACAACATACCGTTGGAAAGCTCTCCGAGAGCTCTACGACTGGGGTCGCAATCCTGCTCGGCTGCTCTAGTTTTAAGAGCCCAAAATCGAACATTTTCATTAGTTTCTGGACGCTTTTATTCTATTGCGCTGTTTTTCCGTCCTGGATCGTACCTCGTGAGCCGCGAAAAGGACGACAACCTAATCCATCACATTTCTATTACCGAATCCCATGACACCTTAGGCAAGACAACTTCGCTTCACGTAGGGGCAGGGCCCGCAAATTGAGGGCGTGGGGCTTACGACCACGTCTCCGTTGCTCCGGTGCCCATAACTTTTGATCCGTAATGAGTTACGCGGCGCACAGCATACCGTTGAAAAGCTATCCGAGAGCTCTACGATTGGGGCTACAAGCCTGCTCGGCTACGCCTATTTTCGGAGCCCAAAATAGAACAATTTCATCAGTTTTTGGACACTTCTCTTCGTTTGCACTGTTTTTTCATCCCAGATCATACATCGTGAGCCGCGAAAAGCATGACAACCTAATCCATCATATTTCTATTACCGAGGGCGTGGGGCTTAGGACGTGGTCTCCGTCGCTCGGGTGCCCATAACTTTTGATCCATAAGGAGTTATGCGGCGCACATCATACCGGTGGAAGGCTCTCCGAGAGCTGTACGACAGGGGCAGCAAGCCTACTTGGTTGCACTTTTTTTCAGAGCACAAAATCAAACATTTTCATCAGTTTCTGGACACTTTTATTATATTGCGTTGTTTTTTCATCCCGGATCGTGGGTCGTGAACAGCAAAAAGGACGACAACTTAATCCATCACATTTGTATTACTGAATTACACGCCACCTTAGGCAAGACAACTTCACTTCACGTAAAGGCTGAGCCCGCAAACCGAGGGCGTGGGGCTTAGGACCAGCTCTTCGTCGCTCCGGTGCCCATAACTTTTGATCTGAAATGAGTTACGCGGTGCACAACATACCATTGGAAAGCTCTCCGAGAGCTCTACGACGGGGCACGAAGCCAGCTTTGTTCCGCCTATTTTCGGAGCCCAAAATCAAATTTTTTCACCAGTTTCTGGACACTTTTATTCTATTGCGCTGTTTCTCTGTCCCGGATCGTACGTCGTGAGCCGCGAAAAGGACGACAACCTAATCCATCACATTTCTATTACCGAATCCCACAACACCTTGGGCAAGACAACTTCGCTTTGAGTAGAGGCTGGGCCCCCAAATCGAGGGCGTAGGGCTTAGGACCAGGTCTCCGTTGCTCCGGTGCCCATAACTTTTGATCCGTAAGGAGTTACGCGGCGCACAGCATACCGTTGGAAAGCGCTCCGAGAGCTCTACGACGGGGGCTACAAGCCTGCTTAGCAGCGCCTATTTTCAGATCCCAAAATATAACCTTTTCATTAGTTTCTGGACACTTTTCTTCTTTTGAGCTGTTTTTCTGTCCTGGATCGTACGTCGTGAGCCGCGAAAAGGACGACAACTTAATCCATCACATTTCTATTACCAAATCCCACGCCACCTTGGGCAAGACAACTTCGTTTCACATAGAGGCTGGGCCTGCAAACCGATGGCGTGGGGCTTTGGACCAGCTCTCTGTCGCTCCGGTGCCCATAACTTTTGATCCAAAAAGAGTTACGTGGTGGACAACATACCGTTGGAAAGATTTTCGAGAGCTCTACGACGTGGCAGGAAGCCAGCTTTGCTGCGCCTATTTTTGGAGCCCAAAATCAAACATTTTCACCAGTTTCTGGGCACATTTATTCTATTGCGCTGTTTCTCTGTCCCGGATTGTACATCGTGAGCCGCAAAAAGGACGACACCTAATCCATCACATTTCTATTACCGAATCCCACGACACCTTGGCATGATAACTTAGCTTCACGTAGAGGCTAGGCCCGCAAACCGAGGGCGTGGGACTTGGGACCAGGTCTCCGTCGCTCTGGTGCCCATAACTTTTGATTCGTAAGGTGTTACGAGGTGCACAACATACCGTTGGAAAGCGCTCCGAGAGCTCTACGATGGGGGCTACAATTCTGCTCGGCTGCGCCCATTTTCAGAGCCCAAAATAGAACATTTTCATCAGTTTCTGGACACTTTTCTTCTTTTGAGCTGTTTTTCTGTCCTGGATCGTACGTCGTGAGCCGCAAAAAGGACGACAACCTAATCCATCACATTTCTATTACCGAATCCCACGCCACCTTGGACAAGACAACTTCGCTTCACGTAGAGGCTGGGCCCGCAAACCGAGGGCATGGGGCTTAGGACCAGCTCTCCGTTTTTCTAGTGCCCATAACTTTTGATCCGAAAGGAGTTACGTGGTGGACAACATACCGTTGGAAAGATTTTCGAGAGCTCTACGACGGGGCAGGAATCCATCTTTGCTGCGCCTATTTTCAGAGCCCAAAATCAAACGTTTACACCAGTTTCTGGACACATTTATTCTATTGCGCTGTTTCTCTGTCCCAGATTGTACGTCGTGAGTCGCGAAAAGGACGACAACCTAATCTATCGCATTTCTATTACCGAATCCCATGCCACCTTGGGCAAGACAACTTCGCTTCACGTAGTGGCTGGGCCCGCAAACTGAGGGCGTGAGGCTTAAGACCAGGTCTCCGTCGCTCCGGTGCCCATAACTTTTGATCCGTAAGGAGTTACGCGGTGCACAACATACCGTTGGAAAGCTCTCCGAGAGCTCTACGATGGGGCACCAAGCCTGCTCTGCTGCGCCTATTTTATGTGCCCAAAATTGAACGTTTTCACCAGTTCATGGGTACTTTTATTCTATTGCACAGTTTCTCCTTCCCGGATCGTACGTCGTGAGCCGTGAATAGAACGACAACCTAATTCATCACATTTCTATTACCGAATCCCATGGCACCTTTGGCAAGACAACTTTGATTCATGTAGCGGCTGCGCCCGCAAACCGAAGGCGTGGGGCTTAGGACCAAGTCTCTGTCGCTCTAGTGCCCATAACTTTTGATCCATAAGGAGTTACGCGGTGCACAGCATACCGTTGGAAAGCTCTCTGAGAGCTCTACGACCGGGGCAGGAAGCTTGCTCTGCTGCTCCTGTTTTCATATCCCAAATTCGAACATTTTCATCCGTTTTTGGACATTTTTATTCTATTGCGCTGTTTTTTCGTCCCGGATCGTACGTCGTGAGCCGCAAAAAGGACCACAACCTAATCCATCACATTTCTATTACCGAATCCCACGGCACCTTGGGCAAGATGACTTCGTTTCACGTAGAGGTTGGGCCCGCAAACCGAGGGCGTGGGGCTTAGGACCAGGTCTCCGTTGCTCCGGTTCCCATAACTTTTGATCTGTAAGGAGTTATGCAGCGCACACCATACCGTTGGAAAGCTCTCCGAGAGATCTATGATGGGGGCTACAAGCATGCTCGGCTGCGCGTATCTTCGGAGCCCAAAATAGAACTTTTTCATCAGTTTCTGGACACTTTTCTTCTTTTGCGCTGTTTTTCCATCCAGGATCGTACGTCGTAAGCCACGGAAAGGACAACAACCTAATCTGTCACATTTCTATTACCGAATCCCACGCCACCTTGGGCAAGACAACTTCGCTTCACGTAGAGGCTGGGCCCGCAAACCGAGGGCATGGGGCTTAGGACCAGCTCTCCGTTTTTCTAGTGCCCATAACTTTTGATCCGAAAGGAGTTACGTGGTGGACAACATACCGTTGGAAAGATTTTCGAGAGCTCTACGACGGGGCAGGAATCCATCTTTGCTGCGCCTATTTTCAGAGCCCAAAATCAATCGTTTACACCAGTTTCTGGACACATTTATTCTATTGCGCTGTTTCTCTGTCCCAGATTGTACGTCGTGAGTCGCGAAAAGGACGACAACCTAATCTATCCCATTTCTATTACCGAATCCCATGCCACCTTGGGCAAGACAACTTCGCTTCACGTAGTGGCTGGGCCCGCAAACTGAGGGCGTGAGGCTTAAGACCAGGTCTCCGTCGCTCCGGTGCCCATAACTTTTGATCCGTAAGGAGTTACGCGGTGCACAACATACCGTTGGAAAGCTCTCCGAGAGCTCTACGACGGGGCACCAAGCCTGCTCTGCTGCGCCTATTTTATGTGCCCAAAATTGAACGTTTTCACCAGTTCATGGGCACTTTTATTCTATTGCACAGTTTCTCCGTCCCGGATCGTACGTCGTGAGCCGTGAATAGAACGACAACCTAATTCATCACATTTCTATTACCGAATCCCATGGCACCTTTGGCAAGACAACTTTGATTCATGTAGCGGCTGCGCCCGCAAACCGAAGGCGTGGGGCTTAGGACCAGGTCTCTGTCGCTCTAGTGCCCATAACTTTTGATCCATAAGGAGTTACGCGGTGCACAGCATACCGTTGGAAAGCTCTCTGAGAGCTCTACGACCGGGGCAGCAAGCTTGCTCTGCTGCTCCTGTTTTCATATCCCAAATTCGAACATTTTCATCCGTTTTTGGACATTTTTATTCTATTGCGCTGTTTTTTCGTCACGGATCGTACGTCGTGAGCCGCAAAAAGGACCACAACCTAATCCATCACATTTCTATTACCGAATCCCACGGCACCTTGGGCAAGATGACTTCGCTTCACGTAGAGGTTGGGCCCGCAAACTGAGGGCGTGGGGCTTAGGACCAGGTCTCCGTTGCTCCGGTTCCCATAACTTTTGATCTGTAAGGAGTTATGCAGCGCATACCATACCGTTGGAAAGCTCTCCGAGAGATCTACGACGGGGGCTACAAGCATGCTCGGCTGCGCATATCTTCGGAGCCCAAAATAGAACTTTTTCATCAGTTTCTGGACACTTTTCTTCTTTTGCGCTGTTTTTCCATCCAGGATCGTACGTCGTAAGCCACGGAAAGGACAACAACCTAATCTGTCACATTTCTATTACCGAATCCCACGCCACCTTGGGCAAGACAACTTCGCTTCACGTAGAGGCTGGGCCCGCAAACCGAGGGCGTGGGGCTTAGGACCAGGTCTCCGTCGCTCCGGTGCCCATAACTTTTAATCCGTAAGGAGTTACGCGGCGCACATCATACCGGTAGAAAGCTCTCCGAGAGCTCTACGACGGGGGCAGCAAGCCAGCTCGGATTTTCCTATTTTCAAAGCCAAAAATTGAACATTTTCATCAGTTTCTGGACACTTTTATTCTATTGCGCTGTTTTTCTGTCCCGGATCGTACGTCGTGAGCCGTGAAAAGGACGACTACCTAATCCATCACATTTGTATTACTGAATTACACATGTCACGTCCCAACCTGGCCTATAAGATTAGACTAGGGTGTGATCTAAACGTTCAGGATATGTCACATACTTAACCGTTTATGAAGATTTAACACTTATTGTTTTAGTCTAAACTCTAAAGTTTTTCGAAAAATCGACAACATAACGGTTGTAATTGGACTCTTTGGTTTGGCCTAATTCTCTAAACGCCTCAAATTTTTCTAATCTCAAATTTCATTTCCAACTAGGATTAATATTTAACATCAATTGAAATGCCTATTAGTTGTCTCGATGTCTCGTTTGATTTATAACCTAGCACGATACCATGTCTCGTTTGTTTGTTTATCCTCGTTACAAAATTACCTGTTGATCGTAGCTTAATAGCGAGTACCTGTTTAAGATTGGATAGGTTCATTTACTTAGTCCTTAACTAATACGTCATAACCTATGATAGATACTAGCGGTAATAATAGCAAACGATCATAGTGGTGTCTAGTGTCTGTCTAGCAATATCAGTACAAACTAAAATTAGACCCCAAATTACAACGGGGGTCTTTTACATTACAAATAATAAGCAACATAAAGGAAATAGTCTTCAAGTAGCATAGAGTTCACAAGTAGCCACAATCACGCAAAACACACAAGACAGGCAATCATTCCAAGGATTCATCATTAGGCACACCGTCCTTGGGTACCTGTTCTGGATCTTCTTCACCTGAGATGATAAAAGAATGTGAGTCCTTATGAACTCAGCGAGGGGAAAACGAGAAATAGGTTTTGAAACTCATTTTCCGGTTCAACTTATGAAAATCCTTTTACAAGCATGAATATAATAATAATATAAAATAAAGGAACATAAATACCAGTCTTTCCTCCCCGAGGTTCTATAGGAACCAAGCGAGAGTACTTATACACATAGTAAAAGGATACGTTGAGCTTTTGCTCTCAGATCAGTTCCAGAATCAGTTGTTGCGGCCGACTTCAAATCATTCCCCAAACACGCTAGGTGGGTGTACTCCGGATGTACCCTGAAATCCTACGACCCAACTCTTCGACGAAGTCTAGCCCCCAAGCGAGAGAGGGAATGGGACCATGGTAGTCACGGGTGCACCGACAAGCCCGATGCCGCCCGGTGTGCGTGATCGCTACCATGCCAAAATGAAAGGTTGCAACCTTGTATGCAATGCACATTTATGACATTTAATATATCACATTAGGAGGACAACAAAGTAGGTTGCCTCTGAACAATCATAAGGTTGCACATTGACAAGTAAACAAGCAGGGCACGATAAGACAAGTAATTTCACTTGAAAGGTATATAGACTTATATGAACATTAAATGGGCAGCCACGTAACACATGTAAATCAAGCCATATAACTCAATTCAAAGTCCACGTAATCATATAATAAGATTATATAACATGCAACAACATCTACGTGGGCTCGGATGCAAGAAAAGCCTATTTGTCAACATGCAATGATCAAAACCACATTTAAGGCTATAAGACAACTACGGGCAGCCTACTAAACATATAACTACACTCAATATTCAAAGGATCAACACTTAGCAAGTTCGCCTAGTCACTAGAGTTTCAATTTCGTGCATATCCGTGCAATTTGAGCCCCAAACCAACTCCAAGTCAATCTCAAGCCATGCATCTTTTAATTCAGCATCCTCAAACATTCAAAACAGTCCACGCAACATCCCAAAGCTACAATCCCAAGCATTTAATTCAACAAGAGAAGTTACAACAATTTTTCTAAGCATAACACTAAGTGAAACCCTTACTGCAATAGGCTATTTTCTCACAATTATTAGGATAAGCAAACAATCTCCAATTCCATTGAATAAGATGTCAAATTAAATCTTAAGACGTGAACTAAAATCAGAAACAAACCTTGTATCATTTGGAGTTCGGGATCATTAGTTATAGCCGAAACAGTGGGATAGCACAAAACTGTCCAGATTTGCACACATTTCGATAATTGACATTTTTGAGGTCCTTAGGGTCAGATTTATCCTTAGTCCATTTCTAACAAAAATGTCCAGAACTGAAAAATATAGCAGCACACCAAATTTAATGCATTTTGGACATCATTTACAAAGTCAAATCTGGTTCGTTCTACAAGGTCAGTGCATCTGCCAAAACCTGCTTCATTTTTCCAGATTTCCAGATTTGGACACAATTTAAAGATTTGCTATTTTGAGGACCTTAGAGTCAAAATTAGCTTCGGCCTATTTCTGTGAAAAATTTTCAAAACTGGCAAAACTAGTGACCTACCAATTTTCATGCATTTTCAACATCATTTGCCTAGCTAAACTTACCTCGAAACCACTGGTCAGAGAGCTGTTACATAATCCGACTTCACCTATCACCACTTTCAAGCCAAGATCTTGCCATGCATGGTTGAAGAAGCTTATGAACGAACATATAAATCAAGTACAGAAGCAAATACATACATTTATGGGAATTCATGTGAATATTTGAAGGATTTTTAAAAGGTTTTAGCTCTCACGTTAACAATCAACCAAGAAGATGCACAAAATTGTTGAAGCACAATTTTCTTCTTCTCCTTTGCCTAGCCGAGATTCCAACTAGATTTTCTCTATTTTTCCTAGCTTAGTGACCAAGCTCTTAGTACATGCATGAGGTTAGAACAAGAAGAAAAGAAATGGAAGCTTAAAAACTCACCTAGGGCCGAAATGAAGACTCTATGTGCTTGTATGCATCTTTTGAGCTAACTACTTGCTTTCCTTTGCTTGGGCTTGCCTTGAATGGCCTTAGGATGATGAAGATGAGTTGTGAAGTGAAGAGAATCAGCCAAGGCCGAGAGGGAGAGAGAAAAATGAGAGGGAGAGAGAGAAATGTGAGAGGAAAATGAGAGAATGAAAAGAAACAAAGGCCTTGAAGTTTGATGAGCATGTTCGGCCTTGGGGCTTGAAATTTTCAGCTTTGTGTCTTCAAGATACTTTAATTTTGAAATGTTTAGCATGGGCAAGGGAGTAATGTCGAGAATGGTGGAGAATTGAGGTGGTTTTGAGCATTTTTTATGCATTGTGCTAAGTGTTTGTCATAGTTTGTCTAAGCAT
This sequence comes from Ehretia macrophylla, assembly GCA_037974665.1. Taxonomy (NCBI): domain Eukaryota; kingdom Viridiplantae; phylum Streptophyta; class Magnoliopsida; order Boraginales; family Ehretiaceae; genus Ehretia; species Ehretia macrophylla. The sequence goes on along the minus strand of CM075773.1, from coordinate 39,369,167 downwards.
GCATGTTTAAATGAATAATTGTTTAATCCTTGCTCAAATGTCTTGGTATGGCTGGCCATAGCATGTATAATTTCTGAATTTTTTGTCATCTTTTGAGTGTTATTCAATTGTGTGTTGAAAGTGCAAAAAGAACAAAGAATAAAGAATAAGGAATGTCTAGTGTTTAGTGAATTTTTTGTCTTCTAGTGAGTTGAATTAGGATTATAATATTGATAGTGGATTTTGTAGGATTGTTTAATAGTCTAGTGCTTTGTGTAAGATGCTTTCTTGATTAGCGTGAGGGCACGCTTTCTGAGGTCTAGGGCATGCACTACGAGGTTGGACACGAACTACGAGACAAAAGCACATTTTCAAGGTAAATGCACGCAACCCTAAAAGAATGCACGTAATTCAATGTATGGCACACAAAATGAACACAATTCTTAAACCTAGGTCAAGGCATGCAAATCTAGATTAGGGCACACGAAACGAGGTATCGCACGTAAATCGGGGTCGGACACCACAACACGCCACCTTGGGCAAGACAACTTCGCTTCACGTAGAGGCTAGGCCCGCAAACCGAGGGCGTGGGGCTTAGGACCAAATCTCCGTCGCTCGGGTACCCATAACTTTTGATTCGTAAGGAGTTACGTGACACACATCATACCGGTGGAGAGCTCTACGACGGGGGCAGCAAGCCTGCTCGGCTGCGCCTATTTTCGGAGCCCAAAATCAACGTGTTCATTAGTTTCTGGACACTTTTCTTCTTTTGCGTTGTTTTTCCGTCCCGGATCGTACATTGTGAGCTGCGAAAAAGACGACAACCTAATCCATCATATTTCTATTACCGAATCCCACGCCACCTTGGGCAAGACCACTTCGCATCACGTAGAGGTTGGGCCCGCAAACCGAGGGCGTGGGGCTTAGGACAGGTGTCCGTCGCTCCGGTGCCCATAACTTTTGATTTGTAAGGAGTTACGCGGCGCACAACATACCGTTGGAAAGCTATCCGAGAGGTCTAAAACGGGGGCAGCAAGCGTGCTCGGCTGCGCCTATTTTCGAACCCCAAAATCGAACGTTTTAATCAGTTTCTGGACACTTTTCTTCTTTTGCGCTGATTTTCCGTCTTGGATCGTACTTCGCGAGCCGCGAAAAGGACGGCAACCTAATCCATCCCATTTCTATTACTGAATCCCACGCCAACTTTGGCAAGACAACTTCGCTTCACGTAGAGGCAGGGCCCGCAAACCGAGGGCTTGGGGTTTAGGACTAGATCTCTGTCGCTCGGGTACCCATAACTTTTGATCCGTAAGGAGTTACGCAGCGCACATCATACCGGTGGAAAGCTCTCCAAGAGCTCTACGACGGGGGCAGCAAGCTTGCTCGGCTGCGCCTATTTTCGAAACCCAAAATCAAACGTTTTCATCAGTTTCTGGACACTTTTCTTCTTTTGCGTTGTTTTTCCGTCCCTGATCGTACATCGTGAGCTGCGAAAAAGACGACAACCTAATCCATCACATTTCTATTACCGAATCCCACGGCACCTTGGGCAAGACCACTTCGCATCAAGTAGAGGTTGGGCCCGCAAACCGAGGGCGTGGGGCTTAGGACCAGGTCTCCGTCGCTCGGGTGCCCATAACTTTTGATCCGTAAGGAGTTACGCGGCGCACAACATACCGTTGGAAAGCCCTCCGAGAGGTCTAAAACGGGGGTAGCAAGCATGCTCGGCTGCGTCTATTTTCGAACCCCAAAATCGAATGTTTTCATCAGTTTTTGGACACTTTTCTTCTTTTGCGCTGATTTTCCGTCCTGGATCGTACATTGTGAGCCGCGAAAAAGACGACAACCTAATCCATCATATTTCTATTACCGAATCCCACGCCACCTTGGGCAAGACCACTTCGCATCACGTAGAGGTTGGGCCCGCAAATCGAGAGCGTGGGGCTAACGACCAGGTCTCTGTCGCTCTGGTGCCCATAACTTTTGATCTTTAAGGAGTTACGCGGTGCACAACATACCGTTGGAAAGCTCTCCGATAGCTCTACGATCGGGGAGCAAGCCTGCTCAGCTGCGCCTATTTTTGGAGCCCAAAATTGAACGTTTTTACCAGTTTCTAGACACTTTTATTATATTGCGCTGTTTCTCCATCCCGGATCGTATGTCGTGAGCCGTGCAAAGGACAACAACCTAATCCATCACATTTCTATTACCGAATCCCACGGCACCTTTGGCAAGACAACTTCGCTTCACGTAGAGGCTGGGCCCGCAAACCGAGGGCGCTCGGCTGCGCCTATTTTCGGAGCCCAAAATCAAACGTTTTCATCAGTTTCTGGACACTTTTCTTCTTTTGCGCTGTTTTTCCGTCCCGGACTGTACATCGTGAGCTGCGAAAAAGACAACAACCTAATCCATCACATTTCTATTACCGAATACTATGCCACCTTAGCCAAGAAAACTTCGCTTCACGTAGACGCTGGGCCCACAAACCGAGGGCGTAGGGCTTAGGACGAGGTCTCCGTCACTCGGGTGCCCATAACATTTGATCCATAAGGAGTTACGCAGCGCACATCATACAGGTGGGAAGCTCTCCGAGAGCTGTACGATAGGGGCAGCAAGCCTACTCGGCTGCTCCTTTTTTCAGAGCACAAAATCAAACATTCTCATCAGTTTCTGGACACTTTTATTATATTGCGCTGTTTTTTCATCCCGGATCGTGTGTCGTGAGCAGCAAAAAGGACGACAACTTAATCCATCACATTTGTATTACCGAATTACACGCCACTTTGGGCAAGAGAACTTCACTTCCGTAGAGGCTGGACCCGTAAACCGAGGGTGTGGGGCTTAGGACCAGCTCTTCGTCGCTCCGGTGCCCATAACTTTTGATCCGAAATGAGTTACTCGGTGCACAATATACCGTTGGAAAGCTCTCCGAGAGCTCTACGACAGGGCACGAAGCCAGCTCTGCTCCGCCTATTTTCGGAGCCCAAAATCAAACGTTTTCACCAGTTTCTGGACACTTTTATTCTATTGCGTTGTTTCTCTGTCCCGGATCGTACGTCGTGAGCCGCGAAAAGGACGACAACCTAATCCATCAGATTTCTATTATCGAATCCCACGACACCTTGGGCAAGACAACTTCGCTTCGAGTAAAGGCTGGGCCCGCAAATTGAGGGCATAGGGCTTAGGACCAGGTCTCCGTTGCTCCGGTGCCCATAACTTTTGATCCGTAAGGAGTTACGCGGCGCACAGCATACCGTTGGAAAGCGCTCCCAGAGCTCTACGACGGGGGCTACAAGCCTGCTCGGCTGCGCCTATTTTTGGAGCCCAAAATAGAAAGTTTTCATCAGTTTCTAGACACTTTTCTTCTTTTGAGCTGTTTTTCCGTCCTGGATCGTACGTCGTAAGCCACGAAAAGGACGACAACCTAATCCATCACATTTCTATTACCGAATCCCATGCCACCTTGGGCAAGACAACTTCGCTTCACGTAGAGGTAGGGCCCGCAAACCGAGGGCGTGGGGCTTAGGACCAGCTCTCCGTCGCTCCGGTGCCCATAACTTTTGATCCGAAAGGAGTTACGCGGTGGACAACATACCGTTGGAAAGATTTTCGAGAGCTCTACGACGGGGCGGGAACCCAACTTTGCTGCGCCTATTTTCGGAGCCCAAAATCAAACGTTTTCACCAATTTCTGGACACATTTATTCTATTGCGCTGTTTCTCTGTACCGGATTGCACGTCGTGAGCCACGAAAAGGACGACACCTAATCCATCACATTTCTATTACCGAGTCCCACGACACCTTGGCATGACAACTTCGCTTCACGTAGAGGCTAGGCCTGCAAACCGAGGGCGTGGGACTTAGGACCAGGTCTCCGTCGCTCCGATGCCCATAACTTTTGATTCGTAAGGTGTTACGAGATGCACAACATACCGTTGGAATGCTCTCCGAGAGCTCTACGACGGGGCAGCAAGCCTGCTCGTCTGCGCTTATTTTTGGAGCCCAAAATCAAACGTTTTTACCAGTTTCTGGACAATTTTATTCTATTGCGCTGTTTCTCCGTCCCGGATCTTACGTCGTGAGCCGCGAAAAGGACGACAACCTAATCCATCACATTTCTACTACCGAATCCCACGGCACCTTCGGCGTGACAACTTCGTTTCACGTGGAGGCTAGGCCTACAAACCGAGGGCGGGGGGCTTAGGACCAGGTCTCCGTCGCTCTAGTGCCCATAACTTTTGATCCGTAATGAGTTACGCGGCGCACAACATACCGTTGGAAAGCTCTCCGAGAGCTCTACGACGGGGGTAGCAAGCTTGATTGGCTGCTCCTATTTTCGGAGCCCAAAATCAAACATTTTCATCAGTTTCTGGACACATTTATTCTATTGCGCTGTTTTTTGGTCTAGGATTATACCTCGTGAGCCTCGAAAAATACGACAACCTAATCCATCATATTTCTATTACCGAATCCCAAGGCACCTTGGATAAGACAACTTCGCTTCATGTAGAGGCTAGGCCCGCAAATCGAGGGTGTGGGGCTTAGGACCAAGTCTCCGTTGCTCCGGTGCCCATAACTTTTGATCCGTAAGGAGTTACGCGGCACACAGCATACCGTTGGAAAGCCTTCCGAGAGCTCTAAGACGGGGGCTACAAGCTTGCTCGGCTGTGACAATTTTCAGTGCCCAAAATAAAACATTTTTATCAGTTTCTGGACACTTTTCTTCCTTTGCGCTGTTTTTTCGTCCAAGATCATACGTCGTGAGCTGCGAAAAGGACAACAACCTAATCTATCACATTTCTATTACTGAATCCCATGGCACCTTGGGCAAGACAACTTCACTTCACATAGAGGCTGGGCCCGCAAACCGAGGGCGTGGGGCTTAGGACCAGGTCTACGTCGCTCTGGTGCCCGTAACTTTTGATCTGTAAAGAGTTACGCGGCGCACAGCATACCGTTGGAAAGCTCTCCGAGAGCTCTACGACGGGGGCTACATGCGTACTCGGTTGCGCCAATTTTTGGAGCCCAAAATAGAATATTTTTATCAATTTCTGGACACTTTTATTCTTTTGCGCTGTTTTTCCGTCACGGATCGTACGTCGTGAGCCGCGAAAAGGACGACAACCTAATCCAGCACATTTCTATTACCGAATCCCAAAACCACCTTTGGCAAGACAACTTCGCTTCACGTAGAGGCTGGGCCCGCAAACCAAGGTCGTGGGGCTTAGGACCAGGTCTCCGTCGCTCCGATGCCCATAACTTTTGATCCGTAAGGAGTTACGCGGTGCACAACATAACGTTGGAAAGCACTCTGAGAGCTCTACGACGAGGCAGGAAGCTTGCTCGGCTCCGCCTATTTTTGGAGCCCAAAATCGAAAGTTTTTACAAGTTTCTAGACGCTTTTAATCTATTGCGCTGTTTCTCCGTCCCGGATCGTACGTCGTGAGCCGCGAATAGGACGACAACCTAATCCATCACATTTCTATTACTGAATCCCATGGCACCTTTGGCAAGACTACTTCGCTTCACGTAGAGGCTGGGCCCACAAACCGAGGGCGGGGGGCTTAGGACCAGGTCTCCGTCGCTTCGGTGCCCATAACTTTTGATCCGTAATGAGTTACGCGGCGCACAGTATACCGTTGGAAAGCTCTCCGAGAGCTCTACGACGGGGGCAAGAAGCCTGATTGGCTGCTCCAGTTTTCGGAGCCCAAAATCGAAGACTTTCATCAGTTTCTGGCCACTTTTATTCTATTACGCTGTTTTTCCGTCCCAGATCGTACCTCGTGAGCCTAAAAAATGATGGCAACCTAATCCATCACATTTCTATTACCGAATCCCACGGCACCTTGGGTAAGACAACTTCGCTTCATGTAGAGGCTAGGCCCTCAAATCGAGGGTGCGGGGCTTAGGACCAGGTCTTTGTTGCTCCGGTGCCCATAACTTTTGATTCGTAAGGAGTTACGCGGCACACAGCATACCGTTGGAAAGCTCTCCGAGAGCTCTAAGACGGGGCTACAAGCTTGCTCGGCTGCGCCAATTTTCAGCGCCCAAAATAAAACGTTTTCATCAGTTTCTGGACACTTTTCTTCTTTTGCGCTGTTTTTCCGTCCCAGATCATATGTCGTGAGCCGCGTAAAGGACGACAACCTAATCTATCACATTTATATTACCGAATCCCATGCCACCTTGGGCAAGACAACTTCGCTTCACATAGAGGCTGGGCTCGCAAACCGAGGGCATGGGGCTTAGGACCAGGTCTTCGTCGCTCCGGTGCCTATAACTTTTGATCCATAAGGTGTTACGCGCCGCACAACATACTGTTGGAAAGCTCACCGAGAGCCCTACGACGGGGGCTACAAGCCTGCTCGGTTGCGCAAATTTTCAGAGCCCAAAATAGAATGTTTTCATCAGTTTCTGGACACTTTTCTTCTTTTGCGCTGTTTTTCCGTCCCGGATCGTTCGTCGTGAGCCACGAAAACGAAGACAACCTAATCCATCACATTTCTATTACCGAATCCTACACCACCTTTGGCAAGACAACTTCGCTTCACGTAGAGGTCAGGCCCCGCAAACCGAGAGCATGGGGCTTAGGACCTGGTCTCCATCGCTCCGGTGCCCATAACTTTTGACCTGTAAGGAGTTATATGGGGCACAGCATACCGTTGGAAACCTCTCTGAGAGCTCTACGACGGGGGCAGTAAGCCTGCTAAGCTGCGCCTGTTTTCAAAACATAAAATCGAAAGTTTTCATCAGTTTCTGGACACTTTTCTTCTTTTGCGGTGTTTTTCTGTCCCGGATTGTACATCATGAGCCGGGAAAAGGACGATACCTAATCCATCACATTTCTATTACCGATTCCCACGCCACCTTTGGCAAGACAACTTCGCTTCACGTAGAGGATAGGCCTGCAAACGGAGGTCGTGGGACTTAGGACCAAGTCTCCGTCGCTCCGGTGCCCATAACTTTTGATCCGTAAGGTGTTACGTGGTGCACAACATACCGTTGGAAAGCTCTCCAAGAGCTCTAAAACGGGGCAGCAAGCCTGCTCGTATGTGCCTATTTTTGGAGCCCAAAATTGAACGTTTTTACTAGTTTCTAGACACATTTATTCTATTGCGCTGTTTCTCCGTCCCGGATTATACGTCGTGAGCCGCGAAAAGGACGACAACCTAATCCATCACATTTCTATTACTGAATCCCATGGCACCTTTGGCGAGACAACTTCGCTTCACGTAGAGGCTGGGCCAGCAAATCGAGGGCGTGGGGCTTAGGACCAGGTCTCCGTTGCTCCGGTGCCCATAACTTTTGATCCGTAAGGAGTTATGCGGCGCACAGTATACCGTCGGAAATCTCTCCGAGAGTTCTACGATGAGGTTACAAGCCTGCTCGACTACGCCAATTTTCAGAGCCGAAAATAGAACGTTTTCATCAGTTTTTGGACACTTTTATTCTTTTGCGCTATTTTTCCGTCCCAGATCATACGTCGTGAGTCGCGAAAAGGACGACAACCTAATCAAGCACATTTTTATTACCGAATCCCATGGCATCTTGGGCAAGACAACTTCACTTCACATAGAGGTTGGGCCCGCAAACTGAGGGCGTGGGGCTTAGGACCAGGTCTTCGTCGCTCAGGTGCCCATAACTTTTGATCCGTAAGGAGTTACGCGGCGCACCGCATACCGTTGAAAAGCTCTCTGAGAGCTCTACGAAGGGGGCTACAAGCCTACTCGGTTATGCCAATTTTCAGACGCCAAAATAGAACGTTTTCATCAGTTTTTGGACACTTTTCTTTTTTTACGCTATTTTTCCATCTCGGATCGTACGTCGTGAGCAGTGAAAAGGACGGCAACCTAATCCATCACATTTCTATTACCGAATCCCACGCCACCTTTTGCAAGACAACTTCGCTTCACGTAGAGGCGGGGCCCACAAACCGAGGGCGCAGGGCTTAGGACCAGGTCTCCATCGCTCCGGTGCCCATAACTTTTGACCTATAAGGAGTTATGCAGTGCACAGCATACCATTGGAAAGCTCTCCGAGAGCTCTACGACGGGGGCAGCAAGCCTGCTCGGCTGCGACTATTTTCGAAACCTAAAATCAAAAGTATTCATCTGTTTCTGGACACTTTTATTCTATTGCCCTGTTTCTCTGTCCCGGATCGTACGTCGTGAGCAGCGAAAAGGGCGACAACCTTATCCATCACATTTCTATTACCGAATCCCATGGCACATTTGGCAAGACAACTTCGCTTCACGTAGAGGCTGGGCCCGCAAACTGAGGGCGTGGGGATTAGGACCAGCTCTCCGTCGCTACGGTGCCCATAACTTGTGATCCGTAAGGAGTTACACGGTGCACAACATACCGTTGGAAAGCTCTCCGAGAGCTCTACGACAGGTTAGGAAGCCAGCTTAGCTGCACCTATTTTCGGGGACCAAAATTGAATGTTTTCTCCAGTTTCTGGACACTTTTCTTCTTTTACGCTGTTTTTTCGTCCTGGATCGTACGTCGTGTGCCGCGAAAGGACGACAACCTAATCCATCACATTTCTATTACCGAATCCCACCGCACCTAAAGCAAGACAACTTCACTTCACGTTGAGGTTGGGCCTGCAAACCGAGGGCGTGGGGCTTAGGACCAGGTCTCCGTCGCTCCGGTGCCCATAACTTTTGATCCGTAAAGAGTTACGCGGTGTACAACATACTGTTGGAAAGCTCTCCGAGAGCTCTACGATGGGGGCAGCAAGCCTGCTGAACTGCGCCTATTTTTAGGGACCAAAATTGAACGTTTTCTCCAGTTTCTGGACACTTTTCTTCTTTTACGCTGTTTTTCCGTCCTGGATCGTACGCCGTGTGCCGCGAAAAGGACGACAACCTAATCTATCACATTTCTATTACCGAATCCCACCGCACCTAAAGAAAGACAACTTCGCTTCACGTAGAGGTTGGGCCTGCAAACCGAGGGCGTGGGGCTTAGGACTAGGTCTCCGTCGCTCCGGTACCCATAACTTTTGATTCGAAAGGAATTACGCGGCGTACATCATACTGTTGGAAAGCTCTCTGAGAGCTCTACGATGGGGGCAGCAAGCCTGCTCAACTGCGCCTATTTTCAAAGCCCAAAATCGAACATCTACATCAGTTTCTGGACACTTTTCTTCTCTTGTGCTGTTTTTCCGTCCCAGATCGTACGTCGTGAGCCGCGAAAAGGACGACAACCTAATCCATCACATTTCTATTACCGAATCCCACGATACCTTGGGCAAGACAACTTCGCTTCACGTAGAGGCTGGGCCCGCAAACCGAGGGCTTGGGACTTACGACCAGGTCTCTGTCACTCGGGTGCCCATAACTTTTGATCCGTAAGGAGTTACGTGGCGCACATCATACCGGTGGAAAGCTCTCCGAGAGCTCTACGACGAGGGCAGCAAGCCTGCTGGGCTGCTACTATTTTCGAAGCCCAAAATTGAACATTTTCGTCAGTTTCTGGACACTTTTATTCTATTCTGCTGTTTTTCCATCCCGGATCGTACGGTGTGAGCCGCGAAAAGGACGACAACTTAATCCATCACATTTGTATTACCGAATCCTACGCCACCTTGGGCAAGACAACTTTGCTTCACTTAGAGGCTAGGCCCATAAACCGATGGCGTGGGGCTTAGGACCAGGTCTCCGTCGCTCGGGTGCCCCTAACTTTTGATCCGTAAGGAGTTACGCAGCGCACAGCATACCGTTGGAAAGCTCTCCGAGAGCTCTACGATGGGGGCAGCAAGCTTGCTCGACTGTGCCTATTTTCGGAGCCCAAAATCAAACGTTTTCATCAATTTCTGGATACATTTCTTCTTTTGCGCTGTTTTTCCATCCCGGATCGTAAATCGTGAGCTGCGAAAAGGACGACAACCTAATATATCACATTTCTATTACCGAATCCCAAGCCACCTTGGGGAAGACTACTTCGCATCACGTAGAGGCTAGGCCTGTAAACCGAGGGCGTGGGGCTTAGGACAAGGTCTCTGTCGCTCCGGTGACCATAACTTTTGATCCGTAAGGATTTACGCGGCGCACGGCATACCGTTGGAAAGATCTCCGAAAGCTCTATGACGGGGGTAGGAAGCTTACTTGGCTGTGCCTGTTTTCAGAGCCCAAAATTGAACATTTTCATCAGTTTCTAGACACTTTTCTTCTTTTGGGCTGTTTCGCCGTCCTGGATCGTGCGTCGTTAGCGGGAAAAAGGACGACAACCTAATCCATCACATTTCTATTACCGAATCCCACTCCACCTTAGGCAAGACAACTTCGCTTCATGTAGAGGCTGAGCCCGCAAACCGAGGGCGTGGGGCTTAGGACCAGCTCTCCGTCGCTCCGGTGCCCATAACTTTTGATCTATAAGGAGTTACGCGGTGCAAAACATATCGTTAGAAAGCTCTCCGAGAGCTCTACGACGGGGCAGGAAGCCTGCTCAGCTGCGCCTATTTTCAGAGCCCAAAATTGAATGTTTTCACCAGTTTCTGGACACTTTTATTCTATTGCGTTGTTTCACCGTCAAGGATCGTACGTCGTGAGCCGCGAAAAGGACGACAACCTAATCCATCACATTTCTATTACAGAATCCCACGCCACCTTGGGCAAGACAACTTCGCTTCACGTAGAGGCTGAGCCCGCAAACTGAGGGCTTGGGGCTTGGGACCAGGTCTCCGTCTCTCCGGTGCCCATAACTTTTGATCCGTGAAGAGTTACGTGGCGCACAGCATACCGTTGGAAAGCTCTCTGAGAGGTCTTCGTCGGGGGCAGCAAGCCTGCTCGGCTGCGCCTATTTTTGGACCCCAAAATTGAACATTTTCATCAGTTTCTAGACACTTTTCTTCTTTTCCGCAGATTTTTCATCACGGCTTGTACGTCGTGAGCCGCGAAAAAGACGACAACCTAATCCATCAGATTTCTATTACCGAATCCCACGCCACCTTGGGCAAGACAACTTCGCTTCACGTAGAGGCTGGGCCTGCAAACCGAGGGCATAGGGCTTAGGACCAACTTTCCGTCGCTCCGGTGCCCATAACTTTTGATTCGTGAGGTGTTATGCGGTGCACAACATACCGTTGGAAAGCTCTCCGAGAGCTCTATGACGGGGCAGGAAGCCTGCTCAGCTGCGCCTATTTTCGGAGTCTAAAATCGAACGTTTTCACCAGTTTCTGGACATTTTTATTCTATTGTGCTGTTTCTCCATCCAGGATCGTACGTCGTGAGCCGCGAAAAGGATGACAGCCTAATCCATCACATTTCTATTAACGAATCCCACGACACCTTTGGCAAGACAACTTCACTTCACGTAGAGGCTGGGCCCGCAAACCGAGGGCGTGAGGCTTAAGACCAGGTCTTTGTCGCTCCTGTGCCCATAACTTTTGATTCGAAATGAGTTATGCGGCGCACAACATGCTGTTGAAAAGCTCTCCGAGAGCTCTACGACAGGGGCAGCAAGCCTACTCGGCTGCTCCTGTTTTCGGAGCCCAAAACCGAACATTTTCATCAATTTCTGGACACTTTTATTCTATTGCGCAGTTTTTTCATCTCGGATCGTATCTCGTGAGCCGCGAAAAGGACGACAACCTAATCCATCACATTTTTATTACTGAATCCCAAGGCACCTTGGGCAAGAGAACTTCGCTTCGCGTAGAGGCTGGGACCACAAATCGAGAGCGTGGGGCTTAGACCAGGTCTCCGTTACTCCTGTACTCATAACTTTTGATCCGTTAGGAGTTACGCGGCGCATAACATACCGTTGGAAAGCTCTCTGAGAGCTTTACGATGGGGGCTACAAGCCTGCACGGCTACGCCTATTTTCGGAGCCCAAAATTGAACATTTTCATTAGTTTCTGGATACTTTTCTTCTTTTGCACTATTTTTCCGTCCCAGATCATACGTCGTGAGCCGTGAAAAGTACGACAACCTAATCCATCACATTTCTATTACTGAATCCCACGGCACCTTGGGCAAGACAACTTCGCTTCACATAGAGGCTGGGCCCGCAAACCGAGGGCGTGGGCCTTAGGACTAGGTCCTCGTCGCTCCGGTGCCTATAACTTTTGATCCGTAAGGTGTTACGCGGCGCACAGCATACCGTTGGAAAGCTCTCCGACAGCTCTACGATCAGAGTAGCAAGCCAGCTTAGCTGCGCCTGTTTTCAGAGACCAAAATTGAACATTTTCTCCAGTATCTGGACACTTTTCTTCTTTTGTGCTGTTTTTTCGTCCTGGATCGTACGTCGTGAGCCGCAAAAAGGACGATAACCTAATCCATCAAATTTCTATTACCGAATCCCATGGCACCTAAGGCAAGACAACTTCGCTTCACGTAGAGGTTGGGCCTGCAAACCGAGGGCGTGGGGCTTAGGACCAGGTCTCCGTCGCTCCGGTGCCCATAACTTTTGATCCGTAAGGAGTTACGTGGCACACATCATACTATTAGAAAGCTCTCCAAGATCTCTATGACAGGGGCAGCAAGCCTACTCAGCTGTGCCTGTTTTTGGAGCCCAAAATTGAACGTTTTCATCAGTTTCTGGACACTTTTCTTCTTTTGCGCTGTTTTTTTATCCCGGATCGTACGTCGTGAGCCGCGAAAAGGACAACAACCTAATCCATCACATTTCTATTACCGAATCCCATGCCATCTTTGGCAAGACAACTTCGCTTCACGTAGAGGCTGGGCCTGCAAACCGAGGTCATGGGGCTTAGGACCAGGTCTCCTTCGCTCCGGTGCCCAAAACTTTTGATTTGTAAAGAGTTATGCGGTGCACAGTATGTCGTTGGAAAGCTCTCCGAGAGCTCTACGACGGGGGCAGCAAGCCTGCTCTACTGCGCCTATTTTCAGAGACCAAAATTTAACGTTTCATCAGTTTCTGGACACTTTTCTTCTTTTGCGCTATTTTTTCGTACCGGATTGTACGTCCTCAGCCACGAAAAGGAGGACAACATTTCTATTACCGAATCCCACGCCACCTTGGGCAAGACAACTTCACTTCACATAGAGGTTGGGCCCGCAAACCGAGGGCGTGGGGCTTAGGACCAGGTCTCCGTCGCTCTGGTGCCCATAACTTTTGATCCGTAACAGCATACCGTTGAAAATCTCTCCGATAGCTCTACGACGGGGGCAGCAAGCTTGCTCGGCTGCACGTATTTTCGGACACCAAAATTGAACATTTTCATCAATTTTTGGATAATTTTCTTCTTTTGCGCTGATTTTCCGTCCTAGATCGTACGTCATGAGCCGCGAAAAGGACGACAACCTAATCAATCACATTTCTATTACCGAATCCCACAGGACCTTGGGCAAGACAACTTCGCTTCACGTAGAGGCTGGGCCCGCAAACTGAGGACTTGGGGCTTAGGACCAGGTCTCCGTCGTTCCGGTGCCCATAACTTTTGATTCGTAAGGAGTTACGCGGTGCATAGTATACTGTTGGAAAGCTCTCCGAGAGCTCTACGACGGGGGCAGCAAGCCTACTAGGTTGCACCTATTTTCGGAGCCCAAAATTGAATGTTTTCATCAGTTTCTGGACACTTTTCTTCTTTTGCGCTGTTTTTCTATCCCGGATCGTACGTCGTGTGTCGTGAAAAGGACAACAACCTAATTCATCACATTTCTATTACTGAATCCCATGGCACCTTGGGCAAGACAACTTCGCTTCATGTAGAGGCTGGGCCCACAAACCGGGGGCATAGGGCGTAAGACCAAGTCTCCGTCGCTCCGGTGCCCATAACTTTTGATCCGTAAGGAGTTACGCGGCGCACAACATACCGTTGGATAGCTCTCCGAGAGCTCTACGACGGGGGGAGCAAGCTTGTTTGGCTGCGGCTCTTTTCAGAGCCCAAAATAGAACTTTTCATAAGTTCCTGGACCCTTTTCTTCTTTTGCGCTGTTTTTCCATCCCGGATCGTACGTCGTGAGCCGCGAAAAGAACGACAAACAAATCCATCCCATTTCTATTACCGAATCCCTTGCCATCTTAGGTAAGACAACTTCGCTTCACGTAGAGGCTGGGCCCGCAAACCGAGGGCGTGGGGCTTAGGACCAGGTCTCCGTCGGTCTGGTGCCATAACTTTTGATCCGTAAGGAGTTACACGGCGCACAGCATACCGTTGGAAACCTCTCCGAGAGCTCTACGACGGGGCAAAAGCCTGCTCAGCTGCGACTGGTATCGGAGCCCAAAATTGAACATTTTCATCAATTTCTGGACACTTTTCTTCTTTTGCGCTTTTTTTTCGTCCCGGATCGTACGTCGTGTGCCGCAAAAATGTCAACAACCTAATCCATCACATTTCTATTACCAAATCCCACGGAACCTTGGGCAAGACAACTTCGCTTCACGTAGAGGCTGGGCCTGCAAACCGAGGGCGTGGGGCTTAGGACCAGGTCTCCGTCGCTCCGGTGCCCATAACTTTTGATCCGTAAGGAGTTACGCGTTGCACAGCATACCGTTGGAAAGCCCTCCGAGAGCTCTACGATGGGGGCAACAAGCCTGCTCGGCTGTGCCTATTTTCGAAGTCCAAAATCGAACATTTTCATCTGTTTCTGGACACTTATATTCTATTGCGCTGTTTTTCATTCCCGGACATACGTCGTGAGCCGTGAAAAGGACAACAACCTAATCCATCACATTTGTATTACACGCCACCTTGGGCAAGACAACTTCGCTTCACGTAGAAGCTGAGCCCGCAAACTGAGGGCGTAGGGCTTAGGACCAGGTCTCCGTCACTCGGGTGACCATAACTTTTGATTCGTAAGGAGTTATGCGGCGTACAGCATACCGTTGGAAAGCTGTCCGAGAGCTCTACGACGGGTGCAGCAAGTTTTCTAGGCTACGCCTATTTTCGGAGCCCAAAATTGAATGTTTGCATCGGTTTCTGGACACTTTTCTTCTTTTGTGCTGTTTTTCCATCCCGGATCGTACGTTCGTGAGCCGCGAAAAGGACGACAACCTAATCCATCACATTTCTATTACAAAATCCGACGCTACCTTGGGCAAGACAACTTCGCATCATGTAGAGGCTGGGCCCGCAAACCGAGGGTGTGGGGCTTAGGACCAGGAGTCTATCGCTCCGGTGCCGATAACTTTTGATTCGTAAGGAGTTACGCAGCGCACATCATACCGTTAGAAAGCTCCCCGAGAGCTCTACGACAGGGGTAGCAAGCCTTCTCGACTGCGCCTATTTTCAGAACTCAAAATTGAATGTTTTCATCAATTTCTGGACATTTTTCTTCTTTGGCGCTGTTTTTCCGTCCTGGATCGTACGTCATGAGCAGCGAAAATGACGACAACCTAGTCCATCACATTTTTATTACCGAATCCCACGGCACCTTGGGCAAGACAACTTCGCTTCACATAGAGGCTTGGCCCGCAAACCGAGGGCGTGGGGCTTAGAACCAGGTCTCCATCGCTCCGGTGCCCATAACTTTTGATCCGTAAGGAGTTACGTGGCGCATAGTATACCGTTGGAAAGCTCTTCGAGAGCTCTACGACGGGGCAGAAGCCTGCTCGGATGCTCCTATTTTCGGAGCCCAAAATTGAACGTTTTCATCAGTTTCTAGACTCTTTTATTCTATTGCGCTATTTTTCAGTCCCGGATCGTACGTCGTGAGCCGCAAAAAGGATGACAACCTAATCCATCACATTTGTATTATCGAATTACACGCCACCTTGGGCAAGAAAAATTCGCTTCATGTAGAGGCTGGGCCCGCAAACCGAGGGCGTGGGGCTTAGGACCAGGTCTCTATCGGTCCGATACCCATAACCTTTGATCCGTAAGGAGTTACGCGGTGTACAACATACTGTTGGAAAGCTCTCCGAGAGCTCTACGACGGGGGCAGCAAGATTGTTTGGCTACGCCTGTTTTCGGAGCCCAAAATCAAACGTTTTCATAAGTTCCCAGACACTTTTCTTCTTTTGCGTTGTTTTTCGGTCCCGGATCGTACGTCGTGAGCTGCGAAAAGGACGACAACCTAATCCATCCAATTTTTATTACCGAATCCCACGGCGCCTTGGGCAAGACTGTGAGGCCCGACCCCGAATAACTTGTGTTACCTCGATTTACGTGCCTTAGACCTAGAATTATATGGATAATATTGGATTGCGTGCCCTGTCTTGGTTTTCGTGCATGCTTCATCATACGTGCTTTGACTTAGAATTGTGTGCCCTAATCCTCAATGTACTGCATACCTAGATATACGTGTCCTGACCTTGAATTATGTGTGAGACCTCGATTTGCGTGTGATACCTCGTTTCGTGTGACCTGACCTAGATTTGCTTGGCTTGACCTAGATTTGCGTGGCTTGACCTAGGTTTAAGAATTGTATACGTTTTGTGTTCCTTGCATTGAATTACATGCATTCATTTAGGGTTGCGTGCATTTACTTGAAAAACGTGCATTCATCTCGTAGTTCGTGTCTACCTCGTGATTCATGCCCCGTATTGATTTCGGTGCGTGCCTCATAGTGCGTATCCTAAACCTCGAACTGTGTGCCTACACGCTAAGCAAGAAAGAATCCTACACAATCCACTAACCAATATTATATTCCTAATTCAAATTCTCTACAAACTCCACTAATAATAAAATAATACTAAACTATTCCTACATTTCCCACTATCTATTATTCTATTCATAATTCAACTCATCAACAAACATTCCTATATTTTATTCTACCTAGATTCCCTAAATTCCCAACATTCCTATGACAATTCTATGACACAAATGCATAAAAATTAACCCAAAACCCTACCCAATGCACCCAAAATCTCGACACATGTATATGCCCATGCTAGGATGATTCAAATTGTGCTTCTTGGATACACAAATCTGATTTTTGCATGCCCAAGGCCAACATTTGCATCAACAATAGCAAAAGCTTCTATTTTCTCTCATTTCTCTCACTCTCCTCACATTTCTCTCTCTCCCTCTCATTCTTCTCTCTCAATCTCGGTTTTGGCTGAGTTCATACACCCCATAGCTCATCTTCATCATTCCATGGTTCATCAAGGCAAGCTAGAACTAAGAAACTCGATTAAACAAGCTAGGATGCAAGAAACACACATGCAAGCTCTTTGAACTTCCATTTCGGTTTAGGTGAGTTTCCTAGCTTCCATTTCTTTTCTTCTTGTTCTAACCTCATGCACCTACTAAGAAATTTGTCACTAAGCTAGGAAAATTGAGAAAAAATGGGTAGAGTCTTGGCTAAGCAAGGAAAAGAACAAATCTTGTGCTTCATCAAAGTCTTGTGCATCTTCTTGTTGTTTTTCTAAGGTGAGGGCTAAAACCTTTTGAAAATCCTTCAAAAATCCACATGCATGCTCTTAAATGTATGTCTTTGCTTCTGTACTTGAGTTATATATGTGTTCATAATATTTTACAACCGTGCATGGCAAGATTTTGGCTTGAAGATGATGATAGATGAAATCGGGTTTGGTGACAGCTCTCTGTCTTGTTGTTGCGAGGTGAGTTTGGCTAGGAAAATGATGTTTAAAATGCATGAAAATTGGTAGGTAACTATTTTTTCCAGTTTTGAACATTTTTCTCAGAAATAGGCCAAAGCTAATTTTGAATCTAAGGTCCTCAAAATGGCAAATCATTAAAATGTGCCCAAATCTGGAAGTCTGGAAAAATGAAGCAGGTTTTGGCAGATGCACTGACCTTGTGGAACGAACCAGTTTTGACCTAGTAAATGATGTCAAAAATGCATGAAATTTGGTGTGATTCTATATTTTGCAGTTCTGGACATTTTTGTCAGAAATGGACTAAGGCTAAATCTGACCCTAAGGACCTCAAAAACGACAATTATCGAAATGTATGCAAATCTGGACAGTTTTGTGCAATCCCACTGTTTTGGCTATAACTATTGATCTCGAATTTCAAATGATGCAAGGTTTGTTTCTGATTTTATTTCACTTCTTAAGATTTAATTTGAAATCTTATTCACTGGAATTGGAGATTTTTTGCTTGTCTTAATGATTGTGAGAAAATAGCCTATTGCAGTGAGGGTTTCATTTAGTTATATGCTTAGAAAATTTGTTGTAACTTCTCTTGTGGTATTAATTGCTTGGGATTGTGGCATTAAGATGTTGTGTGGACTGTTTTGAGTACTTGGGGATGTTGAATTAATTGATGCATGGCTTGAGATTAATTTCGAGTTGACTTGGGGCTTAATTGCATAGGTAAGCACGAAATGGAAACCCTAGTGACTAGGCGAACTTGCTAAGTGTTGATACTTTGAATATTGAGTGTAATTATATGTTTAGTAGGCTGCCCATAGTTGCCTTATAGCCCTAAATATGATTTTGATTTGTTGCATGTAGAAAAATAGGCCTTTCTTGCATCCGAACCACGTAGATTGTTGTTGCATGTTGAATAACCTTATTATTTGATTACGTGGACGTTGAAATGAGTTATATGACCTGATTTACGTGTGTTACATGGTTGTCCGTTTAATGTTCATATAACTCCATATGTTTTTCAAGTGAAATTACTTGTCTATTCGTGCCTCGCTTGTTTACTTGTCAATGTGCAATCTTGTGACTGTTCGGAGGCAACCTACTTTGTTGGCCTCCTAATGTGATATATTAAATGTCATAAATGTGCATTGCATACAAGGTTGCAACCTTTCATTCTGGCGTGGTAGCGTTCACGCACGCCGGGCGGCATCGGGCTTGCCCGTGCAACCATGACTACCATTGTCCAATTCCCTCTCTCGCTTGGGGGCTAGACTTCCTCGGAGAGTTGGGTCGTAGGATTTCGGGGTACATCCGGAGTACACCCACTTGGCGTGTTAAGGGGATGATTTGAAGTCGGCCGCAACAACTGAGAGCAAAAGCTCACCGTATCCTTTTTACTATGTGTATAAGTACTATCGCTTGGTTCCTAGAGGATCTCGTGGAGGAAAGACGGGTAATTGTGTTCCTTTACCTTTATATTATTGTTCTGTACTTAATTGTGTTATATTCATGCTTGCAAAAGGATTTTCATAAGTTGAACCGAAAAATGAGTTTCAAAACTTATTTCTCGTTCCCCCTCGCTGAGTTCATAAGGACTCACCCTCTTTTTTGTCACAGGTGTAGCAGATTTGGAACAAGTACCCGAAGTAAATGTGCTTGTTGATGATTCCTTGGAGTGACTACGTGCTTTGTGTTTTGCCTGAAAGTGGTTGCTATATGGATATTGTGTTTGATTGCAAACTGTTCATTTTATTGATGTAAATGACCCCGTTGTAATTTGGGTCTAATTTTGGCTTGTACTGATTGTAGTCGGACGAACTCTTTATTTGGTTGTTTACTTTCGTCATTTAATTAGTAGTTATCGTAAGCGTTTGAACCGCTAGGTGAAGAAGTAAATAATGTAACTTTACTTAATCTCACCTAGTGATCATGCACAAGCTAAAGGATAATAGGTATTTGCATGATAGGAAATTGACAAATAAACAGGACATAGTTATCATGTTAGGCTTATTAACCAAACGAGACTTTCAAGATAAACTAGTAGGCAAATCGGTTGGTGACAAAATAGGAGTCCTTAATGGAATTGGATTAATGATTGGAATAATTGAGGCATTTAGAAATTAGGTCAAACTAAGGAGCCAATTACAGCCGTTATGCTGCCGGTTTTTCAGAAAATTTTGGAGTTCTAGGCTAACGTTAAGCGTTAAACCTTAATGAACGATTAAGTACGTGAAATGATATGAACATTTAGATCACACCCTAGTCTTACCTCTATAGGTCGGGTTGGGGCGTGACACCTTATATTAGAATGGTATCAGAGCTTAGTTTAGTAACTAGGCATTAGTCGAGTTCAACTCTCGGACCATGGGTAGAAGCTCTAAGGTAATTATGATATCTTGTTTATATGTGATAATGTGTGCTAATGTGCTTTAATTGTTTTGAACATCGAATATTATGTGCCTTTGTGGACCATATGTATTCTATATCATGCACACCGACACGTCCTCAATAATGCATGCATGCTTTTATACTCCTTCCTTGATACATGTTCATGTTATATAACCGTGAATGACTGTTTATACACATAGATAGTTAGGATTAGGACTTTCAGGGAAGTGAATTTGTGCAGGACGAACGAAAGGCTCAGTTAGAAATTTCTCGCATCTTCACAGGTACTCGATGGGTCGTATGTATTATTGGATATGCATGTATATAAAATGCGTAGCACATGTATAATTGTTGAGGTAAAATTATCTCCTTATCTTTGGAATACCCACACCTATGATTAAGTTATCATTTTTATGGTATGAAGTTTTGATTCCGTTAAACCGTTCTTCTCATTGTGGTTCAAGTATAAAGGTTAAAGACATGCTACTTCCTTAGATATAAGGGTATACTATTAAATATGTAGAGTAGTATATATTCTCATGTGCTGATAGTGGAAGTTGACTTGGAGGTTTCTTTGAATCCATTTCTCACATCTTAAAATTGGCTTGATAGACTATCTAAGAAGTTTGCAATATACTCATACGATTGAATCCTTACTTGATTGGAATTAAGCATTGATGAATTTGATATGGTGTATACTAGCGAGTTTCAAGTTCACTAAATGTTGAGATCATGACCTAGAAATTAAAAGATGAATTCGTGGAAGTTGACGATAGTTACTTTTAGGGGTTAGATTATTGAGACATGGATAGTGTATTTGAGTGACTTAACAATGGATAACCTCAAGATATGTAGGCAACTCTAGAGACCGAATTTAACAAGGTTGATGATTCTTTAATATAACAAGATAAAAGGATGCTGGAATCGAGGAATTCACGTAGCTAGAACTCATGTTCGAAAGACCACCTAAATGTTAGGTCGAATAGAAGTGTAAGGTATTGAATTATGCATTAGATGACTAACGTTGCTAAAGGTCCTAAGTTGGATATGGGTGATATTTAGAATCATGGTACTAATTGGGTGCCCCTCGGATTTAGTTGTAATTATGCAAAGTAAGTCATTCTATGCACTCGTTGTTTGGATACCCTAGATGATGTTAGAAAGCATATATCCCGAAGTAAGACCGATGGACCTAGTATATAAACCATGGAAATGAGATTAAAGCATCCGATTGCAAAGTGGAGTCGTTAGGGTATGAATAGTAATCCTAAATAGCTAATAATAAGTATGCATGATGATTCATGGTGAACCCTAGGGCCTAAGGTCAATGAGTCTTGATGCTCTTAGCTAGTTGAACATGTAAGATAGAGATGAATTAGAGTCATAATGACCCAAGAGACTATTGTTAGACCACCGTATCTATGTGCACTGTTTCACATCTAGAAACTAGCGTTTGGTAGACTTCGTATGAGGCCCGACCTCGATTTGCGTGCGATACCTCGTTTCGTGTGCCCTAATCTAGATTTACATGCCTTGACCTAGGTTTAAGAATTGTGTTCATTCTACGTGCCATGCATTGAATTACGTGCATTCATTTAGGGTTGAGTGCATTTACTTGAAAAACGTGCGTTCGTCTCGTAGTTTGTGTCCTACCTCGTAGTGCATGCCCTAGACCTAGGAAAGCATGCCTTCACGCTAATCAAGAAAACATCTTACACGGAGCACTAGACTATTAAACAATCCTACAAAATCCACTATCAATATTATAATCCTAATCCAACTCACTAGAAGACAAAAAATTCACCAAACACTAAACATTCTTCATTCTTTATTCCTTATTCCTTTTGCACTTTCAAGAAACAATTAAAATAATGCTCAAAGATGACAAAAAATTCAGATTTGGAGCTAGCATGGCCGACCACTTGCTTGCATTAAACTTGCCTTGCATGATTTTAAATTAAACTCAACATTCTATGACACAAAGGCATTAAAAAATTGCTCAAACCCTACCATTTGCACACCATTTTCGGCCACATCACTCTTGCCCATCCTAGGAATTTCAAATTGCACCTTGAAGACACAAAATGTTGAAATTTGGCTGCCCAAGGCCGACATGCTCCTCAAAATTGCAAAGGCCTTCATTTGTTTGTCATTTCTTCATTTCTCTTTCATTCTTTTCTCTCTCCCTTTCATTCTCCTCTCTCATTCTGGGCCTTGGCTGAGTTCCCTACCTCCATAGCTTATCTTCTTCACACCATAGCTAAACAAAGCAAGCCAGAAGCAAAGGACCTCAACTGAGCTAGCTAGGAAGTGAAAATCACACATGCATGTACATTGAAGACTTCTATTCGGCCTAGGTAAGCTTCTTGGCTTCCATTTATTTTCTTCTTGTTCTAACCTCATGCATGTGCTAAGAGATTGATCACTAAGCTAGGAAAAATAGAGAAAAGCTAGTTGGAACCTCGGCTAGGCAAAGTAGAAGAAGAAAAGTTTGCTTCAACAAGCTTTTGTGTATCTTTGTGGTTGATTGCAAAGGTGAGGGTTAAAACCTTTTGAAAACTCTTCAAAAATTCACATGCATGCTCATAAATGTATGTCTTTGCTTCTGTACTTGAGTTATATGGTCGTTCGTAAGCTTAAACAACCATGCATGGCAAGATCTGGGCTTGAAAGTGATGCAAGGTGAAGTCGGATTGTTGTCAGCTCTCTGACCAGTCTGTTTCGAGGTAATTTTAGATAGGTACATGATGTTGAAAATCCATGAAAATTGGTAGGTAACTATTTTGGACAGTTTTGAACATTTTTCCCAGAAATAGGACTAAGCTAATTTGGACTCTAAGGTCCTCAAAATGGCAAATCTTTAAAATGTTTCCAAATCTGGGAATCTGGAAAAATGAAGCAGGTTTTGGCAGATGCACTGACCTTGTGGAACGAACCATATTTGACTTAGTAAATGATGTCCAAAATGCATTAAATTCGGTGTGCTTCTATATTTCTCAGTTCTGGACAATTTTGGCAGAAATGGACTAAGGCTAAAACTGACCCTAAGGACCTCAAAAACGTCAATTTCTGAAAAGTGTGCAAATCTAGACAGTTTTGTGCTATTCCACTGTTTCGGCTATATGTAATGATCCCGAACTCCAATTGATGCAAGGTTTGTTTCTGATTTTAGTTAAATTATTAAGATTTAATTTGACATCTTATTCATTGGATTTAGAGATTGTTTTATTATCCTATTGATTGTGAGAAAACAGCCTACTGCAGTAAAGGTTTCACTTAGTCATATGCTTGGAAAATTGTTGTAACCTCTCTTGTGGTACTAATTGCTTGGAATTGTGGTGTTGTGATGTTGTGTGGACTGTTTTGAGTACTTGAGGTTGTTTGAATTGAATGATGCATGACTTGAGAATGATCTTGAGTTGACTTAGGGTTTAATCACACGGTTAAGCATGAAACGGAAACCCTAATGACTAGGTAGTCTTGCTAAGTGTTGATCATTTGGATATTGTGTGGAAATTATATGCTTAGTGGGCTGCCCGTAAATGTCTTATAACTTCAAATGTGATTTTGACCATTGCATGTTGACAAATAAGCTTTTCTTGCACCCGAACCCATGATTGATGTCATTGCATGTTGAATAATCTTATCACTTGATCACATGGGCTTCTTAATGAGTTATATGGCCTGTTTTACATGTGTTACATGGCTGCCTGTTTAATTTTCATATAACTCTATATGCCTTTCAAGTGAAATTTCCTGTCTTATCGTACCCTGTTTGTTTACCTATCAATGTGCAATCTTATGACTGTTTGGAGGCAACCTACTTTGTTGTCCTCCTACTGTGATATATTACCTATCATGAATATGCATTGCATACAAGGTTGCAACCTTTCCTGTTGGCATGGTAGCGATCACGCACACCGGGCGGCATCGGGCTTGCCGGTGCACCCGTGACTACCATGGTCCCATTCCTTCTCTCGCTTGGGGGCTAGACTTCCTCGGAGAGTTGGGTCGTAGGATTTCGGGGTACATCCGGAGTACACCCACCTGGCGTGTTTGGGGGATGATTTGAAGTCGGCCGCAACAACTGATCCTCGAACTGATCTGAGAGCAAAAGTTCACTGTATCCTTTTTGCTATGTGTATAAGTACTCTCGCTTAGTTCTTAGAGAACCTTGGGGAGGAAAGACCGGTATTTATGTTTCTGTACTTATATTTTGTTGTATTCATGCTTACAAAAGGATTTTCATAAGTTGAATCGGAAAATGAGTTTCAAAACTTATTTCTCGTTCCCCCTCGCTGAGTTCATAAGGACTCACCCTCTTTTATCATCTCAGGTGAAGAAGACCCAGAACAGGTACCCGAGGACGGTGTGCCTAATGATGAATCCCTGGAGTGATTGCCTGCCATTGTTTGTTTTGCTTGAATGTGACTACTTGTGAACTTTATGTTACTTGAAGACTATTTCCTTTTATGTTGCTCGATGTTGTGATGTAAAAGACCCCCGTTGTAATTTGGGGTCTAATTTTGGTTTGTACTTATATTAAGTAGACTGATGCTAGACATGATACTACTATGATCGTTTTTGCTTTTATTATCACTAGTATCTATCATAGGTTATGATGCTTTAGTTAAGGAATAAGTAAATGAACTTATCCAATCTTAACAGGTACTTGCTATTAAGCTAAGATCAACAGGTATATTTTGAAACGAGGACAAACAAACGAACGAGACATAGTATCATGCTAGGTTACAAATCAAACGAGATATCAAGATAACCAATAGGCATTTCAATTGATGATAAATAGCAATCTTAGTTAGAAATGAACTTGAGATAGTAAACTTTGAGGCGTTTAGAGAATTAGGCCAAACCAAAGAGCCAATTACAGCCGTTATGCTGCCGGTTTTCCAGAAAATTTGGGAGTCTAGGATAAAACATTAAGTGCTAAACCTCCTTGAACGATTAAGTACGTGAAAGGACTTGAATGTTTAGATCACACCCTAGTCTAACCATCATAGGCCGGGTTAGGGCATGACACCTTAGAACCATAATTGTATCAGTGCTTAGATTGCTTAAGCCAGGTTTAACTCTCGGACCATGGGTAGAGCCCTAAGATAATTATGATGACTTGTTTATGTGTTGTTGTGTGATAAATGTGCCTTCTATGATTTATGTGTTTACGTGATTAACGTACCTTAAATGTTTTTATAATTGTACCTGTATTATGTTGCATATCATATGCATTAGATTCTTAATTGTCATATTTCAATAAATTATGCATCGTAATCTGTGCCTATAGATGGCTGGTCCTAGTACCCGTACTACTAATAGGAGCGGTGAACCCCAAGAGACTGGAGATGCATACCAAACTAATCATGGTATAGCTATGTTTAATATGATGGCGAATGCCATGGATCGTGTATCATGTGTGATAGAGCGGCAAGATGCATGTGAAGCCAACAACAACATCAATAACAGGAATGAGGGTAACCATGGGAGACATAGCAGAATGAGGGAATTCCTTGACTTTCGCCCGTCTAAATTCTACAGGGAAGCTGATGATGAGAAAGCAGAGGCTTGGCTATCCGAGATCGAGAAGATTTTCAGGCCACTTGATTATACTGATGAAGAGAAGGTGGAGTTTGTTGTATTTCTGTTGCACAGGGATGTCGAGCATTGGTGGCACACTATAGAGGCAGTGTGGGAGACTGATTGGACACCTCGCTTGTGGGGTAATTTCGTTAAGGCATTTAAGGAGAAATATGTACCTGCAGTTTCCAGGCAGAGGCGGATCGAGGAGTTCATGCATTTGACCTAGGGTAATATGATGGTGGCCCAGTACAAGGCTCGTTTTGATCAACTGTCCCGTTATGCTCAATATATGGTTTGTACTCCAGAGGCAAAAATGTAGAAATTTACTGTTGGTTTGAGGCCAGAGATTCAGGACCAGTTAGCTTCTCATGACTTCGATACCTATTCTGCTCTCTTTGCTGCTGCCTTTCGAGTTGAGAAGAGGAAACTAGATGGAGCTGGTTCGAGTCAGCCGAACAAGAAACCATACCAGCCTCCAAGACAGCAGAGGAAATTCCAGAGTCAGGGTCGTAACCAGGGCCAGAGCCAGAACAGACCAGGGAATAACCGTGGCCCGACGAAAGCGCCATCAGCCTCTTTCGCCGGCGGATCCACAGGTAGTTCCTACTGCTCAGTCCGTCAGCTGTTCTTATTGCGACAGGAAGGGACATACCGAGGTCCAGTGTTGGAGGAAGTCAGGGCGATGTATGAGATGTGGCAGTGATCAACATCAGATCAAGGATTGCCCTAAACGTCAGGCAGGGCAGAATCAGGGTAAACCAGCTGGTAGAGGCAAGACTCTAGTTCCTAGAGTCCAGGCCCGAGCCTATGCTATTGAGTGCGAGGAGATTCCAGATGAGACCGCTGTTGTTGAAGGTACATTCTTCATACTAAATCAACCTGTTAAGGTGTTAATTGATCCGGGTACTACTCATTCATTTATTACTCCCTTATGTGTGGAACGTGTGAAATTGAAAGTTGTATGTTTGCCATATGAAGTAGAAGTTGGTACTCCAATGGGTTCTAAACTTATAACTAGCTCAACTTGTAGAGCATGTAAAATCCAAATTAAGGATAGGGAATTCTCAGTCAATCTTATTGTATTACCTTTTCGAGATTATGAGGTCATTTTAGGGATGGACTGGCTGGCAAAACATCATGTCCAACTAGATTGTCGGGCGAAGATTATAATGTTCCGGGCACCTGATCAACCGATACTAGAGGTTATAGGTCGAAGAGATTTTACTGGGAGTTCCATCATTTCATCTACAAAAGCAGTGAAGTCCTTGAGGAAAGGGTGCAACGGATACTTGGCTTACCTTATCAACAAGCCGTCGGACAAAGCTAAATTGGAGAAGATGCCTGTGATCAAAGACTATGCAGATGTGTTCCCAGAAGAATTACCCGGTTTACCCCCGAATCGGGAGATCGAGTTTGTTATAGAGTTGCTGCCTGGCGCCCAGCCGATATCTAAAGCTCCCTATCGTATGGCATCGGCCGAGCTACAAGAATTGAAGGACCAATTGCAAGGATTGTTGAAGAAGGGGTTTGTTCAACCAAGTTCTTCACCGTGGGGTGCACCAATCCTATTTGTGAAGAAGAAAGACGGAACATTGAGGCTATATATTGACTAGTGAGGATTGAACCAAGTGACTGTCAAGAAAAAATACCCACTTCCACTTATCGACGAGTTATTTGATCAACTGCAATGAGCCAAAGTGTATTCGAAACTCGACTTGAGGCAAGGGTATTATCAGTTGCGGATCAAGAAGGAAAATGTGCCTAAAACGGCTTTCAGGACAAGATATGGGCATTATGAATATGTGGTGATGCCTTTTGGACTAACTAATGCCCCTGCGGCTTTTATGGATTTGATGCATAGGGTGTTTCAACCCTACTTGGACCAATTTGTGGTGATCTTCATTGATGATATTTTGGTATACTCGAAATCGGAGGCAGAGCATGAGCAACATCTGCGGTTGGTACTGCAGAAACTTCGAGAGCATCAATTGTATGCAAAGTTTAGCAAGTGTGAATTTTGGCTGCAGCAAATTGCATTTTTGGGGCATATCATATCCCAAGAGGGAATAGCGGTGGATCCAGCAAAGATTGATGCAGTGATGTCCTGGAAGAAGCCGGAAAATGTTACAGAGGTTCGGAGTTTTCTTGGTCTAGCCGGCTATTATCGGAGATTCGTGAAAGATTTCTCTAAGATTGCAGGACCGCTTACAAAGCTCACTCAAAAGAAAACCAAATTCGTGTGGGATGATAAGTGTGAGAGTAGCTTTCAAGAATTGAAGAAAAGATTGACTACCGCACCTGTTCTTGCATTGCCTGAAGAGAGTCAAGGTTTTGAAATCTATAGCGATGCTTCGAAAGAAGGATTAGGTTGTGTGTTGATGCAAAATGGAAGAGTGATTGCATATGCCTCTAGGAAACCAAAGCCGTATGAAGTGAATTACCCGACGCATGATTTGGAGTTAGTGGCTATTGTGTTTGCACTCAAGAAATGGAGGCACTATTTGTGGGGTAACAAGTTTGAGGTATTTACTGATCATAAGAGCTTGAAATACTTGTTCTCTCAAAAGGAGTTGAATATGAGACAAAGGCGGTGGATGGAGCTTTTGGATGATTATAACTGCTTAATCAATTATGTGCTCGGTAAAACGAATGTAGTTGCAGATGCCTTAAGCAGAAAGGCAAGCATGGCAAAACTGGAAGTCAAGGTGCAGGAGTTGTTAGAGGAAGCATTTCTGTGGAAACCATAATTGACTCAGAAAGGGTTACTTTTTGCCACTACCCAAGTTCAATCGACTTTGTTGTCTGAGTTACGAGAGGCTCAATAGAAGGACCAACAATTTCAGAAGATTAAGGAAAGCAATGCAGATTTCAAGTTTCATGATGATGGTATTTGGAGGTTTAGGAACCGAATTTGTGTTCCCAATGACCCAGAGCTGAAAAAGAAGATTCTTGAGGAAGCCCATAATTCAAGATATACTATTCACCCCGGCGGAACAAAGATGTATCGGGATTTGAAGCAACACTATTGGTGGAATAACATGAAAAGATAAATTGCGGAGTTTGTAGCACGGTATTTGACTTACCCGAGAGTCAAAGCAGAACATCAACGACCCGCAGGTTTACTTCAGCCGTTGGAGATTCCTCAATGGAAATGGGAACATATAACTATGGATTTTGTTATGGACATGCCTAGATCACAAAAGGGTCATGACGCCGTTTGGGTCATAGTGGATAGATTGACTAAGTCGGCATGCGTTTTACTGATGATCAAAGAGGATAGTCCTGAGAAATTGGGAGACATGTATATGGCAGAGATCGTAAGATTGCACGAGATGCCTGTGAGTATTGTATCAGATAGGGATCCTCGTTTTACTTCCCGATTTTGGAAGAGATTGCAAGAAGCTTTGGGAACGAAGTTGAGTTTTAGCACGGCTTATTACCCTCAGACTGATGGACAATCAGAGAGAATTATTCAGATTTTGGAGGATATGCTGAGGGCGTGTGTTTTGGACTTCGGGAAAGGTTGGGAGAAATATCTATCTCTAGCGGAGTTCGCCTACAACAATAGTTATCAGGCCACTATCGGGATGGCCCCATTTGAGGCGCTGTATGGACGTAAGTGTCAATCCCCAATTTACTGGGATGAAGTAGGTGAGACGAAGACTTTTGACCCGACCCTTCTACCTGAGCTTGTGAAGACCGTTGATAATATCCACCTCATCCGGAAGCGGATGCTTACCGCCTAGAGCAGGCAAAAGAGTGATGCAGACCGACGGAGACGGAGTCTTGAGTTTGAGGTTGGCGACAAGGTGTTCTTGAAGATATCACCCCGGAGGGGACTGATTAGACATGGCAAAGGTGGAAAGTTGAGCCTGAGATTTGTACGACCATTCAAGATAATCGAGAAGGTTGGCAAGTTGGCGTATCGCCTAGTACTACCCCAGAACCTCTCCAATATTCACGACGTCTTTCATGTTTCGATGCTGCGGAAGTATCATCCTGACCCGTCGCATATCTTGGAGCCAGAGCCATTGCAGCTTCGGGAGAACCTGTCTTATGAGGAGAAGCCCATTCGGATCCTACACTAGCAGGATCGGGAGTTGCGCAACAGAACTATACCTATGGTGAAAGTGTTGTGGGATCATCATGGAGTCGAAGAAGCAACGTGGGCAAGGCGAGACCAGATGGAGCAACAGTATCCAACATTATTTCAAGGTAATATTGAATTTCGGGACAAAATTCTTTTAAGGAGGGAGGATGTGAGGCCCGACCCCGATTTAAGTGCGATACCTCGTTTTGTGTGCCCTAATCTAGATTTGCGTGCCTTGACCTAGGTTTAAGAATTGTGTTCATTCTATGTGCCATGCATTGAAATACGTGCATTCATTTAGGGTTGCGTGCATTTACTTGAAAAATGTGCATTCGTCTCGTAGTTCATGTCCTACCTCGTAGTGCATGCCCTAAACCTAGGAAAGCGTTCCTTCACTCTAATCAAGAAAACATCTTACACGGAGCACTAGACTATTAAACAATCCTACAAAATCCACTATCAATATTATAATCCTAATCCAACTCACTAGAAGACAAAAAATTCACCAAACACTAAACATTCTTCATTCTTTATTCCTTATTCCTTTTGCACTTTCAAGAAACAATTAAAATAATGCTCAAAGATGACAAAAAATTCAGATTTGGAGCTAGCATGGCCGACCACTTGCTTGCATTAAACTTGCCTTGCATGATTTTAAATTAAACTCAACATTCTATGACACAAAGGCATTAAAAAATTGCTCAAACCCTACCATTTGCACACCATTTTCGGCCACATCACTCTTGCCCATCCTAGGAATTTCAAATTGCACCTTGAAGACACAAAATGCTGAAATTTGGCTGCCCAAGGCCGACATGCTCCTCAAAATTGCAAAGGCCTTCATTTGTTTGTCATTTCTTCATTTCTCTTTCATTCTTTTCTCTCTCCCTTTCATTCTCCTCTCTCATTCTGGGCCTTGGCTGAGTTCCCTACCTCCATATCTTATCTTCTTCACACCATAGCTAAACAAAGCAAGCCACAAGCAAAGGACCTCAACCGAGCTAGCTAGGAAGTGAAAATCACACATGCATGTACATTGAAGACTTCTATTCGGCCTATGTAACACCCTGATCCCTCTCGAGACCGGGAGTTCTATCAATCGATCTAATCACAACCCAAACCAAACCCGGGCATAAATTTTCAGGAAAAACGGACGGAGTCTCCCCTGTTTCTAGGCGAAATGTAAAACCTGCAACAGCATATAAGTGGACCAACACCGAGTCCAACCATACAAACACCTCAAGGCCATCCGAGCCTTAGTTCTCAACAATTAAACTCAACAAATATACATACATTTCCAATTTAAAAGCTAACCTATCTCTTTTCATCTTTTACAAGAACATTCAAGCTTGACATTTAATCCATACTAATCTACTGCACAAAATATACTATCATACCATTCTCACTCTTTTCTTTTAGACAATTACAAACATGCATCGAGGTTAACTATACTACTGAATACATAACTAACTTATCAATCTACCTCAACTACTTAGCTAGATTAAATTACATTTCTTTTAACAATAAATACATACAACATATGAACATACATCTTTACATCTTTGACAGCTCAAGCCACAAAGCACGCAAGACAACTCTTCAGGCCCGAACTAACACATAATCACGAACTTTCCAGCTAACATGGCATTTCCTGAAATGTGGTGGTGAGGAGTGAGTATACACAACACGTACACTCAGTGAGGGTGAGACAGATATCGAGTTGGAGAGAAAGAAGATCGTGCAATGCAAATAAACACAGTTAAGCAATAAAGACAATAAGGAAACATTCAATACAAACAACAATACTACAAACAATCAAGAAAGCATTAACACAGCCCTTTAAAGCTATACCACACTCTGAAGGCTGTGGTTCACTCATACGAGTAATGTACCATTTCACGAGCGATACATCAATATCGAGCTTGATGTTGACAACGATGACAATAAGCGCGCAACCACCTTATAACACCAGTTTGGAATACCTCGGGAGTAACCATCAATTCTACGACCCAAATCTCCCTGGGAGGCAACCCAAGCTAGAAAGGGAATAGCAGCGGAGCTAGAGCAACCAACACTGGCAACCCGAGGCTACCCAGAGAGGCCCATCACTCATGCGCGAGACACTATGCAATGCAAGACTCGATACAAGGCAATAAACGAGCGATAGCACAACAATACAAACTAGTGACAACAAACGAGATAACAAGCAATCACAATCAATACTAGCATTCAACTAACTTTTCAAGCATAACAAGCAATAGTAAGCAACAACAACAACAATTAAACAAGTAACGACAGTTCAAACACGAAAACAACAAATATCACTATTCAACCCCAACTTCCAAGGACAATTACGAGCAAACGAGCTACGGAATTAGGAAACCAATTTCACTACATTCACTCAGGTACTACAAGGCACGTTTCTATGTCACTAAACTTCACTTTCTCACCCGAGACCCGAAAGTCCACCTACCGCGTTTGAACTACAGCTATGCTAACCGGTCATTCAATCAACGCCACAACAGCGCCAAAAGTGCTTCCATGCCCTCAATTACGAAACCCCCAACTCAATTCGAGCACGGTCAACTTTTGGTCAAACGGCCCCTTTACGTTTCTTCGTCTAATTTCCAATTTTAACAAAAGTCGATCCGTTTTTATTTCACATTTTAGCTTTCTATCACTAATGGCACCTATCCAAATCAAACAATCGCAATTCGCATCGAAATCTGAAATTCTAGGGTTTACTATTCATAATTCACTATTCATGTTCTTCCCCAATTTCAATTACGCAGTTTCAATCGTAAAAATTGCTAAATAACTAACAAGCAATGCTCTACGAACCCTAAGCAAGCTATTTCAAGCAATAATAGGCATTATAACGCGATAAATATCAAATCTGAAAAATTGACTCAAAAATCAAATTCAGATTATAACGCACAAAAGCATGAAAACCCTCACAGAGATTGAAGACCAAGACCCGCAAGGACCCAAGCCACGACCCCCGAGCAGTTCCACGCACGATTGTAGAAGAAAAATGCAAGAAAATTCTTTTCTTTTCCTCTTGAAATGCTTCGGCCATGGGGGGGGGGGGGGGGGACATAGGAGGCATTTTGCAAATTGTTTTTTTTTTATTTTAGCCTTGTTTTATTATTATTAGGTGACAAAGGGCATTTTGGTCTTTTGTAAAATCAAACTTTAGTTAAAAATAATCGAATAAGCTTATTTTGATGCCATTAAATCTAATTCAAGTTAAAACAATGCAATTAAATGAAAAACAACTAAAACTAGTTAAATTAAGCTAAAAACATTTTTCACTAAATCCGAAAAATATTTCTCTAACTCTTATTTTTGAAATTCTACGATCGAACGGTCACTAATCGATCGCTAATAAAGTGATGAACAATAATATAAAACTCTAATTCTTTGAAAAGTAGAATAGTAGAATAGTTTAATATTAACTCCGACTCGGAGTTACTTTTCTCATTTAATTGAAAACTGAGTAATTTAATGCAAGAAAATTAAAACCGATTTTTAAAATAATCAAACTATTCAAAGTAATCAATATTCATTTAAAATCAATTAATTTAACTATTCCTAGAATATTTTAAAGAATTATGAAGTTAACGTTAAGTTACAAATGAACAAATAAATATAAACATGTAATCAAGTGAAATTAAATATTAACATTTGAGATGATACTTAATTAATCACAAGAGAATAAATTCAATTACTACAATTATTAGAAATAGGTAACAATCTTTTAATCAATTAATATAAATCCTTTTCGAATTCTTCTAAAAGAAATAGAAAAACAGTGATAATTAGATGATTTAACTAATGAAACATTTAATCAAATGCAGTCAAGTGCTATTAAATGCATGCCGGGTTCGAGTTATCACATCCTTCCCCCCTTAAAACAATTGCGTCCTCGCAATTCTTCTTCCAATAGGACTCTGCATCATCTAAAATCCAACTCTGATAAATCTTCATCGATTGCTGAGCAAGATAATATATAAGAATGCTCGTAGGAAATCCCGAATAGAAATTCCAATCAAGAATGCCTAGGAAATACCAACTAAAGACTGAAGCAAAGATACTGTAGATATCATCAATACCACATACTAATGGCAGGAAGAGTACCGAAGGAATACCCTATTTAAGAATCTTCAATAGAAGTCTAACAAGTACCAAATAAGAAAGTTAAGAGATAGCCAGAGTAGATGCACGTCATGCAGTATTGACTACCGTAAATAGACCCAGCTGAAAGTTCTGTAAAGGAATATAGAGAAGAATACCAAAGGCCTACCTCTAAATGAAATCTTCCAATCACGGAGTTCCTACCGCAACATCTTAGTCAAACAGCAAGTATAGATTTCCCCTGAGTGGAAAGGCCGAAGGAGAAGCCGTAAACAGTACAAGATAATATGTCCAAGCAGAATTCCAAGTGTAGGATCTCCCAATAAATGCCAATAAGGAAAATACTAGTAAAATGCCCGATAAGAATTCCAAAGAATACCGTAAGTAATATGAGATAATGAGTCTGATAGGGATTCCAGTTACCAAACCAACTGAGGGATGCCAAAGAAAATACCCGAACAATGCTCCAGTAAGAAAGTACCAAGAATTGCCCAATAAGTAATACTAAATAAATGACCACTAAGAATCCTAGAGAATGCCATTGAAGAATTTCCAATAAGGAATACTAGTAACACTCCAATAAAGACCGAGACACATATACCATAGATAATACCATGCAGTAAGTCCAACTGAAAACCCAATAGCCAAGTCTACCAAGAAGTGCCAATAGAAGTCTCCAAAGAATACCCAATAAGAAACCCAAGAATGCTACCAAGAGCCATCATACAGAAACCCCAAAGAAAATTATCTTTTTATGATTGCCATTCACAAATAAGAGTCTTAGAACTGTGCCAACAACTGAGCTCCATAAACAAACACCAACTCCCAAATAAGGCTAGTCAAATGCCATTCATTTCCTGCCAAGCCATATACCTTGAAAAGCCAACGGTGAACCACTTTCTTTAGGGGAGGAAGAGGACTTACTTACCATTTCAATAGGACATGTATGAATGCCAATATATCACAGTTATACATATGCCTTAAGCTTTTATGCAAGCAAGTTTACAAAATAGTTTATTCAACAAGGTCACTCAAGCATAACAATCAAGTCAAGCACAGCATAATCAATTCAAATCACGGCATAACTAATTCAAGACATTTCAGTACACACATTACAAGCAATACTTTAAGCAAATAACAATCCACGAGGTCGATTCGATAGGTCAATTCAATGCACAACTAGACACTTTACTTCACTTAGCACACAATTAACACATAACACATAACTATATCACATAGGAGCACACATTCATATCAAGACACACAATCTCACATACAAGCATACACTTTCAAGACACACTTAACAAGCACACATTCAAGGGTCACTACCCACCAGACCAAGGACCTTTTCCCGGCTTATGAGCTAGACAAGCTCTGATACCACCTGTAACACCCCGATCCCTCTCGAGACCGGGAGTTCTATCAATCGATCTAATCACAACCCAAACCAAACCCGGGCATAAATTTTTAGGGAAAACGGACGGAGTCTCCCCTGTTTCTAGGCGAAATGTAAAACCTGCAACAACATATAAGTGGACCAACACCGAGTCCAACCATACAAACACCTCAAGGCCATCCGAGCCTTAGTTCTCAACAATTAAACTCAGCAAGTATACATACATTTCCAATTTAAAAGCTAACCTATCTCTTTTCATCTTTTACAAGAACATTCAAGCTTGACATTTAATCCATACTAATCTACTGCACAAAATATACTATCATACCATTCTCACTCTTTTCTTTTAGACAATTACAAACATGCATCGAGGTTAACTATACTACTGAATACATAACTAACTTATCAATCTACCTCAACTACTTAGCTAGATTAAATTACATTTCTTTTAACAATAAATACATACAACATATGAACATACATCTTTACATCTTTGACAGCTCAAGCCACAAAGCACGCAAGACAACTCTTCAGGCCCGAACTAACACATAATCACGAACTTTCCAGCTAACATGGCATTTCCTGAAATGTGGTGGTGAGGAGTGAGTATACACAACACGTATACTTAGTGAGGGCGAGACAGATATCGAGTTGGACAGAAAGAAGATCGTGCAATGCAAATAAACACAGTTAAGCAATAAAGACAATAAGGAAACATTCAATACAAACAATAATACTATAAACAATCAAGAAAGCATTAACACAACCCTTTAAAGCTATACCACACTCTGAAGGCTGTGGTTCACTCATACGAGCAATATACCATTTCACGAGCGATACATCAATCTCGAGCTTGATGTTGACAACGATGACAATAAGCGCGCAACCACCTTATAACACCAGTTTGGAATACCCCGGGAGTAACCATCAATTCTACGACCCAAATCTCCCTGGGAGGCAACCCAAGCTAGAAAGGGAATAGCAGCGGAGCTAGAGCAACCAACACTGGCAACCCGAGGCTACCCAGAGAGGCCCATCACTCACGCGCGAGACACTATGCAATGCAAGACTCGATACAAGGCAATAAACGAGCGATAGCACAACAATACAAACTAGTGACAACAAACGAGATAACAAACAATCACAATCAATACTAGCATTCAACTAACTTTTCAAGCATAACAAGCAATAATAAGCAACAACAACAACAATTAAACAAGTAACGGCAGTTCAAACACGAAAACAACAAATATCACTATTCAATCCCAACTTCCAAGGATAATTACGAGCAAACGAGCTACGGAATTAGGAAACCAATTTCACTACATTCACTCAAGTACTACAAGGCACGTTTCTATGTCACTAAACTTCACTTTCTCACCCGAGACCCGAAAGTCCACCTACCGCGTTTGAACTACAGCTATGCTAACCGGTCATTCAATCAACGCCACAACAGCGCCAAAAGTGCTTCCATGCCCTCAATTACGAAACCCCCAACTCAATTCGAGCACGGTCAACTTTTGGTCAAACGGCCCCTTTACGTTTCTTCGTCTAATTTTCAATTTTAACAAAAGTCGATCCGTTTTTATTTCACATTTTAGCTTTCTATCACTAATGGCACCTATCCAAATCAAACAATCGCAATTCGGATCGAAATCCGAAATTCTAGGATTTACTATTCATAATTCACTATTCATGTTCTTCCCCAATTTCAATTACACAGTTTCAACCATAAAAATTGCTAAATAACTAACAAGCAATGCTCTACGAATCCTAAGCAAGTTATTTCAAGCAATAACAGGCATTATAACGCGATAAATATCAAATTTGAAAAATTGACTCAAAAATCAAATTCAGATTATAATGCACAAAAGCGTGAAAACCCTCACAGAGATTGAAGACCAAGACCCGCAAGGACCCGAGCCACGACCCCCGAGCAGTTCCACGCACGATTGTAGAAGAAAAATGCAAGAAAATTCTTTTCTTTTCCTCTTGAAATGCTTCGGCCATAGGGGGGGGACATATGAGGCATTTTGCAAATTGTTTTTTTTTTATTTTAGCCTTGTTTTATTATTTATTAGGTGACAAAGGGCATTTTGGTCTTTTGTAAAATCAAACTTTAGTTAAAAATAATCGAATAAGCTTATTTTGATGCCATTAAATCTAATTCAAGTTAAAACAATGCAATTAAATGAAAAACAACTAAAACTAGTTAAATTAAGCTAAAAACATTTTTCACTAAATTCGAAAAATATTTCTCTAACTCTTATTTTTGAAATTCTACGATCGAACGGTCACTAATCGATCGCTAATAAAGTGATGAACAATAATATAAAACTCTAATTCTTTGAAAAGTAGAATAGTAGATTAGTTTAAAATTAACTCCGGCTTGGAGTTACTTTTCTCATTTAATTGAAAACCGAGTAATTTAATGCAAGAAAATTAAAATCGATTTTTAAAATAATCAAAATAGTCAAAGTAATCAATATTCATTTAAAATCAATTTAACTATTCCTAGAATATTTTAAAGAATTATGAAGTTAACATTAAGTTACAAATGAACAAATAAATATAAACATGTAATCAAGTGAAATTAAATATTAACATTTGAGATGAGAGTTAATTAATCACAAGAGAATAAATTCAATTACTACAATTATTAGAAATAGGTAATAATCTTTTAATCAATTAATATAAATCCTTTTCGAATTCTTCTAAAAGAAATAGCAAAACAGTGATAATTAGATGATTTAACTAATGAAACATTTAATCAAATGCAGTCAAGTGCTATTAAATACATGCCGGGTTCGAGTTATCACAGCCTAGGTAAGCTTCTTGGCTTCCATTTCTTTTCTTCTTATTCTAACCTCATGCATGTGCTAAGATATTGATCACTAAGCTAGGAAAAATAGAGAAAAGCTAGTTGGAACCTCGGCTAGGCAAAGGAGAAGAAGAAAAGTTTGCTTCAACAAGCTTTTGTGCATCTTTGTGGTTGATTGCTAAGGTGAGGGTTAAAACCATTTGAAAACTCTCCAAAAATTCACATGCATGCTCATAAATGTATGTCTTTGCTTCTGTACTTGAGTTATATGGTCGTTCGTAAGCTTAAACAACCATGTATGGCAAGATCTTGGCTTGAAAGTGATGCTAGGTGAAGTCGGATTGTTATCAGCTCTCTGATCAGTCTGTTTCGAGGTAATTTTAGCTAGGTAAATGATTTTTAAAATACAAGAGCATTGGTAGGTGACTAGTTTGGACAGTTTTGAACATTTTTTCCAGAAATAGGACGAAGCTAATTTTGACTCTAAGGTCCTCAAAATGGAAAATCTTTAAAATGTGTCCAAATCTGGAAATCTGGAAAAATGAAGCAGGTTTTGGCAGATGCACTAACCTTGTGGAATGAACCTTATTTGACTTAGTAAATGAGGTCCAAAATGCATGAAATTTGGTGTGCTGCTATATTTCTCAGTTCTGGACAATTTTGTCAGAAATGGACTAAGGCTAAAACTGACCCTAAGGACCTCAAAAACGTCAATTTCTGAAACGTGTGCAAATCTGGACAGTTTTGTGCTATTCCACTGTTTCGGCTATATGTAATGATCCCGAACTCCAATTGATGCAAGGTTTGTTTCTGATTTTAGTTAACTTCTTAAGATTTAATTTTAAATCTTATTCACTGGATTTAGAGATTGTTTGATTATCCTATTAATTGTGAGAAAACAGCCTACTGCAGTAAGGGTTTCACTTAGTCATATGCTTGGAAAATTGTTGTAACCTCTCTTGTGGTACTAATTGCTTGGAATTGTGGTGTTGTGATGTTGTGTGGACTGTTTTGAGTACTTGAGGATGTTTTAATTGAATGATGCATGACTTGAGAATGATCTTGAGTTGACTTAGGGTTTAATCACACGGTTAAGCATGAAACGGAAACCCTAATAACTAGGTAGTCTTGCTAAGTGTTGATCATTTGGATATTGTGTGGAAATTATATGCTTAGTGGGCTGCCCGTAAATGTCTTATAACTTCAAATGTGATTTTGACCATTGCATGTTGACAAATAAGCTTTTCTTGCACCCGAACCCATGATTGATGTCATTGCATGTTGAATAATCTTATCACTTGATCATGTGGGTTTCTTAATGAGTTATATGGCCTGTTTTACATGTGTTACATGGCTGCCTGTTTAATTTTCATATAACTCTATATGCCTTTCAAGTGAAATTTCATGTCTTATTGTGCCCTGCTTGTTTACCTGTCAATGTGCAATCTTATGATTGTCCGGAGGCAACCTACTTTGTTGTCCTCCTACTGTGATATATTACCTATCATGAATGTGCATTGCATACAAGGTTGCAACCTTTCCTGTTGGCATGGTAGCGATCACGCACACCGAGCGGCATCGGGCTTGCCGGTGCACCCGTGACTAATATGGTCCCATTCCCTCTCTCGCTTGGGGGCTAGACTTCCTCGGAGAGTTGGGTCGTAGGATTTCGGGGTACATCCGGAGTACACCCACCTGGCGTGTTTGGGGGATGATTTGAAGTCGGCCGCAACAACTGATCCTGGAACTGATCTGAGAGCAAAAGCTCACTGTATCCTTTTTGCTATGTGTATAAGTACTCTCGCTTGGTTCCTAGAGAACCTCGGGGAGGAAAGACCGATATTTATGTTTCTGTACTTATATTTTGTTGTATTCATGCTTGCAAAAGGATTTTCATAAGTTGAACCAGAAAATGAGTTTCAAAACTTATTTCTCATTCCCCCTCGCTGAGTTCATAAGGACTCATTCTCTTTTATCATCTCAGGTGAAGAAGACCCAGAATAGGTACCCGAGGATGGTGTGCCTAATGATGAATCCCTTGAGTGATTGCTTGCCATTGTTTGTTTTGCTTGAATGTGACTACTTGTGAACTTTATGTTATTGAAGACTATTTCCTTTTATGTTGCTCGATGTTGTGATGTAAAAGACCCCCGTTGTAATTTGGGGTCTAATTTTGGTTTGTATTTATGTTAAGTAGACTGATGCTAGACATGACACTACTATGATCATTTTTGCTTTTATTATCGCTAGTATCTATCATAGCTTATGATGCTTTAGTTAAGGAATAAGTAAATGAACTTATCCAATCTTAACAGGTACTCGCTATTAAGCTAAGATCAACATGTATATTTTGAAACGAGGACAAACAAACGAATGAGACATAGTATTATGCTAGGTTATAAATCAAACAAGATATCAAGATAACCAATAGGCATTTCAATTGACAATAAATAGCAATCTTAGTTGGAAATGAACTTGAGATAGTAAACTTTGAGGCGTTTAGAGAATTAGGCCAAACCAAAGAGCCAATTACAGCCGTTATGCTGCCGGTTTTCTGGAAAATTTTGGAGTCTAGGATAAAACATTAAGTGCTAAACCTCCTTGAACGATTAAGTACGTGAAAGGACTTGAATGTTTAGATCACACCTTAGTCTAACCATCACAGGCCGGGTTGGGGCGTGACACTTTGAATTGTGGTCGTTGAATAGAGGGGTGAATCTTGTAGTGATAGTTAAATGAGTCGTTGACTACTTTTGAAGTTCTATTAGATTATATTGTGATTATAATTCTTATGTTGACACAGTCTTGAAGTTATTTTGTGTAACAAGCTACTTGGATTAGTATGGTAAGTATCTTATGAGCTAGATCATTTCGGTACCCATTTATAGTCCTAGAATTGTTGTTGTACGACCGGTAACCTAGTAGAGAATTGATCTCACTTACATGGCTATGAACCTAGCTTAGTAACATTAATGTTGAAGATATATTGGCGGGCATTAAGTGTTCAAATGAATGACTAGTTCGCTAAGTGAGCAGGACCATTGTCTCCTAAAGTATGACATAACATTGGGTTTAGGTGAGTGAAATTTATTTGAGATTGAAACTATGTGCCTTAGGAGCCTTGGTTAAGATTAAAGGAAATTCTGAAGCCTTGTGACTTGAAAATAGAGATTTGAATAAGGAAATAATTGTGGATCACAAGCTGATGAAGCTTACTTGAAAAGTTGAACTAGTGCCACATGATTAGTTTACCCATGCAATTTCAATGACAATTTGTTCGTGGTACGTAATAAACCTTAGAGTTTGAGTTAACGAATCTCAACGGTCTTTCTCGTTGATTACGAGCGTGAAGGCTAACAAAGCCGGGAAAGGAGGTTAGTGAATAGGAGCCTGTAATCAGGAGACTAGTCGTTAGAAGATTTGCTAATATAATGTACCTGCGAGATAAGAAGGGCTATGATACCAGCGATAGATGACGATTTGAGATAGATTAGTTGTTTGGTGAGTTCTTCCTGAAAATAGAGTCGTATTGTGGAAATGACCCATAACATGTGTATGTCCTAGGTGTTAACAATTTTGAAGCTAGTTGATAGAATATGTAAATCTGATATAGACCTATCATCTTGAAATTAGTGTATGTGACCATAAGATCGCGGTATTATTGTGATAATCCTTTTGAAGTATGGATGCGAGATTGATACAACATGAGTCATGATTTTGGAGTTATGGTTATATTGTTAGAACACCGATGCAGCTTTGATGACTATGTTTGGAGATTCTAACCTTAGTTAATGAACTCAACCTTAAGATCAACTGGAGAAAAGAGAGTTGTTCAAAGGAACAAACTGCAAATGTAGGGGTCATACCGAATTAAATGATTGGAGAAAGCTAGGAAGTGAATTCGTTGTGGTAAGAGAGATCACAAAGCAAGGGACGAACCGAAGTAGGAAGAAAAACAAGGGTCAGAATCCGTCTAAATGACCTCAATAGGCAAGAATGAATTTCGGGACGAAATTCTTTTAAGGAGGGGAGGATGTGAGGCCCGACCCCGAATAACGTGTGTTACCTCAATTTACGTGCCTTAGACCTAGAATTATATGGTTGATCTTGGATTGTGTGCCCTGTCTTGGTTTTCGTGCATGCTTCGCCATACGTGCCTTGACTTAGAATTGTGTGCCCTAATTCTCAATGTATTGCATACCTAGATATACGTGTCCTGACCTTGAATTACGTGCGAGACCTCGATTTGCGTGCGATACCTCGTTTCGTGTGCCCTGACCTAGAT
The DNA here is from genome assembly GCA_037974665.1 of Ehretia macrophylla. NCBI lineage: Eukaryota > Viridiplantae > Streptophyta > Magnoliopsida > Boraginales > Ehretiaceae > Ehretia > Ehretia macrophylla. The sequence continues at coordinate 39,327,010 of CM075773.1, read as the reverse complement.
TTGCGTGGCTTGACCTAGATTTGCATGGCTTGACCTAGGTTTAAGAATTGTATTCGTTTTGTGTGCCTTGCATTGAATTACGTGCATTCATTTAGGGTTGCGTGCATTTACTTGGAAAATGTGCATTCGTCTCGTAGTTCGTGTCTACCCGTGATTCGTGCCCCGTATTGATTTTGGTGCGTGCCTCGTAGTGCGTATCCTAAACCTCGAACTGTGTGCCTACACGCTAAGCAAGAAAGAATCCTACACAATCCACTAACCAATATTATATTCCTAATTCAAATTCTCTACAAACTCCACTAATAATAAAATAATACTAAACTATTCCTACATTTCCCACTATCTATTATTCTATTCATAATTCAACTCATCAACAAACATTCCTATATTTTATTCTATCTAGATTCCCTAAATTCCCAACATTCCAATGACAATTCTATGACACAAATGCATAAAAATTAACCCAAAACCCTACCCAATGCACCCAAAATCTCAACACATGCATATGCCCATGCTAGGATGATTCCAATTGTGCTTCTTGGAGACACAAATCTGATTTTTGCATGCCTAAGGCCAACATTTGCATCAACAATAGCAAAAGCTTCTATTTTCTCTCATTTCTCTCACTCTCCTCACATTTCTCTCTCTCCCTCTCATTCTTCTCTCTCAATCTCGGTTTTGGCTGAGTTCATACACCCCATAGCTCATCTTCATCATTCCATGGTTCATCAAGGCAAGCTAGAAGCTAAGAAACTCGATTAAACAAGCTAGGATGCAAGAAACACACATGCAAGCTCTTTGAACTTCCATTTCGGTTTAAGTGAGTTTCCTAGCTTCCATTTCGGTTTAGGTGAGTTTCCTCGCTTCTATTTCTTGTCTTCTTGTTCTAACCTCATGCACCTACTAAGAACTTTGTCACTAAGCTAGGAAAATTGAGAAAAAATGGGTGGAGTCTTGGCTAGGCAAGGAAAAGAACAAATATTGTGCTTCATCAAAGTCTTGTGCATCTTCTTGTTGTTTCGCTAAGGTGAGGGCTAAAACCTTTTGAAAATCCTTCAAAAATCCACATGCATGCTCTTAAATGTATGTCTTTGCTTCTGTACTTGAGTTATTGTGTGTTCATAAGCTTTTACAACCATGCATGGCAAGATTTTGGCTTGAAGATGATGATAGATGAAATCGGGTTTGGTGACAGCTCTCTATCTTGTTGTTTCAAGGTGAGTTTGGCTAGGAAAATGATGTTAAAAATGCATGAAAATTAAAAGGTAACTAGTTTTGCCAGTTTTGAACATTTTTTGCAGAAATAGGCCAAAGCTAATTTTGACTCTAAGGTCCTCAAAATGGCAAATCATTAAAATGTGTCCAAATCTGGAAGTCTGGAAAAATGAATCAGGTTTTGGCAAATGCACTGACCTTGTGGAACGAACCAGTTTTGACTTAATAAATGATATCCAAAATGCATGAAATTTGGTTTTCTGCTAGATGTTTCAGTTCTGGACACTTTTGTCAGAAATGGACTAAGGCTAAATCTGACCCTAAGGACCTCAAAAATGACAATTATCGAAATATGTGCAAATCTGGACAGTTTTGTGCAATCCCACTGTTTTGGCTATAACTATTGATCTCGAACTTCAAATGATGCAAGGTTTATTTATGATTTTATTTCACTTCTTAAGATTTAATTTGACATCTTATTCACTGGAATTGGAGATTGTTTGATTGTCTTAATAATTGTGAGAAAACAGCCTATTGCAGTGAGGGTTTCATTTAGTTATATGCTTAGAAAATTTGTTGTAACTTCTCTTGTGGTATTAGTTGCTTGGGATTGTGGCATTGAGATGTTGTGTGGACTGTTTTGAGTCCTTGGGGATGTTGAATTAATTGATGCATGGCTTGAGATTGATTTCGAGTTGACTTGGGGCTTAATTGCACGGGTAAACACGAAATGGAAACCCTAGTGACTAGGCAAACTTGCTAAGTGTTGATCCTTTGAATATTGAGTGTAATTATATGTTTAGTAGGCTCCCCGTAGTTGCCTTATAGCCCTAAATGTGATTTTGATTCGTTGCATGTAGACAAATAGGCATTTCTTGCATCCGAACCACGTAGATTGTTGTTGCATGTTGAATAACCTTATTATTTGATTACGTGGACGTTGAAATGAGTTATATGACCTGATTTACGTGTGTTACATGGCTGCCCGTTTAATGTTCATATAACTCCATATGCTTTTCAAGTGAAATTACTTGTCTATTCGTGCCTCGCTTGTTTACTTGTCAATGTGCAATCTTATGACTGTCCGGAGGCAACCTACTTTGTTGTCCTCCTAATGTGATATATTAAATGTCATAAATGTGCATTGCATATAAGGTCGCAACCTTTCATTCTGGCGTGGTAGCGTTCACACACACTGGGCGGCATCGGGCTTGCCAGTGCAACCGTGACTACCATTGTCCAATTCCCTCTCTCGCTTGGGGGCTAGACTTCCTCGGAGAGTTAGGTCGTAGGATTTCGGGGTACATCCGGAGTACACCCACTTGGCATGTTAAGGGGATGATTTGAAGTCGGTCGCAACAATTGAGAGCAAAAGCTCACCGTATCCTTTTTACTATGTGTATAAGTACTCTCGCTTGGTTCCTAGAGGACCTCGGGGAGGAAAGACGGGTAATTGTGTTCCTTTACCTTTGTATTATTGTTCTGTACTTAATTGTGTTATATTCATGATTGCAAAAGGATTTTCATAAGTTGAACCGGAAAATGAGTTTCAAAACTTATTTCTCGTTCCCCCTCGCTGAGTTCATAAGGATTTTCATAAGTTGAACCCGAAGTAAATGTGTTTGTTGATGATTCCTTGGAGTGACTACGTGCTTTGTGCTTTGCCTGAAAGTGGTTGCTATATGGATATTTTGTTTGATTGCAAACTATTCATTTTATTGATGTAAATGACCCCGTTGTAATTTGGGTCTAATTTTGGCTTGTACTGATTGTAGCCGGACGAACTATTTATTTGGTTATTTACTTTCGTCATTTAATTAGTAGTTATCGTAGGCGTTTGAACCGCAAGGTGAAGAAGTAAATAATGTAACTCTACTTAATCTCACCTAGTGATCATGCACAAGCTAAAGGATAATAGGTATTTGCATGATAGGAAATTGACAAATAAACAGGACATAGTTATCATGTTAGGCTTATTAACAAAACGAGACTTTCAAGATAAACTAGTAGGCAAATCGGTTGGTGACAAAATAGGAGTCCTTAATGGAATTGGATTAATGATTGGAATAATTGAGGTGTTTAGAAATTAGGTCAACTAAGGAGCCAATTACAGCCATTATGCTGCCGGTTTTATAGAAAATTTTGGAGTTCTAGGTTAACGTTAAGCGTTAAACCTTAATGAACGATTAAGTACGTGAAATGATATGAACGTTTAGATTACACCCTAGTCTAACCTCTATAGGTCGAGTTGGGGCTTGACAAAGACAACTTCGATTCACGTAGAGGCTGGGCCCGCAAATCGAGGGCGTGGGGCTTAGAACCAGGTCTCCGTCGCTCCGGTGCCCATAACTTTTGATCCGTAAGGAGTTACGCGGCGCACAGCATACCGTTGGAAAGCTCTCCGAGAGCTCTACGACGGGGCAGAAGCCTGCTCGGCTACGCCTATTTTCGGAGCCCAAAATCGAACGTTTTCATCAATTTCTGGACACTTTTCTTCTTTTGCATTGTTTTTTCGTCTCGGATCGTACGTCGTGAGCTGCGAAAAGAACAACAACCTAATCCATCACATTTCTATTACCGAATCCCACGACACCTTGGGCAAGACAACTTCGCTTCACATAGAGGCTGGGCCCGCAAACCGAGGGCGTGGGGCTTAGGACCAGGTCTCCGTCGCTCCGGTGCCCATAACTTTTGATCCGTAAGGAGTTATGCGTCGCACAGCATACCGTTGGAAAGCTCTCCGAGAGCTCTACGACGAGGCAGAAGCCTGCTTGGCTGCGCTTGTTTTCAGAGCCCAAAATCGAACGTTTTCATAAGTTTCTGGACACTTTTATTCTATTGCGCTATTTTTTCGTCACAGATCGTACGTCGTGATCCGCAAAAAGGACGACAACCTAATCCATCACATTTGTATTACCGAATTACACGCCACCTTGGGCAAGACAACTTCGCTTCACGTAGAGGCTGGGCCCACAAATCGAGGGCGTGGGGCTTAGGACCAGGTCTCCGTCGCTCGGGTGACCATAACTTTTGATCCGTAAGGAGTTACGCGGCGCACAGCATACCGTTGGAAAGCTCTCCGAGAGCTCTACGACGGAGGCAGTAAGCTTGCTAGGCTGCGCCTGTTTTCGGAGCCCAAAATCGAACATTTTCTTCAGTTTCTGGACACTTTTCTTCTTTTGCGTTGTTTTTCCGTCTCGAATCCTACGTCGTGAGCCGCGAAAAGGATGACAACCTAATCCATCACATTTCTATTACTGAATCCCACGCCACCTTGGGCAAGACAACTTCGCTTCACGTAGAGGTTGGGCCCGCAAACCGAGGGCGGGGGGCTTAGGACTAGGTTTCTATCACTCCGGTACCCATAAATTTTGATCCGTAAGGAGTTACGCAGCGCATAGCATACCGTTGGAAAGCTCTCCGAGAGCTCTACAACGGGGGCAACAAGCTTGGTTGGTTGCACCTATTTTTGGAGCCCAAAATCCAACGTTTTCATCAGTTTCTGGACACTTTTCTTCTTTGCGCTGTTTTTCCATCTCGGATCGTATGTCGTGAGCCGTAAAAAGAACAACAACCTAATCCATAACATTTCTATTACCGAATCCCCCGGCACCTTGGGCAAGACAACTTATCTTCACATAGAGGCTGGGCCCGCAAACCGAGGGTGTGGGGTTTAGGACCAGGTCTCCGTCGCTCCGGTGCACATAACTTTTGATCCGTAAGGAGTTATCCGTCGCACAGCATACCGTTGGAAAGCTCTCCGAGAGCTCTACGATGAGGCAGAAGCTTGCTCGGCTGCGCCTGTTTTCAGAGCCCAAAATCGAACGTTTTCATCAATTTTTGGACACTTTTATTCTATTGCGCTGTTTTTCCGTCATAGATCGTACCTCGTGAGCCGCGAAAAAGACGACAACCTAATCCATCACATTTGTATTACCGAATTACACGCCACCTTGGGCAAGACAACTATGCTTCACGTAGAGGCTGGGCCCGCAAACCGAGGGCGTAGGGCTTAGGACCAGGTCTCCGTCGCTCGGGTGACCATAACTTTTGATCCGTAAGGAGTTACGCGGCGCATAGCATACCGTTGGAAAGCTCTCTGAGAGCTCTACGATGGGGGCAACAAGCCTGCTAGGCTGTGCCTTTTTTCGGAGCCCAAAATCGAACATTTTCATCAGTTTCTGGACACTTTTCTTCTTTTGCGTTGTTTTTCCGTCCCGAATCGTACATCGTGAGCCGCGAAAAGGGAGACAACCTAATTCATCACATTTCTATTACTGAATCCCACGCCACCTTGGGCAAGACAACTTCACTTCGCGTAGAGGCTAGGCCCGCAAACCGAGGGCGTGGGGCTTAGGACCAGGTCTCCATCGCTCGGGTGCCCATAACTTTTGATCCGTAAGGAGTTACGCGGCGCACATCATACCGTTAGAAAGCTCTCCGAGAGTTCTACGACTGGGGCAATAAGCTTGCTAGGCAACGCTTGTTTTCGGAGCCCAAAATCGAACGTTTTCAATAGATCCTGGACACTTTTCTTCTTTTGCGCTGTTTTTCCGTCCCGGATCGTACGTCGTGGGTCACGAAAAGGACGAGAACCTAATCCATCACATTTCTATTACCGATTTACACCAGACCTTGGGCAAGACAACTTCACTTCACGTAGAGGCTGGGCCCACAAACCGAGGGCGTAGGGCTTAGGACCAGGTCTCCGTCACTCCGGTGCCCATAACTTTTGATCCGTAAGGAGTTACGCGGTGCCTAGCATACCGTTGGAAAGCTCTCCGAGAGCTCTAGGGGCAGTAAGCCTGCAAGGCTCCGCCTATTTTCAGACCACAAAATCGAACGTTTTCATTAGTTTCTAGACACTGTTCTTCTTTTGCGCTGTTTTTCCGTCTCGGATCGTACGTCGTGAGCCGCGAAAAGGATGCAACCTAATCCATCACATTTCTATTACCGAATCCCCAGTCACCATGTGCAAAACAATGTCGCTTCATGTAGAGGCTAGGCCCGCAAACCGAGGGCATAGGGATTAGAACCAGGTCTCCGTCGCTCCGGTGCCCATAACTTTTGATCCGTAAGGAGTTAAGCGGCGCACAACATACCGTTGGAAAGCTCTCCGAGAGCTCTACGACGGGTGTAGCAAGCCTGCTTGGCTGCGCCTATTTTCGGAGCCCAAAATTGAACATTGTCATCAGTTTCTGAACACTTTTCTTCTTTTGCGCTGTTTTTCCATCCCGGATCGTACGTCATGGGCCGCGAAAAGGACAACAACCTAATTCATTACATTTCTATTACCGAATCCCATGGCACCTTGGGCAAGACAACTTTGCTTTACGTAGAGGTTGGGCCCGCAAACCGAGGGCGTGCGGCTTAGGACCAGGTCTCCGTCACTCCGGTGCCCATAACTTTTGATCCGTAAGGAGTTACGCGGCGCACAGCATACCGTTGGAAAGCTCTCCGAGAGCTCTACGAACGGGGCAACAAGCTTGCTTGGCAGCACCTATTTTCATAGCCCAAAATCGAACGTTTTCATAAGTTCTTCAACACTTTTCTTCTTTTGCGCTATTTTTCCATCCCGTATCGTACGTCGTGAGTCGCGAAAAGGACGACAACCTAATCTATCCCATTTCTATTACCAAATCCCACGCCACTTTGGGCAAGACAACTTCGCTTCACGTAGAGGCTGGGCCCGCAAACCGAGGGTGTGGGGCTTAGGACCAAGTCTCCGTCACTCCGGTGCCCATAACTTTTGATCCGTAAGGAGTTACGTGGCGCACAGGATACCGTTGGAAAGCTCTCCGAGAGCTCTACGACGGGGGCAACAAGCTTGCTTTTAATGCCTATTTTCGGAGCCCAAAATCGAACGTTTTCCTAAGTTCTTGGACACTTTTCTTCTTTTGCGCTGTTTTTTCGTCCCGAATCGTACGTCGTGAGTCGCGAAATGGAGGACAACCTAATCCATCCCATTTCTATTACTGAATCCCACGCCTCCTTGGGCAAGACAACTTCGCTTCACGTAGAGGCTGGGCCCGCAAACCGGGGGTGTGGGGCTTAGGACCAGGTCTCTATCGCTCCGGTGCCCATAACTTTTGATCTGTATGGATTTACACGGCGCACAGCATACTGTTGGAAAGCTCTCTGAGAGCTCTACGACGGGCGCAACAAGCTTGCTTTCATTTCCTATTTTCGGAGCCCAAAATCGAACGTTTTCATAAGTTCCTGGACTCTTTTCTTCTTTTGCGTTGTTTTTCCGTCCCGGATTGTAAGTCGTGAGTCGCGAAAAGGATGACAACCTAATCCATCACATTTCTATTACCGAATCCCACGGCACCTTGGACAAGACAACTTCACTTCACGTAGTGGCTGGGCCCTCAAACCGAGGGCGTGGGGCTTAGGACCAGGTCTCCGTCGCTCCGATGCCCATAACTTTTGATCCGTAAATAATTACACGGCGCACAGCTTACCGTTGGAAAGCTCTCTGAGAGCTCTACGACAGGGGCTGTAAGCCTGTTCGACTGTGCCTATTTTCGGAGCCCAAAATCAAACATTTTAATAAATTTCGGGATACTTTTCTTCTTTTGCGCTATTTTTTCGTCCCGGATCGTACGTCGTGAGCCTTGAAAAGGACGACAACCTAATCCATCACATTTCTATTACCGAATCCCACGGTACCTTTGGCAAGACAACTTCGTTTCACGTAGCGGCTGGACCCGTAAACCGAGGGCGTGGGGCTCCAGGTCTCTGTCGCTCCGGTGCCTATTAATTTTGATCCGTAAGGAGTCACACGGTGTAGATCATACCGTTGGAAAGCTCTACGAGAGCTCTACGATGGGGGCAGCAATCCTGCTCTGCTACGCCTATTTTCGGAGTCCAAAATTGAACATTTTCATCAGTTTAGGGATACATTTTTCTTCTTTTGTGATATTTTTCCATCCCAGATTGTACGTCGTGAGCCGTGAAAATGGCGACAACCTAATCCATCACATTTCTATTACCGAATCTCACGGCACCTTGGCAAGACAACTTCGCTTCAGATAGAGGCTGGGCCGGTAAACCGAGGGCATGGGGCTTGGGACTAGGTCTCCGTCGCTCTGGTGCCCATTACTTTTGATCCGTAAGGAGTTACGCGGAGCACAGCATACCGTTGGAAAGCTCTCTGAGAGCTCTACAACAGGGGCAGCAAGACTACATGGCTGCGCCTATTTTCGAAGAACAAAATTGAACGTTATCATCAGTTTTGGGACACTTCGCTTCACGTAGAGGCCGGGCCCGCAAACTGAGGGCGTGGGGCTTGGGACCAGGTCTCTTTCGCTCCGGTGCCCATAACTTTTGATTCTTCAGGATTCACGCGGCGCACAGCATAGCGTTGGAAAGCTCTTTGAGAGCTTTACGACGGGGCCAGCAAGCCTGCTCATCTGCTCCTATTTTCAGAGCCCAAAATCGAACTTTTTCTACAGTTTCGGCACACTTTTCTTCTTTTGCAAAGTTTTTCCGTCCCTGATCGTACGTCGTGAACAGCGAAAAGTACGACAACCTAATCCATCACATTTCTATTACCGAATCCCACGACACCTTGGGCAAGACAACATCGCTTCACGTAGAGGCTGGGCCCACAAACCAAGGGTGTGGGGCTTGGGACCAGGTCTCCGTCACTCCAGTGCCCATAACTTTTTATCTGTAAAGAGTTATGCACCGCACAACATACCGTTGGAAAGCTCTCCAAGAGTTCTACGACGGGTGCAGCAAGCCTGTTAGGCTAAGCCTATTTTTGGAGCCCAAAATCGAACATTTTCATCAGTTTCTGGACACTTTTCTTCTTTTGCGCTGTTTTTCCGTTCCGGATCGTACGTCGTGGGCCGCGAAAAGGACAACAACCTAATTCATTACATTTCTATTACCGAATCCCATGCCACGTTGGGCAAGACAACTTCGCTTCACGTAGAGGCTGGGCCAGCAAACTGAGGGCATGCGGCTTAGGACCAAGTCTCTCTCGCTCTGGTGCCCATAACTTTTGATCCGTAAGGAGTTACATGGCGCACAGTATACCGTTGGAAAGCTCTCCAAGTGCTCTACGACGGGGGCAACTAGCTTGCTTGGCAGCGCCTGTTTTTAGAGCCCAAAATCGAACGTTTTCATAAGTTCCTGGACACTTTTCTTCTTTTACGTTGTTTTTCCGTCCTGGATCGCTCTTCGTGAGTCGCGAAAAGGACGACAACCTAATCCATCCCATTTCTATTACCGAATCCCACGCCACCTTGGGCAACACAACTTCGCTTCACGTGGAGGCTAGGCCCACAAACCGAGGGCATGCGGCTTAGGACTAGGTCTCCGTCGCTCCAGTGCCCATAACTTTTGATCCATAAAGAGTTACGCGACGCACAGCATACCGTTGGAAAGATCTCTGAGAGCTCTACGACTGAGGCAACAAGCTTGCTTGGCAGTGCCTGTTTTTCAAGTCCAAAATCGAATGTTTTCATAAGTTCCTGTACAATTTTCTTCTATTGCGCTATTTTTCTGTCCCAGATTATACGTCGTGAGCCTCGAAAAGGACGACAACCTAATCCATCACATTTCTATTACTGAATCTCACGGCACCTTGGCAAGACAACTTTGCTTCACATAGAGGCTAGGCCCGTAAACCGAGGATGTGGGGCCTGGGACTAGGTCTCCGTCGCTCCGGTGCCCATTACTTTTGATCCGTAAGGAGTTACACGGAACACAGCATACCGTTAGAAAGCTCTCTAAGAGCTCTACGACGGGGGCAGCAAGACTGCATGGCTGCACCTATTTTCGAAGAACAAAATTGAACGTTATCATCAGTTTTGGGACACTTCGCTTCACATAGAGGCCTAGCCCGCAACCTGAGGGCGTAGGGCTTGAGACCAGGTCTCTGTCGCTCCGGTGCCCATAACTTTTAATCCGTAAGGATTCACGCGGCGCACAGCAGACCGTTGGAAAGCATTTCTAGAGCTTTACGACGTGGACAACAAGCCTGCTCGGCTGTGCCTATTTTCAGAGCCCAAAATCGAACGTTTTCCATAGTTTTGGCACACTTTTCATCTTTTACGAAGTTTTTTTGTCCCTGATCGTACGTCGTGAACTGCAAAAAGTATGACAACCTAATCCATCATATTTCTATTTCCGAATCCCACGACACCTTGGGCGACAACATTGCTTCAAGTAGAGGATGGGCCCACAAACCGAGGGTGTGGGGCTTGGGACCAGGTCTACGTTACTCCGGTGCCCATAACTTTTTGTCCATAAAGAGTTACGCGCCGCACAGCATACCATTGGAAAGCTCTCTGAGAGCTCTAAGACGGGTGCAGCAAGCCTGCTAGGCTGCGTCTACTTTCGAAGCCCAAAATGGAACATTTTTTTATCAATTTTTGGACACTTTTCTTCTTTTGCGCGGTTTTTCCATCCCGAATCGTACGTTGTAGGCCGCGAAAAGGACAACAACCTAATTCATTACATTTCTATTATCGAATCCCATGGCACCTTGGGCAAGACAACTTCGCTTCACGTAGAGGCTGGGCCCACAAACCGAGGGCGTGCGACTTAGGACCAAGTCTCCGTCGTTTCGGTGCCCATAACTTTTGATCCGTAAGGAGTTACGCGGTGCACAACATACCATTGGAAAGCTCTCCGAGAGCTCTACGAAGGGGGCAACAAGTTTGCTTGGCAGCGCCAGTTTTCGGATCCCAAAATCAAACATTTTCATAAGTTCCTTGACACTTTTCTTCTTTTGCGCTGTTTTTTCGTCCCGGATTGTACGTCATGAGTCGTCAAAATGACGACAACCTAATCCATCCCATTTCTATTACCGAATCCCACGCCACCTTGCGCAAGACAACTTTGCTTCACGTAGAGGCTGGGCCTGCAAACCGAGGGCGTGGGGCTTAGGACCAGGTCTCCGTCGCTTCGGTGCCCATAACTTTTGATTAGTAAGGAGTTACGCGGCGCACAGCATACCGTTGGAAAGCACTTCGAGAGCTCTACGACGGGGGTAACTAGCTTGCTTGGCAGCGCATGTTTTCGGAGCCCAAAATCGAATATTTTCATAAGTTCCTGGACACTTTTCTTCTTTTGCGTTGTTTTTTCGTCCCGGATCGTACGTTGTGAGTCGCGAAAAGGATGACAACCTAATCCATCCCATTTCTATTACCGAATCCCACGCCACCTTGGGCAAGACAATTTTGCTTCATGTAGAGGCTGGGCCCGCAAACCGAGGGCGTGGGGATTAGGACCAGGTCTCCGTCGCTCCGGTGCCCATAACTTTTGATCCGTAAGGATTTACGCGGCGCACAGCATACCGTTGGAAAGCACTTCGAGAGTTCTATGACGGGGCAGAAGCATGCTCGGCTGTGCCTATTTTCAGAGCCCAAAATCGAACGTTTTCATCAATTTCTGGACACTTTTTTTTCTTTTACGCTGTTTTTCTGTCTCGGATCGTACGTCGTGAGCCGCGAAAAGGACAACAACCTAATCCATCACATTTCTATTACCGAATCCCACGGCACCTTGGGCAAGAAAACTTTGCTTCACGTTGAGGATGGGCCCGCAAACCGAGGGCGTGTGGCTTAGGACCAGGTCTCCGTCGCTTTGGTGCCCATAACTTTTGATCCGTAAGTAGTTACGCAGCTCACAGCATACCGTTGGAAAGCTCTTCGAGAGCTCTACGACAGGGGCAACAAGCTTGCTTGGAAGTGACTTTTTTTGGATCCCAAAATCGAATGTTTTCATAGGTTCCTGGACACTTTTCTTCTTTTGCGCTGTTTTTCTGTCCCGGATCGTACGTCGTGAGTTGCAAAAAGGACGACAACCTAATCCATCACATTTCTATTACCGAATCCCACGCCACCTTGGGTAAGACAACTTCGCCTCACATAGAGGCTGGGCCCGCAAACTGAGGGCATGGGACTTAAGACCAGGTCTCCGTCGCTCCGGTGCCCATAACTTTTGATCCGTAAGGAGTCACGCGGTGCACATCATACCATTGGAAAGCTCTACGAGAGCTCTACGATTGGGGCAGCAATCCTTCTCAGCTATGCCTATTTTTGGAGCCCAAAATCGAACGTTTTCATCAGTTTAGAGATACATTTTTCTTCTTTTGCGCTATTTTTCCATCCCAGATTGTACGTCGTGAGCCGTGAAAAGGGCGACAAACTAATCCATCACATTTCTATTACCGAATCTCACGGTACCTTGGCAAGACAACTTCGCTTCAGATAGAGGCTGGGCCCGTAAACCGAGGGCATGGGGCTTGGGACCAGGTCTCCGTCGCTCCGGTGCCCATTACTTTTGATCCATAAGGAGTTACGCGGAGCACAGCATACCGTTGGAAGGCTCTCTGAGAGCTCTACAACAGGGGCAGCAAGACTGCATGGCTGCGCCTATTTTCGGGGAACAAAATCGAATGTTATCATCAGTTTTGGGACACTTCGCTTCACGTAGAGGCCGGGCCCGCAAACTGAGGGCGTTGGGCTTGGGACCAGGTCTCTATAACTCCGGTGCCCATAACTTTTGATTCTTAAGGATTCACGCGGTGCACAGCATACCGTTGGAAAGCTCTTTGAGAGCTTTACGACGGGGCCAGCAAGCCAGCTCAGCTGTACCTATTTTCAGAGCCCAAAATCGAACGTTTTCTACAGTTTCGGCACACTTTTCTTCTTTTGCAAAGTTTCTCCATCCCTGATCGTATGTCGTGAACAGCGAAAAGGACGACAACCTAATCCATCACATTTCTATTACCGTATCCCACGACACCTTGGGCAAGACAACATCGCTTCACGTAAAGGCTGGGCCCACAAACTAAGGGTGTGGGGCTTGGGACCAGGTCTCCGTCACTCCGGTGCCCATAACTTTTTATCTGTAAAGAGTTACGTGCCGCACAGCATACCGTTGGAAAGCTCTCCGAGAGCTCTACGACGGGTACAGCAAGCCTGTTAGGCTGCGCCTATTTTTGGGGCCCAAAATTGAACATTTTCATCAATTTTTGGACACTTTTCTTCTTTTGCGCTGTTTTTTCGTTCCAAATCGTACGTCCTGGGCCGCAAAAAGGACAACAACCTAATTCATTACATTTCTATTACCGAATCCCATGGCACGTTGGGCAAGACAACTTCGCTTCACGTAGAGGTTGGGCCAGCAAACTGAGGGCGTGCAGCTTATGACCAAGTATCCGTCGCTCTGGTGCCCATAACTTTTGATCTGTAAGGAGTTACGCGGTGCACAGCATACCGTTGGAAAGCTCTCCGAGAGCTCTACGACGGGGGCAACTAGCTTGCTTGGCAGCGCCTGTTTTTGGAGCCCAAAATTGAACGTTTTCATAAGTTCCTGGACACTTTTCTTCTTTTGCGCTGTTTTTCCATCCCGGATCGCTCTTCGTTAGTCGCGAAAAGGACGACAACCTAATCCATCCCATTTCTATTATCGAATCCCACGCCACCTTGGGCAACACAACTTCGCTTCACGTAGAGTCTAGGCCCGCAAACCGAGGGCGTGCAGCTTAGGACGAGGTCTCCGTCGCTCCGGTGCCCATAACTTTTGATCCATAAGGAGTTACGCGACGCACATTATACCGTTGGAAAGATCTCTGAGAGCCCAAAATCGAATGTTTTCATAAGTTCCTGTACACTTTTCTTCTATTGCGCTATTTTTCCGTCCCAGATTATACGTCATGAGCCTCGAAAAGGACAACAACCTAATCCATCACATTTCTATTATTGAATCTCACGACACCTTGGCAAGACAACTTCGCTTCACATAGAGGCTGGGCCCGTAAACCGAGGGTGTGGGGCTTGGGACCAGGTCTCCATCGCTCCGGTGCCCATTATTTTTGATCCGTAAGGAGTTACACGGACCACAACATACCGTTAGAAAGCTCTCTTAGAGCTCTACGACGGGGGCAGCAAGACTGCATGGCTGCACCTGTTTTCGAAGAACAAAATTGAACGTTATCATCAGTTTCGGGACACTTTGCTTCACGTAGAGGCCTAGCCCGCAACCTGAAGGCGTGGGGGCTTGGGACCAGGTCTCTGTCACTCCGGTGCCCATAACTTTTAATCAGTAAGGATTCACGCGGCGCACAGCAGACCGTTGGAAAGCACTTCTAGAGCTTTACGACGGGGCCAGCAAGCCTGCTCGGCTGCGCCTATTTTTAGAGCCCAAAATCGAACGTTTTCCACAGTTTCGGCACACTTTTCTTCTTTTACAAAGATTTTTTGTCCCTGATCGTACGTCGTGAACAGCGAAAAGTATGACAACCTAATCCATCACATTTCTATTACCGAATACCACAACACCTTGGGCAATACAACATCGCTTCAAGTAGAGGATGGGCCCACAAACCGAGGGTGTGGGGCTTGGGACCAGGTCTCCGTCACTCCGGTGCCCATAACTTTTTATCCGTAAAGAGTTATGCGCCGCACAGCATACCGTTGTAAAGCTCTCTGAGAGCTCTAAGATGGGTGCAGCAAGCCTGCTAGGGTGGGCCTACTTTCGAAGCCCAAAATTGAACGTTTTTAATAAGTTTTTGGACAGTTTTCTTCTTTTGCGCTGTTTTTCCGTCGCGGATCGTACGTCGTGGGCCGCGAAAAGGACAACAACCTAATTCATTACATTTCTATTACCGAATCCCATGGCACCTTGGTTAAGACAACTTCGCTTCACGTAGAGGCTGGGCCCGCAAACCGAGGGCGTGAGGCTTAGGACCAGGTCTCTGTCACTTCGGTGCCCATAACTTTTGATCAGTAAGGAGTTACGCGGCGCACAGCATACCGTTGGAAAGCCCTTCGAGAGCTCTACGATAGGGGCAACAAGTTTGCTTGGCAGCGCCTATTTTCAGATCCAAAAATTGAACATTTTCATAAGTTCATGGACATTTTTCTCCTTTTGCGCTGTTTTTTCATCCCGGATCGTGCGTTGTTAGTCACGAAAAGGACGACAACCTAATCCATCCCATTTCTATTACCGAATCCCACGCCACCTTGGGCAAGAAAATTTCGCTTCACGTAGAGGATGGGCCCACAAACCGAGGGTGTGGGGATTAGGACCAGGTCTCCGTCGCTCCGGTGCCCATAACTTTTGATCTGTAAGGATTTACGGGGCGCACAGCATACCGTTGGAAAGCTCCCTGAGAGTTCTACGGCGAGGCAGAAGCATGCTCGACTGTGCCTGTTTTCAGAGCCCAAAATCGAACATTTTCATCAATTTCAGGACACTTTTCTTCTTTTGCGCTGTTTTTCTGTCCCGGATCGTACGTCGTGAGCTGCGAAAAGGACAACAACCTAATCCATCACATTTCTATTACCGAATCCCACGGCACCTTGGGCAAGAAAACTTTGCTTCACGTTGAGCCTGGGCCTGCAAATCGAGGGCGTGGGGCTTAGGACAAGGTCTCCGTCGCTTTGGTACCAATAACTTTTGATCTGTAAGTAGTTACGCAGCTCACAGCATACCGTTGGAAAGCTCTCCGAGAGCTCTATGACAGGGGCAACAAGCTTGCTTGGCAGCGCCTGTTTTTGGATCCCAAAATCAAAAGTTTTCATAGGTTCCTAGGCACTTTTCTTCTTTTACGCTGTTTTTTCATCCCGGATCGTACGACGTGAGTAGCAAAAAGGACGACAACCTAATCCACCCCATTTCTATTACCGAATCCCACGCCACCTTGGGTAAGAAAACTTCACTTCACGTAGAGGCTGGGCCCGCAAACTGAGGGCATGGGGCTTAGGACCAGGTCTCCGTCGCTCCGGTGCCCATAACTTTTGATCTGTAAGGAGTTACGCGGCGCATAGCATACCGTTGGAAAGTTCTCCGAGAGCTCTACGACGGGGGCAACAAGCTTACTTTGCAGCGCATGTTTTCAGAGCCCAAAATCGAACGTTTTCATAAGTTCCTGGACACTTTTCTACTTTTGCGCTATTTTTTTGTCCCGGATCGTACGTCGTGAGTCGCGAAAAGGACGACAACCTAATCCATCCCATTTCTATTACCGAATCCCACGCTACCTTGGGAAAGACAACTTCACTTCGCGTAGAGGCTAGGCCTGCAAACCGAGGGCGTGGGGCTTAGGACCAGGTCTCCGTCGCTCCGGTGCCCATAACTTTTGATCAGTAAGGAGTTGCGCGGCGCACAGCATACCGTTGGAAAGCTCTTCGAGAGCTCTACGACGGGGACAACAAGCTTGCCTGGCAGCACCTATTTCTGTAGCCCAAAATCGAACATTTTCATAAGTTCCAGGACACTTTTCTTCTTTTGCGCTGTTTTTCGGTCCGGGATCGTTCGTTCTGAGTCGCGAAAAGGACGACAACCTAATCCATCCAATTTCTATTACCGAATCCCATGCCACCTTGGGCAAGATAATTTCGCTTCACGTAGAGGCTGGGCCCGCGAACCGAGAGCGTGGGGATTAGGACCAGGTTCCGTCGCTCCGGTGCCCATAACTTTTGATCCGTAAGGATTTACGCGGCGCACAGCATACCGTTGGAAAGCTCTCCGAGAGTTCTACGACGGGGCAGAAGCATGCTCGACTGTGCCTGTTTCCAGAGGCCAAAATCGAACGTTTTCATCAATTTCTGGACACATTTTTTCTTTTACGCTATTTTTTTTTATCCCGGATCGTACGTTGTGAGCCGCGAAAAGGACAACAACCTCATCTATCACATTTCTATTACCGAATCCCATTGCACATTGGGCAAGAAAACTTCGCTTCACGTAGAGGCTGGGCCCGTAAACCGAGGGCGTGGGGCTTAGGACCAGGTCTCCGTCGCTTTGGTGCCCATAACTTTTGATCCGTAAGCAGTTACGCAGCGCACAACTTACCGTTGGAAAGCTCTCCGAGAGCTCTACGACAGGGGCAACAAGCTTGCTTGGCAGCGCCTGTTTTCGGATCCCAAAATCGAATGTTTTCATAGGTTCCTGGACACTTTTCTTCTTTTGCGCTGTTTTTCCGTCCCGGATCGTACGTCGTGAGTTGCAAAAAGGGCAACAACCTAATCCATCCCATTTCTATTACCAAATCCCATGCCACCTTGGGTAAGACAACTTCGCTTCACGTAGATGCTGGGCCTGCAAACCGAGGGCATGGGGCTTAGGACCAGGTCTTCGTCGCTCCGGTGCCCATAACTTTTGAACCGTAAGGAGGTACGCGGCACACAGCATACCGTTGAAAGCTCTCCAAGAGCTCTAGGACGGGGGCAACAAGCTTGCTTGGCAGAGCCTGTTTTCGGAGCCCAAAATTGAACGTTTTCATAAGTTCCTGGACACTATTCTTCTTTTGCGATGTTTTTCCGTCCCAGATCGTACGTCGTGAGTTGCAAAAAGGATGACAACCTAATCCATCCCATTTCTATTACTGAATCCCACGCTACCTTTAGCAAGACAACTTTAGTTCACGTAGAGGCTGGGCTCGCAAACCGAGGGCGCGGGGCTTTGGTCCAAGTCTCCGTCGCTCCGGTGCCCACAACTTTTGATCAGTAAGGAGTTACGCAGCGCACAGCATACCGTTGGAAAGCTCTTCGAGAGCTCTACGACTGGGGCAACAAGCTTGCTTGGCATCGCCTATTTTCGGAGCCCAAAATCAAACAT
Organism: Ehretia macrophylla; assembly: GCA_037974665.1. Classification (NCBI taxonomy): domain Eukaryota; kingdom Viridiplantae; phylum Streptophyta; class Magnoliopsida; order Boraginales; family Ehretiaceae; genus Ehretia; species Ehretia macrophylla. Next base: position 39,309,208 of record CM075773.1, on the reverse strand, counting down.
TTTAATAAGTTCCTGGACACTTTTCTTCTTTTGCGCTGTTTTTCCGTCTCGGATCGTACGTTGTGAGCCGCGAAAAGGACGACAACCTAATCTATCCCATTTCTATTACCCAATCCCACGCTACCTTGGGCAAGACAATTTCGCTTCACGTAGAGGCTAGGCCGGCAAACCGAGGGCGTGGGGATTAGGACCAGGTCTCCGTTGCTCCGGTGCCCATAACTTTTTATCCGTAAAGATTTACACGGCGCACAGCATACCGTTGGAAAGCTCTCCGAGAGTTCTACGACGGGGCAGAAGTATGCTCGGCTGTGCCTGTTTTCAGAGCCCAAAATCAAACATTTTCATCAATTTCTGGACACTTTTTTTCTTCTGCGCTATTTTTCTGTCCCGGATCGTACGTCGTGAGTCGCGAAAAGGCCAACAACCTAATCTATCACATTTCTATTACCGAATCCCATGGCACCTTGGGCAAGAAACCTTCGCTTCACGTAGAGGCTGGGCTCGCAAACCGAGGGAGTGGGGCTTAGGACCAGGTCTGCGTCACTTTGGTGCCCATAACTTTTGATTTGTAAGTAGTTACGCAGCGCACAACATACCGTTGGAAAGCTCTCCGAGAGCTCTACGACAGGGGCAACAAGTTTACTTGGCAGCGCTTGTTTTCGGATCCCAAAATCGAATGTTTTCATAGGTTCCTGGACACTTTTCTTCTTTTGCGCTGTTTTTCTGTCCCGAATCATACGTCGTGAGTCGCAAAAAGGACGACAACCTAATCCATCCCATTTCTATTACCGAATCCCACGCCACCTTGGGTAAGACAACTTCGCTTCACGTAGAGGCTGGGCCCGCCAACCAAGGGCATGGGGCTTAGGACCAGGTCTCCGTCGCTCCGGTGCCCATAACTTTTGATCCGTAAGGAGGTACGCGGCGCACAACATGCCGTTGGAAAGCTCTCTGAGAGCTTTACGATGGGGCAACAAACTTCCTTGGCAGAGCCTGTTTTCAGAGCCCAAAATCGAACATTTTCATAAGTTCCTGGACACTTTTCTTCTTTTGCGCTGTTTTTCCGTCCCGGATCGTACATCGTGAGTCGCGAAAAGGGCGACAACCTAATCCATCCTATTTCTATTACCGAATCCCACGCTACCTTGGGCAAGACAACTTTACTTCATGTAGAGGCTGGGCCCGCAAACCGAGGGCACGGGGCTTAGGACCAGGTCTCTGTCGCTCCGGTGCCCATAACTTTTGATCACTAAGGAGTTACGCGGTGCACGGTATACTGTTGGAAAGCTCTTCGAGAGCTCTACGACCGGGGCAACAAGCTTGCTTGGCAGCGCCTATTTTTGGAGCCCAAAATCGAACATTTTCATAAGTTCCTGGACACTTTTCTTCTTTTGCGCAGTTTTTTCATCTCGGATCGTACGTTGTGAGTCGCGAAAAGGATGACAACCTAATCTATCCCATTTCTATTACCGAATCCCACGCTACCTTGGGCAAGACAATTTCGCTTCACGTAGAGGCTGGGCCGGTAAACCGAGGGCGTGGGGATTAGGACCAGGTCTCCGTCGCTCCGGTGCCCATAACTTTTGATCCGTAAAGATTTACGCGGCGCACAGCATACCGTTGGAAAGCTCTCCGAGAGTTCTACGATGGGGCAGAAGCATGCTCGGCTGTGCCTATTTTCAAAGCCCAAAATCAAACGTTTTCATCAATTTCTGGACATTTTTCTTCTTCTGCGCTATTTTTCTGTCCCGGATCGTACGTCGTGAGCCGCGAAAAGGCCAACAACCTAATCTATCATATTTCTATTACCGAATCCCACGACACCTTGGGCAAGAAAACTTCGCTTCACGTAGAGGCTGTGCCCGCAAACTGAGAGCGTGGGGCTTAGGACCAGGTCTCCGTCGCTTTGGTGCCCATAACTTTTGATCCGTAAGTAGTTACACAGCGCAAAGCATACCGTTGGGAAGCTCTCCGAGAGCTCTACGACAGGGGCAACAAGCTTGCTTGGCAGCGCCTATTTTCGGATCCCAAAATCGAACGTTTTCATAGGTTCCTGGACAGTTTTATTCTTTTACGCTATTTTTCTGTCCCGGATCGTACGTCATGAGTCGCAAAAAGGACGACAACCTAATCCATCCCATGTCTATTATCGAATCCCACGCCACTTTGGGTAAGACAACTTCGCTTCACGTAGAGGCTGGGCCCGCAAACCGAGGGCATGGGGCTTAGGACCAAGTCTCTGTCGTTCCGGTACCCATAACTTTTGATCCGTAAGGAGGTACGCGGTGCAAAGCATACCATTGGAAAGCTCTCCGAGTGCTCCACGATGGGGGAAACATGCTTGATTGGCAGAGCCTATTTTCGGAGCCCAAAATTGAACGTTTTCATAAGTTCCTGGACATTTTTCTTCTTTTGCGCTGTTTTCCCGTCCTGGATTGTACGTCGTGAGTCGCGAAAAGGACGACAACCTAATCCATCCCATATCTATTACCGAATCCCACGCTACCTTGGGCAAGACAACTTTACTTCACGTAGAGGCTGGGCCTGCAAACCGAGGGCGCGGGGCTTAGGACCAGGTCTCCGTCGCTCCGGTGCCCATAACTTTTGATCAGTAAGGAGTTACGCAGCGCACAGTATACCGTTGGAAAGCTCTTCGAGAGCTCTACGACCGGGGCAACAAGCTTGCTTGGCAGCGCCTGTTTTTGGAGCCCAAAATCGAACATTTTCATAAGTTCCTGGACACTTTTCTTCTTTTGCGCTGTTTTTCCATCTCGGATCGTACGTTGTGAGTCGCGAAAAGGATGACAACCTAATCGATCCCATTTCTATTACCGAATCCCACGCTACCTTGGGCAAGACAATTTCGCTTCACCTAGAGGCTGGGCCGGTAAACCGAGGGCGTGGGGATTAGAACCAGGTCTCTCCGTCGCTCCGGTGCCCATAACTTTTGATCCGTAACGATTTACGCGGCGCACAGCATACCGTTGGAAAGCTCTTCGAGAGTTCTACGACGGGGCAGAAGCATGCTCGGCTGTGCCTGTTTTCAAAGCCCAAAATCAAACGTTTTCATCAATTTCTGGACATTTTTCTTCTTCTGCGCTATTTTTCCGTCCCGGATCGTACGTCGTGAGCCGCGAAAAGGCCAACAACCTAATCTATCATATTTCTATTACCGAATCCCACGGCACCTTGGGCAAGAAAACTTTGCTTCACGTAGAGGCTGGGCCCGCAAACTGAGAGCGTGGGGCTTAGGACCAGGTCTCCGTCGCTTTGGTGCCCATAACTTTTGATCCGTAAGTAGTTACGCAGCGCAAAGCATACCGTTGGGAAGCTCTCCGAGAGCTCTACAACAGGGGCAACAAGCTTGCTTGGCAGCGCCTATTTTTGGATCCCAAAATCGAACGTTTTCATAGGTTCCTGGACATTTTTCTTTTTTTGTGCTATTTTTCTGTCCCGGATCGTACGTCGTGAGTCGCAAAAAGGACGACAACCTAATCCATCCCATTTCTATTATCGAATCCCACGCCACCTTGGGTAAGACAACTTCGCTTCACGTAGAGGCTGGGCCCACAAACCGAGGGCATGGGGCTTAGGACCAGGTCTCCGTCGTTCCGGTACCCATAACTTTTGATCCGTAAGGAGGTACGCGGTGCAAAGCATACCATTGGAAAGCTCTCCGAGTGCTCTACGATGGGGGCAACATGCTTGATTGGCAGAGCCTATTTTCGGAGCCCAAAATTGAACGTTTTCATAAGTTCCTGGACATTTTTCTTCTTTTGCGCTGTTTTTCCGTCCCGGATCGTACGTCGTGAGTCGCGAAAAGGACGACAACCTAATCCATCCCATATCTATTACCGAATCCCACGCTACCTTGGGCAAGACAACTTTACTTCACGTAGAGGCTGGGCCTGCAAACCGAGGGCGCGGGGCTTAGGACTAGGTCTCCGTCGCTCCGGTGCCCATAACTTTTGATCAGTAAGGAGTTACGCAGCGCACAGTATACCGTTGGAAAGCTCTTCGAGAGCTCTACGACCTGGGCAACAAACTTGCTTGGCAGCGCCTATTTTCGGAGCCCAAAATCGAACATTTTCATAAGTTCCTAAACACTTTTCTTCTTTTGCGCTGTTTTTCCGTCTCGGATCGTACGTTGTGAGTCGCGAAAAGGACGACAACCTAATCTATCCCATTTCTATTACCGAATCTCACGCCACCTTGGGCAAGACAATTTCGCGTCACGTAGAGGCTGGGCCGGCAAACAGAGGGTGTGGGGATTAGGACCAGGTCTCCGTCACTCCGGTGCCCATAACTTTTGATCCGTAAGGATTTACGCGGAGCACAGCATACCGTTGGAAAGTTCTCCGAGAGTTCTACGACGGGGCAGAAGCATGGTCAGCTGTGCCTATTTTCGGAGCCCAAAATCAAACGTTTTCATCAATTTCTTGACACTTTTCTTCTTATGTGCTATTTTTCCGTCCCAGATCGTACGTCGTGTGCCGCGAAAAGGCCAACAACCTAATCTATCACATTTCTATTACCGAATCCCACCGCACCTTGGGCAAGAAAACTTCACTTCACGAAGAGGCTGGGCCCGCAAACCGAGGGCGTGTGGCTTAGGACCAGGTCTCCGTCACTTTGGTGCCCATAACTTTTGATCCGTAAGTAGTTACGTAGCGCACATCATACCGTTGGAAAGCTCTCCGAGAGCTCTACGACAGGGGCTACAAGCTTGCTTGGCAGCGCCTGTTTTCGGATCCCAAAATTTAACATTTTCATAGGTTCCTGGATATTTTTCTTCTTTTGCGCTGTTTTTTCGTCCCGGATCGTACGTCGTGAGTCGCAAAAAGGACGACAACCTAATCCATCCCATTTCTATTACCGAATCCCACGCCACCTTGGGTAAGACAACTTCGCTCCACGTAGAGGCTGGGCGCGCAAACCGAGGGCATGGGGCTTAGGACTAGGTCTCTGTCGCTCCGGTGCCCATAACTTTTGATCCGTAAGGAGGTACGCGGCGCAAAGTATACCGTTGGAAAGCTCTCCGAGAGTTCTACGACGGGGCAGAAGCATGCTCGGCTGTGCCTGTTTTCAGAGCCCAAAATCAAACGTTTTCATCAATTTCTGGACAATTTTCTTCTTTTACGCTATTTTTCCATCCTGGATCGTACGTCGTGAGCCGCGAAAAGGCCAACAACCTAATCCATCATATTTCTATTACCGAATCCCATGGCACCTTGGGCAAGAAAACTTCGCTTCACGTAGAGGTTGGGTCCGCAAACCGAGGGCGTATGGCTTAGGACCAGGTCTCCGTCGCTTTGGTGCCTATAACTTTTGATCCGTAAGTAGTTACGCAGCGCACAGCATACCGTTGGAAAGCTCTCCGAGAGCTCTACGACAAGGGCAACAAGCTTGCTTGGCAGCGCCTGTTTTCGGATACCAAAATCGAACATTTTCATAGGTTCCTGGATACTTTTCTTCTTTTGCGCTGTTTTTTCGTCCCGGATCGTACGTCGTGAGTTGCAAAATGGACGACAACCTAATCCATCCCATTTCTATTACTGAATTCCACGCCACCTTGGGTAAGACTAATTCGCTTCACGTAGAGGTTGGGCCCGCAAACCGAGGGCATGGGGCTTAGGACCAGGTCTCTGTCACTCCGGTGCCCATAACTTTTGATCCGTAAGGAGGTACGCCGTGCAAAGTATACCGTTGGAAAGCTCTCCGATAGTTCTACGACGGGGCAGAAGCATGCTCGGCTTTGCCTATTTTCAGAGCCCAAAATCAAACGTTTCCATCAATTTCTGGACACTTTTCTTCTTTTGCGCTATTTTTTCGTCCCGGATCGTACGTCGTGAGCCGCGAAAAGGACAACAACCTAATCCATCACATTTCTATTACCGAATCCATGGCACCTTTGGCAAGAAAACTTCGCTTCACGTAGAGGCTGGGCCTACAAACCGACGGCGTGGGGCTTAGGACCAGGTTTCCGTCGCTTTGGTGCCCATAACTTTTGATCCGTAAGTAGTTACGCAGCGCACAACATACCGTTGGAATGATCTTCGAGAGCTCTACGGCAGGGGCAACAAGCTTGCTTGGCAGCGCCTGTTATCGGATCCCAATATCGAACGTTTTCATAGGTTCTTTGACACTTTTCTTCTTTTGCACTGTTTTTTCGTCCCGAATCATACGTCGTGAGTCGCAAAAAGGACAACAACCTAATCCATCCCTTTTCTATTACCGAATCCCACGCCACCTTGGGTAAGACAACTTCGATTCACATAGAGGTTGGGCCCGCAAACTGAGGGCATGGGGCTTAGGACCAGGTCTCCGTCGCTCCGGTACCCATAACTTTTGATTCGTAAGGAGTTACGCGGCGCACAACATACCGTTGGAAAGCTCTCCGAGAGCTCTACGACGGGGGCAACAAGCTTGCTTGGCAGCGCTTGTTTTCGGAGTCCAAAATCGATTTCATAAGTTCCTGGACACTTTTCTTCTTTTGCGCTATTTTTCCATCCCGGATCGTACGTCATGAGTCGCGAAAAGGACGACAACCTAATCCATCCCATTTCTATTACCGAATCCCACGCTACCTTGGGCAAGACAACTTCACTTCACGTAGAGGCTGGGCCCGCAAACCGAGGGCGCGGGGCTTAGGACCAAGTCTCCGTCGCTCTTGTGCCCATAGCTTTTGATCCGTAAGTATTTACGCGGCGCACAGTATACCGTTGGAAAGCTCTCCGAGAGTTCTACGACGGGGCAGAAGCTTACTCGGCTTTGCCAGTTTTCAAAGCCCAAAATCGAACGTTTTCATCAATTTCTGTACACTTTTCTTATTTTGCGCTGTTTTTTCGTCCCGGATCGTACGACATGAGCCACGAAAAGGACAACAACCTAATCCATCACATTTCTATTACCGAATCCCACGGTACCTTGGGCAAGACAACTTCGCTTCATGTAGAAGCTAGGCCCGCAAACCGAGGGCGTGGGTCTTAGGACCAAGTCTCTATCGCTCCGGTGCCCATAACTTTTGATCCGTAAGTACTTACGCGGTGCACAGCATACCGTTGGAAAGCTCTCCAAGAGCTCTACAACGGGGGCAACAAGCTTGCTCAGTTGCGCCTATTTTTGGAGCCCAAAATCAAACGTTTTCATCTGTTTCGGGACACTTTTCTTCCTTTGCGCTATTTTTCTGTCCCGGATCGTACGTCGTGAGCCTCGAAAAGGATGACAACCTAATCCATCACATTTCTATTACCGAATCCCACGGCACCTTTGGCAAGACAACTTCGCTTCACGTAGCGGCTGGGCCTGTAAACCGAGGGCATGGGGCATGGGACCAGGTCTCTGTCGCTCCAGTGCCTATTAATTTTGATCCGTAAGGAGTCACGCGGTGCACATCATACCGTTGGAAAGCTCTACGAGAGCTTTACGACGGGGGCAGCAATCCTGCTCAGCTACGCCTATTTTCAGAGTCCAAAACTGAACGTTTTCATCAGTTTAGGGATACATTTTTCTTCTTTTGCTCTGTTTTTCCGTCCCAGATTCTACGTTGTGAGCCCCGAAAAGGACGACAACCTAATCCATCACATTTCTATTATCGAATCTCACGGCACCTTGGCAAGACAACTTCGCTTCACATAGAGGCTTGGCCCATAAACTGAGGACGTGGAGCTTAGGACCAGGTCTCCGTCGCTCTAGTGCCCATTACTTTTGATCCGTAAGGAGTTACGCGTAGCACAACATACCGCTGTAAGGCTCTCTGAGAGCTCTACGACGGGGGCAGTAAGACTGCATGGCTGTGCCTATTTTTGGATGACAAAACTGAACGTTATCATCAGTTTCGGGACACTTCGCTTCACGTAGAGGCCGGGCCCGCAAACTAAGGGCGTAGGGCTTGGGACCAGGTCTTTGTCGCTCCGGTGCCCATAACTTTTGATCCGTAAGGATTCACACGGCGCACAGCATACCGTTGGAAAGCTCTTCGAGAGCTTTACAACGGGGGCCGCAAGCCTGCTCGGCTGCGCCTATTTTCATAGCCCAAAATCGAACGTTTTCAACAGTTTCGGCACACTTTTCTTCTTTAGAGAAGTTTTTTCGTCCCTGATCGTACATCGTGAACCGCGAAAAGGACGATAACCTAATCCATCACATTTCTATTACCGAATCCCACAACACCTTGGGCAAGACAACATCGCTTCACGTAGAGGCTGGGCCCACAAACCGAGGGTGTGGGGCTTGGGACCAGGTCTCCGTCACTCTGGTGCCCATAACTTTTTATCCGTAAAGAGTTATGCGCCGCACAGCATACCGTTGGAAAGCACTCCGAGAGCTCTACGACAAAGGCTGCAAGACTGCACTGCTGCGCCTATTTTTGGATCCCAAAAGCAAACATTTTCATCAGTTTTGGGACACTTTTCTTCTTTTGCGCTATTTTTCTGTCCCGGATCGTATGTCGTGAGCCACAAAAAGGACGACAACCTAATCTATCAGATTTCTATTACCGAATCCCACCGTACCCTGGGCAAGACAACTTCGCTTAACGTAGAGGCTGGGCCTGCAAACCGAGGGCGTGGGGCTTAGAACCAGGTCTCCGTCACTTCGGTGCCCATAACTTTTGATCCGAAAAGAGTTACGCGGCGCACAGCATACTGTTGGAAAGCTCTCCGAGAGCTCTACGATGGGGTTAGCAAGCCTGCTAGACTGCACCTATTTTCGGAGCTCAAAATTGAACGTTTTCATCAATTTTTGGACACTTTTCTTATTTTGAGATGTTTTTCCGTCCCGGATCGTACATCGTGAACCGCGAAAAGGACGACAACCTTATCCATCACATTTCTAATACAGAATCCCACGACACCTTGGGCAAGACAACATCGCTTCACGTAGAGACTGGGCCCACAAACCGAGGGCGTGGGGCTTGGGACCAGGTCCCCGTCACTCCGGTGCCCATAACTTTTTATCCGTAAGGAGTTACGCGACGCACAGCATACCATTGGAAAGGTATACTGTACGACGAGGGCAGCAAGACTGCACAGCTGCGCCTATTTTTGGAACCCAAAATCGAACATTTTCATCAGTTTTAGGACACTGTTCTTCTTTTGCGCTGTTTTTCTATCCCGGATTGCACGTCGTGAGTCGCAAGAAGGACGACAACCTAATCCATTAGATTTCTATTACCGAATCCCACCGCACCTTGGGCAAGACAACTTCACTTAATGTAGAGGCTGGGCCTGTAAACCAAGGGTGTGGGGCTTGGGACCCAGTCTATGTCTCTCCGGTGCCCATAACTTTTGATTCGAAAAGGGTTACGCAGCGCACAACATACCGTTGGAAAGCTCTTCAAGAGCTCTATGACAGGGGAAGCAAGCCTGCTCGACTGCGCCTTTTTTCAGATCCCAAAATGGAACGTTTTTATTAGTTTTTGGATACATTTCTTCTTTTGCGCTATTTTTCCGTCCCGGATTGTACGACGTGAGCAGCGAAAAGGACAACTACCTAATCCATCACATTTCTATTACCGAATCCCACTACACTTAAGGCAAGACAACTTTACTTTACTTAGAGGCTGGGCCCACAAATCAAGGGCGTGGGGCTTGGGACCAGGTCTCCGTCGCTCTGGTGCCCATAACTTTTGATCCGAAAAGAGTTACGCGGCGCACAACATACCGTTGGAAAGGTCTCCGAGAGTTCTACGATAGGGGTAGCAAGCTTGCTTAGCTGCGCCTATTTTCAGAGCCCAAAATCGAACGTTTTCATCAGTTTTCAGACATTTTTATTGTTTTGAGATATTTTTTCATCCCGGATAGTACGTCGTTAGCCGTGAAAAGGATGACAACCTAGTCCATCATATTTCTATTACCGAATCCCATGGTACCTTGGGCAAGACAACTTCACTAAACGTAGAGGCTGGGCTCGCAAACCGAGGGTGTGGGGCTTGGGACCAGGTCTCCGTCGCTCTGGTGCCCATATCTTTCGATCCGAAAAGAGTTACGCAACGCACAACATACTGTTGTAAAGCTCTCCTAGAGCTCTACGATAGGGGCAGCAAGCCTGCTCTATTGCGCCTTTTTTTGGAGCCCAAAATCAAACGTTTTCATTAGTTTTGGGACTCTTTTCTTCTTTTATGCTGTTTTTTCGTCCCGGATCGTACGACGTGAGCCGCGAAAAGGACGACAACCTAATCCATCATATTTCAATTACCGAATTCCACAGCACCTTGGGCAAGACAACTTCACTTCACATAGAGACTGGGCCCACAAACCGAGGGTATGGGGCTTGGGACCAGGTCTCCGTTGCTCCAGTGCCCATAACTTTTGATCCGAAAAGAGTTACGTGGCGCACAACATACCGTTGGAAAGCTTTCCGAGAACTCTACGACAGGGGCAGCAAGCCTGCCCGGCTGTCTCTTTTTTCGATGCCCAAAATCAAACATTTTTATCAGTTTTGGAATACTTTTCTTCTTTTGCGTTGTTTTTCCGTCCCGGATCGTACGTCGTGAGTCGCGAAAAGGACGACAACCACGGCACCTTGGGCAAGACAACTTCACTTCATGTAGAGGCTGGACCCACAAACCGAGGGCGTGGGGCTTAGGACCAGGTTTCCGTAGCTCCGATGCCCATAACTTTTGATCCGAAAAGAGTTATGTGACGCACAGCATACCGTTGGAAAGCTCTCCGAGAGCTCTACAACGAGGTAGCAAGCCTGCTCGGCTGCACCTATTTTCGGAGGCCAAAATCAAACATTTTCATCATTTTTCAGACACTTTTCTTCTTTTGCGATGTTTTTCTGTCCCGGATCGTACGTCGTGAGCCGCGAAAAGGGCGACAGCTAATCCATCATATTTCTATTGCCGAATCCCACCGCACTTTGGGCAAGACAACTTCGTTTCACGTAGAGGCTGGGCCCACAAACCGAGCGCGTGGGGATTGGGACCAAGTCTCCGTCCCTCCGATGCCCATAACTTTTGATCTGTAAGAAGTTATGCAGCGTACAACATACCGTTGGAAAGCTCTCTGAGAGCTCTACGACGTGAGCAACAAGCCTGCTCGGCTGCGTCTATTTTCAGAGCCCTAAATCGAATGTTTTCATCAATTTCGGGATACTTTTCTTCTTTTGCGCTATTTTTTCATCCTAGATTGTACGTCGTGAGCAGCGAAAAGGATGACAACCTAATCCATCACATTTCGATTACCGAATCCCACCGCTCCTTGGGAGAGACAACTCCACTTCACGTCGAGGCTGGGGCCGCAAACCGAGGGCGTGGGTCCTGGGACCAGGTCTCCGTCGCTCTGGTACCCATAACTTTTGATCGTAAGGAGTTATGTGGCGCACAACATACCGTTGGAAAGCTCTCCAAGAGCTCTACGACGAGGGCTGCGATCCTGCTCGGTTGCGCCTATTTTCGGAGCCCAAAATCAAACGTTTTCATTAGTTTCGGGGTACTTTTATTCTTTTGCGCTATTTTTTCATCCCGGATCGTACGTCGTGAGCCTCGAAAAGGAAGACAACCTAATCCATCACATTTTTATTACCGAATCCCACGGCACCTTTGGCAAGACAACTTTGCTTCACGTAGCGGTTGGGCCCGCAAACCGAGGGCATAGGGCTTGAGACCAGGTCTCTGTCGCTCCGGTACCCATTAATTTTGATTCGTAATGAGTCACGCGGTGCACATCATACCGTTGGAAAGCTCTACGAGAGCTTTACGATGGGGGCAACAATCTTGCTCAGCTACGCCTATTTTGGAGCCCAAAATCGAACGTTTTCATCAAATTCGGGATACTTTTCTTCTTTTTCGCTATTTTTCCGTCCCAGATTGTACTTCGTGAGCCGTGAAAAGGACGACAACCTAATCCATCACATTTCTATTACCGAATCCCACGGCACCTTGGGCAAGACAACTTCACTTCACATAGAGGCTGGGCCCGTAAACCGAGGGCGTGGGGCTTGGGACCAAGTCTCCGTCGCTCCGGTGCCCATAACTTTTGATCCGTAAGGAGTTACGCGAAGCACACCATCCCGTTGGAAAGCTCTCCGAGAGCTCTACGACGGGGGCAACAAGACTGCATGGCTGTGCCTGTTTTCAGAGAACAAAATTGAACGTTATCATCAGTTTCGGGACACTTCGCTTCACGTAGAGGCTGGGCCCGCAAACTGAGGGCGTGGGGCTTGGGACCAGGTCTCTGTCACTCCGGTGCCTATAAATTTTGATTCGTAAGGATTCATGCGGTGCACAACATACCGTTGGAAAGCTCTCCAAGAGCTTTACGATGGGGGCAGCAAGCTTGCTCGGCTACGCCTATTTTTATAGCCCAAAATTGAACGTTTTCAACAGTTTCGGCACACTTTTATTCTTTTGAGCAGTTTTTTCATCCCGGATTGCACGTCGTGAACTGCGAAAAGGACGACAACCTAATTCATCACATTTCTATTACCGAATCCCACGATACCTTGGGCAAGACAACATTGCTTCACGTAAAGGATGGGCCCACAAACCAAGGGCGTAGGGCTTGGGGCCAGGTCTCTTTGTCACACCCCAACCCAACCTATATAGGTTAGACTAGGGAGTGATCTAAACATTCAAGTCCTTTCACGTACTTAATCGTTCAAGAAGGTTTAACACTTAACGTTTAGCCTAAATTCCACAAATCCTCCAGAAAATCGACAGCATAACGGCTGTAATTGGGCTATTTTGTTTGACCTAATTTTCTAAAGGCCTCAAAACTTTCAGTCTCAAATTCATTTCCAACTAAGATTACTATTTATCATCAATTGAAACGTCTACTAGTTATCTCGAAGTCTCGTTTGATTAATAACCTAGCATGATTCTATGTCTCGTTTATTTGTTAATCCTCGTTACTAAAGTATCTGTTGATCTTAGCTTAACAATGAGCACCTGCTTAAGATTGGATAGATTCATTTGACTTAATCCTTACCTAATACTTCATAATCCTACGATAGATACTAGCCAGTAACGATAGCAAAAACGACCATAGTAGTGTCTATCTAGTTATGATCAGTACAAGCCAAAATTAGACCCCAAATTACAACGGGGGTCATTTACAATATAATAACAAGCAACATAAGAAAGGAAATAGTCTTCAAGCAATACATCGTTCACAAAATGGCTATAGTCAAGTAAGGCACATAGGACAAGCAATCATTCCAAGAAATCATCATTAGGCACGTTGTCCTCGGGTACCTGTTCCTGGTCTTCTTCACCTGAGATGATAAGAGAGGGTGAGTCCTTATGAACTCAGCGAGGGGGAACGAGAATTAAGTTTTGAAACTCATTTTTCGGTTCAACTTATGAAAACCCTTTGCAAGCATGACATATATCACAAGTAAGTTCTTAATGTAATATAAAAGTAGAAGAACACAATTACCCATCTTTCCTCCCCGAGGTCCTCTAGGAACTAAGCGAGAGTACTTATACACATAGTGAAAAGGATACGGTGAGCTTTTGCTCTCAATTCATGTCAGTATCGGTTGTTGCGACCGACTTCAAATTATCCCCTTATCACGCCAAATGGGTGTACTCCGGATGTACCCCGAAATCCTACGACTCAACTCTCCGAGGAAGTCTAGCCCCCAAGTGAGAGAGGGAATTGGACAATGGTAGTCATGGTTACATCGGCAAGCTCGATGCTGCCCGGTGTGCGTGAACGCTACCACGCCAGAATGAAAGGTTGCAACCTTGTATGCAATGCACATTTATGACATTTAATATATCACATTTGGAGGACAACAAAGTAGGTTGCCTCCGAGCAGTCATAAGATTGCACATTGACAAGTAAACACGCGAGGCACGATATCACAAGTAATTTCACTTATAAGCACATGGAGTTATATGAATATTAAACGGGCAGCCATGTAACGCATGTAAATCAAGTCATATAACTCATTTCGAAGTTCACGTAATCAAATAATAAAATTATTCAACATGCAACGACATCTACATGGGACCGGTTGCAAAAAAGGCCTACTTGTCAACATGTAATCATCGAAATCATGTTTAGGGCTATGAGGGAAACTACGGGCAGCCTACTAATTACATAATTAAACACGATATTCATAGGATTAACACTTAGCGAGTTTTCCTAGTCATTGGGGTTTCAATTCATGCTTACCCGTGCGATTAAGCCCTAAATTATCACGTGATTAAACTCAAGCCATGCATTGATTAATTCAAACACCCTCAAGCATTCAAAACAGTCTACACAACATCCCAATGCCACAATCCCAAGCATTTAATACAACAAGAGAAGTTACAATAATTTTCATGGCAAATCACTAGATGAAAACCTCACTGCAATGGTCTGTATTCTCACAATCATTGAGACAAGCAAACAAACTCCAATTCCAGTAAACAAAATGTCAAATTAAATATTAAGGAGTGAACTAAATCCAGAAACAAACATCACATCATTTGGAGTTCGGGTGCAAGAGTTATAGCCAAAACAGTGAGACTACGCAAAACTGTCCAGATTTGCACACATTTAAATACTTGTCGTTTTTGAGGGCCTTAGGGTCCGATATAACCTTAGTCCATTTCTGACAAAAATGTCCAGAACTGAAAAATATAGCAGCACACGAAATTTCATGCATTTTGGATGTCATTTACTAAATCAAAACTGGTTCATTCTACAAGAACAGTGAATCTGCCAAAACCTGCTTCATTTTCCCAGATTTTCCAAATTTGGACACATTTTGCTAATTTACCATTTTGAGGACCTTAGAGTCGAAATTAGCTTTGTCCTATTTCTTTGAAAAATGCTCAAAACTGGCAAAACTAGTCACCTACCAATTTGTACGCATTTTCAACCTCATTTACCTTGTCAAAATCACCTCATACCAACAAGATAGAAGACTGTCCCATACGCGATTTCATCTATCATCACATTCTAGCCAATTATCTTGCCAGGCATTTTTACAAAAGCTCATGAACACACATATATCACAAGTACAGAGGTAGAAATAGACATTCAAAGGCATGCATGTGGTTTTTAAAAAGCTTTTCAAGAAGTTTTAGCCCTCACCTTAGCAAGACAACAAAGAAGTTGCACAAATTCTTGATGAAGCACAATGACAACTCTTCTCCTTGCTTAGCTGAGAGACAAGTTGGGATTTCTCTAATTTCCTAGCTAAGTTACCATGTTCTTAGTAGGTGCATGTGGTTAGAACAAGAAGAAAAGAAATGGAAGCTAACAAACTCACCTAAGCCGAAATGGATGTGCTAAAGGCTTGTATGTGCGTTTCTTTGCTCCTAGCTTTGCTTGGTCGAGCTCCTAAGTAGCTTGGAGGTCTTGAAGAGCCTTAGGATGAAGAACTTAGCTATGGAGTCTACAAATTCAGCTAGGGCCGAGAGAGAGAGAGAAAAGAAATGAGAGAAAGAGAAAAAGTGAGAAGGAAAGATAGAATGAAAGAAAAATGAAAGGCTTTGATGAATAAGATGCTTGTGTCGGCCTTGAGCTTGTAAATTTCAGATTTGTGTCTTCCAGGAGCATAATTTGAATCCTTAGCATTGGCAATTGAGGGTGTGTCGAGAATATGGAGCTTTGGGTAGAGTTTTGAGCCAAATTTTTATGCATTGTGTCATAACTTGTCTAAGCATGAACTTTGAGATTGCAAAGCTTGATCACATGCTCCTACATGGTCGGCCAAGGCTTGAAAAAATGCTGAATCTTTGTCATCTTTTGAGCATTATTTTAATTGTGTGTTTGGGATATGTAAAGAATAAAGAATAAAGAATAAGAATGTCTAGCTTTTTGTGAAATTTTGTCTTCTAGTGAGTTGAATTAGCATTTTAATATTAGTTAGTGGAATTTGTAGGATTAATTAATGATCTAGTGCTTCGTGTAAGATGCTTTCTTGATTAGCGTGAGGGCACGCTTTCTTAGGTTTAGGGCACGCACTACGAGACGAATGCACATTTTCTAAGTAAATGCACGCAACCCTAAATGAATGCGCGTAATTCAATGCAAGGCACACAAAACGAAACACGATTCTTAAACCTAGGTCAAGGCACGTAAATATTGGTTAGGGCACACAAAATGAGGTATCGTATATAAATCGAGGTCGGGCCTCACACTTCGTCACTTCGATGCCCATAACTTTTTATCCGTAAGGAGTTACGCACTACACAACATACCGTTGCAAAGCTTTCCGAGAGCTCTACGACGAGGGCCATAAGACTGCACGGCTGCGCCTGTTTTTGGATCCCAAAATTGAACATTTTCATCAGTTTTGTGACACTTTTCTTCTTTTGCGCTGTTTTTCTGTCCCGGATCGCACATCATGAGCCACAAAAAGGACGACAACCTAATCCATCATATTTCTATTACCGAATCCCACTGCACGTTGGGCAAGATAACTTCGCTTAACGTAGAGGCTGGGCCTGCAAAACGAGGGCATGGGGCTTGGAACCAGGTCTCCGTCGCTCCGGTGCCCATAACTTTTGATCCGAAAATAGTTATGCGGCGCACAGTATACCGTTGGAAAGCTCTTCGAGATCTCTACGACAGGGGAAGCAAGACTGCTCAACCGCGCTTTTTTTTGGAGACCAAAATCGAACGTTTTCATCAGTTTTGGGACACTTTTCTTCTTTTGCGCTGTTTTTCTATCCCGGATCATATGACGTGAGCAGCGAAAAGGACGAGTACCTAATCTATCACATTTCTATTACTGAATCCCACGGCACCTTGGGAAAGACAACTTCGCTTCACTTAGAGGCTGGGCCAACAAAGCAAGGGCGTGGGGCTTGGGACCATGTCTCCGTTGCTCCGGTACCCATAACTTTTGATCCGAAAAGAGTTACGCGGTGCACAGCTTACCGTTGGAAAGCTCTCCGAGAGCTCTACGATGGGGTTAACAAGCCTGCTAGGCTGCGCCTGTTATTGGAGCCCAAAATCGAACGTTTTCATCAATTTTCGGACACTTTTCTTCTTTTGAGATATTTTTCCATCCCGGATCGTACGTCGTGAGCCGCGAAAAGGACGACAACCTTAATCCATCATATTCTTATTACCGAATCTCACGGCACCTTGGGCAAGACAACTTCGCTTAACGTAGAGGCTGGGCTTGCAAACTGAGGGCGTGGGGCTTGGGACCAAGTCTCCGTCGCTCCGGTGCCCATATCTTTTGATCCGAAAAGAGTTACACGGTGCACAACAAATCGTTGTAAAGCTCTCCGAGAGCTCTATGATAGCGGCAGCTAGCCTGCTAGACTGCGCCTTTTTTTGGAGCCTAAAAGCGAATGTTTTCATCAATTTTGGGACACTTTTCTACTTTTACGCTATTTTTCCGTCCTGAATCATACGACGTGAGCCGCGAAATGCACGACAACCTAATCCATCACATTTCTATTACCGAATCCCACGGCACCTTGGGCAAGACAACTTCACTTCACGTAGAGGCTGGGCCCACAAACCGAGGGCGTGGGGCTTGGGACCAGGTCTCCGTCGCTCCGGTGCCCATAATTTTTTATCCAGAAAAAGTTACTCGACGCACAGCATACCGTTGGAAAGCTTTCCAAGAGCTCTATGATGGGCGTAGTAAGCCTGCTTAGCTGCACCTATTTTCGGAGCCCAAAATCGAACGTTTTCATCAGTTTTCGGACACTTTTCTTCTTTTGAGATATTTTTGGGTCCTGGATCGTACGACGTGAGCCGCGAAAAGGATGACAACCTAATCAATCACATTTCTATTACCGAATCCCACGGCACCTTGGGCAAGACAACTTCGCTTCACGTAGAGGCTGGGCCAACAAACCGAGGGCGTGGGGCTTGGGACCAGGTCTCCGTCACTCCGATGTCCATAACTTTTGATCCGAAAAGAGTTACGCGGCGCACAACATACCGTTGGAAAGCTTTCCGAGAGCTCTACAATGGGGGTAGCAAGCCTACAAGCTGCGCTTGTTTTCAGAGCCCAAAATCGAACGTTTTCATCAGTTTTTGGACACTTTTTTTCTTTTGAGATATTTTTTCGGCCCGGATCGTACGTTGTGAGTCCCGAAAAGGACAACAACCTAATCCATCATATTTCTATTACCGAATCCCATGGCACCTTGGGCAAGACAACTTTGCTTAACGTAGAGGCTGGGCCCGCAAACCGAGGGCGTGGGGCTTGGGACCAGGTCTCCGTCGCTTCGGTGCCCATAACTTTTGATCCGAAAAGAGTTATGCGGCGCACAGCATACCGTTGGAAAGCTCTCCAAGAGCTCTACGACAGGGGTAGTAAGCCTACTCGACTGCGCCTTTTTTGTAGCCCAAAATTGAATATTTTCATCTGTTTTGGGATACTTTTATTCTTTTGCGCTGCTTTTCCGTGCCAGATTGTACGTCGTGAGCTGCGAAAAGTATGACAACCTAATCCTTCACATTTCTATTACCGAATCCCACGGCACCTTGGGCAAGACAACTTCGCTTCACGTAGAGGCTGGCCCCATAAATTGAGGGCGTGGGGCTTGGGACCAGGTCTCCATCGCTCATGTGCCCATTACTTTTGATCCGCAAGGAGTTACGCGGCGCACAGAATACCGTTGAAGAGCTCTACGACGGGAGCAGCAAGATTGCACGGCTGCACCTATTTTTGGAGCTAAAAATCAAATGTTTTCATCAGTTTTGGGACACTTTTCTTCTTTTGCACTGTTTTTCCGTCCTGGATCGTATGTCGTGGGTCGCGAAAAGGACGACAACCTAATCCATCACATTTCTATTACCGAATACCATGGCACCTTGGGCAAGACAACTTCGCTTCACGTAGAGGTTAGGCCTGCAAACCGGGGGCGTAGGGCTTAGGACCTGGTCTCTGTCGCTCTGGTGCCCATAACTTTTGATCCGTAAGGAGTCACGCGGCGCACAGCATACCGTTGAAAAGCCCTCCAAGAGCACTACGACGAAAGCAGCAAGCCTACTCGGCTACTCCAACTTTTGGAGCCCAAACTCAAACGTTTTCATCAGTTTCGGGACAGTTTTCTTGTTTTTCGCTTTTTTTCGACCCGGATCGTACGTCATCAGCTGCAAAAAGATCGATAACCTAATCCATCACATTTCTCTTACCGAATGCCACAGAACCTTGGCAAGACAACTTCGCTTCGCGTAGAGGCTATGCCCGCAAACCGAAGGCGTGGGTCTTAGGACCAGGTCACCGTCACTCCGGTGCCCATAACTTTTTATCCGTAAGGAGTTACGCGTCGCACAGCATACCATTGGAAAGCTCTCCGAGAGCTCTATGCTGAGGGTGGAAACACTGCACGGCTGCGCCTATTTTCGGATCCCAAAATCGAACATTTTCATCAGTTTCGGGACACTTTTTTTCTTTTGCGCTGTTTTTCTGTCCCGGATCGTACTTCGTGAGCCGCAAAAAGGACGACAACCTAATCCATCATATTTCTATTTTCGAATCCCACAGTACCTTGGGCAAGACAACTTAACTTCACGTAGAGGTTGGGCCCGCAAACCGACGGCGTGGGGCTTGGGACCAGCTCTTCGTCGCTCCGGTGCCCATAACTTTCGATCCGAAAAAAGTTACGCAGCGCACAACATGCCGTTGGAAATCTCTTCGAGAGCTCTACGACTAGGGCAACAAGCCTGCTCGGCTATGCCATTTTTCAGAGCCCAAAATCGAACATTTTTATTAGTTTTGGAATACTTTTCTTCTTTAGCGTTGTTTTTTCATCCCAGATCGTACGTCATGAGCTGCGAAAAGGACGACAACCACAGCACCTTGGGCAAGACAACTTCGCTACACGTAGAGGTTGAGCCCACAAACCAAGGGCGTGGGGCTTAGGACCAGGTCTCCGTCGCTCCGGTGCCCATAACTTTTCATCCAAAAAGAGTTACACAGCGCACAACATACCGTTGGAAAGCTCTCCGAGAGCTCTACGATGGGGTAGCAAGCCGGCTCGGCTGCGCCTATATTCGGAGCCCAAAATTGAACGTTTTCATAAGTTTTCGGACACTTTTCTTCTTTTGCAATGTTTTTCCATCCCGGATCGTACATCATGAGCCGCGAAAAGGACGACAGCCTAATCCATCATATGTCTATTACCGAATCCCAAGGCACCTTGCACAAGACAACTTCGTTTCACGTAGAGGCTGGGCTCGTAAACCGAGGGCGTGGGGCTTAGGACCAGGTCTCCGTCCCGCCGGTGACTATAACTTTTGATCTGTAAGGAGTTACGCGGCGTACAACATACAGTTAGAAAGCTCTCCGAGAGCTCTACGACGGCAGCAACAAGCCTGCCCGTCTTTGCCTATTTTTGAAGCCCAAAATCGAACGTTTTCAACAGTTTTGGGATACCTTTCTTCTTTTACGCAGTTTTTTCGTCCCAGATTGTATGTCGTGAGCCGCGAAAAGGACGACAACCTAATCCATCACATTTCTATTACCGAATCCCATGGCACCTTGGGCAAGACAACTTCGCTTCACGTAGAAGCTGGGCCCGTAAACCGAGGGCGTGGGGCTTGGGACCTGGTCTCCGTCGCTCCGATGCCCATAACTTTTGATCCGTAAGGAGTTATGCGGAGCACAGCATGCTGTTGGAAAGCTCTCCGAGAGCTCTACGACAGGGGCTGCAAGACTGCCTGGCTATGCCTGTTTTTAGAGAACAAAATCGAATGTTATCATCAGTTTCGTCATACTTTTCTTCTTTTGCGCAGTTTTTTAGTACCGGATCGTACGTCGGGAACTGCGAAACGGACGACAACCTAATCCATCATATTTTTATTACCGAATCCCACAACACCTTGGGCAAGACAACATCGCTTCACGTAGAGGCTGGGCCCACAAACCGAGGGTGTGGGGTTTGGGATCAGGTCTCCGTCACTCCGGTGCCCATAACATTTTATCCGTTAGGAGTTACGAGCCGCATAGTATACCGTTGGAAAGCTCTCCGAGAGCTCTACAACGACAACATCAAGACTATGCTGCTGCACCTGTTTTCGGATCCCAAAATCGAACATTTTCATAAGTTTTGGGACACTTTTCTTCTTTTATGCTGTTTTTCTGTCCCGGATCGTATATCGTGAGCCACAAAAAGGATGACAACCTAATCCATCAGATTTCTATTATCGAATCCCATCGCACCTTGGGCAAGACAACTTCGTTTAACGTAGAGGCTAGGCCCGCAAACCGAGGACATGGGGCTTTGGACCAGGTCTCCGTCGCTCCGGTGCCCATAACTTTTGATCCGAAAAGAGTTACGCGGCATATAGCATACTGTTGGAAAGCTCTCCGAGAGCTCTACGACAGGGGTAGTAAGCCTGCTTGACTGCGCCTTTTTTCAAAGGCCAAAATCGAACATTTTCATCAATTTTGGGATATTTTTATTCTTTTGCGCTGCTTTTCCGTCCCAGATTGTATGTCGTGAGCCGCGAAAAGTATGACAACCTAATCCTTCACATTTTTATTACTGAATTCTACGGTACTTTAGGCAAGACAACTTCAATTCACATAGAGGCTGGGCCCGTAAACTGAGGGCGTGGGGCTTAGGACCAGGTCTCTATCGCTCAGGTGCGCATAACTTTTGATCCGTAAGGAGTTACGCAGCACATAGAATACCGTTGGAGAGCTCTCCGAGAGCTCTACGATGGGGGCAGCAAGATTACACGACTGCGCCTATAATTGGAGCTGAAAATTGAACATTTTTATCAGTTTCGGGACACTTTTCTTCTTTTGCTTTGTTTTTCCGTCCTGAATCGTACGTTGTGAGTCGCGAAAAGGACGACAACCTAATCCATCACATTTCTATTACCGAATCCCACGATACCTTGGGCAAGACAACTTCACTTCATGTAGAGGTTGGGCCCGCAAATCGGGGGCGTAGGGCTTGGGACCAGGTCTTTGTCGCTCCGGTGCCTATAACTTTTGATCTGTAAAGAGTCACGTGGCGCACAACATACGTTGAAAAGGTCTCCGATAGCTTTACGATGGGGGCATCAAGCCTACTCGGCTGCGCCAATTTTTGGAGCCTAAACTCAAACGTTATTATCTGTTTCGAGACAGTTTTCTTGTATTTCGCTATTTTTTTTACCCGGATCGTATGTCGTGAGACGCAAAAAGGGCGACAACCTAATCCATCACATTTCTCTTACCGAATCCCATAGAACCTTGGCAAGACAACTTCGCTTCGCGTAGAGGCTATGCCCGCAAACCGAAGGCGTTGGGCTTGGGACCAGGTCTCCGTCACTCCGGTGCCCATAACTTTTTATCCGTAAGGAGTTACGCGTCACACAGCACACCGTTGAAAAGCTCTCCAAGAGCTCTATGCCGAGGGCAGCAACACTGCACGGCTGCACCTATTTTTGGATCCCAAAATCGAACGTTTTCATCAGTTTTGAGACACTTTTCTTCTTTTGCACTGTTTTTTTGTCCCGAATCGTAGTTCGTGAGTCGCAAAAAGGATGACAACCTAATCCATCACATTTCTATTTTTGAATTCCACCGCACCTTGGGCAAGACAACTTCACTTCACGTAGAGGCTGGGCCCGCAAACCGAGGGCGTGGGGCTTGGGACCAGGTCTCTGTCGCTCCAGTGCCCATAACTTTCGATTCGAAAATAGTTACGCGACAAACAACATACTGTTGGAAAGCTCGAGAGCTCTACGACGGGGGCAGCAAGCCTGCTCGGTTGTGCCTTTTTTCAGAGCCCAAAATTGAACATTTTTATCAATTTTGGAATACTTTTCTTCTTTTGCATTATTTTTTCGTCCCAGATCGTACGTCATGAGCAGCGAAAAGGACAACAACCACGGCACCTTGGGCAAGATAACTTCGCTTCACGTAGAGGCTGGGCCTACAAACCGAGGGCGTGGGGCTTAGGACCATGTCTCTGTCGCTCCGGTGCCCATAACTTTTTATCTGAAAAGAGTTACGCGGCGCACAGCATACCGTTGGAAAGCTCACTGAGAGCTCTACGACGGGGTAGCAAGTCTGCTAGGCTGCGCCTATTTTCGGAGCCCAAAATCGAACATTTTCATAAGTTTTCGGACACTTTTCTTCTTTTGCGATGTTTTTTCACCTCGGATCGTATTCATGAGCCGCGAAAAGGACGATAGCCTAATCTATCATATTTCTATTACCAAATCCCACAGCACCTTGTGCAAGACAACTTCGTTTCATGTAGATGCTGGGCACGCAAACTGAGGGCATGGGGCTTAGGACCAGGTCTCCGTCCCGCCGGTGACTATAACTTTTGATTTGTCAGGAGTTACGCGACGTACAACATACAGTTGGAAAGCTCTCCGAGAGCTCTACGACGGGAGCAACAAGCCTGCTCGTCTCCGCCTAATTTCGGAGCCCAAAATCGAACGTTTTCACCAGTTTTGGTATACTTTTCTTCTTTTGCGCTGTTTTTTCGTCCCAGATTGTACGTCGTGAGCCTAAAAAAGGACGACAACCTAATCCATCACATTTTTATTACCGAATCCCGTGGCACCTTAGGCAAGACAACTTCGCTTCACGTAGAGGCTGGGCCCATAAACCGAGGGCGTAGGGCTTGGGACCAGGTCTCTGTCGCTCCGGTGCCCATAACTTTTGATCCGTAAGGAGTTACGCGGAGCACAGCATACCGTTCGAAAGCTCTCCGAGAGCTCTACGACGAGGGCAGCAAGTCTGCCTCGCCGTTCCTATTTTCGGAGAACAAAATCGAACGTTATCATCAATTTCGGCACACTTTTCTTCT
Source organism: Ehretia macrophylla (assembly GCA_037974665.1). Taxonomy (NCBI): domain Eukaryota; kingdom Viridiplantae; phylum Streptophyta; class Magnoliopsida; order Boraginales; family Ehretiaceae; genus Ehretia; species Ehretia macrophylla. The sequence continues at coordinate 39,285,528 of CM075773.1, read as the reverse complement.
TTTGCGCAGTGTTTTCGTCCCGGATTGTACGTCGTGAAGCGCGAAAAGGACGACAACCTAATCCATCACATTTTTATTACCGAATCCCACGACACCTTGGGCAAGACAACATCGCTTCACGTAGAGGCTGGGCCCACAAACCGAGGGCGTGGGGTTTGGGACCAGGTCTCCATCACTTCGGTGCCCATAACTTTTTATCCGTAAGCAGTTACGAGCCGCACAGTATACCATTGGAAAGTTCTCCGAGAGCTCTATGACGAGGGCAGCAAGATTGCACGGCTGCACCTATTTTCGGATCCCAAAATCAAACATTTTCATCAGTTTTGGGACACTTTTATTCTTTTGCGCTGTTTTTCTTTCCCGGATTGTACGTCATGAGCTACAAAAAGGAAGACAACCTAATCCATCAGATTTCTATTACCGAATCCCATAGCACCTTGGGCAAGACGACTTGGCTTAACGTAGAGGCTGGGCCTACAAACCAAGGGCGTGGGGCTTGGGACCAGGTCTCCGTCGCTCCGGTGCTCATAACTTTTGATCCGAAAAGAGTTACGCGGCGCACAACATACTGTTGGAAAGATTTCTGAGATCTCTACGACAGGGGAAGCAAGCCTGCTTGACTGCGCCTTTTTTTGGAGCCCAAAATCGAGGGTTTTCATCAAATTTGGGACACTTTTCTTCTTTTGCGCTGTTTTTTCGTCCCGGTTTGTACGACGTGAGCAGCGTAAAAGGCGACTACCTAATCCATCACATTTCTATTACCGAATCCCACAGCACCTTGGGCAAGACAACTTCGCTTCACTTAGAGGCTGGGTCCACAAACTTAGGGCGTCGAGCTTGGGACTAGGTCTTCATCGTTCCGGTGCCCATAACTTTTGATCCGAAAAGAGTTACGTGGCACACAACATACTGTTGGAAAGCTCTCCGAGAGCTCTACGATGGGAGTACCAAGCTTGCTTGGCTGCACCTATTTTCAGAGCCCAAAATCAAACGTTTCCATCAGTTTTTGGACACTTTTTCTTCTTTTGAGATATTTTTCCGTCCCAGATCGTACGTCGTGAGCCGCGAAAAGGACGACAACCTAATCCATCATATTTCTATTACCGAATCCCACGGCACCTTGGGCAACACAACTTCACTTAATGTAGAGGCTAGGCCCGCAAACCGAGGGCGTGGGGCTTGGGACCATGTCTCTGTCGCTCCGGTGCCCATATCTTTTGATCCGAAAAGAGTTATGCGGCGCACAGCATACCGATGTAAAGCTCTCCGAGAGCTCTACGATAGGTTCAGCAAGCCTGCTCGACTACGCCTTTTTTGGAGCCCAAAATTGAACATTTTCATCAATTTTGGTACACTTTTCTTCTTTTACGCTGTTTTTCCGTCTCGGATCGTACGACGTGAGCCACGAAAAGGACGACAACCTAATCCATCACATTTCTATTACCGAATCCCATGGCACCTTGGGCAAGACAACTTCACTTCACGTATAGGCTGGGCCCATAAACCGAGAGCGTGGGGCTAGAGACATGGTCTCCGTCGCTCCGGTGAACATAATTTTTTATTCGGAAAAAGTTATGCGGCGCACAGCATACCATTGGAAAGCTCTCCGAGAGCTCTACGATGATATTAGCAAGCCTGCTCTGCTGCGCCTGTTTTTCGAGCCCAAAATTGAACATTTTCACTAGTTTTCGAACACTTTTCTTCTTTTGAGATGTTTTTCTGTCCCGTATCGTACGACGTGAGCCACGAAAAGGACGACAACCTAATCCATCACATTTCTATTACCAATACCACGGCACCTTGGGCAAGACAATTTCGCTTCACGTAGAGGCTGGGCCAACAAACCGAGGGCGTGGGGCTTGGGACCAGGTCTCCGTCGCTCCGATGCACATAACTTTTTATCTGAAAAGAGTTACGCGAGGCACAGCATACCGTTGGAAAGCTCTCTGAGAACTCTACGATGGTCGTAGCAAGCCCCCTCGGCCTCGCCTATTTTCGGAGCCCAACATCAAACATTTTAATCAGTTTTTGGACATTTTTCTTCTTTTGAGATGTTTTTCCGTCCTGGATCGTATGTTGTGAGTCGCGAAAATGACGACAACCTAATCCATCATATTTCTATTACCGAATCCCACGGCACCTTGGGCAAGACAACTTCGCTTAACGTAGAGTCTGGGCCGGTAAACTGAGGGCGTGGGGCTTGGGACCAGGTCTCCGTCGCTCCGTTGCCTATAACTTTTGATCCGAAAAGAGTTACATGGCACACAACATACCGTTGGAAAGCTCCTCGAGAGCTCTACGATAGGGGTAGCAAATCTGCTCGAATGCGTCTTTTTTCGGAGCACAAAATCAAACGTTTTCATAAGTTTTAGGATACTTTTCTTTTTTTGCTCTACTTTTTCGTCCCAGATTGTACGTTGTGAGCCGCGAAAAGGACGACAACCTAATCTTTCACATTTTTATTACCGAATCCCACAGCACCTTGGGCAAGAAAACTTCGCTTCCCATAGCGGCTGGGCCAGTAAACTGAGGGCGTAGGGCTTGGGACCAGGTCTCCATCGCTCAGGTGCCCATAACTTTTGATCCGTAAGGAGTTACACGGCGTACAACTTACCGTTGGAAAGCTCTCCGAGAGCTCTACGACGGGGGCAGCAAGATTGCACGGCTGCGCTAGTTTTTGAAGCCAAAAATTGAACATTTTTATCAGTTTCGGGACACTTTTCTTCTTTTGCGCTGTTTTTCCATCCCGGATCGTATGTCGTGAGTCGCGAAAATGATGACAACCTAATCCATCACATTGCTATTACCGAATCCCACAATACCTTGGGCAAGACAACTTCGCTTTACGTAGAGGCTGGGCCCGCAAACCGGGGGCGTGGGGCTTGGGACCAGATCTTTGTCACTCCGGTGCCCATAGCTTTTGATCCGTAAGGAGTCATGCGGCGCACAACATACCGTTGAAAAGCTCTCCGAGAGCTCTACGACTGGGGCAGCAAGCCTACTCGGCTGCGCTTATTTTTGGAGCCCAAACTCAAACGTTTTCATCAGTTTCAGGACAGTTTTCTTATTTTTCGCTGGTTTTTCATCCCGGATCGTATGTAGTGAGACGCAAAAAAGGGCGACAATCTAATTCATCACATTTCTCTTACCAAATCCCACGGTACCTTGGCAAGACAACTTCGCTTCGCGTAGAGGCTAGGCCGGCAAACTGTAGGCGTGGGGCTTGGGAACAGGTCTCCGTCACTCCAGTGCCCATAACTTTTTATCCGTAAGGAGTTACGCGCCGCACAGCATACTGTTGGAAATCTCTCCGAGAGCTCTACGCCGAGGGTAGCAAGACTGCACGGTTGTGCCTATTTTTGGATCCCAAAATCTAACGTTTTCAACAATTTCGGGACACTTTTCTTCTTTTACGCTGTTTTTCTGTCCCAGATCGTACTTCGTGAGCCGCAAAAAGGACGACAACCTAATCCATCATATTTTTATTTTTGAATCCTACCGCACCTTGGGCAAGAAAACTTCACTTCATGTAGAGGCTGGGCCCGGAAACCGAGGGTGTGGGTCTTGGGACCAAGTCTCTGTCGCTCCGGTGCCCATAACTTTCGATCTGAAAAGAATTATGCGGCGCACAACATACCGTTGGAAAGCTCTTCGAGAGCTCTACAATAGGGGCAGCAAGCCTGCATGGCTGTGTCTTTTTTCGGAGCCCAAAATTGAATTTTTTATCAGTTTTGGAATACTTTTATTCTTTTGCGATGTTTTTCCGTCCCGGATCGTACGTCGTGAGCCGCGAAAAGGATAACAACCACGGCACCTTGGGAAATACAACTTCGCTTCACGTAGAGGCTGGGCCTATAAACCGATGGCGTGGAGCTTAGGAGCAGGTCTCCGTCGCTCTGGTGCCCATAACTTTTCATTCGAAAAGAGTTACGCGCGCACAGCATACTGTTGGAAAGTTCTTCGAGAGCTCTATGATGGGGTAGCAAGCTTGCTCGGCTGCGCCTATTTTTGGAGCCCAAAATCGAACGTTTTCATAAGTTTTCAAACACTTTTCTTCTTTTGCGATATTTTTCCCTCCCGGATCGTACGTCGTGAGCCGTGAAAAGGACGACAGCCTAATCCATCATATTTCTATTACCGAATCCCACGACACCTTGCGCAAGACAACTTCCTTTCACGCAGAGGCTGGGCCCACAAACCGAGGGCATGGGGCTTGGGACCAGGTCTCCGTTCTTCCAAAGACCATAACTTTTGATTTGTAAGGAGTTACGCGGCGTACAGTATACCGTTGGAAAGCTCTCCGAGTGCTCTACGACGAAAGCAACAACCCTGCTCGTCTCCGCCTATTTTCAGAGCCCAAAATCGAACGTTTTCATCAGTTTTGGGATACTTTTCTTCTTTTGCGCTATTTTTCCTTCCCAAATTGTACGTCGTGAGCCGCGAGAAGGACGACAACCTAATCCATCACATTTCTATTACTGAATCCCATGGTACCTTGGGCAAGACAACTTCGCTTCACGTAGAGGCTGGGCCCATAAACCGAGGGCGTGGAGCTTGGGACCTGGTCTCTGTCGCTCCGGTGCCCATAACTTTTGATCCGTAAGGAGTTATGTGACGTACAACATACCGTTGGAAAGCTCTCCGAGAGCTCTACAACAAAGGCAGCAAGCCTACTTGGCTGTGCCTATTTTCGGAGCCCAAAATCAAACGTTTTCATCAGTTTCGGGACACTTTTCTTATTTTTTGATGTTTTTCGGTCCCAGATCGTATGTCGTGAACCGCGAAAAGGATGACAACCTAATCCATCACATTTCTCTTACCGAATCCCACGGCACCTTGGCAAGACAACTTCGCTTCGCGTAGAGGCTAGGCTAGCAAACTGAAGGCGTGGGCCTTGGGACCAGGTCTCCGTCACTCCAGTGCCCATAACTTTTGATCCGTAAGGAGTTACGCGGCGTACAACATACCGTTAGAAAGCTCTTTGAGAGCTCTACGACGGGAGCAACAAGCCTGCTCAATTGCGCCTATTTTCGGAGCCCAAAATCGAATGTTTTCATTTGTTTCGGGATACTTTTATTCTTTTGCGCTGTTTTTCCATGCCGGATCGTATATCGTGAGCTGCGAAAAAGACGACAACCTAATCCATCACTTTTTTATTACCGAATCCTACCGCAGCTTGGGCAAGACAACTTCGCTTCACGTAGAGGCTAGGCCCGCAAACCGAAGGCGTGGGACTTTAGACCAGGTCTCCGTCACTCCGGTGCCCATAACTTTTTATCCGTAAGGAGTTACGCAGCGTACAGCATACCGTTGGAAAGCTCTCCGAGAGCTCTACGATGGGAGCAGCAGGCCTACCAAGTTGTACCTATCTTTGGAGTACAAAATCGAACATTTTCATCAATTTTGGGATACTTTTCTTCTTTTACGCTATTTTTCCATCCCGAATCGTATGTCGTGAGCCGCAAAAAGGACGACAACCTCGACCATCACATTTCTATTACCAAATCGCACTGTACCTTAGGCGAGACGACTTCGCTTCATGTAGAGGTCGGGCCCGCAAACCGAGGGCGTGGGGCTTGGGACCAGGTCTCCGTCGCTCTGGTGCCCATAACTTTTGCTCTGTATGGAGTCACATGGCGCAGAACATACCGTTGTAAAGCTCTCCGAGAGCTCTACGAGGGGGGTAGCAAGCCTCCTCGGCTACGTCTATTTTCGGATCCCAAAATCGAATGTTTTCATCAGTTTTGGGGCACTTTTCTTCTTTTGCGTTGTTTTTTCGTCCCGAATCGTACGTCATGAGCCGCGAAAAGGACGACAACCTAATCCATCATATTTCTATTAGTGAATCCCTTGGCACCTTGGACAAGATAACTTCACTTCACGTAGAGGTTGGGCCAGCAAATCGAGGGCGTGGGGCTTAGGACCAGGTCTCCGTCGCTCCGGTGCCCATAACTTTTGATCCATAAGGAGTCACGCGGTGCACAGCATACCGCTGGAAAGCTCTGCGAGAGCTCTACGATGAGGGCAGCAATCCTACTTGGCTAAGCCTATTTTTGGAGCTCAAAATCGAACATTTTCATCAGTTTCGGGATACTTTTCTTCTTTTGTGCTATTTTTTCATCCCGGATCGTACGCCGTGAGCCGAGAAAAGGACGACAACCTAATCCATCACATTTCTATTATCGAATCCCACCGCACCTTGGGCGAGACAACTTCGCTTCACGTAGAGACTGGGGCCACAAACCGAGGGCGTGGGGTTTGGGACCAGGTCTCCGTCACTCTGGTGCCCATAACTTTTGATCCGTAAGGAGTTACGTGGCGCACCACATACCGTTGGAAAGCTCTCTGAGAGCTCTACGACGGGGGCAGTAATCTTGCTCGTCTGCGCCTATTTTTGGAGCCAAAAATTGAACGTTTCATCAGTTTCGGGATACTTTTCTTCTTTTGTGCTGTTTTTCTGTACCAGATTGTACATCGTGAGCCACAAAATGGACTACAACCTAATCCATCACATTTCTATTACCGAATCCCACGGCATCTTGGGCAAGACAACTTCGCTTCACGTAGAGGCTTGGCCCGCAAACCAAGGGCGTGGGGCTTGGGACCATGTCTCCGTCGCTCTGGTGCCCATTAATTTTGATCCGTAAGAAGTCACGCGGTGCACAGCATACCGTTGGAAAGCTCTACAAGAGCTCTACGACGGGGGCAACAATCCTGCTCGGCTGCGCCTATTTTCGAAGCCCAAAATCGAACATTTTCATCAGTTTCGGGATACTTTTCTTCTTTTGCGTTGTTTTTCTGTCCTAGATTGTACGTCATGAGCCGCAAAATGGACGACAACCTAATCCATCACATTTCTATTACCGAATCCCACTGCACATTGGGCAAGACAACTTCGCTTCACATAGCGGCTGGGCCCATAAACCGAGGGCGTGGGGCTTGGGACCAGGTCTTCATCGCTCCGGTGCCCATAACTTTTGATCCGTAAGGAGTTACATGGAGTACAGTATACCGTTGGAAAGCTCTCCGAGAGCTCTACGACAGGGGCAACAAGATTGTAGGGTTGTGCCTATTTTTGGAGCCCAAAATCGAACGTTATCATCAGTTTCGGGACACTTTTCTTCTTTTGCGCTATTTTTCCATCCCGGATCGTATGTTGTGAGTCGCGAAAAGGATGACAACCTAATCCATCTCATTTCTATTACCGAATCCCACGGCACCTTGGGCAAGACAACTTCACTTAACGTAAAGACTGGGCCCGCAAACTGAGGGCGTGGGGCTTGAGACCAAGTCTCTGTCGCTCTGGTGCCCATAACTTTTGATCTATAAGGAGTCACGTGACGCACAGCATACCGTTGGAAAGCTCTCTGAGGGTTCTAAAATGGGGTCAGCAAGCTTGCTTGGCTGCGCCTATTTTCAAAGCCCAAAATTGGAAGTTTTCATCCGTTTCGGTATACTTTTCTTCTTTTGCACAGTTTTTCAGTGCCGGATCGTACGTCATGAACCGCGAAAATGATGACAACCTAATCCATCACATTTCAATTACCGTATCCCACGACACCTTGGGCAAGACAACTTCGCTTCAAGTAGAGGCTGGGCCCGCAAACCGAGGGCGTGGGTCTTAGGACCAGGTCTCCGTCGCTCCGATGCCCTTAACTTTTGATCTGAAAAGAGTTACGCAGCGCACAACATACTGTTGGAAAGCTCTCCGAGAGCCCTATGACAGGGGCAGCAAGTCTGCTCGGTTGTGCCTTTTTTCGGAGCCCAAAATCGAACGTTTTCAATAGTTTTGGGACACTTTTCTTCTTTTACGCTATTTTTCTGTCCCGGATCGTACGTCATGAGCCGCAAAAATGAAGACATCCTAATCCATCACATTTCTATTACCGAATCACACAGCACCTTGGGCAAGACAACTTCGCTTCACATAGAGGGTGGGCCCACAAAATGAGGGCATGGGGCTTGGGACCAAATCTCCGTCGCTCCGGTGCCCATAACTTTTGATCTGGAAAGAGTTACGCGGCGCAAAGCATACTATTGGAAAGCTCTACGAGAGCTCTACGATGGGGGCGGCAAGCTTGCTCGGCTGTGCCTTTTTTCAGTGCCTAAAATCGAACGTTTTCATCAGTTTTGGGACACTTTTCTTCTTTTGCGAAGTTTTTCTGTCCCGAATCGTACGTCGTGAGCCGCAAAAAGGACGACAACCTAATCCATCATATTTCTATTATCGAATCCCACGACACCTTGGGCAAGACATGTCACACCCCGACCCCGAACTCGTTTCCAAGACAAGGCCAAAACGTGATGTGGACTAGATAAATAACCTGTACAATCATTCGTTCGTGACCTAAACATAAATAATAACCACAAGTAACTTCAAAAATAGTGCCCTAAAACTATTGGCACTAACATTCATTAACTTGATCATTCAAATAAACAAGGCCTACATTCAACCCTCCGACACGCCTCAATCATCAATGCCCACGAGGCCTCAAAAGAATAGTCTATTAATAAGATTTACAATCCATTATCCAAAAGAATATTACAACACCTAAAGTTGTACAAATTATAACATAGTTCAATACATATGCTTAACCATATACAAACAACTAGAATCATAGCAAGCAAAAGTCCGTCTTATCACACAAATAAGCATCGCCTTCAACTTGAGTCCCTAGCACAGGCTCAACCTCGGCCTCACCTGAAAAATTGTCATATAAAGAGATGAGCTACACTTAGCTCAGCGAGGGTTAATGGTCTCTGGTGGTTTTTGCAAACAATTCAACATTTGAAAAAAAACCTTTCATGAAAACATGATATGTATGAGTGCAATTAAGTACAAGAATCAATAGACAAGCAATAACACGTCACTCTACCCTCTGAGGTCCTCAAGGGCCCAAGCGAAGGTAGGTTTACCATATATCAAAGGATACATTTTTCCTTGCAGTTGTTGTAGTCGGCCGGCCTTGAATCAATCATCATCATTTTTCCAAACTCCAAACATTAGGTGATATCCGGATAATCACCGGGGACTATGGTAGTCGAGACCTACTGGTAGTTCGTTGCTACCTAGGGGAAACGAATGCTACCATACCCATAATTGTGGTTGCAACCATCGTGCATGCAATCATTATCATGACAAGCAAGATATATGCATCAACAGGTAAAGGAGGCAACAAAGTAGGTTACCTCCGATCACATAATCATGCTACCAATATTTAACATATTCCAGTATATAAACATGTAAATACTTACAACATCTTACATTTAGAATTCGTATAGTCATGTAGACATGCAACAATCATAATACCTTGCATTTAGAACTTATAAGATGAAATGTGGAAGTCAATAAGGAAGGTTGATTCATCATACAAGCGTTTCTGATACTATTACATTATCTTAACTTAGGAGGTAAATTTGACTACTTTCCCTAACTCCAATTAATCTGATTTTTGTCTAGAATCGAAGCTTATCGAATGTAGATAACTCTAGAATCAAATGGAACTCAATTCGGAGTTGAAACGAATGAGATATGGCTTCCGTAATATCACTACGCAAAGCTGTCAGTCATCCGGGCGCTGAGGCCTTAATCAGGTCGACCGGAAGAAGCAGGTAACGCCCGGATCGAAGCTTTCTGCTGGGCGTTGAGGCCTCTATCCGGGCGACCGGATAGGGGCTGTAATGCCCGGATAGCTGCACGAAAAACACCAAAATTCTACCCAATTCACCTATACCACAACCAATCCATCTACCATCTACCAATATACAAACAAGTTCTAAATGGCTATTAAGCATCATACAAGGCTTCAAAATCAACCAAATTCATCCCACATCAATGACCAACAACACCCAATAATTCATGTTCAAGCTCCAAGCTCCACAACCTCAACACCCTCAACAACTCAATACATTTCTCAACAAGTTCAAATATACATATATATATATATATATCACATGTAAATACCCAATCAAGCTCTAAACACAAGTATAATCGTTGACCATGCTTAATGTATCTTGAAAAGCATTTTGAAAAACAACCCTCATCTCAAACTTGAGTATAGAAACAATGGAAAGCCAAAGAACTCTTGAGACTAGCTGAGAGATGTAGATTTAGCTTGGAACAAGGCTGAAATTTCCTTCTTTCTTCTTCTTTTCCTCTTTTCTTCTCTCCCTCTCTTTTCCCTCTTTGATCGTGTATGAGTGTGTGTGAGTGTGTGTGCAGGATTTTAGTGTGTGTGTACAGTGTATTGTGTGTTTTGAGTGGGCAAGCATAGTAAAATTAGGTGATCAAATATCTAGTGAGCCAAATTACAAGAGTGCCCTCCAACTATGTTGTGTACTACTAGTTTGCCATTTTGGTTAGTTTGCAACTAATTAGTTACTACATTTGATGTATTTGAAGTACAATTAATGCCTACGACACGTGAAACTCCATAATGCACGAAATTGAACATTTTGGCACGCAAAACAATAAATATGCATGTTGAATGTTGTTAAGGCATATTAATTGATGCTAATGCACATGAAATGACATAAATGTATTATAATTAGTGTAATTAGGTATAAGCTCACGTGCTGGGTTTTACAAGACAACTTCGTTTCATGTAGAGGATGGGCCCGCAAACCGAGAGTGTGGGGCTTGGGACCAGGTCTCCGTCGCTTCGGTGCCCATAACTTTTGATCCGTAAGGAGTTACGTGGTGTACAGCATACCGTTGGAAAGCTCTCCGAGAGCTCTACGATGAGAGCAGCAAGCTTGGTCTGCTGCGCCTATTTTCAGAGCCCAAAATCGAACGTTTTCATCAGTTTCGAGATACTTTTCTTTTTTTGCGCTGTTTTTCCGTCCCAGATTGTACGTCGTCAGTAGCGAAAAGGACGACAACCTAATCCATCACATTTCTATTACCGAATTCCACAGCACCTTGGGCAAGACAACTTCGCTTCACGTAGAGGCTGGGCCTGTAAACCGAGGGCGTAAGGTTTGGGACCAGGTCTCCGTCGCTCCGATGCCCATAACTTTTGATCCGTAAGGAGTTACGCGGTGTGCAGTATACCGTTGGAAAGTTCTCCGAGATCTCTACGACGGAAGCAGCAAACTTGCTCAGCTACGCCTATTTTTGGTGCCAAAAATTGAACATTTTCATCAGTTTCGGGATACTTTTCTTCTTTTGCGGTGTTTTTCCATCCCGAATTGTACGTCATGAGCCGCGAAAAGGACGACAACCTAATCCATCACATTTCTATTACCGAATCCCACTGCACCTTGGGTGAGACAACTTCGCTTCACGTAGAGGTTGGGCCCGTAAACTGAGGGCATGGGGCTTAGGACCAGGTTTCCGTCGCTCTGGTGCCCATAACTTTTGATCCGTAAGTAGTTACGAGGCACACAGCATGCCGTTGGAAAGGTCGCCGAGAGCTCTACGACGGGGGCAGCAAGCCTGCTCAGCTTCACCTATTTTCGAACCCAAAAATGGAACGTTTTCATTAGTTTCGAGACACTTTTCTTCTTTTGCGCTATTTTTTCGTCCCGGATCGTACGTCATGAGCCGCAAAAAGGACGACAACCTAATCCAGCATAATTTTATTACCGAATCCCATGGCACCTTGGGCAAGAAAACTTCGCTTCACGTAGAGGCTGGGCCCGCAAACCGAGGGCGTGGAGCTTAGGACCAAGTCTCCGTCGCTCCGGTTCCCATAACTTTTGATCCATAAGGAGTCACGCTGTGCATAGCATACCCTCTATGACGGGGGCAGCAAGCCTGCTCGGCTGCGCCTATTTTCGGAGCCCAAAACCGAACGTTTTCATCAGTTTTGGGATACTTTTCCTCTTTTGCGCTGCTTTTTCGTCCCAGATTATTCGTCATGAGCTGCGAAAAGGACGACAACCTAATCCATCACATTTCTATTGCCGAATCCCAAGGCACCTTGTGCAAGACAACTTCGCTTCACGTAGAGCCTGGGCCCGTAAACTGAGGGCGTGGCGCTTGGGACCAGGTCTCCGTCGCTTAGGTGCCCATAACTTTTGATCCGTAAGGAGTTACATGGTGCACATCATATCGTTGGAAAGCTCTCCGAGAAATCTACGACGAGGGTAGCAAGATTGCATGGCTGCGCCTGTTTTTGTAGCCTAAAATCGAACATTTTCATCAATTTTGGGACAATTTTCTTTTTTTACGCTGTTTTTCGGTCTCGATTCGTACATCGTGAGCCACAAAAAGGACGACAACCTAATCCATCACATTTCTATTACCAAATCCCACGGCACCTTGGGCAAGACAACTTAGCTTCATGTAGTGGCTGGGCCCGTAAACCGGGGGCGTGGGGCTTGGGACCAGGTCTCTGTCGCTCCGGTGCCCATAACTTTTGATCCGTAAGGAGTCACGAGGTACACAACATAATGTTGGAAAGCTCTCCAAGAGCTATACGATGGGGGCAGCGAGCTTGCTCGGCTGCACCGGTGTCAAGAGCCCAAAATCAAACATTTTCATCAGTTTTGGCACACTTTTCTTCTTTTGCGCTGTTTTTTCATCCTGGATCGTACGTCGTGAACTGCGAAAAGGACGATAACCTAATCCATCACATTTCTATTACTAAATCCCACAAAACTTTGGGCATGACAACTTCGCTTCACGTAGAGGCTGGGCCCATAAACTGAGGGCGTGGGGCTTAGGACTAGGTCTCTGTCGCTCAGGTGCCCATAACTTTTGATCCATAAGGAGTTACGCGTCGCACAGCATACCGTTGGAAAGCTCTCCGAGAGCTCTACGACGAGGGCAGCAAGATTACACGGCTGCGCATGTTTTCGGATCTGAAAATTGAACGTTTTCATCAGTTTTGGGACACTTTTCTTCTTTTGCGCAGTTTTTCTATCCCGGATCGTACTTCCTGAGCCGTAAAAAGGACGACAACCTAATCCATCACATTTCTATTTCCGAATCCCACCGCACCTTGGGTAAGAAAACTTCACTTCATGTAGAGGCTGGGCCCACAAACCGAGGGCGTGGGGCTTGGGACCAGGTCTCCGTCGCTCTAGTGCCCATAACTTTCAATTCGAAAAGAGTTACGCGGCGCACAACATACCGTTGGAAAGCTCTCCGAGAGCTCTACGACAGGTGCAGCAAGCCTGCTCGGCTGTGCCTTTTTTCGGAGCCCAAAATCGAACGTTTTCATCTGTTTTGGGATATTTTTCATCTTTTGCGCTGTTTTTTCATCCCGGATTGTACGTCGTGAGCCGCAAAAAGGACGACAACCTAATCCATCACAATTCTATTACCGAATCCCACAGCACCTTTGGCAAGACAACTTCGCTTCACGTAGAGGCTGGGACCACAAATCGAAGGCGTGCGGCTTAGGACTAGGTCTCCGTCGCTCCGGTGCCCATAACTTTTGATCCGAAAAGAGTTACGCGACGCATAGCATACCATTGGAAAGCTCTCCGAGAGCTATACGACTGGGGTAGCTAGTATGCTTGGCTGTGCCTATTTTCGGAGTCCAAAATCGAATATTTTTATCAATTTTCAGATGCTTTTCTTCTTTTGCGATGCTTTTCCGTCCCGGATCGTACATCGTGAACCGCAAAATGGACGACAACCTAATCCATCACAATTCTATTACCGAATCCCACAGCACCTTGGGCAAGACTAGTTCGCTTCACGTAGAGGCTGGGCCCACAAACCGAGGGCGTGGGGCTTTAGACTAGGTCTCCGTCGCTCCGGTACCTATAACTTTTGATCCGTAAGGAGTTACGCGTCGCACACCATACCCTTGGAAAGCTCTCCAACAACTCTACGACTATGCCCATAACTTCTCGACTATGCCTATTTTCGGAGCCAAAAATCAAAAGTTTTCATCAGTTTCAGGATACTTTTCTTCATTTGCACTGTTTTTTCATCCCGGATCGTACGTCGAGAGCAGCAAAAAGGACGACAACCTAATCCGTCACATTTCTATTACCGAATCCCACGGCACCTTGGCCAAGACAACTTCACTTCACGTAGAGGCTGGGCCCGCAAACCGAAGGCGTGGGTCGTGGGATCAGGTCTCTATCGCTCTGGTGCCCATAACTTTTGATCTGTAAAGAGTCACGCGGCGCACAACATACTGTTGAAAAGCTCTCAGAGAGCTCTACGACGGAAGTAGCAAGCCTGCTCGGCTGCGACTATTTTCAGAGCCCAAAATTGAACGTTTTCATCAGTTTCGACACACTTTTCTTATTTTGCGCTTTTTTTGGTCCCGGATCGTACGTCATGAACAGCAAAAAGGACGACAACGTAATCCATCACATTTCTATTACTGAATCCACGACACCTTGGGCTAGTCAACTTCGCTTCACGTAGAGGCTAGGCCCACAAATTGAGGGCGTGGGGCTTGGGACCAGGTCTCCGTCACTCCAGTGCCCATAACTTTTTATTCGGAAGGAGTTACGCACCACACAGCATACCGTTGGAAAGCTCTACGAGAGCTCTACGACTGGGGCAGCAAGACTACATGGCTGCGAGTGTTTTCGAATCCAAAGTCGAACATTTTCATCAGTTTTGGGACACTTTTCTTCTTTTAAACTGTTTTTCTGTCCTGGATCGTACGTCGTGTGCCGCGAAAAGGACGACAACGTAATCCATCATATTTCTAATACCGAAATCCACCGCACCTTGGGCAAGACAACTTCGCTTCACGTAGAGGCTGGGCCCGCAAACCGAGGGCGTGGGGCTTGGGACTAGGTCTCCGTCGCTCCGGTGCCCATAATTTTTTATCCGAAAAGAGTTACGCAGCGCACAGCATACCATTGGAAAGCTCTCCAGGAGCTCTATGGTAGGGGTAGCAAGCCTGCTCGGCTACTCTTTTTTTCAGACCCTAAAATCGAACGTTTTCATCAGTTTTGTGACACTTTTCTTGTTTTGCGCTGTTTTTTTGTCCCGGATCATACGTTGTGAGCCGAGAAAAGGATGACAACCTAATCCATCACATTTCTATTACCGAATCCCTCTGCACCTTGGGCAAGACAACTTTGCTTCACGTAGAGCCTGGGCCCACAAACCGAGCGCGTGGGGCTTGAGACCAGGTCTTTGTCGCTCCGGTGCCCATAACTTTTGATCGGTAAAGAATTACGCGGCGCACTGCTTACCGTTGGAAAGCTCTCCGAGAGCTTTACGACGGGAGCAGCAAGCCAGCTTGGCTGCGCCTCTTTTCAGATCCCAAAATCAAACATTTTCATCATTTTTGGAAAACTTTTCTTCTTTTGTGTTGTTTTTCCATCCCAGATTGTACGTCGTGAGCCGCGAAAAGGATGACAACTTAATCCATCACATTTCTATTACCGAATCTCACAGCACCTTGGGCAAGACAACTTCGCTTCACGTAGAGGTTGGGCCCGTAAACCGAGGGCGTGGGGTTTGGGACCAAGTCTCCGTCGCTCGGGTACCTATAACTTTTGATCCGTAAGGAGTTACGCGGCGTACAGCATACCGTTGGAAAGCTCTCCAAGAGCTCTACAATAGGAGCAGCAAGCCTTCTTAGCTAGGCCTATTTTCGATGCTAAAAATCGAACGTTTTCATCAGTTTTGGGATACTTTTCTTCTTTTGCGCCGCTTTTCCATCACGGATCGTATTCGTGAGTCGCGAAAAGGACGACAACCTAATCCATCACATTTTTATTACCGAATCCCACCGCAGCTTGGGCGAGACAACTTCGCTTCACATAGAGGCTGGGCCTGCAAACCGATGGCGTGGGGCTTGGGACCAGGTCTTTGTCGCTCTGGTGCCCATAACTTTTGAATCGTAATGAGTTACGTGGCGCACAACATACCGTTGGAAAGCTCTCCGAGAGCTCTACGATGGAGGCAGCAAACCTACCCAACTGTGCCTATTTTCGGAGCCCAAAATCGAATGTTTTCATCAGTTTTGGGACACTTATTTTCTTTTGCGCTGTTTTTCCATCTCAGATCGTACGTCGTGACCCGCGAAAGGACGATAACCTAATCCATCACATTTCTATTACCGAATCCCATAGCACCTTGGGCAAGACAACTTCGCTTAACGTAAAGGTTGGGCCCGTAAACCGAGGGCATGGGGCCTGGGACCAGGTCTCTGTCGCTCTAGTGCCTATAACTTTTAATCTGTAAGGAGTCACGCGGTGCACAACATACCATTGGAAAGCACTGCATGAGCTCTACGACGGGGGCAGCAAGCCTGCTCGGCTGTGCCTCTTTTCGCTGTCCAAAATCGAACGTTTTCATCAGTTTCGGGATATTTATCTTTTTTTGCGCTATTTTTTCATCCCAGATTGTACTTCGTGAGCCTCGAAAAGGACGACAACCTAATCCATCACATTTCTATTACCGAATCCCATGGCACCTTGGGCAAGACAACTTTGCTTCACGTAGAGGCTGGGCTAGTAAATTGAGGGCGTGGGGCCTGGGACCTGGGACCAGGTCTCCGTCGCTCCGGTGCCCATAACTTTTGATTTGTAAAGAGTTACGCGGCGCACAGCATACCGTTGGAAAGCTCTCCAAGAGCTCTACGATGGGGGCAACAAGCATACTTGGCTGCGCCTGTTTCAGAGCCCAAAATCAAATATTTTCATCAGTTTCAGGATACTTTTCTTCTTTTGCGCTATTTTTTCGTCTCGAATCGTACGTCGTGAGCGAAGAAAAGGGAGACAATATAATCCATCACATTTCTATTACCGAATTCCACGGCACCTTGGGCAAGACAATTTCGCTTTGCGTAGAGGCTAGGCCTGCAAACCGAAGGCGTAGGGCTTGGGACCCGGTCTCTGTCACTCCGGTGCCCATAACTTTTGATCCGTGAGGAGTTACGTGGCGCACAACATACCGTTGGAAAGCTCTCCAAGAGCTCTACAATGGGGGCAGCAAGCATGCTAGGCTGCGTCTATTTTTGGAGTCCAAAATCAAATGTTTTCACCAGTTTTGGGACACTTTTCTTTTTTTGGTTTGTTTTTCAGTTCCGGATCGTACGTCGAGAGCTGTGAAAAGGACGACAACCTAATCCATAACATTTCTATTACTGAATCCCATGACACCTTGGCCAAGGCAACTTCGCTTCACGTAGAGGTTGGGCTCATAAACCGAGGGCGTGGGGCTTGGGACCAAGTCTCCGTCACTCTGGTGCCCATAACTTTTTATCCGTAAGGAGTTACGCGCCGCACAGCATACCGTTGGAAAGATCTGCGAGAGCTCTACGACGAGGGCAGCAAGATTGCACAGCTGCAACTATTTTCAGATCCTAAAATTGAACATTTTCATTAGTTTCGGGACACTTTTTTTCTTTTGTGCTGTTTTTCCATCCCGGATCGTATATCGTGAGCCACGAAATGAAGGACAACCTAATCCATTACATTTGTATTCCCGAATCCCACCGCACCTTGGGCAAGACAACTTCACTTCATGTAGAGGTTGGGCCTGCAAATCGAGCGTGTGGGGCTTAGGACCATGTCTCTGTCGCTCCGGTGCCCATAACTTTTGATCCTTATGGAGTTACATGACGTACAGCATACCGTTGGAAAGCTCTTCTAGAGCTCTACGACCGGAGATGCAATCCTGCAAAGCTGCACTTGTTTTTAGATCCTAAAATCGAACGTTTTCATCTGTTTTACGATACTTTTTTTCTTTTCCACTGTTTTTCCATCCCGTATCGTATGTCATGAGCTGCGAAAGGGATGATAACCTAATCCATCACATTTCTATTAACGAATCCCACCGCACCTTGGGCAAGACAACTTCGCTTCAAGTAAAGGCTGGGCCTGCAAACCGAGGGCGTGGGGCTTGGGACCAGGTCTCCGTCGCTCTGGTGCCCATAACTTTTGATCCGTAAGGAGTTACGTGGCGCACAACATAAAGTTGGAAAGCTTTCCGAGAGCTCTACGATGGGGGAAGCAAGCATGCTTGGCTCCGCCTATTTTCAAAACCCAAAATCGAATGTTTTCATCAATTTCGGGATAAGTTTCTTCTTTTGCGCCATTTTTCTGTCTCAGATCGTACGTCGTGAGCCGCGAAAAGGACGACAACCTAATCCATCACATTTCTATTACTGAATCCCATAGTACCTTGGGCAAGACAACTTTGTTTCACGTAGAGGCTGGGCCCGCAGACCTGGGGCGTGGGGCTTGGGACCAGGTCTCCATCGCTTCGGTGCCCATACATTTTGATCTGTAAGGAGTCACGCAATGCACAGCATACCGTTGGAAAGCTCTGCGTGAGCTCTACGACGGGGGCAACAAGTCTGCTAGGCTACGCCAATTTTCAGTGCCCAAAATTGAACGTTTTTATCAATTTCGGGATATTTTTCTTCTTTTGCGCTATTTTTTCGTCCCAGATTGTACGTCGTGAGCAGCGAAAAGGATGACAATCTAATCCATCACATTTCTATTACTGAATCCCATGGCACCTTGGGCAAGACAACTTCACTTCACCTAGAGGTTAGGCCCGTAAACCGAGGGCGTAGGGCTTGGGTAAGGTCTCCGTCTCTCCGGTGCCCATAACTTTTGATCAGTATGGAGTTACGTGGCGCACAACATACCGTTGGAAAGCTCTCCGAGAGCTCTACGATTGGGGCAGTACGCCTGCTCGGCTGCGCCAATTTTTGGAGCCCAAAATCGAATGTTTTCATCAGTTTTGGGACACTTTTCTTCTTTTGCACTGTTTTTCCGTCCCGGATCGTACGTCGTGAGCCGCGAAAAGGCCGACAGCCTAATCCATCACATTTCTATTACCGACTCCTATAGCACCTTGGGCAAGTCAACTTCGCTTCATGTAGAGGCTAGGCCCGATAACGGAGGGCTTAGGGCTTGAGACCAGGTTTCCGTCGCTCCAGTGCCCATAACTTTTGATCCGTAAGGAGTCTCGTGGTGCATATCATACCGTTGGAAAGCACTGCGTGAGCTCTACGATGGGGGCAGCATGCCTACTCAGTTGCGCCTGTTTTTGGAGCACAAAATCGAACGTTTTCATCAGTTTCGGAATACTTTTCTTCTTTTGCGCTGTTTTTTCGTCCCAAATTGTATGTCGTGAGCGGCGAAAAGGATGACAACCTAATCCATCACATTTCTATTACCGAATCCCATGGCACCTTGGGCAAGACAACTTCGCTTCACGTAGAGGTTGGGCCCATAAAACGAGGGCGTAGGGTTTGGGACAAGGTCTCCGTCGCTCCGGTGCCCATAACTTTTGATCCGTAAGGAGTTACGCGGCGCACAGCATACCGTTGGAAAGCTCTTCGAGAGCTCTATGACGAGGACAGCAAGCCTACTTGGCTGCGCCTGTTTTCGGAGCCAAAATCAAACGTTTTCATCATTTTTGGGACACTTTTCTTTTTTTGGTCTGTTTTTCAGTTCCGGATCGTACGTCGAGAGCTGTGAAAAGGACGACAACCTAATCCATCACATTTCTATTACCGAATCCCAAAGTACCTTGGGCAATACAACTTCGCTTCACGTAGAGCCTGGGCCCACAAACTGAGGACTTGGGGCTTGGGGCTTGGGGCTTGGAACCAGGTCTCCGTTGCTCCGATACCCATAACTTTTGATCCGTAAGAAGTTACGCGACGCATAACATACTGTTGGAAAGCTCTCCAAGAGTTCTACGATGGGGGCAGCAAGCCTATTCAACTGTGCGTATTTTCGAAGCCCAAAATTGAACATTTTTATCAGTTTCGGGACACTTTTATTCTTTTGCGCTATTTTTTCGTCCCGGATCGTACGTCGTGAGCTGCGAAAAGGACAACAGCCTAATGCAACACATTTCTATTACCAAATCTCATGGCACCTTGTGCAATACAACTTTACTTCACGTAGAGATTAGGCCCGTAAACTGAGGGCGTGGGGCAAAGGACCAGGTCTCTGTCGCTCCGGTGTCCATAACTTTTGATTCGTAAGGAGTTACGTGGCGCACAACATACCTTTGGAAAGCTCTCCAAGAGCTCTACGACGGGGGTAGCAAGCATGCTCAGCTACGACTGTTTTCAGAGCCCAAAATTGAACGTTTTCATCAGTTTCGGGATACTTTTCTTCTTTTGCGCTGTTTTTCCGTCCTGGATCGTACGTCGTGAGCCGCGAAAATGATGACAACCTAATCTATCACATTTCTATTACCGAATCCCACTGTACCTTGGGCGTGACAACTTTGCTTCACGTAAAGGCTCGGCCCGCAAACCGAGGACGTGGGGCTTGAGACCAGGTCTCCGTCGCTCTAGTGCCAATAACTTTTGATCCGTAAGGAGTTACGTGGCGCACAGCATACCGTTGGAAAGCTATCTGAGAGCTCTACGATGGGGGCATGAGGCCTGCTTGATTGCGCCTATTTTTGGAGCCCAAAATTGAATGTTTTCAATAATTTTGGGACACTTTTCTTCTTTTGCGCTGTTTTTCTGTCCCGGATCGTACGTCGTGAGCCGCGAAAGGACGACAACCTAATCCATCATATTTCTATGACCGAATCCCACAGAACATTGGGCAAGACATCTTCGCTTCACGTAGAGGCTGGGCCTGCAAACCGAGGGCTTAGGGCTTGGGACCAAGTCTCTGTCGCTCCGGTGCGCATAACTTTTGATCCGTAAGAAGTCACGTGGTGTGCAGCATAACGTTAGAAAGCTCTACATGAGCTCTACAACGGGGGCACCAAGCCTGCTCGGCTGTGCCTGTTTTCAGAGCCCAAAATCGAATGTTTTCATTGATTTTGGGATACTTTTCTTCATTTGCGTTGTTTTTTCGTCTTAGATTGTACGTCGTGAGCCGCGAAAAGGATGGCAACCTAATCCATCACATTTCTATTACTGAATCCCATGGCACCTTGGGCAAGACAACTTCGCTTCACGTAGAGGCTGGGCCCGTAAACCGAGGGCGTGGGGCTTGGGACCATGTCTCCATTACTCCGCTGTAATATCTTTTGATCCGTAACGAGTTATGCGGCGCACAACATACTGTTTGAATGCTCTCCGAGAGCTCCATGACGGGGCCAACAAGCCTACTCGGCTGCTCCTATTTTAGGAAACCAAAATCAAACATTTTTATCAGTTTCGGGAGACTTTTCTTCTTTTGTGCTATTTTTGGGTCCCGGATCGTACGTCGTGAGCCGCGAAAAGGACGACAACCTAATCTATCACATTTCTATTACCGAATCCCACGGTACCTTGGGCAATACAACTTCGCTTAACGTAGAGGCTGGGCCCGCAAACTGAGGGCTTGGGGCTTAGGGCTTGGGACCAGGTCTCCGTCGCTCCAGTGCCCATAATTTTTGATCCGTAAGGAGTTACGCGGCGCACATCATACTGTTAGAAAGCTCTCCGAGAGCTCTATGATGGGGGTAGCAAGCCTGCTTGGCTGCACCTTTTTTCGGAGCCCAAAATCGAACGTTTTCATCAGTTTCGGGACACTTTTCTTCATTTGCGCTGTTTTTCATCCTGGATCGTACGTCGTGAGCCGCGAAAAGGACGACAACCTAATCCATCACATTTCTATTACCGAATCCCATGGTACCTTAGGCAATACAACTTCGCTTAATGTAGAGGCTGGGCCCGCAAACGGAGGGCTTGGGGCTTGGGGCTTGAGACCAGGTCTATGTCGCTCCGATGCCCATAACTTTTGATCCGTAAGGAGTTACGCAATGCACAACATACCGATGGAAAGCTCTCCGAGAGCTCTACGACAGGGGTAGCAAGCCTTATTGGCTACGCCTTTTTTTAGAGTCCAAAATTGAACATTTTCTTCAGTTTCGGCATACTTTTCTTCTTTTGCACTGTTTTTTCATCCTGGATCGTATATCGTGAACCGCAAAAAGGATGATAACCTAATCCATCACATTTCTTTTATCGAATCCCATGACACCTTGGGCAAGACAACTTCGCTTCACATAGAGGCTGGGCCCGCAAATCGAGGGCATGGGGCTTGGGACCAGATCTCCCTCACTCTGGTGCCCATAACTTTTTATCCGTAAGGAGTTACGCGTCGCACAGCAAACCGTTGGAAAGCTCTCCGAGAGCTCTACGACGAGGGTAGCAAGACTGCATGGCTATGCCTATTTTTGGATCCCAAAATTAAACGTTTTCATCAGTTTTGGGACACTTTTCTTCTTTTGCACTATTTTTTCATCCCGGATCGTACGTCGTGAGCCGCGAAAAGGACGACAACCTAATCCATCACATTTCTATTAACGAATCCCACGGCACCTTGGGCAAGACAACTTCGCTTCACGTAGAGGCTGGGCCCACAAACCGAGGGCATCGTGTCATGTCCCAACCCGACCTATGGAGGTTAGACTAGGGTGTGATCTAATCGTTCGTGATCTATTACGACTATAATCGGTTAACGAAGGTTAAGCTTATCCGTTAGACTAGAACTCCAAAAAATTTTTGGGAAACCGGTAGCATAACGGCTGTAATTGGGTTCTTTAGTTGGACCTAATTTTCTAAACGCCTCAAAACTTTCAGTTTCAGATTCGATTCCAACTAAGATTACTCTCCATCACCAACCGATATGCCTACTAGTTATCTTGAAAGTATCGTTTGATTAATAACCTAGCATGATAACTATGTCCCGTTTATTTGTTGAATTCCTGTTACACAAGTACCTGTTGATCTTAGCTTACTATTGAGTACCTATGTGGAATTAGATAGAGTTACATAATTGATTTCTTCACCTAGTGATGGAGTTGCCTAAGGTAGTTACTAAATCAAAACAGTAATAGCAACTCACAAGAGTGCGTGCGTCATCTAGTCATAGTCAGTACAAGCCAAAATTAGACCCCAAATTACAACAGGGGTCATTTACAATAACAATGATAAATAACATAAGCGGTAGTCTTCAAATCAACATATCGTTCACAAAATGGTCACAGTCAAGTAAGGCACGTAGGGTAGGCAATCACTCCAAGGAGTCATCAATAGGCACGTTATCCTCAGGTACTTGTTCCTGATCTTCTTCACCTGAGATGATAAAAGAGGGTGAGTCCTTATGAACACAACGAGGGGGAACGAGAAATATGTTTTGAAAACCCTTTTTCGATTAGCTTATGAAAAACCCTTTTTGAAAGCATGACATATAACACAAATAAGTTTTATAATGTAATATAAGAGTAAACGAACACATTTACCCGTCTTTCCTCCCCGAGGTCCTCTAGGAACCAAGCGAGAGTACTTATACACATAGTGAAAAGGATACGGTGAGCTTTTGCTTTCAACTCATTTCCAATAACAGTAGTTGCGGCCGACTTCAAATCATCCACTTATCACGCCAAATGGGTGTACTCTGGATGTACCCTGAAATCCTATGACCCAAGTCTCCGAGGAAGTCTAGCCCCCAAGCGAAAGAGGAATTGGACAATGTTAGTCACGGTTGCACCGGCAAGCTCGATGCCACCCGGTGTGCATGAAACGCTACCACGCCAGAATGAAAGTGTTGCAACCTTGTATGAAATGCACATTTATAACATTTAACATATCACATTAGGAGGACAACAAATTAGGTTGCCTCCGAGCAGTTATAAGATCGCACGTTGACAAGTAAACACACGAGGCATGATTTGACATGTAATTTCGCTTGTAAAACACATGGAGTTATATGAATATTAAACGGGCAGCCAAGTAACACATGTAAATCAAGTCATATAACTCATTTCGGGGTTCACATAATCAAGTAATAAGATTATACAACCATACAACGACGTTTGCATGAGACCGGGTACAAGAAAAGTCTACTTATCAACATGTAATCATCGGAAATCACATTTAGGACTATAAGGACAACTACGGGCAGCCCACTAATTACACAATTAGACACAATAACCATAGGATCAACACTTAGCGAGTTTTCATAGTCAATAGGGTTTTAATTCATGCTTACACGTGCGATTAAGCCACAAGTTGTCATGTAATTTAACCCAAGCCATGCATCGATTAATTAAAACATACTCAATCATACAAAACAGTCCACACAACATCCAAGTGCCACAATCCCAAGCATTCAATACCACAAGAGAAGTTACAACCTTTTTTCAAAGCATATAACTAAACAAAAACCTCACTGAAATGGTATGTTTTCCCATGATCATTTGGACAAGCAAACAATCTCCAATTCTAGTGAACAAAATGTCAAATTAAATCTTAATGAGTGATTTAAATCCAGAAACAAACCTCACATCATTTGTAGTTCGGACTTAGGAGTTATGGCCAAAACCGTGAGACTACGCAAAACTGTCCAGTTTTAGACATATTACGATTTTTACCAATTTTGAGGGTCTTAGATTCAAAATTACCTTTGGTCTATTTCTGACAAAAATGTCCAGAACTGCAAAATCTAGCAACGTACCATTTTTAATGCATTTTAGACATCATTTGTTAGGCTAAAATAGTTTCGTTCTACAAGGTCAGAAGGCTGCCAGATTCTACTTCAACTTTCCAATTTTTTTTCCAAATTTAGATACCTTTCGATGTTTTGCCATTTTGGAGGCCTTATCGTCAGAATTGTCCTTGGCCTATTTCTACTAAAAATGCTCATAACTAGCAAAAATAGTCACCTTCCAATTTTCACGCATTTTCAACATCATTTACAAGGCCAAATGCACTTCGCTCTACCAAGCCAGAAATCTGCCAGCTACTCGACTATTACCTATCTTCTAGTTCTAGCCAAAAATCTAGCCATGCATGGTCATATAAGCTCATGTACACACATATACAACAACTACAGAGGTAAATAAAGTCATATGAAGGCATGCATGTGATTTTTGAAAGCTTTTAAAAGAGATTAACCCTCACCTTAGCAAGTTAATAGATGAGGATGCACAAATGGTCTTCAAAATGCACAAAAGGATCTCCTTTCCTTGCTTGGCCGAGAGATAGCTTGATGTTCTTTAATTTCCTAGCTTAGTTATCATGTTCTTAGTATGTGCATGTGGTTAGAACAAAAGGAAATGATATAAAAGCTATCAAACATACCTAGGGCCGAAATGAAGAGTTCTATGAGCTTGCATGCATCTTTTCTTGCTTTGGTTGCTATGGTCGAGTTCCCTAGAGTCCTTGAGTGCCTAGGAGAACCTTAGAATGAGAGCTTGAGCTATGGAGGTGCTTGAAGCAGCCTAGGATGAGAGATAGAGAGAAAATGAGAGCTTGAGAGGATGTTGAGAGAGTTTGGTGTTTGTGTGTAAGTGTGTCGGCCTTGAGCTACTAAAATTCTGATTTTGTGTTGTCTTTTGAAGCATTTGAATTGTTTTTTTTGGCATGGCATTGCAAGGGCCGAGAATGGTGGCTTTGGGTAAGATATTTTAGAGTTTTTTATTGCATGGTGTCTTGAGCTTGTGTCATAACTTGTCTTTGATTATTTTTAAATTGCAAAGCATGTCACAAGGCTTTGGTTTGTCCGACCAAGGAGCTTAAAAATCTGAAATTTCAGATTCAAATTAAGGTATTATGGGTTATAATAAGTGTGGAATTTTGAGGTGCATGGGTTTTGCAAAAAGAATAGGAACAAAGAATAAAGAATGTCTAGTGTTTAGCGTTTTGTCTTTTAGTGCATTGACTTAGGATTAGAATATTAGTTAGTGTGGTTTGTAGGATTATTTAATAGTCTAGTCCTTCGTGTAAGATGCTTTCTTGATTAGCGTGTAGGCACGTTTTTCTAGGTCTAGGGCACGCACTACGAGGTAAGGCACGAACTACGAGACGAATGCATGTATTCCAAGTAAATGCATGCAACTTTAAATGAATGCACGTAAATCAAGACACGACTCTTAAACCTAGGTCAAGGCATGCAATTCGAGGTTAGGGCACACAAAACGAGGTATCGCACGCAAATCGAGGTCGGGCCTCACATCCTCCCCTCCTTAAAAGAATTTTATCCCGAAATTCAATATTACCTTTGAAATAATGCTGGATACTGTTGCTCCATCTGGTCTCGCCTTTCCCACGTTGCTTCTTCGACTCCATGGTGATCCTATAATACTTTCACCATCAGTATAGACTTGTTGCGCAACTCCTGATCTTACTGGTCTAGGATCCGAATAGGCTTCTCTTGATATGACAAGTTCTCCCGAAGATGCAACAACTCTGGCTCCAAAATGTGTGATGGATCAGGGTGATACTTCTGTAGCATTAAAACATGAAAGACGTCATGAATATTGGAGAGGTTTTGGGGTAGTTCCAGACGATACGCAAGTTTTTCAACCTTTTCAATTATCCAAATGGTCCTACAAACCTCGGGCTCAACTTTCCACCCTTGCTATGTTTAATCAGTCCCCTCTTAGTTGAACTTCAAGAACACCTTGTCGCCGACCTCAAACTCCAAATTTCGTCTCCGTCGGTCTGCATAACTTTTCTGCCTGCTTTGGGCGGTAAGCTTCCGTTTCCAAATAAGGTGGAAATTA
This sequence comes from Ehretia macrophylla, assembly GCA_037974665.1. Lineage (NCBI taxonomy): Eukaryota > Viridiplantae > Streptophyta > Magnoliopsida > Boraginales > Ehretiaceae > Ehretia > Ehretia macrophylla. Next base: position 39,259,166 of record CM075773.1, on the reverse strand, counting down.
TCAATAGTCTTCATAAGTTCTGGTAGCAGGGTCGGGTCAAAAGTCTTCGTCTCACCTACTTCATCCTAATAAATTGGGGATCAACACTTACGTCCATACAATGCCTCAAATAGGGCCATCCTGAGAGTGGCCTGATAGCTGTTATTATAAGCGAACTCTGCTAGAGGCAGATACTTCTCCCAACCTTTTCCGAAGTCTAGAACACAAGCCCTCAACATATCCTCTAGAATCTGAATAGTTCTCTCAAATTGTCCATCAATCTAAGGGTAATAAGCTATACTAATACTCAACTTCGTCCCCAAAGCTTCTTGTAATCTCTTCCAAAATCGGGAAGTAAAACGAGGATCCCTATCCGATACAATACTCACAGGCATCCCATGTAGCCTTACAATATCCGCCACATACATATCTCCTAGTTTCTCAGGACTATCCTCCTTGTTCATCGGTAAGAAATGTGCTGACTTAGTTAATCTATCCACTATGACCCAAACGGCGTCATGACCCTTTTATGACCTGGGCAGGTCCATGACAAATTCCATAGTTATATGTTCCCATTTCCGTCGGGGAATTTTCAACGGTTGTAGTAATCCTGCTGGTCGTTGATGTTCTGCTTTGACTCTCTGACAAGTTAAACACCATGCCACAAACTCCGCAATCTCTCTTTTCATGTTATTCCACCAATAGTATTACTTCAAATCCCGGTACATCTTTGTTCCGCTGGGGTGAATGGTGTATCTCGAGTTATGGGCTTCTTCAAGAATCTTATTTTTCAACTCTGGGTCATTAGGAACACAAATTAGACTCCTGAACCTCCAAACACCATCATCATGAAACTTGAAATATGTGTTACTTTCCTTAATCTTCTAAAATTGTTGGCCCTTCTATTGAGCCTCTCATAATTCAGACAACAAGGTCGATTGAACTTGTGTAGTTGCAAATAGTAATCCCTTTTGAGTCAAATGCGGCTTCCACAAAAATGCTTCCTCTAACATCTTCCATACCTTAACCTCTAATGTTGCCATGCTTGCCTTCCGGCTTAAGGCATCTGCTACCACATTCGCTTTACTAGGCACATAATTGATTGTGCAATTATAATCATCCAAGAGCTCCATCCGCCGTCTTTGCCTTATGTTCAACTCTTTTTGTGAGAACAAGTACTTCAAGGTCTTGTGATCAATAAACACCTTAAACTTGTTACCCCACAGATAGTGCCTCCATTTCTTGAGTGCAAACACAATAGCCGCTAACTCAAAATCATGCGTCGGGTAATTCAATTCATACGGCTTCGGTTTCCTAGAGGCATATGCAATCACTCTACCATGTTGCATCAGTATACAACCCAGTCCTTCTTTAGAAGCATCGCTATAGATCACAAAGCCTTGACTCCCTTCAGGCAATGCAAGAACAGGTGCGGTTGTCAATCTTTTCTTCAATTCTTGAAAGCTATTCTCGCACTTGTCATCCCACATGAACTTCGTTTTCTTCTGATTGAGCTTTGTAAGCCGTCCTGCAATCTTTGAGAAATCCTTCATGAGCCTCCGATAATAGCCGGCTAAACCAAGAAAACTCCGAACCTCCGTAACATTTTCCGGTTTCTTTCAAGACATCACCGCTTCTGTCTTTGCTGGGTCCACCACTATTCCCTCTTGGGATATGATGTGCCCCAAGAATGCAATCTGCTGCAACCAAAATTCGCATTTGTTAAACTTTGCATACAATTGATGCTCCCGAAGTTTCTGCAATACCAATCGCAGATGTTGTTCATGCTTAGCCTCGGATTTTGAGTATACCAAAATATCATCAATAAAGATCACCACAAATTGGTCCAAGTAGGGTTGAAACACCCTGTGCATCAAGTCCATGAAAGATGCAGGGGCATTAGTTAGCCCAAATGGCATCACCACAAATTCATAGTGCCCATATCTCGTCCTGAAGGCCGATTTAGGTACATCCTCATTTTTGATCCGCAGCTGATAATACCCTTGTCTCAAGTCGAGTTTTGAATACACTTTAGCTCCTTGAAGTTGGTCAAACAACTCATCGATCAATGGAAGTGGGTATTTATTCATGATGGTCACTTGGTTCAATCCTCGGCAATCGATGCATAATCTCAACGTTTCGTCTTTCTTCTTTACAAATAGGACTGGTGCACCCCACGGAGAAGAACTCGATTGAACAAACCCCTTCTTCAACAATCCTTGCAATTGGTCCTTCAATTCTTGTAGCTCGACTGGTGCCATACGGTAGGGAGCTTTAGATATTGGCTGGGTGCCAGGCAGTACTTCTATTACAAACTCGATTTCCCGATCCAGGGGTAAACCGGGCAATTCTTCTGGAAACATGTCAGCATAATCTTTAATCACTGGCATCTCCTCTAACTTAGCTTTGTCCGATGGCTTGTTGATGAGGTAAGCTAAGTATCCACTACACCCTTTTCTCAAGGACTTTACTGCTTTCGTAGATGAAATAATAGAACTTCCAGTAAAGTCTCTTCGACCCATTACCTCCAATGTTGGTTGACCAGGTATCTAGAATGTTACAATCTTCGTCCGGTAATCTAGTTGGGCATGATGCTTTGCCAACCTGTCCATTCCTAAGATGACTTCATAGTCTCGAAAGGGTAACACTATAAGATTGGCTGAGAATTCCCTATCCTTAATTTGGATTTTACATGCTTTACAAGCTGAGTTAGTAACAAGTTTAGAACCCATTGGAGTACCGACTTCTACTTCATAAGGCAAACATTCAACTCGTAATTTCACACGTCGCACACATAAGGGAGTAATAAAGGAATGAGTAGCACCTGGATCAATTAACACCCTAACAGGTTGATTCAGTATCAAGAATGTACCTTCAGCAACAGCAGTCTCCTCCGGAAGCTCCTCGTACTCAATAGCATAAGCTCAGGCCTGAACTCTAGGAACTGGAGTCTTGCCTCTACCAACTAGTTTATTCTGATTTTGTCCTCCTTGCCATTTAGGGAAATCCTTGATCTGATGCTGATCACTGCCACACCGCACGCATCGTCTTGACTTCTTCTAGCACTGGGCCTCGGTGTGACCCTTCTTGTCACAGTAAGAACAGTTGATAGACTGAGTAGTAGGTGAACTACCTATGGATCCACGGGTAGAAGAGACTGATGGTGCTTTAGACAGGCCACGGTTGTTGACTGGTTTGTTCTGGCTCTAGCCCTGACTGCGACTCTAAGTCTGGAATTTTCTCTGTTGCCCTTGAGGCTGGTAAGGTTTCTTGTTCGGTTGACTTGAACCGGCTCTATCGAGTTTTCTTTTCTCAACTCAGGAAGCAGCAGCAAGAAGAGCAGAATAGGTAGTAAAGTCATGTGAAGCCAACTGATCCTGAATTTCTGGCCTCAATCCATTCATAAATTTCCACATCTTCACCTCAGGGGTACTGACCATGTATTGAGCATAACGGGACAGTCTGTCAAAGCGAGCCTCATACTGACCCACCGTTATGTTACCTTGGTTCAAGTGTATGAATTCTTCAATTTGCCTCTGCTTGGAAACTGCAGGTACGTATTTCTCCTTGAATGCCTTAACAAAATTACCCTACAAGCGAGGTGTATGGTCAGTTTCCCAAAGTGCCTCCACAGTATGCCACTAATGCTCAGCATCCCCGTGCAACAGAAACACAGCGAACTCAATCTTTTCTTCATCAGTATAGTCAAGTGGCCTGAAAATCCTTTCAATCTCAGACAGCCAAGCCTCTGCCTTTTCATCATCGGCTTCCCCGTAGAATTTGGACGGGTGAAAGTCAAGGAACTACCGCATTCTGCTGTTTCTTCCATTATTATCACCATTCCTGTTGTTGTTGTTGTTGTTGTTGGTTGCTTCACGTGCATCTTGACGTTCCATTACACGCGACACGCGATCCATAGCATTCGCCATCATGTTAAACATGGCCATGTCGGGATTAGTTTGATGAGCATCTCCGGCTTCTTGAGGCTCATCGTTCCTATTGGTATTGCGGGTACTAGGGCCAGCCATCTATAGGCACAAATTATTATTCACAATTTATTGGAATACGACAAGACAATAATTTAATGTATAGAGTATGCAACATACAATTTCAGGTAGGCATAAAATTTTCAAACAATGAAGGCATATTAATCACATAAGCACATAGAAACAAAGAAGGCACAATTAGCATTGTCACACATTAACACACATAAACAAGTCATCCTAATAACCTTAGGGCTTCTACCCATGGTCCGAGAGTTAAACCTGGCTTAAGCAATCTAAGCTTTGATACCATTAATATAAGGTGTCACGTCCCCAACCCGACCTATGGAGGTTAGACTAAGGTGTGATCTAATCGTTCGCGATCTTTTACGACTATAAACGGTTAACAAAGGTTAAGCTTATCCGTTAGACTATAACTCCAAATTTTTTTTGAGAAATTGACAGCATAACGGCTGTAATTGGGCTCTTTAATTGGACCTAATTTTCTAAACGCCTCAAAACTTTCAATCTCAGATTCGATTCCAACTAAGATTACTCTCCATCACCAACCGATATGCCTACTAGTTATCTTGAAAGTCTCGTTTGATTAATAACCTAGCATGATAACTATGTCCCATTTATTTGTTGAATTCCTGTGACACAAGTACTTGTTGATCTTAGCTTACTATTGAGTACCTAGGTGGAATTAGATAGAGTTACATCATTGATTTCTCCACCTAGCGATGGAGTTGCCTATGGTAGTTACTAAATCAAAACAATAATAGCAACTCACAAGAGAGCGTGCGTCGTCTAGTCATAGTCAGTACAAGCCAAAATTAGACCCCAAATTACAATGGGGGTCATTTATAATAACAACGATAAACAACATAAGATGTAGTCTTCAAAACAACATATCGTTCACAAAATGGTCATAGTCAAGTAAGGCACGTAGGGCAGGCAATCACTCCAAGGAGTCATCAATAGGCACGTTATCCTCGGGTGCCTATTCCTGATCTTCTTCACCTAAGATGATAAAAGAGAGTGAGTCCTTATGAACTCAGCGAGGGGGAACAAGAAATATGTTTTGAAAATCCTTTTTTTTTTGTTAGCTTATGAAAAACCCTTTTTGAAAGCATGACATATAACACAAGTTTTATAACGTAATATAAGAGTAAAAGAACACATTTACCCATCTTTCCTCCTCGAGGTCCTCTAGGAACCAAGCGAGAGTACTTATACACATAGTGAAAAGGATACGGTGAGCTTTTGCTCTCAACTCATTTCCAATAATAGTTGTTACGGCCAACTTCAAATCATCCACTTATCACGCCAAATGGGTGTACTCCGGATGTACCTCAAAATCCTACGACCCAACTCTTCGAGGAAGTCTAGCGCCCAAGCGAGAGAGGGAATTGGACCATGGTAGTCACGGTTGCACCGGCAAGCCCGATGCCGCCCGGTGTGCGTGAAACGCTACCATGCCAGAATGAAAGGTTGCAACCTTGTATGCAATGCACATTTATAACATTTAACATATCACATTAGGAGGACAACAAAGTAGGTTGCCTCCGAGCAGTTATAAGATCGCACGTTGACAAGTAAACACACGAGGCATGCTTTGACATGTAACTTCGCTTGTAAAACACATGGAGTTATATGAATATTAAACGGGCAGCCAAGTAACACATGTAAATCAAGTCATATAACTCATTTCGGGGTTCACGTAATCAAGTAATAAGATTATACAAGCATACAACGACGTTTACATGAGACCGGGTGCAAGAAAAGTCTACTTATCAACATGTAATCATCGGAAATCACATTTAGGGCTATAAGGACAACTACGGGCAGCCCAATAATTACACAATTAGACACAATAACCATAGGATCAACACTTAGCGAGTTTTCATAGTCAATAGGGTTTCAATTCATGCTTACACGTGCAATTAAGCCACAAGTTGTCACGTAATTTAACCCAAGCCATGCATCGATTAATTAAAACATCCTCAATCATCCAAAACAGTCCACACAACATCCAAGTGCCACAATCCCAAGCATTCAATACCACAAGAGAAGTTACAACCTTTTTTCAAAGCATATCACTAAACAAAAACCTCACTGAAATGGTCTGTTTTCCCACGATAATTTGGACAAGCAAAAAATCTCCAATTCCAGTGAAAAAAATTTCAAATTAAATCTTAATGAGTGATTTAAATCCAAAAACAAACCTCGCATCATTTGGATTTCGGACTTAGGAGTTATGGCCAAAACCGTGAGACTACGCAAAACTGTCCAGTTTTAGACACATTATGAATTTTGCCAATTTTGAGGATCTTAGAGTCATAATTGGCTTTGGTCTATTTTTGACACAAATGTCCAGAACTGCAAAATCTATCCATCGACCAATTTATATGCATTTTAGACATAATTTGTTAGGCGAAAATAGTTTCGTTCTACAAGGTCAGAAGGCTGCCAGATTCTACTTCAACTTTCCAATTTTTTTCCAAATTTAGATACCTTTCGATGTTTTGCCATTTTGGAGGCCTTAGAGTCAGAATTGGCCTTTTCCTATTTCTACTAAAAATTTTCACAACTGGCAAAAATAGTCACCTACCAATTTTCACGGATTTTCAACATCATTTACAAGGCCAAATGCACTTCGCTCTACCAAGCCAGAAATCTGCCAGCTACTCGACTATTACCTATCTTCTAGTTCTAGCAAAAACTCTAGCCATGCATGGTCATATAAGCTCATGTACACACATATACAACAACTACAGAGGTAAATAAAGTCATATGAAGGCATGCATGTGATTTTTGAAAGCTTTTAAAAGAGATTAACCCTCACCTTAGCAAGTTAATAGATGAGGATGCACAAATGGTCTTCAAAATGCACAAAAGGATCTCCTTTCCTTGCTTGGCCGAGAGATAGCTTGATGTTCTTTAATTTCCTAGCTTAGTTATCATGTTCTTAGTATGTGCATGTGGTTAGAACAAAAGGAAATGAAATAAAAGCTATCAAACATACCTAGGGCCGAAATGAAGAGTTCTATGAGCTTGCATGCATCTTTTCTTGCTTTCCTTGCTATGGTCAAGTTCCCTAGAGTCCTTGAGTTCCTAGGAGAACCTTAGAATGAGAGCTTGAGCTATGGAGGTGCTTGAAGCAGCCTAGGCCGGGAGATAGAGAGAAAATGAGAGCTTGAGAGGATGTTGAGAGAGTTTGGTGTTTGTGTGTGAGTGTGTCGGCCTTGAGCTACTAAAATTCTAATTTTGTGCTGTCTTTTGAAGCATTTGAATTGTTTTTTTTGGCATGGCATTGCAAGGGCCGAGAATGGTGGCCTTGGGTAGGATATTTTGGAGTTTTTTATTGCATGGTGCCTTGAGCTTGTGTCATAACTTGTCTTGGATGATTTTTAAATTGCAAAGCATGTCACAAGGCTTTGGTTTGGCCGACCAAGGAGCTTAAAAACCTGAAATTTCAGATTCAAATTAAGGTATTATGGGTTATAATAAGTGTGAAATTTTGAGGTGCATGGGTTTTGCCAAAAGAATAGGAATAAAGAATAAAGAATGTCTAGTGTTTAGCATTTTGTCTTTTAGTGCATTGACATAGGATTAGAATATTAGTTAGTGGGGTTTGTAGGATTATTTAATAGTCTTGTGCTTCGTGTAAGATGCTTTCTTGATTAGCATGTAGGCACGTTTTCCTAGGTCTAGGGCACGCACTACGAGGTAAGGCACGAACTACGAGACGAATGCATGTATTCCAAGTAAATGCATGCAACTTTAAATGAATGCACGTAAATCAAGACACAATTTTTATACCTAGGTCAAGGCACGCAATTCGAGGTTAGGGCACACAAAATGAGGTATCGTAGGCAAATCGAGGTCGGGCCTCATACGCGGGGCTTAGGACCAGGTCTCTGTCGCTTCGGTGCCCATAACTTTTGATCCAGAAAGAGTTACGTGGCGCACAGCATACCGTTGGAAAGCTCTCTGAGAACTCTACAACTTGGGTAGCAAGCCTGCTCGACTGCGCTTATTTTTGGAGTCCAAAATCAAACGTTTTCATCAGTTTTCGGACACTTTTCTTCTTTTGCAATGTTTTTCCGTCTCGGATCGTACGTCGTGAGCTGCGAAAAGGACGACAACCTAATCCATCATATTTCTATTACCGAATCCCACGGCACCTTGGACAAGACAACTTCACTTCACGTAGAGGCTGGGCCCGCAAACTGAGGGCGTGGGGCTTGGGACCAGGCCTCCGTCGCTCTCGTGCCCAGAACTTTTGATCCGTAAGGAGTTACGCGGCGCACAACAAACCGTTGGAAAGCTCTCTGAGAGCTCTACGACGGGGGAAGCAAGCCTGCTCGGCTGCGCCTATTTTCAGAGCCCAAAATCAAATGTTTTCATCAGTTTCATGACACTTTTCTTCTTTTGCGCTGTTTTTTTTCTATCTCGGATCATACGTCGTGAGCTGCAAAAAGGACAACAACCTAATCTATCACATTTCAATTACCGAATCCCACGGCACCTTGGGCAAGACAACTTCACTTCACGTAGAGGCTGGGCCTGCAAATCGAGGAAGTGGGGCTTGGGACCAGGTCGCCGTCGCTCCGGTGCCCATAACTTTTGATCCGTAAGGAGTCGCGCAGTGTACAGCATACCGTTGGAAAGCTCTGCGAGATTTCTACGAAGTGGGCAGAAAACCTGCTTGGCTGCGCCTATTTTTGGAGCCAAAAATCGAACGTTTTCATCAGTTTCGGGATATTTTTCTTCTTTTGCGCTATTTTTTCATCGCAGATTGTACGTCGGGAGCAGCGAAAAGCACAACAACCTAATCCATCACATTTCTATTACCGAATCCCACGGTACCTTGGAAAAGACAACTTCGCTTCACGTAGAGGCTGGGCCCGTAAACCAAGGGCGTGGGGCTTGGGACCAGGTCTCCGTCGCTCCGGTGCCCATAACTTTTGATCCGTAAGGAGTTACGCGGTTCACAGCATACCGTTGGAAAGCTCTCCGTGAGCTTTACGACAGGGGCAGCAAGCCTACACGGTTGCGCCTATTTTTGGAGCCGAAAATCAAATGTTTTCATCAATTTTGTGATATTTTTCTTCTTTTGTACTGTTTTTCCGTCCCGGATCGTATGTCGTGAGTCGCGAAAAGGACAACAACCTAATCCATCACATTTCTATTAGCGAATCCCATGGCACCTTGGGAAAGACAACTTCGCTTCACGTAGAGGCTGGGCCCGCAAACCGAATACATGGAGCTTGGGACCAGGTCTCCGTCACTCCAGTGCCCATAATTTTTTATCCGTAAGGAGTTACACGGCGTACAACATACCCTTGAAAAGCTCTCCGAGAGCTCTACGATGAGGGAAGCAAGCCTGCTTAGCTGCGCCTATTTTTGGAGCCCAAAATGGAACATTTTCATCAGTTTCGGGACACTTTTCTTCTTATGTGTTGTTTTTTCATCCCGGATCGTACGTCATGAGTCGCGAAAAAGACGACAACCTAATCCAACACATTTCTATTACCGAATCCCATGGCACCTTAGGCAATACAACTTTGCTTCACGTAGAGGCTGGGCTAGCAAACCGAGGGCGTGGGGCTTGGGACCAGGTCTCTATCACTCCGGTGCCCATAACTTTTGATCTGTAAGGAGTTACCTGGCGCACAGCATACCGTTGGAAAGCTCTCCGAGAGCTCTACGATGAGGGTAGAAAGAATGCACGGCTGTGCTAATTTTCGGAACCTAAAATCAAACGTTTTCATCAGTTTCGGGACACTTTTCTACTTTTGCGCTATTTTTTCATCCCGGATCGTACGTCATGAGCCGCGAAAAGGACGACAACCTAATCTATCACATTCCTATTACCGATTCCCACCGCACCTTGGGCAAGACTACTTCGCTTCACGTAGAGGCTGGGCCCGTAAACTGAGTGCGTGGGGCTTGGGACTAGGTCTCCGTCACTCCAATGCCCATAACTTTTTATCCGAAAGGAGTTACGCGGTGCATAGCATACCGTTGGAAAGCTCTCTGAGAGCTCTACGACGAGTGCTACAAGACTGCATGGCTGCACCTATTTTTGGAGCCCAAAATCGAACGTTTTCATCAGTTTTGGGATACTTTTCTTCTTTTGCGCTGTTTTTCCGTCCCGGATCGTACGTCATGAGCTGCGAAAAGGACGACAAACTAATCCATCACCTTTATCTTACTGAGTCCCACGACACCTTGGGCAATACAATTTCACTTCACGTAGAGGCTGGGCCAGCAAACCAAGGGTGTGGGGCTTGGGACCAGGTCTCCGTCACTCAGGTGCCCATAACTTTTTATCCGTAAGGAGTTATGCGGTGCACAACATACCGTTGGAAAGGTCTCCGAGAGCTCTACGACGAGGACAGCAAGACTGCACTGCTGCACCTATTTTCATAGCCCAAAATCGAATGTTTTCATCAATTTTGGGACATTTTTCCTCTTTTACACTATTTTTCCATCCCGGATCGTACGTCATGAGCCGCGAAAAGGACAACCTAATCTATCACATTTCTATTACCGAATCCCACTACACCTTGGGCAAGACAACTTCGCTTCACATAGAGGATGGGTCCACAAACCGTGGGCATGGGGCTTGAGACCAGGTCTCCGTCACTCCGGTGCCCATAACTTGTTATCCGTAAGGAGTTATGCGGTGCACAACATACCGTTGGAAAGGTCTTCGAGAGCTCTACGAAGAGGACAGCAAGACTGCACTGCTGCACCTATTTTCATAGCCCAAAATCGAATGTTTTCATTAATTTTGGGACACTTTTCCTCTTTTGCACTATTTTTCCATCCCGGATCGTACGTCATGAGCCGCGAAAAGGACAACCTAATCTATCACATTTCTATTACCGAATCCCACTACACCTTGGGCAAGACAACTTCGCTTCACATAGAGGCTGGGTCCACAAACCGTGGGCATGGGGCTTAAGACCAGGCCTTCGTCGCTACGGTGCCCATAACTTTTGATCCTGAAAGAGTTACGCGGCGTACAGCATACCGTTGGAAAGCTCTCTGAGAGTTCTACAACGAGAGCAGCAAGCGTGCTTTTCTGCGCCAATTTTTGAGGCCCAAAATCGAACGTTTTCATCAGTTTCAGGACACTTTTTTTCTTTTGAGCTATTTTTTCGTCCCGAATCGTACGTCGTGAACCGCGAAAAGGGCGACAACCTTATCCATCACTTTTCTATTACCGAATCCCACAAAACCTTGGGCAAGCCAACTTCGCTTCACGTAGAGGCTGGGCCCACAAACCGAGGGCGTGGGGCTTGAGACTAAGTCTCCATCGCTCTAGTGCCCATAACTTTTGATCCGGAATGAGTTACGCGGCGCACAGCATACCGTTGGAAAGCTCTCCGAGTGACGAGGGAAGCATGTATCCTAGGCTGTGCCTATTTTCAGAGCCCAAAATCAAACTTTTTCATCAGTTTCGTGACAATTTTCTTCTTTTGCGCTATTTTTTCGTCTCGGATCGTACGTCGTGAGCCGCGAAAAGGATGACAACCTAATCCATCACATTTCTCTTACCGAATCCCAAGGCACCTTGGGCAAGACAACTTCGCTTCATGTAGAGGCTGGGCCCACAAAATGAGGGCGTGGGGCGTGGGGCTTGGGACAAGGTCTCCGTCGTTCCGGTGCCCATAACTTTTGATCCGAAAAGAGTTTCGCGGTGCACAGCATACCGTTGGAAAGCTCTCCGAGAGCTCTACGACGAGGGCAACAAGCCTGCTCGGCTACGCCTGTTTTCAGAGCCCAAAACCGAACGTTTTCATCAGTTTTTGAACACTTTTCTTCTTTTCATTGCTTTTTCATCCCGGATCGTACGTCGTGAGCCTCGAAAAGGACGACAACCTAATCCATCATATTTCTATTACCGAATCCCACGACACCTTGGGCAAGACAACTTCGCTTCACATAGAGGCTGAGCCCGCAAACCGACGGTGTGGGGCTTGGGACCAGGTCTCCATCGCTCAAGTGCCCTTAACTTTTGATCCGTAAGGAGTTACGCGGCGTACAGCATACCGTTGGAAAGCTTTCCGAGAGCTCTACGATAGAAGCAGCAAGCCTGCTTAGCTGCACCTATTTTTGAAACCCAAAATCTAATGTTTTCATTTGTTTCGGGATACTTTTCTTCTTTTGCGCTGTTTTTCCATCACGGATCGTACGTCGTGAGCCGCAAAAACAATGACAACTTAATCCCTCACATTTCTATTACTGAATCCCACCGTACTTTGGACGAGACAACTTCGCTTCACGTAGAGGCTGGGCCTACAAACCGAGGGCGTGGGGCTTGGGACCAGGTCTCCGTCGCTCTATTACCCATAACTTTTGATCCGTAAGGAGTTACGTGGAGTACAGCATACCGTTGGAAAGCTCTCCGGGAGCTCTACGACGGGAGCAACAATCCTGCTCAGCTGTACCTGTTTTCGAGGCCCAAAATCGAACGTTTTCATCAGTTTCAGGATATTCTTCTTCTATTGCGCTGTTTTTCCATCACGGATCGTACGTCGTGAGCCACAAAAAAAATGACAACTTAATCCATCATATTTCTATTACCAAATCCCATCGTACTTTGGGCGAGACAACTTCACTTCACGTAGAAGCTGGGCTTGCAAACCGAGGGCGTGGGGCTTGGGACCAGGTCTCCGTCGCTATGGTGCCCATAACTTTTGATCTGTAAGGAGTTATGCGGCGCACAGCATACCGTTGGAAAGCTCTCCGAGAGCTCTACGACAGGTGCAGCAAGCCTGGTCAGTTGCGCCTATTTTTGGATCCCAAAATTGGATGTTTTCATTAGTTTCGTGACACTTTTCTTCTTTTGCGCTATTTTTTCATCCCAGATTGTACGTCGTGAGCCGCGAAAAGGACGACAACCTAATCTATCACATTTCTATTACCGAATCCCACTATACCTTGGGCAAGGCAACTTCGCTTCACATAGAGGCTGGGCCTGTAAACCGAAGGCGTGGGGCTTGGGACCAGGTCTCCATCGCTCTGGTGCCTATAACTTTTGATCCGTATGGAGTTACGCGGCGCACAGTATACCGTTGGAAAGCTCTCCGAGAGCTCAACGACGGGGGCGGCAAGCCTACTCTACTGTGCCTATTTTAGGAGCCTAAAATCAAAAGTTTTCATCAGTTTCAGGACACTTTTCTTCTTTTGTGCTATTTTTCCATCCTGGATCGTACGTCGTGAGCCGTGAGAAGGATGACAACCAAATCCAACACATTTCTATTACCGAATCCCACGGCACCTTGGGCAAGACAACTTGGCTTCATGTAGAGGCTGGGCCCACAAACCGAGGGCTTGGAGCTTGGGACCAAGTCTCCGTCGCTTCGGTGCCCATAACTTTTGATCTGGAAAGAGTTACGCGGTACACAGCATTTCGTTGGAAAGCTCTCTGATAGCTCTACGACGAGGGAAGTAAGCCTGCTCAGCTGCGCCTATCTTCAGAGCCCAAAATAGAACGTTTTCATCCATTTCGGGACACTTTTCTTCTTTTGCGCTCTTTTTTCATCCTGGATTGTACGTCGTGAGCTGCGAAAAGGACGACAACCTAATCCATCGCAATTTTGTTACCGAATCCCACGGCACCTTAGGCAATACAACTTCGCTTCATGTAGTGGTTGGGCCTGCAAACCGACAGCATGGGGCTTTGGACCAGGTCTCCGTCACTCTGGTGCCCATAACTTTTGATCCGGAAAGAGTTACGCGACACACAGCATACCGTTGGAAAGCTCTCCGAGAGCCTTACGACAAGGCAGCAAGCCTGCTCGGCAGCGCCTATTTTTGGAGATCAAAATTGAATGTTTTCATTAGTTTTGGGACAGTTTACTTCCTTTTCGCTGTTTTTCTATCCCGGATCGTACGTCGTGAGCAGCGAAAAGGACGACAACCTAATCCATCACATTTCTATTACCAAATCCCACGGCACCTTGGGCAAGACAACTTTGCTTCACGTAGAGGCTGGGCCCGTAAACCGAGAGCGTGGGGCTTGGGACCAGGTTTTCGTCGCTCCAGTGCCCATAACTTTTGATCCAGAAAGAGTTACGCGGCACACAACATACCGTTGCAAAGCTCTCCAAGAGCTCTACTATGAGGGAGGCAAGCCTGCTCGGCTGCGCCTATTTTTGGATCCCAAAATTGAACATTTTCATTAGTTTCGGGACACTTTCCTTCTTTTGCGCTGTTTTTCTGTCCCGGATCGTACGTCGTGAGCCGTGAAAAGGACGACAACCTAATCCGTAAACATTTCTATTATCGAATCGCACGACACCTTAGGCAAGACAACTTTGCTTCACGTAGAGGCTGGGCCTACAAGCCGAGGGCATGGGGCTTAGGACGAAGTCTCCGTCGCTCCGGTGCGTATAACTTTTGATCCGTAAGGAGTTTCGCGGTGCACAACATACCGTTGGAAAGCTCTCCGAGAGCTCTACGATGGGGGCAACTAGCCTCCTCGGCTGCACCTATTTTCAGAGCCCAAAATTGAATGTTTTCATCATTTTCGAGTCGCTTTCCTTCTTTTGAACTATTTTTCCGTCTCTAATTGTACGTCGTTAGCCGCAAAATGGACGACAACATAATCCATCATATTTCTATTACTGAATCCCACGGTTCCTTGGACAAGACAACTTCACTTCACGTAGAGGCTGAGCCCGCAAATCGAGGGCGTGGGGCTTGGGACCAGGTCTCCGTCGCTCCGGTGCCCAAAACTTTTGATCCGTAAGGAGTTACGCAGCGCACAACATACCGTTGGAAAGCTCTCCGAGAGCTCTATGATAGGGGCAGCAAGCTTGCTTGGCTGTGCCTATTTTCGGAGCCCAAAATTGAAAGATTTTATCAATTTCGAGTCACTTTTCTTCTTTTTCACTGTTTTTTCGTCCTGAATCGTATGTCGTGAGCCGCGAAAAAGACGACAACCTAATCCGTCACATTTCTATTATCGAATCGCACGATACCTTGGGCAAGACAACTTCACTTCACGTAGAGGCTGGGCCCACAAACCGAGGGCATGGGGCTTAGGACCAGGTCTCCATCGCTCCAGTGCCCATAACTTTTGATCCGTAAGGAGTTACGCGGTGCCCATATTCCGTTGGAAAGCTCTCTGATAGCTCTACAATGAGGGTAGTAAGCCTGCTCGGTTGCGCCTATTTTCAAAGCCCAAAATTGAACGTTTTCATTCGGTTTTGGACATTTTTCTTCTTTTGCGCTATTTTTTCATCCCGGATGGTACGTCGTGAGCCGCGAAAAGGACGACAACCTAATCCATCACATTTTTATTACTGAATCCCACGGCACCTTGGGCAAGACAACTTCGCTTCATGTAGTGGCTGGGCCCGCAAACCGACGGCGTTGGGCTTGGGACCAAGTCTCTATCGCTCTGGTGCCCATAACTTTTGATCCGTAAGGAGTTACGCGGCGCATAGCATATCGTTGGAAAGCTCTCCGAGAGCTCTACGATGGGGGTAGCAATCCTCCTCGGCTGCGCCTATTTTTGGAGCCCAAAATTGAACATTTTCATCAGTTTTTGGTCACTTTTCTTCTTTTGCACAATTTTTCTACCCCGAATTGTACGTTGTGAGCCGCAAAAAGGACGACAACATAATCTATCATATTTCTATTACCGAATCCCATGGTACCTTGGACAAGACAACTTCACTTCATGTGAGGCCCGACCCCGAATAACGTGTCTTACCTCGATTTACGTGCCTTAGACCCATAACTATATGACCGACCTTGGATTACATGCCCTATTTTGGTTTTCGTGAATGCCTCGTCATATGTGCCTTGACCTAGAATTGTATGCCCTAAACCTCGACCTACGTGCCCTGACTTCGATTTACGTGCGATACCTCAATTTGTGTGCATTGAATTGAATTACGTGCCTTGCATTGGTTTACGTGCATTCACCTAGGGTTGCGTACATTTGCATTGAAATCTGTGCATTTATCTTGAAGTACGTGTTTTACCTCGTAGATCGTGTCTACCTCGTGATTCGTGCCCTGTATTGATTTCTGTGCGTGTCTCGTAGTACATGCCCTAGACCTAAAAAAGTGTGCCCGCACGCTAACCAATAAAGAATCCTACATAAAGCACTAGACTATAAAATAATCGTACACAATCCACTAACTAATATTATATTCCTAATTCAAATTCTCTACAAACTCCACTAACAATAAAATAACACTAAACTATTCCTACATTTCCCACTATCTATTATTCTATTCATAATTCAAACTCATCAACAAACATTCTTATATTTTATTCTACCTAGATTCTCTAATTTCCCAACATTCCTATAACAACACAAGACACCATGCTACCTAGGATAGACAAAACAAAAACAATCATATTTTAAACACTCAATATTCCTCACAAAGCACAAGAATGCATAAAAAATCCACACCACACACTACCCTAGCCCTCATTTTCGATCAGGGCATCCAAATACAATTAAAATTCAGATTTTACATCAAAAACATCTCACACATGCTCTCTCAACTCACCAAAACCGAGCACACACATACTAAAACTTTACTTTTCCTCACAAACTCTCTCATTCTCTCTCCTTCTCTCTCATTTTCGACCATGGCAGCCCCTTGAGCATTCGAGACTCCTAACAACTCTCTAAAACTCTCCCAAGCTCGGACATAGCAAGCACAAGCAAGGAAACTAGCTTAAAAACTCACACAAGCTCACAAAACTCATCATTTTCGGCCTAAGGTAAGTCTTGAAGTTTTCTTCCATTTCTTTTGGTTTCACACACATGCACACCCTCCTCACATGCTAACTAAGCTAGAAATTAAAGGAGGACAAGCCATCTCTCGGCCAAAGCAAGGAAGAAGCCCCTTTGTGCATTTTGAAGAGCATTTGAGCATCTTTAACCATCAATAGGCTAAGGTGAGGGTTAAACTCTTTTAAAAGCTTTCAAAAATCACATGCATGCCTTCATATGACTATATTTACCTCTGTAGTTGTTGTATATGTGTGTATATGAGCTAATATGACCATGCATGGCTAGATTTTTGGCTAGAACTTGAAGATGGGTAAAATCGTGTAGCTGGCAGATTTCTGACTTGGTAGAGCGAAGTGCATTTGGCCTAGTAAATGATGTTAAAAATGCGTGAAAATTGGTAGGTGACTAGTTTCGCCAGTTCTGAGAATTTTTAGTAGCAATAGGCCAAGGCCAATTTTGACTCTAAGGCCTCCAAAATGGCAAAATATCGAAAGGTATCTAAATCTGGAAAATCTAGAAATATGAAATAGGTTTCTGGCAGATTACTGACTTTGTAGAACGAAGCATTTTTGACCTAGTATATGTTGGTGAAAATGCATGAAAATTGGTAAATTTCTATATTTTGCAATTCTGGACATTTTTGTCAGAAATAGACCAAAGCCAATTCTGAATCTAAGACCCTCAAAAATAGTAAACCTCGTAATGTGTCTAAAACTGGACAGTTTTGAGTAGTCTCACGGTTTTGGCCATAACTCCTAAATCTGAACTCCAAATGATGCAAGGTTTGTTCCTAGACTTAAATCACTCATTAAGCTTTAATTTGAGAATTTTTTCAAAGAAATTGGAGATTTTTTTCTTGTCTAATCGAATATGGGAAAACAGACCATTGCAGTGAGCTTTTGTTTAGTGATATGCTTTGAAACATGTTGTAACTTCTCTTGTGGTATTGAATGCTTGGAATTGTGGCACTTAGATGTTGTGTGGACTGTTGTGTCTGGTTGAGGTTGCTTAATTTGATTGATATATGACTTGGGATCACTAATTGATGAATGGTTTGCTTAACCGCATGTGTAAGCACAAAATTAAGGCCCTATTGCTTATGAAAACTTGTTAAGTGATGATCCTATGGCTAAATGCGTTCAATTGTGTGGTTAGTAGGCTGCCTAATACATGTTAAGTATGCTTGAAACGGTTTAAGTGTTACTTGTAGTGCTTAGCAAACAAAACCAACCCCGAGCACGGCCTTGTAAACCCTAATGGCCCCGTAGACTCCTAAGTCATAGACTACTCTTGTGTGAATTATAAATTGATGTTGAGGAATGTTAATGGGCTGCCTGAAATTGTTTTTATAACTCTAAATATGATTCCCGATGATTACATGTTGCTAAGTAAACTCTTCTTGCACCCGGTCTCATGTAAACGTCGTTGCATGCTTGAATGATCTTAATACTTGATACGTGAACCTCGAAATGAGTTATACGATTTGATTTACATGTGTTACATGGCTGCCCGTTTAATATTCATATAACTCTATGTGTTTTACAAAGTGAAAATTCGTGTTAAGCATGCC
The DNA here is from genome assembly GCA_037974665.1 of Ehretia macrophylla. Lineage (NCBI taxonomy): Eukaryota > Viridiplantae > Streptophyta > Magnoliopsida > Boraginales > Ehretiaceae > Ehretia > Ehretia macrophylla. The sequence goes on along the minus strand of CM075773.1, from coordinate 39,240,850 downwards.
TCGTTCGTTTACTTGTCAATATGTGATCTTATACTTGCTCGGAGGCAACCTACTTTGTTGTTCTCCTAATGTGAATTGTTAAAAGACATTCTATGGCTTATTTGAACATGATTACTTGGCTTCCCGTGGAAGTTTAATTTCTTTCAAATTGATATATGAAATGATTACATTTTCTTACAATGCCTTATATGCCAAAATGTCAAAATGTGATCATATACTTGCTCGGAGGCAACCTACTTTGTTGACCTCCCAATGTGAAATGTTAAATGGCATACATGTGCATTACATACAAGGTTGCAACCTTTCATTTTGGCATGGTAGCGTTTCACACACGCCGGGCGGCATCGGGCTTGCCGGTGCTACCGTGACTTCCATGGTCCAATTCCCTCTCTCGCTTAGGGGCTAGACTTCCTCGGAGAGTTGGGTGGTAGGATTTCGGGGTACATCCGGAGTACACCCATTTGGCGTGATAAGTGGATGATTGAAGCCGGCCGCAACAACTGTTATCAGAAATGATCTTGAGAGCAAATGCTCACCGATCAATCTTGAGAGCGAAAGCTCACCGTATCCTTTTCACTATATGTTTAAGTACTCTCGCTTGGTTCCTAGAGGACCTCGGGGAGGAAAGACGGGTAAATGTGTTCATTTACATTTATATTATGTTATAAACTTACTTGTATTATATGTCATGCTTTCAAAAAGGGTTTTTCATAAGTTTAACCAGAAAAGAGTTTCAAAATGTATTTCTCGTTCCCCCTCGCTGAGTTCATAAGCACTCACCCTCTTTTATCATCATAGGTGAAGAAAATCAGGAACAGGTACCCGAGGAGAATGTGCTTGTTGATGAATCCTTGGAGTGATTACGTGCTTTATGTGCCTTGCTTGACAGTGGCTATTTTGTGAACGTTGTGTTTGCTTTGAAGAATATTTATTTTGTTGATGTAAATGACCCCGTTGTAATTTGGGTCTAATTTTGAGATTGTACTATCTATAACCGAACGAATTCTTTATTTGGTTATTTTCTTTCATTATCTCGTATAGTAGTTATCGTAGGCGTTTAAACTACTAGATGATTAATCTACTAAGTTAACTCTATCTAATTTCACTTAGGTACTTACCTGTACCCTAAATGATAATAGGTACTTACATAATAGTAAATTGACAAATAAATGGAACATAGTTATCAAGCTAGGCTTATTAACCAAATGAGACTTTCAAGATAAATTAGTAGGCATATCGGTTGATGACAAAATATGAATCTTAGTGGGAATCGAATCAAGGATTGGAAGTTTTGAGGCATTTTAGAAAATAGGTCAAACCAAAGGTCTTAAATATAGCCGTCATGCTACCAAATTTCTGAAAAATCTTTTGGAGTTCTAAATCAACGTTAAGTATTAATTGTAAGAAATGACCAAGTCGTACAAATAGCATAAAAGAATTAGGTCATTCCCTAGTCTAGCTTCCATAGGTTGGGTTGGAGCGTGACACTTCACGTAGAGGCTGGGCCCGCAAGCTGAGGGCCTGGGGCTTGGGACTAGGTCTTCGTCGCTCCGTTGCCCATAACTTTTGATCCGTAAGGAGTTACGCGGTGCACAGCATACCATTGGAAAGCTCTCCGAGAGCTCTACGACGAGGGCAGCAAGCTTGTTCAGCTGTGCCTATTTTCGGAGCCCAAAATCGAATGATTTCATCATTTTTGGGTCACTTTTCTTCTTTTGCACTGTTTTTCCGTCCCGGATCGTACTTCGTGAGCCGCAAAAAGGACGAGAACCTAATCCATTATATTTCTATTACCGAATCCCATGGCACCTTGGACAAGACGACTTCGCCTCAAGTAGAGGCTGGGCCCGCAAACCAAGGGCGTAGGGCATGGGACCAGGTCTCCGTCGCTCCGGTGCCCATAACATTTCATCCATAAGGAGTTATGCGGGGCACAGCATTCCGTTGGAAAGCTCTCTGAGAGCTCTACGACTAGGGCTACAGCCTTGCTCAGCTGCGCCTATTTTCGGAGCCCAATATCAAACATTTTCATCAGTTTTGGGTCACTTTTCTTCTTTTGCACAATTTTTCCGTCCTGAATTATACGTCGTGAGCCGCAAAAAGGATGACAACGTAATCCATCATAGTTCTATTAGCGAATCCCAAGGTACCTTGGACAAGACAACTTCGCTTCACGTAGACACTGGGCCCGCAAATCGAGGGCCTGGGGCTTAGAACCAGGTCTCCTTCGCTCCGGTGCCCATAACTTTTGATCCGTAAGGAGTTACGCGGCGCATAACATACCGTTGGAAAGCTCTCTGAGAGCTCTAAGATGAGGGCAACAAGCTTGCTGGGTTACACCTATTTTCGGAGCACAAAATCGAACGACTTCATTAGTTTCGGGTCACTTTTCTTCTTTTGCACTGTTTTTCCGTCCCGGATCGTACGTTGTGAGCCGCGAAAAGGATGACAACCTAATCCATCATATTTCTATTACCGAATCCCACGGCACCTAGGACAAGACAACTTCGCCTCAAGTAGAGGCTAGGCCCGCAAACCAAGGGCGAAGGGCTTGGTTCTAAGTCTCCGTCGCACTGGTGCCCATAACTTTTGATCTGTAAGGAGTTATGCGGGGCACAGCATACCGTTGGAAAGCTCTCCGAGAGCTCTACGGCGAAGGATGTAGACCTGCTTGGCTGCGTCTATTTTTAGAGCCCAAAATCGAACATTTTCATCAGTTTCGGGTCATTTTTCTTCTTTTGCACAATTTTTCCGTCCCGAATTGTACATCGTGAGCTGCGAAAAGGACGACAATGTAATCCATCATATTTCTATCACCGAATCCCACGGTACTTTGGAGAAGACAACTTCACTTCACGTAGACGTTGGGCCCACAAATCGAGGGCCTGGGGCTTGGTACCAGGTCTCTATCGCTTCTGTGCCCATAACTTTTGATTCGTAAGGAGTTACGTGGCGCACAGCATACCGTTGGAAAGCTCTCCGAGAGCTCTACGACGAAGGCAGCAAGCTTGCTAGGCTGCGCGTATTTTCGGAGCCCAAAATTGAACGATTTTGTCAGTTTTGGGTCACTTTTCTTCTTTTGCACTATTTTTCCGTCCTTGATCGTACGCCGTGAACCGCGAAAAGGACGACAACCTAATCCATAATATTTCTATTACCGAATCTCACGGCACCTTGGGCAAGACAACTTCGCCTCAAGTAGAGGCTGGGCCCCCAAACTAAGGGCGTAGGGCTTGGGACCAGGTCACCGTCACTCCGGTGCCCATAACTTTTGATCCGTAAGGAGTTATGCAGGGCACAACATACCGTTAGAAAGCTCTACGACGGGGGTTGCAGGCCTGCTTGCTGCGCCTATTTTCGGAGCCCAATATCAAACGTTTTCATCAGTTTCGGGTCACTTTTCTTCTTCTGCACAATTTTTTTGTCCCGAATTGTACGTCATGAGCTGTAAAAAGGACAACAACGTAATCCATCATATTTTTATTACCAAATCCCACGGAAACATGGACAAGACAACTTCGCTTCACGTAGACACTGGGCCTGCAAATCAAGGGCCTGGGGCTTGGGACTAGGGCTCTGTCGCTCCGGTGCCCATAACTTTTGATCCGTAAGGAGTAACGCAGCACACAGCATACCGTTGGAAAGCTCTCCGAGAGCTCTACGACGAGGGTGGCAAGCCTGCTAGGCTACTTCTATTTTCGGAGCCCAAAATTGAACGATTTCATTAGTTTCGGGTCACTTTTCTTCTTTTGCACTCTTTTTCCGTCCCGAATCTTACGGCGTGAACCGCGAAACGGACGACAACCTAATCCATCATATTTCTATTACCGAATCCCACGGCACCGTGGACAAGACAACTTCGCCTCAAGTAGAGGCTGGGCCCGCAAACCAAGGGCGTAGGGCTTGGGACCAGGTCTCCGTCACTCCGATGCCCATAACCTTTGATCCGTAAGGAGTTATGCAGGGCACAGCATACCGTTGGAAAACTCTACGACGGGGGCTGCAGGCCTGCTCAGCTGTGCCTATTTTCGGAGCCCAAAATCAAATGTTTTCATCAGTTTCGGGTCACTTTTCTTCTTTTGCACAATTTTTCCGTCTCGAATTGTACGTCATGAGCCGCAAAAAGGATGACAACGTAATCTATCATATTTCTATTACCGAATCCCACAGTACCTTCGACAAGGCAACTTCACTTCACGTAGAGGCTGGGCCCACAAGCTAAGGGACTGGGGCTTGGGACCAGGTATCCGTCGCTCCAGTGACCATAACTTTTGATCCGTAAGGCATTATGCGGTGCACAGAATACCGTTGGAAAGCTCTCCGAGAGCTCTACGATAGGGGTAGCAAGACTGCTTGACTGCACCTATTTTCAAAGTAGCAAATCGAATGTTTTCATCAATTTTGGGTTACTTTTCTTCTTTTGCTCTGTTTTTTCGTCCTGAATTGTACGTCTTGAGCCGCGAAAAGGACGACAACGTAATCCATCATATTTCTATTACTGAATTCCATAGTACTTTGGACAAGACAACTTCGCTTCACGTAGAGGTTGGGCCCGCAAACCGAGGGCCTGGGGCTTAGAACAAGGTCTCTATCGCTCTAGTGCCCATAACTTTTGATCTGTAAGGAGTTACACGGCGCACAACATACTGTTGGAAAGCACTCCGAGAGCTCTACGACGAGGGCAGCAAGCCTGCTCGGCTGCGCCGATTTTTGGAGCCCAAAATCGAACAATTTCATCAGTTTCGGGTCACTTATCTTCTTTTGCACTATTTTTCTGTCCCGGATCATACGTCATGAGCCGTGAAAATGACGACAACGTAATCCATCATATTTCTATTACCGAATCCCACGACACCTTGGACAAGACAAATTCGCCTCTAGTAGAGGTTGGGCCCGCAAACCAAGGCATTGGGCTTGGGACCAGGTCTCTGTCGCTCTGATGCCCATAACTTTTGATTCGTAAGGAGTTACGCGCTGCACGGCATACCGTTGGAAAGCTCTTCGAGAACTCTACGACGGGGGCAGCAAGCCTGCTCGGCTGCGCCTGTTTTCAGAGCCCAAAATCGAACGTTTTCATCAATTTTGGGTCACTTTTCTTCTTTTACACAATTTTTTCGTCTCGAATTATACATCGTGAGCCGCAAAAAGGACGACAATGTAATCCATAATATTTCTATTTCTGAATCCCATGGTACCTTGGACAAGGCAACTTCGCTTCACGTAGAGGCTGGGCTCGCAAACCGAGGGCCTGCGCCTTAGGACCAGGTCCCCGTCATTTCGGTGCCCATAACTTTTGATCCGTAAGGAGTTACGTAGTGCACAGCATACCGTTGGAAAGTTCTCCGAGAGCTCTACGACGGGGACAGCAAGCTTGCTCGGCTGTGCCTGTTTTCAGCTCCCAATATTGAACATTTTCATCTGTTTCGGGTCACTTTTCTTCTTTTGTACAGTTTTTTCGTCTCGAATTGTACGTTGTGAGCCTCGAAAAGGACAACAACATAATCCATCATATTTCTATTACCGAATCCTACGGTACCATGGACAAGACAACATCATTTCACGTAGAGGCCGGGCCCGCAAACTGGGGGCTTGGGGCTTGGGACCAGGTCTCCGTTGCTCCGATACCCGTAACTTTTGATCCGTAAGGAGTTACGTGGTGCACAGTATACCGTTGGAAAGCTCTCCGAGAGCTCTACGACGAGGGTAGTAAGATTGCTCGGCTGCGCCTATTTTTGGAGCCCAAATTCAATCGATTTCATTAGTTTTGGGTCACTTTTCATCTTTTGCACTCTTTTTCCGTTTTGCATAGTACGTCGTGAGCCGCAAAAAGGACGACAACGTAATCCACCATATTTCTATTACCGAATCCCACGGCACCTTGGACAATGAAACTTCGCCTGAAGTAGAGGCTGGGCCCGCAAACCAAGTGCGTAGGGCCTGGGACCAGGTCTCCGTCGCTCCGGTGCCCATAACTTTTGATCTGTAGGGGGTTATGCGGTGCACAACATACCATTGGTAAGCTCTCTGAGAGCTCTACGACGGGGGCAACAAGTCTACTCAACTGCGCCTATTTTTGGAGTCCAAAATCGAACAATTTCATCAGTTTCGGGTCACTTTTCTTCTTTTGCACCGTTTTTCCGTCCCGGATCGTACGTCGTGAGCCGCGAAAAGGACAACAACATAATCCATCATATTTCTATTACCGAATCCCATGGCACCTTGGACAAGACAACTGCGCCTCAAGTAGAGGCTGGGCTCGCAAACCAAGGGCGTAGGGCTTGGGCCCAGGTCTTTGTCGCTCCGGTGCCCATAACTTTTCATCCGTAAGGAGTTGAGCGGAGCATAGCATACCGTTAGAAAGCTCTCCAAGAGCTCTACGACGGGTGAAGCAAGCTTGCTCGGCTGGGCCTATTTTCGAAGCCCAAAATCGCAGGTTTTCATAAGTTTCGAGTCACTTTTCTTCTTTTGCACAATTTTTTTGTCCCGAATTGTACGTCGTGAGCCGCAAAAGGGACAACAACGTAATCCATCATATTTCTATTACCGAATCCCATGGTACCTTGGACAAGACAACTTCGCTTCACGTAGAGGCTGGGCCCGCAAATTGAGGGCATGGGCTTTTGGACCAAGTCTCCGTCGCTCCGGTGCCCATAACTTTTGATCCGTAAGGAGTTACGAGGCGCACAATATATCGTTGAAAAGCTCTCCGAGAGCTCTACAATGAGAGCAGCAAACCTGTTCGGTTGCAACTATTTTTGGAGTCCAAAATCGAATGTTTTCATCAGTTTCGGGTCACTTTTCTTCTTTTGTATTGTTTTTCCGTCTCGAATTGTACGTCGTGAGCCACAAAAAAGACGACAACGTAATCCATCATATTTATATTACTGAATCCCATGGTACCTTGGACAAGACAACTTCGCTTCATGTCGAGGCTGGGCTTGTAAACCGAGGGCCTAGGGCTTGGGACCAGGTCTTTGTCGCTGCGGTGCCCGTAACTTTTGATTCGTAAGGAGTTACGCGGTGGAGAGCATACCGTTGGAAAACTCTCTGAGAACTCTACGACGGGGGCAGCAAGCCTGCTCAGCTGCGCCTGTTTTTGGAGCCAAAAATTGAACATTTTCATAGTTTCGGGTCACTTTTCTTCTTTTGCACTATTTTTCCGTCCCGAATTGTACGTCGTGAGCCGCGAAAAGGACGACAACGTAATCCATCATATTTCTATTACCGAATCCCACGGTACCTTGGACAAGACAACTTCACTTCACGTAGAAGCTAGGCTCGCAAGCCGAGGGCCTGGGGTTTAGGACCAGGTCTTCGTCACTACGGTGCCCATAACTTTTGATCTGTAAGGAGTTACGAAGCGCACAGCATACCGTTGGAAAGCTCTCCGAGAACTCTACGTCGGGAATAGCAATCCTGCTCAGCTACACCTATTTTTAGAGCCCAAAATCGAACGTTTTCATCAGTTTCAGGTCACTTTTCTTTTTTTACACTATTTTTTCGTCCCGAATTGTACGTCTTGAGCCGCGAAAAGGACGACAACGTAATCCATCATATTTCTATTACCAAATCCCACGGTACCTTGGACAAGACAACTTCGCTTCACGTAGAGTCTGGGCCCGTAAACCGAGGCCCTAGGGCTTAGAACCAGGTCTCCATCGCTCTAGTGCCCAGAACTTTTGATCCGTAAGAAGTTACGTGGTGCACAACATAACGTTGGAAAGGTCTCCGAGAGCTCTACGACGGGGGCAGCAAGCCTGGTCGGCTGCGCCTATTTTTGGAGCCCAAAATCGAATGTTTTCATCAGTTTCGGATCACTTTTCTTTTTTTGCACTGTTTTTCGTCCTGAATTGTATGTCATGAGCCGCGAAAAGGATGACAACGTAATCCATCATATTTCTATTACCGAATCCCATGGTACCTTGGACAAGACAACTTCGCTTCAAATTGAGGCTGGGCTTACAAACCGAGGGCGTAGGGATTGGGACCAGGTCTTCATCGCTCCGGTGCCCATAACTCTTGATCAGGAAAGAGTTACGCGGCGCACAGGATACCGTTGCAAGCTTGCTCCGTTGCGCCTATTGTCAGACCCCAAAATCGAACGTTTTCATCAATTTTTGGACACTTTTTCTTCTTTTGCGTTGTTTTTCCGTCCCCGATTGTACGTCGTGAGCTGCGGAAAGGGCGATAACCTATTCCATCGCATTTCTATTACTGAATCCCACGTTACCTTAGGCAAGACAACTTCGCTTCACGTAGAGGTTGGGCCTGCAAATCGAGGGCGTAGGGCTTGGGACCAGGTCTCCCTCGCTCCGGTGCATATAACTTTTGATTTGGAAAGAGTTACGCGGCGCATATCATACCGTTGGAAAGCTCTCCGAGAGCTCTACAACAAGGGCCGCAATCCTGCTAGGCTGCACCTATTTTTGGAGCCCAAAATCGAACGTTTTCATCAGTTTTGAAACACTTTTCTTCTTTTGCGTTGTTTTTTTGTCCCGGATCGTACGTCGTGAGCTGCAAAAACGACGACAACCTAATCCATCACATTTCTATTACCGAATCCCATAGCACCTTAGGCAAGACAACTTCGCTTCATGTAAAGGCTGGGTCCACAAATTAAGTGCGTTGGGCTTAGTACCTGGTTTCCGTCGATCCGGTGCCTATAACTTTTGATCTGGAAAGAGTTACACAGCGCACAGCATACCGTTGGAAAGCTCTCCGAGAGCTCTACGACTAGGGCAGCAAACCTGCTCGGCTGCACCTATTTTTGGAGTCCCAAATTGGACGTTTTCATCAGTTTCGAGACACTTTTCTTCTTTTACGCTGTTTTTCCATCCCGGATCGTACGTCGTGAGCTGCAAAAAGGACGACAACCTAATCCATCACATTTATATTACCTAATCCAACGGTACCTTGGGCAAGACAACTTCGCTTGACGTAGAGGCTGGGCCCGCAAACCGAGGGCATGAGGCTTGGGACCAGGTCTCTGTCGCTCCGATGCCCATAACTTTTGATCCGGAAAGAGTTATGTTGCGCACAGTATACCGTTGGAAAGCTCTCTGAGAGCTCTACAATGTGGGCAGCAAGCAAGCATGCTCGGCTACACCCATTTTCGGAGCCCAAAATCTAACGTTTTTATCAGTTTTGGTACACTTTTCTTCTTTTGCGCTGTTTTTCCGTCCTAGATCGTACGTCGTGAGTCGCGGAAAGGAGGTTAACCTAATCCATCGCATTTCTATTAGTGAATCCCATAGCACCTTGGGCAAGAAAACTTTGCTTCACGTAGAGGCTGGACCCACAAACCGAGGGCGTGGGGCTTGGGACCAGGTCTCCGTCGCTCCGGTGCCCATAACTTTTGATTCGGATAGAGTTACGCTGTGAGGCCCGACCCCGAATAACGTGTATTACCTTGATTTGCGTGCCATAGACCAAGAATAATATGACTGACCTTGGATTACGTGCCCTGTCTTGGTTTTTGTGCATGCCTCGTCATTCGTTCCTTGACCTAGAATTATATGCCCTAATCCTTGACTTACGTGCCTCGACTTTGAATTGCTTGCGTTATCTCGTTTTGTGTGCCCTGACCTTGAATTGCGTGTCCTAACCTAGGTTTAAGAGTTGTACCTCAATTTACGTGCATTGCATTGAATTGCGTGCCTTGTATTGGTTTACGTACATTTACCTAGGGTTGCGCGCATTTGCATTGGAATCCGTGCATTTATCTTGAAGTACGTGCATTAGTCTTGAAGTTTGTGTCTTACCTCGTAGTTCGTGTCTACCTCGTAATTCGAGCTATAGACTTAGGAATCCGTGCCACCACGTTAATCAAGAAAGAATCCTACACAAAGCACTAGACACTAAAATAATCCTACACAATCCACTAACCAATATTATATTCCTAATTCAAATTCTCTACAAACTCCACTAACAATAAAATAATACTAAACTATTCCTACATTTCCCACTATCTATTATTTTATTCATAATTCAACTCATCAACAAACATTCCTATATTTTATTCTACTTAGATTCCCTAAATTCCCAACATTCCTATGACAATTCTATGACACAAAATGCATAAAAATTAACCCAAAACCCTACCCAATGCACCCAAAATCTTGACACATACATATGTCCATGCTAGGATGATTCAAATTGTGCTTCTTGGAGACATAAATCTGATTTTTGCATGCCCAAGGCCAACATTTGCATCAACAATAGCAAAAGCTTCTATTTTTTCTCATTTCTCTCACTCTCCTCACATTTCTCTCTCTCCCTCTCATTCTTCTCTCTCAATCTCGGTTTTGGCTGAGTTCATACACCCCATAGCTCATCTTCATCATTCCATGGTTCATCAAGGCAAGCTAGAAGCTAAGAAACTCGATTAAACAAGCTAGGATGCAAGAAACACACATGCAAGCTCTTTGAACTTCCATTTCGGTTTAGGTGAGTTTCCTAGCTTCCATTTATTTTCTTCTTGTTCTAATCTCATGCACCTACTAAGAACTTTGTCACTAAGCTAGGAAAATTGAGAAAAAACGGGTGGAGTCTTGGCTAAGCAAGGAAAATAACAAATCTTGTGCTTCATCAAAGTTTTGTGCATCTTCTTGTTGATTTGCTAAGGTGAGGGCTAAAACCTTTTGAAAATCCTTCAAAAATCCACATGCATGCTCTTAAATGTATGTCTTTGATTCTGTACTTGAGCTATATGTGTGTTCATAAGCTTTTACAACCATGCATGGCAAGATTTTGGCTTGAGGATGATGATAGATGAAATCGGGTTTGGTGACAGCTCTCTGTCTTGTTGTTTCGAGGTGATTTTTGCTAGGCAAATGATGTTGAAAATGCATGCAAATTGGTAGGTAACTATTTTTTCCAGTTTTGAACATTTTTGACAGAAATAGGCCAAATCTAGTTTTGACTCTAAGGTCCTCAAAATGGCAAATCATTAAAATGTGTCCAAATCTGGAAGTCTAAAAAAATGAAGCAGGTTTTGGCAGATGCACTGACCTTGTGGAACGAACCAGTTTTGACTTAGTAAATGATGTCCAAAATGAATGAAATTTGGTGTGCTGCTAGATTTTTCAGTTCTGGACATTTTTTTTCAGAAATGGACTAAGGCTAAATCTGACCCTAAGGACCTCAAAAACGACAATTATCGAAATGTGTGAAAATCTGGACAGTTTTGTGCAATCCCACTGTTTTGGCTATAACTATTGATCTCGAACTTCAAATGATGAAAGGTTTATTTATGATTTTAGTTCACTTCTTAAGCTTTAATTTGACATATTATTCACTGGAATTGGAGATTTTTTTCTTGTCTTAATGATTGTGAGAAAACAGCCTATTGCAGTAAGGGTTTCACTTAGTGTTATGCTTAGAAAAATTGTTGTAACTTCTCTTGTTGAATTAAATGCTTGGGATTGTGGCTTTGAGATGTTGTGTGGACTGTTTTGAGTACTTGGGGATGTTGAATTAATTGATGTATGGCTTGAGATTGACTTTGAGTTGACTTGGGGCTTAATCACACGGGTAAGCACAAAATGGAAACCCTGGTGACTAGGCGAACTTGCTAAGTGTTGATCCTTTGAATATTGAGTGTAATTATATGTTTAGTAGGCTGCCCGTAGTTTCCTTATAGCCCTAAACGTGATTTTGATTCGTTGCATGTTGACAAATAGGCCTTTCTTGCATCCGAACCACGTAGATTGTTGTTGCATGTTGAATAACCTTATTATTTGATTTCGTGGACGTTGAAATGAGTTATATGACCTGATTTACGTGCGTTACATGGCTGCCCGTTTAATGTTCATATAACTCCATATGCTTTTCAAGTGAAATTACTTGTCTATTCGTGCCTCGCTTATTTACTTGTCAATGTGTAATCTTATGACTGTCCGGAGGCAACCTACTTTGTTGTCCTCCTAATGTGATATATTAAATGTCATAAATGTGCATTGCATACAAGGTTGCAACCTTTCATTCTGGCATGGTAGCATTCACGCACACCGGGCAACATCGGGCTTGTCGGTGCAACCGTGACTACCATGGTCCAATTCCCTCTCTCACTTGGGGGCTAGACTTCCTCGGAGAGTTGGGTCGTAGGATTTCGGGGTACATCCAGAGTACACCCACTTGGCATGTTAAGGGGATGATTTGAAGTCGGCCGCAACAACTGAGAGCAAAAGCTCACCGTATCCTTTTTACTATGTGTATAAGTACTCTCGCTTGGTTCCTAGAGGACCTCGGGGAGGAAAGCCGGGTAATTGTATTCCTTTACTTTTATATTATTGTAATGTACTTAATTGTGTTATATTCATGCTTGCAAAAGGATTTTCATAAGTTGAACCGAAAAATGAGTTTCAAAACCTATTTCTCGTTCCCCCTCGCTGAGTTCATAAGGAATCACCCTCTTTTTTTGTCACAGGTACAGCAAATTTGGAACATATACCTGAAGTAAATGTGCTTGTTGATGATTCCTTGGAGTGACTACGTGCTTTTGTGCTTTTCCTGAAAGTGGTTGCTATATGGATGTTGTGTTTGATTGCAAACTATTCATTTTATTGATGTAAATGACCCCATTGTAATTTGGGTCTAATTTTGGGATTGTACTTTCTATAACTGGACGAACTTCTTATTTGGTTATTTGCTTTCATTATCTTGAATAGTAGCTATCATAGGCAATTAAACCACTAGGTAAAAAATCAACTAAGTCAATTCTATCTAATTCCGCTTAGGTGCTTATTTGTAAACTAAAGAATAATAGGTACTTGCATGATAGGAAATTGATAAATAAACGGGACATAGTTATCATGCTAGGCTTATTAACCAAACGAGACCTTCAAGATAGACTACTAGTTATATCAGTTGATGAGACAAAATAGGAGTCCTTAATGGAATTGGATTAATGATTGGAATAATTGAGGCGTTTAGAAATTAGGTCAAACTAAAAGGTCCTAACTACAGCCGTTATGCTGTCGGTTTTCCAAAGAATTTGTGGAGTTTAGGCTAAAACGTTAAGTGTTAAACCCTCTTGAATGATTAAGTACGTGATATGACTTGAATGTTTAGATCACACCCTAGTCTAACCTTCATAGGTCGGGTTGGGGCGTGACATACACAGCGCACAGCATACTATTGGAAAGTTCTCCGAGAGCTCTACGACGAGGGCAGCAAGCCTACTCAGCTGCGCCTATTTTCGGAGGCCAAAATGGAATGTATTCATTAGTTTTGAAACACTTTTCTTCTTTTACGCTATTTTTCTGTCCAGGATCGTACGTCGTGAGCTGCGAAAATGATGACTACCTAATCACCTACATTTCTATTACCGAATCCCATGGCACCTTTGTAATACCCGAGCCCGGAATGTGAAATTTTCTGGTTTATTATTTTGAAAATTATATTTTCTTAGATTCTTTGAGATTTAATTGTTACTTCTTTGCTGTCGCAACATACATTGCATATCGGGAGTGATAGATAGAGAGCGGTTCCTAGTCCTCAACAAATAGTGAAACGAGTATTTAGATGACTTAAATTTTATATTTTACTTGTTGTTAGCTAGAATTAAATTGGTGATGTTTGTTAGCTTTAAAAATGCATGAAAATAAGGCTAATTTGACCAAATTTTAAGTTGTTGACCAACTTTGACCAATTGACTTCATGTCATCTTTTAATATAGCATAAATTAACAAGGAAAATAAAACAACAAAGCTGAAAATAACCATAGAGCAGGCCGAAACCAAGAAGGAAAAAGAAAAAAAACCATTTCAACTTCCAATCGTTCAATCTTCGCGTGAGCTCGTGCGGGGTGGTTTCCGAGGCAACCAGTGTTGTTTTCCTAGCGACTAGGAGTGCCTAAGGTGAGGGAAGCATGTTATTTGCGCATTTAAATGTTATGTATGTCAACTTTTTGATTTTTAGATTTTATCCGTAGATTGTTGTTTTAATCATTTTGAAGCTTCTAGAATGTTCCTTGACAATTGTAGAACATGTATTTATAGCTTTTTAACATTTTTTGCAGTTAAATGTTGAGATTACAAATTAAATTGGTTGTTGAATAGTAGTTTATGAATAGTAAACCCTTGAAACGATGAAGTTGCTCCGTTATGCTGTCCGTTGATGTGAAAATGTGCTAGGTATGCTAAAATGCCTAAATGCATGGTTTGTTTAGGTTGTGTAATGGAAAAAATGAGAAATATGCCTTGGTGAAAATCGGGGTCGTTTAGGTCGAGTTTGGCATTTTCTCGTTTTGCGTGTTGGCATTGTTTCGGGAGGCCATGGAAGCACTTTTGGTGTGATTATGGCATTGGTTGGGTGTTTGGTTGGTATAGTTGTAGTTCAAACGAGCAAATGGGAAAATCGGGGCTTTGCGTGAATTCTAGGGCAAAGTAGGGTTTCGGGGTCTTTAGATGTGCCTTATGGTGAGCTAGGAGGATTGGTGAAGTCGGTTTCCAGAACTCGTGGCTCGTTTGGAAGTAGCAGCGTTTTGATAGTTGGGGCCGATTTGTGATTTTGCTTGTTTTCTTGATATTATGCCCGTAGAATGTTTAATTTAGCTTTATATGCTTGTTGGAGTTGATTTTGGTTGAAATGTTTATCAATTGTTGATATTGCGTGCGAGAGTAACCTACTTTATTATTCTCCCACGTGTGGCTTTATCGCTCGATTGTTGCATTGTATATTGTATTGCATTCATAGAGTCAGGGCGGTGTGATGGGCCTCTCTGGGTAGCCTCGGGTTGCCAGTGTTGGTTGCCCTAGCTCTGTGTCCTATTCCCTTTCTCGCTTGGGTTGCCTCCCAGGGAGATTTGGGTTGTAGATTGATGGATACTTCCGGGGTATTCCAAACTGGTGTTATAAGGTGGTTTGGGCTGGCGCATCGTCATCGAATTTGTGATTGAAAGTTGCTCGTGAAAGGAGTATCGTATCCTTTGAATGAGTGTTTATAGCTTTAATGCTTGCCTTGCTTTATTGTTGGCTTTGTTTGTATCTCTATATGATGTTTGTATGAATTGCTTGACTAATTGCATTGCATACTCCTCTCATCTCCGTCCTTGAGACCATTTGCCCTCACTGAGCAATAGTTTTTGCTCATTCCTTTCTATACTATATTTTTTTATAAGAGTAGTTGAAGCAGACCCTATTGAGGTAATAGAGGAGGAGGAGCAGGTGGAGGTGTTTCCGTGATAGCACTTCTTTGCTTTGCTGGTGGTTGGTTGCCAGACTTTTGTGCGAGCCATGCTTGATGTGTTTAATGCTTGGTTGTCGCTTTATTTTGAGGCTTATAGCCTTGTATGTAGCTCTATTTTGAGACCTTAATGGTTTTTATTGTAAAGGTTTAAAGATTGTAAAGTTGTAAAGCTATACTCTTATGACTAGTAAAGAATTGCATACTAATGGTTAAATGTTTAGTGGCATAAATACTTGTGTAGTATGCATGGCATTTTGGTTTGGGAAGTTGGTTAATAAGAGGATGTATGTTTTGAAAGAAAGTCGGCTTGTTTTAATTATTTTTATGGCTTTCATAAGTACTATGTTAATTTTAGGGTTTTCGGATCGTCCGCGGTACAGAGGAGACTCCATCCGTGTGTCGGGTCCGGACTTGGCCTTTTGCGGGGTCGGGTCGGGGCGTGACAACCTTGGTCAAGACAACTTCGCTTGACCTAGAGGCTGGGCCCAAAAACCGAGGGTGTGGGGCTTGGGACCAGGTCTCTGTCGCTTCGGTGCCCATAACTTTAGATCTGGAAAGAGTTATGCGGCACACAGCATACCGTTGAAAAGCTCTCCGAGAGCTCTACGACGAGGGCAGCAAGCCTGCACGGCTGCGCTTGTTTTTGGAGCCCAAAATCAAACGTTTTCATCAATTTCAATATACTTTTCTTCTTTTGCTCTGTTTTTCCGTCCAGGATCGTACGTCATGAGCCGCAAAAAGAATGACAACCTAATTCATAACATTTCTATTACCGAATCCCATGGTACCTTGGGCAAGACAACTTCGCTTGACGTAGAGGCTGGGCCCAAAAATCGAGGGCATGGGGCTTGGGATCAGGTCTCCGTTGCTTCGGTGCCCATAACTTTTGATCCGAAAAGAGTTACGCGGCGCAGAGTATACCGTTGGAAAGCTCTCCAAGAGCTCTATGATGAGGGTAGCAAGCCTGCTAGGCTGCGCCTATTTTCAGAGCCCAAAATCGAACGTTTTTATCAGTTTTGAAACACTTTTCTTCTTTTGCTGTTTTTCTGTCCCGGATCGTATGTCGTGAGCCACGAAAAGGACGATAACGTAATCCATCACATTTCTATTACCGAATCCCATGGAACCTTGGGCAAGACAACTTCGCTTCACGTAGAAGCTGGGCCCACAAACCGACAGCGTGGGGCTTGGGACCAGGTTTCCGTCACTCCGGTGCCCATAACTTTTGATCCAGAAAGAGTTACGTGGCGCACAGCATACCGTTGGAAAGCTCTCCGAGAGCTCTACGATGAGGGCAGCAAGCCTGCTCTGTTGCGACTGTTTTTAGAGTCCAAAATTGAACGTTTTCATAAGTTTCGGGGCACTTTTCTTCTTTTGCACTGTTTTTACGTCCCGGATCGTACATCATGAGCCACGATAAGGACGACAACCTAATCCATCACATTTCAATTACAAAATCCTGTGACACCTTGGGCAAGATAACTTGGCTTCACTTAGAGGCTTGGCCTGCAAACCGAGGGCGTGGGGCTTGGGACCAGGTCTCCGTCACTCTTGTGCCCATAACTTTTTATCCGTAAGGAGTTACGCAGCGCATAGCATACTGTTGGAAAGTTCTCCGAGAGCTCTACGATGAGGGCAGCAAGACTGCGCGGCTGCGCCTATTTTCGGAGCCCAAAATTGAAGGTTTTCATAAGTTTTGGGACACTTTTCTTCTTTTGCACTATTTTTTCATCCCGGATCCTACGTCATAAGCCGCGAAAAGGATGACAACCTGATTCATCACATTTCTATTACCGAATTCCACCACACTTGGGGCAAGACAACTTCACTTCACGTAGAGGCTGGGCCTGCAAACCGAGGTCGTGGGGCTTGGGACCAGGTCTCCGTCGCTCCGGTACCCATAACTTTTGATCCGGACAGAGTTACGCGGAGCACAACATACCGTTGGAAAGCTTTCCAAGAGCTCTATGATGAGGGCAGAAAGCCTGCTTTGCTGCACCTATTTTCGGAGCCCAAAATTGAACATTTTTTTCAGTTTCGGGACACTTTTCCTCTTTTGTGCTGTTTTTCCGTCCCGGATCGTACGTTGTGAGCCGCGAAAAGGACGATAACCTAATCCATCACATTTTTATTACCGAATTCCACAGTACCTTGGGCAAGACAACTTCGCATTACGTAGAGTCTGTGCCCGCAAACCGACGGCGTGGGGCTTGGGACCAGGTCTCCGTAACTCCGGTGCCCATAACTTTTGATCTGTAAGGAGTCTCGCGGTGCACAGCATACCGTTGGAAATCTCTGCGAGAGTTCTACGACAAGGGCAGCAAGCCTACTCGACTGCGCCTATGTTGGTAGCCCAAAATTGAACGTTTTCATCAGTTTCGGGATACTTTTATTCTTTTGCGCTGTTTTTCCATCCCAGATTGTACGTCGTGAGCCGCGAAAAAGATGACAACCTAATCCATCACATTTCTATTACCGAATCCCACAGTACCTCGGGTAAGACAACATTGCTTCACGTAGAGGTTGGGCCCGCAAATCGATGGCGTGGGGCTTGGGACCAGGTCTCCGTCGCTCCAGTGCCCATAACTTTTGATGCGTAAGGAGTCACGTGGTGCACAACATACTGTTGGAAATCTCTGCGAAAGCTCTACGACGGGGTTAGCAAGCCTGCTCGGCTACGCCTGTTTTGGGAGCCCAAAATCGAACGTTTTCATCAGTTTCGGGATACTTTTCTTCTTTTGCACCGTTTTTCTATCCTAGATTGTATGTCGTGAGCCGCAAAAAGGATGACAACCTAATACATCACATTTCTATTACCGAATCCCATCGTACCTTGGGCAAGGAAACTTCACTTCACGTAGAGGTTAGGCCCGCAAACCGAGGATGTGGGGCTTGGGACCAGGTCTCCGTCGCTCTAGTGCCCATAACTTTTGATCTGTAAGGAGTCACGTGGTGCACAGTATACCGTTGGAAATCTCTACGAGAGCTCTACGATGGGGGTAGTGAGCTTGCTCGGCTGCGCCTGTTTTGGGAGCCTAAAATCGAACGTTTTCATCAGTTTCGGGACCCTTTTCCTTTTTAGCGCTATTTTTTCGTCCCGGATTGTACGTCGTGAGCCACGAAAAGGACGAAAACCTAATCCATCACATTTCTATTATTGAATCCCACAGCACCTCGGGCAAGACAACTTTGCTTCACGTAGAGGCTGGGCCCACAAATCGATGGCGTGGGGTTTGGGACCAAGTCTCTGTCGCTCCGGTGCCCATAAATTTTGATCCGTAAGGAGTCACGCGGTGCACAGCATACTGTTGGAAATCTCTGCGAAAGCTCTATGACGGGGTTAGCAAGCCTGCTCAGCTACGCCTATTTTGGGAGCCCAAAATCGAACGTTTTTATCAGTTTCGGGATACTTTTCTTCTTTTGCGCCATTTTTCTGTCCCAGATTGTACGTCGTGAGCCGCGAAAAGGACGACAACCTAATACATAACATTTCTATTACCAAATCCCACGACACCTTGGGCAAGACAACTTCGCTTCACGTAGAGGCTGGGCCCGTAAACCGAGGGCATAGGGCTTAGGACCAGGTCTCCGTCGCTTCGGTGCCCATAACTTTTGATCCGTAAGGAGTTACACGGCGCACAACATACCGTTGGAAAGCTCTCTGAGAGCTCTACGATGAGGGCACAAGCCTACTCGACTGTGCCTATTTTCGGAGCCCAAAATCAAACGGTTTCATCTGTTTTGGGATACTTTTCTTTTTTTACGCTGTTCTTTTGTCCCGGATTGTACGTCGTGAGCCGCAAAAAGGAAGACAACCTAATCTATCACATTTCTATTACCAAATCTCACGGCACCTTGGGCAAGACAACATCGCCTCACGTAGAGGCTGGGCTCGCAAACCGAAGGCATGGGGCTTGGGACAAGGTCTCCGTCACTCCGGTGCCCATAATATTTTATCTGTAAGGAGTTACGCAGCGCATAGTAGATTGTTGGAAAGCTCTCCGAGAGCTCTACGACGAGGGCAGCAAGACTGAACGGTTGCACCTATTTTCGGAGTCCAAAATTGAAGGTTTTCATCCGTTTTGGGACACTTTTATTCTTTTGCGCTATTTTTTAGTCCCGGATCGTATGTCATGAGCTGCGAAAAGGACGACAATCTAATCCATCACATTTATATTACCGAATTCCACCGTACCTTGGGCAAGACAACTTCGCTTCATGTAGTGGCTGGGCCCGTAAACCGAGGGCGTGGGGCTTGGGACTAGGTCTCCGTTGCTCCGGTGCCCATAACTTTTGATCCGAAAAGAGTTACGCGGCGCACAACATACCGTTGGAAAGCTCTCCAAGAGCTCTACGATGAGGGCAGCAAACCTGCTCAGCTGCACCTATTTTCGGAGCCCAAAATTGAACGTTTTCATTAGTTTCGGGACACTTTTCCTCTTTTGCGTTGTTTTTCCATCCCGGATCGTACGTTGTGAGCTGCGAAAAGGACGGCAACCTAATCTACCACATTTCTATTACCGAATCCCACAGCACCTTGGGCAAGACAACTTCGCTTTATATAGAGGCTGGGCCCGCAAACCGAGGGTGTGGGGCTTGGGACCAGGTCTCCATCGCTCTGGTGCCTATAACTTTTGATCCGTAAGGAGTCACGCAGTGCATAGCATACCGTTGGAAATCTCTATCAGAGCTCTACGACGGGGGTAGCAAGCTTGCTAGGCTGCGCCTGTTTTGGGAGCCCAAAATCAAACATTTTTATCAGTTTCAGAATACTTTTCTTCTTTTGCACTATTTTTCTGTCCCGGATCGTACGTTGTGAGCAGCGAAAAGGACAACAACCTAATCCATCATATTTCTATTACTGAATCCCATGGCACCTTGGGCACGACAACTTTGCTTCACATAGAGGCGGGATGCGCAAACCGAGGGCGTAGGGCTTGGGACCAAGTCTTCGTCGCTCCGGTGCCCATAACTTTTGATCTGTACGGAGTCATGCGGTGCCTAGCATACCATTGGAAAGCTTTGCGAGAGCTTTACGACTGGGGCAGCAAGCCTGCTTGGTTGCGCCTGTTTTTAGATCCTTAAATCGAACGTTTTCATCAGTTTTGGGATACTTTTCTTCTTTTGCTCTGTTTTTCCGTCCCAGATTGTACGTCGTGTGCCGCGAAAAGGACGACAACCTAATCCATCACATTTCTATTACTGAATCCCACGGCACCTTGGGCAAGACAACTTCGCTTCACGTAGAGGCTGGGCCCATAAACCAAGGTACTGGGTTTGGGACCAAGTTTTCGTCGCTCCGGTGCCCATAACTTTTGATCCGTAAGGAGTTATGTGGCGCACAACATACTGTTGGAAAGCTCTCCAAGAGCTCTACGATGAGGGTAGCAAGCCCACTCAGCTGCGCCTATTTTCAGAGCCCAAAATCGAACGTATTCATCTATTTCGGGATACTTTTCTTTTTTTTGCACAGTTTTTTTTATCCCGGATTGTACGTCGTGAGCCGCGAAAAGGACAACAACCTAATCTATCACATTTCTATTACCGAATCCCACAGTACTTTGGGCAAGACAACTTCGTTTCACGTAGAGGTTGGGTCTGCAAACCGGAGGCGTGGGGCTTGGAACCAGGTCTCCGTCATTCCGGTGCCCATAACTTTTCATCCTTAAGGAGTTACGAGCACACATGATATCATTGGAAAGCTCTCCGAGAGCTCTACGACCAGGGCAGCAAGCCTGCTCGGCTGCGCATGTTTTTAGAGTAAAAAATCGAATGATTTCATCAGTGTATATGTCGTTAGCGCTGTTTTTTCGTCCCAGATTATATGTCGTTAGCCGTGAAAAGGACGACAACCTAATCCATCATATTTTTATTACCGAATCCCACGGCACCTTGGGCAAGAGAACTTCGCTTCAAGTAGAGGCTGGGCCCATAAAACGAGGGCGTGGGGCTTGGGACCAGGTCTCTGTCGCTCCAGTGCCCATAAATTTTGATCCGCAAGGAGTTACGCGGCGAACAACATACTGTTGGAAAGCTCTCCGAGAGCTCTACAACGGGGGCAGCAAGCCTTCTTGGCTGCGCCTTTTTTCGGAGCCTAAAATCTAACGTTTTCATCAGTTTTGGGACAATTTTCTTCTTTTGCGCTGTGTTTCCGTCCTGGATCGTACGTCGTGAGCCGGGAAAAGGATGACAACCTAATCCATCACATTTCTATTACCGAATCCCACGGTACCTTGGGCAAGACAACTTCGCTTCACGTAGAGGCTAGGCCCGCAAACTGAGGGCGTGGGGCTTGGGACCAGGTCTCCGTCGCTCCGGTGCCCATAAATTTTGATCCAGACAGAGTTACGCGGCGCGCAGCATACCGTTGGAAAGCTCTCCGAGAGCTCAACGACGAGGGTAGCATGCCTGCTTGGCTTCGCCTGTTTTATGAGCTCAAAATTGAACATTTTCATTAGTTTCGGGACACTTTTCTTCTTTTGTACTATTTTTCCATCCCGGATCGTACGTCGTGAGCCACGGAAAGGACGACAACCTAATCCATCACATTTCTATTACTGAATCCCATGACACCTTGGGCAAGAAAACTTCGCTTCATATATAGGCGTGGCCCGCAAACCGAGGGCATAGGGCTTGGGACCAGGTCTCTGTCACTCCGGTGCCCATAACTTTTGATCCGCTGCGCCTGTTTTCGGGTCCCAAAATTGAACATTTTTACTTGTTTCAGGATACTTTTCTTCTTTGGCTAGGTTTTTCCGTCCTAGATTGTACGTCGTGAGACGCGTAAAGGACGACAACCTAATCCATCACATTTTTATTAACGAATCCCAAAGTACCTTGGGCAAGACAACTTCGCTTCACGTATAGGCTGGGCCCGTAAACCAAGGGCGTGGGGCTTGGGACTAGGTCTCCGTCGCTCCAGTACTCATAACTTTTGATCCTTAAGGAGTTACGCAGCGCACAGCATACCGTTGGAAATCTCTCCGAGAGCTCTACGACAGGGGTAGCGAGCCTGGTCGGCTGTACCTATTTTCGGGGCCCAAAATCGAATGTTTTCATCAGTTTTAGGATATTTTTCTTCTCTTGCGCTGTTTTTTAGTCCCGAATCGTATGTCGTGAGCCGCGAAAAGGACGACAACCTAATCCATCACATTTCTATTACCGAATACCATGGCACCTTGGGCAAGAAAACTTCTCTTCACGTAGAGGCTGGGTCCACAAACCGAGGGTGTGAGTCTTGGGACCAGGTCTCCGTCGCTCCGGTGCCCATAACTGTTGATCCGGAAAGAGTTACGCGGTATACAGCATACCGTTGGAAAGTTCTCCGAGAGCTCTACAACGTGGGAAGCTAGCCTGCTCGAGTGCGCCTATTTTCGAACCCCAAAATCGAACGTTTTCATCAGTTTTGGGACACTTTTCTTGTTTTACGCTGTTTTTCGGTCCCGGATCGTACGTCATGAGCCGCAAAAAGGACGACAACCTAATCCATCACATTTCTATTACCGAATCCCATGGCACCTTAGGCAAGACAACTTAGCTTCACGTAGAGGCTGGGCCCACAAACTGACGGCGTGGGGCTTGAGACCACGTCTCCGTCGCTCCGGCGCCTAGAACTTTTGAGCCGGAAAGAGTTATGCGGCTCACAGCATACCGTTGGAAAGCTCTCCGAGAGCTCTACGATAAAGGCAGCAAGCATGCTCAACTGCGCCTGTTTTCGGAGCCCAAAATAAAAAGTTTTCAACAGTTTCGGGATACTTTTCTTCTTTTGCGCTATTTTTTCATCCCGGATCGTACGTCGTGAGCCTTCAAAAGGACGACAACCTAATCCATCACATTTCTATTACTGAATCCCATGGCACCTTGGGCCAGACAACTTCGCTTCATGTAAAGGCTGGGCCCGCTTACCGAAGGCGTAGGGCTTGGGACCAGGTCTCCGTCACTCCGGTGCCCATAACTTTTGATCCGTAAGGAGTTAAGAGGCGCACAACATACTGTTGGAAAGCTCTCCGAGAGCCCTATGAGAAATCTATGACTGGGGTAGCAAGCATGCTCAGTTGCGCCTCTTTTCGGAGCCCAAAATTGAACATTTTTGTCAGTTTCGGGACACTTTTCTTCTTTTGCGCTATTTTTCTGTCTCGGATCGTACATCGTGAGAAGCTAAAGGATGACAACCTAATTCATCACATTTCTATTACTAAAACCCACAGCACCTTGGGCAAGACAACTTCGCTTCACGTAAAAGCTGGGCCCGCAAACCGAGGGCGTGGGGCTTTGGACCAGGTCTCTATCACTCCGGTGCCCATAACTTTTTATCCGTAACGAGTTACACGACGCACAGCATACCGTTGGAAAGATCTCCGAGAGCTCTACGATGAGTGCAGCAAGCCTGCTCGGCTACGTAGATTTTCAGAGCCCCAAATCGAATGTTATGAATAGTTTCGGGACACTTTTCTACTTTTACTCGATTTTTCCATCCCGGATCGTACGTTGTGAGCCGCGAAAAGGATGACAACCTAATCCATCACATTTCTATTACTGAATCCCAATGTTACCTTGGGCAAGACAACTTTGCTTCACGTAGAGGCTGGGCCCACAAACCGAGGGCGTGGGGCTTGGGACCCAGTCTTCGTCGCTTTGGTGCCCATAACTTTTGATTTGGAAAGAGTTATGCGGCGCACTACATACCGTTGGAAAGCTCTCCAAGAGCTCTACAATGAGGGTAGCCAGCCTGCTAGGCTGCGCCTATTTTTGGAGCCCAAAATTGAATGTTTTCATCAGTTTCGGGATACTTTCCTTCTTTTGCGCTGTTTTTTCGTCTCGGATCGTGCATTGTGAGCAGCGAAAAGGACGACAACCTAATCCATCACATTTCTATTACTGAATTCCATGGCACCTTGGGCAAGACAACTTCGCTTCACGTAGAGGCTTGGCCCACAAACCGAGGGCGTGGGGCTTGGGACTAGGTCTCCGTCGCTTTGGTGCCCATAACTTTTTATCCGTAAGGAGTTACGTGGCGCACATCATACCGTTGGAAAGCTCTCCGAGAGCTCTACGACAAGGTTAGAAATACTTCACAGCTATGACTATTTTCAGAGCCCAAAATAGAATGTTTTCATCAGTTTTAGGATATTTTTCTTCTTTTGCGCTGTTTCTTTGTCCCGGATAGTACGTCGTGAGCCGCGAAAAGGATGACAACCTAACCCATCACATTTCTATTACCGAATCCCACCGCACCTTTGGCAAGACAACTTCGCTTCAGGTAGAAGCTGGGCCCCCAAACGGAGGGCGTGGGGATTGGGACCAGGTCTCCGTCGTTCCGGTGCCTATAACTTTTGAACCGGAAAGAGTTACGCGGCGCATAGCATACCGTTGGAAAGCTCTCCAAGAGTTCTACGACGAGGGCAGCAAGCCTGCTCAGTTGCACCTATTTTCGGAGCCCAGAATTGAACATTTTCAATAGTTTTGGGACACTTTTATTCCTTTGCACTGTTTTTCTGTCCTGGATCGTACGTCGTGAGCCGCAAAAAGGATGACAACCTTATCCATCACATTTCTATTACCGAATCCCATGGCACCTTGGGCAAGACAACTTCGCTTCACATAGAGGCTGGGCCCACAAACCGAGGGCGTGGGGCTTGGTACAGGTCTCTATCGCTTCGGGCCCCATAACTTTTGATCCGGAAAGAGTTACACAGCGCACAACATACTGTTGGAAAGTTCTCAGAGAGTTCTACGATGAGGGCAACTAGCCTGTTAGGCTGCGCCTATTTTCAGACCCCAAAATCGAACGTTTTCATCAATTTCGGGACACTTTTATTCTTTTGCGTTATTTTTGCATCCCGGATTGTACGTCTTGAGCAGCGAAAAGGACAACAACCTAATCCATCACATTACTATTACCAAATCCCATGGCACCTTAGGCAAGACAACTTCGCTTCACGTAGAGACTGGGCCCACAAACCGAGGGCGTGGGGCTTGGGACCAGGTCTCCGTCGCTCCGGTGCCCATAACTTTTGATCCGAAAAGAGTTACGCGAAGCACAGTATGAGGCCCGACCTCAATTTGCATCCAATACCTCATTTCGTGTGCCCTAATGTCACACCCCAACCCGGCCTATAAAGGTTAGACTAGGGTGTGATCTAAACATTCAAGTCATGTCTCGTACTCAATCATTCATGAAAGTTTAACACTTAACGTTTAGCCTAGACTCCACAATTTTTCAGAAAACCGGCAGTATAATGGCTGTAATTGGGCTCTTTAGTTTGACCTAGTTCTCTAAACGCCTCAAAATTTTCAATCTCAATTTCATTTCCAACAAAGATTACTATTCATCAATTGAAACGCTACTAGTTGTCTCGAAGTCTCGTTTGATTACTAACCTAGCATGATACTATGTCTCATTTGTTTGTTAATCCTTGTTGCAAACGTACTTGTTGATCTTAGCTTATCAATGAGTACCTGCTTAAGATTGGATGGGTTCATTTTACTTAATCCCTACCTGATACTTCATAATCCTATGATAGATACTAGCCAATAACGATAGCAAAACGACCACAGTTGTGTCTATCTAGTTATTATCAATACAAACCAAAATTAGACCGCAAATTACAACAGGGGTCTTTTACATTATAATAGCAAGCATCATAAGAAATGAAATAGTCTTCAAGCAACATATTGTTCACAAAATGGCCGTAGTCACGTAAGACACTTAGGGCAAGCTTCATTCCAAGGAATCATCGTTAGGCACGTCATCCTTGGGTACCAGTTCTTGGTCTTCTTCACCTGAGATGATAAAAGAGGGTGAGTCCATATGAACTCAGCGACGGGGAACGAGAAATAGGTTTGAAACTCATTTTCCAGTTCAGCTTATGAAAACCCTTTTTGTAAGCATGAATATATCACAAGTAAGTACATAACATAATATAAAAGTAAAGGAACACAATTACCCATCTTTATTCCCTGAGATCCTCTAGGAACCAAGCGAGAGTACTTATACACATAGTGAAAAGGATACGGTGAGCTTTGGCTCTCAGTTCATGTCAGTATCAGTTGTTGCGGCCGACTTCAAATCATCCCCTTATCTCGCCAAATGGGTGTACTCTGGATGTACCCCGAAATCCTACGACCCAACTCTCCGAGGAAGTCTCGCCCCCAAGTGAGAGAGGGAATTGGACAATGGTAGTCACGGTTGTACCGACAAGCCCGATGCCACTCGGTGTGTGTGAACGCTACCACGCTAGAATGAAAGGTTGCAACCTTGTATGCAATTCACATTTATGACATGTAATATATCACTTTAGGAGGACAACAAAGTAGGTTGCCTCCGAGCAGTCATAAGATTGCACATTAATAGTTAAACACGTGAGGCACGATATGACAAGTAAATTCACTTGAAAAGCACATGAAGTTATATGAATATTAAACGGGCAGCCATGTAACGCATGTAAATCGAGTCATATAACTCATTTCAAAGTTCACGTAATCAAATAATAAGATTATTCATCATGTAACGACATCTACGTGGGACCGGGTGCAAGAAATGCCTACTTATCAACATGTAATCATCGAAATCATATTTAGGGCTATAAGGGCAACTACGGGCAGCCTACTAAACACATAATCAAACACAATATCCATAAGATCAACACTTAGCGAGTTTACCTAGTTACTAGGGTTTCAATTCGTGCTTACCCGTGCGATTAAACCCCAAGTCATCTCGTAATTAAGCTCAAGCCATGCATTGATTAATTCCAACACCCTCAAGCATTCAAAACAGTCCACACAACATCCAAATGCCAAAATCCCAAGCATTTAATACAACAAAAGAAGCTACAATAATTTTTCTAAGCATTTCACCAAATGAAACCCTCACTGCAATGGACTGTATTCTCACAATCATTAAGACAAGCCAACAATCTCCAATTCCAGTGAATAAGATGTCAAATTAAAGCTTAAGAAGTGACTAAATTCAGAAACAAACTTCGCATCATTTGGAGTTCGGGTTCAATAGTTATAGCCAAAACAGTGAGACTGCACAAAACTGTCCAGATTTGCACACATTTCAATACTTGCCGTTTTTTAGGACCCTAGGGTCAGATTTAGCCTTAGTCTATTTCTGATAAAAATGTCCAGAACTTAAAAATCTACCAGAAAACCAAATTTCATGCATTTTGGATATTCTTTACTAAGTCAAAACTGGTTCGTTCTACAAGGTCAGTGAATCTGCCAAAACCTGCTTCATTTTTTCCAGACTTTCCAGATTTTGACACATTTTGATAATTAGCCATTTTGAGGACCTTAGAGTCAACATTAGATTTGGCCTATTTTTGCAAAAAATTCTCAGAACTGGAAAAAATAGTTACCTACCAATTTTCACACATTTTCAACATCATTTACCTAACCAAAATCACCTCGCACCAACAAGACAGAAAGCTGTCACATACCCGATTTCATCTATCATCACATTCTAGCCAAGAATCTTGCCATGCATGTTTATAAAAGCTCATGAACACACATATATCTCAAGTACAGAAGTAAAGATAGACATTTAAGGGCATGCATGTGGTTTTTTGAAAGATTTTCAAGAAGTTTTAGCCCTCACCTTAGCAAAACAACAAGAAGATGCACAAGACTCTTGATGGTTGCACAAGATTGACTCTTTTCCTTGCTTAGCCGAGACACCACTCAATTTTCTCTAATTTCCTAGCTTAGTAACAAAGTTCTTAGTAGGTGCATGTGGTTAGAACATGAAGAAGAGAAATGGAAGCTAGCAAACTCACCTAAACCGAAATGGAAGTGCTAAAGGCTTGCATGTGCATTTCTTTGCTCCTAGCTTTGCTTGGTCGAGTTCCTTGGTTGCTTGGAAGTCTTGAAGAGCCTTAGGATGAAGAACTTAGCTATGGAGTCTACAATATTCAGCTAGGGCCGAGAGAGAGAGAGAAGAATGAGAGGAAATGAGAGAAATGAAAGAAAAATAAAAGCCTTGCAAATGTTGAAGCTTGTGTCGGCCTAGACCATGTAAATTTCAGACTTTTGTGTCTTCAAGAAGCATTTTGAATTACCTAGCATGGCAAGGAGCTTGTGTTGAAATGGTGGAGCTTTGGATAGAGTTTTGAGCCATTTTTTTATGCATTGTGTCATTAAATTGTCATAGAATGTTTGAGGAATAAATTTTGAAATTGGATTGCATGCACAAAGCTCCTAGTGGTCGGCCAAAGAGGTGTTCAAATCTGAATTTTTTGTCTTGTTCAAGGCTTATTTTATTGTGTGTTTGGGATATGCAAAGAATAAAGAATAAAGAATATCTAGCTTTTGGTGTAATTTCGTCTTCTAGTGCATTGACTTAGCATTTTAATATTAGTTAGTGGGATTTGTAGGATTAATTAATGACCTAGTGCTTCGTATAAGATGCTTTCTTGATTAACGTGAGAGCACGCTTTCCTAGGTCTACGCACGCACTACGAGGTAGGGCACGAACTACGAGACGAATGCACGTTTTCCAAGTAAATGCACGCAACCCTAAATGAATGCACGTAATCCAATGCAAGGCACACAAAACGAAATACGATTCTTAAACCTAGGTCAAAGCACGCAAAATCTAGGTTAGGCACACGAAACGAGGTATCGCACGTAAATCGAGGTCGGGCCTCACATCCTCCCCTCCTTAAAAGAATTTCATCCCGAAATTCAATATTACCTTTGAAATAAAGCTCGATACTGTTGCTCCATCTGGTCTCGCTTTTCCCACGTTGCTTCTTCAACTCCATGATGATCCCACAACACTTTCACCATCAGTATAGATTTGTTGCGCAACTCCCGATCTTGCTGGTCGAGGATCCGAATGGGCTTCTCCTCATAAGACAAGTTCTCCCGAAGCTGCAACGACTCTGGCTCCAAGATATACGATGGATCAGGGTGGTACTTCCGTAGCATAGAAACATGAAAGACATCGTGAATATTGGAGAGGTTTTGGGGTAGTTCCAGGCGGTACGCCAACTTGCCAACCTTCTCAATTATTTCAAATGGTCCTACAAACCTCGGGCTTAACTTTCCACCCTTACCGTGTTTAATCAGTCCCCTCCGGGGTGATATCTTCAAGAACACCTTGTTGCCGACCTCAAACTCTAGGCTCCGTCTCCGTCGGTCTGCATAACTTTTCTGCCTACTTTGGGCGGTAAGCATCTGTTTCCGGATGAGGTGGATATTATCGACAGTCTTCATAAGTTCAGGTAGAAGGGTTGGGTCAAAAGTCTTCGTCTCACCTACTTCATCCCAGTAAATTGGGGATCGACACTTACGTCCATACAATGCCTCAAATAGGGTCATCCTGATAGTGGCCTGATAACTATTATTATAAACGAACTCCGCTAGAGACAGATATTTCTCCCAACCTTTCCTGAAGTCTAAAACACACACCCTCAGCATATCCTCCAGAATCTGAATAGTTCTCTCTGATTATCCATCAGTCTGAGGGTGATAAGCCGTGCTGAAACTCAACTTCGTTCCCAATGCTTCTCGCAATCTCTTCCAAAATCGGGAAGTAAAATGAGGATCCCTATCCGATACAATACTCACAGGCATCCTGTGCAATCTTACAATCTCCGCTACATATATATCTCCCAACTTCTCAGGACTATCCTCCTTGTTCATCGGTAAGAAGTGCGCTGACTTAGTCAATCTGTCCACTATGACCCAAACGGCGTCATGAACCTTTTGTGACTTGGGCAGGTCCATGACAAAGTCCATAGTTATATGTTCCCATTTCCATTGAGGAATCTCCAACGGCTGAAGTAAACCTGCGGGTCGTTGATGTTCCGCTTTGACTCTCTAGCAAGTCAAACATCGTGCCACAAACTCCGCAATCTCTCTCTTCATGTTATTCCACCAATAGTGTTGGTTCAAATCCCGGTACATCTTTGTTCTGCCGGGCTGAATAGTATATCTTGAATTATGGGCTTCTTCAAGAATCTTCTTTTTCAGCTTTGGCTCATTAGGAATTCAAATCCGATTCCTGAACCTCCAAATACCATCATCATGAAACTTGAAATCTGCGTTGCTTTCTTTAATTTTTTGAAACTGTTGGTCCTTCTGTTGAGCCTCTCGTAATTCAGACAACAAGGTTGATTGAGCTTGTGTAGTGGCAAAAAGTAACCATTTTCGAGTCAATTGTGATTTCCACAAAAATGCTTTCTCCAACAACTCCTGCACCTTGACTTCCAGTTTTGCCATGCTCGCTTTCCTACTTAAGGCATCTGCATCTACATTTGCTTTACCGGGCACATAATTGATTGTGCAGTTATAATCATCCAAAAGTTCCATCCACCGCCTTTGCCTCATATTCAACTCTTTTTGTGAGAACAAGTATTTCAAGCTCTTGTGATCAGTAAACACCTCGAACTTGTTACCTCACAGATAGTGCCTTCATTTCTTGAGTGCAAACACAATAGCCGCTAATTCCAAATCATGTGTCGGGTAGTTCAATTCATACGGCTTCGGTTTCCTAGAGACATACGCAATCACTCTACCATTTTGTATGAACACACAACCTAGACCTTCCTTCGAAGCATCGCTATAGATTACAAAACCTGGACACCCTTCAGGCAATGCAAGAACAGGTGCAGTAGTCAATCTTTTCTTCAATTCTTGGAAACTGTTCTCACACTTGTCATCCCACACGAACTTTGTTTTCTTTTGAGTGAGCTTTGTAAACGGTCCTGCAATCTTAGAGAAATCCTTCACAAACCTCCGATAATAGTCGGCTAGACCAAGAAAACTCTGAACCTCCGTAACGTTTTCCGGCTTCTTCTAAGACATCACCGTTTCTATCTTTGCTGGATCCACTGCTATTCCCTTTTGGGATACGATATGCCCAAAAAATGCAATCTGCTGCAACCAAAATTCACATTTGCTAAACTTTGCATACAATTGATGCTCTTGAAGTTTCTACAATACCAATCGCAGATGTTGTTCATGCTCAGCCTCGGATTTCGAGTACACCAAAATATCATCAATGAAGATCACTACAAATTGGTCCAAGTAGGGTTGAAATACCCTGTGCATCAAGTCCATAAAAGTTGCAGGGGCATTAGTTAGTCCAAAAGGCATCACCACATATTCATAATGCCCATACC
Source organism: Ehretia macrophylla (assembly GCA_037974665.1). NCBI lineage: Eukaryota > Viridiplantae > Streptophyta > Magnoliopsida > Boraginales > Ehretiaceae > Ehretia > Ehretia macrophylla. The sequence goes on along the minus strand of CM075773.1, from coordinate 39,209,531 downwards.
TCGTCCTGAAAGCCGTTTTAGGCACATCCTCTTTTTTGATCCGCAACTGATAGTACCCTTGCCTCAAGTCGAGCTTCGAATATACTTTGGCTCCTTGAAGTTGATCAAACAACTCGTCGATAAGTGGAAGTGGGTATTTATTCTTGACGGTCACTTGGTTCAATCCTCGGTAATCGATGCATAGTCTCAGCGTTCCGTCTTTCTTCTTCACAAAGAGGACTGGTACACCCCTCGAAGAAGAACTTGGTTGAACAAACCCCTTCTTAAACAATCCTTGCAATTGGTCCTTCAATTCTTGTAGCTCGGCTGGTGCCATACGATAGGGAGCCTTAGATATCGGCTGGGTGTCAGGCAATAATTCTATGAACTCGATCTCCCGATTTGGGGGTAAACCGGGCAATTCTTCTGGAAACACATTCGCGTAGTCTTTGATCACTAGCATCTCCTCCAACTTAGCTTTGTCCGATGGCCTATTAATGAGGTAAGCTAAGTATCCATTACACCTTTTTCTCAAGGACTTCACTGCTTCCGTAGATGAAATGATAGAACTCCCGGTGAAATCTCATCGACCCATTACCTCCAGTATTGGTTGACCAGGTACCTGGAACGTTACAATCTTCGTCCGGCAATCTAGTTGGGCATAATGCTTTGCCAACCAGTCCATCCCTAAGATGACTTCATAGTCTCGAAAAGGTAATACAATAAGATTGGTCGAGAATTCCTTATCTTTAATTTGGATTTTACATGCTTTACAAGCCGAGCTAGTAACAAGTTTAGAACCCATCGGAGTACCAACTTCTACTTCGTAAGGCAAATATACAACTCGTAGTTTCACACGTTGCACACATAAGGGAGTAATAAATGAATGAGTAGCACCCGGATCAATTAGCACCCTAATAGGTTGATTCAGTATGAAGAATGTACCTTCAACAACAGCAGCCTCTTCTGGAAGCTCCTCGCACTCAATAGCATAAGCTCGAGCCTGAACTCTTGGAACTGGAGTCTTGCCTCTACCAGCTGGTTTAACCTGATTTTGTCCTGCTTGCCATTTAGGGAAATCCTTGATCTGATGCTGATCATTGCCACACCGCACACATCGTCCTAACTTCTTCCAGCACTGGGCCTCGGTATGCCCCTTCTTGTCACAGTAAGAACAGTTGACAGACTGAGTAGCAGGTGAACTACCTGTGGATCCACAGGTGGAAGAGGCTGATGGCGCTTTAGTCAAGCCACGGTTATTCACTGGTCTGTTCTGGCTCTGGCCCTGACTACGATTCTGGCTCTGGAATTTCCTCTATTGACCTGAAGGCTGGTATGGTTTCTTGTTCGGCTAACTCGAACCGGCTCTATCAAGTTTTCTCTTCTCAACTGGAGAAGCAACAGCAGAGAGAGCAGAATAGGTATCGAAGTCATGCGAAGCCAACTGGTCCTGAATTTTTGGGCTCAATCCAGTCGTGAATTTTCACATCTTCGCTACTGGAGTACTGACCATGTATTGAACATAACAAGACAGTTGGTCAAAACGAGCCTCGTACTGGGCAACCATCATGTTACCCTGGTTTAGGTGCATGAATTCCTCAATCTGCCTCTGCCTGAAAACTGCAAGTACATATTTATCCTTGAATGTCTTAACAAAATTACCCCATAAGTGAGGGGTATGATCAGTTTCCCACTGTACCTCCATAGTGTGCCACCAATGCTCAGCATCCCCGTGCAATAGAAACACAGCAAACTCCACCTTTTCTTCATCAGTATAATCAAGTGGCTTGAAAATTCTCTCGATCTCAAACAGCCAAGCTTCTGCTTTCCCATCATCAACTTCCTCGTGGAATTTGGACAGGCGAAAGTCAAGGAACTCCCTCATTCTGCTATGTCTCCCATGGTTACCATCATTCCTGTTGTTGTTGTTGTTTGCTTCACGTGCATCTTGACGTTCCATCACTCGTGACACGCGATCCATGGCATTCGCCATCATATTAAACATAGCCATGCCGGGATTAGTTTGATAGGCATCTCCGGTCTCTTGGGGCTCATCGCTCCTATTAGTAGTGCGGTTACTAGGGCCAGCCATCTATAGGCACAGATTACGATGCACAATTTATTGAAATACGACAGGACAAGAATTTAATGCATAAGATATGCAACATATAATTTTACATAAACACATAGTTCTAGAAACAATTAAGTCAAGTTAATCACATAAGAACATAGAACATAGAAGGCACAATTAACATTATTACACAATAACATATAGACAAGTCATCCTAATTACCTTAGGGCTCTACCCATGGTCCGAGAGTTAAACCCGGCTTAAGCAATCTAAGCTCTGATACCATTCTTTCTATAAGATGTCACGCCCCAACCCGACCTATAAAGGTTAGACTAGGGTGTGATCTAAACATTCAAGTCATGTCTCATACTCAATCGTTCATGAAAGTTTAACACTTAACGTTTAGCCTAGAATCCACAATTTTTCAGGAAAACCGACAGTATAATGGCTGTAATTGGGCTCTTTAGTTTGACCTAGTTCTCTAAACGCCTCAAAATTTCCAATCTCAATTTCATTTCCAACAAAGATTACTATTCATCAATTGAAACGCTACTAGTTGTCTCGAAGTCTCGTTTGATTAATAACCTAGCATGATACTATGTCTTGTTTGTTTGTTAATCCTTGTTACAAACATACCTGTTAATCTTAGCTTATCAATGAGTACCTGCTTAAGATTGGATGGGTTCATTTTACTTAATCCCTACCTGATACTTCATAATCCTATGATAGATACTAGCCAATAACGATAGCAAAACGACCACAGTAGTGTCTATCTAGTTATTATCAGTACAAACCAAAATTAGACCCCAAATTACAACATGGGTCTTTTCCATTATAATAGCAAGCATCATAAGAAATGAAATAGTCTTCAAGCAACATATTGTTCACAAAATGGCCGTAGTCACGTAAGGCACGTAGGGCAAGCATTCATTCCAAGGAATCATCGTTAGGCACGTCGTCCTCGGGTACCTGTTCTTGGTCTTCTTCACCTGAGATGATAAAAGAGGGTGAGTCCTTATGAACTCAGCGACGGGGAACGAGAAATAGGTTTGAAACTCATTTTCTGATTCAGCTTATGAAAACCCCTTTTGCAAGCATGAATATATCACAAGAAAGTACATAACATAATATAAAAGTAAAGGAACACAATTACCCGTCTTTCCTCCCAGAGGTCCTCTAGGAACTAAGCGAGAGTACTTATACATATAGTGAAAAGGATACGGTGAGCTTTTGTTCTCAGTTCATGTCAGTATCAGTTGTTGCAGCCAACTTCAAATCATCGCCTTATCTCGCCTAATGGGTGTACTCCAGATGTACCCCGAAATCCTACGACCCAACTCTCGGAGGAAGTCTAGCCCCCAAGCGAGATAGGGAATTGGACAATGGTAGTCACGGTTGCACTGGCAAGCCCGATGCCGCCCGGTGTGCGTGATCGCTACCACGCCAGAATGAAAGGTTGCAAACTTGTATGCAATGCATATTTATGACATGTAATATGTCACATTAGGAGGACAACAAAGTAGGTTGCCTCCGAGCAGTCATAAGATTGCACATTAACAGTTAAACTCGCGAGGCACGATATGACAAGTAAATTCACTTGAAAAGCACATGGAGTTAATGAATATTAAACGGGCAGCCACGTAACGCATGTAAATCAAGTCATATAACTCATTTCAAAGTTCACGTAATCAAATAATAAGATTATTCATCATGCAACGACATCTACGTGGGACCGGGTGCAAGAAATGCCTACTTATCAACATGTAATCATCAAAATCATATTTAGGGCTATAAGGGCAACTACGGGCAGCCTACTAAACACATAATCAAACACAATATCCATAAGATCAACACTTAGCGAGTTTACCTAGTTACTAGGGTTTCAATTCGTGCTTACCCGTGCGATTAAACCCCAAGTCATCTCGTAATTAAGCTCAAGCCATGCATTGATTAATTACAACACCCTCAAGCATTCAAAACAGTCCACACAACATCCAAATGCCACAATCCCAAGCATTTAATACAACAAAAGAAGCTACAATAATTTTTCTAAGCATTTCACCAAATGAAACCCTCACTGCAATGGACTGTATTCTCACAATCATTAAGACAAGCCAACAATCTCCAATTCTAGTGAATAAGATGTCAAATTAAAGCTTAAGAAGTGACTAAATTCAGAAACAAACTTCGCATCATTTGGAGTTCGGGTTCAATAGTTATAGCCAAAACAGTGAGACTGCACAAAACTGTCCAGATTTGCACACATTTCAATACTTGTCATTTTTTAGGGCCTTAGGGTCAGATTTAGCCTTAGTCCATTTCTGACAAAAATGTCCAGAACTGAAAAATATAGCTGCAAACCAAATTTCATGCATTTTGGATATTATTTACTAAGTCAAAACTGGTTCGTTCTACAAGGTCAGTGAATCTGCCAAAACCTGCATCATTTTTTCCAGACTTTCCAGATTTTGACACATTTTGATAATTAGCCATTTTGAGGACTTTAGAGTCAAAATTAGCTTTGTCCTATTTCTGTAAAAAATGCTCAGAACTGGAAAAAAAAGTTACCTACCAATTTTCATGCATTTTCAACATCATTTACCTAGCCAAAATTACCTCGCACCAACAAGACAGAAAGCTGTCACATACCCGATTTCATCTATCATCACATTCTAGACAAGAATCTTGCCATGCATGTTTATAAAAGCTCATGAACACACATATATCTCAAGTACAGAAGTAAAGATAGACATTTAAGGGCAAGCATGTGGTTTTTTGAAAGATTTTCAAGAAGTTTTAGCCCTCACCTTAGCAAAACAACAAGAAGATGCACAAGACTCTTGATGGTTGCACAAAATTGACTCTTTTCCTTGCTTAGCCGAGACACCACTCGATTTTCTCTAATTTCCTCGCTTAGTAACCAAGTTCTTAGTAGGTGCATGTGGTTAGAACAAGAAGAAGAGAAATGGAAGCTTGCAAACTCACCTAAACCGAAATGGAAGTGCTAAAGGCTTGCATGTGCATTTCTTTGCTCCTAGCTTTGCTTGGTCGAGTTCCTTGTTTGCTTGGAAGTCTTGAAGAGCCTTAGGATGAAGAACTTAGCTATGGAGTCTACAATATTCAGCTAGGGCTGAGAGAGAGAGAGTAGAATGAGAGGGAGAGAGAAGAATGAGAGGAAATGAGAGAAATGAAAGAAAAATAAAAGCCTTGCAAATGTTGAAGCTTGTGTCGGCCTAGAGCATGTAACTTTCAGACTTTTATGTCTTCAAGAAGCATTTTGAATTACCTAGCATGGGCAAGGAGCTTGTGTCGAAATGGTGGAGCTTTGGATAGAGTTTTGAGCCAATTTTTTATGCATTGTGTCATTAAATTGTCATAGAATGTTTGAGGAATAAATTTTGAAATTGGATTGCATGCACAAAGCTCCTAGTGGTCGGCCAAAGAGGTGTTCAAATCTGAATTTTCTGTCTTGTTCAAGGCTTATTTTATTGTGTGTTTGGGATATGTAAAGAATAAAGAATAAAGAATGTCTAGCTTTTGGTACTATTTCGTCTTCTAGTGCATTGATTTAGCATTTTAATATTAGTTAGTGGGATTTGTAGGATTAATTAATGACCTAGTGCTTCGTATAAGATGCTTTCTTGATTAGCGTGAGGGCACGCTTTCCTAGGTCTACAGCACACACTACGAGGTAGGGCACGAACAACAACACGAATGCACGTTTTTCAACTAAATGCACGCAACCCTAAATGAATGCACGTAATCCAATGCAAGGCACGCAAAATCTAGGTTAGGCACACGAAACGAGGTATCGTACGCAAATCGAGGTCGGGCCTCACATCCTCCCCTCCTTAAAAGAATTTCGTCCCGAAATTCAATATTACCTTTGAAATAAAGCTGGATACTGTTGCTCCATCTGGTCTTGCCTTTCCCACGTTGCTTCTTCAACTCCATGATGATCTCACAACACTTTCACCATCGGTATAGATTTGTTGTGCAACTCCCGATCTTGCTGGTCTAGGATCTGAATGGGCTTCTCCTCATAAGACAAGTTCTCCCGAAGCTGCAACGGCTCTGGCTCCAAGATATGCGATGGATCAGGGTGGTACTTCCGTAGCATAGAAACATGAAAGACATCGTGAATATTGGAGAGGTTTTGGGGTAGTTCCAGGCAGTACGCCAACTTGCCAACCTTCTCAATTATTTCAAATGGTCCTACAAACCTCGGGCTTAACTTTCCAGCCTTACCGTGTTTAATCAGTCCCCTCCGAGGTGATATCTTCAAGAACACCTTGTCGCCGACCTCAAACTCTAGGCTCCGTCTTCGTCGGTCTGCACAACTTTTTTGCCTACTTTGGGCGGTAAGCATCCGTTTCCGGATGAGGTGGATATTATCAATAGTCTTCATAAGTTCAGGTAGAAGGGTCGGGTCAAAAGTCTTCGTCTCACCTACTTCATCCCAGTAAATTAGGGATCGACACTTACGTCCATACAATGCCTCAAATGGGGCCATCCCGATAGTTGCATGATAACTATTATTATAAGCGAACTCCGCTAGAGACAGATATTTCTCCCAACCTTTTCCAAAGTCTAAAACACACACCCTCAGCATATCCTTCAGAATCTGAATAGTTCTCTCCGATTGTCCATCAGTCTGAGGGTGATAAGCCGTGCTGACACTCAACTTCGTTCCCAAAGCTTTTTGCAATCTCTTCCAAAATCGGGAAGTAAAACGAGGATCCCTATCCGATACAATACTCATACGCATCCCGTGCAATCTTACAATCTCCGCCACATACATATCTCCCAACTTCTCAGGACTATCCTCCTTGTTCATCGGTAAGAAGTGCGCTGACTTAGTTAATCTATCCACTATGACCCAAACGGCGTCATGAGCCTTTTGTGACCTGGGCAGGTCCATGACAAAGTCCATAGTTATATATTCCCATTTCCATTGAGGAATCTCCAACGACTGAAGTAAACCTGCGGGTCATTGATGTTCCGCTTTGACTCTCTGGCAAGTCAAACACCGTGCCACAAACTCCGCAATCTCTCTCTTCATGTTATTCCACCAATAGTGTTGCTTCAAATCCCAGTACATCTTTGTTCTGCCGGGCTGAATAGTGTATCTTGAATTATGGGCTTCTTCAAGAATCTTCTTTTTCAGCTCTGGCTCATTAGGAATACAAATCCGATTCCTGAACCTCTAAATACCATCATCTTGAAACTTAAAATCTGCATTGCTTTCTTTAATTTTCTGAAACTGTTGGTCCTTCTGTTGAGCCTCTCGTAATTCAGACAACAAGGTCGATTGAGCTTGTGTAGTGGCAAAAAGTAACCCTTTTCGAGTCAATTGTGGTTTCCACAAAAATGCTTCCTCCAACAACTCCTGCACCTTCACTTCCAGTTTTGCCATGCTCGCTTTCCTACTTAAGGCATCTGCAACTACATTTGCTTTACCGGGCACATAATTGATTGTGCAGTTATAATCATCCAAAAGCTCCATCCACTGCCTTTGCCTCATATTCAACTCTTTTTGTGAGAACAAGTATTTCAAGCTCTTGTGATCAGTAAACACCTCGAACTTGTTACCCCACAGATAGTGCCTCTATTTCTTGAGTGCAAACACAATAGCTGCTAACTCCAAATCATGCGTCGGGTAGTTGAATTCATACGGCTTCGGTTTCCTAGAGGCATACGCAATCACTCTACCATTTTGCATCAACACACAACCTAGACCTTCCTTCGAAGCATCGCTATAGATTACAAAACCTGGACTCCCTTCAGGCAATGCAAGAGCAGGTGCAGTAGTCAATCTTTTCTTCAATTCTTGGAAACTGTTCTCACACTTGTCATCCCACACGAACTTTGTTTTCTTTTGAGTGAGCTTTGTAAGCGGTCCTGCAATCTTAGAGAAATCCTTCACAAACCTCCGATAATAGACGGCTAGACCAAGAAAACTCCGAACCTCCGTAACGTTTTCTGGCTTCTTCCAAGACATCACCGCTTCTATCTTTGCTGGATCTACTGCTATTCCCTCTTGGGATATAATATGCCCAAAAAATGCAATCTGCTACAACCAAAATTCACATTTGCTAAACTTTGCATACAATTGATGCTCTCGAAGTTTCTGCAATACCAATCGCAGATGTTGTTCATGCTCAGCCTCAGATTTCGAGTACACCAAAATATCATCAATGAAGATCACTACAAATTGGTCCGAGTAAGGTTGAAATACCCTGTGCATCAAGTCCATAAATGTTACAGGGGCATTAGTTAGTCCAAAAGGCATCACCACATATTCATAATGCCCATACCTCATCTTGAAAGCCGTTTTAGGCACATCCTCTTTTTTGATCCGCAACTGATAGTACCCTTGCCTCAAGTCGAGCTTCGAATATACTTTGGCTCCTTGAAGTTGATCAAACAACTCGTCGATAAGTGGAAGTGGGTATTTATTCTTGATGGTCACTTGGTTCAATCTTCGGTAATCGATGCATAGCCTCAGCGTTCCGTCTTTCTTCTTCACAAAGAAGACTGGTGCACCCCATGAAGAAGAACTTGGTTGAACAAACCCCTTATTCAACAATCCTTGCAATTGGTCCTTCAATTCTTGTAGCTCGGTCGGTGCCATACAATAGGGAGCTTTAAATATCGGCTGGGTGCTAGGCAATAATTCTATAATGAACTCGATCTCCCGATTTGGGGGTAAACCGGGCAATTCTTCTGGAAACACATCCGCGTAGTCTTTGACCACTGGCATCTCCTCCAACTTAGCTTTGTCCGACGGCTTGTTAATGAGGTAAGCTAAGTATCCATTACACCCTTTTCTCAAGGACTTCACTGCTTTCGTAGATGAAATGATGGAACTCCCGGTGAAATCTCTTCAACACATTACCTCAAGTATTGGTTGACCAGCTACCTGGAACGTTACAATCTTCGTCCGGCAATCTAGTTGGACATGATGCTTTGCCAACCAGTCCATCCCTAAGATGACTTCATAGTCTCGAAAAGGTAATACAATAAGATTGGCCGAGAATTCTCTATCTTTAATTTGGATTTTACATGCTTTACAAGCCAAGCTAGTAACAAGTTTAGAACCCATCGGAGTACCAACTTCTACTTCGTAAGGCAAACATACAACTCGTAGTTTCACACGTTGCACACATAAGGGAGTAATAAATGAATGAGTAGCACCCAGATCAATTAGCACCCTAACAGGTTGATTCAGTATGAAGAATGTACCTTCAACAACAGCAGCCTCCTCTGGAAGCTCCTCGCACTCAATAGCATAAGCTCGAGCCTGAACTCTAGGAACTGGAGTCTTGCCTCTACCAGCTAGTTTAACCTGATTTTGTCCTGTTTTCCATTTAGGGCAATCCTTGATCTGATGCTGATCACTGCCATACAACATACATCGTCCTGACTTCTTCCAGCACTGGGCATCGGTATGCCCCTCCTTGTCACAGTAAGAACAGTTGACAGACTAAGTAGCAGGTGAACTACCTGTGGATCCGCGGGTGGAAGAGGCTGATGGCGCTTTAGTCTGGCCACGGTTATTCACTGCTCTGTTCTGGCTCTGGCCCTGACTACGACTCTTGCTCTGGAATTTCCTCTGTTGACCTGAAGGCTGGTATGGTTTCTTGTTCGGCTGACTCGAACCAGCTCTATCAAGTTTTCTCTTCTCAACTCGGGAAGTAGCAGCAAAGAGAGCAGAATAGGTATCGAAGTCATGCGAAGCCAACTGGTCCTAAATTTCTAGACTCAATCTAGTCATGAATTTCCACATCTTCGCCTCCGGAGTACTGACCATGTATTGAGCATAACAGGACTATCGGTCAAAACGAGCCTCGTAATAGGCCACCGTCATGTTACCCTGGTTCCGGTGCATGAATTCCTCAATCCGCCTCTGCCTGGAAACTACAGGTACATATTTTTCCTTGAATTCCTTAACGAAATTACCCCACAAGCGAGGGGTATGATTAGTTTCCCATAGTGCCTCCATAGTGTGCCACCAATGCTCAGCATCCTCGTGCAACAGAAACACAGCATACTCCACCTTTTCTTCATCAGTATAATCAAGTGGCCTGAAAATCCTCTCGATCTTAGACAGCCAAGCCTCTGCTTTCTCATCATCAGCTTCCTCGTGGAATTTGGATGGGCAAAAGTCAAAGAACTTCCTCATTCTGCTATGTCTCCCATGGTTACCATCATTCCTATTGTTGTTGTTGTTGTTTGCTTCACGTGCATCTTGACGTTCTATCACTCGTGATATGCGATCCATGGCATTCACCATCATATTAAACATAGCCATGCCGGGATTAGTTTGATAGGCATCTCCGGTCTCTTGGGGCTCACCGTTCCTATTAGTAGTGCGGTTACTAGGCCAGCCATCTATAGGCACAGATTATGATGCACAATTTATTGAAACTCGATAGGACAAGAATTTAATGCATAAGATATGTAACATATAATTTTACATAAACACATAGTTCTAGAAATAGTTAAGACAAGTTAATCACATAAGAACATAGAAGATAGAAGGCACAATTAATATTATCACACAATAACATATAGACAAGTCATCCTAATTACCTTAGGGCTCTACTCATGGTCCAAGAGTTAAACCCGGCTTAAGCAATCTAAGCTCTGATACCATTCTTTCTATAAGGTGTCACGCCCCAACTCGGCCTATAAAGGTTAGACTAGGGTGTGATCTAAATATTCAAGTCATGTCTCGTACTCAATCGTTCATGAAAGTTTAACACTTAACGTTTAGCCTAGACTCCACAATTTTTCAGGAAAACCGGTAGCATAACGGCTGTAATTGGGCTCTTTAGTTTGACCTAGTTCTCTAAACGCCTCAAATTTTCCAATCTCAATTTCATTTCCAACAAAGATTACTATTCATCAATTGATACGCTACTAGTTGTCTCGAAGTCTCGTTTGATTAATAACCTAGCCTGATACTATGTCTCGTTTGTTTGTTAATCCTTGTTACAAACGTACCTGTTGATCTTAGCTTGTCAATGAGTACCTGCTTAAGATTGGATGGGTTCATTTTACTTAATCCCTACCTGATACTTCATAATCCTATGATAGATACTAGCCAATAACGATAGCAAAACGACCACAGTAGTGTCTATCTAGTTATTATCAGTACAAACCAAAATTAGAACCCAAATTACAAGGGGGGTCTTTTACATTATAATAGCAAGCATCATAAGAAATGAAATAGTCTTCAAGCAACATATTGTTCACAAAATGACCTTAGTCACGTAAGGCACGTAGGGCAAGCATTCATTCCAAGGAATCATCGTTAGGCACGTAATCCTCGGGTACCTGTTCTTTGTCTTCTTCACCTGAGATGATAAAAGAGGATGAGTCCTTATGAACTCAGCGACGAGGAACGAGAAATAGGTTTGAAACTCATTTTCTGGTTCAACTTATGAAAACCCCTTTTGCAAGCATGAATATATCACAAGTAAGTACATAACATAATATAAAAGTAAAGGAACACAAGTACCTGTCTTTCCTCCCCGAGGTCCTCTAGGAACCAAGCGAGAGTACTTATACACATAGTGAAAAGGATACGGTGAGCTTTTGCTCTCAGTTCATGTCAGTATCAATTGTTGCGGCCAACTCAAATCATCCTCTTATCTCGCCAAATGGTTGTACTCTGGATGTACCCCGAAATCCTACGACCCAACTCTCCGAGGAAGTCTAGCCCTCAAGCGAGAGAGGGAATTGGACAATGGTAGTCACGGTCGCACCGGCAAGCCCGATGCCGCCCGGTGTGCGTGAACGCTACTATGCCAGAATGAAAGGTTGCAACCTTGTATGCAATGCACATTTATGACATGTAATATATCACATTAGGAGGACAACAAAGTAGGTTGCCTCCGAGCAGTCATAAGATTGCACATTAACAGTTAAACACGCGAGGCACGATAAGACAAGTAAATTCACTTGAAAAGCACATGGAGTTATATGAATATTAAACGGGCAGCCATGTAACGCATGTAAATCAAGTCATATAACTCATTTCAAAGTTCACGTAATCAAATAATAAGATTATTCATCATGCAACAACATCTACGTGGGACCGGGTGCAAGAAATGCCTACTTATCAACATGTAATCATCGAAATCATATTTAGGGCTATAAGGGCAACTACGGGAAGCCTACTAAACACATAATCAAACACAATATCCATAAGATCAACACTTAGCGAGTTTACCTAGTTACTAGGGTTTCAATTCGTGCTTAACCGTGCGATTAAACCCCAAGTCATCTCGTAATTAAGCTCAAGCCATGCATTGATTAATTCCAACACCCTCAAGCATTCAAAACAGTCCACACAACATCCAAATACCACAATCCCAAGCATTTAATACAACAAAAGAAGCTACAATAATTTTTCTAAGCATTTCACCAAATGAAACCCTCACTGCAATAGACTGTATTCTCACAATCATTAAGACAAGCCAACAATATTCAATTCCAGTGAATAAGATGTAAAATTAATTCTTAAGAAGTGAACTAAATTCAGAAACAAACCTCGCATCATTTGGAGTTCGGGTTCAATAGTTATAGCCAAAACAGTGAGACTGCACAAAACTGTCCAGATTTGCACACATTTCAATACTTGTCATTTTTGAGGGCCTTAGGGTTAGATTTATCCTTAGTCCATTTCTGACAAAAATGTCCAGAACTGAAAAGTCTAGCTGCAAACCAAATTTCATGCATTTTGGATATTCTTTACTAAGTCAAAACTGGTTCGTTCTACATGGTCAGTGAATCTGCCAAAACCTGCTTCATTTTTTTCAGACTTTCCAGATTTTGACACATTTTTATAATTAGCCATTTTGAGGACCTTAGAGTCAAAATTCGATTTGGCCTATTTCTGTAAAAAAAAAAATGCTCAGAACTGGAAAAAATAGTTACCTACCAATTTTTATGCATTTTCAACATCATTTACCTAGCAAAAATCACCTCACACCAACAAGACAAAAAGCTGTCACATACTCGATTTCATATATCATCACATTCTAGCCAAGAATCTTGCCATGCATGTTTATAAAAGCTCATGAACACACATATATCTCAAGTACAGAAGTAAAGATAGACATTTAAGGGCATGCATGTGGTTTTTTAAAAGATTTTCAAGAAGTTTTAGCCCTCACCTTAGCAAAACAACAAGAAGATGCACAAGACTCTTGATGGTTGCACAAGATTGACTCTTTTCCTTGCTTAGCCGAGACACCACTCGATTTTCTCTAATTTCCTAGCTTAGTAACCAAGTTCTTAGTAGGTGCATGTGGTTAGAACAAGAAGAAGAGAAATGGAAGCTAGCAAACTCACCTAAACCGAAATGGAAGTGCTAAAGGCTTGCATGTGCATTTCGTTGCTCCTAGCTTTGCTTGGTCGAGTTCCTTGGTTGCTTGGAAGTCTTGAAGAGCCTTAGGATGAAGAACTTAGCTATGGAGTCTACAATATTCAGCTAGGGCCGAGAGAGAGAGAGAAGAATGAGAGGGAGAGAGAAGAATGAGAGGAAATGAAAGAAAAATAAAAGCCTTGCAAATGTTGAAGCTTGTGTCGGCCTAGAGCATGTAAATTTCAGACTTTTGTGTCTTCAAGAAGCATTTTGAATTACCTAGCATGGGCAAGGAGCTTGTGTCGAAATGGTGGAGCTTTGGATAGAGTTTTGAGCCATTTTTTTTATGCATTGTGTCATTAAATTGTCATAGAATGTTTGAGGAATAAATTTTGAAATTGGATTGCATGCACAAAGCTCCTAGTGGTCGGCCAAAGAGGTGTTCAAATCTGAATTTTTTGCCTTGTTCAAGGCTAATTTTATTGTGTGTTTGGGATATGCAAAGAATAAAGAATAAAGAATATCTAGCTTTTGGTGCAATTTCGTCTTCTAGTGCATTGACTTAGCATTTTAATATTAGTTAGTGGGATTTGTAGGATTAATTAATGACCTAGTGCTTCGTATAAGATGCTTTCTTGATTAGCATGAGGGCACGCTTTCCTAGGTCTACAACACACACTACGAGGTAGGGCACGAACTACGAGATGAATGCACGTTCCCACGTAAATGCATGCAACCCTAAATGAATGCACGTAATCCAATGCAAGGCACACAAAATGAAATACGATTCTTAAACCTAGGTCAAGGCACACAAAATCTAGGTTAGGCACACGAAACGAGGTATCATACGCAAATCGAGGTCGAGCCTCACACCTAACCTCGAATTACGTGCATTGCCCCAGGTTTAAGAGTAACATGACGGCGGCTCAGTATGAGGCTCGCCTTGAAAAACTGTCCCGTTATGCTCAATACATGGTCAGTACCCCTGAGGCGAAGATGTGGAAATTTATGAATGGATTGAGGCCATAAATTCAGGATCAGTTGGCTTCACATGACTTTACTACCTATTCTGCTCTTCTTGCTGCTGCTTCCCGAGTTGAGAAAAGAAAACTTGATAGAGCTGGTTCAAGTCAACCGAACAAGAAACCTTACCAGCCTCAAGGGAAACAAAGAAAATTCCAGACTCAGAGTCGCAGTCAGGGCCAAAGCTAGAACAGACCAGTCAACAACCGTGGCCCGTCTAAAGCACCATCAACCTCTTCCACCCGTGGATCCACAGGTAGTTCACCTGCTACTCAGTCTATCAACTGTTCTTACTGTGACAAGAAGGGTCACACCGAGGCCCAGTGCTGGAAAAAGTCAGGACGATGCATGCGGTGTGATAGTGATCAGCATCAGATCAAGGATTGCCCTAAATGGCAAGGAGGACACAATCAGAATAAACCAATTGTTAGAGGCAAGGCTCCAGTTCCTAGAGTTCAGGCCCGAGCTTATGCTATTGAGTGCGAGGAGCTTCTAGAGGAGACTGTTGTTGTTGAAGGTACATTCTTGATACTGAATCAACCTATTAGGGTGTTAATTGATCCAGGTGCTACTCATTCCTTTGTTACTCCCTTATGTGTGCAACATGTGAAATTACGAGTTGAATGTTTGCCTTATGAAGTAGAAGTCGGTACTCCAATGGGTTCTAAACTTGTTACTAGCTCAGCTTGTAAAGCATGTAAACTCCAAATTAAGGATAGAGAATTCTCAGCCAATCTTATAGTATTACTCTTTCGAGACTATGAAGTCATCTTAGGAATGGACTAGTTGGCAAAGCATCATGCCCAACTAGATTGTCGGACGAAGATTGTAACATTCTAGATACCTGGTCAACCAACATTAGAGGTAATGGGTTGAAGAGACTTCACCAGAAGTTCTATTATTTCATCTACGAAAGTAGTGAAGTCTTTGAGAAAAGGGTGTAGTGGATACTTAGCTTACCTCATCAACAAGCCATCGGACAAAGCTAAGTTGGAGGAGATGCCAGTGATTAAAGATTATGCTGACGTGTTTCCAAAAGAATTGTCCGGTTTACCCCCGGATCGGGAAATCGAGTTTGTAATAGAAGTACTACCTGACACCCAGCCAATATCTAAAGCTCCCTACCGTATGACACCAGCCGAGCTACAAGAATTGAAGGACCAATTGCAAGGATTGTTGAAGAAGGGGTTTGTTCAACCGAGTTCTTCTCCATGGGGTGCACCAGTCCTATTTGTAAAGAAGAAAGACGAAACTTTGAGATTATGCATCGATTACCGAGGATTGAACCAAGTGACCATCAAGAATAAATACCTACTTCCATTGATCGATGAGTTGTTTGACCAACTTCAAGGAGCTAAAGTGTATTCAAAACTCGACTTGAGACAAGGGTATTATCAGCTGCAGATCAAAAAGGAGGATGTACCCAAATCGGCCTTTAGGACGAGATATGGGCACTATGAATTTGTGGTGATGCCATTTGGGCTAACTAATGCCCCTGTAGCTTTCATGGACTTGATGCACAAGGTGTTTCAACCCTACTTGGACCAATTTGTGGTGATCTTTATTGATGATATTTTGGTATACTCAAAAATCCGAGGCTGAGCATGAACAACATCTGCGATTGGTATTGCAGAAACTTTGGGAGCATCAATTGTATGCAAAGTTTAGCAAATGCGAATTTTGGTTGCAGTAGATTGCATTCTTAGGGCACATCATATCCCAAGAGGGAATAGTAGTGGACCCAGCAAAGATAGAAGCGGTGATGTCTTGGAAGAAGCCGGAAAATGTTACGGAGGTTCGTAGTTTTCTTGGTTTAGCCGGCTATTATCAGAGGTTCATAAAGGATTTCTCAAAGATTGCAGGACCACTTACAAAGCTCACTCAGAAGAAAATGAAGTTCGTGTGGGATGACAAGTGCAAGAACAACTTTCAAGAATTGAAGAAAAGATTGACAATCGCACCTGTTCTTGCATTGCCTGAAGGGAGTCAAGGCTTTGTGATCTATAGCGATGCTTCTAAAGAAGGACTGGGTTGTGTATTGATGCAAAATGGTATAGTGATTGCATATGCCTCTAGGAAACCGAAGCCGTATGAATTGAATTACCCAACGCATGATTTGGAGTTATCGGCTATTGTGTTTGCACTCAAGAAATGGAGGCACTATCTGTGGGGTAACAAGTTTGAGGTGTTTACTGATCACAAGAGCTTGAAGTACTTGTTCTCACAAAAAGAGTTGAACATGAGGCAAAGACGGTGGATGGAGCTCTTGGATGATTATAATTGCACAATCAATTATGTGTCCGGTAAAGCGAATGTGGTAGTAGATGCCTTAAGCCGGAAGGCAAGCATGACAACATTAGAGGTTAAGGTATGGGAGATGTTAGAGGAAGCATTTTTGTGGAAGCCGCATTTGACTCAAAGGGGATTACTATTTGCCACTACACAAGTTCAATCGACCTTGTTGTCCAAATTACAAGAGGCTCAACAGAAGGACCAACAGTTTCAGAAGATTAAGGAAAGCAACACAGATTTCAAGTTTTATGATGATGGTATTTGGAGGTTCAGGAGTCGAATTTGTGTTCCTAATGACCCAGAGTTGAAAAAGAAGATTCTTGAAGAAGCCCATAACTCGAGATACACCATTCACCCCGGCGGAACAAAGATGTACCGAGATTTGAAGCAACACTATTGGTGGAATAACATGAAGAGAGAGATTGCGGAGTTTGTGGCATGGTGTTTAACTTGTCAGAAAGTCAAAGCAAAACATCAACGACCGGCATGATTACTACAACCGTTGGAAATTCCCCGATGGAAATGGGAACATATAACTATAGACTTTGTCATGGACCTGTCCAGGTCACAAAAGGGTCATGACGCCGTTTGGGTCATAGTGGATAGATTAACTAAGTCAGCACACTTCTTACCGATGAACAAGGAGGATAGTCCTGAGAAACTGGGAGATATGTATAAGGCGGATATTGTAAGGCTACATGGGATGCCTGTGAGTATTGTATCTGTCCCTAGCGGAGTTCGCTTATAATAACAGTTATTAGGCCACATCGGGATAGCCCCATTTGAGGCATTGTATGGACGTAAGTGTCGATCCCCAATTTACTGGGATGAAGTAGGTGAGACAAAGGCTTTTGACCCGACCCTGCTACCAGAACTTATGAAGACTGTTGGTAATGTCCACCTCATCCGGAAATGGATGCTTACCGCCCAAAGCAGGCAGAAAAGTTATGTAGACCGACGAAGACGGAATTTGGAGTTTGAGGTCGGCGACAAGGTGTTCTTGAAGTTATCACCTTGGAAGGGACTGATTAAACATGGCAAGGGTGGAAAGTTGAGCCCGAGCTTTGTAGGACCATTTGGGATAATTGAAAAGGTTGGCAAATTGGCGTATCGTCGGGAACTACCCCAAAATCTCTCCAATATTTATGACGTCTTTCATGTTTCAAAGCTATGGAAGTATCACCCTGATCCATCACACATTTTGGAGCCAGAGCTGTTGCAGCTTCGGGAGAACTTGTCCTATGAAGAGAAGCATATTCAGATCCTAGACCAGCAAGATTGGGAGTTGCACAACAAGTCTATACCGATGGTGAAAGTGTTATGGGATCACCATGGAGTCGAAGAAGCAACATAGGAAAGGCGAGACTAGATGGAGCAACAGTATCCAACATTATTGCAAAGGTAATATTGAATTTCGGGACAAAATTCTTTTAAGGAGGGGAGAATATGAGGCCCTACCTCAATTTGCGTGTGAGCTGCGAAAAGGAGTTATGTGGCGCACAACATACCGTTGGAAAGCTCTCCGAGAGCTCTACGACAAGGGCAGCAAGCCTGCTCAACTGCGCTGATTTTCAGAGCCCAAAATCGAACGTTATCAACAGTTTCGGGATACTTTTCTTCTTTTGTGCTGTTTTTTTTATCCCGGATCGTACGTCGTGAGTCGCGAAAAGGACGACAAACTAATCCATCACATTTCTATTACAAATCCCATGGCACCTTGGGCAAGACAACTTCGCTTCACGTAGAGGCTGGGCCCACAAACCGAGGGCGTGGAGCTTGGGACCAGGTCTCCGTCACTCCAGTGCCCATAACTTTTGATCCGTAAGGAGTTACGTGCCGCACAGCATACCGTTGGAAAGCTCTCCGAGAGCTCTACGACGAGGGTAGCAAGCCTGCTTGGCTGGGCCATTTTTCAGAGCCCAAAATCGAACGTTATCAACAGTTTCGGGACAAATTTCTTCTTTTGCACAGTTTTTCCGTCCTGGATCGTACGTTGTGAGCCGCGAAAAGGACGACAACCAAATCAATCACATTTCTATTACCGAACCCCATGGCACCTAGGGCAAAACAACTTCGCTTCACGTAGAGGCTGAGGCCACAAACTGAGGGCGTGGGGCTTAGGACCAAGTCTCTGTCGCTCCGGTGACCATAACTTTTGATTCAAAAAGCGTTACGCAGCGCACAGCATACCATTGGAAAGCTCTCCGAGAGCTCTACGATGAGGGCAGCAAGCTTGCTTGGCTGGGCCATTTTTCAGAGCCCAAAATCGAACGTTATCAATAGTTTCAGGACACTTTTCTTCTTTTGTGCTATTTTTTCGTCCTGGATCGTACGTCGTGAGCCGCGAAAAGGACGACAACCTAATCCATCACATTTCTATTACGAATCACATGGCACCTTGGGCAAGACAACTTTTCTTCACGTAGAGGCTGAGCCCACAAACCGAGGGCGTAGAGCTTGGGACCAAGTCTCCGTCACTCCGGTGCCCATAACTTTTGATCCGTAAGGAGTTACGCGGCGCACAGCATACCGTTGGAAAGCTCTCCGAGAGCTCTACGACGAGGGCAGCAAGCCTGCTTGGTTGGGCCAGTTTTCAGAGCCCAAAATCGAATGTTTTCATCAGTTTCGGGACACTTTTCTTCTTTTGCGCTATTTTTCCGTCCCGGATCGTATGTCGTGAGCCGCAAAAAAGACGACAACCTAATGCATCACATTTCTATTACCGAATCCAACCGCACCTTGGGTAAGACAACTTCGCTTTACATAGAGGCTGGGCCCACAAACCGAGGGCGTGGGGCTTGGGACCAGGTCTTCTTCGCTCCGGTGCCCATAACTTTTGAACCGGAAAGAGTTACGCGGCACAAAGCATATCGTTGGAAAGCTCTCCGAGAGCTCTACGACGAGGGCAGCAAGCCTGCTCGGCTACATCTATTTTCGGAGCCCAAAATCGAACGTTTTCAACAGTTTCAGTACACTTTTTTTCTTTTGAGCTGTTTTTTTCATCCTGGATCGTACGACGTGAGCGGCGAAAAGGACGACAACCTATTCCATCACATTTCTATTATCGAATCCCATGGCACCTTGGGTAAGATAACTTCGCTTCACGTAGAGACTGGGCCTACAAACCAAGGACGTGGGACTTGAGACCAGGTCTACGTGGCTACGCCTATTTTTTGAGCCCAAAATTGAACATTTTCATCAGTTTCGGGACACTTTTCTTCTTTTACGCTGTTTTTTCGTCCCGGATCGTATGTCGTGAGCAGCAAAAAGGACGACAACCTAATCCATCACATTTCTATTACCGAATCCCATGCCACATTGGGCAAGATAACTTCGCTTCACGTTGAGGCTGGGCCCATAAACCGAGGGCGTGGGGATTGGGACCAGGTCTCCATTGCTCCGGTGCCCATAACTTTTTATCCGTAACGAGTTTCGCGCCGCACAACATACTGTTGGAAATCTCTCTGAGAGCTCTGCGGCGATGGCAGCAAGCCTACTTGGCTGCGCCTATTTTCGGAGCCCAAAATTGAACGTTTTCATCAATTTCGGGACACTTTTCTTCTTTTGCACTATTTTTCCGTCCCAGATCGTACGTCATGAGCCGTGAAAAGGACGACAACCTAATCCATCACATTGTGATTACCGAATCCCATGGCACCTTGGGCAAGACAACTTCACTTCACGTAGAGGCTGGGCCCGCAAACCGAGGGCGTGTGGATTGGGACCAACTCTTCGTTGCTCCGGTGCCCATAACTTTCTATTCGTAAGGAGTTACGCGGTGCACAGCATACCATTGGAAAGCTCTCCAAGAGCTCTACGATGAAGGCAGCAAGCTTGCTTGGCTGCACCTATTTTCGAAGCCCAAAATCGAACGTTTTCATCAGTTTTGGGACACTTTCCTTGTTTTGCGCTGTTTTTCCGTCTCGGATCGTACATCGTGAGGCGCGAAAAGGACGACAACCTAATCCATCACATTTCTATTACCGAATCCTATTGCACCTTGGGCAAGATAACTTCGCTTCACGTAGAGGCTGGGCCCACAAACTGAGGGCGTGGAGCTTGGGACAAGGTCTTTGTCGCTCCGATGTCCATAACTTTTGATCCGAAAAGAGTTACGCGGCGCACAACATACCGTTGGAAAGCTCTCCGAGCGCTCTATGACGAGAGCAGCAGGACTACACGGATGCACCAATTTTCGAGGCCTAAAATTGAACTTTTTCATCATTTTTGGGACACTTTTCTTCCTTTGCGCTGTTTTTCCATTCCAGATCTTACGTCGTGAGCCGCGAAAAGGACTACAACTTAATACATCACATTTCTGTTACCAAATCCCACTGCACCTTGGGCTAGACAACTTCACTTCACGTAGCGGCTAGGCCCGCAAACCGGGGGCGTGGGGCTTGTGACCAAGTCTCCGTCACTCCAGTGCCTATAACTTTTGATCTGTAAGGAGTTACGCGGCGCACAGCATAACTTTGGAATGCTCTCCGAAAGTTCTACGACGGGGGCAGCAAGTTTGCTTGGCTGTGCCTGTTTTTGAAGCCCAAAATCGAATGTTTTCATCAGTTTCGAGACACTTTTCTTCTTTTGCATTGTTTTTCCGTCCCGGATTGTATATCGTGAGCAACGAAAAGGATGACAACCTAATCCATCACATTTCTATTACCGAATCCCATGGCACCTTGGGCAAAACAACTTCGCTTCATGTAGAGGCTGGGCCCGCAAACCGAGGGCGTGTGGATTGGGGCCAGGTCTCCGTCGCTCCGGTGCCCATAACTTTTTATCCGTAAGGAGTTACGCACCGCACACCATACCGTTGGAAAGCTCTCTGAGAGATCTACGACGTTGGCAGCAATCCTACTTGGTTGAGCCTATTTTCAGAGCCAAAAATTAAACGTTTTCATCAGTTTCGGGACACTTTTTTTCTTTTGCGCTATTTTTTAGTCCCAGATCGTACGTCGTGAGCTGGGAAAAGGACGACAACCTAATCCATCATATTTCTATTACCAAATTCCACGGCACCTTGGGCAAGACAACTTCGCTTCACGTAGAGGCTGGGCCCGCAAATCGAGGGCGTGGGGCTTGGGACTAGGCCTCCGTCGCTCCAGTGCCCATAACTTTTGATCCGGAAAGTGTTACGCAGTGAACAGCATACCGTTGGAAAGCTCTCCGAGAGCTCTACGAAAAGGTGCCAAGATTGCTTGGCTGTGACTATTTTCGGTACCCAAAATTGAACGTTTTCATCAGTTTCGGGATACTTTTCTTCTTTTGCGATATTTTTTCATCCCAGATCGTACGTTGTAGGCCACGACAAGGACGACAACCTAATCCATCACATTTTTATTACCGAATCCCACGGCACCTTGGGCAAGACAACTTCGCTTCACATAGAGGCTGAGCCCACAAACCGAGGGTGTGGGGATTGAGACCAGGTCTCCGTCGCTCTAGTGCCCATAACTTTTGATCCGAAAAGAGTTACGTGACGAACATCATACTATTGGAAAGCTCTCCGAGAGCTCTACGACATGGGCAGCCAGCTTGCTCGGCTGCGCCTATTTTCGGAGCCCAAAATTGAATGTTTTCATTAATTTCGGGACACTTTTCTACTTTTGCATTTTTTTTGTCCCAGATCGTACGTCGTGAGCCGCGAATAAAACGTCAACCTAATCCATCACATTTCTATTATCGAATCCCATGGCAGCTTGGGCAAGACAACTTCGCTTCACATAGAGGCTGGGTCTGTAAACCGAGGGCGTGGGGCTTGGGACAAGGTCTCCGTCGCTCCGGTGTCCATAACTTTTGATCCGGAAAGAGTTACGCGGCGCACAGCATACCATTGGAAAGCTCTCTGAGAGCATTACGACGAGGGTAGCAAGCCTGCTCGGCTGTATCTATTTTTAGAGCCAAAAATTGAACATTTTTATCAGCTTCGGGACACTTTTCTTCTTTTGCGCTGTTTTTTCGTCCCGGATCTTACGTCGTGAGCCGCGAAAAGGACGACAACCTAATCCATCACATTTCTAAGACCGAATCCCATGGCACCTTGGGCAAGACAACTTCGCATCACGTAGAGGCTAGACCTGTAAACCGAGGGCGTAGGGCTTGGGACCAAGTCTCCGTCGCTTCGGTGCCCATAACTTTTGATCCGGAAAGAGTTACGCGGTGCACAGCATACCGTTGGAAAGCTCTCTGTGAGCTCTACAACAAGTTCAGCAAGACTGCTCAGCTGCGCCTATGATAACCCAAACCCGTCATGCATTTAAATGCATTTAGATGCATTTAATTGATTGTTTAACTTAGTTTATTCATTTTGCATTGATTTCATATTTCTTTTTAAAAGTATTTCAGTAATACTTACATTAATTATTTTAAATGAGTATTAACTATTTTGATTGTTTTCAAAACTCGGATTTATTTTCTTGCACTTAAATTACTTCATTTTCAACAAAATGGAAAAGTAACTCTGAGGCGGAGTAGGTTTTAAACTATTATACTATTCTACTTTTCAAAAATTATATTTTGATATTATTATTTACCATACTTATCGTAATCATTTATTGATCGCTTGATCGTATCGCATTGAAAATAAAAGTTAGATGAGTATTTCTCGGATTTTGTAAATAGTATTTTTAGCTTAATTTAACTAGTTTTTAGTTTATTTTTATTGAATTGCAAGGTTTTAACTTGAATTAGATTAAATGGCATCAAAATAGGCTAATTTGACCATTTTTAACTTGATTTTGACCAAGCCTTTTTGCCTTTGACCATTTTGCCCCTAAGTTGTCATCTTTTATAAAACAAAGGAAAGAAAAAAAAAAAAAACAAGGCAAAGGCCACCATGGCCGAAACTCTATGGAAAGAAAAGAAAAAAATTTCTTTTGCATTTTCTTCTCCAATCTTGCATGGAATTGAGCGAGGATCGAGGCTAGGGTTCTTGCGAGTCCTCTCCTTCAATCTCTGTGAGGGTTTTCACATTTTTGTGCATTTTTATTTGAATTTGATTTTTGTTTCAAATTTTCAGATTTGATATTTATCGCGTTATAATGCATGTTATTGCTTGAAATAACTTCCTTAGGGTTCGTAGAGCATTACTTGTTAGTTATTTAGCAATTTTTACGGCTAGAAACGCAAATTGAAATTGGGAAAAAATAATGAATAGTGTTTTTGAATAGTAAAACCCTAGATTTTTGGATTTTTTATCCGAATCACATTTTCTTGATTTGGATAAGTGCCATTAATGATAGAAAGATAAAATGTACAATAAAAATGGACTGGCCTTTGTTAAAATTAGAAATTAGACAACGAAACGAAAAGGGATCGTTTGACCAAGTGTTGACCGAGCTTGAATTGAGTTGGGGGTTTTGCTATTGAGGGCATGGAAGCACTTTTGGCGCTGTTGTGGCATTGATTGAGTGTCCGGTTAACATAGCTGTAGTTCAAACGCAGTAGGTGGACTTTCGGGCTTCGGTTGGAAAAGTGAGGTTTCATGCCATAGAAACGTGCCTTGAGTGCCTGGAGGAGGGTAGTGAAGACGGTTTCCCAATCCTGTAGTTCGTTTGCTTGTAATTGCCTTTGGAAGTTAGAGATTGAATAGTGATATTTGTCGTTTTTGTGTTTGAACTGCTATTACTTGTTTAATTGATGTTATTGTTGATATTAATGATAATCATGCTTGAAAAGTTAATTGAATGCTAATATTGATTGTAAATGCTTGATATCTCATATATCGCCACTAATCTGCACTTTCATGCTATCGTTCGTTTATTGCTTGTATCTCGTATTGCATTGCATAGTGTCAGGCGCGTGAGTGATGGGCCTCTCTGGGCAGTCTCGGGCTGCCAGGGTTTGTGAGGTCCGACCCCGAATAACGTGCCTTGACCTAGAATAGTGTACTCTAATCCCCAACTGATGTGCCCTGACCTCGATGTACGTGCGTTATCTCGTTTCGTGTGCCCTAACCTTGAAACTGCGTACCTTAACCTAGATATGGAGTTGTGCCTTGATTTGCGTGCATTGCATTAAATTACATGCCTCGCATTGGGTTCCGTGCATTCACCTAGGATTGCATGCATTAGTCTTGAAGTACGTGCCTTAGCCTTGAAGTTCGTGTCTACCTCGTAATTCATGCCCTAGACCTAGGAATCCGTGCCACCACGTTAATCAAGAAAGAATCCTACACAAAGCACTAGACACTAAAATAATCCTACACAATCCACTAACCAATATTATATTCATAATTCAAATTCTCTACAAACTCCACTAACAATAAAATAATACTAAACTATTCCTACATTTCCCACTATCTATTATTCTATTCATAATTCAACTCATCAACAAACATTCCTATATTTTATTCTACCTAGATTCCCTAATTTCCCAACATTCCTATGACAATTCTAATGACACAAATGCATAAAAATTAGTTCTAGACAAGTTATGACAAAAACACTTATCAATGCATAAAAAAAATGCTCAAAACCACCTCAAATTTCTCACCTTGCTCGACCAAACCACCTATGCCCATGCTAACATTTTAAATTTCACATCTTGAAGACACAAAATCAGGAATTTTGCTGCCCAAGGCTGACCATAAGCATTGAAGATTGCAAAAGCTTTATTCCTTGTCGTAATTTTGTCATTTCTTCATTTCTTCCTCAATTTTTCTCTCTCCCTCTCATTCCTCTCTCTCAATTTCGGTTTTGGCTGAGTTCTCTCCAACTCCTAGCTCATCTTCTTCATCATATGGTGCAACAAGACAAGCAATCATCAAAGAAACTCAAGCAAACAAGCTAGGATGCGAAAACTACACATGCATGTCCTTTGAAGTCTTCTATTCGGCCCTAGGTAAGTTTCTTAGCTTCCATTTCTTTTCTTTTTGTTCTAACCTCATGCATGTACTAAGAGGTTGGTCACTAGGCTAGGAAAAATAGGGAAAACCAAGTTGGAATCTCGGCTAAGCAAGAAGAAGAAGAGATTTGAGCTTCAACAAGTTTTTGTGCATCTTTTTGGTTGATTGCTAAGGTGAGGGCTAAAACCTTTTGAAAATCTTTCAAAAATTCACATGCATGCTCATAAATGCATGTCTTTGCTTCTGTACTTGAGTTATATGATCGTTCATAAGCTTAAACAACCATGCATGACAAGATCTTGGCTTGAAAGTGATGCTAGGTGAAGTCGGATTGTTGACAGCTCTCTCACCGGTCTGTTTTGGGGTAAGTTTAGCTAGGAAAATGATGTTAAAAATGCTTTAAAATTGGTAGGTGACTAGTTTGGACAGTTTTGAACAATTTTCCCAGAAATAGGCTGAAGCTAATTTTGAGTCTAATGTCCTCAAAATAGCAAATCTTTAAAATGTGTCCAAATCTGGAAATCTGAAAAAATGAAGCAGGTTTTGGCAGATGCACTGACCTTGTGGAACGAACCATATTTGACTTAGTAAATGATGTCCAAAATTCATGACATTTGGTGTGCTTCTATATGTTTCAGTTCTGGACAATTTTGCCAGAAATGGACTAAGGCGGAATCTGAGCCTAAGGACCTCAAAAACGTCAATTATCGAAATATGTGCAAATCTGGACAGTTTTGTGCTATCCCACTGTTTCGATTATATCTAATGATCCCGAACTCCAATTTATGCAAGTTTTGTTTCTGATTTTATTTAACTTCTTAAGCTTTAATTTGACATCTTATTCACTGAATTTGGAGATTGTTTGCTTATCCGATTGATTGTAAGAAAAAAGCCTCTTACAGTAAGGGTTTCACTTAATGTTGTGCTTAGAAAATTGTTGTGACTCCTCTTGTTGAATTAAATGCTTGGGATTGTAGCTTCAGGATGTTGTGTGGACTGTTTTGAATGTTTGAGAATGTTGAATTAAATGATGCATGGTTTGAGATTGACTTTGAGTTGGGTTGAGGCTCAAATTGCACGAATATGCACAAAATGGAAACCCTAATGACTAGTTAGTTTTGCTAAGTGTTGATCATTTGGATATTGTGTGGAAATTATATGCTTAGTGGGCTGCCCGTAAATGTCTTATAACTTCAAATGCGATTTTGACCATTTCATGTTGACAAATAAGCTTTTCTTGCACCCGAACCCATGTTGATGTCATTGCATGTTGAATAATCTTGTCACTTGATCACGTAGGCTTCGTAATGAGTTATATGGCTCGACTTGCATGTGTTACAGGGCTGCCCGTTTAATGTTCATATGGCTCTATATGCCTTTCAAGTGAAATTACTTGTCTTATCGTGCCTCGTTTGATTACTTGATAACGTGCGATCTTATAACTGCTCGGAGGCGACCTACTTTGTTGTCTTTCTAATGTGATATGTTAAATGTTATAAATGTGCATTGCATACGAGGTTGCAACCTTTCAGTATGGCATGGTAGTGTTTCACGCACGCCGGGTGGCATCGGGCTTGCCGGTGTTACCGTGACTACCATGGTCCAATTCCCTCTCTCGTTTGGCATTTCACCCTTGAAGAGTTGGGTCGTAGGTTTCGGGGTACATCCGGAGTACACCCAATTGGGAGCGATAAGTGGATTATTGAAGTCGGCCGCACCAAATGAATCGAAATTGATATTGAGAGAAAATGCTCACTGTATCCTTGAAATGATTGGTAAATGTATCTGTTACTCGATTTGTTTCATATATTTGCGTACCTTATTATTTGTAATACGTGACATGTTTTCAAAAAAAGAGTTTTCATAATTGAACCGGAAAATGAGTTTCAAAACGTATTTCTCGTTTTCCCCTCGCTGAGTTCATAAGGACTCACCCTCTTTTATCATCTCAGGTGAAGAAGATCAAGAACAGATACCTGAGGACGATGTGCCTAACGATGATTCCTTGGAGTGATTTCCTGTCCCTACGTGCTTTTGTGCTTTGCCTGAAAGTGGTTGCTATATGGATGTTGTGTTTGATTGCAAACTATTCATTTTATTGATGTAAATGACCCCGTTGTAATTTGGGTCTAATTCTGGGATTGCACTATCTATAACCGGACGAACTTTTATTTGGTTGTTTGCTTTCATTTTCTTAATTAGTAGTTATCGTAGGCATTCAAACCACTAGATGAACAATCAACTAAGTTAATTCTATCTAATTTCACTTAGGTGCTCATTTGCAAACTAAAGGATAATAGGTATTTGCATGATAGGAAATGGACAAATAAACGGGACATAGTTATCATGTTAGGCTTATTAACCAAACGAGACTTTCAAGATAAACTAGTGGGCAAATCGGTTGGTGACAAATA
Organism: Ehretia macrophylla; assembly: GCA_037974665.1. Taxonomy (NCBI): domain Eukaryota; kingdom Viridiplantae; phylum Streptophyta; class Magnoliopsida; order Boraginales; family Ehretiaceae; genus Ehretia; species Ehretia macrophylla. The sequence continues at coordinate 39,181,527 of CM075773.1, read as the reverse complement.
GGAGTCCTTAATGGAATTGGATTAATGATTGGAATAATTGAGGCGTTTAGAGAATTAGGTCAAACCAAAGAGCCCAATTACAACCGTTATGCTGCCGGTTTATCGAAAAATTTTGGAGTTTAGGCCAAAACGTTAAGTGTTAAATCTTCATGAACGGTTAAGTATGAGACGTGACCTGAATGTTTAGATCACACCCTAGTCTAACCTTTATAGGCCGGGTTGGGGCGTGACACCTTATATTAGAATGGTATCAGAGCTTAGTTTACTAACTAGGCGTTAGTCGGGTTCAACTCTCGGACCATGGGTAGAAGCCCTAAGGTAATTATGATGTCTTGTTTATATGTGTTAATATGTGCTAATGTGCTTTAATTGCTTTAAGTATTGAATATTATGTGCCTTTGTGGACCATATGTATTATGTATCATGTACACCGACACGTTCTCAATAATGCATGAATGCTTTTATACTCCTTCCTTGATACATGTGCATATTATATAATCGTGAATGACTGTTTGTACACATAGATAGTTAGGATTAGGACTTTCAGGGAAGTGAATTTGTGCAGGATGAACGAAAAGGCTCGGTTAGAGATTTCTCGCATCATCACAGGTACTCGATGGATCGTATGTATTATTGGATATGCATATATAAAATGCGTAGCACATGTATAAATGTTGACGTAAAGTTATCCCCTTATCTTTGGAATACCCATACCTATGATTAAGTTATCGATTTTATGGCTATAAAGTTCTTGATTCTGTTAAACTGTTCTTCTCATTGTGGTTAAAGGTTAAAGACATGCTACTTCCTTAGATATAAGGGTATACTATTAAATATGTAAAATAGTATATATTCTCATGTGCTGATAGTAGAAGTTGACTTGGAGGTTTCTTTGAATCCATTTCTCACATCTTAAAATTGGCTTGATAGACTATCTAAGAAGTTAGCAATATACTCGTACAATTGAATCCTTACTTGATTGGAATTAAGCATTGATGAATCTGATATGGTGTATACTAGCGAGTTTCAAGTTCACTAAGTGTTAAGATCATGACCTAGAAATTAAAAGATAAATTCGTGGAAGTTGACGATAGTTACTTTTAGGGGTTAGATTGTTGGGACATGGATAGTGTATTTGAGTGACTTAACAATGGATAACCTCAAGACATGTAGGCAACTCTGGAGACCGAATTTAACAAGGTTGATGATTTTATAATATAACAAGATATAAGGATGCTAGAATTGAGGAATTCACGTAACTAGAACTCGTGTTCGGAAGACTACCCCTAAATGTTAGGTCAAAATAGAAGTGTAAGGTATTGAATTATACATTAGATGACTAACGTTGCTAAGGTCCTAAGTTGGATATTGGTGATTTTAAGAATCATGGTATTAAATTATTGCCCCTCAGATTTAGTTATGATTATGCGAAGTAAGTCATTCTATGCTCTCGTTATTTGGATACCTTAGAAGATATTAGGAAGCATATATCCCTAAGTAATACTGATAGACCTATTATATAAACCATCGAAATGATATTAAGCATCTGGTTGCAAAGTGGAGTCGTTAGGGCATGATTTGAAATCCTAAATAGCTAATAGTGAGTATGCAGGATGATTCATAGTGAACCCTAGGACCTAAGGTCGATGAGTCTTGATGCTCTTAGCTAGTTGAACATGTAAATAAGAAGAGTAAGATTTCATAGAGTTAAGATAGGGATGAATTAGAGTCATAATGACCCAAGAGACTATTGTTAGACTACCGTATCTATGTGCATCGTTTCACATCTAGAGACTAGCGATCGGTAGACTTCGAATCGTGGTTGTTGAGTAGAGGGTGAATCTTGTAGTGATAGTTAAATAAGTGGTTGATTACTTTCGAAGTTCTATTAGGTTATGTTGAAGGATGCCTCGTGGTCATAATTCTTATATTGATACAACCTTGAAGTTATCCCGTGTAAGTATTTTATGAGCTCGGTCATTTCGGTACCCATTTATAGTCCTAGGATGGTTGTTGTACGGCCGGTAACCTAGTAGAGCATTAATATCACTTACATGGCGATGAACCCAACTTAGTAACATTAATGTCAATGATATATTGGCGGGCACTAAGTGTTCAAAGGAATGACTAGGTCGCTAAGTAAGTAGGACCATTGTCCTTTTAAGTATGACGTAACCTTGGATTGAGATTAGTGGAATTTATTTGAGGTTGAAACTATTCATCTTAGGAGTTTTAGATAAGATTAAAAGAAAATTTTGAAGCCTTGTGACTTGAAAATAGAGATTTGAATAAGGAAACAAATTGTGGATCACAAGCTGATGAAATTTACTTGTAAGAGTTGAACTAGTGTACCATGATTAGTTTACCTATGCAATTTCGATGGCAATTTATTGGTGGTACTTAATAAACCTTAGAATTCGAGTTTAATGAATCTCAACGGTCTTTCTTCTTGATTACAAGCTTGAAGGTTAACGAAGTTGGGAAAGGATATTAGTGAATAGGAGCTTATAACCGGAAGACTAGTCATTAGAAGATTCACTAATCCAATTTACCTTCAAAATAAGAACTATGATACTACCGATAGATGACGACTTGAGGTGAATTAGTTTGTTTGGTGAGTTCAACCTGAAAATAGGGTCGTATCGTGGAAATGATCCGTAACTTGTGTATGACCTATGTGATAACAGTTTTGAAGCTAGTAGATAGGATATGTAAATTGGATATAGATCCATCATCTTGAAATTAGCGTATGTCGCCCTAGGATAATGGAGTTATTGTGATATTCCTTTTGAGGTATGAATGCGAGATTAACACAACATCATGATTTTGGAGTTATAGTTCTATTGTTAGAATACCGATGCAACTTTGATGACTATGTTTGAAGACTCTAACCTTAGTTAATGAACTCGACCTTAAGATCAATTGGAGAAACATAGGAAGTGAATTGGTTGTGGTGAGAGATCACCAAACACGGGATGAACAGGAGTAGGAAGAATAACAAGGGTCAAAATCCGTCTAAATGACCTCAATAGGCAAGAATGAATTTCGGGACGAAATTTTTTTAAGGAGTGGAGGATGTGAGGCCTGATCCCGAATAACGTGCCTTGACCTAGAATAGAGTACTTTAATCCCCGACTAACGTGCGATACCTAGATATACGGGCCCTGACCTCGATGTACGTGTATTACCTCGTTTCGTGTGCCCTAACCTTGAAACTGCGTACCTTAACCTAGATATGGAGTCGTGCCTTGATTTGCATGCATTGCATTAAATTACGTGCCTCGCATTGGGTTACGTGCATTCACCTAGGATTGCATGCATTAGTCTTGAAGTACGTGCCTTAGTCTTGAAGTTTGTGTCTACCTCGTAATTCATGCCCTAGACCTAGGAATCCGTGCCACCACGTTAATCAAGAAAGAATCCTACACAAAGCACTAGACACTAAAATAATCCTACACAATCCACTAACCAATATTATATTCCTAATTCAAATTCTCTACAAACTCCACTAACAATAAAATAATACTAAACTATTCCTACATTTCCCATTATCTATTATTCTATTCATAATTCAACTCATCAACAAACATTCCTATATTTTATTCTACCTAGATTCCCTAATTTCCCAACATTCCTATGACAATTCTAATGACACAAATGCATAAAAATTAGTTCTAGACAAGTTATGACAAAAACACTTATCAATGCATAAAAAAAATGCTCAAAACCACCTCAAATTTCTCACCTTGCTCGACCAAACCACCTATGCCCATGCTAACATTTTAAATTTCACATCTTGAAGACACAAAATCAGGAATTTTGCTGCCCAAGGCTGACCATAAGCATTGAAGATTGCAAAAGATTTATTCCTTGTCATAATTTTGTCATTTCTTCATTTCTTCCTCAATTTTTCTCTCTCCCTCTCATTCCTCTCTCTCAATTTCGGTTTTGGTTGAGTTCTCTCCACCTCCTAGCTCATATTCTTCATCATATGGTGCAACAAGACAAGCAACCATCAAAGAAACTCAAGCAAACAAGCTAGGATGCGAAAACTACACATGCATGTCCTTTGAAGTCTTCTATTCGGCCCTAGGTAAGTTTCTTAGCTTCCATTTCTTTTCTTTTTGTTATAACCTCCTACATGTACTAAGAGGTTGGTCACTAGGCTAGGAAAAATAGGGAAAACCAAGTTGGAATCTCGGCTAAGCAAGAAGAAGAAGAGATTTTAGCTTCAACAAGTTTTTGTGCATCTTTTTGGTTGATTGCTAAGGTGAGGGCTAAAACCTTTTGAAAATCTTTCAAAAATCCACATGCATGCTCATAAATGCATGTATTTGCTTCTGTACTTGAGTTATATGATCGTTCATAAGCTTAAACAACCATGGATGACAAGATCTTGGCTTGAAAGTGATGCTAGGTGAAGTTGGATTGTTGACAGCTCTCTGACCAGTCTGTTTCGGGGTATGTTTAGCTAGGAAAATGATGTTGAAAATGCTTGAAAATTGGTAGGTAACTATTTTGGACAGTTTTGAACATTTTTCCCAGAAATAGGCCGAAGTTAATTTTGAATCTAAGGTCCTCAAAATAGCAAATCTTTAAAATGTGTCCAAATCTGGAAATCTGGAAAAATGAAGCAGGTTTTGGCATATGCACTGACCTTGTGGAACGAACCATATTTTACTTAGTAATGATATCCAAAATGCATGAAATTTGGTGTACTGCTAGATTTTTCAGTTCTAGACAATTTTGTCAGAAATGGACTAAGGCTGAATCTGACCCTAAGGACCTCAAAAATGTCAATTATGGGCGTGGGGCTTCGGACCAGGTCTACGTCGCTCCGGTGCCAGAAACTTTTGATCTTGAAAGAGTTACGCGGCATACAACATGCTGTTGGAAAGCTCTCTGAGAGCTCTACGAGGAGGGCAGTAACCCTACTCACCTGTGCCTATTTTCGGAGCCCAAAATTGAATGTTTTCATCGGTTTTAGGACACTTTTCTTCTTTTGCGCTGTTTTTTCGTCCCGGATCGTACTTCATGAGCCGCGAAAAGGACGACAATCTAATCCATCACATTTCTATTACCGAATCCCATGGCACCTTGGCAAGACAACTTCTCTTCACGTAGCGGCTAGGCCCGCAAACCGAGGGCGTGGGGCTTGGGGCCAGGTCTCCGTCACTCCGGTGCCCATAATTTTTGATCCGTAAGGAGTTACACGTCGCACAGCATACCGTTGGAAAACTCTTCGAGAGCTCTACGACAGGGGTTGCAATCCTGCTCGGTTGCGCCTATTTTTCGAGCACAAAATCGAATGTTTTCATCAGGTTTGGGACACTTTTCTTCTTTTTCGCTGTTTTTCCTTCTTGGATCGTACGTCGTGAGCCGCGAAAAGGACAACAACCTAATCCATCTCATTTCTATTAACGAATCCCATGGTACCTTAGGCAAGACAACTTCGCTTCACGCAGAGGCTGGGCCCACAAACCGAGGGTGTGGGGCTTGGGACCAAGTCTCTGTCGCTCCGGTGCCCATAACTTTTTATCCGTAAGGAGTTACGCAGCCCACAGCATATCGTTGAAAAGCTCTCCGAGAGCTCTACGATGAGGGCGGTTAGATTGCACGGTTGCGCCTATTTTCGGAGCCCAAAATCGAATGTTTTCATAAGTTTCGGGACGCTTTTCTTCTTTTGCGGTGTTTTTTCGTCCCGGATCGTACGTCGTGATCCGCAAAAAGGACGACAACCTAATCCATCACATTTCTATTACCAAATCCTACCGCGCCTTGGCAAGACAACTTCGCTTCACGCAGAGGCTGGGCCTGCAAACCGAGGGCGTAGGCCTTGGGACCAGGTCTCCGTCGCTCCAGTGCCCATAACTTTTGATCCGGATAGAGTTACGTGGTGCACAGCATACCGTTGGAAAGCTCTCCGAGAGCTCTACGATGAGGGCCACAAGCTTGCTTGGCTTCGCCTATTTTTGGAGTCCAAAATCGAATGTTTTCAACAATTTCGGGACACTTTTCTTATTTTGCATTGTTTTTCCGTCCCGATCGTACGTCGTGAGCCGTGAAAAGAACAACAACCTAATCCATCACATTTCTATTACCAGATCCCATGGCACCTTAGGCAAGACAACTTCACTTCACGTAGAGGCTAGGCCCACAAACTGAGGGCGTGGGGCTTGGTACCTGGTCTCTGTCGCTCCAGTGCCCATAACTTTTGATCCGGAAAGAGTTACGCGGCGCACAACATACCGTTGGAAATCTCTCCGAGAGCTCTACAATGAGGATGGCAAGCTTGCTCGACTGTGCCTGTTTTCGGTGACCAAAATTGAATGTTTTCATCAGTTTCGGGACACTTTTTTTCTTTTGCGTTGTTTTTCCGACCCGGATCATACGTCGTGAGCTGCGAAAAGGACGACAACCTAATCCATCTCATTTCTATTAACGAATCCCACATCACCTTGGGGTAGACAACTTCGCTTCACGTAGAGGCTGGGCTCGCAAACCGAGGGCGTGGGGCTTGAGACTAGGTCTCCGTCGCTCCGGTGCCCATAACTTTTGATCCGGAAAGAGTTACGTAGTGCACAGCATACCGTTGGAAAGTTCTTAGAGAGCTCTACGATGAGGGCAGGAAGCCTGCACTGCTGCGCCTATTTTTGGAGCCCAAAATTGAACATTTTCATCAGTTTCGGGTCACTTTTCTTAATTTGTTCTATTTTTTCATCCTCAATCGTACGTCGTGAGCCGCGAAAAGGATGACAACCTAATCCATCACATTTTTATTAACGAATCCCACTGCACCTTGGGCAATACAACTTCGTTTCACGTAGAGGATGGGCCCGCAAATCGAGGGAGTGTGGCTTGGGACCAGGTCTCCGTCACTCCGGTGCCTATAACTTTTGATCCGTAAGGAGTTACGCGGCGCAGAGCATACCGTTGGAAAGCTCTCTAAGAGCTCTACGACGAAGGCAACAGGACTACATAGCTATGCCTATTTTTGGAGCCCAAAATCGAACGTTTCATCAGTTTCGGGACACTTTTCTTCTTTTGCGCTGTTTTTTCGTCCCGAATCGTACGTCGTTAGACATAAAAATGATGACAACCTAATCCACCACATTTCTATTACCAAATCCCATGGCACCTTGGGTAAGACTACTTCACTTCACATAGAGGTTGGGCTCGCATACCGAGGGCATGGGGCTTGGGACCAGATCTCTGTCACTCCAGTGCCCATAACTTTTTATCCGTAAGGCGCTACGCAGCTTACAACATACCATTGGAAAGCTCTCCGAGAGCTCTACGAAGAAGGCAATAGGACTACATAGCTGTGCCTATTTTCGGAGTCCAAAATCGAACATTTTCATCAGTTTCGAGACACTTTTCTTCTTTTACTATATTTTTTCGTCTTGGATCGTACGTCATGAGCCGCGAAAAGGACGACAACCTAATCCATCACATTTCTATTACCGAATCCCACGGCACCTTGGGCAAGACAACGTCGCTTCACGTAGAAGCTGGGCCCGCAAACCAAGGGCTTGGGGCTTGGGACCAGATCTTTGTCGCTCTGGTGCCCATAACTTTTGATCCGGAAAGAGTTACACGGCGCACAGCATACCGTTGGAAAGCTCCCCGAGAGCTTTACGATGAGGGCAATAGGCCTTCTCAGCTGCATCTATCTTCGGACCCCAAAATCGAATGTTTTCATCAGTTTTGTGACACTTTTCTTCTTTTGCACTATTTTTTCATCCTAGATCGTATGTCATGAGCCGCGAAAAGGACGACAACCAAACCCATCACATTTCTATTACCAAATCTCACAACACCTTGGGCAAGAAAACTTCACTTCACGTAGAGGCTGGGCCCACAAACCGAGGGTGTGGGGCTTAGGACCAGGTCTTCGTCGCTCTGGTACCCATAACTTTTGATTCGTAAAGAGTTACGCGGCACATAGCATAACTTTAGGAAGCTCTCCGAAAGTTCTACGACAGGGGCTGCAAGGTTGCTTGGCTGCGCTTGTTTTCGAAGCCCAAAATCGAACATTTTCATCAGTTTCGGGACACTTTTCTTCTTTTGCACTGTTTTTCCGTCCTGGATCGTACGTTATGAGCCGCTAAAAGGACGACAACGTAATCCATCACATTTCTATTACTGAATCCCATGGCACCATGGACAAGACAACTTCACTTCACCTAGAGTCTGGGCCTACAAATCGAGGGCGTGGGGCTTGGGACCAGGTCTCCGTCACTCCGATGCCCATAACTTTTTTTTTGTAAAGTGTTACTCTGCGCACAACATACCGTTGGAAAGCTCCCCGACAGCTCTAAGATGAGGGCTACAAGAGCGCACGGCTGCGCCTGTTTTCAGAGCCCAAAATTGAACGTTTTCATCAGTTTTAGGATATTTTTCTTCTTTTGCACAGTTTTTCCATCCCGGACTGTACGTCATGAGTCGCGAAAAGGACGACAACCTGATCCATCACATTTCTATTACCAAATCCCATGACACCATGGGCAATACAACTTGGTTTCATGTAGAGGCTGGGCCCGCAAACCGAGGGCGTGGGGATTGGGACCAGGTCTCCGTTGCTCCGATGCCCATAACTTTTGATCCAGAAAGAGTTATGCAGCGCACAGCATACCGTTGGAAAGCTCTCCAAGAGCTCTATGACGTGGGTAGCAAGCTTGCTCCTACACCTATTTTTGTAGCCCAAAATCGAATGTTTTAATCAGTTTCGTGACACTTTTCTTCTTTTACGCTATTTTTTCGTCCCGGATCGTATGTCGTGAGCCGTGAAAAGGACGACAACCTAATCCATCACATTTCTATTACCGAATCCCACGGCACCTTTGGCAAGACAACTTCACTTCACGTAGAGGCTGGGCCAACAAACCGAGGAAATGGGGCTTGGGACAAGGTCTCTGTCGCTCCAGTGCCCATAACTTTTGATTCGAAAAGAGTTAAACGGTGCACAGCATACCGTTGAAAAGTTCTCCGAGAGCTCTACGACATGGGCAGTAAGCCTGCTCGGTTGCGCCTATTTTCGGAGATCAAAATTGAACTTTTTCATCAGTTTTGGGATACTTTTCTTCCTTTGTGCTGCTTTTTCATCCCGAATCGTACGTCGTGAGCCTTGCAAAGGATGACAACCTAATCCATCACATTTCTATTAACGAATCCCACGGCACCTTGGGCAAGACAACTTCGTTTCACGTCGAGGCAGCGCCAACAAACCGAGGGCGTGGGGCTTGGGACCAGGTCTCCGTCACTCCGGTGCCCATAACTTTTTATTCGTAAAGAGTTACGTGGCACACAGTATACCGTTGGAATGCTCTCCGAGAGCTCTACGATGAGGGTAGCAATCCTGCTCCACTGCGCCTGTGTTCGGAACCCAAAATCAAAGAGTTTCATTAGTTTCGGGACACTTTTCTTCTTTTACGCTACTTTTTCATCGCGGATCGTACGTCATGAGCCGTGAAAAGGACGACAACCTAATCCATCACATTTCTATTACTGAATCCCTTGGTACCTTGGGCAAGACAACTTCACTTAACGCAGAGGCTGGGGCCGCAAACCGAGGGCGTGGGGCTCGGGACCATGTCTCCGTCACTCCGGTGCCCATAACTTTTGATTCGTAAGGAGTTACGCGGCGCAGAGCATACCGTTGGAAAGCTCTCCGAGAGCTCTACTACGGGGGCAGCAAGCCTGCTCAGCTGCGCCTTTTTTCAGAGACCAAAATCGAATGTTTTCATCAATTTCGGGATACTTTTCTTCTTTTGCGCAGTTTTTCTGTCCAGGATCGTACCTCGTGAGCCGCGAAAGGGCGATAACCTAATCCATCACATTTTTATTATCGAATCCTATGGTACCTTGGGCAAGACAAATTCGCTTCATGTAGAGGCTGGGCTCGCAAACCGAGGGCGTGGTACTTGGGACCAAGTCTCTGTCGCTCCGGTGACCCATAACATTTGATCCAGAAATGGTTGCGCGGCGCACAGCATACCGTTAGAACGCTCTACGGGAGCTCTACGATGAGGGCAGCAAGCTTGCTTAGTTGCTCCTATTTTTGGCTCCCAAAATCAAATGGTTTCATCAGTTTCGGGACACTTTACTTCTTTTGCGCAGTTTTTCCATCCCGGATCATACGTCGTGAGCCGCGAAAAGGACAACAATCTAATCCATCACATTTCTATTACCGAATCCCATGGTACCTTGGGCAAGACAACTTCGCTTCACGTAGAGGCTGGGCCCGCAAACCGAGGGCGTGGGGCCTGGGACCAGGTCTCCGTTGCTCCGGTGCCCATAACATTTGATCCGAAAATGGTTGCGCGGCGCACAACATACCATTAGAAAGCTCTCCGAGAGCTTTACGACGAAGGCAGCAAGCCCGCTCGGCTGCGCCTATTTTTGGATCCCAAAATCAAACGTTTTCATTAGTTTTAGGACACTTTACTTCTTTTGTGCTGTTTTTCTGTCTCGGATCGTACGTCGTGAGCCGCAAAAAGGACGGCAACCTAATCCATCACATTTCTATTGCCGAATCCCATGGCACCTTGGACAAGAAAACTTCGTTTCATATAGAGACTGGGCCCACAAACCGAGGGTGTGGGGCTTGGGACCAGGTCTCCGTCACTCTGGTGTCCATAACTTTTTATCCGTAAAGAGTTACGTGATGTACAGCATACCGTTGGAAAGCTTTTTGAGAGCTGTACATTGGGGGCCGCATTGTTGCACTTATTTTCACTGCCCAAAATCGAATGTTTTCATCAGTTTCGTGACACTTTTCTTCTTTTGCTCTGTTTTTTCGTCCCGGATCGTACGTCGTGAGCCGCAAAAAGGACGACAACCTAATCCATCACATTTCTATTACCGAATCCCACGGCACCTCGGGTAAGAAAACTTAGCTTCACGTAGAGGCTGGGCCCGCAAACCGAGGGCGTGGGGCTTGGGACCAGGTCTCCGTCACTCAGGTGCCCATAACTTTTGATCCGGAAAGAGTTACGCGGTGCATAGCATACTTTTGGAAAGCTCTCCGAGAGCTCTACGACAAAGGTAGCAAGCCTGCTCGGCTGCGCCTATTTTTGGATCCCAAAATCGAACTTTTTCATTAGTTTCGGGACACTTTTCTTCTTTTGCGCTGTTTTTCTGTCCCTGATCGTACGTCGTTAGCCGCAAAAAGGACGACAACCTAATCGATCACATTTCTATTACCGAATACCATGGCATCTTGGGCAAGACAACTTCACTTCACATAGAGGCTGGGCCTGCAAACCGAGGGCGTAGGGCTTAGGACCAGGTCTCCGTCGCTCCGGTGCCCATAACATTTGATCCGGAAAGAGTTGCGTGACTCACAGCATACCGTTGGAAAGCTCTCAGAGAGCTATACGATGAGGGCAGAAAGCCTGCTCGGCTGCGCCTATTTTTGGATCCCAAAATTGAACATTTTCATCAATTTCGGGACACTTTTCTTCTTTTACGCTGTTTTTCTATCCCGGATCGTACGTCATGAGCCGCGAAAAGGACGACAACCTAATCCATCACATTTCTATTACTGAATCCCATGGTACCTTGGGCAAGACAACTTCGTTTCACGCAGAGATTGGGGCCGCAAACCGAGGGTGTGGGGGTCGAGACCAGGTCTCCGTCACTCCGGTGCCCATAACTTTTGATCCGTAAGGAGTTACGCAGCGCAGAGCTTACCGTTGGAAAGCTCTCCGAGAGTTCTGCTACGTGGGCAACAAGCCTGCTCGGCTGTGCCTTTTTCAGAGACCAAAATCAAACGTTTTTATCAATTTCGGGACACTTTTCTTCTTCTGCGCAGTTTTTTGGTCCCGGATCGTACGTCGTGAGCCGCAAAAAGGACGACAACCTAATCCATCACATTTCTATTACCGAATCCCATGGCACCTTGGGCAAGACAACTTCACTTCACGTTGAGGCTGGGCCGGCAAACTGAGGGCGTGGGACTTAGGACCAGGTCTCCGTCGCTCCGATGCCCATAACATTTGATCCGAAAATGGTTGAGCAGCGCACAGCATACCGTTAGAAAGCTCTCCGAGAGCTCTACGACAAGGTCGGAAAGCCTGCTCGGCTGCGCCTATTTTTGGATCCCAAAATCAAACGTTTTCATCAGTTTTGGGACACTTTACTTCTTTTGCACTGTTTTTCCATCCCGGATCGTACGTCGTGAGCCGCAAAAAGGACGACAACCTAATCCATCTCATTTCTATTTACGAATCCCATGGCACCTTGGGCAAGACAACTTCGCTTCACATAGAGGCTGGACCCACAAACCAAGGGTGTGGGGCTTGGGACCAGGTATCCGTCACTCCGGTGCCTATAACTTTTTAACCGTAAAGAGTTACGCGACGTACAGCATACCGTTGGAAAGCTTTTTAAGAGCTGTACGTTGGGGGCCACATTGTTGTGACTATTTTCACAGCCCAAAATTGAATGTTTTCATCAGTTTCGTGACACTTTTCTTCTTTTTCTCGGTTTTTTCCATCCCGAATCATACGTCGTGAGCCGTGAAAAGGACGACAACCTAATCCATCACATTTCTATTACCAAATCGCACGGCACCTCGGGCAAGACAACTTCACTTCACGTAGAGGCTGGGCCTGCAAACCGAGGGTGTGGGGCTTGGGACCAGGTCTCCGTCACGCCGGTGCAAATAACTTTTGATCCGGAAAGAGTTGAGCGGCGCACAGTATACCGTTGGAAAGCCCTACAAGAGCTCTACGACGAAGGTAGCAAGCCTGCTCAGCTGCGACTATTTTTGGATCGCAAAATCGAATGTTTTTATCAGTTTCGGGACACTTTTCTTCTTTTGCGCTGTTTTTCTGTCTCGGATCGTACGTCGTGAGCCGCAAAAAGGACGACAACCTAATCCATCACATTTCTATTACCGAATCCCATTGCACCTTGGGCAAGACAACTTCGCTTCACGTAAAGGCTGGGTCCGCAAACCGAGGGCGTGGGGCTTGGGACCAGGTCTCCGTCGCTCCGGTGCCCATAACATTTGATCCGGAAAGAGTTGCTCGGCGCACAACATACCGTTAGAAAGCTCTCCGAGAGCTCTACGACGAGGGCAGCAAGCCTACTCGGCTGTGCCTATTTTTGGATCCCAAAATTGAACGTTTTCATCAGTTTTGGGATACTTTTCTTCTTTTGCGCTGTTTTTCCGTCTCGGATCGTACGTCGTGAGCTGCGAATAAGGACGGCAATCTAATCCATCACATTTCTATTACCGTATCCCATGGCACCTTGGGCAAGACTACTTTGCTTCACATAGAAGCTGGGCCCACAAACCAAGGGTGTGGGGCTTGGGACCAGGTCTCCGTCACTCCGGTGCCCATAAGTTTTGATCCGGAAATAGTTATGCAGCGCACTTCATACCGTTGGAAAGCCCTCTGAGAGCTCTACGACGAGGGTAGCAATTCTGTTTGGCTGCGCCTATTTTCAGAGCCAAAAATTGAACATTTTCATCTATTTCGTGACACTTTTCTTCTTTTGCACTGATTTTCGGTCCCAGATCGTACGTCTTGAGCCGCAAAAAGGACGACAACCTAATCTATCACATTTCTATTAACGAATCCCACGGTACCTTCGGCAAGACAACTTCGCTTCACGTAGAGGCAGGGCCCGCAAACCGAGGGCATGGATCTTGGGACCAGGTCTCCGTCACTCCGGTGCCCATAACATTTGATTCGTAAGGAGTTACGAGGCGCAGACCTTACCGTTGGAAAGCTCTCCGAAAGCTCTACGATGGGGGTAACAAGCTTACTTTGCTGTGCCTTTTTTCGGAGCCCAAAATCTAACGTTTTCATCAGTTGCGGGACACTTTTCTTCTTTTGCGCTGTTTTTCCGTCCCGGATCGTACGTCGTGAGCCGTGAAAAGGACGACAACCTAATCCATCACATTTCTATTACCGAATCCCATGGCACCTTGGGCAAGACAACTTCGCTTCACGTAGAGGCTGGGTCCTCAAACCGTGGGTGTGGGGCTTGGGACTATGTCTCCGTCACTCCGGTGCCCATTACTTTTTTATCCGTAAAGAGTTACGCGGCTCACAACATACCGTTGGAAAGCTGTCTGAGAGCTGTACGATGGCAGCAGCAAGACTGCGCAGCTGTGTCAATTTTTGGATCCCAAAATTGAATGTTTTTATTTGTTTCGTGACACTTTTCTTCTTTTGCAATGTTTTTCCATCCCGGATCGTACGTCATGAGCCGCGAAAAGGACGACAACCTAATCCATCACATTTCTATTACCGAATCAGACGGTACCTTGGGCAAGACAACTTCGCTTCACGTAGAGGCTGGGCCCACAAACCGAGGGCGTGGGGCTTGGGACCTGGTCACCATCACTCCGGTGCCCATAACTTTTGATCCGTAAGGAGTTACGCGGAGCACAGCATAGCGTTGGAAAGCTCTCTAAGAGCTCTACGACAGGGATAGCAAGCCTGCTTTGCTGTGCCTATTTTTGGAGCCCAAAATGGACATTTTTATCAGTTTCGGGACAGTTTTCTTCTTTTACTCTATTTTTCCGTCCCGGATCGTACGTCGTGAGCTGCGAAAAGGAAAACAACCTAATCCTTCACATTTCTATTGTCGAATCCTACAGCACCTTGGGCAAGACAAATTCGCTTAACATAGAGGCTGGGCCCGCAAACCGAGGGCATGTGGCTTGGGACCAGGTCTCTATCACTCTGGTTCCCATAACTTTTGATCCAGAAAGAGTTGCGCAGCTCAAAGCATACCGTTGGAAAGCTCTCCGAGAGCTCTACGACGAAAGTAGCAAGTCTGCTTGGCTGCGCCTATTTTTGGATCCCAAAATTGAAATATTTTATAAGTTTCAGGATACTTTTCTTCTTTTGCGCTGTTTTTCTGTCCCGGATCGTACGTCGTGAGCCACGAAAATGACGACAACCTAATTCATCACATTTCTATTACCGAATCCCATGGCACCTTGGGCAAGACAACTTTGCTTCACGTAGAGGCTCGGCCTACAAACCAAGGGCGTGGGGATTGGGACCAGGTCTCTGTCGCTCCGGTGCCCATAACATTTGATCCAGAAAGAGTTGCATGGCGCATAGCATACCGTTGGAAAGCTCTCCGAGAGTTCTACGACGAGGGTAGCAAGTCTGCTCAGCTGTGCCTATTTTTGGATCCCAAAATTGAACATTTTCATCAATTTTGGGATATTTTTCTTCTTTTGCGTTATTTTTTCGTCCCCGATCGTACGTCGTGAGCCGCGAAAAGGACGACAACCTAATCCATCACATTTCTATTACCGAATCCCACGGCACCTCGGGCAAGACAACTTTGCTTCACGTAGAGACTGGACCCGCAAACCGAGGGCGTGGGGCTTGGGACTAGGTCTCCGTTACTCCCTTGCCCATAACTTTTGATTCGGAAAGAGTTGAGCGGCACACAGTATACCGTTGGAAAGCCCTACAAGAGCTCTACAATGAAGCCCGCAAGCCTGCTCGGCTGCGCCTATTTTTGGATCCTAAAATCGAATGTTTTCATCAGTTTCGGGACACTTTTCTTCTTTTGCGCTATTTTTCTGTCCCGAATCATACGTCGTGAGCCGCGAAAAGGACGACAACCTAATCTATCACATTTCTATTACCGAATCTCATGGCACCTTGGGCAAGACAACTTCGCTTCACGTAGAGGCTGGGCCCGCAATCCGAGGGCGTGGGCCTTAGGACCAGCTCTCCGTCGCTCCGGTGCCCATAACATTTGATCCAGAAAGTGTTGCGCGGCGCATAACATACCGTTGGAAAGCTCTCCGAGAGCTCTATGACGAGGGCAGCAAGCCTACTCAGCTGCACCTATTTTTGGATCCAAAAATTGAACGTTTTCATCAGTTTCGGGATACTTTTCTTCTTTTGCGCTGTTTTTCCGTCTCGGATCGTATGTCGTGAGCTGCGAAAAGGATGACAATCTAATCCATCACATTTCTATTACCGAATCCCAAGGCACCTTGGGCAAGTCAACTTTGCTTCACGTAGAAGCTGGGCCCACAAACTAAGGGTGTGGGGCTTGGGACCAAGTCTCCGTTACTCCGGTGCCCATAAGTTTTGATCCGGAAAGATTTATGTGGCGCACTTCATACCGTTGGAAAGCCCTCCGAGAGCTCTACGACGAGGGTAGCAATTCTGCTTGGCTGCGCCTATTTTCAGAGCAAAAAATCGAACATTTTCATCTGTTTCGTGACACTTTTCTTCTTTTGCACTGTTTTTCTGTCCCGGATCGTACGTCGTGAGCCGCAAAAAGGACGACAACCTAATCCATCACATTTCTATTACCGAATCCCACGGCACCTTGGGCAAGACAACTTCGCTTCACGTAGAGGCAGGGCCCGCAAACCGAGGGCGCGGAGCTTGGGACTAGGTCTCCGTCACTCTGGTGCCTATAACTTTTGATCCGTAAGGAGTTACAAGGCGCAGAGCTTACCGTTGGAAAGCTCTCCGAAAGCTCTACGACGGGGGGAACAAGCTTGCTCTGCTGCGCCTTTTTTTGGAGTCCAAAATCTAACGTTTTCATCAGTTGCGGGACACTTTTCTTCTTTTGCGCTATTTTCTTGTCCCGGATCGTACGTCGTGAGCCGCGAAAAGGACGACAACCTAATCCATCACATTTCTATTACCGAATCCCATGCCACCTTGGGTAAGACAACTTCGCTTCACGTAGAGGCTGGGCCCTCAAACCGTGGGCGTGGGGCTTGGGACTTGGTCTCCGTCACTCCGGTGCCCATAACTTTTTATCTGTAAAGAGTTACACGGCTCACAATATACCGTTGGAAAGCTCTCTGAGAGCTGTACGATGGCGGCAGCAAGACTGTGTAGCTACGTCTATTTTCGGAGCCCAAAATTGAATGTTTTCATTTGTTTCGTGACACTTTTCTTCTTTTGCAATGTTTTTCAGTCCCGGATCGTACGTCGTGAGCCGCGAAAAGGATGACAACCTAATCCATCACATTTCTATTACCGAATCCGACGGTACCTTGGGCAAGACAACTTCACTTCACGTAGAGGCAGCGCCCGCAAACCGAGGGCGTGGGCCTTGGGACCTGGTCACCGTCACTCCGGTGCCCATAACTTTTGATCCGTAAAGAGTTATGCAGAGCACAGCATACCGTTGGAAAGCTCTCTGAGAGCTCTACGATATGGACAGCAAGCCTGCTTTGCTGTGCCTATTTTCGGAGCCCAAAATTGAACGTTTTCATTAGTTTTGGGACAATTTTCTTCTTTTATGCTGTTTTTCCGTCCCGGATCGTACGTCGTGAGCCTCGAAAAGGACAACAACCTAATCCATCACATTTCTATTGCCGAATCCCACAGCACCTTGGGCAAGACAACTTCGCTTAACATAGAGGCTGGGCCCGCAAATCGAGGGCGTGGGGCTTGGGACCAGGTCTCTGTCACTCCGGTGCCCATAACTTTTGATCCCGAAAGAGTTGCGCGGCGCAAAGCATACCGTTGGAAAGCTCTCCGAGAGCTCTACGACGAAGGTAGCAAGTCTGCTTGGCTGCGCCTATTTTTGGATCCCAAAATTGAAATTTTTTTATCAGTTTCAGGACACTTTTCTTCTTTTGCGCTGTTTTTCTGTCCCGGATCGTACGTCGTGAGCCACGAAAATGACGACAACCTAATTCATCACATTTCTATTACCGAATCCCATGGCACCTTGGGCAAGACAACTTTGCTTCACGTAGAGGCTGGGCCTACAAACCAAGGGCGTGGGGATTAGGACCAGGTCTCCGTCGCTCCGGTGCCTATAACATTTGATCCAGAAAGAGTTGCATGGCGCATAGCATACCGTTGGAAAGCTCTCCGAGAGCTCTACGACGAGGGTAGCAAGCCTGCTCAGCTGCGCCTATTTTTGGATCCCAAAATTGAACATTTTCACCAATTTTGGGATATTTTTCTTCTTTTGCGTTATTTTTTGGTCCCCGATTGTACGTCGTGAGCCGCGAAAAGGACGACAACCTAATCCATCACATTTCTATTACCGAATCCCACGGCACCTCGGGCAAGACAACTTTGCTTCACGTAGAGACTGGACCCGCAAACCGAGGGCGTGGGGCTTAGGACCAGGTCTCCGTCACTCCCTTGCCCATAACTTTTGATTCAGAAAGAGTTGAGCAGCGCATAGTATACCGTTGGAAAGCCCTACAAGAGCTCTACGATGAAGCCCGCAAGCCTGCTCGGCTGCGCCTATTTTTGGATCCCAAAATCGAATGTTTTCATCAGTTTCGGGACACTTTTCTTCTTTTGCACTGTTTTTTTGTCCCGGATCGTACATCGTGAGCCGCGAAAAGGACGACAACCTAATCTATCACATTTCTATTACCGAATCCCATGGCACCTTGGGCAAGACAACTTCGCTTCACGTAGAGGCTGGGCCTGCAAACCGAGGGTGTGGGCCTTGGGACCAGCTCTCCGTCGCTCTGGTGCCCATAACATTTGATCCGGAAAGTGTTGCGCGTCGCATAACATACCGTTGGAAAGCTCTCCGAGAGCTCTATGACGAGGGTAGCAAGCCTACTCAGCTGCACCTATTTTTGGATCCAAAAATTGAATGTTTTCATCAGTTTCGGGATACTTTTCTTCTTTTGCGCTGTTTTTCCGTCTCGGATCGTATGTCGTGAGCTGCGAAAAGGACGACAATCTAATCCATCACATTTCTATTACCGAATCCCAAGGCACCTTGGGCAAGTCAACTTTGCTTCACGTAGAAGCTGGGCCTACAAACCAAGGGTGTGGGGCTTGGGACCAAGTCTCCGTCACTCCGGTGCCCATAAGTTTTGATCCGGAAAGATTTATGCGGCGCACTTCATACCGTTGGAAAGCCCTCCGAGAGCTCTACGACGAGGGTAGCAATTCTGCTTGGCTGCGCCTATTTTCAGAGCCAAAAATCGAACATTTTTATCTGTTTCGTGACAATTTTCTTCTTTTGCACTGTTTTTCAGTCCCGGATAGTACGTCGTGAGCCGCAAAAAGGACGACAACCTAATCCATCACATTTCTATTACCGAATCCCACGGCACCTTGGGCAAGACAACTTCGCTTCTCGTAGAGGCAGGGCCCGCAAACCGAGGGCGTGGAGCTTGGGACCAGGTCTCCGTTACTCCAGTGCCTATAACTTTTGATCCGTAAGGAGTTACGAGGCGCAGAGCTTACCGTTGGAAAGCTCTCTGAAAGCTCTACGACGGGGGCAACAAGCTTGCTCTGCTGCGCCTTTTTTTGGAGTCCAAAATATAACGTTTTCATCAATTGCGGGACACTTTTCTTCTTTTGCGCTGTTTTCCCGTCCCGGATCGTACGTCGTGAGCCACGAAAAGGACGACAACCTAATCCATCACATTTCTATTACCGAATCCCATGCCACCTTGGGTAAGACAACTTCGCTTCACGTAGAGGCTAGGCCCTCAAACCGTGGGCGTGGGGCTTAGGACTTGGTCTCCGTCACTCCGGTGCCCATAACTTTTTATCTGTAAAGAGTTACACGGCTCACAATATACCGTTGGAAAGCTCTCTGAGAGCTGTACGATGGCGGCAGCAAGACTGTGTAGCTACGTCTATTTTCGGAGCCCAAAATTGAATGTTTTCATTTGTTTTGTGACACTTTTCTTCTTTTGCAATGTTTTTCCGTCCTGGATCGTACGTCGTGAGTCACAAAAATGACGACAACCTAATCCATCACATTTCTATTACCAAATCCGATGGTACCTTGGGAAGACAACTTCACTTCACGTAGAGGCTGGGTCCGCAAACTGAGGGCGTGGGGCTTGGGACCTGGTCACCGTCACTCCGGTGCCCATAACTTTTGATCCATAAGGAGTTACGCAGAGCACAGCATACCATTGGAAAGCTCTCCGAGAGCGCTACGACAGCGATAGCAAGCCTTCTTTGCTATGCCTATTTTTGAAGCCCAAAATCGAACGTTTTCATCAGTTTCAGGACACTTTTCTTCTTTTGTGTTGTTTTTCCATCCCACATCGTACGTCGTGAGCCGCGAAAAGGAAGACAACCTAATCCATCACATTTCTATTGCCGAATCCCACAGTACCTTGGGCAAGACAACTTCGCCTCACGTAGAGGCTGCGCCAGCAAACCGAGGGCGTGGGGCTTGGGACCAGGTCTCTGTCACTCCGGTGCCCATAACTTTTGATCCAGAAAGAGTTGCGCGACGCACAGCATACCATTGAAAATCTCTCCGAGAGCTCTACGACGAAGGTAGGAAGCCTGCTCGACTGCGCCTATTTTTGGATCCCAAAATTGAAATTTTTTATCAATTTCGGGACACTTTTCTTCTTTTGCGCTGTTTTTCTGTCCCGGATCGTACGTCGTGAGCCACGAAAATGACGACAACCTAATTCATCACATTTCTATTACCGAATCCCATGGCACCTTGGGCAAGACAACTTTGCTTCACGTAGAGGCTGGGCCTACAAACCAAGGGCGTGGGGATTAGGACCAGGTCTCCGTCGCTCCGGTGCCTATAACATTTGATCCAGAAAGAGTTGCATGGCGCATAGCATACCGTTGGAAAGCTCTCCGAGAGCTCTACGACGAGGGTAGCAAGCCTGCTCAGCTGCGCCTATTTTTGGATCCCAAAATTGAACATTTTCACCAATTTTGGGATATTTTTCTTCTTTTGCGTTATTTTTTGGTCCCCGATTGTACGTCGTGAGCCGCGAAAAGGTCGACAACCTAATCCATCACATTTCTATTACCGAATCCCACGGCACCTCGGGCAAGACAACTTTGCTTCACGTAGAGACTGGACCCGCAAACCGAGGGCGTGGGGCTTAGGACCAGGTCTCCGTCACTCCCTTGCCCATAACTTTTGATTCAGAAAGAGTTGAGCACCGCATAGTATACCGTTGGAAAGCCCTACAAGAGCTCTACGATGAAGCCCGCAAGCCTGCTCAGTTTCGCCTATTATCGGAGCCCAAAATCGAAAGTTTTCATCAGTTTCAGGCACTTTCTTCTTTTGCACTGTTTTTTTGTCGTGGATCGTACATCGTGAGCCGCGAAAATGTCGGCAACCTAATCAATCACATTTTTTTTACCGAATCCCACGGCACCTTGGGCAAGACAACTTCGCTTCACATAGAGGCTAGGCCCACAAACAGAGGGCGTGGGGCTTGGGACTAGGTCTCCGTCACTCCGGTGCCCATAACATTTGATCCGGAAAGTGTTGCGCGTCGCATAACATACCGTTGGAAAGCTCTCCGAGAGCTCTATGACGAGGGTAGCAAGCCTACTCAGCTGCACCTATTTTTGGATCCAAAAATTGAATGTTTTCATCAGTTTCGGGACACTTTTATTCTTTTGCGCTGTTTTTCCGTCTCGGATCGTATGTCGTGAGCTGCGAAAAGGACGACAATCTAATCCATCACATTTCTATTACCGAATCCCAAGGCACTTTGGGCAAGTCAACTTTGCTTCACGTAGAAGCTGGGCCTACAAACTAAGGGTGTGGGGCTTGGGACCAAGTCTCCGTCACTCCGGTGCCCATAAGTTTTGATCCGGAAAGATTTATGCGGCGCACTTCATACCGTTGGAAAGCCCTCCGAGAGCTCTACGACGAGGGTAGCAATTCTGCTTGGCTGCGCCTATTTTCAGAGCCAAAAATCGAACATTTTTATCTGTTTCGTGACAATTTTCTTCTTTTGCACTGTTTTTCTGTCCCGGATCGTACGTCGTGAGCCGCAAAAAGGACGACAACCTAATCCATCACATTTCTATTACCGAATCCCACGGCACCTTGGGCAAGACAACTTCGCTTCTCGTAGAGGCAGGGCCCGCAAACCGAGGGCGTGGAGCTTGGGACCAGGTCTCCGTTACTCCAGTGCCTATAACTTTTGATCCGTAAGGAGTTACGAGGCGCAGAGCTTACCGTTAGAAAGCTCTCTGAAAGCTCTACGACGGGGGCAACAAGCTTGCTCTGCTGCGCCTTTTTTTGGAGTCCAAAATATAACGTTTTCATCAAATGCGGGACACTTTTCTTCTTTTGCGTTGTTTTCCCGTCTCGGATCGAACGTCGTCAGTCACGAAAAGGACGACAACCTAATATACATCACATTTCTATTACCGAATCCCACGGTATCTCGGGAAAGACAACTTCACTTAACGTAGAGGCTGGGCCCTCAAACTGTGGGCGTAGGGCTTGGGACTAGGTCTCCGTCACTCCGATGCCCATAACTTTTTATCCGTAAAGAGTTACGCGGCACACAACATACCATTGGAAAACTCTCTGAGAGCTGTAGGATGGCGGCGGCCGCTGCACCTATTTTCGAAGCCCAAAATTGAATGTTTTCATTTGTTTTGTGACACTTTTCTTCTTTTGCAATGTTTTTCCGTCCTGGATCGTACGTCGTGAGTCACAAAAATGACGACAACCTAATCCATCACATTTCTATTACCAAATCCGATGGTACCTTGGGAAGACAACTTCACTTCACGTAGAGGCTGGGTCCGCAAACTGAGGGCGTAGGGCTTGGGACCAAGTCTCCGTCACTCCGATGCCCATAACTTTTGATCCATAAGAAGTTACGCAGAGCACAGCATACCGTTGGAAAGCTCTCCGAGAGCTCTACGACAGGGACAGAAAGCCGGCTTAGCTGTACCTAATTTCGGAGCCCAAAATCGAACGTTTTCATCAGTTTCGGGACACTATTCTTCTTCTATGCTGTTTTTCGGTCCCGGATCGTACATCGTGAGCCGTGAAAAGGACAACAACCTAATCCATCACATTTCTATTGCCGAATCCCACAGCACCTTGGGCAAGACAACTTCGCTTAACATAGAGGCTGGGCCCGCAAATCGAGGGCGTGGGGCTTGGGACCAGGTCTCTGTCACTCCGGTGCCCATAACTTTTGATCCCGAAAGAGTTGCGCGGCGCAAAGCATACCGTTGGAAAGCTCTCCGAGAGCTCTACGACGAAGGTAGCAAGTCTGCTTGGCTGCGCCTATTTTTGGATCCCAAAATTGAAATTTTTTTATCAGTTTCAGGACACTTTTCTTCTTTTGCGCTGTTTTTCTGTCCCGGATCGTACGTCGTGAGCCACGAAAATGACGACAACCTAATTCATCACATTTCTATTACCGAATCCCATGGCACCTTGGGCAAGACAACTTTGCTTCACGTAGAGGCTGGGCCTACAAACCAAGGGCGTGGGGATTAGGACCAGGTCTCCGTCGCTCCGGTGCCTATAACATTTGATCCAGAAAGAGTTGCATGGCGCATAGCATACCGTTGGAAAGCTCTCCGAGAGCTCTACGACGAGGGTAGCAAGCCTGCTCAGCTGCGCCTATTTTTGGATCCCAAAATTGAACATTTTCACCAATTTTGGGATATTTTTCTTCTTTTGCGTTATTTTTTGGTCCCCGATTGTACGTCGTGAGCCGCGAAAAGGACGACAACCTAATCCATCACATTTCTATTACCGAATCCCACGGCACCTCGGGCAAGACAACTTTGCTTCACGTAGAGACTGGACCCGCAAACCGAGGGCGTGGGGCTTAGGACCAGGTCTCCGTCACTCCCTTGCCCATAACTTTTGATTCAGAAAGAGTTGAGCAGCGCATAGTATACCGTTGGAAAGCCCTACAAGAGCTCTACGATGAAGCCCGCAAGCCTGCTCGGCTGCGCCTATTTTTGGATCCCAAAATCGAATGTTTTCATCAGTTTCGGGACACTTTTCTTCTTTTGCACTGTTTTTTTGTCCCGGATCGTACATCGTGAGCCGCGAAAAGGACGACAACCTAATCTATCACATTTCTATTACCGAATCCCATGGCACCTTGGGCAAGACAACTTCGCTTCACGTAGAGGCTGGGCCTGCAAACCGAGGGTGTGGGCCTTGGGACCAGCTCTCCGTCGCTCTGGTGCCCATAACATTTGATCCGGAAAGTGTTGCGCGTCGCATAACATACCGTTGGAAAGCTCTCCGAGAGCTCTATGACGAGGGTAGCAAGCCTACTCAGCTGCACCTATTTTTGGATCCAAAAATTGAATGTTTTCATCAGTTTCGGGATACTTTTCTTCTTTTGCGCTGTTTTTCCGTCTCGGATCGTATGTCGTGAGCTGCGAAAAGGACGACAATCTAATCCATCACATTTCTATTACCGAATCCCAAGGCACCTTGGGCAAGTCAACTTTGCTTCACGTAGAAGCTGGGCCTACAAACCAAGGGTGTGGGGCTTGGGACCAAGTCTCCGTCACTCCGGTGCCCATAAGTTTTGATCCGGAAAGATTTATGCGGCGCACTTCATACCGTTGGAAAGCCCTCCGAGAGCTCTACGACGAGGGTAGCAATTCTGCTTGGCTGCGCCTATTTTCAGAGCCAAAAATCGAACATTTTTATCTGTTTCGTGACAATTTTCTTCTTTTGCACTGTTTTTCTGTCCCGGATCGTACGTCGTGAGCCGCAAAAAGGACGACAACCTAATCCATCACATTTCTATTACCGAATCCCACGGCACCTTGGGCAAGACAACTTCGCTTCTCGTAGAGGCAGGGCCCGCAAACCGAGGGCGTGGAGCTTGGGACCAGGTCTCCGTTACTCCAGTGCCTATAACTTTTGATCCGTAAGGAGTTACGAGGCGCAGAGCTTACCGTTGGAAAGCTCTCTGAAAGCTCTACGACGGGGGCAACAAGCTTGCTCTGCTGCGCCTTTTTTTGGAGTCCAAAATATAACGTTTTCATCAATTGCGGGACACTTTTCTTCTTTTGCGCTGTTTTCCCGTCCCGGATCGTACGTCGTGAGCCACGAAAAGGACGACAACCTAATCCATCACATTTCTATTACCGAATCCCATGCCACCTTGGGTAAGACAACTTCGCTTCACGTAGAGGCTAGGCCCTCAAACCGTGGGCGTGGGGCTTAGGACTTGGTCTCCGTCACTCCGGTGCCCATAACTTTTTATCCGTAAAGAGTTACGCGGCTCACAACATACCGTTGGAAAGCTCTCTGAGAGCTGTACGATGGCGGCAGCAAGACTGTGTAGCTGCGTCTATTTTCGGAGACCAAAATTGAATGTTTTCATTTGTTTCGTGACACTTTTCTTCTTTTGCAATGTTTTTCCGTCCCGGATCGTACGTCGTGAGCCGCGAAAAGGGTGACAATCTAATCCATCACATTTCTATTACAGAATCCGATGGTACCTTGGGCAAGACAACTTTACTTCACGTAGAGGCAGTGCCCGCAAATCGAGGGCGTGGGGCTTGGGACCTGGTCACCGTCACTCCGGTGCCCATAACTTTTGATCCGTAAGGAGTTACGCAGAGCACAGCATACCATTGGAAAGCTCTCTGAGAGCTCTACGACAGGGACAGCAAGCCTCCTTTGCTGTGCCTATTTTCGGAGCCCAAAATCGAACGTTTTCATCAGTTTCGAGACAATTTTCTTCTTTTATGCTGTTTTTCCGTCCCGAATCGTACGTCGTGAGCCGCGAAAAGGACAACAACCTAATCCATCACATTTCTATTTCCGAATCCCACAGCACCTTGGGCAAGACAACTTCGCTTAACATAGAGGCTGGGCCCGCAAACCGAGGGCGTGGGGCTTGGGACCAGGTCTCTGTCACTCCGGTGCCCATAACTTTTGATCCCGAAAGAGTTGCGCGGCGCACAGCATACCGTTGGAAAGCTCTCCGAGAGCTCTACGACGAAGGTAGCAAGCCTGCTTGGCTGCGCCTATTTTTGGATCCCAAAATTGAAATTTTTTATCAGTTTTAGGATACTTTTCTTCTTTTGCGCTGTTTTTCTGTCCCGGATCGTACGTCGTGAGCCACGAAAACGACGACAACCTAATTTATCACATTTCTATTACCGAATCCCATGGCACCTTGGGCAAGACAACTTTGCTTCACGTAGAGGCTTGGCCTGCAAACCAAGGGCGTGGGGCTTGAGACCAGGTCTCCGTCGCTCCGGTGCCCATAACATTTGATCTGGAAAGAGTTGCATGGTGCATAGCATACTGTTGGAAAGCTCTCCGAGAGCTCTACGACGAGGGTAGCAAGCCTGCTCGGCTGCGCCTATTTTTGGATCCCAAAATCGAACATTTTCATCAGTTTTGGGACATTTTTCTTCTTTTGCGTTGTTTTTTCATCCCCGATCGTACGTAATGAGCCGCGAAAAGGACGACAACCTAATCCATCACATTTTTATTACCGAATCCCATGTCACCTTGGGCAAGACAACTTCGATTGGCGTAGAGGCTGGGCCCACAAACCGAGGATGTGGGGCTTGGAACTAGGTCTCCGTCACTCCGGTGTCCATAACTGTTGATCTGGAAATAGTTATGCGTCGCACTGTGTCAAGCCCCAACCCGACCTATAGAGGTTAGACTAGGGTGTGAGTTAAACTTTCAAGTCATTTCGCGTACTTAACCGTTTATGAAGATTTCACACTTAATGTTTTGGCCTAAACTCTAAAATTTCCGGAAAACTGGCAGCATAACGACTGTAATTGAGCTCTTTGGTTTGGCCTAATTCTCTAAACGCCTCAAATTTTTCCAATCAAAATTTCTTTTCCAACTAGGATTGCCATTTAACATCAATTGAATTGCCTACTGGTTGTCTTGATGTCTCGTTTGATTAATAACCTAGCATGATACTATGTCTCATTCATTTGTTAATCCTCGTTTCAAAAGTACCTGTTGATCTTAGCTTAATAACATGTACCTGCTTAAGATATGGTTGGTTCGTTTTACTTAACCTTTACCTAATGCTTCATAATTCTATTATAGATACTAGCAGTAATAATAGTAAAACAATCATAGTAGTGTCTAGCGTTTGTCTAGTTAATATCAGTACAAACCAAAATTAGACCCCAAATTACAACGGGGGTCTTTTACATCACAACATTAAACAACATGAAAGAAACAGTCTTCAAGTGGCATAGTTTTCACAAATGGCCATAAAACAAGTAGAGCACATAGGAACATGCAATCACTCCAAAGTATCATCGTTAGGCACATCGTCCTCAGGTACCTGTTCTTGTTCTTCTTCACCTGAGATGATAAAAGAGGGTGAGTCCTTATGAACTCAGCGAGGGGGAACGAGATATAGGTTTTGAAACTCATTTTCCAGTTCAATCTTATGAAAACCCTTTTGCAAGCATGAATATGTCACAAGTAAGTACATAACAATAATATAAAGTAAAAGAATACAATTATCAGTCTTTCCTCCCCTAGGTTCTCTAGGAACCAAGCGAGAGTACTTACACATATAGAAAAAGGATACGGTGAGCTTTTGCTCTCAGTAGTTGCGACCGACTTCAAATCATCCCCTTAACACGCCAAGTGGGTGTACTCCGGATGTACCTCGAAATCCTACGACCCAACTCTCCGAGGAAGTCTAGCCCCCAAGCGAGAGAGGGAATAGGTCCATGGTAGTCACGGGTGCACTCGCAAGCCCGATGCCGCCCGGTGTGCGTGATCGCTACCACGCCAAACTGAAAGGTTGCAACCTTGTATGCAATGCACATTTATGACATTTAATATATCACATTAGGAGGACAACAAAGTAGGTTGCCTCTGGACAGTCATAAGATTGCACATTGATAAGCAAACAAGCGAGGCACGAATAGACAAGTAATTTCACTTGAAAAGCATATGGAGTTATATGAACATTAAACGGACAGCCATGTAACGCACATAAATCAAGCCATATAACTCAATTCAAAGTCCACGTAATCAAATATCAAGATTATATAACATGCAACAACATCTACGTGGGCTCGGATGCAAGAAAAGCTTATTTGTCAACATGCAATGATCAAAATCACATTTAGGACTATAAGGGCATCTACGGGCAGCCTACTAAGCATATAATTCCACACAATATCCAAATGATCAACACTTAGCAAGACTACCTAGTCATTAGGGTTTCCATTTCGTGCTTACCCGTGTGATTAAACCCTAAGCCAACTCAAAATCAATCTCAAGCCATGCATCAATTAATTCAAACATCCTCAAATATTTAAAACAGTCCACACAACATCCCAAAGCTACAATCCCAAGCATTTATTTCAACAAGAGAAGTTACAACAATTTTTCTAAGCATAACATTAAGTGAAACCCTTACTGCAATAGGTTGTATTCTCACAGTCATTAAGATAAGCAAACAATCTCCAATCCCAGTGAATAAGATGTCAAATTAAATCTTAAGAAGTGAACTAAAATCAGAAACAAGCCTTGCATCATTTGGAGTTCGGGATCATTAATTATAGCCGAAACAGTGGGATAGCACAAAACTGTTCAGATTTGCACACATTTCGATAATTGACGTTTTTGAGGTACTTAGGGTCCGATTTAACCTTAGTCCATTTCTGGCACAAATGTCCAGAACTGAAAAATATAGCAGCTCACCAAATTTAATGTATTTTGGACATCATTTACTAAGTAAAATCTGGTTCGTTCTATAGGGTCAGTGCATCTGCCAAAACCTGCTTCATTTTTCCAGATTTCCAGATTTGGACACATTTTAATGATTTTCCATTTTGAGGACTATTGAGTCGAAATTAGCTTTGGCCTATTTCTGAGAAAAATGTTCAAAAGTGGCAAAAATAGTCACCTACCAATTTTAATGCATTTTCAACATCATTTTCCTAGCCAAACTCACCTCGAAACAACAGGTCAGAGAGCTGTCACATAATCCGATTGCACCTATAATCACTTTCAAGCCAAAATCTTGCCATGCATGGTTGTAAAAGCTTATGAACGAACATATAACTCAAGTACAGAAGCAAAGACATACATTTATGAGTATGCATGTGGATTTTTGAAGGATTTTCAAAAGGTTTTAGCCCTTACCTTAGCAAATCAATAAGAAGATGCACAAAAACTTGTTGAAGCACAATTTTCTTCTTCTTCTTTGCCTAGCCGAGATTCCAACTTGGTTTTCTCTATTTTTCCTAGCTTAGTGACCAAGCTCTTAGTACATGCATGTGGTTAGAACAAGAAGAAAAGAAATGGAAGCTTAGTAACTCACCTAGGGCCGAAATGAAGACTCAAGAGCTTGCATGTGAGTTTTCTTGCAACCTAACTAGCTTGGTTGAGTTCCTTTGCTTGTGGCTTGTCTTGATTAACCATATGATGATGAAGATGAGATAAGAGGTGTATGAACTCAGAAAAAACCGAGATTGAGAGAGAAGAATGAGAGGGAGAGAGAGAAATGTGAGGAGAGTGAGAGAAATGAGAGAAAATAGAAGCTTTTGCAATTGTTGATGCAAATGTTGGCCTTGGGCCTGCAAAAATATGATTTTGTGTCATCTTTTGAATTGTTTTAGCATGTGTGTAAGAGAATGTTGGGTATTTAGGGATTTTAGGTAGAATAGAATATAGGATATGTTTAGAGGTTTGTGAGATTTTGTCTTGTAGTGAGTTTAAAATATAATATTTAGGTGTTAGTGGATTTTGTAGAGATTTGAATTAGGATTATAATAATAGTTAGTGGTGTTTGTAGGATTATTTTATAGTCTAGTGCTTTGTGTAGGATTCTTTATTGATTAGCGTGCGGGCACGCTTTCCTAAGTCTAGGGCACGCACTACGAGACACGCATAGAAATTGATGCGAGGAACGAATCACGAGGTAGACACGAACTACGAGGTAGATACATACTTCATGACTAAGGCACATACTTCAAGACTAATACACGCAATCCTAGGTGAATGCACGTAAACCAATGCAAGGCACGCAAATCAAGGCACGACTCTATATCTAGGTTAAGGAACGCAGTTCAAGGTTAGGGCACACAAAATGAGGTAACGCATTTACATCGAGCTCAGGGTATGTATATCTAGGTATCGCATGTCAGTAGAGGATTAGGGCATACCATTCTAGGTCAAGGCACGAATGACGAAGCATGCCCGAAAACCAAGAGAGGGCACGTAATCCAAGGTCAGTCATATCATTCTTGGTCTATGGCAGGAAAATCAAGGTAACACACGTTATTCGGGGTCGGGCCTCACATCCTCCCCTCCTTAAAAGAATTTCGTCCCAAAATTCATTCTTGTCTATTGAGGTCCTTTAGACAGATTCTGACTTTTGTTATCCTTCCTACTCCGGTTCGTCCCGTGTTTGCTGATCTTTTACCGCAACCAATTCACTTCTTATGTTTTTCCAATCATTTAATTTAGTGTGACCCCTACATTCATAGTTCGTTCCTTTGAACGACTCTATTCTCCATTTGATCTTAAGGTCAAGTTCATTAGCTAAGGTTAGGATCTCCAAACATAGTAATCAAAGCTGCATCGGTATTCTAACAATATAACTATGACTCCAAAATCATGACTCATGTTGTATCAATCTTGCATTCATACCTCAAAAGGAATATCACAATAATTCCATGATCCTAGGGTGACATACGCTAATTTCAAGATGATAGGTATATATCCAATTTACATATCCTCTCTACTAGCTTCAAAATTGTTAGCACGTAGGACATACACATGTTATGGATTATTCCCACGACACAACCCTATTTTCAGGTTGAACTCACCAAACAAACTAATTCATCTCAAGTCGTCATCTATCGGTAGTATCATAGTTCTTATCTTGAAGGTACATTGGATTAGTAAATCTTCTAATGACTAGTCTTCCGGTTATAAGCTCCTATTCACTAACATCCTTTCCCAACTTCATTAACCTTCACGCTCGTAATCAAGGAGAAAGACCGTTGAGATTCATTAAACGCGAATTCTAAGGTTTATTAAGTATCACCAACAAATGCCATTGAAATTGCATGGGTAAACTGATCATGTCGCACTAGTTCAACTCTTACAAGTAAATTCATCAACTCATAACCCACAATTTATTTCCTTATTCAAATCCCTAGTCATGAGGCTTCAGAATTTCTTTAATCTTAACCAAGACTCCTAAGGCGAATAGTTTCAATCTCAAATGAATTTCACTCACCTCAATCCAAGGTTACGTCATACTTAAGAAGATAATGGTCCTACTCACTTAGCGACCTAGTCATTCATTCGAACACTTAATGCCCGCCAATATATCTTCAACATTAATGTTACTAAGCTAGGGCCATAGTCATGTAAGTGATATCAATGCTCCACTAGGTTATTGGCCAAACAACAACAATTCTAGGACTATAAATGGGTACCGAAATGACCGAGCTCATAAAATACTTACGCGAGATAACTTCAAGGTTGTATCAATATAAGAATTATGACCACGAGACATCCTTCAACATAACCTAATAGAACTTCAAAAGTAACCAACAACTTATTTAACTATCACTACAAGATTCACCCCTCTTATTCAACGACCACAATTTGAAGTCTACCAATCGCTAGTTTCTAGATGTGAAACGGTGAACATAGATACGGTGGTCTAACAATAGTCTCTTGGGTCATTATGGCTCTAATTTATCTATATCTTAACTCTATGAAATCTTACTCTTCTCATTTACATATTCAACTAGCTAAGAGCATCAAGACTCATCAACCTTAGGTCCTAGGTTTCACCATGAATCATCATGCATACTCACTATTAGCTATTTAGGATTACTAATCATACCCTAACGACTCTACTTTGAAACCGAATGCTTTAATCTCATTTCCATGGTTTATATATTAGGTCTATCGGTCTTACTTCGCATAATTGCAACTAAACCCGAGGGGCAACAATTTGATACCATGATTCTTAATATCACCAATATCCAACTTAGGACCTTAGCAACATTAGTCATCTAATGCATAATTCAATACCTTACACTTCTATTCGACCTAACATTTAGGTGTAGTCTTCCGAACATGAGTTCTAGCTACATGAATTCCTTGATTCCAACATCCTTATATATTGTTATACTAAAGAATCATCAACCTTGTTAAATTTGGTCTCCAGAGTTGCCTACATGTCTTGAGGTTATCCATTGTTAAGTCATTCAAATACACTATCCATGTCTTAATAATCTAACCCCTAAAAGTAAAATATTGTCAACTTCCACGAATTCACCTCTTAATTTCTAGGTCATGATCTCAACACTTAGTGAACTTGAAACTCGCTAGTATACACCATATCAGATTCATCAATGCTTAATTCCAATCAAGTAAGGATTCAATCATACGAGTATATTGCTAACTTCTTAGATAGTCTATCAAGCCAATTTTAAGATGTGAGAAATGGATTCAAAGAAACCTCCAAGTCAACTTCCACTATCAGCACATGAGAATATATACTATTCTACATATTTAATAGTATACCCTTATATCTAAGGAAGTAGCATGTCTTTAACCTTTATACTTGAACCACAATGAAAAGAATAGTTTAACGGAATCAAAAATTCATAGCCACAAAATTGATAACTTAATCATAGGTATGAGTGTTCCAAAGATAAGGGGATAACTTTACCTCAACATTTATACATGTGCTACACATTTTATATATGCATATCTAATAATACATACGATCCATCGAGTACTTGTGAAGATGCGAGAAATCTCTAACCGAGCCTTTTCGTTCGTCCTGCACAAATTCACTTCCCTGAAAGTCCTAATCCTAACTATCTATGTGTATAAACAGTCATTCACGGTTATATAACATGCACATGTATCAAGGAAGGAGTATAAAAGCATGCATGCATCATTGAGGATGTATCAGTGTGCATGATACATAATACATATGGTCCACAAAGGCACATAATATTCGATACTTAAAGCAATTAAAGCACATTAGCACATATTAACACATATAAATAAGACATCATAATTACCTTAGGGCTTCTACCCATGGTCCGAGAGTTGAACCCAACTAACGCCTAGTTACTAAACTAAGCTCTGATACCATTCCAAATATAAGGTGTCACGCCCCAACCCGACCTATAGAGGCTAGACTAGGGTGTGAGCTAAACTTTCAAGTCATTTAGCGCACTTAACCGTTTATGAAGATTTCACACTTAATGTTTTGGCCTAAACTCCAAAATTTCTGGAAAACCAGCAGCATAACGGCTGTAATTGAGCTCTTTGGTTTGGCCTAATTTTCTAAACGTCTCAAAATTTTCCAATCTCAATTTCGTTTCTAACTAGGATTACCATTTAACATCAATTGAATTGCCTACTGGTTGTCTTGATGTCTCGTTTGATTAATAACCTAGCATGATACTATGTCTCGTTCGTTTGTTAATCCTCGTTACAAAAGTACCTGTTGATCTTAGCTTAATAACATGTACCTGCTTAAGATTTGGTTGGTTCGTTTTACTTAACCTTTACCTAATGCTTCATAATCCTATTATAGATACTAGTAGTAATAATAGCAAAACGATCATAGTAGTGTCTAGCGTTTGTCTAGTTAATATCAGTACAAACCAAAATTAGACCCCAAATTACAACGGGGGTCTTTTACATCACAACATTAAACAACATGAAAGAAACAGTCTTCAAGTGGCATAGTTTTCACAAATGGCCATAAAACAAGTAGAGCACATAGGAATAGGCAATCACTCCAAAGTATCTTCGTTAGGCACATCGTCCTCAGGTACCTGTTCTTGTTCTTTTTCACCTGAGATGATAAAAGAGGGTGAGTCCTTATGAACTCAGCGAGGGGGAATGATAAATAGGTTTTGAAACTCATTTTCCAGTTCAATCTTATGAAAACCCTTTTACAAGCATGAATATGTCACAAGTACATAACAATAATATAAAGTAAAAGAACACAATTACCAGTCTTTCCTCCCCGAGGTTCTCTAGGAACCGAGAGAGAGTACTTACACATATAGAAAAATGATACGGTGAGCTTTTGCTCTCAGTAGTTGCGGCCGACTTCAAATCATCCTCTTAACACGCCAAGTGGGTGTACTCTGGATGTACCCCGAAATCCTACGACCCAACTCTTCGAGGAAGTCTAGCCCCCAAGTGAGAGAGGGAATAGGTCCATGGTAGTCACGGGTGTACCGGCAAGACCGATGCCACCCAGTGTGCGTGATCGCTACCATTCCAAATTGAAAGGTTGCAACCTTGTATGCAATGCACATTTATGACATTTAATATATCACATTAGGAGGACAACAAAGTAGGTTGCCTCCGGACAGTCATAAGATTGTACATTGATAAGCAAACAAGCGAGGCACGAATAGACAAGTAATTTCACTTGAAAAGCATATGGAGTTATATGAACATTAAACGGACAGCCATGTAACGTACATAAATCAAGCCATATAACTCAATTCAAAGTCCACATAATCGAATATCAAGATTATATAACATGCAACAACATCTACGTGGGCTCGGATGCAAGAAAAGCCTATTTGTCAACATGCAATGATCAAAATCACATTTAGAACTATAAGGGCATATACGGGCAGCCTACTAAGCATATAATTCCACACAATATCCAAATGATCAACACTTAGCAAGACTACCTAGTCATTAGGGTTTCCATTTCGTGCTTACCCGTGTGATTAAATCCTAAGCCAACTCAAAATCAATCTCAAGCCATGCATCAATTAATTCAAACATCCTCAAATATTTAAAACAGTCCACACAACATCCCAAAGCTACAATCCCAAGCATTTATTTCAACAAGAGAAGTTACAACAATTTTTCTAAGCATAACACTAAGTGAAACCCTTACTGCAATAGGCTATTTTCTCATAGTCATTAAGATAAGCAAACAATCTCCAATTCCAGTGAATAAAATATCAAATTAAAGCTTAAAAAGTCAACTAAAATCAGAAACAAACTTTGCATCATTTGGAGTTCGGGATCATTAATTATAGCCGAAACAGTGGGATAGCACAAAACTGTTCAGATTTGCACACATTTCGATAATTGACGTTTTTGAGGTACTTAGGGTCAGATTTAGCCTTAGTCCATTTCTGAAAAAAATGTCCAGAACTGAAAAATCTAGCATCACACCAAATTCCATGCATTTTGGACATCATTTACTAAGTCAAATCTGGTTCTTTCTACAGGGTCAGTGCATCTGCCAAAACCTGCTTCATTTTTCTATATTTCCAGATTTTGACACATTTTAATGATTTGCCATCAACCTCTTCCACCCGCGGATCCACAGGTAGTTCACCTGCTACTCAGTATGTCAACTATTCTTATTGTGACAAGAAGGGGCATACCGAGGCCCAGTGCTGGAAGAAGTCAGGACGATGTGTGCGGTGTGGTAGTGATCAACATCAGATCAAGGATTGCCCTAAATGGCAAGCAGGACAGAATCAGGTTAAACCAGCTGGTAGAGGCAAGACTCCAGTTCCTATAGTTCAGGCTCGAGCTTATGCTATTGAGTGCGAGGAGCTTCCAGAGGAGACTGCTGTTGTTGAAGGTACATTCTTCATACTGAATCAACCTGTTAGGGTGCTAATTGATCTGGGTGCTACTCATTCATTTATTACTCCCTTATATGTGCAACACGTGAAACTACGAGTTGTATATTTGCCTTACGAAGTAGAAGTTGGTACTCTGATGGGTTCTAAACTTGTTACTAGCTTAGCTTGTAAAGCATGTAAAATCCAAATTAAAGATAGGGAATTCTCAGCCAATCTTATTGTATTACCGTTTCGAGACTATGAAGTCATCTTAGGGATGGACTGGTTGGAAAAGCATCACGCCCAACTAGATGACGGACGAAGATTGTAACATTCCAGGTACCTGGTCAACCAATATTGGAAGTCATGGGTCGAAGAGATTTCACCGGGAGTTCCATCATTTCATCTACGAAAGCAATGAAGTCCTTGAGAAAAGGGTGTAGTGGATACTTAGCTTACCTCATCAACAAGTCATCGGACAAAGCTAAGTTGGAGGAGACGCCAGTGATCAAAGACTACGCGGATGTGTTTCCAGAAGAATTGCCTGGTTTACCCTCAAATCGGTAGATTGAGTTCATTATAGAGTTACTGCCTGGCACCCAGCTGATATCTAAAGCTCCCTATCGTATGGCACCAGCCGAGCTACAAGAATTGAAGGACCAATTGCAAGGATTGTTGAAGAAAGGGTTTGTTCAACCAAGTTCTTCTCCGTGGGATGCACCAGTTCTATTTGTAAAGAAGAAAGACAGAACGCTGAGGCTATGCATCGATTACCGAGGATTGAACCAAGTGACCGTCAAGAATAAATACCCACTTCCACTGATCGACGAGTTATTTGATCAACTTCAAGGAGCCAAAGTGTATTCGAAACTCGACTTGAGGCAAGGGTACTATCAGTTGCGGATCAAAAAGGAGGATGTGCCTAAAACGGCTTTCAGGACAAGATATGGGCATTATGAATATGTGGTGATGCCATTTGGACTAACTAATGCCCCTGCAGCTTTTATGGACTTGATGCACAGGGTGTTTCAACCCTACTTGGACCAATTTGTAGTGATCATCACTGATGATATTTTGGTATACTCGAAATCCGAGGCTGAGCATGAACAACATCTGTGATTGGTATTGCAGAAACTTCGAGAGCATCAATTGTATGCAAAGTTTAGCAAGTGCGAATTTTGGTTGCAGTAGATTGCATTTTTGGGGCATATCATATACCAAGAGGGAATAGTAGTGGATCCAGCAAAGATAGAAGCGGTGATGTCTTGGAAGAAGTCGGAAAATGTTATAGAGATTCAGAGTTTTCTTGGTCTAGCCGACTATTATCGCAGGTTCGTGAAGGATTTCTCTAAGATTGCAGGACCGCTTACAAAGCTTACTCAAAAGAAAACAAAGTTCGTGTGGGATGACAAGTGTGAGAACAGCTTCCAAGAGTTGAAGAAAAGATTGACTACCGCACCCGTTCTTGCATTGCCTGAAGGGAGTCAAGGTTTTGTAATTTATAGCGATGCTTCGAAAGAAGGATTGGGTTGTGTGCTGATGCAAAATGGTAGAGTGATTGCGTATGCTTCTAGGAAACCGAAGCCGTATGAATTGAGCTACCCGAAGCATGATTTGGAGTTAGCGGCTATTGTGTTTGCGCTCAAGAAATGGAGGCACTATCTGTGGGGTAACAAGTTCGAGGTGTTTACTGATCACAAGAGCTTGAAATACTTGTTCTCCCAAAAAGAGTTGAATATGAGGCAAAGGCGGTGGATGGAGCTTTTGGATGATTATAACTGCACAATCAATTATGTACCCGGTAAAGAAAATGTAGTTGCAGATGCCTTAAGTAGGAAGGTGAGCATGGCAAAACTGGAAGTCAAGGTGCAGGAGTTGTTGGAGAAAGCATTTTTGTGGAAACCACAATTGACTCGGAAAGGGTTACTTTTTGCTACTACACAAGTTCAATCGACCTTGTTGTCTGAATTACGAGAGGCTCAACAGAAGGACCAACAATTCCAGAAGATTAAAGAAAGCAACACAGATTTCAAGTTTCATGATGAGGGTATTTGGAGGTTTAGGAATCGGATTTGTGTTCCTAATGAACCAGAGCTGAAAAAGAAGATTCTTGAAGAAGCCCATAATTCAAGATACACTATTCACCCCGGCGGAACAAAGATGTACCGGGATTTGAAGCAACACTATTGGTGGAATAACATGAAGAGAGAGATCGCGGAGTTTGTGGCACGGTGTTTGACTTGCCAGAGAGTCAAAGCGGAACATCAACGACCAGCAGGTTTACTTCAGCCATTGGAGATTCCTCAATGGAAATGGGAACATATAACTATGGACTTTGTTATGGACCTGCCCAGGTCACAAAAGGGTCATGATGCCGTTTGGGTCATAGTGGATAGATTGACTAAGTCAGCGCACATCTTACAGGTGAACAAGAAGGATAATCCCGAGAAATTGGGAGATATGTATATGGCGGAGATTGTAAGATTGCACGGGATGCCTGTGAGTATTGTATCGGATAGGGATCCTTGTTTTACTTCCCGATTTTGGAAGAGATTGCAAGAAGCTTTGGGAACGAAGTTGAGTTTTAGCACGGCTTATCACCCTCAGACTGATGGACAATCGGAGAGAACTATTCAGATTCTGGAGGATATGCTGAGGGCGTGTGTTTTAGACTTCGGGAAAGGTTAGGAGAAATATCTTTCTCTAGCGGAGTTCGCTTATAATAATAGTTACCAGGCCACTATCGGGATAGCCCCATTTGAGGCGTTGTATGGACGTAAGTGTCGATCCCCAATTTACTGGGATGAAGTAGGTGAGACGAAAACTTTTGACCCGATCCTTCTACCTGAACTTATGAAGACTGTTGATAATATCCACCTCATCCGAAAACAGATGCTTACCGCCTAAAGCAGGCATAAAAGTTATGCAGACCGACGGAGACAGAGCCTAGAGTTTGAGGTTGACGACAAGGTGTTCTTGAAGATATCACCCTGGAGAGGACTGATTAAACACGGCAAGGGTGGAAAGTTGAGCCCGAGATTTGTAGGATCATTTGAGATAATTGAGAAGGTTGGCAAATTGGCGTATCGCCTGGCACTACCCCAAAACCTCTCCAATATTCACGATGTCTTTTATGTTTCGATGCTGCGGAAGTATCATCCTAATCCATCGCATATCTTGGAGCCAGAGCCATTGCAGCTTCGGGAGAACTTGTCCTATGAGGAGAAGCCCATTCGGATCCTAGACTAGCAAGATCGGGAATTGCGCAGCAAATCTATACCGATGGTGAAAGTGTTGTGGGATCATCATGGAATTGAAGAAGCAACGTGGGAAAGGCGAGACCAGATGGAGCAACAGTATCCAGATTTATTTCAAAGGTAATATTGAATTTCGGGATGAAATTCTTTTAAGGAGGGGAGAATGTGAGGCCCGACCTCGATTTACGTGCGATACCTTGTTTCGTGTGCCCTAACCTAGATTTGCGTGCTTTGACCTAGGTTTAAGAATTGTGTTTTGTTTTGTGTGCCTTGCATTGAATTATGTGCATTCATTTAGGGTTGCGTGCATTTACTTGAAAAACATGCATTCGTCTTGTAGTTCGTGTCCTACCTCGTAGTACGTGCCCTAAACTTAGGAAAGCGTGTGTCACGCCCCAACCCGGCCTATTAGGTTAGACTAGGGTGTGATCTAAACATTCAAGTCATGTCTCGTACATAATCGTTCCTGAAAGTTTAACACTTAATGTTTTAGCCTAAACTCCACAAATTCTCCAGAAAACCGGCAGCATAACGGCTGTAATTAGGCTCTTTGGTTTGACCTAATTCTCTAAACGCCTCAAAATTTACAATCTCAACTTCATTTCCAACTAAGATTACTATTTATCATTAATTGAAATGCCTACCAATTATCTTGAAGTCTCGTTTTATTAATAACCTAGCATGATGTTATGTCTCGTTGGTTTGTTAATCCTCGTTGCGAAAGTACCTGTTGATCTTAGCTTAATAGTGAGTACCTACTTAAGATTGGATAGGTTCATTTTACTTAATTCTTACCTGATACTTCATAATCCTATAATAGATACTAGCTAATGACAATAGCAAAACGACCATAGTAGTGTCTGTCTAGTTATTATCAGTACAACCCAAAATTAGACCCCAAATTACAACGGGGGTCTTTTACATCACAAACATTAAGCAACATGAAAAGAAATAGTCTTCAAGTAGCATAGTGTTCACAAATAGTCGTAATCACGCAAAGCACATAGGACAGGCAATCACTCCAAGGAATCATCATTAGGCACGTCGTCCTTGGGTACCTATTCTTGATCTTCTTCACCTGAGATGATAAAAGAGGGTGAGTCCTTATGAACTCAGCGAGGGGGAACGAGAGATCACGTTTTGAAATCCTTTTTCGGTTAAACTTTATGAAAACTCCTTTGAAAACATGTCAAACAGAATAAGTAAGCTCATAATATAGCATATATATATATATATATATATATATATATATATATATATAAATGAACACATTTACCCGTCTTTCTTCCCCGAGGTCCTCTAGGAACCAAGCGAGAATACTTAAACACATAGTAAAAAGGATACGGTTTGATACGTACAGGACTTTAGAGGTAGCTCATACGGGCTCAAGAGATAGCTCCCACCACATTTAGGTGTAGTACTTTCCCCCGCATAGCACTTACTTCCTGCCGTTCAAGTTCATTTTCAGTAACAGTTGTTGCGGCCGGCTTCAATCATCCACTTTTCACGCCAAATGGGTGTACTCCGGATGTACCCCAAAATCCTACGACCCAACTCTCCGAGGAAGTCTAGCTCCCCAAGCGAGAGTGGGAATTGGACAATGGTAGTCACGGTTGCAACGGCAAGCCCGATGCCACCCGGTGTACGTGAACGCTACCACGCCAGAATGAAAGGTTGCAACCTTATATGCAATGCACATTTATGACATTTAATATATCACATTAGGAGGACAACAAAGTAGGTTGCCTCCGGACAGTCATAAGATTGCACATTGACAAGTAAACAAGCGAGGCACGATAAGACAAGTAATTTCTCTTGAAAGGCATATGGAGTTATATGAACATTAAACGGGCAGCCATGTAACACACGTAAATCAAGTCATATAACTCATTTCAACGTTCACGTAATCAAATAATAAGATTATTCAACATGCAACAATATCTACGTGGGTTTGGATGCAAGAAAGGCCTATTTGTCAACATGCAATGATCAAAATCACACTTAGGGCTATAAGGGCAACTACGGGCAGCCTACTAAACATTTAATTACACACAATATCCAAAGGATCAACACTTAGCAAGTTTACCTAGTCACTAGGGTTTCCATTTCGTGCTTACCCGTGCGATTAAGCCCCAAGTCAACTCAAAATAAATCTCAAGCCATGCATCAATTAATTCAAACATCCCCAAGTATTCAAAACAGTCCACACAACATCCCAATGCCACAATCCCAAGCATTTAATACCACAAGAGAAGTTACAACAAGTTTTCTAAGCATATAACTAAGTGAAACCCTCACTGCAATAGGCTGTTTTCTCACAATCATTAAGACAAGCAAACAATCCAATTCCAGTGAATAAGATGTCAAATTAAAGCTTAAGAAGTGAAATAAATTCAGAAACAAACCTCACATCATTTGGAGTTCGGGTCCAATAGTTATAGCCAAAACAGTGGGATTGCACAAAACTGTCCAGATTTGCACACATTTCAATACTTGTCGTTTGTGAGGTCCTTAGGGTCAGATTTAGCCTTAGTCCATTTCTGAAAAAATGTCCAGAACTGAAAATCCTAGCAGCACACCAAATTTCATGCATTTTGGATATCATTTACTAAGTCAAAACTGGTTCGTTCTACAAGGTCAGTGCATCTGCCAAAACCTGCTTTATTTTTTCCAGACTTCCAGATTTGGACACATTTTAATGATTTTCCATTTTGAGGACCTTTGAGTCAAAATTAGCTTTGGCCTATTTCTGAAAAAAAATGTTTAAAACTGGAAAAATAGTTACCTACCAATTTTCATGTATTTTCAACATCATTTTCCTAGCCAAACTCACCTCGCAACAACAAGATAGAGAGCTGTCACAAAACCCGATTTCATCTATCATCACCTTCAAGCCAAAATCTTGCCATGCATGGTTGTAAAAGCTTATAAACACACATACATCTCAAGTACAGAAGCAAAGACAAACATTTAAGAGCATGCATGTGGATTTTTTGAAAGATTTTCAAGAAGTTTTAGCCCTCACCTTAGCAAAACAACAAGAAGATGCACAAAACTTTGATGAAGCACAAATTTGGTCTTCTTCCTTGCTTAGCCGATACACCACCCGATTTCTCTCTTTTTTTCCTCGCTTAGTGACCAAGTTCTTAGTAGGTGCATGTGGTTAGAACAAGAAGAAAAGAAATGGAAGCTAGCAAACTCACCTAGGCCGAAATGGAGACTCAAAGAGCTTGCATGTGTGATTCTTGCAACTTAGCTAGCTTGGTCGAGTTTCTTAGCTTGTTGCTTGTCTTGATGCACCATAGAATGATGAAGATGAGCTATGGAGTGAATGAACTCAGCCAAAGCCGAGAGAGAGAGAGAAGAATGAGAGGGAGAGAGAGAAATGTGAGGAAATGAGAGAATGAAGAAAAAAAAATGAAGGCTTTTGCAATTGTTAAGGCATATGGTGGCCTTGAGCTTTGCAATTCAGATTTTTATGTCTTCAAGAAGCATTTTGAAATTCCTAGCATGGGCAAGGAGCATTTTG
The DNA here is from genome assembly GCA_037974665.1 of Ehretia macrophylla. Taxonomy (NCBI): domain Eukaryota; kingdom Viridiplantae; phylum Streptophyta; class Magnoliopsida; order Boraginales; family Ehretiaceae; genus Ehretia; species Ehretia macrophylla. The sequence goes on along the minus strand of CM075773.1, from coordinate 39,139,447 downwards.
TCGAGATTTGAAGGCTTTGATGAGGTATTTGAGCTAGTTTTTTATGCATTTGTGTCATAGAATTGTCATAGATTGTCTAGGAATTAAATTGAATTAAGCAAGCAAGCACAAAGCCCAACATGGTGGTCGGCCAAGGCATCTAAAAATCTGATTTTTTTGTCATCTTTTAAGCATTATTTAATTGTGTGTTTGAAAGTGCAAAAGAATAAGGAATAAAGAATAAGGAATGTCTAGCTTTTTGTGAGATTTTGTCTCCTAGTAGGTTGAATTAGTAATTTAATATTAGTTAATGGAATTTGTAGGATTAATTAATGACCTAGTGCTTCGTGTAAGATGCTTTCTTAATTAGCGTGAGGGCACACTTTCCTAGGTCTAGGGCACGCACTATGAGGTAGGGCACGTACTACGAGATGAATGCACGTTTTCTAAGTAAATGCACGTAACCCTAAATGAATGCACGTAATTCAATGCAAGGCACATAAAACGAAACACAATTCTTAAACCTAGGTCAAGGCACACAAATCTAGGTTACACACGTTATTCGAGGTCGGGCCTCACAGCGTGCCCTCACTCTAATCAAGAAAGCATCTTGCACAAAGCACTAGGTCATTAATTAATCCTACAAATCCCACTAACTAATATTAAATTACTAATTCAACCCACTAGAAGACAAAATCTTACAAAAAGCTAGACATTCCTTATTCTTTATTCCTTATTCTTTTGCACTTTCCAAACACAATTAAATAATGCTCAAAAGATGACAAAAATTCAGATTTTTGCAATGCCTTGGCCAACCACCTTGTGTGCTTTTGTGATTGCTTGCACAATTCAAATTGAACCCAAACATTCTATGACAATTCTATGACACAAATGCATAAAAAAATAACCCAAAACCCTACCCAATGCACCCATATTCTCGACCCATTCTCTTGCCATGCTAGGTAATTCAAAAACCATGCTTCTTGAAGGCACAAATCTGAATTTGCAAAGCTCAAGGCCGACATATGCTTCAAACCTTGCAAAAGCTTTTATTTTTCTTTCATTTCTCTCATTTCCTCTCATTCTTCTCTCTCCCTCTTATCCTTCTCTCTCTCTCTCGGCCTTGGCTGAGTTTCTACACTCCTTAGCTTATCTTCATCACTCCATGGTTCATCAAGGCATGCAAGAAGCTAGGGAGCTCGACTAAGCAAGCTAGGTTGCAAGAAACACACATGCAAGCTCTTTGAATCTCCATTTCGGCTTAGGTGAGTTTGCTAGCTTCCATTTCTTTTCTTCTTGTTCTAACCACATGAACCTACTAAGAACTTGGTTACTAAGCTAGGAAATTTGAGAAAAACTGAGTGGTGTCTCGGCTAAGCAAGGAAAAAGGTCAACTTTGTGCTTCACCAAGAGTCTTGTGCATCTTCTTGTTGTTTTGCTAAGGTGAGGGCTAAAACTTCTTGAAAATCTTTCAAAAACCAACATGCATGCCCTTAAATGTCTATCTTTAGTTCTGTACTTGAGATATATGTATGTTCATGAGCTTTTATAAACATGCATGGCAAGATATTTGGCTAAAATGTGATGTTGGATGAAATGGTGTATGGGACAGTTTTCTGCCTTGTTGGTGCGATGTGATTTTGGCTAGGTAAATGATGTTGAAAATGCATGACAATTTTCAGGTAACTAGTTTTTCTAGTTCTGAACATTTTTCACAGAAATAGGACAAACCTAATTTTGACTCTAAGGTCCTCAAAATGACAAATTATTAAAATATGTCCAAATCCGGAAAGTCTGGAAAAATGAAGCAGGTTTTGGCAGATTCACTGACCTTGTAGAACAAACCAGTTTTGACTTAGTAAATGACATCCAAAATGCATAAGATTTGGTGTGCTGCTATATTTTTCAGTTCTGGACATTTTTGTCAGAAATGGACTAAGGCTAAATCTGACCCTAAGCCCTAAAAAACGACAAGTATTGAAATGTGTGCAAATCTTGACAGTTTTGTGCAGTCTCACTGTTTTGGCTATAACTATTGAACCCGAACTCCAAATGATGCGAGGTTTGTTTCTGAATTTAGTTCACTTCTTAAGCTTTAATGTGACATCTTATTTACTGGAATTGGAGAATGTTTGCGTGTCTTAATGATTGTGAGAAAACAGTCCATTGCAGTGAGGGTTTTACTTAGTGATATGCTTAGAGAAATTATTGTAGCTTCTCTTGTTGTATTAAATGCTTGGGATTGTGGCATTGGGATGTTGTGTGGACTGTCTTGAATACTTGAGGGTGTTTGAATTAATCGACGCATGGCTTGAGTTTGATTTTGAGATGACTTGGGGCTTAATCGCACGGGTAAGCACGAATTGAAACCCTAATGACTAGGTAAATTCACTAAGTGTTGATCCTATGAATATCGTGTTTAATTATATGTTTAGTAGGCTGCCCGTAGTTACCCTTGTAGCCCTAAATGTGATTTTGATGATTACATGTTGACAAGTAGGCCTTTCTTGCACCCGGACCCATGTAGATGTCGTTGCATGTTGAATAATCTTATTATTTGATTATGTGAACTTCGAAATGAGTTATATGACTTGATTTACATGCGTTATATGGCTGCCCGTTTAATGTTCAAATAACTCCATGTGCCTTTCAAGTGAAATTACTTGTTATATCGTGCCTCGCTTGTTTACTTGTCAATGTGCAATCTTATGACTGCTCGGAGGCAACCTACTTTGTTGTCCTCCTAATGTGATATATTACATGTCATAAATGTGCATTGCATACAAGGTTGCAACCTTTCATTCTGGCGTGGTAGCGTTCATGCACACTGGGCAGCATCGAGCTTACCGGTGCAACCGTGACTACCATTGTCCAATTCCCTCTCTCGCTTGGGGGCTAGACTTCCTTGGAGAGTTGGGTCATAGTATTTCGGGGTACATCTGGAGTACACCCATTTGGCGTGATAAGGGGATGATTTGAAGTCAGCCGCAACAACTGATACTGACATGAACTTAGAGCAAAAGCTCACTGTATCCTTTTCACTATGTGTATAAGTACTCTTGCTTGGTTCCTAGAGGACCTCAGGGAGGAAAAGATGGGTAATTGTGTTCCTTTACTTTTATATCATGTTATGTACTTACTTGTGATATATTCATGCTTGCAAAAAGGGTTTTCATAAGTTGAACTGGAAAATGAGTTTCAAAACCTATTTCTCATTCCCCCTCGCTGAGTTCATAAGGACTCACCTCTTTTATGATCTCAGGTGAAGAAGATCAAGAGCAGGTACCCGAGTACGATGTGCCTAACGATGATTCCGTGGAATGATTGCCTGTCCTATGTGCTTTGCTTGATTATGGCCATTGTGAACACTATGCTGCTTGAAGACTATTTCTTTTCATGTTGCTTGATGTTTGTAATGTAAAAAACCCCCGTTGTAATTTGGGGTCTAATTTTGGCTTGTACTGATAATAACTAGACAGACACTACTATGGTCGTTTTGCTATCATTACTGGTTAGTATCTATCATAGGATTATGAAGTATTAGGTAAGGACTAAGCAAAATGAACGTATCCAATCTTAAGCAGGTACCCATTGTTAAGCTAAGATCAACAGGTACTTTTGTAACGAGGATTCACAAACAAACGAGACATAGTATCATGCTAGGTTAATAAACAAACGAGACATCGAGATAACTAGTAGGTGTCTCAATTGATGGTAAATAGTAATCTTAGTTGGAAATGAAATTTGAGGCGTTTAGAGAACTAGGTCAAACTAAAGAGCCCAATTACAGCAGTTATGCTGCCGATTTTCCGGAAAAATTGTGGAGTCTAGGCTAAACGTTAAGCGTTAAACTTTCATGAACAACTAAGTATGAGACATGACTTGAATGTTTACATCACACCCTAGTCTAACCATTATAGGCTGGGTTGGGGCGTGACAAGTTACGCGGCGCAGAGCTTACCGTTGGAAAGCTCTCCGAGAGCTCTACGACGGGGTCAGCAAGCCTGCTCTTCTGCGCCTTTTTTCGGAGACCAAAATCTAACGTTTTCATTAGTTTCGAGACACTTTTCCTCTTTTGCGCTGTTTTTCCATCCCGGATCGTACGTCGTGAGCCGCGAAAAGGACAACAACATAATCCATCACATTTCTATTACCGAATCCCGCAGGACCTTGGGCAAGACAACTTCGCTTCACCTAGAGGCTGGGCCCTCAAACCGAGGGCGTGGGGCTTGGGAACAGGTCTCCGTCACTCCGGTGCCCATAAATTTTTATCCCTAAAGAGTTACGCGGCACACAACATACCATTGGAAAGCTCTCTAAGAGTCGTACGATGGGAGCAGCAAGACTGCGCGGCTGCGCCTATTTTCGGAGCCCAAAATCAAATGTTTTCATCAGTTTCGTGACACTTTTCTTCTTTTGCAATCTTTTTCCGTCCCGGATCGTACGTCGTGAGCAGCGAAAAGGACAACAACCTAATCCATCACATTTCTATTACCGAATCCGATGGTACCTTGGGCAAGACAACTTCACTTCACGTAGAGGCTGGGCCTACAAACCAAGGGCGTGGGCCTTGGGACAAGGTCACCGTCACTCCAGTGCCCATAACTTTTGATCCGTAGGGAGTTACGCGGAGCACAAAATACCGTTGGAAAGCTCTCCGAGAGCTCTACGACAGGGATAGGAAGCCTGCTCAGCTGCACCTATTTTCGGAGCCCAAAATCTAACATTTTCATCAGTTTCGGGACACTTTTCTTCTTTTACACTATTTTTCCGTCCCGGATCGTACGTTGTGAGCCGCGAAAAAGACAACCTAATCCATCACATTTCTATTGCCGAATCCCATGGCACCTTGGGCAAGACAACTTTGCTTAACATAGAGGCTGGGCCCGCAAACCGAGGGCGTGGGGCTCAAGACCAGGTCTCCGTCGCTCTAGTACCCATAACTTTTGATCCGGAAAGAGTTACGCGGCGCACATCATACCGTTGGAAAGCTCTCCGAGAGCTCTATGGCGAAGGCAGTAAGCATGCTCGGCTGCGCCTATTTTTGGATCCCCAAATCGAACGTTTTTATCAGTTTTGGGACACTTTTCTTCTTTTGCGCTATTTTTTCGTCCCGGATCGTACGTCGTGGGCGTTGAAAAGGACGACAACCTAATCCATCATATTTCTATTACCGAATCCCATGGCACCTTGGGCAAGACAACTTCGCTTCACGTAGAGGCTGGGCCCACAAACCGAGGGTGTGGGGCTTCGGACCAGGTCTCCGTCGTTCCGGTGCCCATAACTTTTGATACGGAAAGAGTTACGCGGCGCACAACATACTGTTGGAAAGCTCACCGAGAGCTCTACGATGAGGGTAGCAAGTCTGCTTAGCTGCGCCTGTGTTAGGAGCCCAAAATTGAACGTTTTCATTAGTTTTGGGATAATTTTCTTCTTTTTCGCTGGTTTTTCGTCACGGATCGTACATCGTGAGCCGCAAACTGAATGACAACCTAATCCATCACATTTCTATTACCGAATCCCACGGCACCTTAGGCAAGACAACTTCGATTCACGTAGAGTCTGGGCCCGCAAATCGGGGGCGTGGGGCTTGGGACCAGGTCTCTGTCACTCCGGTGCCCATAACTTTTTTTCTGTAAGGCGTTACGCGGCGCACAACATACCGTTGGAAAGCTTCCCGAGAGATCTACGACGAGGGCAGCAAGAATGCACGGCTGCGCCTGTTTTTGGATCCCAAAATCGAACGTTTTCGTCAATTTTGGGACACTTTTCTTCTTTTACGCTGCTTTTCCGTTACGGATCGTACGTCATGAGATGCGAGAAAGACGACAACCTAATCCATCACATTTTTATTACCGAATCTCACTCCACCTTGGGGAAGACAACTTCGCTTCACGTAACGGATGGACCCACAAACCGAGGGCGTGGGGCTTGGGGCCAGGTCTCTGTCTCCCCGGTGCCCAGAACTTTTGATCCGGAAAGAGTTACGCGGTGCACAGCATACCGTTAGAAAGCTCTCCGAGAGTTCTACGACGAGGGAAGCAAGTACGCTCGGCTGCACCTATTTTCGGAGCTAAAAATGGAACATTTTCATCAGTTTCGAGACACTTTTCTTCTTTTGTGCTTTTTTTTGGTCCCGGATAGTACGTCCTGAGCCGCGAAAAGGACGACAACCTAATCCATCACATTTCTATTATCGAATCCCACGGTACCTTGGGCAAGACAACTTTGCTTCACGAAGAGGCTGGGCCCGCAAACCGAGGGTGTGGGGCTTAGGACCAGGTCTCCGTCACTCCAGTGCCCATAACTTTTGATCTGTAAGGAGTTACGCAGCGCACAACATACCGTTAGAAAGCTCTCCGAGAGCTCTACGACGAGGGAAACAAGTACGCTCGGCTGCGCCTATTTTCGGAGCCCAAAATGGAACGTTTTCATCAATTTTGGGATACTTTTCTTCTTTTGTCCTATTTTTCCGTCCCGGATTGTACGTCGTGAGCCGCGTAAAGGACGACAACCTAATCCATCACATTTCTATTACCGAATCCCACGGCACCTTGGGCAAGACAACTTTTCTTCACGAAGAGTCTGGGCTCGCAAATCGAGGGCATGGGGCTTAGGACCAGGTCTCCGTCAATCTGGTGTCTATAACTTTTTATCCGTAAAGCGTTACGTGGTGCACAACATACCGTTGGAAATCTCCCCGAGGGCTCTACGACGAGGGCAACAAGACTGCACGGCTACGCCTATTTTTCGAGCCAAAAATTGAATGTTTTCTTCAGTTTTGGGACACTTTTCTTCTTTTGCGCTATTTTTCCATTCGGATCGTACGACGTGAGCTGCGAAAAGGACGACAACGTAATCCATCACATTTTTATTACTAAATCCCACGGCACCTTGGGCAAGAAAACTTCGCTTCACGTAGAGGCTGGGCCCACAAACCGAGGGCGTGGGGCTCAGGACCAGGTCTCTGTCGCTCTAGTGCTTATAACTTTTGATTCGGTAAGAGTTACGCGGGGCACAGCATACCGTTGGAAAGCTCTCTGAGAGTTGTACGACTAGGGCAGCAAGCCTGCTCGACTGTGCCTGTTTTCAGAGCCAAAAGTCAAATGTTTTCATTAGTTTTGAGACACTTTTCTTCTTTTGTACTGTTTTTCCGTCCCGGATCATTCGTCGTGAGCCGCGAAAATGACAACAACCTAATCCATCACATTTCTATTACTGAATCCCACTGCACCTTGGGCAAGACAACTTTGCTTCACGTAGAGGCTGGGACCACAAACTAAGGGCGTGGGGCTTGGGACCAAGTCTCCGTCACTCTAGTGCCCATAACTTTTGATCCGGAAAGAGTTACGCAGTGCACAGCATACATTTGGAAAGCTCCCCGAGAACTCTACGACGATGGAAGCAAAACGGCACGGCTTCGGCATCCAAAATTGAACATTTTCATCAGTTTCAGGACATTTTTCTTCTTTTGCGATGTTTTTTCGTCCCAGATCGTACGTCGTGAGCCACAAAAAGGACGACAACCTAATCCATCACATTTCTATTACTGAATCCCACGGCACCTTGGGCAAGACAACTTCGCTTCACGTAGAGGCTGGGCCCACAAACCAAGGGCATTGGGCTTGGGACTAGGTCTCCGAGAGCTCCACGACAAGGATAGAAAGCCTTCTCAGTTGCGCCTTTGTTTGGTGCCCAAAATCGAACCTTTTCATTAGGTTCGGGATAGTTTTCTTCTTTTGTGCTGTTTTTCTGTTCTGGATCGTACCTCGTGAGCTGCAAAAAGGACGACAACCTAATCCATCACATTTCTATTACCGAATCCTACAACACATTGGGCAAGACAACTTTGCTTAACGTAGAGTCTGGGCTCACAAATCGAGGGCGTGGGGCTTAGGACCCGGTCTCCGTCACTCCGGTGCCCATAACTTTTTATCCGTAAGGCGTTACACGGCGCACAACATACCATTGGAAAGCTCCCCGAGAGCTCTACGACGAGGGCAGCAAGACTACATGGATGCGCTTATTTTCCGAGCCCAAAATTGAATATTTTCATCAGTTTCGGGACACTTTTCCCCTTTTGCGCTGTTTTTCCGTCTCGGATCGTACGTCGTGAGCCGCGAAGAGGACGACAACCTAATCCATCAAATTTCTATTACCGAATCCCAAGGAACCTTGGGCAAGAAAACTTCGCTTCACGTAGAGGCTGGGCCCACAAACTGAGTGCGTGGGGCTTGGGACCAGGTCTCCGTCGCTCCGGTTCCTATAACTTTTGATCCGGTAAGAGTTACGCGCCGCACAGCATACCGTTGGAAAGCTCTCTGAGAGATCTACGACGAGGGCAGTAGGCTTGCTTAGCTATGCCTATTTTCAGAGCCCAAAATTGAACATTTTCATCAATTTTGGGACACTTTTCTTCTTTTGCGCTATTTTTCCGTCCCGGATCGTACGTCGTGATCCGCGAGAAGGACAAAAACCTAATCCATCACATTTCTATTACCGAATCCCACTGTACCTTGGGTAAGACAACTTCACTTCACGTAAAGGCTGGGCCCACAAACTGAGGGTGTGGGGCTTTGGACCAGGTCTCCGTCGCTCAGGTGCACATAACTTTTGATCTGGAAAGAGTTACACGGCGCACAACATTCCATTGGAAAGCTCTCCGAGAGTTATACGACAAGGGAAGCAAGCCTGCTCGGCTACGCCTATTTTCAAAGCACAAAATGGAACATTGTCATCAGTTTTAGGATACTTTTCTTCTTTTACGCTATTTTTCTTTCCCGGATCGTAAGTAGTGAGCCGCGAAAAGTACGACAACCTAATCCATCACATTTCTATTACCGAATCCCATGGCACCTTGGGCAAGACAACTTCGCTTCACGTAGAGGCTGGGCCCATAAATCGAGTGTGTGGGGCTTAGAACCAGGACTCCGTCACTCCGAAGCCCATAACTTTTGATCCGTAAGGAGTTACACGGCACACAGTATACTGTTGGAAAGCTGTTCGAGAGCTCTACGATGGCGGTAGCAAGACTGCGCAACTGCGCCTATTTTTGGGGCCCAAAATCGAATGTTTTCAAGCGTTTCGGGGCAATTTTCTTCTTTTGCGCTGTTTTTCCATCCCGGATCGTACGTCGTGAGCTGCGAAAAGGATGACAACCTAATCCATCACTTTTCTATTACCGAATCCCACGACACCTAGGGAAAGACAATTTTGCTTCAAGTAGAGGTTGGGCCCGCAAACCGAGGGCGTGGGGCTTGGGGCCAGGTCTCCGTCGCTCCGGTGCCCATAACTTTTGATCCCGAAAGAGTTACGCAACGCACAGCATACCGTTGGAAAGCTCTCTGGAAGCTCTACGACGGGGGCAGTAAGCTTGCTCCTGCGCCTATTTTTGTGGCCCAAAATCGAATGTTTTCATCAGTTTCGTGACACTTTTCCTCTTTTGCGTTGTTTTTCCGTCCCGGATCGTACGTCGCGAGCCGCAAAAAGGACGACAACCTAATCCATCACATTTCTATTACCGAATCCCACGGCATCTTAGGCATGACAACTTTGCTTCACGTAGAGGCTGGGCCCACAAACAGAGGGCGTGGGGCTTGGGACCAGGTCTCTGTCGCTCCGGTGCCCATAACATTTGATCCGAAAACAGTTACGCGGCGCACAGCATACTGTTGGAAAACTCACTAAGAGCTCTACGACGAGGGCAGAAAGACTGCACGGTTGCGCCTATTTTCCGAGCCCAAAATTGAATGGTTTTATCAGTTTCGGGACACATTTCTTCTTTTGCGCTGTTTTTTCGTCTCGGATCGTACCTCGTGAGCTGCGAAGAGGACGACAACCTAATCCATCACATTTTTATTACCGAATCCCACAGCACCTTGGGCAAGAACACTTCGCTTCATGTAGAGGCTGGGCCCATAAACCGAGGGCTTGGGGCTTGGGGCCAGGTCTCTATCGCTTCGGTGCCCATACCTTTTGATCTGGTAAGAGTTACGCGGCGTACAACATACCATTGGAAACCTCTCCGAGAGCTCTACGATGAAGGCAACATTTTTTCTTGGCTGTGCCTGTTTTCAGAGCCCAAAATCAAACGATTTCATCAGTTTTGGGATACTTTTCTTCTTTTGCACTATTTTTTCGTCCCGTATCGTACGACGTGAGCCGCGAAAAGGACGACAACCTAATCCATCATATTTTTATTACTGAATCCCACTGCCCCTTGAGCAAGACAACTTCACTTCACGTAAAGGCTGGGCCCACAAACCGAGGGCGTGAGGCTTGGGACCAGGTCTCCGTCGCTCCGGTGCCCAAAACTTTTGCTCCGGAAAGAGTTAAGCGGTGCACAACATACCGTTAGAAAGCTCTCCGAGAGCTCTACGATAAGGGAAGCAAGCCTGCTCATCTGAACCTATTTTCAGAGCCCAAAATGGAACGTTTTCATCTATTTCGGGATACTTTTCTTCTTTTGCGCTATTTTTTTGTCCCGGATCGTACGTCATGAGCCGTGAAAAAGACGGCAACCAAATCCATCATATTTCTATTGCCGAATTCCATGGCACCTTGGGCAAGACAACTTCGCTTCACGTAGAGACTGGGCCCGCAAACCGAGTGTGTGGGGCTTGGGACCAAGTCTCCGTCACTCCGGAGCCCATAACGTTTGATCCGTAAGGACTCAGGCGGAGCACAACATACCGTTGGAAAGCTCTCCGAGAGCTCTACGATGGGGGAAGCAAGACTACGCGGCTGCGACTATTTTCGTGGCCCAAAATAGAACGTTTTCAATAGTTTCAGGGTACTTTTCTTCTTTTGCGCTATTTTTTCATCCCGGATCGTACGTCATGAGCCGCGAAAAGGACGATAACCTAATCCATCACATTTCTTTTATCGAATCCCACCGTACCTTGGGCAAGACAATTTTGCTTCACGTAGAGGCTGGGCCCGCAAACTGACGGCGTGGGGTTTGGGACCAAGTTTCCGTCACTCCGGTGCCCATAACTTTTGATCCGGAAAGAGTTACGTGGCGCACAACATACCGTTGGAAAGCTCTCCGAGAGCTCTACGACGGGGGTAGCAAACCTGCTCCTGCGCCTATTTTTGTAGCCCAAAATTGAATGTTTTCATCAGTTTCGTGACACTTTTCTTCTTTTGCGCTGTTTTTTCATCCCGGATCGTACGTCGTGAGCCACGAAAAGAATGACAACATAATCCATCACATTTCTATTACCGAATCCCACCGCACCTTGGGCAAGACAACTTCGCTTCATGTAGAGGCTGGGCCCGCAAACCGAGAGCGTGGGGCTTGGGACTAGGTCTCCGACGCTCCGATGCCCATAACTTTTAATTCGGAAAGAGTTACACGGCGTATAACATACCATTGGAAAGCTCTCTCCAAGAGCTCTATAATGAAGGCAGCAAGCTTGCTCGGCTGCACCTATTTTTGAAGCCCAAAATTGAATTTTTTCATCAGTTTTGGGACACTTTCTTTTTTTGTGCTAGTTTTTCGTCCCGGATAGTACATTGTGAGCCGCGAAAAGGATGACAACCTAATCCATCACATTTCTATTACTGAATCCCAAGGCACCTTAGGCAAGACAACTCCACTTCACGTAGAGGTTGGGCCCGCAAACCGAGGGCGAGGGCTTGGGACCAGGTCTCCGTCACTCCGGTCCCTATTACTTTTTATCCGTAAGGTGTTACGCTGCGCACGACATACAGTAGGAAAGCTCCCCGAGAGCACTACAACAAGGGTAGCAAGACTGCACGACTGCGCCTGTTTATAGAGCCCAAAATTGTACATTTTCATCAATTTTGGGACACTTTTCTTCTTTTGCACTGTTTTTTTTATCCAGTATCATACGTCGTGAGCCGCGAAAAGGACGACAACCTAATCCATCACATTTCTATTACCGAATCTCACAGCACCTTGCGCAAGAGAACTTCGCTTCACGTAGAGGCTGGGCCCACAAACCGATGGTGTAGGGCTTGGGACCAGGTCTCCGTTACTCCGGTGCCCATAACTTTTGATTCAGAAAGAGTTATGCAGCGCACAGCATACCGTTGGAAAGCTCTCCGAGAGCTCTACGACGAGGGTAACAAGCCTACCTGGTTGCGCTTGTGTTCGGAGCCCAAAATCGAACATTTTCATCAGTTTCGGGACACTTTTCTTCTTTTGCGCTATTTTTATGTCCTGGATCGTACGTCGTGAGCCGCGAAAAGGACGACAACCTAATCCATCACATTTCTATTACCGAATCCTGCAGCACCTTGGCAAGAAAAGTTCGCTGCACGTAGAGTCTAGGCCCGCAAATCGAGGGCGTAGGGCTTGGGACCAGGTCTCCGTTACTCCAATGCACATAACCTTTTATCTGTAAGGCGTCACGCAGCGCACAGCATACCGTTGGAAAGGTCCCTGAGAGCTCTACGATGAGGGCAGAAAGACTGCATGGTTGTGCCTATTTTCAGAGCCCAAAATTGATCATTTTCGGGACACTTTTCTTCTTTTGCGCTGTTTTTATGTCTTGGATCGTACGTCGTGAGCTGTGAAAAGGACGACAACCTAATCCATCACATTTCTATTACCGAATCCCACAGCACATTGGGCAAGAAAACTTCGCTTCACGTAGAGGACGGGCACATAAACCGAGGGCGTGGGGCTTTAGACCAGGTCTCCGTCGCTCCGGTGCCTATAACTTTTGTTCTGGAAAGAGTTACCAGTACACAGCATACCGTTGTCAAGCTCTCCGAGAGCTCTACGACGAGGGAAGCAAGCTTGCTTGGCTGCGCCTATTTTCAAAGCCCAAAATGGAACGTTTTCATCAGTTTTGGGAGACATTTCTTCTTTTGTGCTGTTTTTCCGTCCTGAATCGTACGTTGTGATCTACGAAAAGGACGACAACCTAATCCATCACATTTCTATTACCGAATCGCATGGCACCTTGGGCAAGACAACTTTGCTTCACATAGAGGCTGGGCCAGCAAACCGAGTGTATGGGGCTTGGGACCAGGTCTCCGTCACTCCGGTGCCCATAACTTTTGGTTCGTAAGGAGTCACGCGGCGCACCACACACCGTTGGAAAGCTCTCCGAGAGCTCTACGATGGGGGCAACAAGACTGCGCAGTTGAGCCTATTTTCGGGACCTAAAATCGAACGTTTTCAACAATTTTGAGAAACTTTTCTTCCTTTGCGCTATTTTTCCATCCCGGATCGTACGTCGTGAGTCGCGAAAAGGACGACAACCTAATCCATCACATTTCTATTACCGAATCGCATGGCACCCTGGGCAAGACAACTTCGCTTCACGTAGAGGCTGGGCCCGCAAACTGAGTGTAAGGGTCTTAGGACCAGGTCTCCGTCACTCCGGTGCCCATAACTTTTGATCCGTAAGGAGTCACGCGGCGCACCGCATACCGTTGGAAAGCTCTCTGAGAGCTCTACGATGGGGGCAGCAAGATTGCGCGGTTGCCCCTATTTTCAGGGTCCAAAATCGAACGTTTTCAATAGTTGTGGGAAACTTTTCTACTTTTGCGCTGTTTTTCCATCCTGGATCGTACGTCGTGAGCCGCGAAAAGGACGATAACCTATTTCATCACATTTCTATTACCGATTCGCATGGCACCTTAGGCAAGACAACTTCGCTTCACGTAGAGGTTGGGCCCGCAAACCGAGTGTATGGGGCTTGGAACCAGGTCTCCGTCACTCCGGTGCCCATAACTTTTTATCCGTAAGGAGTCACGCGGCGCACCGCATACCGTTAGAAAGCTCCCCGAGAGCTCTACGATGGGGGCAGCAAGACTGCGTGGTTACGCCTATTTTTGGGGCCCAAAATCGAACGTTTTCAATAGTTTTGGAAAACTTTTCTTCTTTTGCGCTGTTTTTTCATCCCGGATCGTACGTCGTGAGCCGCGAAATGGACGACAACCTAATCCATCACATTTCTATTACCGAATCCCACGACACCTTATACAAGACAATTTTGCTTCACTTAGAGGCTGGGCCTGTAAGCCGAGGGCGTGGGGCTTGGAACAAGGTCTCCGTCGCTCCAGTGCCCATAACTTTTGATCCGGAAAGAGTTACATTGCACACAGCATACCATTGGAAAGCTCTCCGAGTGCTCTACGATGAGGGTAGCAAGCCTGCTCGGCTGTGCTTGTTTTTGGAGCCCCCAAAATCAAACATTTTCATCAATTTTTGGATACTTTTCTTCTTTTGTGTTGTTTTTCCGTCCCGGATCGTACGTCACGAGCCGTAAAAAGGACGACAACCTAATCCATCACATTTCTATTACCGAATCCCATGGCACCCTGGGCAAGACAACTTCGCATCACATAGAGGCTGGGCCCGCAAACCGAGGGAGTGGGGCTTGGGACCAAGTCTCCGTCACTCTGGTGCCCATAACTTTTTATTTGTAGGGAGTTACGCGGCACACAGCATACCGTTGGAAAGTTCTCCAAGTGCTCTACGATAAGGGTAGCAAGACTGCAAGGCTGCGTCTATTTTTAGAGTCCAAAATCGAACGTTTTCATCAATTTCGAGACACATTTCTTCTTTTGCGCTGATTTTCGATCCCAGATCGTACGACGTGAGCCGCGAAAAGGATGACAACCTAATCCATCACATTTCTATTACTGAATCCCACCGTACCTTGGGCAAGACAACTTCGCTTCACGTAGAGGCTGGGCCTGCAAACCGCGGGCGTGGGGCTTGGGACTAGGACTCCGTCGCTCTAGTGTCTATAACTTTTGATCTGGGAAAAGTTACACAGCGCACAGCATATCGTTGGAAAGCTCTCCAAGAGCTCAACGACGAGGGTAGCAAGCATGCTCGGCTGCACCTATTTTCGGAGCCGAAAATTGAATGTTTTCATCAGTTTCGGGACACTTTTCTTCTTTTACGCTATTTTTGGGTCCCGGATCGTACGTCGTGAGCCGCGAAAAGGACGACAACCTAATCCATTACATTTCTATTACCGAATCCCATGGCACCTTAGGCAAGACAACTTCGCTTCACGTTGAGGCTGGGCCCGCAAACCGAGGGCGTGGGGCTTGGAACCAAGTCTCCGTCACTCCGGTTCCCATAACTTTTTATCCGTAAGGCATTACGCAGCGCACAACATATAGTTGGAAAGCTCCCCAAGAGCTGTACGACGATGGCAGCAAGACTGCACGGCTGTACCTGTTTTTTGAGCCCAAAATTAAACATTTTCATCCATTTCAGGACACTTTTCTTCTTTTGCGCTGTTTTTCTATCCCGGATCGTACGTCGTGAGCCACGAAAAGGACGACAACCTAATCCATTACATTTCTATTACCGAATCCCAAGGCACCTTGCGCAAGACAACTTCGCTTCACGTAGAGGCTGGGCCCATAAACCGAGGGTGTGGGGCTTGGGACCAGGTCTCTCTCACTCCGGTGCCCATAACTTTTGATCCGGAAAGAGTTACATGGCGCACAACATACCATTGGAAAGCTCTCCGAGAGTTCTACGACGAGGGTAGCAAGCCTGCTCAGCTGCGCTTGTTCTCAGAGCCCAAAATCAAACGTTTTCATCAGTTTCGGGACACTTTTCTTCTTTTGCGCTGTTTTTCAGTCCTGGATCGTAAGTCATGAGCGGCAAAAAGGACAACAGCCTAGTCCATCATATTTCTATTACCGAATCCCATAGCACATTGGCAAAGAGAACTTCGCTTCAGGTAAAGGCTGGGCCCACAAACCGAGGGTGTGGGGATTGGGACCAGGTCGCCGTCACTCCGGTGCCCATAACTTTTGATCTGGAAAGAGTTACACGACGCACAACATACCATTGGAAAGCTCTCCGAGTGCTCTTTGACGAGGGCAGCAAGCCTGCAAGGCTGCGCTCATTTTTGGAGCCCAAAATCAAACATTTTCATCAATTTTTGGATACTTTTCTTCTTTTGCGCTGTTTTTCCGTCCCGGATCGTACGTCATGAGCCGCGAAAAGGACGACAACCTAATCCATCACATTTATATTACCGAATCCCACGGCACCCTGGGCAAGACAACTTCGCATCACGTAGAGGCTGGGCCCGCAAACCGAGGGAGTGGGGCTTGGGACCAAGTCTCCGTCACTCTAGTGCCCATAACTTTTTATCCGTAAGGAGTTACGCGGCACACAGCATACCTTTGGAAAGCTCTCCGAGTACTCTACGATGAGGGCCGCAAGACTGCATGGCTGCGTCTATTCTCGGAGGCCAAAATTGAACATTTTCATCAATTTTGAGACACTTTTCTTCTTTTGCGCTGATTTTCGATCCCGGATTGTACGTCGTGGGCGCGAAAAGGATGACAACCTAATCCATCACATTTCTATTACCGAATCCCACCGTACCTTGGGCAAGACAACTTCGCTGCACGTAGAGGCTGGGCTTGGAAAACCGCAGGCGTGGGGCTTAGGACTTGGTCTCCGTCGCTCCGGTGCCTATAACTTTTGATCCGGGAAAAGTTACACGGCGCACAGCATACCGTTGGAAAGCTCTCCGAGAGCTCAACGATGAGGGTAGCAAGCTTGCTCGGCTGCACCTATTTTCAGAGCCAAACATTGAATGTTTTCATTAGTTTCGGGACACTTTTTTTCTTTTATGCTATTTTTTTTTGTCCTGGATCATACGTCGTGAGCCGCGAAAAGGACGACAACCTAATCCATCACATTTCTATTACCGAATCCCATGGCACGTTGGGCAAGACAACTTCGCTTCACGTAAAGGTTGGGCCCGCAAAACGAGGGCGTGGGGCTTGGGACCAGGTCTCCGTCACTCCGGTGCCCATAACTTTTGATCCGTAAGGAGTTACGCGACGCAGAGCATACCGTTGGAAAGCTCTCCGAGAGCTCTACGACAGAGGCAGCAAGCTTGCTAGGCTGCGCCTATTTTCAGAGCCCAAAATCAAACGTTTTCATTAGTTTCTAGATACCTCTCTTCCCTTGCTCTGTTTTTCCGTCCCGGATCGTACATCGTGAGCCACGAAAAGGACGACAACCTAATCCATCACATTTCTATTATGAAATACCATGGCACCTTGCGCAAGACAACTTCGCTTCACGTAGAGGCTGGGCCCACAAACCGAGGGCGTGGGGCTTGGAACCAGGTCTCCGTCAGTCCGGCGCCTATAACTTTTGATTCGGAAAGAGTTACACAGCGTACAGCATACCCTTGGAAAGCCCTCTGAAAGCTCTACGATGAGGGTAGTAAGCCTGCTTTGCTGTACTTGTGTTCGGAGCCCAAAATCGAACGTTTTCAACAGTTTTGGGACACTTTTCTTCTTTTGCGCTGTTTTTATGTCCTGGATCGTACGTCGTGAGCCGCAAAAAGGACGACAACCTAATACATCACATTTATATTACCGAATCCCATAGCACCTTGGGCAATACAACTTCGCCACACGTAAAGGCTGGGCCCACAAACCAAGGGCATGGTGCTTGGGACCAAGTCTCCGTCGCTCCGGTGCCCATAACTTTTGATCAGAAAAGAGTTACACGGCACACAACATACCGTTAGAAAGCTCTCCAAGTGCTCTACGATGAGGGCAGCAAGCTGGCTCGGCTGCGCTTGTTTTTGGAGCCCAAAATCAAACGTTTTCATCAGTTTTGGGATACGTTTCTTCTTTTGCGCTGTTTTTCCATCCCGGATCGTACGTCATGAGCACGAAAAGGATGACAACCTAATCCATAACATTTCTATTACCGAACCCCACGACACCTTGGGCAAGACAACTTCGCATCACGTAGAGGCTGGGCTCGCAAATCGAGGGAGTGGGGCTTGGGACCAGGTCTCTGTCACTCTGGTGCCCATAACTTTTTATCCGTAAGGAGTTACGCAGCACACAGCACATCGTTTTAAAAGTCTCTGAGAGCTCTACGAGGAGGGCAGCAGGACTGAATAGCTGCGTCTGTCTTCGGAGGCCAAAATTGAACGTTTTCATCAGTTTTGGGACACTTTTCATCTTTTGCGCTGATTTTCCGTCCCGGATCGTACGTCGTGAGCCGCGAAAAGGACGACAACCTAATCCATCACATTTCTATTACCAAATCCCACCGCACCTTGGGCAAGACAACTTCGTTTCACGTAGAGGCTGGTCCCGTAAATCGCCGGCGTAGGGCTTGGGACTTGGTCTCCGTCGCTCCGGTGCCCATAACTTTTGATCCGGGAAAAGTTACCCGGCGCACAGCATACCGTCGGAAAGCTCTCCGAGAGCTCTAAGACGAGGGCAGCAAACTTGCTCGGCTGCGCCTATTTTCGGAGCCCAAAATTGAATGTTTTCTTCAGTTTTGGGACACTTTTCTTCTTTTACGCTATTTTTCTATCCCGGATCGTACGTCGTGAGCCGCGAAAAGGATGACAACCAAATCCATAACATTTCTATTCCCGAATCCAACGACACCTTGGGCAAAACAACTTCGCTTCACGTAGAGGCTGGTCCCGCAAACCGAGGGCGTGGGGCTTGGGACCAAGTCTCCGTCACTCCGGTGCCCATAACTTTTTATCCGTAAGGAATTACGCGGCACACAGCATATAGTTGGAAAGCTACACGAGAGCTCTACGACGAGGGCAGCAAGACTGCACGGCTGTACCTGTTTTTCGAGCCCAAAATTGAACATTTTCATCAGTTTCAGGACACTTTTCTTCTTTCGCATTGATTTTTGATCCCGGATCGTACGTCGTGAGCCGCGAAAAGGACGACAACCAAATCCATCACATTTCTAATACTAAATCCAACGGCACCTTGGGCAAGACAACTTCGCTTCACGTAGAGGCTGGGCCTGCAAACCGAGGGAGTGGGGCTTTGGACCAGGTCTCCGTCACTCTAGTGGCCATAACTTTTTATCCGTAAGGAGTTATGCGGCACACAGCATACCGTTTGAAAGCTCTCCGAGAGCTCTATGACGAGGGCAGCAGGACTATATAGCTGCGTCTATTTTCAAAGGCCAAAATCGAACGTTTTCATTAGTTTCGAGACACTTTTCTTCTTTTGCGCTGATTTTTGATCCCGGATCGTACGTCGTGAGCCGCGAAAAGGACGAAAACCTAATCCATAACATTTCTATTACCGAATCCCATGGCACCTTGGGCAAGACAACTTCACTTTACATAGAGGCTGGGCCCGCAAACCGAGGGCGTGGGGCTTGTGACCAAGTCTCCGTCACTCCGGTGCCCATAACTTTTTATCCGTAAGGAGTTACGCGGCACACAGCATACCTTTGGAAAGCTCTCCGAGTACTCTACGATGAGGGCAGCAAGACTGCATGGCTGCGTCTCTTCTCGGAGGCCAAAATTGAACATTTTCATCAATTTTGAGACACTTTTCTTCTTTTGCGCTGATT
This sequence comes from Ehretia macrophylla, assembly GCA_037974665.1. NCBI lineage: Eukaryota > Viridiplantae > Streptophyta > Magnoliopsida > Boraginales > Ehretiaceae > Ehretia > Ehretia macrophylla. Next base: position 39,120,135 of record CM075773.1, on the reverse strand, counting down.
TTCGATCCCGGATTGTACGTCGTGGGCGCGAAAAGGATGACAACCTAATCCATCACATTTCTATTACCGAATCCCACCGTACCTTGGGCAAGACAACTTCGCTGCACGTAGAGGCTGGGCTTGGAAAACCGCAGGCGTGGGGCTTAGGACTTGGTCTCCGTCGCTCCGGTGCCTATAACTTTTGATCCGGGAAAAGTTACACGGCGCACAGCATACCGTTGGAAAGCTCTCCGAGAGCTCAACGATGAGGGTAGCAAGCTTGCTCGGCTGCACCTATTTTCAGAGCCAAACATTGAATGTTTTCATTAGTTTCGGGACACTTTTTTTCTTTTATGCTATTTTTTTTTGTCCTGGATCGTACGTCGTAAGCCGCGAAAAGGACGACAACCTAATCCATCACATTTTTATTACCGAATCCCATGGCACCTTGGGCAAGACAACTTCGCTTCACGTAAAGGCTGGGCCCGCAAAATGAGGGCGTAGGGCTTGGGACCAGGTCTCCGTCACTTCGGTGCCCATAACTTTTGATCCGTAAGGAGTTACGCGACGCAGAGCATACCGTTGGAAAGCTCTCCGAGAGCTCTACGACAGAGGCAGCAAGCTTGCTGGGCTGCGCCTATTTTTAGAGCCCAAAATCAAACGTTTTCATTAGTTTCTAGATACCTCTCTTCCCTTGCTCTGTTTTTCCGTCCCGGATCGTACATCGTGAGCCACGAAAAGGACGACAACCTAATCCATCACATTTCTATTATGAAATACCATGGCACCTTGCGCAAGACAACTTCGCTTCACGTAGAGGCTGGGCCCACAAACCGAGGGCGTGGGGCTTGGAACCAGGTCTCCGTCAGTCCGGCGCCTATAACTTTTGATTCGGAAAGAGTTACACAGCGTACAGCATACCCTTGGAAAGCCCTCTGAAAGCTCTACGATGAGGGTAGTAAGCCTGCTTTGCTGTACTTGTGTTCGGAGCCCAAAATCGAACGTTTTCAACAGTTTTGGGACACTTTTCTTCTTTTGCGCTGTTTTTATGTCCTGGATCGTACGTCGTGAGCCGCAAAAAGGACGACAACCTAATACATCACATTTATATTACCGAATCCCATAGCACCTTGGGCAATACAACTTCGCCACACGTAAAGGCTGGGCCCACAAACCAAGGGCATGGTGCTTGGGACCAAGTCTCCGTCGCTCCGGTGCCCATAACTTTTGATCAGAAAAGAGTTACACGGCACACAACATACCGTTAGAAAGCTCTCCAAGTGCTCTACGATGAGGGCAGCAAGCTGGCTCGGCTGCGCTTGTTTTTGGAGCCCAAAATCAAACGTTTTCATCAGTTTTGGGATATGTTTCTTCTTTTGCGCTGTTTTTCCATCCCGGATCGTACGTCATGAGCACGAAAAGGATGACAACCTAATCCATAACATTTCTATTACCGAACCCCACGACACCTTGGGCAAGACAACTTCGCATCACGTAGAGGCTGGGCTCGCAAATCGAGGGAGTGGGGCTTGGGACCAGGTCTCTGTCACTCTGGTGCCCATAACTTTTTATCCGTAAGGAGTTACGCAGCACACAGCACATCGTTTTAAAAGTCTCTGAGAGCTCTACGAGGAGGGCAGCAGGACTGAATAGCTGCGTCTGTCTTCGGAGGCCAAAATTGAACGTTTTCATCAGTTTTGGGACACTTTTCATCTTTTGCGCTGATTTTCCGTCCCGGATCGTACGTCGTGAGCCGCGAAAAGGACGACAACCTAATCCATCACATTTCTATTACCAAATCCCACCGCACCTTGGGCAAGACAACTTCGTTTCACGTAGAGGCTGGTCCCGTAAATCGCCGGCGTAGGGCTTGGGACTTGGTCTCCGTCGCTCCGGTGCCCATAACTTTTGATCCGGGAAAAGTTACCCGGCGCACAGCATACCGTCGGAAAGCTCTCCGAGAGCTCTAAGACGAGGGCAGCAAACTTGCTCGGCTGCGCCTATTTTCGGAGCCCAAAATTGAATGTTTTCTTCAGTTTTGGGACACTTTTCTTCTTTTACGCTATTTTTCTATCCCGGATCGTACGTCGTGAGCCGCGAAAAGGATGACAACCAAATCCATAACATTTCTATTCCCGAATCCAACGACACCTTGGGCAAAACAACTTCGCTTCACGTAGAGGCTGGTCCCGCAAACCGAGGGCGTGGGGCTTGGGACCAAGTCTCCGTCACTCCGGTGCCCATAACTTTTTATCCGTAAGGAATTACGCGGCACACAGCATATAGTTGGAAAGCTACACGAGAGCTCTACGACGAGGGCAGCAAGACTGCACGGCTGTACCTGTTTTTCGAGCCCAAAATTGAACATTTTCATCAGTTTCAGGACACTTTTCTTCTTTCGCATTGATTTTTGATCCCGGATCGTACGTCGTGAGCCGCGAAAAGGACGACAACCAAATCCATCACATTTCTAATACTAAATCCAACGGCACCTTGGGCAAGACAACTTCGCTTCACGTAGAGGCTGGGCCTGCAAACCGAGGGAGTGGGGCTTTGGACCAGGTCTCCGTCACTCTAGTGGCCATAACTTTTTATCCGTAAGGAGTTATGCGGCACACAGCATACCGTTTGAAAGCTCTCCGAGAGCTCTATGACGAGGGCAGCAGGACTATATAGCTGCGTCTATTTTCAAAGGCCAAAATCGAACGTTTTCATTAGTTTCGAGACACTTTTCTTCTTTTGCGCTGATTTTTGATCCCGGATCGTACGTCGTGAGCCGCGAAAAGGACGAAAACCTAATCCATAACATTTCTATTACCGAATCCCATGGCACCTTGGGCAAGACAACTTCACTTTACATAGAGGCTGGGCCCGCAAACCGAGGGTGTAGGGCTTAGGACCAAGTCTCCGTCACTCCGGTGCCCATAAGTTTTTATCCATAAGGCATTACGCGGCGCACAGCATACATTTGGAAAGCTCCCCGAGAGCTCTTCGACGAGGGTATCAAGACTGCACGACTGTGCCTGTTTTTCGAGCCCAAAATTGAACATTTTCATCAGTTTCAGGACACTTTTCTTCTTTTGCACTGTTTTTCTGTCCCAGATCGTACGTCGTGAGCCACAAAGAGGAGGACAACCTAATCCATCACATTTCTATTACCGAATCCCAAGGCACCTTGGGCAAAAAAACTTCACTTCACGTAGAGGCTGGGCCCACAAACCGAGGGCATGGGGCTTAGGACCAGGTCTTCATCACTTCGTTGCCCATAACTTTTGATCCGGAAAGAGTTACAGGGCACACAGCATACCATTGGAAAGCTCTTCGAGAACTCTACAACAAGGGTAGCAAGCCTGCTCAGCCGTGCTTGTGCTCGGAGCCCAAAATTGAACGTTTTCATCTATTTTAGGATATTTTTCTTCTTTTGCGCTGTTTTTCTGTCCTGGATCGTACGTCGTGAGCCGCAAAAAGGACAACAACCTAATCCATCACATTTCTATTACCGAATCCCACATCACGTTGGGCAAATGAACTTCGCTTCACGTAAAGGCTAGGCCCACAAACCGAGGGCATGGGGCTTGGGACCAGGTCTCCATCGCTCCGGTGCCCATAACTTTTGATCCGGAAAGAGTTACACGGCGTATAACATACCATTGGAAAGCTCTCTGAGTGCTCAACGACGAGGGAAGCAAGCCTGCTCGGCTGCGCTTGTTTTTGGAGCCCAAAATCAAACATTTTCATCAATTTTTGGATACTTTTCTTCTTTTGCGCTGTTTTTCCGTCCCGAATCGTACGTCATGAGCTGCGAAAAGGACGAAAACCTAATCCATCACATTTCTATTACCGAATCCTACAGTACCCTAGGTAAGACAACTTCGCATTACGTAGAGGCTGGGCCCGCAAATCGAGGGAATGGGGCTTGGGACCAAGTCTGCGTCACTCTGGTGCCCATAACTTTTTATTCATAAGAAGTTACGCGGCACACAGCATACCGTTGGAAAGCTCTCCGAGTGCTCTACGATGAGGGTAGCAAGATAACACGACTGCGTCTCTAGATACTTTTCTTCATTTGCACTGATTTTCGATCCCGGATCGAACATCGTGAGCCGCGAAAAGGAAGACAAACTAATCCATCACATTTCTATTACCGAATCCCACCATACCTTGGGCAAGACAACTTCGCTTCATGTAGAGGCTAGGCCTGCAAACCGCGGGCGTGGGGCTTGGCACTAGGTTTCCGTCGCTCCGGTGCCCATAACTTTTGATCCGGGAAAAGTTACACGGCGCACAGCATACCGTTGGAAAGCTCTCCTAGAGCTCAACGACGAGGGTAGCAAGCTTGCTCGGCTGCGCCTATTTTCGGAGCAGAAAATTGAATGTTTTCATTAGTTTCTGGATACTTCTCTTCCTTTGCGCTATTTTTTCATCCCGGATCGTACATCTTTAGCCACGAAAAGGACGATAACCTAATCCATTACATTTCTATTACCGAATACCACGGTACCTTGCGCAAGACAACTTCTCTTCACGTAGAGGCTGGGCCCACAAATCGAGGGCATAGGGCTTGGAACCAGGTCTCCATCTGTTACGCCCCTAACCCGGCCTATAAGGTTAGACTAGGGTGTGAACTAACATTCAAGTAATATCATGTACTTAGCTGTTTATGAAGATTAACACCTAATGATTTAGTTTAAACTCCAAAGTTTTTTTGGAAAACCGGCAGCATAACGGCTGTAATTGGCCATTTGGTTTAACCTAATTCTCTAAACGCCTCAAAGTTTACCATCTCGAATTCATTTCCAACTAAGATTACTAATTTACTATCGATTGGATTGCCTATTGGTTATTTCGACGTCCCGTTTGATTTATAGCCTAGCATGATACTATGTCTCGTTTGCTTATTTGTCCTCGTTACAAATATACCTGTTGATCTTAGCTCAATAGTAAGTACCTGTTAAGATTGGATAGGTTTATTTACTTAGACCTTAACCAAAGCGTCTTAACCTAAGATAGATATTGCCGGTGATAAAAGCAAAACGATCACAGCAGTGTTATGTCTAGCATCAGTCTACTTAATATAAGTACAAACCAAAATTAGACCCCAAATTACAACGGGGGTCTTTTACATTAGCAACAACAAGCAACATAAGATAAATGGTCTTCAAGCAGCACAAAGTACACAAGTAGTCACGTTCAAGCAAAACAACAATGACAGGCAATCACTCCAGGGGTTCATAATTGGGTACATTGTCCTCGGGTTCCTGTACCTGTTCTTCTTCACCTGAGATGATAAAAGAGGGTGAGTCCTTATGAACTCAGCAAGGGGGAACGAGAAATAAGTTTTGAAACTCATTTCCCAGTTAAACTTATGAAAATTCCTTTCTCAAACATGAATACAACAGAAATACAAGTACAGAACAGGAATACTAGTCTTTCCTCCCCGAGGTTCTCTAGGAACCAAGCGAGAGTACTTATACACATAGTAAAAAGGATACAGTGAGCTTTTGCTCTCAGATCAGTTCCAGGATCAGTTGTTGCGGCCGACTTCAAATCATCCCCCAAACACGCCAGGTGGGTGTACTCCGGATGTACCCCGAAATTCTACGACCCAACTCTCCGAGGAAGTCTAGCCCCCAAGCGAGAGAGGGAATGGGACCATGGTAGTCACGGGTGCACCGGCAAGCCCGATGCCGCCCGGTGTGCGTGATCGCTACCATGCCAACAGGAAAGGTTGCAACCTTGTATGCAATGAACGTTCAAGACAGGTAATATATCACAGTAGGAGGACAACAAAGTAGGTTGCCTCCGGACAGTCATAAGATTGCACATTGACAGGTAAACAAGCAGGACACGATAAGACAGGAAATTTCACTTGAAAGGCATATAGAGTTATATGAAAATTAAACGGGCAGCCATGTAACACATGTAAAACAGGCCATATAACTCATTAAGAAGCCCATGTAATCAAGTGATAAGATTATTCAACATGCAGTGAAATTAACACGGGTTCGGTAGCAAGAAAAGCTTATTTGACAACATGCCATGGTGAAATTCACATTTGAAGTTATGAAACATTTACGGGCAGCCCACTAAGCATATAATTTTCCATACAATAACCAAAAGATCAACACTTAGCAAAACTACCTAGTCATTAGGGTTTCCATTTCATACTTAATTGTGTGATTAAAACCCTAAGTCAACTCAAAATCATTCTCAAGTCATGCATCATTCAATTCAAGCATTCTCAAGTACTCAAAACAGTCCACATAACATCCCAACACCACATTTCCACACAAATAGAACCACAAGAGAGGTTACAACAATTTCCCAAGCACGTAGCTAAATGAACCCTTTACTGCAATAGGCTGTTTTCCCAACAATCAATAGGATAATCAAACAATCTCCAAATTCAGTGAATAAGATGTAAAATTAAAGCATAAGAAGTTAACTAAAATCAGAAACAAGCCTTGCATCAATTGGAGTTCAGAATCATTAGTTATAGCCGAAACAGTGAGGTAACACAAAACTGTCCCGATTTGCACACTTTTCAGAAATTGATGTTTTTGAGGTCCTTAGGGTCAGCTTTAGATTTGGTCCATTTCTGACAAAAGTGTCCAGAACTGAAACATATAGCAGCACACCAAATTTAATGCGTTTTGGACAACATTTACTAAGTCAAATATGGTTCGTTCCACAAGGTCAGTGCATCTGCCAAAACCTGATTCATTTCTCCAGATTTCCAGATTTGGTTACATTTTAATGATTTGCCATTTTGAGGACCTTAGAGTCAAAATTAGCTTCACCCTATTTCTGGGAAACATGTTCAAAATGGTCCAAACTAGTCACCCACCAATTTTCAAGCATTTTGAACATCATTTACTTAGGAAAACGTACCTCGAACAGACTGGTCAGAGAGCTGTCATCCATTTCGACTTCACCTAGAATCATTTTCAATCCAAGATCTTGCCATGCATGGTTGTTTAAGCTTATGAACGACCATATATCTCAAGTACAGAAGCAAATACACACATTCATGAGCATGCATGAGAAGTTTTGAAGAGTTTTCAAAAGGTTTTAACCCTCACCTTAGCAATCAACCACAAAAATGCTCAAAACCTTTGTTGAAGCACAACTTTCTCCTTCTCCTTGCTTAGGCGACAACCCAACAAGCTTTTCTCTATTTTTCCTAGCTTAGTGATCAAACTCTTAGCACATGCATGAGGTTAAAACATGAAGAAAACAAATGGATGTTGAGAAGCTCACCTAGGCCGATTATGAAGCTTCAATGCACATGCATGAGTGATTTCGAACTCTAGCTTGCTTGCTTCGATTTTTTTATGGTTGCTTGACTTGATTTGCTATGTTGTGAGGGAGAGAAGCTATGGAGGGAGTAATGTGCAGCTAGGGCCGAGAGAGAGAGTGAGAATTGAGAGTGAGAGAGAAATGTGAGAGGAAGAAATGAAGGAAATGAAAATAAAACAAAAGCTTTGCAACTTGAGGAGCATGCTCGGCCTTGAGGCTTTCAATTTCAGATTTTGTCTTCAAAATGCTTTAAATTTTGAAATGTCTAGCTTGGCAAGGTGTTATGGCCGAGAATGGTGAGGAGATTGAGGGAAATTTGAGCAATTTTTTAATGCTTTGAGTCATAGTTTGTCTTAGCATGCAATAGAATAAAATAATTTGCTCAAACCTTGTACAAAACCATGGTATGGTCGGCCAAGGCTAATAAAATGGCTGAATTTGTGTCATCTTGAGCATTATTCTAATTGTATCTAGAAGTGCAAAAAGAATAATGGATAAAGAATAAGGAATGTTTTGTTTTTAGTGAATTTTTGTCTTCTAGTGAATTGGTTTATGATTATTATATTGATAGTGGACTTTGTAGGATTGTTTAATAGTCTAGTGCTTCGTGAAAGATACTTTCTTGATTAGCGTGAAGGCACGCTTTCCTAGGTCTAGGCACGCACTACGAGGTAGGACATGAACTACGAGACAAACGCACGTTTTTCAAATAAAAGCACGCAATCCCAAACTAATGCATGTAATTCAATGCATGGCACATAAAATGAGCTCGTTTCTTAAACCTAGGTCATGGCACGCAAATCTAGGTTAGGGCACATGAAGCTAGGTTTCGCACGCAAATCGGGGTCGGGCCTCACATCCTCCCCTCCTTAAAAGAATTTCGTCCCGAAATTCAATATTACCTTGAAATAAAGCTGGATACTGTTGCTCCATCTGGTCTCGTCTTTCCCACGTTGCTTCTTCGACTCCATGATGATCCTACAGCACCTTCACCATAGGTATAGTTCTGTTGCGCAACTCCCGATCCTGCTGGTCTAGGATCCGAATGGGCTTCTCCTCGTAAGACAAGTTTTCCCGAAGCTGCAACGGCTCTTGCTCCAAGATATGCGACGGGTCAGGATGGTACTTCCGCAGCATCGAAACATGAAAGATGTCGTGAATATTGGAGAGGTTCTGGGGTAGTGCTAGGCGATACGCCAACTTGCCAACCTTCTCAACTATCTCAAATGGTCCTACAAATCTCGAGCCCAGCTTTCCACCCTTGCCATGTTTAATCAGTCCCCTCCGGGGTGATATCTTCAAGAACACCTTGTTGCCAACCTCAAACTCGAGACTCCGTCTCCGTCGGTCTGCATAACTCTTCTGCCCGCTCTGGGAGGTAAGCATCCGTTTTCGGATGAGGTGGATGTTATCAACAGTCTTCATCAGTTCAGGTAAAAGGGTCGGGTCAAAAGTCTTCGTTTCACCTACTTCATCCCAGTAGATTGGGGATCGACACTTACGTCCATACAGTGCCTCAAAAGGGGCCATCCCGATCGTGGCCTGATAACTATTGTTGTAGGCGAACTCTGCTAGAGATAGATATTTCTCCTAACCTTTCCCGAAGTCCAACACACATGCCCTCAGCATATCCTCCAAAATCTGAATAGTTCTCTCCGATTGACCATCCGTCTGAGGGTGATAAGCCGTGCTAAAACTCAATTTCATCCCCAAAGCTTCCTGCAATCTCTTCCAAAATCGGGAAGTGAAACGAGGATCCCTATCTGATACAATACTCACAGGCATCCCGTGCAATCTTACAATCTCCGCCACATACATATCTCCCAAATCCTCAGGACTATCCTCCTTGTTCATTGGTAAAAAGTGCGCCGACTTAGTCAATCTATCCACTATAACCCAAACGGCGTCACGACCCTTTCGTGATCTAGGCAGGTCCATAACAAAATCCATAGTTATATGTTCCCATTTCCATTGAGGAATCTCCAACGGTTGAAGTAAACCTACGGGTCGTTGATGTTCTGCTTTGACTCTCTGGCAAGTTAAACACCGTGCTACAAATTTTGCAATTTTTCTTTTCATGTTATTCCACCAGTAGTGTTGCTTCAAATCCCGATACATCTTTGTTCCGCCGGGGTGAATAGTATATCTTGAATTATGTGCTTCCTCAAGAATCTTCTTTTTCAGCTCTGGCTCATTGGGAACACAAACCCGGTTCCTAAATCTCCAAATACCATCATCATGAAACTTAAAATCTGCGTTACTTTCCTTAATCTTCTGAAATTGTTGGTCCTTCTGTTGAGCCTCTCGTAACTCAGATAACAAAGTCGATTGAACTTGGGTAGTGGCAAAAAGTAACCCTTTCTGAGTCAATTATGGTTTCCACAGAAACGCTTCCTCCAACAACTCCTGCACCTTGACTTCCAGTTTCACCATGCTTGCTTTTCTGCTTAAGGCATCTGCAACTACGTTCGCCTTACCGGGCACATAATTAATTGAGCAGTTATAATCGTCCAAAAGCTCCATCCACCGTTTTTGCCTCATATTCAACTCCTTTTGAGAGAACAAGTATTTCAAGCTCTTATGATCAGTAAATACCTCAAACTTGTTACCCCACAGATAATGCCTCCATTTCTTGAGTGCAAACACAATAGCCGCTAACTCCAAATCATGCGTCGGGTAATTCATCTCGTACGACTTTGGTTTCCTAGAAGCATATGCAATCACTCTTCTATTTTGCATCAATACACATCCCAGTCCTTCTTTCGAAGCATCGTTATAGATTACAAAACCTTGACTCCCTTCAGGCAATGCAAGAACTGGTGCGGTAGTCAATCTCTTCTTCAATTCTTGGAAGCTGCTCTCGCACTTATCATCCCACACGAACTTTGTTTTCTTTTGAGTGAGCTTTGTAAGCGGTCCTGCAATCTTAGAGAAATCCTTCACGAACCTCCGATAATAGCCGGCTAGACCAAGAAAACTTCGAACTTCCGTAACATTTTCCGGCTTCTTCCAAGAGATCACTGCATCGATCTTTGCTGGATCTACCGCTATTCCCTCTTGGGATATGATATGCCCCAAAAATGCAATCTGCTGCAACCAAAATTCACACTTGCTAAACTTTGCATACAATTGGTGCTCTCGAAGTTTCTGTAGTACCAACCGCAGATGTTGCTCATGCTCCGCCTCCGATTTCAAGTATACCAAAATATCATCAATGAAGATCACCACAAAGGTCCAAGTAGGGTTGAAACACCCTATGCATCAAATCCATAAAAGCTGCAGGGGCATTAGTTAGTCCAAAAGGCATCACCACATATTCATAGTGCCCATATCTCGTCCTGAAAGCCGTTTTAGGCACATCTTCCTTCTTGATCCGCAATTGATAATACCCTTGCCTCAAGTCGAGTTTCGAATACACTTTGGCTCCTTGCAGTTGATCAAATAATTCATCAATCAAGGGAAGTGGGTATTTATTCTTGACAGTCACTTGGTTCAAACCTCGATAGTCAATGCATAGCCTCAACGTTCTGTCTTTCTTCTTCACAAATAGAACTGGTGCACCCCACGGTGAAGAACTCGGTTGTACAAACCATATATTGAGCATAGCGGGACAGTCGGTCGAAACGAGCCTCGTACTGGGCCACCGTCATATTACCCTGGGTCAAGTGCACGAACTCCTCGATCCGCCTCTGCCTGGAAACTGCAGGTACATATTTCTCCTTAAATACCTTAACGAAATTGCCCCACAAGCGAGGAGTCTGATCAGTCTCCCACAGCGCCTCTATAGTGTGCCATCAATGCTCGGCATCCCCGTGCAACAGAAATATAGCAAACTCCAATTTCTCTTCATCTGTATAATCAAGTGGCCTGAAAATCTTCTCGATCTCGGACAGCCAAGCCTCAGCTTTCTCATCATCAGCTTCCCCGTATAATTTAGACGGGCGAAAGTCAAGGAATTCCTTCATTCTGCTATGTCTCCCATGGTTACCCTCATTCCTGTTGTTGATGTTGTTGTTGCTGGCTTCACGAGCATCTTGACGTTCCATTACACGTGATACACGATCCATGGCATTTGCCATCATATTAAACATAGCTATGCCGGGATTAGTCTGATAGGCATCCTCGGTCTCTTGAGGTTCACCGCTCCTATTAGTAGTACGGGTACTAGGGCCAGCCATCTATAGGCACAATTTATTGAAATACAATAATTAAGAATCTAATGCATAAAATATGCAACATATTATAAGTACAATTCTAAAAACATTTGAGGCATGTAAATCACTTAAGCACATAGAACATAGAAGGCACATTTAACACACAATAACACATAAACAAGTCATCCTAATTACCTTAGGGCTCTACCCACGGTCCGAGAGCTAAACCTGGCTTAAGCAATCTAAGCTCTGATACCATTCTTCTTAGGTGTCACGCCCCCAACCCAGCCTATAAGGTTAGACTAGGGTGTGAAATAACATTCAAGTAATATCATGTACTTAGCTGTTTATGAAGATTAACACCTAATGATTTAGTTTAAACTCCAAAGTTTTTCCGGAAAACTGGCAGCATAACGGCTGTAATTGGCCATTTGGTTTAACCTAATTCTCTAAACCCTTCAAAGTTTACCATCTCGAATTCATTTCCAACTAAGATTACTAATTCACTATCGATTGGATTGCCTATTGGTTATTTCGACGTCCCGTTTGATTTATAGCCTAGCATGATACTATGTCTCATTTGCTTATTTGTCCTCGTTATAAATATACCTGTTGATCTTAGCTCAATAGCAAGTACCTGTTAAGATTGGATAGGTTCATTTACTTAGACCTTAACCAAAGCATCATAACCTAAGATAGATACTACCGGTGATAAAAGAAAAACGATCACAGCAGTATTATGTCTAGCATCAGTCTACTTAATATAAGTACAAACCAAAATTAGACCCCAAATTACAACGAGGGTCTTTTACATTAGCAACAACAAGCAACATAAGATAAATGGTCTTCAAGCAGCACAAAGTACACAAGTAGTCACGTTCAAGCAAAACAACAATGACAGGCAATCACTCCAGGGGTTCATAATTGGGTACATTGTCCTCGGGTTCCTGTACCTGTTCTTCTTCACTTGAGATGATAAAAGAGGGTGAGTCCTTATGAACTCAGCGAGGGGGAATGAGAAATAAGTTTTGAAACTCATTTTCCGGTTAAACTTATGAAAATCCCTTTCTCAAACATGAATACAACAGAAATACAAGTACAAAAATACAAGTACAGAACAGGAATACCGGTCTTTCCTCCCCGAGGTTCTCTAGGAACCAAGCGAGAGTACTTATACACATAGTAAAAAGGATACAGTGAGCTTTTGCTCTCAGATCAGTTCCAGGATCAGTTGTTGCGGCCGACTTCAAATCATCCCCCAAACACACCAGGTGGATGTACTCCGAATGTACCCCGAAATCCTACGACCCAACTCTCGGAGGAAGTCTAGCCCCCAAGCGAGAGAGGGAATGGGACCATGGTAGTCACGGGTGCACCGCCAAGCCCGATGCCGCCTAGTGTGCGTGATCGCTACCATGCCAACAAGAAAGGTTGCAACCTTGTATGCAATGCACGTTCAAGACAGGTAATAAATCACAGTAGGAGGACAACAAAGTAGGTTGCCTCCGGACAGTCATAAGATTGCACATTGACTAACAAAAAAAAACAGGACACGATAAGACAGGAAATTTCACTTGAAAGGCATATAGAGTTATATGAAAATTAAACGGGCAGCCATGTAACACATGTAAAACAGGCCATATAACTCATTAAGAAGCCCACGTAATCAAGTGATAAGATTATTCAACATGTAGTGAAATTAACACGGGTTCGGTAGCAAGAAAAGCTTATTTGACAACATGCCATGGTCAAATTCACATTTGAAGTTATGAAACATTTACGGGCAGCCCACTAAACATATAATTTTACATACAATAACCAAAAGATCAACACTTAGCAAAACTACCTAGTCATTAGGGTTTCCATTTCATACTTAATTGTGTGATTAAAACCCTAAGTCAACTCAAAATCATTCTCAAGTCATGCATCATTCAATTCAAGCATCCTCACGTACTCAAAACAGTCCACATAACATGCCAACACCACATTTCCACACAAATAGAACCACAAGAGAGGTTACAACAATTTTCCAAGCACATAGCTAAATGAACCCTTTACTGCAATAGGCTGTTTTCCCACAATCAATAGGATAAACAAACAATCTCCAAATTCAGTGAATAATATGTAAAATTAAAGCTTAAGAAGTTAACTAAAATCAGAAACAAGCCTTGCATCAATTGGAGTTCAGAATCATTAGTTATAGCCGAAACAGTGAGGTAACACAAAACTGTCCCGATTTGCACACTTTTCAGAAATTGATGTTTTTTAGGTCCTTAGGGTCAGTTTTAGCTTTGGTCCATTTCTGACAAAATTGTCCAGAACTGAAAGATCTAGTAGTACACCAAATTTAATGCATTTTGGACAACATTTACTAAGTCAAATATGGTTCGTTCCACAAGGTCAGTGCATCTGCCAAAACCTGATTCATTTCTCCAGATTTCCAGATTTGGTTACATTTTAATGATTTGCCATTTTGAGGACCTTAGAGTCAAAATTAGCTTCACCCTATTTCTGGGAAACATGTTCAAAACGGTCCAAACTAGTCACCCACCAATTTTCAAGCATTTTGAACATCATTTACTTAGGAAAACGTACCTCGAATAGACTGGTCAGAGAGCTGTCATCCATTTCGACTTCACCTAGCATCATTTTCAATCCAAGATCTTGCCATGCATGGTTGTTTAAGCTTATGAACGACCATATATCTCAAGTACAGAAGCAAATACACACATTCATGAGCATGCATGAGAAGTTTTGAAGAGTTTTCAAAAGGTTTTAACCCTCACCTTAGCAATCAACCACAAAAATGCTCAAAACCTTTGTTGAAGCACAACTTTCTCCTTCTCCTTGCTTAGGCGACAACCCAACAAGCTTTTCTCTATTTTTCCTAGCTTAGTGATCAAACTCTTAGCACATGCATGAGGTTAAAACATGAAGAAAACAAATGGATGTTGAGAAGCTCACCTAGGCCGATTATGAAGCTTCAATGCACATGCATGAGTGATTTCGAACTCTAGCTTGCTTGCTTCGATTTTTTGATGGTTGCTTGACTTGATTTGCTATGTTGTGAGGGAGAGAAGCTATGGAGGGAGTAATGTGCAGCTAGGGCCGAGAGAGAGAGTGAGAATTGAGAGTGAGAGAGAAATGTGAGAGGAAGAAATGAAGGAAATGAAAATAAAACAAAAGCTTTGCAACTTGAGGAGCATGCTCGGCCTTGAGGCTTTCAATTTCAGCTTTTGTCTTCAAAATGCTTTAAATTTTGAAATGTCTAGCTTGGCAAGGTGTTATGGCCGAGAATGGTGAGGAGATTGAGGGAAATTTGAGCAATTTTTTAATGCTTTGAGTCATAGTTTGTCTTAGCATGCAATAGAATAAAATAATTTGCTCAAACCTTGTGCAAAACCATGGTATGGTTGGCCAAGGCTAATAAAATGGCTGAATTTGTGTCATCTTGAGCATTATTCTAATTGTATCTAGAAGTACAAAAAGAATAATGGATAAAGAATAAGGAATGTTTTGTTTTTGGTGAATTTTTGTCTTCTAGTGAATTAGTTTAGGATTATTATATTGATAGTGGACTTTGTAGGATTGTTTAATAGTCTAGTGCTTCGTGAAAGATACTTTCTTGATTAGCGTGAAGGCACGCTTTCCTAGGTCTAGGCACGTACTATGAGGTATGACACGAACTACGAGACGAACACACGTTTTTCAAGTAAATGCACGCAATCCCAAACTAATGCACGTAATTCAATGCATGGCACATAAAACGAGCTCGTTTCTTAAACCTAGGTCATGGCACACAAATCTAGGTTAGGGCACACGAAGCTAGGTTTCGCACGTAAATCGGGGTCGGGCCTCACACCATTACTCCGGTGCCCATCACTTTTGATTCGGAAAGAGTTACGCTGTGCACAGTATACCGTTGGAAAGCCCTCTGAGAGCTCTACGATGAGGGTAGCAAGCCTGCTCTGCTGTACTTGTGTTCGGAGCCCAAAATCGAACGTTTTCAACAGTTTTGGGACACTTTTCTTCTTTTGCGCTGTTTTTCTGTCATGGATCATACGTCGTGAACTGCAAAAAGGACGACAACCTAATACATCACATTTCTATTACCGAATCCCATAGCACCTTGGGCAATACAACTTCGCCTCACGTAAAGGCTGGGCCCACAAACCGAGGGCTGGGGCTTGGGACCAGGTCTCCGTCGCTCCATTGCCCATAACTTTTGATCAGAAAAGAGTTACATGGCGCACAGCATACCGTTGGAATGCTCTCCGAGTGCTCTACAACGAGGGACGCAAGCCTGCTCGGCTGTGCCTATTTTTGTAGCCCAAAATCAAACATTTTCAGCAATTTTGGGATACTTTTCTTCTTTTGCGTCGTTTTTCCGTCCCGGATCGTACGTCTTGAGCCACGAAAAGGACGACAACCTAATCCATCACATTTCTATTACCGAATCCCACGACACTTTGGGCAAGACAACTTCGCATCATGTAGAGGCTGGGCCTACAAACCGAGGGAGTGGGGCTTGGGACCAGGTCTCTGTCACTCTGGTGCCCATAACTTTTTATCTGTAACGAGTTACGTGGCACACAACATACCGTTTGGAAGCTCTCCAAGAGCTCTACGACGAGGGCAGCAAGACTGCATAGCTGCGTCAGTTTTCGGAGGCCAAAATCGAACATTTTCATTAGTTTCGAGACACATTTCTTCTTTTGCGCTGATTTTTGATCCCAGATCGTACGTCGTGAGCCGAAAAAAGGACGACAACCTAATCCATCACATTTCTATTACTGAATCCCACCATACCTTGGGCAAGACAACTTCGCTTCACGTAGAGGCTGGGCCTGCAAACTGCGGGCGTGGGGCTTGAGACTAGGTCTCCGTCGTTCCGGTGCCCATAACTTTTGATCCGGGAAAAGTTACACGGCACACAGCATACCGTTGGAAAGCTCTCCGAGAGCTCAACAACGAGGGTAGCAAGCTTGCTCGGCTGCACCTATTTTCGGAGCTGAAAATTGAATGTTTTCATCAGTTTCGGGACACTTTTCTTCTTTTATGCTATTTTTTTGTCCCGGATCGTACGTCGTGAGCCACGAAAAGGACGACAACCGAATCCATCACATTTCTATTACCGAATCCCATGGAACCTTGGGCAAGACAACTTCGCTTCACGTAGAGGCTGGGCCCACAAATCGACGGCGTGGGGTTTGGGACCAAGTCTCCGTCACTCCGGTGCCCATAACTTTTTATCCGTAAGGCATTACACGGCGCACAGCATACATTTGGAAAGCTCCCCGAGTGCTCTACGATGAGAGCAGTAAGACTGCACGGTTGTGCTTGTTTTTCGAGCCCAAAATTTAACATTT
Organism: Ehretia macrophylla; assembly: GCA_037974665.1. NCBI lineage: Eukaryota > Viridiplantae > Streptophyta > Magnoliopsida > Boraginales > Ehretiaceae > Ehretia > Ehretia macrophylla. The sequence continues at coordinate 39,103,334 of CM075773.1, read as the reverse complement.
TCATCAGTTTCAGGACACTTTTCTTCTTTTGCGCTGTTTTTCTGTCTGGATCGTACGTCGTGAGCCACGAAAAGTATACAACCTAATCCATCACATTTCTATTACTGAATCCCAAGGCACCTTGGGCAAGAAAACTTCGCTTCACGTAGAGGCTAGGCCCACAAACCGAGGGCATGGGGCTTAGGACCAGGTCTCTGTCACTCTAGTGCCAATAACTTTTGATCCGGAAAGAGTTACATGGCACACAACATACCATTGGAAAGCTCTCCGAGAGCTCTACGACGAGGGTAGAAAGCCTGCTTGGCTGTGCATGTGCTCGGAGTTGAAAATTGAACGTTTTCATCAGTTTCGGGACACTTTTCTTCTTTTGCGCTGTTTTTCTGTCCTGGATCGTACGTCGTGAGCCGCAAAAAGGACAACAACCTAATCCATCATATTTCTATTACTGAATCCCACAGCACATTGGGCAAGTGAACTTCGCTTCACGTAAAGGATGGGCCCACAAACCGAGGGCGTGGAGCTTGGGACCAGGTCTCCGTCGCTCCGATGCCCATAACTTTTGATCCAGAAAGAGTTACATGGCGCACAACATACCATTGGAAAGCTCTCCGAGTGCTCTACGACGAGGGCAGCAAGCCTGTTCGGCTGCGCTTGTTTTGGGAGCCCAAAATCAAACATTTTCATCAATTTTTGGATACTTTTCTTCTTTTACGCTGTTTTTCCGTCCCGGATCGTATGTCATGAGCCGCGAAAAGGACGACAACCTAATCCATCACATTTCTATTACCGAATCCCACAGCACCCTTGGCAAGACAACTTCGCATCACGTAGAGGCTGGGCCTGCAAACCGAGGGAGTGGGGCTTGGGACCAAGTCTCCGTCACTCTAGTGCCCATAACTTTTTATTCATAAGGAGTTACGCGGCACACAGCATACCGTTGGAAAGCTCTCCGAGTGCTCTACGATGAGGGTATCAAGGCAACACAGCTGCATCTATTTTCGGAGGCCAAAATCAAACGTTTTCATCAATTTCGAGATACTTTTCTTCTTTTGCACTGATTTTCGATCCTGGATCGTACATCATGAGTCACGGAAAGGACGACAAACTAATCCATCACATTTATATTACCGAATCCCACCATACCTTGGGCAAGACAACTTCGCTTCACGTAGAGGCTGGGCCTACAAACCGCAGTCGTGGGGCTTGGGACTAGGTCTCCGTCGCTTCGGTGCCCATAACTTTTGATCCGGGAAACGTTACACGGTGCACAGCATACCGTTGGAAAGCTCTCCGAGAGCTCAACGACGAGGGTAGCAAGCTTGCTCGGCTGCACCTATTTTCGGAGCTGAAAATTGAATGTTTCATTAGTTTCGGGACATTTTTCTTCCTTTACGCTATTTTTTCGCCTCGGATCATACGTCATGAGCCGCGACAAGGACGACAACCTAATCCATCACGTTTCTATTACCGAATCCCATGGCACCTTGGGCAAGACAACTTCGCTTCACGTAAAGGCTGCGCCCGTAAAATGAGGGCGTGGGGCTTGGGACCAGGTCTCGGTCACTCCGGTGCCCATAACTTTTGATCCGTAAGGCGTTACGCGGCACAGAGCTTACCGTTGGAAAGCTCTCCGAGAGCTCTACGAAAGAGGCAGCAAGTTTGCTGGGCTGCGCCTATTTTCAAAGTCCAAAATCGAACGTTTTCATTAGTTTCTGGATACTTCTCTTCCTTTGCGCTGTTTTTTCGTCCCAGATCGTACATCGTGAGCGACGAAAAGGACGATAACCTAATCCATCACGTTTCTATTACTGAATACCACGGCACCTTGCGCAAGACAACTTCGCATCACGTAGAGGCTTGGCCCACAAACCGAGGGCATGGGGCTTGGAACCAGGTCTCCATCACTCCGGTGCCCATCACTTTTGATTCGAAAAGAGTTACGCAGTACACAGCATACTGTTGGAAAGCCCTCTGAGAGCTCTACGATGAGGCTAACAAGCCTGCTCTGTTGTACTTGTGTTCGGAGCCCAAAATCGAACGTTTTCAACAGTTTTGGGACACTTTTCTTCTTTTGCGCTGTTTTTCTGTCCTGGATCATACGTCGTGAACTGCAAAAAGGACGAGAACCTAATACATCACATTTCTATTATCGAATCCCATAGCACCTTGGGCAATACAACTTCGCCTCACGTAAAGGCTGGGCCCACAAACCGAGGGCTGGGGCTTGGGACCAGGTCTCCGTCGCTCCGGTGCCCATAACTTTTGATAAGAAAAGAGTTACACGGCGCACAGCATATCGTTGGAAAGCTCTCCGAGTGCTCTACAACGAGGGACGCAAGCCTGCTCGGCTGTGCTTATTTTTGTAGCCCAAAATCAAATGTTTTCAGCAATTTTGGGATACTTTTCTTCTTTTGCGCTGTTTTTTCGTCTCGAATCGTACGTCATGAGCCGCGAAAAGGACGACAACCTAATGCATCACATTTCTATTATCGAATCCCACGACACCTTGGGCAAGACAACTTCGCATCACGTACAGGCTGGGCCTGCAAACCGAGGGTGTGGGGCTTGGGACCAGGTCTCCGTCACTCTGGTGCCCATAACTTTTTATCCGTAAGGAGTTACGTGGCACACAACATACCGTTTGAAAGATCTCTGAGAGCTCTATGACGAAGGCAACAGGACTCCATAGCTGCGTCTATTTTCGGAGGTCAAAATTGAACGTTTTCATTAGTTTCGAGACACTTTTACTCTTTTGCGCTGATTTTTGAACCCAGATCGTACGTCCTGAGTCGCGAAAAGGACGACAACCTAATCCGTCACATTTCTATTACCGAATCCCACCATACCTTGGGCAAGACAACTTCGCTTCACGTAGAGGCTGGGCCTGCAAACCGCGGGCCTGGGGCTTGGGACTAGGTCTCCGTCGTTCCGGTGCCCATAACTTTTGATCCGGGAAAAGTTACACGGCGCACAGTATACCGTTGGAAAACTCTCTGAGAGCTCAACAACGAGGGTAGCAAGCTTGCTCGGCTGCACCTATTTTCAGAGCCGAAAATTGAATGTTTTCATCAGTTTCGGGATACTTTTCTTCTTTTACGCTATTTTTTCGTCCCGGATTGTATGTCGTGAGCCACAAAGAGGACGACAACCTAAACCATCACATTTCTATTACCGAATCCCATGGCACCTTGGGCAAGACAACTTCGCTTCACGTAGAGGCTGGGCCAGCAAATTGAGGGCGTGGGGCTTGGGACCAAGTCTCCGTCACTCCGGTGCCCATAAATTTTTATCCGTAAGGCATTACGCGGTGCACAACATACATTTGGAAAGCTCCCCGAGAGCTCTACGACGAGGGCAGCAAGACTGCACGGCTGTGCCTATTTTTTGAGCCCAAAATTGAACATTTCATCAGTTTCAGGACACTTTTCTTCTTTTACGCTATTTTTCTGTCCCGGATTATACGTCGTGAGCCACGAAAAGGAGGACAACCTAATTCATCACATTTCTATTACCGAATCCCAAGGCACCTTGGGCAACAAAACTTCGCTTCACGTAGAGGCTGGGCCCACAAACCGAGGGCATGGGGCTTAGGACCAGGTCTCTGTCACTCCGGTGCCCATAACTTTTGATCCGGAAAGAGTTACACGGCGCACAGCATACCATTGGAAAGATCTACGAGAGCACTACGACGAGGGTAGCAAGCCTGCTTGGCTGTGCTTGTGCTCGAAGCCCAAAATCGAACGTTTTCATCAGTTTCGGGACACTTTTCTTCTTTTGCGCTGTTTTTCTATCCTAGATCGTACGTCATGAGCCGCAAAAAGGACAACAACCTAATCCATCATATTTCTATTACCGAATCCCATAGCACGTTGGGCAAGTGAACTTCGCTTCACGTAAAGGCATGGCCCAAAAACCGACGGCGTGGGGCTTGGGACCAGGTCTCCGTCGCTCCGGTGCCCATAACTTTTGATCCGGAAAGAGTTACACGGCGCACAGCATACCATTGGAAAGCTCTCCGAGTGCTCTACGACGAGGGCAACAAGCCTACTCGGCTGCGCTTGTTTTTGGAGCCCAAAATCAAACATTTTCATCAATTTTTGGATACTTTTCTTCTTTTGCACTATTTTTCCGTCCCATATCGTACGTCATGAGCCGCGAAAAGGACGACCACCTAATCCATCATATTTCTATTACCGAATCCCACAGCACCCTGGGCAAGACAACTTCGCATCACGTAGAGGCTGGGCCCGCAAACCGAGGGAGTGGGGCTTGAGACCAAGTCTCCGTCACTCTGGTGCCCATAACTTTTTATTCGTAAGGAGTTACGCGGCACACAGCATACCGTTGGAAAGCTCTCCGAGTGCTCTACGATGAGGGCAGCAAGACTACATAGCTGCGTCTATTTTTGGAGGCCAAAATCGAACATTTTCATCAATTTGGAGATACTTTTCTTCTTTTGCACTGATTTTCGATCCCGGATCGTACATCGTGAGCCGCAAAAAGGACGACAACCTAATCCATCAAATTTCCATTACCGAATCCCACCGTACCTTGGGCAAGACAATTTTGCTTCACGTAGAGGCTGGGCCTGCAAACCGAGGGCGTGGGGTTTGGGACTAGGTCTCCGCCGCTCTGGTGCCCATAACTTTCGATCCGGGAAAAGTTACACGGCGCACAGCATACCGTGGGAAAGCTCTCCGAGAGCTCAACGACGAAGGTAGCAAGCTTGCTCAGCTGCACCTGTTTTCGGAGCTGAAAATTGAATGTTTTCATTAGTTTCGGGACACTTTTTTTCTTTTACGCTATTTTTTTGCCCCGAATCGTACTTCGTGAGCCGCAAAAAGGACGACAACCTAATCCATCACATTTCTATTACCGAATCTAATGGCACCGTGGGCAAGACAACTTCACTTCACGTAAAGGCTGGGCCCCCAAAATGAGGGCGTGGGGCTTGGGACCAGGTCTCCGTCAGTTCGGTGCCCATAACTTTTGATCCGTAAGGCGTTACGCGGCGCAGAGCATACCGTTGGAAAGCTCTTCGAGAGCTCTACGATAGAGGCAGCAAGCTTGCTGGGCTGCGCCTATTTTTAGAGCCCAAAATCGAACGTTTTCATTAGTTTTTAGATACTTCTCTTCCTTTGCGCTGTTTTTCCGTCCCGGATCGTACATCGTGAGCCACGAAAAGGACGACAACCTAATCCATCACATTTCTATTACCGAATACCACGGAACCTTGTGCAAGACAACTTCGCTTCATGTGGAGGCTGGGCCCACAAACCGAGGTCGTGGGGCTTGAAAACCGGTCTCCGTCACTCCGGTGCCCATCACTTTTGATTCGGAAAGAGTTACGCAGTGCACAACATACCGTTGGAAAGCCCTCTGAGAGCTCTACGGTGAGGGTAGCAAGCCTGCTCTGCTGTAGTTGTGTTCGGAGCCCAAAATCGAACGTTTTCAAAAGTTTTGGGACACTTTTCTTCTTTTGCGCTGTTTTTCTGTCCTGGCTCGTACGTCATGAGCTGCAAAAAGGACGACAACCTAATACATCACATTTCTATTACCGAATCCCATAGCACCTTTGGCAATACAACTTCGCCTCACGTAGAGGCTGGGCCCACAAACCGAGGGAGTGGGGCTACGGACCAGGTCTCCATCGCTCCGGTGCCCATAACTTTTGATCAGAAAAGAGGTACATGGCGCACAACATACCGTTGGAAAGCTCTCCGAGTGCTCTACGACGAGGGCAGCAAGCCTGCTCGGCTATGCCTATTTTTGGAGCCCAAAATCAAACGTTTTCAGCAATTTTGGGATACTTTTCTTCTTTTACGCTATTTTTTCGTCCTGGATCGTACGTCATGAGCCGCGAAAAGGACGACAACCTAATCCATCACATTTCTGTTACCGAATCCCATCACACCTTGGGCAAGACAACATTCGCTTCACGTAGAGGCTGGGCCCGCAAACTGACGGCGTGGGGCTTGGGACCAGGTCTCCGTCACTCTGGTGCGCATAACTTTTGATCCGTAAGAAGTTACGCGGTGCAGAGCATACCGTTGGAAAGCTCTCCGAGAGTTCTACAACGGGGGCAACAAGCTTGCTGGGCTGTGCCTATTTTTGGAGCCCAAAATAGAACGTTTTCATTAGTTTATGGATACTTTTCTTCTTTTGCACTGTTTTTCGGTCCTGGATCGTACATCGTGAGCAACGAAAAGGATGAAAACCTAATCCATCACATTTCTATTACCGAATCCCTCGGCACCATAGGCAAGACTGCTTCGCTTCACGTAGAGGCTGGGCTAGCAAACCGAGGGCGTGGGGCTTGGGACCAGGTCTCCATCACTCTAGTGCTTTTAACTTTTTATCCGTAAGGAGTTACGTGGTGCACAGCATACCGTCGGAAAGCTCTCTGAGAGCTTTACGATGGGGCCAGCAAGACTACCTGGCTGCGCCTATTTTTGGAGCCCAAAATTGAATTTTTTCATCAATTTCGTGACACTTTTCTCCTTTTGCCCTATTTTTTCGTCCCGGATCATTCGTCGTGAGCTGCGAAAAGGACAACAACCTAATCCATCACATTTCTACTACCGAATCCAATGGCACCATGGGAAAGACAACTTCGCTTCGCGTAGAGGCTGGGCCCGCAAACCGACGACATCGGGTTTGGGACCAGGTCTCCGTCACTCTGGTGCCCATAACGTTTGATGCGTAAGGAGTTACGCGGCGCATAGCATACTGTTTGAAAGCTCCCCGAGAGCTCTACGATGGAAGCAGTGAGCCTGCTCGGCTGCGCCTATTTTGGGAGCCCAAAATCGAACGTTTTCATCAGTTTTGGGACTCTTTTCTTCTTTTGCACTGATTTTCCATTCCGGATCGTACGTCATGAGCCGCGAAAAGGACGACAACTTAATCCATCACATTTCTATTGCCAAATCCCACCACTCCTTGGACATGACAACTTTACTTCATGTAGAGGCTGGGCCCGCAAACCGAGTGTATGGGGCTTGGGACTAGGTCTCCGTCACTCCGGTGCCTATAACTTTTGATCCGTAAGGAGTCACGCGGCGCACCGCATACCGTTGGAAAGCTCTCCGAGAGCTCTACGATGGGGGTAGTAAGACTGCGCGGTTGCACCTATTTTCGGGGCCCAAAATTGAACATTTTCAACAATTTTGGGAAACTTTTCTTCCTTTGTGCTGTTTTTCCATCCTGTATCGTACGTCGTGAGCCATGAAAAGGATGACAACCTAATCCATTACATTTCTATTACCGAATCGCATAGCACCTTGGGCAAGACAACTTCGCTTCACGTAGAGGCTGGGCCTGCAAACCGAGTGTATGGGGCTTGGGACTAGGTCTCCGTCACTCTAGTGCCCATAACTTTTAATCCATAAGGAGTCACGCGGCGCACCGCATACCGTTAGAAAGCTCTGCGAGAGCTCTACGATGGGGGCCGCAAGACTGCACGCTTCTACCTATTTTTGGGGCCCAAAATCGAACGTTTTCAACAGTTTTGGGAAACTTTTCTTCTTTTGCGCTGTTTTTTCATCCAGGATCGTACATCGTGAGCCGCGAAAAGGACAACAACCTAATCCATCACATTTATGTTACCGAATCCCACGACACCTTAGGCAAGACAATTTCGCTTAACGTAGAGGCTGAGCCCGCAAACCGAGGGCGTGGGGCTTGGGACAAGGTCTCCGTCGCTCCGGTGCCCATAACTTTTGATCCGGAAAGAGTTACGCGGCGCACGGCATACCGTTGGAAAGCTCTCCGAGAGCTCTACGATGGGGGTAGCAAGCCTACTCCTGCGCCTATTTTTGTAGCCCAAAATCGAATGTTTTCATCTGTTTCGTGACACTTTTCTTAATTTACATTATTTTTTCGTCCCGGATCGTACATCATGAGCCGAGAAAAAGACGACAACCTAATCCTTCACATTTCTATTACCGAATCCCACGGCACCTTGGGAAAGACAACTTCGATTCGGATAGAGGCTGGGCCCACAAACCGAGGACATGGGGCTTGGAACCAGGTCTCTGTCGCTCCGGTGCCCATAACTTTTGATCCGGAAAGAGTTACGCAGCGCACAGCATTCCGTTGGAAAGCTCACCGAGATCTCTACGACGGGGGTAGCAAGCCTGCTCCTGCGCCTATTTTTGTAGCCCAAAATCGAATGTTTTCATTGGTTTCGTGACACTTTTCTTAATTTACGCAATTTTTCGATTCCGGATCATACGTCGTGAGCCTAGAAAAAGACGACAACCTAATCCATCACATTTCTAATACTGAATCCCACGACACCTTGGGCAAGACAACTTCGCTTCACATAGAGGCTGGGCTCACAAACCGAGGGTGTGGGGCTTGGGACCCGGTCTCTATCGCTCTAGTGCTCATAACTTTTGATCTGGATAGAATTACGTAGCGCACAACATACCGTTGGAAAGCTCTCTGAGAGCTCTACGAAGAGGGCAGCAAGACTGCATAGCTGCTCCTATTTTTCGAGCCCAAAATTGAATGTTTTCATCAGTTTCGGGATACTTTTCTTCTTTTACACTGTTTTTCCGTCCAGGATCGTACGTTGTGAGCCACGAAAAGGACGACAACCTAATCCATCACATTTCTATTACCGAATCCCGTGGCACATTGGTCAATAAAAGTTCGCTTCACGTAGAGGTTGGGCCCACAAACCGAGGGCGTGGGGCTTGGGACCAGGTCTCTGTCGCTCCAGTGCCCATAACTTTTGATTCGGTAAGAGTTACGCGAAGTACAGCATACCGTTGGAAAGCTCCACGAGAGTTTAACGACGAGGGCAGCAAGCCTGCTCAGCTGCGCCTGTTTTTAGGACCCAAAATCGTACGTTTTCATCGATTTCAAGACACTTTTCTTCTTTTGCGATATTTTTCAGTCCCGGATCGTACGACGTGAGTCGCGAAAAGGACGACAATTTAATCCATCACATTTCTATTACCGAATCCTACTGCACCTTGGGTAAGAAAACTTCGCTTGACGTAAAGGCTGGGCCCACAAATCGAGGGCATGGGGCTTGGGACCAGGTCTCCGTCGCTCCGGTGCCCATAACTTTTGATCCGAAAAGAGTTAAGCGGCGCACAGCATACCCTTGGAAAGCTCTCCGAGAGCTCTACGATGAGGGAAGCAAGCCTGCTCGGCTGCGCCTATTTTTAGATCCCAAAATGGAACGTTTTCATCAGTTTTAGGATACTTTTCTTCTTTTGTGCTATTTTTTCGCCCCGGATCGTACGTCGTGAGCCGCAAAATGGACGACAACCTAATCCATCACATTTCTATTACTGAATCCCATGACACCTTGGGCAAGACAACTTTGCATCACGTAGAGGCTGGGCCAGCAAACCGGGTGTGTTGGTCTTGGGACCAGGTCTTCGTCACTTCGATGCCCATAACTTTTGATCAGTAAGGAGTCACGCGACGCACAACATACCGTTGGAAAGCTCTTCGAGAGCTCTACTATGGGAGAAGCAATACTACGTGGCAGCAGCTATTTTTGGGGCCCAAAATTGAACGTTTTCAATAGTTTTGGGACACCTTTCTTCTTTTGTGCTGTTTTTCTATCCCGGATCGTACGTCGTGAGCCGCAAAAGGACGACAACCTAATCCATCACATTTCCATTACCGAATCCCACGACACCTTGGGCAAGACAATTTCGCTTCACGTAGAGGTTGGGCCCGCAAACCGAGGACGTGGGGCTTGGGACTAGGTCTCCGTCGCTCCGGTGCCCATAACTTTTGATCCGTAAAGAGTTACGCGGCGCACAGCATACCGTTGGAAAGCTCCCCGAGAGCTCTACGACAAGGGTAGCAAGCCTGCTCCTGCACCTATTTTTGTAGCCCAAAATTGAATTTTTTCATCTATTTTGTGACACTTTTCTTCTTTTGCGCTGTTTTTCCATCCCACGGCACCTTGGACAAGACAACTTCGCTTCACGTAGTGGCTGGGCCCACAAACCGAGGGCGAGGGGCTTAGGACCAGGTCTCTGGTGCTCTGGTGCCCATAACTTTTGATCCGGAAAGAGTTACGCGGCGCACAACATAACGTTGGAAAGCTCTCCGAGAGCCCTACGATGAGGGCAACAAGCCTGCTCGGCTGCGCCTATTTTTGGAACCCAAAATCGAATGTTTTCATCATTTTTGGGAGACTTTTCTTCTTTTGCGCTATTTTTTTGTCCCGGATCGTACGTCGTGAGCCGCGAAAAGGACGACCACCTAATCCACCACATTTCTATTACCTAATCCCATGACATCTTAGGCAAGACAACTTCGCTTCACGTAGAGGCTGGGCTCACAAACCGAGGGCATGGGGCTTAGGACCAAGTCACCGTCACTCTGGTGCCGATAACTTTTTATTCGTAAGGAGTTACGCGGCACACTTCATATCGTTAGAAAGCTCTCTGAGAGCTCTACGAGAAGGGCAGCAAGACTACATGGCTGTGCCATTTTTTGGAGCCCAAAATCGAACGTTTTCATCAGTTTAAGGACACTTTTCTTCTTTTGAGCTATTTTTTCGTCCCGGATCGTACGTCATGAGCCGCGAAAAGGATGACTACCTAATCCATCACATTTCTATTACCGAATCCCATCGCACCTTGGGCAAGACAACTTCGCTTCACGTAAAGGCTGGGCCCGCAACCCAAGGGCGTGAGGCTTGGGACCAGGTCTTCGTCGCTCCGGTGCCCATAACTTTTCTTCCAAAAAGAGTTACACGGCGCACAGCTTACCTTTGGAAAGCTCTCCAAGAGCTCTACGATGAGGGCGACAAGCCTGCTTGGCTGCGCCTAATTTTTGTAGCCCAAAATCGAACGTTTTTATCAGTTTTGTGATACTTTTCTTCTTTTGTTCTGCTTTTTCGTGCCGGATCGTACGTCGTGAGCCGAGAAAAGGACGACAACCTGATCCATTACATTTCTATTACCGAATCCCACAGTACCTTGGGCAAGACAACTTCGCTTCACGTAGAGGCTGGGCCCGCAATTCGAGGGCATGGGGCTGAGGACCAGGTCTCCGTCACTCTGGTGGCCACAACTTTTTATTCGTAAGGAGTTACACAGCACACAGAATACCGTTAGAAAGCTCTCTGAGATCTCTACGTCGAGGGCAGCAAGACTGCACGACTGCGCCTATTTTCAGAGCCCAAAATCCAACTTTTTCATTAGTTTTGGGACAATTTTCTTCTTTTGCGCTGTTTTTCTGTCCTGGATCGTACGTCGTGAGCCACAAAAAGGACGACAACCTAATCCATAACATTTCTATTACCGAATCCCACAGTACATTAGGCAAGACAACTTCGCTTCACGTAAAGGCAGGGCCCACAAACCGAGGGCGTGGGGCTTGGGACTAGGTCTCCGTCGCTTCGGTGCCCATAACTTTTGATTTGAAAAGCGTTACACGGCGCACAGCATACCGTTGGAAAGATCTCCGAGTGCTCTACGACGAAGGCTAGAAGCCTGCTCGGTTGTGCCTGTTTTTGGATCCCAAAATCAAATATTTTCGTCAGTTTTTGGATACTTTTCTTCTTTTACGCTTTTTTCCATCCAGAATTGTACGTCATGAGCCACGAAAAGGACGACAACCTAATCCATCACATTTCTATTACCGAATCCCACGGCACCTTGGGGAAGACAACTTCGCATCACATAGAGGCTGGGCCCGCAAACCGAGGGAGTGGTGCTTGGGACCAGGTCTCCGTCACTCTGGTGCCCATAACTTTTTATCCGTAATGAGTTACGCGGCACACAGCACACCGTTGGAACGTTCTCTGAGGGCTCTACGACGAGGGCAGCAAGCCTACTTGACTACGCCTATTTTCGGAGTCCAAAATTGAACGTTTTCATCAGTTTTGGGATATTTTTCTTTTTTTGCGCTATTTTTCTGTCCCTGATCGTATATCATGAGCCGCGAAAAGGATGACAACCAAATCCATGACATTTCTATTACCGAATTCCACGGCACCTTGGGCAAAACAACTTCGCATCACGTAGAGGCTGGGCCCGCAAACCGAGGGAGTGGGGCTTGGGACCAAGTCTTCGTCATTCTGGTGCCCATAACTTTTTATCCGTAAGGAGTTACGCGGCACACAACATACCGTTGAAAATCTCTCCGAGAGCTCTACGATGAGGGCAGCAAGACTGCAAGGCTGCGTCTATTTTTGGAGGCTAAAATCGAAAGTTTTCATCAGTTTTGGGACACTTTTCTTCTTTTGCGCTGATTTTTGGTCCCGGATCGTACATCGTGAGCCGCGAAAAGGACGACAACCTAATCAATCACATTTCTATTACCGAATCCCACCACACCTTGGACAAGACAACTTCGCTTCACGTAGAGGCTGGGCCTGCAAACCGCGGGCGTGGGGCTTGGGACTAGGTCTCCGTCGCTCAGGTGCCAATAAATTTTGATCCGGGAAAAGTTATACGGCGCACAGCATACCGTTGGAAAGCTCTCCGAGAGTTCAACCACGAGGACAGCAAGCTTGCACGGCTGCGCCTGTTTTCAGAGCCGAAAATTGAATGTTTTCATCAATTTTGGGACACTTTTCTTCTTTTACGCTATTTTTCCGTCCCGGATCCTACGTCGTTAGTCGCGAAAAGGACGACAACTTAATCCATCACATTTCTATTACCGAATTCAATGGCACCTTAGGCAAGACAACTTCGCTTCACGTAGAGGCTGGGCCCGCAAAATAGGGGCATGGGGCTTGGGACCAAGTCTCCGTCACTCCGGTGCCCATAACTTTTGATTTGGAAAGAGTTATGCAGCGCACAGCATACCGTTGGAAAGCACACTGAGAGCTCTACGACTAGGTTAGCAAGTTTGCTTGGCTGTACTTGTGTTTGGAGCCCAAAATCGAACGTTTTCAATAGTTTCAGGACACATTTCTTCTTTTGCGCTGTTTTTCTGTCCTGGATCTTACGTCGTGAGCTGCAAAAAGGACGACAACCTAATCCATCACATTTCTATTACCGAATCCCACAACACCTTGGGCAATACAACTTCGCCTCACGTAAAGGCTTAGCCTACAAACCGAGGGCATGGGGCTAGGGACTAGGTCTCCGTCGCTCTGGTGCCCATAACTTTTGATCAGGAAAGAGTTACACGGCGCACAGCATACCGTTGGAAAGCTCACCGAGTGCTCTACGACGAGGGCAACAAGCCTGCTCGCCTGCGCCTATTTTTGGAGCCCAAAATCAAATATCAGTTTTGGGATACTTTTCTTTTTTTTGCGCTGTTTTTCCGTCCCGGATAGTACGTCATGAGCCGCGAAAAGAACGACAACCTAATCTATCACATTTCTATTACCGAACCCCACGGCACCTTGGGCAAGACAACTTCGCATCACGTGGAGGCTGGGCTCGCAAATCGAGGAAGTGGGGCTTGGGACCAGGTCTCCGTCACTTTGGTGCCCATAACTTTTTATCCGTAAGGAGTTACGCAGGACATAACATACTGTTGAAAAGCTCTCCGAGAGCTCTACGACGAGGGTAGCAAGACTAAACAGCTGCATATATTTTCGGAGGCCAAAATCCGATGTTTTCATCAATTTTGGGACACTTTTCTTCTTTTGTGCTGATTTTCCGTCCCGGATCGTACGTCGTGAGCCGCAAAAAGGAAGACAACCTAATCCATCACATTTCTATTACCAAATCCCACCACACTTTGGGCAAGACAACTTCACTTCACGTAGAGGTTGGGCCCTCAAACCGTGGGCGTGGGGCTTGGGGCTTGGGACTCAGTTTCCGTCACTCAGGTGCCCATAACTTTTGATCCGGGAAAAGTTACACGGCGCACAACATACCGTCGCAAAGCTCTCCGAGAGCTCTACGACGAGGGCAGCAAGCTTGCTCTGCTGCGCCTATTTTCGGGGCCCAAAATTGAATGTTTTCATCAGTTTTGGGGCACTTTTCTTCTTTTACGCTATTTTTCGGTCCCGGATCGTACATCGTGAGCCGTGAAAAGGACGACAACCAAATCCATCACATTTCTATTACCGAATACCATGGCACCTTGGGCAAGACATCTTCGCTTCACGTAGAGGCTGGGCCTACAAACCGAGGGCGTGGGGCTTGGGACCATGTCTCCGTCACTCCGATGCCCATAACTTTTGATCTGTAAAGAGTTACACGGTGCAGAGCATACCGTTGGAAAGCTCTCCGAGAGCTCTACAACGAGGGCAGCAAGCTTTCGGGGCTACGCCTATTTTTGGAGCCCAAAATAGAACATTTTCATTAGTTTCTTGATACTTTTTATCTTTTGCGCTATTTTTCCGTCCCGGATCGTGCATCATGAGCAATGAAAAGGACGACAACCTAATCCATCACATTTCTATTACCGAATCCCAAGGCACCATGAGCAAGACAACTTCACTTCACGTAGAGGCTGGGCCCGTAAACCGAGGGCTTAGGGCTTGGGACCAGGTCTCCGTCACTCCAATGCCTATAACTTTTTATCCGTAAGGAGTTACGCAGTGCACAGCATACCGTCGGAAGGTTCTCTGAGAGCTCTACGATGGGGGCAGCAAGACTGCGCAGCTGCGCCTATTTTCGGAGCCCAAAATTGAATTTTTTCATCAATTTCGTGACATTTTTCTCCTTTTGCGCTATTTTTTCATCCTGGATATTACGTCGTGAGCTGCGAAAAGGACGACAACCTAATCCATCACATTTCTACTACCAAATCCGACGGCACCATGGGCAAGACAACTTTCCTTCACGTAGAGGCTGGGCCCGTAAACCGACGGCATCGGGCTTGGGACCAGGTCTCCATCACTCCGGTGCCTAAAACTTTTGATCCGTAAGGAGTTACGCGGCGCATAGCATACCGTTTGAAAGTTCTCTGAGAGCTCTACGATAGGGGCAGTAAACCTACTCGACTACGCCTGTTTTGGGAGCCCAAAATTGAATATTTTCATCAGTTTCGGGATACTTTTCTTATTTTACGATGTTTTTCTGTCCCAGATCGTACGTCGTGACCCGCGAAAAGGACAACAACCTAATCCATCACATTTCTATTACCTAATCCCACGGAACCTTGGGCAAGATAACTTCACTTTACGTAGAGGCTGGGCCTACAAACTGAGGGCATGGGGCTTGGAACCAGCTCTTTGTCACTCCGGTACCCATAACTTTTGATCCGGGAAGAATTACGTGGCGCACAACATACCGTTGGAAAGCTCTTCGAGAGCTTTACGACAAGGGTAGCAAGCCTGCTAGGTTGCGCCTATTTTTGGTGCCCAAAATTGAATGTTTTCATCAGGTTTAGGATACTTTTCTTCTTTTGCGCTGATTTTTCATCCCGGATCGTAGGTCGTGAGCCGCGAAAAGGACGACAACCTAATCCATCACATTTTTATTACCGAATCCTACGACACCTCGGGCAAGACAACTTCGCTAAACATAGAGGCTGGGCACGCAAGCCGAGGGTGTGGGTCTTGGGACTAGGTCTCTGTCGCACTGGTGCCCATAACTTTTGATCTGAAAAGAGTTACGTGGCGCACGACATACCGTTGGAAAGTTCTCTGAGAGCTCTACGACCAGGGCAGCAAGGCTGCATGGCTGCGCCTGTTTTCAGAGCCCAAAATCGAACATTTTCATCGAGATATTTTTTTACTTTTGCGCAGTTTTTCCATCCCGGATCGTACGTCATGAGCCGCGAAAAGGACGACAACCTAATCCATTACATTTCTATTGTCGAATCCCACTGTACCTTGGGCAAGACAACTTCGCTTCACGTAACGGTTGGGCCCACAAACCGAGGGCGTGGGGCTTGGGACCACGTCTCCGTCGCTCCGGTGCCCATAACTTTTGATCCGGAAAGAGTTACGTGGTGCACAGCATACCATTAGAAAGTTCTCCAAGAGCTCTACAACAAGGGACACAAGCCTTCTTAGCTGCGCCTGTTTTCGGAGCCCAAAATTGCATGTTTTCAACAGTTTCGGGATACTTTTCTTCTTTTACGCTGTTTTTCCATCCCAAATCGTACGTCTTGAGCCGCGAAAAGCACGACAACCTAATCCATCACATGTCTATTACCGAATCCCACGACACCTTGGGCAAGACAATTTCGCTTCACGTAGAGGCTAGGCCCGCAAACCGAGGGCGTGGGGCTTAGGACCAGGTCTCCGTCGCTCCGGTGCCCATAACTTTTGATCTGAAAAGAGTTGCGTAGCGCACAGCATAGTGTTGGAAACCTCTCTGAGACCTCTACGATGGGGGAAGCAAGCCTGCTCCTGCACCTATTTTTGTATCCCAAAATTGAATGTTTTCATCAGTTTCATGACACTTGTCTTCTTTTGCGCTATTTTTTTGTCCCGGATCGTACGTCGTGAGCCGCGAAAAGGACAACAACATAATCCATCACATTTCTATTACCTAATCCCACGGCACCTTGGGCAAGATAACTTCGCTTCATGTAAAGGCTGGGCCCACAAACCGAGGGTATGGGGCTTGGGACCAGGTCTCTGTCGCTCCGGTACCCATAACTTTTGATCCGGGAAGAGTTACGTGGCGTACAGCATACCGTTGGAAAGCTCTTCTAGAGCTCTACGACAAGGGCAGCAAGCCTGCTCAGTTGCGCCTATTTTTGGTGCCCAAAATTGAATGTTTTCATCTGGTTTAGGAAACATTTCTTCTTTTGCGCAGTTTTTCCGTCCCGGATCGTACGTCGTGAGCCGCGAAAAGGACGACAACGTAATCCATCACATTCCTATTACCGAATCCCACGGCACCTTGGGCAAGACAACTTCGCTTCACGTAGAGGCTGGGCCTGCAAACCGAGGGCGTGGGTCTTAGGACCAGGTCTCCGTCACTCTAGTGCCCATAACTTTTTATCTGTAAGGAGTTACTCGGCACACAGCATACCGTTGGAAAACTCTTCGAGAGCTCTACGATGATGGTAGCAAGGCTGCACGGCTGCGCCGGTTTTGGGAACAAAAAATCGATCGTTTTCATCAGTTTTGGGACACTTTTCTTCTTTTGTGCTGTTTTTCTGTCCTGGATTGTACGTCGTGAGCTGCGAAAAGGACGACTACCTAATCCATCACATTTCTATTACCGAATCCCACCGCACCTTGGGGAAGACAACTTCGCTTCACATAGAGGCTGGGCCCGCAAACTGAGGGCGTGGGGCTTGGGACCAAGTCTCCGTCGATCCGGTGCCAATAACTTTTGATCCTAAAAGAGTTACATGACACATAGCATACCGTTGGAAATCTCTCTAAGTGCTCTACAACGAGGGCAGCAAGCCTGCTCAACTGCACCAGTTTTTGGAGCCCAAAATCAAACGTTTTCATCAGTTTTGGGATACTTTTCTTCTTTTGCGCATTTTTTCTGTCCCGTATCGTATGTCATGAGCCGCGAAAAGGGCGACAACCTAATCCATCACATTTCTATTACCGAATCCCACGGTACCTTGGGCAAGACAACTTGGCATCACGTAGAGGCTGGGCCCGCAAACCGAGGGAGTGGGGCTTGGGGCCAAGTCTCCGTCACTCTGGTGCCCATAACTTTTTATCCGAAAGGAGTTACGTGGCACACAGCATGCCGTTGGAATGCTCTCTGAGAGCTCTACGACAAGGGCAGCAAGATTGTATGGCTGCGTCTATTTTTGGAGGCCAAAATCGAACATTTTAATCAATTTCGGGACACTTTTCTTCTTTTGCGCTGATTTTCCTTCCCGGATCGTACGTCGTGAGCTGCGAAAAGGACGACAACCTAATCCATCACATTTCTATTACCGAATTCCTCTGCACCTTGGGCAAGACAACTTTACTTCATGTAGAGGCTGGCCCGCAAACTGCGGGCGTGGGGCTTGGGACTAGGTCTCCGTCGCTCTGGTGCCCATAACTTTTGATCCGGGAAAAGTTACATGGCGCACAGCATACCATTGGAAATCTCTCCGAGGGCTCTACATCGAGGGCAGCAAGCTTGCTCAACTGCGCCTGTTTTCGGAGCCCAAAATTGAATGTTTTCATTAGTTTCGGGATACTTTTCTTCTTTTGCGATGTTTTTCCATCCAAGATCGTACGTCGTGAGCCGCGAAAAGGACGACAACTTAATCCATCACATGTCTATTACCGAATCCCATGACACCTTGGGCAAGACAATTTCGCTTAACGTAGAGGCTGGGCCCACAAACCGATGGCGTGGGGCTTGGGACTAGGTCTCCGTCGCTTTTGTGCCCATAACTTTTGATCCGGAAAGAGTTGCACGGTGCACAGCATACCATTGGAAAGCTCCCCAAGAGCACTACGACGAGGGAAGCAAGCCTGATCCTGCGCCTATTTTTGTAGCTCAAAATCGAATATTTTCATCAGTTTCGTGACCCTTTTACTGAATCCCACGGCACCTTGGGCAAGACAACTTCGCTTCACGTAGGGGCTGGGCCCACAAATCGAGGGCGTGGGGCTTAGGACCATGTCTCTGTCGCTCCGGCGCTTATAACTTTTGATCAGGGAAGAGTTACGCGGTGCACAACATACCGTTGGAAAGCTCTCGGAGAGCTCTACGACGGGGGCAGCAAGCTTACTAGGATGTGCCTATTTTCGAAGCCCAAAATTGAACGTTTTCATCAATTTCATGACACATTTCTTCTTTTGCGCTGTTTTTCCGTCTCGGATGGTACGTCATGAGCAGTGAAAAGGACGACAACCTAATCCATCACATTTCTATTACTGAATCCCACGGAACCTTGGGCAAGACAACTTCGCTTCACGTAGAGGCTGGGCCAGCTAACCGAGGGCGTGGGACTTGGGACCAGGTCTCCGTCACTCCAGTGCCCATAACTTTTTATCCGTAAGAAGTTACATGGCACACAGTATACCGTTGGAAAACTCTCTGACAGCTCTACGATGAGGGCAGTAAGATTGCACGGCTGCGCATGTTTTTGTAGCCCAAAATCGAATGTTTTCATTAGTTTCGTGATACTTTTCTCCTTTTGCTCTCTTTTTTCATCCCGGATCGTACGTCATGAGCCGCGAAAAAGACGACAAACTAATCCATTACATTTTTATTACCGAATTCGACGGCACCTTTGGCAAGACAACTTCGCTTCACGTAGAGGCTGGGCCCGCAAACCGAGGGCATGGGTTTAGGACCAGGTCTCCGTCATTCCGGTACCTATACTTTTGATCTGTAAGGAGTTACGTGGCGCACAACATACCGTTAAAAAGCTCTCCGAGAGCTCTACGACGAGGGAAGCAAGTCTGCTCGACTGCGCTTGTTTTGGGAGCCTAAAATTGAACGTTTTCATCAGTTTCGGGACAGTTTTCTTCTTTTATGCTGTTTTTTTGTCCCAGATCGTACGTCATCAGCCGCGAAACAAACGACAACCTAATCGATCACATTTTTATTACTTAATCCCACGACACCTTGGGCAAGACAACTTCGCTTCACGTAGAGGCTGGGCATGCAAACTGAGGGTGTGGGGCTTGGGACTAGGTCTCCGTCACTCCGGCGCCTATAACTTTTGATCTGTAAGGAATTACGCGGCGCAAAACATGCCGTTGGAATGCTCTCTGAGAGCTCTACGATGGGGGCAGCAAGACTGCACGGCTGCAAATGTTTCCGGAGCCCATAATCAAATGTTTTCGACAGGTTCGGGACACATTTCTTCTTTTGCGCTATTTTTTCATCCCGGATCGTACATCGTGAGCCACGAAAAGGACGACAACCTAATCCATCACATGTGTATTACCGAATCCCACGGCACCTTGGGCAAGACAATTTCACTTCACGTAGAGTCTGGGCCCACAAACCGAGGGAGTGGGGCTTGGGACCAGGTCTCCGTCGCTCCGGTGCCAATAACTTTTGATCCGAAAAGAGTTGCGCGGCGTACAGCATACCATTGGAAAGCTCTTTGAGAACTCTACGATGGGGGAAGCAAGCCTGCCCCTGCGCCTATTTTTGTAGCCCAAAATCGAATGTGTTCATCAGTTTCGTGACACTTTTCTTCTTTTGCGCTGTTTTTCCTTCCCGGATCGTACGTCGTGAGCCACGAAAAGGACAACAACCAAATCCATCATATTACTATTACCGAATCCCACAACAACTTGGGCAAGACAACTTCGCTTCACGTAGAGGCTGGGCCCACAAACCGAGGGCGTGGGGCTTGGGACTATGTCTCTGTCGCTCCGGTGCCTATAACTTTTGATTCGGGAAGAGTTACACGGCGCACAGCATACCGTTGGAAAGCTCTCCGAGAGCTCTACGACGAGGGCAGCAAGCTTGCTCGGCTGCACCTATTTTTGGAGCCCAAAATCAAATATTTTCATTAGTTTTGGGAAACTTTTCTTCTTTTGCGCTACTTTTCTGTCCCGGATCGTACGTCGTGAGCAGCGAAAAGGACGACAATCTAATCCATCACATTTCAATTACCGAATCCCACTGCACTTTGGGCAAGACAACTTCGCTTCACGTAGAGGCTGGGCTCGCAAACCGAGGGCGTGAGAATTGTGACCAGGTCTCCGTCGCTCCGGTGCCCATAACTTTTGATTTGGGAAGAATTACACGGCGCAAAACATACTGTTGGAAAGCTCTCCGAGAGCTCTACGACAAAGGCAGCAAGCTTTCTCGGCTGCGCCTATTTTCGGAGCCCAAAATCGAATGTTTTCATCCGTTTCAGGACACTTTTCTTCTTTTACGCTATTTTTTCGTACCGGATCGTACGTCGTGAGCCGCAAAAAGGACGACAACCTAATCCATCACATTTTTATTACCGAATCCCATGACACCTCGGGCAAAACAACTTCGCTACACGTAGAGGCTGGGCATGCAAGCCAAGGGCGTGGGGCTTGGGACTAGGTCTCCGTCGCACCAGTGCCCATAACTTTTGATCCGAAAAGAGTTACGTGGTGCACGGCATACTATTGGAAAGTTCTCCGAGAGCTCTACGACCAGGGCAGCAAGGCTGCATGGCTGCGCCTGTTTTTGGAGCCCAAAATCGAACATTTTCATCGAGACATTTTTTTATTTTTGTGCTGATTTTCCATCCCGGATCATACGTCATGAGTCGCGAAAAAGACGACAACCTAATCCATTACATTTCAATTATCGAATCCCACTGTACCTTGGGCAAGCCAACTTCGCTTCACGTAACGGTTGGGCCCACAAACGAGGGCGTGGGGCTTGGGACCACGTCTCTGTCGCTCTGGTGCCCATAACTTATGATCCGGAAAGAGTTCCGTGGCGCACAGCTTACCGTTAGAAAGTTCTTCGAGAGCTCTACGACAAGGGAAACAAGCCTTCTCAGCTGGGCCTTTTTTCGGAGCCCAAAATTACTTGTTTTCAACAGTTTTGGGATACTTTTCTTCTTTTACGCTGTTTTTCCATCCCGGATCGTACGTCGTGAGCCGCGAAAAGCACGACAACCTAATCCATCACATGTCTATTACCAAATCCCACGACACCTTGGGCAAGACAATTTCACTTCACGTAGAGTCTGGGCCCGCAAACCGAGGGCGTGGGGCTTAAGACCAGGTCTCCGTCGCTCCGGTGCCCATAACTTTTGATCCGAAAAGAGTTGTGCGGCACACAGCATACTGTTGGAAACCTCTCCGAGACCTCTACGACGGGGGAAGCAAGCCTGCTCCTGCGCCTATTTTTGTATCCCAAAATCGAATGTTTTCATCAGTTTCATGACACTTGTCTTCTTTTGCGCTATTTTTTGGTCCCGGATCGTACGTCGTGAGCCGCGAAAAGGACGACAACATAATCCATCACATTTCTATTACCTAATCCCATGGCACCTTAGGCAAGATAACTTCGCTTCATGTAGAGGCTGGGCCCATAAACCGAGGGCATGGTGCTTTGGACCAGGTCTCTGTCTCTCTGGTGCCCATAACTTTTGATTTGGGAAGAGTTATGTGGCGCACAGCATACCGTTGGAAAGCTCTTCCAGAGCTCTACGACAAGGGCAGCAAGCCTGCTCGGTTGCGCCTATTTTTGGTGCCCAAAATCGAATGTTTTCATCAGGTTTAGGATACATTTCTTCCTTTGCGCAGTTTTTTCGTCCAGGATCGTACGTCGTGAGCCGCAAAAAGGACGACAACGTAATCCATCACATTCCTATTATCGAATCCCACAGCACCTTGGGCAAGACAACTTCGCTTCACGTAGAGGCTGGGCCCGCAAACCGAGGGCGTGGGGCTTGGGACCAGGTCTCCGTCACTCTAGTGCCCATAACTTTTTATCTGTAAGGAGTTACGCAACACACAGCATACCGTTGGAAAGCTCTTCGAGAGCTCTACGACAAGGGTAGCAAGACTGCATAGCTACGCCTATTTTTGGAGCCAAAAATTGAATGTTTTCACCAGTTTTGGGACACTTTTCTTCTTTTGCGCTATTTTTCTGTCCCGGATCGTACGTCGTGAGCTGCAAAAAAGACGACTACCTAATCCATCACATTTCTATTACCGAATCCCACCGCACCTTGGGTAAGACAACTTCGCTTCACATAGAGGCTGGGCTCGCAAACTGAGGGCGTGGGGCTTGGAACCAGGTCTCCATCGCTCCGGTGCCAATAACTTTTGATCCGAAAAGAGTTACACGGCACACAGCATACCGTTCGAAATCTCTCTGAGTGCTCTACAATGAAGGCTGCAAGCCTGCTCGGCTGCGCCAGGTTTTGGAGCCCAAAATCAAACGTTTTCATCAGTTTTGGGATACTTTTCTTCTTTTACGCTGTGTTTCTGTCTCGTATCGTATCTCATGAGCTGCGAAAAGGACGATAACCTAATCCATCACATTTCTATTACTGAATCCCATGGTACCTTGGGCAAGACAACTTGGCATCACGCAGAGGCTGGGCCCGCAAACCGAGGGAGTGGGGCTTGGGGCAAGGTCTCCGTCACTTTGGTGCCCATAACTTTTTATCCGAAAGGAGTTACGCGGCACACAGCATGCCGTTGGAAAGCTCTCTGAGAGCTCTACGACGAGGGCAGCAAGACTGTATGGCTGCGTCTATTTTTGGTGGCCAAAATCGAACATTTTCATCAGTTTTGGGACACTTTTCTTCTTTTGCGCTAATTTTTTGTCCCGAATCGTACGTCGTGAGCTGCGAAAGGGATGACAACGTAATCCATCACATTTCTATTACCGAATTCCACCGCACCTTGGGCAAGAAAACTTTACTTCACGTAGAGGCTGGCCAGCAAACTGTGGGCGTGGGGCTTGGGACTAGGTCTCCGTCGCTCCGGTTCCCATAACTTTTGATCCAGGAAAAGTTACATGGCGCACAGCATATCGTCAGAAATCTCTCTGAGAGCTCTACAACGAGGGCAGCAAGATTGCTCAACTGCGCCTGTTTTCGGAGCCCAAAATTGAATGTTTTTATTAGTTTCGGGATACTTTTCTTCTTTTGCGATGTTTTTCCGACCAGGATCGTACGTCGTGATCAGCGAAAAGGACGACAACCTAATCCATCAAATGTCTATTACCGAATCCCATGACGCTTTGGGCAAGACAATTTCGCTTAACGTAGAGGCTGGGCCCACAAACCGATGGCGTGGGGCTTGGGACCAGGTCTCTGTCACTTCGGTACCCATAACTTTTGATCCAGAAAGAGTTGCACGGCGCACAGCATACCGTTGGAAAGCTCCCCAAGAGCTCTACGACGGGGGAAACAAGCCTGCTCCTGCGCCTATTTTTGTAGCTCAAAATCGAATATTTTCATCAGTTTCGTGATCTTTTTCTTCTTTTGAGCTATTTGTTTGTCGCGGATCGTACGTCGTGAGCTGCAAAAAGGGCGACAACCTGATCCATCACATTACTATTACCGAATCCCATGGCACCTTGGGCAAGACAACTTCGCTTCACGTAGAGGCTGGTCCCACAAACCGAGGGCGTGGGGCTTAGGACCAGGCCTCTGTCGCTCCGGTGCCTATAACTTTTGATCAGGGAAGAGTTACGCGACGCACAGCATACCGTTGGAAAGCTCTCAGAGAGCTCTACGACGGGGGCAGCAAGCTTACTAGGCTGTGCCTATTTTCATAGCCCAAAATTGAACGTTTTCATCAGTTTCGGGATACTTTTCTTCTTTCGTGCTATTTTTCCGTCCCGAATGGTACGTCGTGAGCAGCGAAAAGGACGACAACCTAATCCATCCCATTTCTATTACCGAATCCCAAGGAACCTTGGGCAAGACAACTTCGCTTCACGTAGAGGCAGGGCCAGCTAATTGAGGGCGTGGGACTTGGGACCAGGTCTCCGTCACTCCAATGCCCATAACTTTTTATCCGTAAGGAATAACGTGGCACACAGCATACCGTTGGAAAACTCTCCGAGAGCTCAGTGATGAGGGTAGCAAGACTACATGGCTGCCAATGTTTTTGAAGCCCAAAATCGAACATTTTCATTAGTTTCGTGACACTTTTCTCCTTTTGCTCTCTTTTTTCGTCCCGGATCGTACGTCATGAGCCGCGAAAAAGACGACAAACTAATCCATCACATTTCTATTACCGAATTCGACGGCACCTTTGGCAAGACAACTTCGCTTCACGTAGAGGCTGGGCCCGCAAACCGAGGGCATGGGCTTAGGACCAGGTCTCTGTCACTCCGGTACCCATAACTTTTGATTTGTAAGGAGGTACGTGGCGCACAGCATACCATTGGAAAGCTCTCCGAGAGCTCTACGACGAGGGAAGCAAGCCTGCTCGGCTGCGCTTGATTTGGTAGCCTAAAATTGAACGTTTTCATTAGTTTCGGGACAGTTTTCTTCTTTTAGGTTATTTTTTTTGTCCCAGATCGTACGTCATCAGCCGCGAAACGGACGACAACCTAATCGATCACATTTTTATTACTTAATCCCATGACACCTTGGGCAAGACAACTTCGCTTCACGTAGAGGCTGGGCACGCAAACTGAGGGTGTGGGGCTTGGGACCAGGTCTCCGTCACTCCGACACCTATAACTTTTGATCTGTAAAGAGTTACACGGCGCACAACTTGCCGTTGGAATGCTCTCCGAGAGCTCTACGATGGGGGCAGCAAGACTGCACGGCTGCGAATGTTTTCGGAGCCCAAAATCAAATGTTTTCAACAGGTTCGGGACACATTTCTTCTTTTGCGCTATTTTTTCATCCCGGATCGTACATCGTGAGCCACGAAAAGGATGACAACCTAATCTATTACATGTGTATTACCGAATCCACAACACCTTGGGCAAGACAATTTCGCTTCACGTAGAAGGTGGGCCCACAAACCGAGGGCGTGGGGCTTGGGACCAGGTCTCCGTCGCTCCGGTACCGATAACTTTTGATCCGAAAAGAGTTGTTCGGCGCACAACATACCGTTGGAAAGCTCTCCGAGAGCTCTACGATGGGGGAAGCAAGCCTACCCCTGCGTCTGTTTTGGTAGCCCAAAATTGAATGTGTTCATCAGTTTCGTGACACTTTTCTTCTTTTGCGTTGTTGTTCCATCCCGGATCGTACGTCGTGAGCCGCAAAAAGGACGACAACCAAATCTATCACATTACTATTACCGAATCCCACGACACCTTGGGTAAGACAACTTTGCTTCACGTAGAGGCTGGGCCCACAAACCGAGGGCGTGGGGCTTGTGACTAGTTCTCTGTCGCTCCGGTGCCTATAACTTTTGATCCGAGAAGAGTTACGCAGCGCACAACATACCGTTGGAAAGCTCTCCAAGAGCTCTACGACGAGGGCAGCAAGCTTGCTTGGCTGCACCTATTTTTGGAGCCCAAAATCGAATATTTTCATCAGTTTTGGGAAACTTTTCTTCTTTTGCGCTGTTTTTTTGTCCCAGATCGTACGTCGTGAGCAGCAAAAAGGACGACAATCTAATCAATCACATTTCAATTACTGAATCCCACTGCACCTTGGGGAAGACAACTTCGCTTCACGTAGAGGCTGGGCTCGCAAATCGAGGGCGTGAGGATTGTGACCAGGTCTCCGTCGCTTCGGTGCCCATAACTTTTGATCTGGGAAAAGTTACACGGCACAAAACATACTGTTGGAAAGCTCTCCGAGAACTCTACGACAAGGGCAGCAAGCTTGCTCGGCTGGGCCTGTTTTCGGAGCCCAAAATTGAATGTTTTCATCCGTTTTGGGACACTTTTCTTCTTTTACGCTATTTTTCCGTACCGGATCGTACATCGTAAGCCACGAAAAGGACAACAACCTAATCCATCACATTTTTATTACCGAATCCCATGATACCTCGGGCAAGACAACTTCGCTTCACGTAGAGGCTGGGCACGCAAGCCAAGGGCGTGGGGCTTGGGACTAGGTCTACCTCGCACCAGTGCCCATAACTTTTGATCCGAAAAGAGTTACGTGGCGCATGGCATACTGTTGGAAAGTTCTCCAAGAGCTCTACGACCAGGGCAGCAAGTCTACATGGCTGCACCTGTTTTCGGAGCTCAAAATAGAACATTTTCGTCAAGACACTTTTTTACTTTTGCGTTGTTTTTCCATCCTGGATCGTACGTCATGAGCCGCAAAAAGGACGACAACCTAATCCATTACATTTCTATTATCGAATCCCACTGCACCTTGGGCAAGACAACTTCGCTTCACGTAACGGTTGGGCCCACAAACTGAGGGTGTGGGGCTTGGGACCACGTCTCCGTCGCTCCAGTGCCCATAACTTTTGATCCGGAAAGAGTTACGCGGCGCACAGTATACCGTTAGAAAGTTCTCCGAGAGCTCTACGACAAGGGAAACAAGCCTTCTCTGCTGTGCCTGTTTTCGGAGCCCAAAATCGCATGTTTTCAACAGTTTCGGGACACTTTTCTTCTTTTACGCTGTTTTTTCATCCCGGATCGTACGTCGTGAGCCGCGAAAAGGACGACAACCTAATACATCATATGTCTATTACCGAATCCCATGACACCTTGGGCAAGACAATTTTGCTTCACGTAGAGGCTGGGCCCGCAAACCGAGGGCGCGAGGCTTAGGACCAGGTCTCCGTCGCTCTAGTGCCCATAACTTTTGATCCGAAAAGAGTTGCGCGGCGCACGACATACTGTTGGAAACATCTCCGAGACCTCTACGACGGGGGAAGCAAGCCTACTCCTGCGCCTATTTTTGTATCCCAAAATCGAATGTTTTCATCAATTTCATGACACTTGTCTTCTTTTGCGCTATTTTTTGGTCCCGGATCGTACGTCGTGAGCCGCGAAAAGGACGACAACATAATCCATCACATTTCTATTACCTAATCCCACGGCACCTTGGGCAAGATAACTTCGCTTCACGTAGAGGCTGGGCCCACAAACCGAGGGCATGGGGCTTGGGACCAAGTCTCTATCGCTCCAGTACCCATAACTTTTGATCCGGGAAGACTTACGCGGCGCACAGCATACCGTTGGAAAGCTCTTCGACAGCTCTACGACAAGGGCAGCAAGCCTGCTTGGTTGCCCAAAATCGAATGTTTTCATCATGTTTAGGATACTTTTCTTCTTTTGCGCAGTTTTTCTGTCCCGGATCGTACGTCGTGAGCCGCGAAAAGGATGACAACATAATCCATCACATTCCTATTACCGAATCCCACGGCACCTTGGGCAAGACAACTTCACTTCATGTAGAGGCTGGGCCCGCAAACCGAGGGTGTGGGGCTTGGCACCAGGTCTCCGTTACTCTAGTGCCCATAACTTTTTATCTGTAAGGAGTTACGTGGCACACAGCATACCGTTCGAAAGCTCTTCGAGAGCTCTACGATGAGGGCAGTAAGACTGCACGGCTACACCTATTTTCGGAGCAAAAAATTGAACATTTTTATCAATTTTGGGACACTTTTTTTCTTTTGCGCTGTTTTTGGGTCCCGGATCGTACGTCGTGAGCTGCGAAAATGACGACTACCTAATCCATCATATTTCTATTACCGAATTCCACCGCACCTTGGGCAAGACAAATTTACTTCACTAGAGGATGGCCCACAAACTGCGGGCGTGAGGCTTTGGACCAAGTCTCCGTCGTTCCGGTGCCAATAACTTTTGATCCGAAAAGAGTTAAACAGCACATAGCATACCGTTGAAAATCTCTCTGTGTGCTCTACAATGAGGGCAGCAAGCCTGCTCGGCTGTGCCAGTTTTTGGAGCCCAAAATCAAACGTTTTCATCAATTTTGGGATACTTTTCTTCTTTTGCTCTTTTTTTCTGTCCCGTATCGTATGTCATGAGCCGCGAGAAGGACGACAACCTAATCCATCTGTGAGGCCCGACCCCGAATAACGTGCCTTACCTTGATTTGCTTGCCTTAGACCCAGAACTGTATGAATAACCGTGGATTACGTGCCCTGTCTTAGTTTTCGTGCATACCTTGTCATACGTGCCTTGACCCAGAGTAGTGTGCCTTAATCCCCGACTGACGTGTGATACCTAGATATATGTGCCCTGACTTAGAATTACGTGTGTTACCTCGTTTCGCGTGCCCTGACCTTGAATTACATGTCTTAACCAAGGTTTAAGAGTCGTACCTCAATTTACGTGCATTGCATTAAATTACGTGCCTTGTATTAGTTTACGTATATTTACATAGGGTTGCGTGCATTTGCATTGAAATCCGTGCAATTATCTTGAAGTACGTGCATTAGTCTTGAAGTTCATGTCTCACCTCGTAGTTCGTATCTACCTCGTAATTCGTGCCCTAGACCTAGGAATCCGTGCCACCACGTTAATCAAGAAAGAATCCTACACAAAGCACTAGACAATAAAATAATCCTACACAATCCACTAACCAATATTATATTCCTAATTCAAATTCTCTACAAACTCCACTAACAATAAAATAATACTAAACTATTCCTACATTTCCCACTATCTATTATTCTATTCATAATTCAACTCATCAACAAACATTCCTATATTTTATTCTACCTAGATTCCCTAATTTCCCAACATTCCTATGAAAATTCTAATGACCCAAATGCATAAAAATTAGTTCTGGACAAGTTATGACAAACTATGACACACACACAAGACACTAGGCATAAAATAGCCCCAAAATCCTACCCAATGCACACCATTTTCGACCAAACACTTCATGCCCATGCTAGCCATTTCAAAATACTCCTTGAAGACACAAAAAGACTGAAACTGGGCTGCCCAAGGCTGACCATATGCTTGAATCAATGCAAAACATCACTCTTTGTCATATTCTTTCATTTCTCTTTCTTTTCTCTCACTTCCCTCTCATTTTCTCTCTCCATTTCGGTTTTGGCTGAGTTCTCTCCACCTCCTAGCTCATCTTCTTCATCATATGGTGCAACAAGACAAGCAACCATCAAAGAAACTCAAGCAAACAAGCTAGGATGCGAAAACTACACATGCATGTCCTTTAAAGCCTTCATTTCGGCCCTAGGTGAGTTTTAAGCTTCCATTTCTTTTCTTCGTGTTCTAACCTCATGCATGTACTAAGAGATTGATCACTAGGCTAGGAAAAATAGGGAAAACCAAGTTGGAATCTCGGCTAAGCAAGAAGAAGAAGAGATTTGAGCTTCAACAAGTTTTTGTGCATCTTTTTGGTTGATTGCTAAGGTGAGGGCTAAAACCTTCTGAAAACTCTTCAAAAATTCACATGCATGCTCATAAATGTATGTATTTGCTTCTGTACTTGAGTTATATGGTCGTTCATGAGCTTAAACAACCATGCATGGCAAGATCTTGGCTTGAAAATGATACTAGATGAAGTCGAATTGTTGACAACTCTCTAACCAGTCTGTTTCGAAGTAAGTTTAGCTAGGAAAATAATGTTAAAAATGCATGAAACTTGGTAGGTGACTAGTTTGGACAGTTTTGAACATGTTTCCCAGAAATAGGCCGAAGCTAATTTTGACTCTAAGGTCCTCAAAATGGCAAATCTTTAAAATGTGACCAAATCTGAAAATCTGGAAAAAATGAAGCAGGTTTTGGCAGATGCACTGACCTTGTGGAACGAACCATATTTGACTTAGTAAATGAAGTTAAAAATGCATGAAATTTGGTTGAAGTTAAAAATGCATGAAATTTGGTTTTCTGCTAGATTTTTCAGTTCTGGACAATTTTGTAAGAAATGGACCAAGGCTAAAACTGACCCTAAGGACCTCAAAAACGTCAATTTCTGAAAAGTGTGCAAATCTGGACAGTTTTGTGCTACTTCACTGTTTCGGCTATAACTAATGATTCCGAACTCCAATTGATGCAAGGTTTGTTCTGATTTTAGTTAACTTATTAAGCTTTAATTTGGCATCTTATTCACTGGATTTGGAGATTGTTTGATTATTCTATTGATTGTGAGAAAATAGCCTATAGCAGTAAGGGTTTCACTTAACGTTGTACTTAGAAAAAAAAAATTGTTGCGACTCCTCTTGTTGAATTAAACACTTGGAATTGTAGTTTCGGGATGTTGTGTGGACTGTTTTGAATGTTTGAGGATGTTGAATTAAATGATGCATGGTTTGAGATTGACTTTGAATTGGGTTGAGGCTCAAATTGCACGAATATACACGAAATGGAAACCCTAATGACTAGGTAGTTTTGCTAAGTATTGATCATTTGGATATTGTGTGGAAATTATATGCTTAGTGGGCTGCCCGTAAATGTCTTATAACTTCGAATGTGATTTTGGCCATTGCATGTTGTCAAATAAGCTTTTCTTGCAACCAAACCCACGTAGATGTTGTTGCATGTTGAATAATCGTATCACTTGATTACGTGGACTTCGAAATAAGTTATATGACTTGACTTGCATGAGTTACATGGCTGCCCGTTTAATGTTCATATGGCTCTATATTCCTTTCAAGTGAAATTACTTGTCTTATTGTGCCTTGTTTGACTACTTGACAACGTGCGATCTTATAACTGCTCGGAGGCGACCTACTTTGTTGTCCTCCTAATGTGATATGTCAAATGTTATAAATGTGCATTGCATACGAGGTTGCAACCTTTTATTGTGGCATGGTAGCGTTTCACGACCATCGGGCGCCATAGGGCTTGCCGGTGCTCCCGTGACTACCATGGTCCAATTCCCTCTCTCACTTGGCATTCCACCCTTGGAAAGTTGGGTCGTAGGTTTCGGGGTACATCCGAAGTACACCCAATTGGGAGCGATAAGTGGATTATTGAAGTCGGCCGCACCAAATGAATCGAAATTGATATTGAGAGCAAATGCTCACCGTATCCTTGAAATGATTGGTAAATGTATCTGTTACTCGATTTGTTTCATATATTTGCGTACCTTATTATTTGTAATACGTGACATGTTTTCAAAAAGAGTTTTCATAAATTGAACCGAAAAATGAGTTTCAAAACTTATTTCTCGTCCCCCCTCGCTGAGTTCATAAGGACTCACCATCTTTTATCATCTCAGGTAAAGAAGATCATGAACAGGTACCCGAGGACGATGTGCCTAACGTTGATTCGTTCGAGTGATTGCCTGTCCATACGTGCTTTTGTGCCTTGCCTGAAAGTGGTTGCTATATGGATGTTGTGTTTGATTGCAAACTATTCATTTATTGATGTAAATGACCCCGTTGTAATTTGGGTCTAATTCTGGGATTGTACTATCTATAACCGGACGAACTTTTATTTGGTTGTTTGCTTTCGTTTTCTTAATTAGTAGTTATCGTAGGCATTCAAACCACTAAATGAACAATCAACTAAGTTAATTCTATCTAATTTCACTTAGGTGCTCATTTGCAAACTAGAGGATAATAGGTACTTGCATGATAGGAAATTGACAAATAAACGGGATATAGTTATCATGTTAGGCTTATTAACCAAACGAGACTTTCAAGATAAACTAGTAGGCAAATCGGTTGGTGACAAATAGGAGTCCTTAATGAAATTGGATTAATGATTGGAATAATTGAGGCGTTTAGAGAATTAGGTCAAACCAAAGAGCCCAATTACAGTCGTTATGTTGCCAATTTTCTAGAAAAACTTGGAGTTTAGACTAAATCATTAGGTGTTAAATCTTCATAAACAGTTAAGTATGTGACATGTCCTGAACATTTAGTTCACACCCTAGTCTAACCTTATAGGCCGGGTTGGGGCATGATACCTTATATTAGAATGGTATCAGAACTTAGTTTACTAACTAGGCGTTAGGCGGGTTCAACTCTCGGACCATGGGTAGAAGTCCTAAGGTAATTATGATGTCTTGTTTATGTGTTAATATGTGCTAATGTGCTTTAATTACTTTAAGTATTGAATATTATGTGCCTTTGTGGACCATATGTATTCTGTATCATGTACACCGACACGTTCTCAATGATGCATGCATGCTTTTATACTCCTTCCTTGATACATGTGCATGTTATATAACCGTGAATGACTGTTTATACACATAGATAGTTAGGATTAGGACTTTTAGGAAGTGAATTTGTGCAGGACGAACGAAAAGGCTTAGTTAGAGATTTCTGGCATCTTTACAGGTACACGATGGATCATATGTATTATTGGATATGTATATATATAAAATGCATAGCACAGGTATAATTGTTGAGGTAAAGTTATCTCTTTATCTTTGGAATACCCATACCTGTAATTAAGTTATCAATTTTGTAGCCATAAGGTTCTTGATTCTGTTAAACTGTTCTTCTCATTATGGTTCAAGTATAAAGGTTAAAGACATGCTACTTCCTTAGATATAAGGGTATACTATTAAATATGTAGAATAGTATATATATTCTCATGTGCTGATAGTGGAAGTTGACTTGGAGGTTTCTTTGAATCTATTTCTCACATCTTAAAATTGGCTTGATAGACTATCTAAGAAGTTAGTAATATACTCGTACAATTGAATCATTACTTGATTGGAATTAAGCATTGATGAATCTGATATGGTGTACACTAGCGAGTTTCAAGTTCACTAAGTGTTGAGATCATGACCTAGAAATTAAAAGATAAATTCGTGGAAGTTGACGATGGTTACTTTTAGGGGTTAGATTGTTAGGACATGGATAGTGTATTTGAGTGACTTAACAATGGATAACCTCAAGACATGTAGGCAACTCTGGAGACCGAATTTAACAAGGTTGATGATTTTAAAATATAACAAGATATAAGGATGCTAGAATTGAGGAATTCACGTAACTAGAACTCGTGTTCGGAAGACTACCCCTAAATGTTAGGTCGAAATAGAAGTGTAAGGTATCGAATTATTCATTAGATGATTAACGTTTCTAAGGTCCTAAGTTGGATATTGGTGATTTTAAGAATCATGGTATTAAATTATTGCCCCTCGGATTTAGTTATGATTATGCGAAGTAAGTCATTCTATGCTCTCGTTATTTGGATACCCTAGAGGATATTAGGAAGCATATATCCCTAAGTAATACCGATAGACCTATTATATAAACCATCGAAATGATATTAAGCATCTGGTTGCAAAGTGGAGTCGTTAGGGCATGATTTGAAATCCTAAATAGCTAATAGTGAGTATGCAGGATGATTCATGGTGAACCCTAGGACCTAAGGTCGATGAGTCTTGATGCTCTTAGCTAGTTGATCATGTAAATGAAGAGAGTAAGATAGAGATGAATCAGAGTCATGATGACCCAAGAGACTATTGTTAGACCACCGCATTTATGTGCACTGATTCCTTTCTAGAAACTAGCGGTTGGTAGACTTCGAATCGTGGTTGTTGAATAGAGGGTGAATCTTGTAGTGATAGTTAAATAAGTGGTTGATTACTTTTGAAGTTCTATTAGGTTACGTTGAAGGATGCCTCGTGGTCATAATTCTTATATTGATACAACCTTGAAGTTATCTCGTGTAAGTATTTTATGAGCTCGGTCATTTCGGTACCCATTTATAGTCCTAGGATTGTTGCTGTATGGCCAGTAACCTAGTAGAGCATTGATATCACTTACATGGCAATGAACCCATCTTAGTAACATTAATATTGAAGATATATTGGCGGGCATTAAGTGTTCGAAGGGATGACTAGGTCGCTAAGTGAGTAGGACCATTGTCTTCTTAAGTATGACGTAACCTTGGATTGAGATTAGTGAAATTTATTTGAGGTTGAAACTATTCATCTTAGGAGTTTTGGATAAGATTAAAAGAAAAATTTTGAAGCCTTGTGACTTGAAAATAGAGATTTGAATAAGGAAACAAATTGTGGATCACAAGCTGATGAAATTTACTTGTAAGAGTTGGACTAGTGTACCATGATTAGTTTACCTATACAATTTCGATGGAAATTTGTTGGTGGTACTTAATAAACCTTAGAATTCAAGTTTAATGAATCTCAACGGTCTTTCTTCTTGATTACGAGCTTGAAGGTTAACGAAGCTGGAAAATGATGTTAGTGAATAGGAGCTTATAACCGGAAGACTAGTCATTAGAAGATTTACTAATCCAATGTACCTTCAAGATAAGAACTATGATACTACCGATAGATGACGACTTGAGGTGGATTAGTTTGTTTGGTGAGTTCAACCTGAAAATAGGGTCGTACCGTGGAAATGATCCGTAACTTGTGTATGACCTATGTGATAACAGTTTTGAAGCTAGTAGATAGGATATGTAAATCGGATATAGATCCATCATCTTGAAATTAGCGTATTTCTCCCTAGGATCATGGAATTATTGTGATATTCCTTTTGAGGTATGAATGCGAGATTGACACAACATGAGTCATGGTTTTGGAGTTATAGTTCTATTGTTAGAATACCGATGCAACTTTGATGACTATGTTTGAAGACTCTAACCTTAATTAATGAACTCGACCTTAAGATCAATTGGAGAAACCTAGGAAGTGAATTGGTTGTGATAAGAGATCACCAAACACGGGACGAACATGAGTAGGAAGAATAACAAGAGTCAGAATCCGTCTAAATGACCTCAATAGGCAATAAAGAATTTCGGAACGAAATTCTTTTAAGGAGGGGAGGATGTGAGGCCCGACCCCTAATAACGTGCCTTACCTTGATTTGCGTGCCTTAAACCCAGAACTGTATGAATGACCTTGGATTACGTGCCCTGTCTTGGTTTTTGTGCATACCTTGTCATACGTGCCTTGACCCAGAATAGTGTGCCCTAATCCCCGACTGACGTGTGATACCTAGATATACGTGCCCTGACTTCGAATTGCGTGCGTTACCTCGTTTCGTGTGCCCTGATCTTGAATTACGTGTCTTAACCTAGGTTTAAGAGTTGTACCTCGATTTACGTGCATTGCATTAAATTACGTGCCTTGTATTAGTTTACGTGCATTTACCTAGGGTTACGTGCATTTGCATTGGAATCTGTCCAATTTATCTTGAAATACGTGCATTAGTCTTGAAGTTCGTGTCTCACCTTGTAGTTCGTGTCTACCTCGTAATTCGTGCCATAGACCTAGAAATCTGTGCCACCACGTTAATCAAGAAAGAATCCTACACAAAGCACTAGACAATAAAATAATCCTACACAATCCACTAACCAATATTATATTCCTAATTCAAATTCTCTACAAACTCCACTAATAATAAAATAATACTAAACTATTCCTACATTTCCCACTATCTATTATTCTATTCATAATTCAACTCATCAACAAACATTCCTATATTTTATTCTACCTAGATTCCCTAATTTCCCAACATTCCTATGACAATTCTAATGACACAAATGCATAAAAATTAGTTCTAGACAAGTTATGACAAACTATGACACACACACAAGACACTAGGCATAAAATAGCCCCAAAATCCTACCCAATGCACACCAGTTTCGACCAAACACTTCATGCCCATGCTAGCCATTTCAAAATACTCCTTGAAGACACAAAAATACTGAAAATGGGCTGCCCAAGGCTGACCATATGCTTGAATCAATGCAAAACATCACTCTTTGTCATATTCTTTCATTTCTCTTTCTTTTCTCTCACTTCCCTCTCATTTTCCCTCTCCATTTCGGTTTTGGCTGAGTTCTCTCCACCTCCTAGCTCATCTTCTTCATCATATGGTGCAACAAGACAAGCAACCATCAAAGAAACTCAAGCAAACAAGCTAGGATGCGAAAACTACACATGCATGTCCTTTGAAGCCTTCATTTCGGCCCTAGGTGAGTTTTAAGCTTTCTTTTTCTTTTCTTCTTGTTCTAACCTCATGCATGTACTAAGAGATTGATCACTAGGCTAGGAAAAATAGGGAAAACCAAGTTGGAATCTCGGCTAAGCAAGAAGAAGAAGAGATTTGAGCTTCAACAAGTTTTTGTGCATCTTTTTGGTTGATTGCTAAGGTGAAGGCTAAAACCTTTTGAAAACTCTTCAAAAATTCACATGCATGCTCATAAAAGTATGTATTTGCTTCTGTACTTGAGTTATATGGTCGTTCATGAGCTTAAACAACCATGCATGGCAAGATCTTGGCTTGAAAATGATGCTAGATGAAGTCGAATTGTTGAGAGCTCTCTGACCAGCCTGTTTCGAGGTAATGCATGAAAATTGGTAGGTGACTAGTTTGTACAGTTTTGAACATTTTTCCCAGAAATAGGCCGAAGCTAATTTTGATCTAAGGTCCTCAAAATGTCAAATATTTAAAATGTGACCAAATCTGGAAATCTTGAAAAAATGAAGCAGGTTTTGGCATATGCACTGACCTTGTAGAACGAACCATATTTGACTTAGTAAATGATGTCCAAAATGCATTAAATTGGGGTACTGCTGGAATTTTCAGTTCTGGACAATTTTGTCAGAAATGGACCAAGGCTAAAACACATCCTAAGGACCTCAAAAATGTCAATTTCTGAAAAGTGTGCAAATCTGGACAGTTTTGTGCTACTTCACTGTTTCGGCTATAATTAATGATTCCGAACTCCAATTGATGCAAGGTTTGTTTCTGATTTTAGTTAACTTCTTAAGCTTTAATTTGACATCTTATTCACTGGATTTGGAGATTGTTTGATTATCCTATTGATTGTGAGAAAACAACCTATTGCAGTAACGGCTTCACTTAACGTTGTACTTAGAAAAAAAAAATTGTTGTGACTCCTCTTGTTGAATTAAACACTTGTAATTGTAGTTTCGGGATGTTGTGTGGACTGTTTTGAATGTTTGAGGATGTTGAATTAAATGATGCATGGTTTGAGATTGACTTTGAATTGGGTTGAGGCTCAAATTGCACGAATATACACGAAATGGAAACCCTAATGACTAGGTAGTTTTGCTAAGTATTGATCATTTGGATATTTTGTGGAAATTATATGCTTAGTGGGCTGCCCGTAAATGTCTTATAACTTCGAATGTGATTTTGACCATTGCATGTTGTCAAATAAGCTTTTCTTGCAACCAAACCCACGTAGATGTTGTTGCATGTTGAATAATCGTATCACTTGATTACGTGGACTTCGAAATGAGTTATATGACTTGACTTGCATGAGTTACATGGCTGCCCGTTTAATGTTCATATGGCTCTATATGCCTTTCAAGTGAAATTACTTGTCTTATCGTGCCTTGTTTGACTACTTGACAATGTGCGATCTTATAACTGCTTGGAGGCGACCTACTTTGTTGTCCTCCTAATGTGATATGTCAAATGTTATAAATGTGCATTGCATACGAGGTTGCAAGATTTCATTGTGGCATGGTAGCGTTTCACAAACGCCAGGCAGCATAGGGTTTGCCGGTGCTCCCGTGACTACCATGGTCCAATTCCCTCTCTCGCTTGGCATTCCGCCCTTGGAGAGTTGGGTCGTAGGTTTCGGGGTACATCCGGAGTACACCCAATTGGGAGCGATAAGTGGATTATTGAAGTCGGCCGCAACAAATGAATTGAAATTGATTTTGAGAGCAAATGCTCACCGTATCCTTGAAATGATTGGTAAATGTATCTGTTACTCGATTTGTTTCATATATTTGCATACCTTATTATTTGTAATACGTGACATGTTTTCAAAAAGAGTTTTCATAAATTGAACCGGAAAATGAGTTTCAAAACTTATTTCTCGTCCCCCCCTCGCTGAGTTCATAAGGACTCACCATCTTTTATCATCTCAGGTAAAGAAGATCATGAACAGGTACCCGAGGACGATGTGCCTAATGATGATTCGTTCGAGTGATTGCCTGTCCCTACGTGCTTTTGTGCCTTGCCTGAAAGTGGTTGCTATATGGATGTTGTGTTTGATTGCAAACTATTCATTTATTGATGTAAATGACCCCGTTGTCATTTGGGTCTAATTTTGGGATTGTACTATCTATAACTGGACGAACTTTTATTTGGTTGTTTGCTTTCGTTTTCTTAATTAGTAGTTATCGTAGGCATTCAAACCACTAAATGAACAATCAACTAAGTTGATTCTATCTAATTTCACTTAGGTGCTCATTTGCAAACTAGAGGATAATAGGTACTTGCATGATAGGAAATTGACAAATAAACGGGACATAGTTATCATGTTAGGCTTATTAACCAAACGAGACTTTCAAGATAAACTAGTAGGCAAATCGGTTGGTGACAAATAGGAGTCCTTAATGAAATTGGATTAATGATTGGAATAATTGAGGCATTTAGAGAATTAGGTCAAACCAAAGAGGCCAATTACAGCCGTTATGCTGTTGGTTTTCCGGAAAACTTGGAGTTTAGACTAAATCATTAGGTGTTAAATCTTCATAAACAGTTAAGTATGTGACATGTCATGAACGTTTAGTTCCCACCCTAGTCTAACCTTATAGGCCGGGTTGGGGCGTGACACCATCACATTTCTATTACCGAATCCCATGGTACTTTGGGCAAGACAACTTGGCATCACGCAGAGGCTGGGCCCGCAAACCGAGGGTATGGGGCTTGGGGCCAGGTCTCCGTCACTCTGGTGCCCATAACTTTTAATCCGAAAGGAGTTACGCGGCACGCAACATACCGTTGGAAAGCTCTCTAAGAGCTCTACGATGAAGGAAGCAAGACTGCATGGCTGCATCTATTTTTGGAGGCCAAAATCGAATGTTTTCATCAGTTTCGGAATACTTTTCTTCTTTTGCGCTAATTTTCTGTCCCAGATCGTACGTCGTGAGCTGCGAAAAGAACGAAAACCTAATCCATCACATTTCTATTACCGAATTCCACCGCACCTTGGGCAAGACAACTTTACTTCACGTAGAGGATGGCCCGCAAACTGCGGGCGTGGGGCTTGGGACTAGGTCTCCGTCGCTCCGATGCCCATAACTTTTGATCCGGGAAAAGTTACACGGTGCACAACATACCGTCGAAAATCTCTCCGAGAGCTCTACAACGAGGGCAGCAGGCTTGCTCAGCTGCGCCTGTTTTTGGAGCCCAAAATTGAATGTTTTTATTAGTTTCGGGATACTTTTCTTCTTTTGCGATGTTTTTCTGTCCCGGATCGTACGTCGTGAGCCGCGAAAAGGACAACAACCTAATCCATCACATGTCTATTACCGAATCCCATGACACCTTGGGCAAGACAATTTCGCTTCACGTAGAGGCTGGGCCCACAAACCGATGGCGTGGGGCTTGGGACCAGGTCTCCGTCGCTTCGATACCCATAACTTTTGATCCGGAAAGAGTTGCACGGCGCACAACATACCGTTGGAAAGCTCCCCAAGAGCTCTACGAGGGGGGAAGCAAGTCTGCTCCTGCGCCAGTTTTTGTAGCTCAAAATCGAATATTTTCATCAATTTTGTGACACTTTTCTTCTTTTGAGCTATTTGTCTGTCGCGGATCGTACGTCGTGAGTCGCAAAAAGGGCGACAACCTGATCCATCACATTACTATTACCGAATCCCACGGCACCTTAGGCAAGAAAACTTAGCTTCACATAGAGGCTGGGCCCACAAACCAAGGGCGTAGGGCTTAGGACCAGGTCTCTATCGCTCCGGTGCCTATAACTTTTGATCCGGGAAGAGTTATGCGGCGCACAACATACCGTTAGAAAGCTCTCCGAGAGCTCTACGATGAGAGCTGCAAGCCTGCTCGACTGCACCTATTTTTGGAGCCAAAATCGAATATTTCCATCAATTTTGGGAACCTTTTCTTCTTTTGCGCTATTTCTCCGTCCCGGATCCTACATCGTGAGCCACGAAAAGGTCGACAACCTAATCCATCATATTTCTATTACCGAATCTCACGGAACCTTGGGCAAGACAACTTCGCTTCATGTAGAGGCTGGGCATGCAAACCAAGGGCGTGGGGCTTGGGACCAGGTCTACGTTACTCTGGTGCCCATAACTTTTTATCCGTAAGGAGTTACGCGGCACACAGCATACCGTTGGAAAACTCTCCGAGAGTTCTACGATGAGGGCAGCAAGACTACACGGCTGAACTAGTTTTCGAAGCCCAAATTTAATGTTTTTATCAGTTTTGGGACACTTTTCTTCTTTTGCGCTGTTTTTCCGTCTCGGATCGTACGTCGTGAGCCACGAAAACGACGACAACCCAATCCATCACATTTCAATTACCTAATCCCACCGCACCTTGGGAAAGAGAAATTCACTTCACGTAGAGGCTGGGACTACAAACCGAGGGCGTGGGACCAGGTCTCCGTCGCTCCGGTGCCA
Source organism: Ehretia macrophylla (assembly GCA_037974665.1). NCBI lineage: Eukaryota > Viridiplantae > Streptophyta > Magnoliopsida > Boraginales > Ehretiaceae > Ehretia > Ehretia macrophylla. The sequence goes on along the minus strand of CM075773.1, from coordinate 39,062,888 downwards.
ATAACTTTTGATCCGGGAAGAGTTACATAGCGCACAGCATACCGTTGGAAAGCTCTCCGAGAGCTCTATGACAAAGGTAGCATGCTTGCTCAGTTGCGCCTATTTTCGGAGCCCAAAATCGAATGTTTTCATCAGCTTCGGGACACTTTTCTTCTTTTACGTTATTTTTCTGTCCCAGATCGTACGTCGTGAGCCGCGAAAAGGACGACAACCTAATCCATCACATTTCTATTACCGAATCCCATGGCACCTTGGGCAAGACAACTTCGCTTCACGTAGAGGCTGGGCCCGCAAACCGAGGGCGTGGGGCTTGGGACCAGTTCTCCGTCACTCCGGTGCCCATAACTTTTGATCTGCAAGGAGTTACGCGGCGCAGAGCATACCGTTGGAAAGCTCTCCGAGAGCTCTACGACAGGGGTAGCAAGCTTACTGGGCTGTGCCTATTTTCGGAGCCCAAAATTGAATGTTTTCATCAATTTTGGGACACTTTTCTTCTTTTACGCTGTTTTTTCATCCCGAATCGTACGTCGTGAGTAGCGAAAAGGACGACAACCTAATCCATCACATTTTTATTACTGAATCCCACGGAACCTTGGGCAAGACAACTTCGCTTCACGTAGAGGTTGGGCCCGCAAACCGAGGGCGTGGGACTTGGGACCAGGTCTCTGTCACTCTAGTGCCCATAACTTTTTATCCGTAAGGAGTTATGCGGCACACAACATACCGTTGGAAAACTCTTCGAAACCTCTACGATGAGGGCAGCAAGACTGCATTGCTGCACCTATTTTCGAAGCCCAAAATCGAATGATTTCATTAGTGTCGTGACACTTTTCTCCTTTTGCGCTCTTTTTTTGTCCCGGATCGTACGTAATAAGCCGCGAAAAAGACGACAAACTAATCCATCACATTTCTATTACCGAATCCGACGGCACCTTTGGCAAGACAACTTCGCCTCAAGTAGAGGCTGGGCCCGCAAACTGAGGGCATGGGCTTAGGACCAGGTCTCCGTCACTCTGGTGCCCATAACTTTTGATCTGTAAGGAGTTATGCGGCGCACAACATACCATTTGAAAGCTCTCCGAGAGCTCTACAACGAGGGAAGCAAGCCTGCTCGGCTGCGCTTGTTTTGGGAGCCTGAAATTGAACGTTTTCATCAGTTTTGGTACAATTTTCTTCTTTTATGCTGTTTTTTTGTCCAGGATCGTACGTTGTGAGACGTGAAACGGACGACAACCTAATCGATCACATTTTTATTACTTAATCCCATGATACCTTGGGCAAGACAAATTCGATTCACGTAGAGGCTGGGCCCGCAAACTGAGGGTGTGGGGCTTAGGACCAGGTCTTCGTCACTCCGGTGCCTATAACTTTAGATCCGTAAGGAGTTACGCGGCGCACAACATGCCGTTGGAATGCACTCCGAGAGCTCTATGATAGGGGCAGCAAGACTGCGTGGCTGTGCTCCTTTTTGGAGCCCAAAATTGAATGTTTTCAATAGGTTCGGGACACATTTCTTCTTTTGCGCTGTTTTTTCATCCCGGATCGTACATCGTGAGCCACGAAAAGGACGACAACTTAATCCATCACATGTTTATTACCGAATCCCACGGCACCTTGGGCAAGACAATTTTGCTTCACGTAAAGGGTGGGCCCATAAACCGAGGGCGTGGGTCTTGGGACCAGGTCTCCGTCGCTCCGGTGCCTATAACTTTTGATCCGGAAAGAGTTGCGCGATGCACAGCATACCGTTGGAAAGATCTCCGAGAGCTCTACAATGGGGGAAGCAAGCCTGCCCCTGCGCCTGTTTTTGTAGCCCAAAATCGAATGTGTTCATCAGTTTCGTGACACTTTTCTTCTTTTGCGCTATTTTTTTGACCCGGATCGTACGTCATGAGCCGCGAAAAGGATGACAACCAAATCCATTACATTACTATTACCGAATCCCACGACACCTTGGGCAAGACAACTTCGCTTCACGTAAAGGCTGGGCCCACAAACCGAGGGCGTAGGGCTTGGGACCAGGTCTCTATCGCTCTAGTGCCTATAACTTTTGATCCGAGAAGAGTTACGCGGCGCACAGCATACCGTTGGAAAGCTCTCCGAGAGCTCTACGACGAGGGCAGCAAGCTTGCTCGGCTGCGCCTATTTTTGGAGCCGAAATCGAATGTTTTCGTCAATTTTTGGAAACTTTTCTTCTTTTTTGCTATTTTTTTTGTCCTGGATCGTACGTCGTGAGCAGGGAAAAGTAAGACAATCTAATCCATCACATTTCAATTATCGAATCCCACTGCACCTTGGGCAAGACAACTTCGCTTCACGTAGAGGCTGGGCTAGCAAACCGAGGGCGTGAGGATTGGGACCAGGTCTCCGTCGCTTCGGTGCCCATAACTTTTGATCTAGGAAAAGTTAAACAGCGCACAACGTATAGTTGGAAAGCTCTCCAAGAGCTCTACGACAAGGGCAGCAAGCTTGCTTGGCTGCGCCGGTTTTCGGAGCCCAAAATTGAATGTTTTCATCTATTTCGGGATACTTTTCTTCTTTTACGCTATTTTTGGGTACTAGATTGTATGTCGTGAGCCGCAAAAAGGACGACAACCTAATCCATCACATTTCTATCACCGAATCCCATGGCACCTTGGGCAAGACAACTTTGTTTCACATAGAGGCTGGGCCTGCAAACCGAGGGCGTGGGGCTTGGGACCAAGTCTCCGTCACTCCGGTGCCCATAACTTTTGATCCGCAAGGAGTTACGCGGCGCAAAGCATACCGTTGGAGAGCTCTCCGAGAGCTCTACGATGAGGGCATCAAGCTTGCTGGGCTGTGCCTATTTTCGAAGCCCAAAATTGAACATTTTCATCAGTATCAGGACACTTTTCTTCATTTGTGCTGTTTTTCCGTCCCGGATGGTACGTCGTGAGCCGCAAAAAAGACGACAACCTAATCCATCACATTTCTATTATCGAATACCACGGCACCTTGGGAAAGACAACTTCGTTTCATGTAGAGGCTGGGCTTGCAAACCGAGGGCGTGGGGCTTGGGACTAGGTCTCCGTCACTCCAGAGCCCATAACTTTTTATCCGTAAGGAGTTACGCGGCACACAGCATACCGTTGGAAAACTCTCCTAGAGCTCTACTACGAGGGCAGCAAGATTGCACGGCTATGCCTATTTTTGAAGCCCAAAATTGAATATTTTCATCAGTTTCGTGATACTTTTATCCTTTTGCGCGATTTTTTCGTCCTAGATCGTACGTCGTGAGCCGCTAAAAAGACGACAACCTAATCCATCATATTTCTATTACCGAATTTGACGGCACCTTTGGCAAGACAACTTCGCTTCACGTAGAGGCTGGGCCTGCAAACTGAGGGCATGGGGCTTGGGACCAGGTCTCCGTCACTCCATTGCCCATAACTTTTGATCCGTAAGGAGTTACGCGGCGCACAGCATACCGTCGGAGAGCTCTACGACGGGGGAAGCAAGCTTGCGAGATTGCGCCTATTTTAGGAGCCCAAAATCAAACGTTTTCATCAGTTTCGGGATACTTTTCTTCTTTTACGCTGTTTTTTCATCCCAGATCTTACGTCGTGCGCCACGAAAAGGATGACAACCTAATCCATCACATTTCTATTACCGAATCCCACGGTACCATAGGCAAGACAACTTCTCCTAACGTAGAGGCTGGGACGTCAAACCAAGGGCGTGGGGCTTGGGACCAGGTCTCCGTCGCTTAGGCGCTCATAACTTTTGGTGTGGAAAAAGTTACGTGGCACACAACATATAGTTGGAAAGCTCTCTGAGACCTTTACGACGAGGGCTACAAGCCTGCTCAGTTGCGCCCATTTTCGGAGCCCATAATCGAACTTTTTCATCAGTTTCGGGACACTTTTCTTTTTTTGCGTTGTTTTTTCATCCCGGATCGTACGTCGTGAGCTGCGAAAAGGACGACAACCTAATCCATCACATTTCTCTTACCAAATCCCACGACACCTTGGGCAAGACAACTTCGCTTCACGTAGAGGCTGGGCCTGCAAACCGAGGGCGCGGGGCTTGGGACTAGGTCTCCGTCACTCGGGTGCACATAACTTTTTATCTGTAAGGCGTTACGTGGCGCACAAAATACCGTTGGAAAGCTCTCCGAGAGTTCTACTACAAGGGTAGAAGGAATGCAAAGCTGTGCCTGTTTTTGAAGTTCAAAATCGAACGTTTTCATCAGTTTCGGGACACTTTTCCTCTTTTGTGCTATTTTTTCATCCCGGATCGTACGTCGTGAGCCGCGAAAAGGATGACAACCAAATCCATCACATTACTATTACCGAATCCCATGACACCTTGGGCAAGACAACTTCGCTTCACGTAGAGGCTGGGCCCACAAACCAAGGGCGTGGGGCTTAGGACCAAGTCTCTCTCGGTCCGGTGCCTATAACTTTTGATCCGAGAAAAGTTACGCAGTGCACAACATACCGTTGGAAAGCTCTCCGAGAGCTCTACGACTAGGGCAGCAATCCTGTTCAGCTGCGCCTATTTTTGGAGCCCAAAATCGAATGTTTTCATCAGTTTTGGGAAACTTTTCTTCTTTTGCACTGTTTTTCCGTCCTGGATCGTACGTCGTGAGCAGCGAAAAGGATGACAACCTAATCCATCACATTTCAATTACCGAATCCCACTGCACCTTGGGCAAGACAACTTTGCTTCACGTAGAGGTTGGGCTCGCAAACCGAGGGCGTAGGGATTGGGACTAGGTCTCCGTCGCTTCGGTGCCCATAACTTTTGATCTGGGAAGAGTTACACGGCGCACAACATACAGTTGGAAAGCTCTCCGAGATCTCTACGACAAGGGCAGCAAGCTTGCTCAGTTGTGCCTATTTTTGGACCCCAAAATTGAATGTTTTCATCCGTTTCTGGATACTTTTCTTCTTTTATGCTATTTTTCCGTACCGGATCGTATGTTGTGATCCGCGAAAAGGACGACAATCTAATCCATCACATTTCTATTACCGAATCCCATGGCACCTTGGGCAAGACAACTTTCCTTCACGTAAAGGCTGGGCCTGCAAACCGAGGGCGTGGGGCTTGGGACCAGGTCTCTGTCACTCCGGTACCCATAACTTTTGATCCGCAAGAAGTTACACGGTGTAGAGCACACCGTTGGAAAGCTCTCCGAGAGCTCTACATCAGGGGCAGCAAGCTTGCTGGGCTGTGCCTATTTTCGAAGCCCAAAATTGAATGTTTTCATCAGTTTCAGGACACGTTCCTTCTTTTGTGCTGTTTTTCCGTCCCGGATGGTATGTCATGAGCCGCAAAAAGGATGACAACCTAATCCATCACATTTCTATCACCGAATCCCATGGCACCTTGGGGAAGACAACTTTGCTTCACGTAGAGGCTGGGCCTGCAAACCGAGGGCGTGGGGCTTGGGACCAAGTCTCCGTCACTCCGGTGCCCATAACTTTTGATCCGCAAGGAGTTACGCGGCGTAGAGCATACTGTTGGAAAGCTCTCTGAGAGCTCTACGACGAGGGCATCAAGCTTGCTGGGCTGTGCCTATTTTCGAAGCCCAAAATTGAAAGTTTTCATCAGTTTCAGGACACTTTCCTTCATTTGTACTATTTTTCCGTCCCGGATGGTACGTCGTGAGCCGCAAAAAAAATGACAACCTAATCCATCACATTTCTATTACCGAATACCACGGCACCTTGGGCAAGACAACTTCGTTTCACATAGAGGCTGGGCTTGCAAACCGAGGGCGTGGGGCTTGGGACCAGGTCTCCGTCACTCCAGAGCCCATAACTTTTTATCCGTAAAGAGTTACGCGGCACACATCATACTGTTGGAAAACTCTCCTAGAGCTCTACTACGAGGGCAGCAAGACTGCACGGCTACTCCTATTTTCGAAGCCCAAAATTGAATATTTTTATCAGTTTTGTGAGACTTTTCTCCTTTTGCGCGGTTTTTTCGTCCCAAATCGTACGTCGTGAGCTGCAAAAAAGACGACCACTTAATCCATCACATTTCTATTACCGAATCCGACGGCACCTTTGGTAAGACAACTTCGCTTCACGTAGAGGCTGGCCCTGCAAACCGAGGGCATGGGGCTTGGGACCAGGTCTCCGTCACTCCGGTGCCCATAACTTTTGATCCATAAGGAGTTACGTGGCGCACAGCATACCGTCGGAGAGCTCTCCGAGAGCTCTACGTCGGGGGAAGCAAGCTTGCTAGATTGCGACTATTTTGGGAGTCCAAAATCAAACGTTTTCATCAGTTTCGGTATACTTTTCTTCTTTTACGCTATTTTTTCGTCCCGGATCTTACGTCGTGCGCCACGAAAAGGATGACAACCTAATCCATTACATTTCTATTACCGAATCCCACAGTACCATGGGCAAGAAAACTTCTTTTAACGTAGAGGCTGGGCCGACAAACCAAGGGCGTGGGGCTTGGGACCAGGTCTCCGTCGCTCAGGCGCCCATAACTTTTGGTATGGAAAAAGTTACGTGGCGCACAACATACAGTTGGAAAGCTCTCCGAGAGCTTTACGACGAGGGCTGCAAGCCTGCTCAGTTGCGCCCATTTTCGGAGCCCAAAATTGAACATTTTCATCAGTTTCGGGACACTTTTCTTTTTTTGCGCTGTTTCTTCGCCCCGGATCGTACGTCGTGAGCTGCGAAAAGGACGATAACCTAATCCATCACATTTCTCTTACCAAATCCCACGCCACCTTGGGCAAGACAACTTCGCTTCATGTAGAGGCTGGGCCTGCAAACCGAGGGAGCGGGGCTTAGGACTAGGGCTCCGTCACTCCGGTGCCCATAACTTTTTATCTGTAAGGCGTTACGTGGCGCACAACATACCGTTGGAAAGCTCTCCAAGAGTTCTACTACAAGGGCAGAAGGACTGCAACGCTGTGCCTATTTTTGAAGTTCAAAATCGAACGTTTTCATCAATTTCGGGAAACTTTTCCTCTTTTGCGCTATTTTTTTATCCTGGATTGTACGTCGTGTTCCGCGTAAAGGATGACAACCAAATCCATCACATTATTATTCCCGAATCCCATGACACCTTGGGCAAGACAACTTCGCTTCACGTAGAGGCTGGGCCCACAAACCGAGGGCGTAGGGCTTGGGACCAAGTCTCTGTCGGTCCGGTGCCTATAACTTTTGATCCGGGAAGAGTTACGCGGCACACAGCATACCGTTGGAAATCTCTCCGAGAGCTCTACGACTAGGGCAGCAAGCCTGTTTGGCTGCGCCTATTCTTCGAGCCCAAAATCGATTGTTTTCATCAATTTTGGGAAACTTTTCTTCTTTTGCACTGTTTTTTCGTCCTGGATCGTAAGTCGTGAGCAGCGAAAAGGACGACAACCTAATCCATCACATTTCAATTACCGAATCCTACTGCACCTTGGGCAAGACAACTTCGCTTCATGTAGAGGCTGGGCTCGCAAACTGAGGGCATGGGGATTGGGACTAGGTCTCCGTCGCTCCGGTGCCCATAACTTTTGATCTGGGAAGAGTTACACAGCGCACAACATACAGTTGGAAAGCTCTCCGAGAGCTCTACGACAAAGGCAGCATGCTTGCTCAGCTGCGCCTATTTTTGGAGCCCAAAATTGAATGTTTTCATCCGTTTCGGGATACTTTTCTTATTTTATGCTATATTTTCGTACCGGATCGTATGTTGTGATCCGCGAAAAGGACAACAACCTAATCCATCACATTTCTATTACCGAATCCCATGGCACCTTAGGCAAGATAACTTTCCTTTACGTAGCGGTTGGGCCCACAAACCGAGGCCGTGGGGCTTGGGACTAGGTCTCCGTCACTCCGATACCCATAACTTTTGATCCGTAAGAAGTTACGCGGTGTAGAGCATACAGTTGGAAAGCTCTCCGAGAACTCTACATCGGGGGCAGCAAACTTGCTGGGCTGTGCCTATTTTCAGAGCCCAAAATTGAATGTTTTCATCAGTTTCAGGACACGTTCCTTCTTTTGTGCTGTTTTTTCGTCCCGGATGGTACGTCGTGAGCCGCAAAAAGGACGACAACCTAATCCATCACATTTCTATTACCGAATCTCATGGCACCTTGGGCTAGTCAACTTTGCTTCACGTAGAGGTTGGGCCCGCAAACCGAGGGTGTGGGGCTTAGGACCAGGTCTCCGTCACTCCAGAGCCCATAACTTTTTATCCATAAGGAGTTACGCGGCACACAGCATACCGTTGGAAAACTCTCCTAGAGCTCTATGACGAGGGCCGCAAGACTGCACTGCTGCGCCTATTTTCGGAGCCAAAAATTGAATATTTTCATCAGTTTCGTGAGACTTTTCTCCTTTTGTGCGGTTTTTTTGTCCCGGATCGTACGTCGTGAGCCGCGAAAATGATGAAAACCTAATCCATCACATTTCTATTACCGAATCCGACTGCACCTTTGGCAAGACAACTTCGCTTCATGTAGAGGTTGGGCATGCAAACCGAGGGCATGGGGCTTGGGACCAGGTCTCCGTCACTCCGGTGCCCATAACTTTTGATCCGTAAGGAGTTACGCGGCGCACAGCATACCGTCGGAAAGCTCTCTTTGAGCTCTACGACGGGGACATCAAGCCTGCTAGACTGCGCCTATTTTGGGAGCCCAAAATCAAAAGTTTTCGTCAGTTTTGGGATACTTTTCTTCTTTTACGATGTTTTTCCGTCCCGGAGCTTACGTTGTACGCCGCGAAAAGGATGACAGCCTAATCCATTACATTTCTATTACCGAATCCCACGGCACCATGGGCAAGACAACTTCTCTTCACGTAGAGGCTGGGACGGCAAACCAAGGGCGTGGGGCTTGGGACCAGGTCTCCGTCGCTCAGGTGCCCATAACTTTTGATTTGGAAAGAGTTACGTGGCGCACAACATAAAGTTGGAAAGCTCTTCGAGAGCTTTACGACGAGGGCTGTAAGCTTGCTCAGCTGCGCACATTTTTGGAGCCCAAAATCGTGCGTTTTCATCAGTTTTAGGACACTTTTCTTTTTTTGCGCTGTTTTTTCGTCCCGGATCGTACGTCGTGAGCCACGAAAAAGACGACAACCTAATCCTTCACATTTTTATTACCAAATCCCATGGCATCTTAGGCAAGATAACTTCGCTTCATGTAGAGGCTGGGCCCACAAACCGAGGGCGCAGGACTTGGGACTAGGTCTCCGTCACTCCGGTGCCCATAACTTTTTATCTGTAAGGTGTTACGTGGTGCACAACATACCATTGGAAAGCTCTCCGAGAGTTCTACTACAAGGGCAGCAGGACTACAAAGCTGCGCCTATTTTTGAAGTTCAAAATCAAACATTTTCATCAGTTTCGGGACACTTTTACTCTTTTGTGCTATTTTTTCATCCCGGATTGTACGTCGTGAGTTGTGAAAAGGACGACAGCCTAATCCATCACATTTTTATTACCAAATCCCATGGCACCTTGGGCAAGACAACTTCGCTTCACGTAAAGGCTAGGCCCACAAACTGAGGGCATAGGGCTTGGGACCAGGTCATCGTAACTCTAGTACCCATAACGTTTTAGCCGTAAGGAGTTACGCAGCACACACCATACCGTTGGAAAGCTCTCCAAGAGCTCTACGATGAGGGTAGCAAGACTGCATGGCTGCACCTATTTTTGTATCCTAAAATCAAACGTTTTTATCAGTTTCGGGATACTTTTCTTCTTTTGCGCTGTTTTTCTGTCTCGGATCGTACGTCGTGAGCCGCAATAAGGACTACTACCTAATCCATCACATGTCTATTACCGAATTCGATGACACCTTGGGCAAGACAATTTCTCTTCACATAGAGGCTGGGCTCGCAAACCGATGGCGTGGGGCTTGGGACTACGTCTCCGTCGCTCCGATGCCCATATCTTTTGATCCGGAAGGTGTTGCGCGGCGCACAGCATACCGTTGGAAAGCTCTCCGAGAGATCTACGACGGGGGAAGCAAGCCTGCTCCTGCGCCTGTTTTTGTAACCCAAAATCAAATATTTTCATCAGTTTCATGACCCTTTTCTTCTTTTGCGCTATTTTTTTGTCCCGGATCGTACGTCATGAGCCGCGAAAAGGACGACAACCTAATCCATCACATTTCTATTACCGAATCCCACGACACCTTGGGCTTGACAACTTCGCTTCACGTAGAGGCTGGGCCCACAAACTGCGGGCGTGGGGCTTAGGACTAGGTCTCAGTCGCTTCGGTGCCCATAACTTTTGATCCGGGAAGAGTTATGCGATGCACAGCATACCGTTGGAAAGCTCTCCAAAAGCTCTACGACAAGGGCAGCAAGCCTGCTCAGCTGTGCCTATTTTTGGAGCACAAAATAAAAAAATTTCATCAGTTTTGGTATACTTTTATTCTTTTGCGCTGTTTTTTCGTCCCGGATCGTACATCGTGAGCCGCGAAAAGGACGACAACCTAATCCATCACATTTCTATTACCGAATCCCACGGAACCTTGGGCAAGACAACTTCGCTTCACGTTGAGGCTGGGCCCACAAACCGAGGGCGTGGGGCTTGGGACCAGGTCTCCGTAACTCTGGTGCCCATAACCTTTTATCCGTAAGGAGTTACGCGGCACACAACATACCATTGGAAAACTCTTCGAGAGCTCTACGACAAGGGCAACAAGACTGCACGGTTGCGCTTGTTTCCAGAGCCCAAAATCAAATATTTTCATCAGTTTCGGGACACTTTTCTTCTTTTGCACTGTTTTTCCGTCCCGGATCGTACGTCATGAGCTGCGAAAAGGACGACAACCTAATCCATTATATTTCTATTACCGAATCCCACCGTACCTTGGGCAAGACAACTTCGCTTCATGTAAAGGTTGGGCCCGCAAACCGAGGGTTTGGGGCTTGGGACCAGGTCTCCGTCGCTCCGGTGCCCATAACTTTTGATCCGAAAAGAGTTACAAGGCGCACAGCATAACGTTGGAAAGCTCTCCGAGAGCTCAATGACGAGGGCAGCAATCTTGCTCAGCTGTGCCTATTTTTTGTGCCCAAAATCGAACGTTTTCATCAGTTTTGGAATACATTCCTTCTTTTGCGTTGTTTTTCCATCCCGGATCGTACGTCGTGAGCCGCGGAAAGGATGACAACCTAATGCATCACATTTCTATTTAATGAATCCCACGGCACCTTGGACAAGACAACTTTTCTTCACGTAGAGGCTGGGCCAGCAAGCCGAGGGAGTGGGGCTTGGGAACAGGTCTCCGTCACTCTGGTGCTCATAACTTTTTATCCGTAAGGAGTTACGCGGCACACAGCATACCGTTGGAAAGCTCTCCGAGAGCTCTACGACGAGGGCAGCAAGACTGCACGGCTACTCCTATTTTCAGAGCCCAAAATCAAACGTTTTCATCAGTTTCAGGATACTTTTCTTCTTTTGCGCTATTTTTTCGTCCCGGATCATACGTCGTGAGCCGCGAAAAGAACGACAACTTAATCCATCACATTTCTAATATCGAATCCCACTGCATCTTGGGCAAGACAACTTGGCTTCACGTAGAGGCTGGGCGCACAAACCAAGGGCGTGGGGCTTGGGACCAAGTCTCCGTCGCTCCGGTGCCCATAACTTTTGATTCGAAAAGAGTTACACGGCGCACAACATACTATTGGAAAGCTATTCGAGAGCTCTACGACGAGGGCAACAAGCTTGCTCGGCTGCGTCTATTTTTGGAGCCCAAAATTGAATGTTTTCATCAGTTTCGGGACACTTTTCTTCTTTTACGCTATTTTTTTGTCCCGGATCGTACGTCGTGAGCCGCGAATAGAATGACAACGTAATCCATCACATTTCTATTGTCGAATCCCATGGCACCATGGGCAAGACAACTTCACTTCATGCAGAGGCTGGGCCCACAAACCGAGGGCGTGGGGCTTGGGACCAGGTCTCCGTTACTCGGGTTCCCATAACTTTTGATCCGCAAGGAGTTACGCGGCGCAGAGCATACCGTTGGAAAGCTCTCTGAGAGTTCTACGATGGGGGCAGCAAGCTTGCTGGGCTATGCCTATTTTCGGAGCCCAAAATAAAACGTTTTCATCAGTTTCAGGACACTTTTCTTTTGCGCTGTTTTTCCATCCCGGATCATACGTCGTGTGCCGCGAAAAGGATGACAACCTAATCTATCACATTTCTATTACCGAATCCCATGGTACCTTGGGTAAGACAACTTCGCTTCATGTAGAGGCTGGGCCCGCAAACCGAGGGCGTGGGGCTTGGGACAAGGTCTCCGTCACTCGAGTGCCTATAACTTTTGATCCGTAGGGAGTTATGCGGCGCACAGCATACCGTTGGAAAGCTCTCTGAGAGCTCTACGACAGGGGCTGCAAGCTTGCTGGGCTATGCCTATTTTCAGAGCCCAAAATAGAACATTTTTATCAGTTTCGGGACACTTTTCTTTTGCGCTATTTTTCCATCCCGGATCGTATGTCGTGTGCCGCGAAAAGGACGACAACCTAATCCATCACATTTCTATTATCGAATCCCATGGCACCTTGGGCAAGACAACTTCGTTTCATGTAGAGGCTGGGCCCGCAAACCGAGGGCGTGGGGCTTGGCACCAAGTCTCCGTCACTCCGGTGCCCATAACTTTTGATCCGCAAGGAGTTACACGGCGCACAACATACCGTCGGAAAGCTCTCTGAAAGCTCTACGACGGAGGCAGCAAGACTGCGTGGCTGCGCCTATTACAGAGCCCAAAATTGAATGTTTTCATCAGTTTCGTGACACTTTTCTCCTTTTGCGCTGTTTTTCCGTCCTGGATCGTACATCGTGAGCTGTGAATAGGACGACAACCTAATCCATCACATTTCTATTACTGAATCTTACGGCACCTTGGGGAAGACAACTTCGCTTCATGTAGAGGCTGGGCCTGCAAACCGAGGGCATGGGGCTTGAGACCAAGTCTTCGTCACTCCGGTGCCCATAACTTTTGATCCGTAAGGAGTTACACGGCACACAACATACCGTTGGAAAGCTCTCCAAGTGCTCTACGATGGGGGCAGCAAGCCTGCTCGGTTGCACCTATTTTTGGAGCCCAAAATCAAATGTTTTCATCATTTTCAGAACATTTTTCTTCTTTTACGCTGTTTTTCCATCCCGGATCGTACGTCGTGAGTTGCGAAAAGGACGACAACCTAATCCATCACATTTCTAATACCGAATCCCATGGCACCTTGGGCAAGACAACTTCGTTTCACATACAGGCTGGGCCCGTAAACCGAGGGAGTGGTGCTTGGGACCAGGTCTCTGTCACTCCGGTGCCCATAACTTTTGATCTGTAAGGAGTTACGCGGCGCACAGCATACAGTTGGAAAGTTCTTTGAGAGCTCTACGATAGGGACAGCAAGCCTGCTTGTCTACACCTATTTTCGGAGCCCAAAATTGAACATTTTCATTAGTTTCGGGATACTTTTCTTCTTTTACACTATTTTTCCATCCCGGATCGTACGTCGTGAGCCGCGAAAAGGACGACAACCCAATCTATCACCTTTCTATTACCGAATTTGACGGTACCTTGGGCAAGACCACTTTACTTCACGTAGAGGTTGGGCCCGAAAACCAAAGGCGTGGGGCTTTGGACCAGGTCTCCGTCGCTTTGGTACCCATAACTTTTGATCCGGAAAGAGTTACATGACGCACAGCATACCGTTGGAAAGCTCTCCAAGAGATCTACGAGGAGGGCAACAAGACTACTCGACTACGCCTATTTTCAGAGCCCAAAATTGAACATTTTCATCAGTTTCGGGACACTTTTCTTCTTTTATGCTATTTTTCTGTCCTGGATCGTACATCGTGAGCCGCGAAAAGGACGACAACTTAATCCATTACATTTCTACTACCGAATCCCATGGAACCTTGGGCAAGACAACTTCGCTTCACGTAGGGGCTAGGCCCGCAAACCGAGGGCATGGGGCTTGGGGCCAAGTCTCTGTCACTCCAGTGCCCATAACTTTTTATCTGTAAGGCGTTACGCGGTGCACAGCTTACCGTTGGAAAGCTCTCCGAGAGCTCTACGACAAGGGTAGCAGGACTGCATAGCTGCGCCTATTTTCAGAGTCCAAAATCGAATGTTTTCATCAGTTTCAGGACACTTTTCTTCTTTTGCGCTATTTTCCTGACTCGGATCGTACGTCGTGAGCCGCGAAAAGGACTATAACCTAATCCATGACATTTATATTACCAAATCCTATGGCACCTTGGGCAAGACAACTGCACTTCACATAGAGGCTGGGCCCGCAAACCGAGGGTGTGGGGCTTGGGACCAGGTCTCCGTCGCTCCGGTGCCCATAACTTTTGATCCGAAAAGAGTTACAGGGCGCACAGTATACCGTTGGAAAGATCTCCGAAAGCTCTACGACGAGGGCAGCAAGCCTACTCGGCTGTGCCTATTTTTGGAGCCCAAAATCGAATGTTTTCATCAGTTTTGGGACACTTTTCTTCTTTTGCGTTGATTTTCTATCCCGGATCGTACGTTGTGAGCCGCGAAAAGGACGACAACCTAATCCATCACATTTCTATTACCGAATCCCTCAGCACCGTGGGCGAGACAACTTCGCTTCACGTAGAGTCTGGCCCCGCAAATCGAGGGCGTGGGGCTTCGACCAGGTCTCCGTCACTCCGTTGCCCATAACTTTTTATTCGTAAGGCTTTATGCGATGCATAGCGTACCATTGGAATGATCCCCGAGAGCTCTACGACAAGGGCGGAAACACTGCATGGCTGTGCCTATTTTTGGAGCCCAAAATCGAACGTTTTCATCAGTTTCGGGACACTTTTCTTCTTTTGCGCTATTTTTCCATCCCGGATCGTACGTCGTGAGCTGCGAAAAGGACGACAACCTAATCTATCACATTTTTATTACCGAATCCCACGACACCGTGGGCAAGATAACTTCGATTCACATTGAGGCTGGGCCTACAAACCGAGTGTGTGGTGCTTGGGCTAAGTCTCCGTCGCTTTGGTGACCATAACTTTTGATCCGGAAAGAGTTACACGGCGCACCTCATACTTTTGGAAAGCTCTCCGAGAACTCTACGACGGGGGGCAACAAGCCAGCATGGCAGCGCCTATTTTTGTAGCCCAAAATCGAATGTTTTCATCAGTTTTATGACACTTTTCTTCTTTTGCACAGTTTTTTCGTCCCGTATCGTACATTGTGAGCCGTGAAAAGGACGACAACCTAATCTAACAAATTTCTAATACTGAATCCCATGGCACCTTGATCAAGACGATTTCGCTTCACGTAGAGGCTGGGCCCACAAACTGAGGCCGTGGGGTTTCGGACCAGGTCTCTATCGCTCCGGCTCCCATAACTTTTGATCCGGAAAGAGTTACACGGTGCATAAAATACCGTTGGAAAGCTCTCCGAGTGATCTACGATGAGGGAAGCAAGCCTGCTCGGCTACGCATGCTTTCAGAGTCCAAAATTGAACGTTTTCATCAATTTCAGCATACTTTTCTTCTTTTACGCTATTTTTTCGTCCGGGATCGTACGTCGTGAGTCGTGAAAAGGACGACAACCGAATCCATCACATTTATATTACCGAATCCCATGGTACCTTGGGTAAGACAACTTCGCTTCACGTAGAGGCTGGGCCCACAAACCGAGGTCGTGGGGCTTTGGACCAGGTCTCTATCACTCTGGTGCCCATAACTTTTTATCCGTAAAGAGTTACGTGGCGCACAACATACCGTTGGAAAGCTCTCCGAGAGCTCTATGACAAGGGCTGCAAGACTACACGGCTGCACCTATTTTTGGAGCCCAAAATTGAATGTTTTCATCAGTTTGGGGACACTTTTCTTCTTTTGCGCTATTTTTTCGTCCCAAATCGTACATCGTGGGCCGCGAAAAGGACGACAATGTAATCTATCACATTTCTATTACCGAATCCCACAGCACCTTGGACAAGACAACTTCACTTCACTTAGAGGCTGGGCCTGCAAACCGAGGGCGTGGGGCTTGGGACTAGGTCTCCGTTACTCCGGTGCCCATAACTTTTTATCCGTATAGAGTTACGCAACGCACAACATACCGTTGGAAAGCTCTCCGATAGCTTTACGATAGAGGCAGCAAGCCTACTCGGCATCGCCTGTTTTGTAGCCCAAAATAGAATGTTTTCATTAGTTTCATGACACTTTTCTTCTTTTGCGCTGTTTTTCCATCCCGGATCATATGTCATGAGCTGCGAAATGGACGACAACCTAATCCATCACATTTCTATTACCGAATCCCACGGTACCTTGGGCAAGATAACTTCACTTCACGTAGAGGCTGGGCCCGCAAACTGAGGGCGTGGGGCTTGGGACCAGGTCTCCGTCAATCCGGTGTTCATAACTTTTGATCCGTTGTGAGTTACGTGGTGAACAGCATACCATTGGAAAGCTCTTCGAGAGCTCTACGACGGGGACAGCAAGCCTGCTCGGCTGCGCTTGTTTTTGGAGCCCAAAATCGAACATTTTCATCAGTTTCGGGACTTTTTTTTTCTTTTGCCCAGTTTTTCCGTCCCGGATCATATGTCATGAGCCGCAAAAAGTACGACAACCTAATCCATCACATTTCTATTACTGAATCCCACGGCACCTTGGGCAAGACAACATCGCTTCACATAGAGGCTGGGTCCGCAAACCGAGGGCGTAGGGCTTGTGACTAGGTCTCAATCACTCTAATGCCCTTAACTTTTTATCCGTAAGGAGTTTCGCGGCGTAAAATATACCGTTGGAAAGCTCTCCGAGAGTTCTACGACGGGGGCTGCAAGACTGCACGGATGGACCTATTTTCGAAGCCCAAAATCGAACATTTTCATCAGTTCTGGGACACTTTTCTTTTTTTGTGCTATTTTTCCGTCTCGAATCGTACGTCGTGAGCCGCGAAAAGGACGACAACCTAATCTGTCAAGCCCCAACCTGGCCTATAAGGTTAGACTAGGGTATGACCTAAACGTTCAGGACATGTCACATACTTAACCGTTTAAGAAGTTTTAACACTTATAGTTTTAGTCTAAACTCCAAAGTTTTCTGGAAAACCAGCAGCATAACGGCTGTAATTGGGCTCTTTGGTTTGGCCTAATTCTTTAAACGCCTCAAAATTTACTACCTCAAGTTCATTTCCAACTAAGATTGCTAATTATCATCAATTGAAACGCCTGTTGGTTATCTTGATGTCTCGTTTGATTTATAACCTAGCATGATACTATATCTCGTTTGTTTGTTTATCCTCGTTACAAAAGTACCTGTTGATCTTAGCTTAATAGCGAGTACCTGTTTAAGATTGGATGTTTAAGATTGGATAAGTTCATTTACTTAGTCCTTAACTAATACGTCATAACCTATGATAGATACTAGTGGTGATAAAGAAAAACGATCATAGTAATGTCTAGCATCAGTCTACTTAATATAAGTACAAACCAAAATTAGACCCCAAATTACAACGGGGGTTTTTTTCATCACAACATTGAGCAACATAAAAGGAAATAGTCTTCAAGTAACATAAAGTTCACAAGTAGCCACATTCAAGCAAAGAAAACAATGACATGCAATCACTCCAGGGGTTCATCATTAGGCACACCGTCCTCGGGTACCTGTTCTGGGTCTTTTTCACCTGAGATGATAAAAGATGGTGAGTCCTTATGAACTTAGCGAGGGGGAACGAGAAATAAGTTTTGAAACTCATTTTTCGATTCAACTTATGAAAATCATTTTGCAAGCATGAATACAACAAAAATATAAGTACAGAAATAGAAATACCGGTCTTTCCTCCCCGAGGTTCTCTAGGAACCAAGCGAGAGTACTTATACACATAGTAAAAATGAGACAGTGAGCTTTTGCTCTTAGATCAGTTCCAGGATCAGTTGTTGCGGCCGACTTCAAATCATCCCCTAAACACGCCAGGTGGGTGTACTCCGGATGTACCCCGAAATCCTATGACCCAACTCTCCGAGGAAGTATAGCCCCCAAGCGAGAGAGGGAATGGGACCATGGTAGTCACGGGTGCACCGGCAAGCCCGATGCCGCCCGGTGTGCGTGATCGCTACCATGCCGACAGGAAAGGTTGCAACCTTGTATGCAATGCACATTTATGACAGGTAATATATCACAGTAGGAGGACAACAAAGTAAGTTGCCTCCGAACAGTCATAAGATTGCACATTGACAGGTAAACAAGCAGGGCACGATAAGACAGGTAATTTCACTTGAAAGGCATATAAAGTTATATGAAAATTAAACGGGCATCCATGTAACACACGTAAAACAGGCCATATAACTCATTACGAAGCCCACGTGATCAAGTAATAAGATTATTCAACATGCAATGACATCTTCATGGGTTCGGGTGCAAGAAAAACCAATTTGTCAACATGCAATGGTCAAAATCACATTTGGAGTTATAAGGCATTTACAGGCAGCCCACTAAGCATATAATTTCCGCAAAATATCCAAATGATCAACACTTAACAAGACTACCTAGTCATTAGGGTTTCCGTTTCATGCTTAACCGTGTGATTAAACCCTAAGTCAACTCAAAATCATTCTCAAGTCATGCATCATTCAATTCAAACATCCTCAAGTACTCAAAACAGTCCACACAACATCCCAACACCACAATTCCAAGCAATTAGTACCACAAGAGAGGTTACAACAATTTTCCAAGCATATAACTAAGTGAAACCCTTACTGCAATAGGCTGTTTTCTCACAATAAATAGGATAATCAAAAAATCTCCAAATCCAGTGAATAAGATGTTAAATTAAATCTTGAGGATTTAACTAAAATCAGAAACAAATCTTGCATCAATTGGAGTTCGGGATCATTAGATATAGCCGAAACAGTGAAATAGCACAAAACTGTCCAGATTTGCACACTTTTCAGTAATTGACGTTTTTGAGGTCCTTAGGTTCAGTTTTAGCCTTGGTCCATTTCTGACAAAAATGTTCAGAACTGAAAAATCTAGCAGAAAACCAAATTTCATGTATTTTGGAAAACATTTACTAAGTCAAATATGGTTCGTTCCACAAGGTCAGTGCATCTGCCAAAACCTGCTTCATTTTTCCAGATTTCCAGGTTTGGACATATTTTAAAGATTTGATATTTTGAGGACCTTAAATTCAAAATTAGCTTCAGCCTATTTCTTAGAAAAATGTTCAAAACTGTCCAAACTAGTTACCTACCAATTTTCAAGCATTTTTAACATCATTTGCCTAGCTAAAAGTACCTCGAAACATACTGGTCAGAGAGCTGTCAACAATCCGACTTCACCTATCACCACTTTCAAGCCAAGATCTTGCCATGCATGGTTGTTTAAGCTCATGAACGAACATATAACTCAAGTACAGAAGCAAAGACATACATTTATGAGCATGCATGTGAATTTTGAAGGAATTTCAAAAGGTTTTAGCCGTCACCTTAGCAAACAACCAAGAAGATGCACAAAAACTTGTTGAAGCTCAAATCTCTTCTTCTTCTTGCTTAGCCGAGATTCCAACTAGAGTTTCTCTATTTTTCCTAGCCTAGTGACCAACCTCTTAGTACATGCATGAGGTTAGAACAAGAAGAAAAGAAACGGAAGCCAAGAAACTTACCTAGGCCGAATAGAAGACTTCAAAGGACATGCATGTATGATTCTTGTACTCTAGCTAGCTTGCTCGACTTTCCTTGCTTGTTGCTTATCTTGATTGACCAAAGTGTGAAGAAGATAAGCTATGGTATGGTGAGAACTCAGCCAAGGCCGAGAGAGAGAGAGAAATGAGAGGGAGAGAAAGAAAGTTGAGGAAGAAATGAAGAAATGACAAAAATATGACAAGAATAAAGCCTTTTGCATTCATCAAAGCAAGTGGTCGGCCTTGGGCTATTAAAACCTGATTTTTGTGTCTTCAAGATGGAATTTAAAAATGCTAGCATGGGCATGGAAGAGTTGGTCGAGTATGGTGAGGAATTGAGGAGATTTTTGAGCAATTTTTTATGCATTTGTGTCATAGAATGTCATAATATGTCTAGGAATTAAGTTGAATTGAATAAGCATGCATAAACACCACCTAGTGGTCGGCCAAGGCTACTAAAAAATGCTGAATTTTGTCAACTTTTGATCATTATTTAATTGTGTCTTGAAGGTGCAAAAAGAATAAGGAATAAAGAATGAAGAATGTTTAGTGTTTGGTGAATTTTTGTCTTTTATTGAGTTGAATTAGGATTATAATATTGATAGTGGATTTTGTAGGATTGTTTAATAGTATAGTGCTCCGTGTAAGATGCTTTCTTGATTAGCGTGAAGGCACGCTTTCCTAGGTCCAGGGCACGCACTACAAGGTAGGACACGAACTACGAGACGAACACACGTTTTTCAAGTAAATGCATGCAACCCTAAATGAATGCACGCAATTCAATGTATGGCACGTAAAATGAATAGCATTCTTAAACCTAGGTCAAGGCACGCAAATCTAGATTAGGGCACACGAAACGAGGTATCGCACACAAATCAGGGTCGGGCCTCACATAATCCATCACGTTTCTATTACCGAATCCCACCACACCTTGGGCAAGACAACTTCACTTCCTGTAGAGGTTGGGCCTGTAAACCGAGGGCGTGGGGCTTGAGACCAGGTCTCCGTCGCTCTGGTGCCCATAACTTTTGATCCGAAAAGAGTTACACAGTGCACAACATATCATTGGAAAGCTATCCGAGAGCTCTATGACGGGTGTAGCAAGTCTGCTCAGCTGCGCCTATTTTTGGAGCCCAAAATCGAACGTTTTCATCAGTTTTAGGACATTTTTTTACTTTTGCGCTGTTTTTCCGTCTCGAATCGTACGTCGTGAGCTGCGAAAAGGACGACAACCTAATCAATCAAATTTCTATTACTGAATCCCACGACACCTTGGGCAAGACAACTTCGCTTCACGAAGAGGCCGGGCCCACAAACTGAGGGTGTGGGGCTTGGGACCAGGTCTCCGTCACTCCGGTGCCCATAACTTTTGATCCGGAAAGAGTTACGCAATGCACAGCATACCGCTGGAAAGCTCTCCAAGAGCTCTACGATGGTGGCAACAAGCCTGCTCAGTTGCGCCTATTTTCGGAGCCCAAAATCAAACGTTTTCATCAATTTTTGGTCACTTTTCTTCTTTTGCGATGTTTTTTTGTCCTGGATCGTAGGTCGTGAGAGCCGCGAAAAGGACGACAACCTAATCCATTATATTTCTATTACCGAATCCCATGGCACCTTGTTCAAGACAACTTCGCTTAACGTAGAGACTAGGCCCACAAACCAAGGGCGTGAGGCTGTGGACCAGGTCTCCGTCGCTCCGGTGCCCATGACTTTGGATCCGGAAAGGATTACGCGGCGCACAGCATACTGTTGGAAAGCTCTCAGAGAGCTCTCGATGTGGGCAGCAAGTCTGCTCGGCTGCGCCTATTTTTGGTGCCCAAAATAGAACGTTTTCATCAGTTCTGGTACACTTTTCTTCTTTTGCGTTGTTTTTCTGTCCCGAATCGTACGTTGTGAGCCGCGAACAGGATGACAACCTAATCTATCACATTTCTATTACCGAATCCCACGGCACCTTGGGCAAGACAACTTCGCTTCACGTAGAAGCTGGGCCCGCAAACCGAGGGTGTGGGGCTTGGGACAAGGCCTCTGTCGCTCCGGTGCCCATAACGTTTGATCCGAAAAGAGTTACGCGGCGCACACCATACCGTTGGAAAGCTCTCTGAGAGCTCTACGACGAGGGTAGCAAGCCTAATCGACTGCGTCTATTTTTGGACACCAAAATCAAACGTTTTCATCAGTTTCGGGATACTTTTCTTGTTTTACGCTATTTTTCCGGCTCGAATCGTACGTCGTGAGCCGCGAAAAGGATGACAACCTAATCCAACACATTTCTATTACCGAATCCCATGACACCTTGGGGAAGACAACTTCGCTTCACGAAGAGGCTGGACCCACAAACCGAGTGTGTGGGGCTTGGGACCAGGTCTCCATCGCTCCGGTGCCCTTTACTTTTGATCCGAAAAGAGTTACACGGTGCACCGCATACCGTTGAAAAGCTCTCTGAGAGCTCTACGACGGGGGTAGCAAGCCAACTTAGCAACGCCTGTTTTTGTAGCCCAAAATCGAATGTTTTCATCAGTTTCATGACACTTTTCTTCTTTTGCGCTGTTTTTCTGTCCCTTATCGTACGTTGTGAGCTGCGAAAAGGATGACAACCTAATCCATCACATTTCTATTATCGAATCCCATGGCAGCTTAGGCAAGACAACTTCGCTTCACGTAGAGGCTGGGCCCGCAAACCGAGGGTGTAGGGCTTGGGACCAGGTCTCCGTCGCTCCCGTGCCCATAACTTTTGATCCGGAAAGAGTTACACAACGCACAACATACCGTTGGAAAACTCTCCAAGAGCTCTACGATGGTGGCAACAAGACTGCTCAGTTGCGCCTATTTTCGGAGCCCAAAATTGAACATTTTTATCAATTTTCAGACACTTTTCTTCTTTTGCGATGTTTTTTCGTCCTGGATCGTAGGTCGTGAGAGCCGCGAAGAGGACGACAAACTAATCTATTATATTTCTATTACCGAATCCCACGGCACCTTGTTCAAGACAACTTCGCTTAACGTAGAGGCTAGGCCCACAAACCGAGGGCGTAGGGCTTGGGACCAAGTCTCCGTCGCTCCGGTGCCCATGACTTTGGATCCAGAAAGGATTACGCGATGCACAGCATACTGTTGGAAAGCTCTCAGAGAGCTCTTGATGTGGGCAGCAAGCCTGCTCGGCTGCGCCTATTTTTGGTGCCCAAAATCGAATGTTCTCATCAGTTTTGGTACACTTTTCTTCTTTTGCAGTGTTTTTCTGTCCCGGATCGTACGTTGTGAGCTGCGAACAGGACGACAACCTAATCTATCACATTTCTATTACTGAATCCCACTGCACCTTGGACAAGACAACTTTGCTTCACGTAGAGGCTGGGCCCGCAAACCGAGGGTGTAGGGCTTGGGACCAGGTCTCCATCGCTCCGGTGCCTATAACTTTTGATCCGGAAAGCGTTACACAACGCACAGCATACCGTTGGAAAGCTCTCCAAGAGCTCTACGATGGTGGAAACAAGATTGCTCAGTTGCGCCTATTTTCGGAGCCCAAAATCGAACGTTTTTATCAATTTTTGGACACTTTTCTTCTTTTGCGATGTTTTTTCGTCCTGGATGGTAGGTCGTGAGAGCCGTGAAAAGGACGACAACCTAATCCATTATATTTCTATTACCGAATCCCACGGCACCTTGTTCAAGACAACTTCGCTTAACGTAGAGGCTAGGCCCACAAACCGAGGGCGTAGGGCTTGGGACCAGGTCTCCGTCGCTCCGGTGCCCATGACTTTGGATCCAGAAAGGATTACGCGACGCACAGCATACTGTTGGAAAGCTCTCAGAGAGCTCTCGATGTGGGCAGCAAGCCTACTCGGCTGCGCCTATTTTTGGTGCCCAAAATCGAACGTTTTCATCAGTTTTGGTACACTTTTCTTCTTTTGCGTTGTTTTTCCGTCCCGGATCGTACGTCGTGAGCCGCGAACAGGACGACAGTCTAATCTATCACATTTTTATTTAACGAATCCCACTGCACCTTGGGCAAGACAACTTCGCTTTACGTAGAGGCTGGACCCGCAAACCGAGGGTGTGGGGCTTGGGACCAGGCTTCTGTCGCTCCGGTGCCCATAACGTTTGATCCGAAAAAAGTTACACTGCGCACACCATATCGTTGGAAAGCTCTCCGATAGCTCTACGACGAGGGTAGCAAGCCTGATCGGCTGAGCCTATTTTTGGACACCAAAATCAAACGTTTTCATCAGTTTCGGGATACTTTTCTTGTTTTGCGCTACTTTTCTGTCCCGGATCGTACGTCGTGAGCCGCAAAAAGGACGACAACCTAATCCATCACATTTCTATTACCGAATCCCATGACACCTTGGGGAAGACAACTTCGCTTCACGAAGAGGCTGGGCCCGCAAACCGAGTGTGTGGGGCTTGGGACCAGGTCTCCATCTCTCCGGTGCCCTTTACTTTTGATCCGAAAAAGTTACGCGGTGCACCACATACCGTTGAAAAGCTCTCCGAGAGCTCTACGACGGGGGCAACAAGCCAACTCGGAAACTCCTGTTGTTGTAGCCCAAAATCAAATGTTTTCATCAGTTTCATGACACTTTTCTTCTTTAGCGCTGTTTTTCTGTCCCTTATCGTACGTTGTGAGCTGCGAAAAGGATGACAACCTAATCCATCACATTTCTATTATCGAATCCCATGGCAGCTTAGGCAAGACAACTTCGCTTCACGTAGAGGCTGGGCCCGCAAACCGAGGGTGTAGGGCTTAGGACCAGGTCTCCGTCGCTCCGGTGCCCATAACTTTTGATCCGGAAAGAGTTATGCGGCGCACAGCATACCGTTGAAAAGCTCTCCGAGAGCTCTACGATGGGGGTTGCAAGCCTGCTCAGCTATGCCTATTTTTGGAGCCCAAAATCAAATGTTTTCATCAGTTTTAGGACATTTTTTTACTTTTGCACAAATTTTTCTGTCCCGAATCGTACGTCGTGAGCTTCGAAAAGGACGACAACCTAATCAATCAAATTTCTATTACCGAATCCCATGGCACCTTGGGCAAGACAACTTCACTTCACGAAGAGGCCGGGCCCACAAACTGAGGGTGTGGGGCTTGGGACCAGGTCTCCGTCACTCCGGTGCCCATAACTTTTGATCGGGAATGAGTTACGCAACGCACAGCATACCGTTGGAAAGCTCTCCAAGAGCTCTACGATGGTGGCAACAAGACTGCTCAGTTGCGCCTATTTTCGGTGCCCAAAATCGAACATTTTTATCAATTTTTGGACACTTTTCTTCTTTTGCGATGTTTTTTCGTCCTGGATCGTAGGTCGTGAGAGCCGCGAAAAGGACGACAACCTAATCCATTATATTTCTATTACCGAATCCCACGGCACCTTGTTCAAGAAAACTTTGCTTAACGTAGAGGCTAGGCCCACAAACCAAGGGCGTAGGGCTTGGGACCAGGTCTCCGTCGCTCCGGTGCCCATGACTTTGGATCCGGAAAGGATTACTCGGCGCACAACATACTGTTGGAAAGCACTCTGAGAGCTCTCGATGTGGGCAGCAAGCCTGCTCAGCTGCGCCTATTTTTGGTGCCCAAAATTGAATGTTTTTATCAGTTTTGGTACACTTTTCTTCTTTTGCGTTGTTTTTCCGTCCCGGATCGTAAGTCGTAAGCCGCAAACATGACGACAACCTAATCTATCACATTTCTATTACCGAATCCCACTGCACCTTGGGCAAGACAACTTCGCTTCACGGAGAGGCTGGGCCCGCAAACCGAGGGTGTGGGGCTTGGTACCAGGCCTCTGTCGCTCTGGTGCCCATAACGTTTGATCCGGAAAGAGTTACGCGGCGCACACCATACTTTTGGAAAGCTCTCCGAGAGCTCTACGACGAGGGTAGCAAGCCTGATCGGCTGTGCCTATATTTGGACACCAAAATCAAACGTTTTCATCAGTTTCGGGATACTTTTCTTGTTTTGCGCTGTTTTTCCGTCCCGGATCGTACGTCGTGAGTCACGAAAAGGACGACAACCTAATCCATCACATTTCTATTACCGAATCCCATGACACCTTGGGTAAAACAACTTCGCTTCACGAAGAGGCTGGGCCCGCAAATCGAGTGTGTGGGGCTTGGGACCTGGTCACCATCGCTCTAGTGCCCTTTACTTTTGATCCGAAAAGAGTTACATGGTGCACTGTATACCGTTGAAAAGCTCTCCGAGAGCTCTACGACGGGGGCAGCAAGCCAACCCGGCAACGCCTGTTTTTGTAGCCCAAAATCGAATGTTTTCATCAGTTTCATGACACTTTTCTTCTTTTGCGCTGTTTTTCTGTCCCTTATCGTACGTTGTGAGCTGCGAAAAGGATGACAACCTAATCCATCACATTTTTATTATCGAATCCCATGGCACCTTAGGCAAGACAACTTGGCTTCACGTAGAGGCTAGGCCCGCAAACCGAGAGTGTAGGGCTTGGGACCAGGTCTCCGTCACTCCGGTGCCCATAACTTTTGATCCGAAAAGAGTTATGCGGAGCACAGCATACCGTTGGAAATCTCTTCAAGAGCTCTACGATGGGGGTAGCAAGCCTGCTCACCTGTGCCTATTTTTGAAGCCCAAAATCAAAAGTTTTTCATCAGTTTTAGGACATTTTTTTACTTTTGCGATGTTTTTCCATCCCAAATCGTACGTCGTGAGCTGCGAAAAGGACAACAACCTAATCAATCAAATTTATATTATCGAATCCCACGGCACCTTGGGCAAGATAACTTCGCTTCACGAAGAGGCCGGGCCCACAAACTGAGGGTGTGGGGCTTGGGACTAGGTCTCCGTCACTCCGGTGCCCATAACTTTTGATCCGAAAAGAGTTACGCAACGCACAGCATAACGTTGGAAAGCTCTCCAAGAGCTCTACGATGGTGGCAACAAGCCTACTCAGTTGCGTCTATTTTCGGAGCCCAAAATCGAACATTTTCATCAATTTTCGGTCACTTTTCTTCTTTTGCGATGTTTTTTCATCCTGGATCGTAGGTCGTGAGAGACGTGAAAAAGATGACAACCTAATCCATTATATTTCTATTACCGAATCCGATGGCACCTTGTTCAAGACAAACTCGCTTAACGTAGAGGCTAGGCCCACAAACCGAGGGCGTGGGGCTTGGGACCAGGTCTCCGTCGCTCCGGTGCCCATGACTTTGGATCCGAAAAGGATTACGCGGCGCACAGCACACTGTTGGAAAACTCTCAGAGAGCTCTCGATGTGGGCATCAAGCCTGCTCGGTTGCGCCTATTTTTGGTGCCCAAAATCGAACGTTTTCATCAGTTCTGGTACACTCTTCTTCTTTTGAATTATTTTTACGTCCCGGATCGTACGTCGTGAGCTGCGAACAGGACGATAACCTAATCTATCACATTTCTATTACTGAATCCCACGGCACCTTGGGCAAGACAACTTCGCTTCACGTAGAGGCTTGGCCCGCAAACCGAGGGTGTGGGGCTTGGGACCAGGCCTTTGTCGCTCCGGTGCCCATAACGTTTGATCCAAAAAGAGTTAAGCGGTGCACACCATACCATTGGAAAGCTCTCCGAGAGCTCTACGGCGATGGTAGCAAGCCTGATCAGCTACGCCTACTTTTGGACACCAAAATCAAACGTTTTCATCAATTTCGGGATACTTTTCTTGTTTTGCGCTGTTTTTTCGTCCCGGATCGTACGTCGTGAGTCGCGAAAAGGACGACAACCTAATCCATCATATTTCTATTACCGAATCCCATGACACCTTGGGTTAGACAACTTCGCTTAACGAAGAGGCTGGGCCCGCAAACCGAGTGTGTGGGGCTTGGGACCAGGTCACCATCGCTCTGGTGCCCTTTACTTTTGATCCGAAAAGAGTTACGCGGTGCACTGCATACCGTTGAAAAGCTCTCCGAGAGCTCTACGACGGGGGCAGCAAGCCAACCCGGCAACGCCTATTTTTGTAGCCCAAAATTGAATGTTTTCATCAGTTTCATGACACTTTTCTTCTTTTGCGCTGTTTTTCTGTCCCTTATCGTACGTTGTGAGCTGCGAAAAGGATGACAACCTAATCCATCACATTTCTATTATCGAATCCCATGGCACCTTAGGCTAGACAACTTCACTTCGCGTAGAGGCTGGGCCCGCAAACCGAGGGTGTAGGGCTTGGGACCAGGTCTCCGTCACTCCGGTGCCCATAACTTTTGATCCGGAAAGAGTTATGCGGAGCACAGTATACCGTTGGAAAGCTCTTCGAGAGCTCTACGATGGGGGTAGCAAGCCTGCTCACCTGTACTTATTTTTGGAGCCCAAAATCAAACGTTTTCATCAGTTTTAGGACATTTTTTTACTTTTGCGATGTTTTTCCATCCCGAATCGTACGTCGTGAGCTGCGAAAAGGACAACAACCTAATCAATCAAATTTCTATTACCGAATTCCACGGCACCTTGGGCAAGATAACTTCGCTTCATGAAGAGGCCGGGCCCACGAACTGAGGGTGTGGGGCTTGGGACTAGGTCTCCGTCACTCCGGTGCCCATAACTTTTGATCCGAAAAGAGTTACGCAACGCACAACATAATGTTGGAAAGCTCTCCAAGAGCTCTACGATGGTGGCAACAAGCCTACTAAGTTGCGCCTATTTTCGGAGCCCAAAATCGAACATTTTCATCAATTTTCGGTCACTTTTCTTCTTTTGCGATGTTTTTTCGTCCTGGATCGTAAGTCGTGAGAGTCGCGAAAAGGATGACAACCTAATCCATTATATTTCTATTACCGAATCCAATGGCACCTTGTTCAAGACAACTTCGCTTAACGTAGAGGCTAGGCCTACAAACCGAGGGCGTGGGGCTTGGGACCTGGTCTCCGTCACTCCGGTGCCCATGACTTTGGATCCGGAAAGGATTACGCGGCGCATAGCACACTGTTGGAAAGCTCTCAGAGAGCTCTCGATGTGGGCAGCAAGCCTGCTCGGCTGCGCCTATTTTTGGTGCCCAAAATCGAACGTTTTCATCAGTTCTGGTACACTTTTCTTCTTTTGCGTTGTTTTTCCGTCCCGGATCGTACGTCGTGAGCCGCGAACAGGACGATAACCTAATCTATCACATTTCTATTACTGAATCCCACGGTACCTTGGGCAAGACAACTTCGCTTCACGTAGAGGCTGGGCCCGCAAACCGAGGGTGTGGGGCTTGCGACCAGGCCTCTGTCGCTCCGGTGCCCATAACGTTTGATCCAAAAAGAGTTACGCGGCGCACACCATTCCATTGGAAAGCTCTCCGAGAGCTCCACGGCGATGGTAGCAAGCCTGATTAGCTGCGCCTACTTTTGGACACCAAAATCAAACGTTTTCATCAGTTTCGGGATACTTTTCTTGTTTTGCGCTGTTTTTCCGTCCCGGATTATACGTCGTGAGCCGCGAAAAGGACGACAACCTAATCCATCACATTTCTATTACCGAATCCCATTACACCTTGGGGAAGACAACTTTGCTTCACGAAGAGGCCAGGCCCGCAAACCGAGTCTGTGGGGCTTGGGACCAAGTCTCCATCGCTCCGGTGCCCTTTACTTTTGATCCGGAAAGGGTTACGCGGTGCACCGTATACCGTTGAAAAGCTCTCCGAGAGCTCTATGACGGGGGCAGCAAGCCAACTTGGCAACGCCTATTTTTGTAGCCCAAAATCGAATGTTTTCATCAGTTTCATGATACTTTTCTTCTTTTGCGCTGTTTTTCTGTCCCTTATCGTACGTTGTAAGCTGCGAAAAGGATGACAACCTAATCCATCACATTTCTATTATCGAATCCCATGCAGCTTAGGCAAGACAACTTCGCTTCACGTAGAGGCTGGGCCCGCAAATCGAGGGTGTAGGGCTTGGGACCAGGTCTCCGTCACTCCGGTGCCCATAACTTTTGATCTGGAAAGAGTTATGCGGCGCACAGCATACTGTTGGAAAGCTCTCCGAGAGCTCTACGACGAGGGAAGCAAGCCTGCTTGGCCGCGCCTATTTTTGGACCCCAAAATCGAACGTTTTCATTAGTTACGGGATACTTTTCTAGTTTTGCGCAATTTTTTCATCCCGGATCGTTTGTCGTGAGCCGCGAAAAGGACGACAACCTAATCCATCACATTTCTATTACCGAAACCCATGAGACCTTGGGCAAGACAACTTTGCTTCACGTAGAGGGTGGGCCCGCAAACCGACTGCGTGGGGCTTGGGACCAGGTCTCCGTCGCTCCGCTGCCTATAACTTTTGATCCGGAAAGAGTTACGCGGCGCACATCATATCGTTGGAAAGCTCTCCGAGTGCTCTACGATGAGGGCAGCTAGCCTGCACGATTGCATCTATTTTCGGAGCCCAAAATTGAACATTTTCATCAATTTTGGGACACTATTCTTCTTTTGTGCTGATTTTCCATCTCAAATCGTACATTGTGAGCTGCGAAAAGGACGACAACCTAATCCATCATGTTTCTATTATCGAATCCCATCGCACCTTGGGCAAGACAACTTCACTTCACGTAGAGGCTGAGCCCGCAAACCGTGGGCATGGGGCTTGAGACCAGGTCTCCATCGCTCTAGTGCCCATAACTTTTGATCCGGAAAGAGTTACACGGTGCACAACATACCGTTGGAAAGCTATCCGAGAGCTCTATGACGGGGGGGGCAGTAAGCCTGCTCGGCTGTACCTATTTTCGGAGCCCAAAATTGAATGTTTTCATCAGTTTTGGGATATTTTTCTTCTTTTGCGTTGTTTTTCCGTCCTGGATCGTACGTCGTGAGCCGCGAAAAGGATGACAACCTAATCAATCAAATTTCTATTACCGAATCCCACGGTACCTTGGGCAAGACAACTTCACTTCATGTAGAGGCTGGGCCCACAAACCCAGGGCGTGGGGCTTGGGACCAGGTCTCCGTCGCTCCGGTGCCCATAACTTTTGATTCGGAAAGAGTTACGCAGCGCACAACATACTGTTGGAAAGCTCACTTAGAGCTCTACGACGGTGGCAGCAAGCCTGCTCGGCTGCACCTATTGTCGGAGCCCAAAATCGAACGTTTTCATCAATTTTCGGACACTTTTCTTCTTTTGCGATGTTTTTTCGTCCTGGATCATACGTCGTAAGCCACAATAAGGATGACAACCTAATCCATTATATTTCTATTTCTGAATCCCACGGTACCTTGGGCAAAACATGTGAGGCCCGACCCAGAATAATATGCTTGCCTTGATTTGCGTGCCTTAGACCCAAAATTGTATGACCGACCTTGGATTACATGCCCTGTCTTGGTTTTTGTGCATGCCTCGTCATACGTGCCTTGACCTAGAATTGTATGCCCTAATCCTTGACTTTCGTGCCCTAACTTCGATTTATGTGCGACACCTCGTTTCGTGTGCCCTGACCTTAAATTGTGTGCCTTGAACTAGGTTCAAGAGTCGTGTCTCGTTTTATGTGCCTTGCATTGGTTTACGTGCATTCACTTAGGGTTACGTGCATTTACCTTCGAATCTGTGCATTTGCCTTGAAGTGTGTGCCTTACCTCGTAGTGCATGACATAGATATAGGAAAGCATACCCACACACTAATCAATAAAGAATCCTACACGAAGCACTAGACTATAAAATAATCCTACAAACACCACTAACTATTATTATAATCCTAATTCAAATCTCTACAAAATCCACTAACTCTTATTTTAATCCTAAGTCAAATTCAACTCAATATTTTAATGTTCAAACATTCTTTATTCTTATTCTTTATTCCTACTCTTTTTTCAAAACCCATGCACCTACAATAAATTATTCCTAAAACAAGACAAAAAATTCAGAATTTAACATCACTTGGCCGACCATACCTTGTTCTTGAGCAAAAATTTGAACAACACAACTTATTCATGCATGCTAAGACACAATATTACACATTGTCATATCTTTTCCATACACCAAATCATTATTTTATTAACCACCATGCTCCACATTCTCGGCCACATCACCAAACATGCCAAACAATTCAAACATGCTCCAAAAGATGACACAAATTCAGTTTTTGCAAGCCTATAGCTGACCACATGCACAAAAATATCATTTCTGTCTCTCAAAACTCTCTCAAGCTCTCATTCTCTCTCCTTCTCTCTCATTTTCGACCATGGCATCTCTTGATCTTCCAGGACCTCAAGCTCACTCTCTAGGACACTCCAAGCATCGGCCATAGCAAGGTAATCAAGCAAGGATAGCTCAAAGTCACACACAAAGCTCAAAAACAAGGATTTTGTGCATCTTCATCTATTATTTTGCTAAGGTGAGGGTTAATCCTTTTTAAAAGCTTTCAAAAACCACATGCATGCCTTCATATGTCTAGATTTACCTCTGTACTTGTTGTATATGCGTGTTCATGAGCTTATATAACCATGCATGGCAAGATATTCGGCTAGAACTTGAAGAAAGGCAAAATCGCGTAGTTGGTAGATTTCTGACTTGTTAGAACGAAGTGTATTTGGCCTGGTAAATGATGTTGAAAATGTGTGAAAATTGGTAGGTGACTAGTTTTACTAGTTTTAATCATTTTTTGTAGAAATAGGCCAAGGCCAATTTTGATTCTAAGGTCTCCAAAATGGCAACACATCGAAGGGTGTCTAAATCTGGAAAATCTGGGAAAATGGAGCTGGTTTTTGGCAGTTCACTGTCCTTGTAGAATGAAATAGTTTTGACCTAGTAAACGATATCTAAAATGCATGAAATTTAGTAGGTTGTTATATTTTTCAGTTCTGGACATTTTTGTCAGAAATCAACTAAAGCTAAATCTGACCCTAAGACCATAAAAAATGGCAAGTATTGAAATATGTACGAATTTGGACAGTTTTGCGTAGTCTCACGGTTTTAGCTATAACTCTTGAATCCGAACTCCAAATGATGCGAGGTTTGTTTCTGGATTTAGTTCACTTAATAAGCTTTACTTTGACATTTTGTTCACTTGTGATATTCCTTTTGAGGTATGAATGCAAGATTGACACGGCATAAGTCATGATTTTGGAGTTATAGTTATATTGTTAGAATATCGATGCAGCCTTGATTACTATGTTTGGAGATTCTAACCTTAGTTAATGGACTTGACCTTAAGATCAAATGGAAAGAATAGAGTCGTTCAAAGGAAAGAACTGTAAATGTAGAGGTCACACCGAACTAAATGATTGGAGAAACGTAGGAAGTGAATTGGTTGTGGTAAGAGAGATCACAAAACACAGGACAAACTAGAGTGAGAAAATAACAAAGGTTAGAATCCATCTAAATGACCTCAACAAGTAAGAATGAACTTCAGGACAAAATTTTTTTAAGGAGGGGAGGATGTGAGGCCCGACCCCGAATAACATGTCTTACCTCGATTTGCGTGCCTTATACCCAGAACTGCATGACCGACCTTGGATTACATGCCCTATCTTGGTTTTCGTGCATGCCTCGTCATACATGCCTTGACCTAGAATTGTGTGCCCTAATCCTCGACTTACGTGCCCTAACTTCGATTTACGTGCGATACCTCGTTTCGTGTGCCCTGACCTTGAATTGTATGCCTTGACCTAGGTTCAAGAGTCGTGTCTCGTTTTATGTGCCTTGTAGTGGTTTACGTGCATTCACTTAGGGTTGCGTGCATTTACCTTTGAATTCGTGCATTTGCCTTGAAGTGTGTGCCTTACCTCGTAGTGCGTGCCATAGACATAGAAAAGCGTGCTCGCAGGCTAATCAATAAAGAATCCTACACGAAGCACTAGATTATAAAATAATCCTACTAACACCACTAACTATTATTATAATCCTAATTCAAATCTCTACAAAATCCACTAACTCTTATTTTAATCATAAGTCAAATTCAACTCAATATTTTAATGTTCAAACATTTTTTATTCTTATTCTTTATTCCTACTCTTTTTCAAAACCCATGCACCTACAATAAATTATTTCTAAAACAAGACAAAAAATTCGTAATTTAACATCACTTGGCTGACCATACCTTGTCCTTGAGCAAAAATTTGAACAACATAACTTATTCATGCATGCTAAGACACAATCTTACACATTGTCATATCTTTTCCATACACCAAAGCATTATTTTATTAACCACCATGCTCCACATTCTCGGCCACATCACCAAGCATGCCAAACAATTCAAACATGCTCCAAAAGATGACACAAATTCAGTTTTTGCAAGCCTATAGCTGACCACATGCACAAAAATATCATTTCTTTCTCTCAAAACTCTCTCAAGCTCTCATTCTCTCTCCTTCTCTCTCATTTTCGACCATGGCATCTCTTGAGCTTCCAAGACCTCAAGCTCACTCTCTAGGACACTCCAAGCATCGGCCATAGAAAGGTAATCAAGCAAGGATAGCTCAAAGTCACACACAAAGCTCAAAAACAAGGTTTTGTGCATCTTCATCTATTATCTTGCTAAGGTGAGGGTTAATCCTTTTTAAAAGCTTTCAAAAACCACATGCATGCCTTCATATGTCTAGATTTACCTCTGTACTTGTTGTATATGTGTGTGCATGAGCTTATATATACCATGCATGGCAAGATATTCGGCTAGAACTTGAAGATAGGCAAAATCGCGTAGCTGGCAGATTTCTGACTTGTTAGAACGAAGTGTATTTGGCCTGGTAAATGATGTTGAAAATGCGTGAAAATTAGTAGGTGACTAGTTTTGCTAGTTCTAAGCATTTTTTTTGTAGAAATAGGCCAAGGCCAATTTTGACTCTAAGGTCTCCAAAATGGCAAAACATCGAAGGGTGTCTAAATCTGGAAAATCTGGGAAAATGGAAGAGGTTTTTGGTAGTTCAATGTCCTTGTAGAATGAAACAGTTTTGACCTAGTAAACGATATCTAAAATGCATGAAATTTAGTAGGTTACTACATTTGTCAGTTCTGGACATTTTTGTCAGAAATAGACTAAAGCTAAATATGACCCTAAGACCCTAAAAAATGACAAGTATTAAAATATGTACGAATCTGGACAGTTTTGCGTAGTCTCACTGTTTTAGCTATAACTCTTGAATCCGAACTCCAAATGATGCGAGGTTTGTTTCTGGATTTCGTTCACTTAATAAGCTTTAATTTGACATTTTGTTCACTTGAATTGGAGATTGTTTGCTTGTCTAAATGATTGTGGGAAAACAGATCATTGCAATGAGGTATTTATTTAGTGATATACTTTAAAAAAATATTGTAACTTCTCTTGTGATATTGAATGCTTGGGATTGTGGCACTTGGATGTTATGTGGACTGTTTTGGGATGATTGAAGATGTTTTAATTAATCGATGCATGGCTTGGGTTAGTTACGTGACAACTTGTGGCTTAAATCGCACGTGTAAGCATGAATTGAAACCCTATTGAATATGAAAACTCGCTAAGTGTTGATCCTATGGTTATTGTGTCCAATTGTGTGATTAGTGGGCTGCCTAAGAAATGTTAAGTATGCTTGAAATGTGATTCCCGATGATTACATGTTGATAAGTAGACCTTTCTTACACCCGGTCCCACGTAGACGTCGTTGCATGCTTGTATAAACTTATTATCTGATTACGTGAACCCCGAAATGAGTTATATGAATTGATTTACATGTGTTACAAGACTGCCCATTTAATATTCATATAACTCCATGTGCTTTACAAGTGAAATTACATGTCAAAGCATGCCTCGTGTGTTTACTTGTCAATGTGCGATCTTATGATTGCTCGGAGGCAACCTACTTTGTTGTCCACCTAATGTGATATATTAAATGTTATAAATGTGCATTGCATACAAGGTTGCAACCTTTCATTCTGGCGTGGTAGCGTTTCACGCACACCGGGCAGCATCGGGCTTGCCGGTGCAACCGTGACTACCATCTCGCTTGGGGGCTAGACTTCCTCGGAGAGTTGGGTTGTAGGATTTCGGGGTACATCCGGAGTACACCCATTTGGCGTGATAAGCGGATGATTTGAAGTCGGTCGCACCAACTGATATTGGAAATGAATTGAGAGCAAAAGCTCACCGTATCCTTTTCACTATGTGTATAAGTACTCTCGCTTGGTTCCTAGAGGACCTTGGGAAGGAAAGACGGGTAATTGTGTTCTTTTACTTTTATATTACATTATGAACTTACTTGTGTTATATGTCATGCTTTCAAAAAGGGTTTTTCATAAGTTGAACCGGAAAAAGAGTTTCAAAACGTATCTCTCATTCACTACAAGAAAACAGCCTTGAGGCTACCAAAAATGGCGACAAAAAAAGTTTGGTAGCCATTTGCAATGAATGACGACGAAAGGGTGACGAAATAAAATATTTCGTCACCGTTTGGTGGCTAAAATGTGTGAAAAAAATATGTTAATAGGAAAATTACAAATGGTCGCCATTTGGTAGCCAAACGGCAACGAAATAGTGACAAACAAAGATAATATTTGATTAATTAGTTTTTGGTCGCCATTAGTTCGCCAAATGGCGACCACATGGCCACCGTTATCATTAATTTTTGTTCGTATCTTAATTACCAAAAATAAATTATAAAAAATAATTATAAAATAGAAAAAATATAAATATGGTATCCATTTGGTCGCTATTTAGTGACCAAATGGCGACAAAAAAAATAAAAATTTATAAAAGTAAAAATTATAAAAAAAATAATAATTTAGCCACCAAACGGCGACTAAAAGTAAATGTTTGGTCGCCCTTTGGTCGCCAATGGCTACGAAGGGGCTACGAAATATTCATGTTCATGAAAATTTAAGTTGATTTAGAACATAAGAATTAATAATAACAAATACATTACAAGTTTGCTTAAGATCTCTTTTGTTTTGATTGAAAATATATTATAATATTTACTTAATGGTATAAAGTTGTATATATTTAATGACAATAATAAAAGATAATATTTAGCTTAGAAGATCTACTTAAAACAAAAGAATTGATTATATGAAATAAATTTTATTTTTTGCATGGTAGTTCGTAGCCTCGTGGTGGCTATTGGCCACCAACTGGCGACCAAAAGTAAAATTTTGGTCGCCCTTTGGTCGCCAATAGCCACCACGGGGCTACGAAATATTCATGTTCATGAAAATTTAAGTTGATTTAGAATATAAGAATTAATAATAACAAATACATTACAAGTTTGTGTAAGATCTCTTTTGTTTTGATTGAAAATATATTATAAGGTTTAGTCAATGGTATAAAGTTGTATATATTTAATGACTATAATAAAAGATAATATTTAGCTTAGAAGATCTACTCAAAACAAAAGAATTGATTATATGAAATAAATTTTATTTTTTGCATGGTAGTTCGTAGCCTCGTGGTGGCTATTGGCCCCCAAACAGCGACCAAAAGTAAAATTTTGGTCGCCTTTTGGTCGCTAATAGCCACCACGGGGCTACGAAATATTCATGTTCATGAAAATATAAGTTGATTTAGAACATAAGAATTAATAATAACAAATAATTACAAGTTTGTGTAAGATCTCTTTTGTTTTGATTGAAAATATATTATAAGGTTTAGTCAATGGTATAAAGTTGTATATATTTAATATATAAGAGTATGAAAATGAATTAATGATTAATAATTCTATATTTATGAAAAGTGGGATTACGAAATATAAAGTGAAAAACAATGAATATTGTGTCATTATCATTAGTTTTTCGCACACCAATCAAATTGTAATTTCACACTAACATCAATAAATTAGTATAAATTGAAGAATGACTATAATAAAAGATAATATTTAGCTTAGAAGATCTACTTAAAACAAAAGAATTGATTATATGAAATAAATTTTATTTTTTGCATGGTAGTTCGTAGCCTCGTGGTGGCTATTAGCCACCAAACGGCGACCAAAAGTAAAAGTTTGCTCGCCCTTTGGTCGCCAGTAGCCACCACGGGGCTACAAAATATTCATGTTCATGAAAATTTAAGTTGATTTAGAACATAAGAATTAATAATAACAAATACATTACAAGTTTGTGTAAGATCTCTTTTGTTTTGATTGAAAATATATTATAAGATTTACTCAATGATATAAAGTTGTATATATTTAATGACTATAATAAAATATAATATTTAGCTTAGAAGATCTACTTAAAACAAAAGAATTGATTATATGAAATAAATTTTATTTTTTGCATGGTAGTTCGTAGCCTTTGGTGGCTATTGGCCACCAAACGACGACCAAAAGTAAAAGTTTGGTCGCCCTTTGGTCGCCAATAGCCACCTAGGGGCTAAGAAATGTTCATGGTCATGAAAATTTAAGTTGATTTAGAACATAAGAATTAATAATAACAAATACATTACAAGTTTGTGTAAGATCTCTTTTGTTTTGATTGAAAATATATTATAAGATTTACTCAATGGTATAAAGTTAAATATATTTAATGACTATAATAAAAGATAATATTTAGCTTAGAAGATCTACTTAAAACAAAAGAATTGATTATATGAAATAAATTTTATTTTTTGCATGGTAGTTCGTAGCCTCGTGGTGGCTATTGGCCACCAAACGGCGACCAAAAGTAAAAGTTTGGTCGCCCTTGGGTCGCTAATAGCCGCCACTGGGTTACAAAATATTCATGTTCATGAAAATTTAAGTTGATTTAGAACATAAGAATTAATAATAATAAATACATTACAAGTTTGTGTAAGATCTCTTTTGTTTTGATTGAAAATATATTATAAGATTTACTCAATGGTATAAAGTTAAATATATTTAATGACTATAATAAAAGATAATATTTAGCTTAGAAGATCTACTTAAAACAAAAGAATTGATTATATAAAACAAATTTTATTTTTTGCATGGTAGTTCGTAGCCTCATGGTGGCTATTGGCCACCAAACGGCGATCAAAAGTAAAAGTTTGGTCACCCTTTGGTCGCCAATAGCCACCAAGGGGCAACGAAATATTTATGTTCATGAAAATTTAAGTTGATTTAGAACATAAGAATTAATAATAACAAATACATTACAAGTTTGTGTAAGATCTCTTTTGTTTTGATTGAAAATATATTATAAGATTTACTCAATGGTATAAAGTTGTATATATTTAATCACTATAATAAAAGATAATATTTAGCTTAGAAGATCTACTTAAAACAAAAGAATTGATTATATGAAATAAATTTTATTTTTTGCACAGTAGTTCGTAGCCTCGTGGTGCCTATTGGCCACCAAACGGCGACCAAAAGTAAAAGTTTGGTCACCCTTTGGTCGCCAATAGCCACCACAGGGCTATGAAATATTCATGGTCATGAAAATTTAAGTTGATTTAGAACATAAGAATTAATAATAACAAATACATTACAAGTTTGTGTAAGATCTATTTTGTTTTGATTGAAAATATATTATAAGATTTACTCAATGGTATAAAGTTGTATATATTTAATGACTATAATAAAAGATAATATTTAGCTTAGAAGATCTACTTAAAACAAAAGAATTGATTATATGAAATAAATTTTATTTTTTGCATGGTAGTTTGTAGCCTCGTGGTGGCTATTGGCCACCAAACGGCGACCAAAAGTAAAAGTTTGGTCGCCTTTTGGTCGCCAATAGCCACCTAGGGGCTATGAAATATTCATGTTCATGAAAATTTAAGTTGATTTAGAACATAAGAATTAATAATAACAAATACATTGCAAGTTTGTGTAAGATCTCTTTTGTTTTAATTGAAAATATATTATAAGATTTACTCAATGGTATAAAGTTGTATATATATAATGACTATAATAAAAGATAATATTTAGCTTAGAATATCTACTTAAAACAAAAGAATTGATTGTATGAAATAAATTTTATTTTTTGCATAGTAGTTCATAGCCTCATGGTGGCTATTGGCCACCAAACGGCGACCAAAAGTAAAAGTTTGGTCGCCCTTTGGTCGCCAATAGCCACCACGGGGCTACGAAATATTCATGTGCATGAAAATTTAAGTTGATTTAGAACATAAGAATTAATAATAACAAATACATTACAAGTTTGCTTAAGATCTCTTTTGTTTTGATTGAAAATATATTATAAGGTTTACTCAATGGTATAAAGTTGTATATATTTAATGAATATAATAAAAGATAATATTTAGCTTAGAAGATCTACTTAAAACAAAAGAATTGATTATATGAAAGAAATTTTATTTTTTGCATGGTAGTTCGTAGCCTCATGGTGGCTATTGGCCACCAAACGGCGACCAAAAGTAAAATTTTGTCGCCCTTTGGTCGCCAATATTTATATAAATAAATAAATTCATTTATTTAGAATAAAATTAATAATATAAATCCAAAGTTGTTTTTAGATAATATAAAACATATTTACAAAATTTAATGTTAAATAAATTTGGTTATTTAATATTAAATTAATGAATTTATAATTTATTATAACAAATTTTAGTTTTTGAATATCATTTTATAGCCCCGTGGTGGCCATTGGCCACCAAATGGCGACAAAAAATAAAAATTTGGTCGCCATTTGGTTGCTAATATATATGAAGGGGTTACAAATTAAAAATATAAATCAAAAATTCATTCATTTAGAATAAAATTAATAATATAACTCAAAAGTTGTTTTTAGATAATATAAAACATATTTACAAAATTTAATGTTAAATAAATTTAGTTATTTATTATTAAATTAATTAATTTATAATTTATTATAACATATTTTAGTTTTTGAATATTATTTTGTAGCCCCGTGGTGGCCATTGGCCACCAAATGGAGATAAAAAGTAAAAATTTGGTGGCCATTTGGTCGCTAATATATATGAAAAGGCTACAAATTAAAAATATAAATCAAATTATTTATATAAATAATAAATTCATTTATTTAGAATAAAATTAATAATATAAATCCAAAGTTGTTTTTAGATAATATAAAACATATTTACAAAATTTAATGTTAAATAAATTTAGTTATTTAATATTAAATTAATAAATTTATAATTTATTATAACGAATTTTAGTTTTTGAATATCATTTTGTAGCCCCGTGGTGGCCAATGGAGGCAAAAAGTAAAAATTTGGTGGTCATTTGGTCGCTAATATATATGCAGGGGCTACAAATTAAAAATATAAATCAAATTATTTATATAAATAAATAAATTCATTTATTTAGAATAAAATTAATAAAATAACTCAAAAGTTGTTTTTAGATAATATAAAACATATTTACAAAATTTAATGTTAAATAAATTTAGTTATTTAATATTAAATTAATTAATTTATAATTTATTATAACGAATTTTAGTTTTTGAATATCATTTTGTATCCCCGTCTAAATGGAGACAAAAAGTAAAAATTTGGTGGCCATTTGGTCGCTAATATATATGAAGGGGCTACAAATTAAAAATATAAATCAAATTATTTATATAAATAAATAAATTCATTTATTTAGAATAAAATTAATAATATAACTCAAAAGTTGTTTTTAGATAATATAAAACATATTTACAAAATTTAATGTTAAGTAAATTTAGTTATTTAATATTAAATTAATTAATTTATAATTTATTATAACATATTTATATATAATTAAACAATATAATTTATTATAACATATTTATATATAATTAATTTATAATTTATTATAAGATATTAATATATGTAAAAGATATAAATTAACAAAAAAAAAAAAAAATCATTAGGGCTTGGTACGACCAAAGGGCTTGAGGCCCTTTGGTCGCGGCCCAAACTTAAATCAGAGGGTAGCGCTGCTACCCTCTAATTTAAGTGGGCGACCAAAGGGCCTCAGCTTACTAAACACAGGGGGCAGAACGCTGCCCCCTTTTTTTAGTAGGCAGAAAGTTAAAAAAAAAAACCCCCACCCCACCCCCACCCCACCCCACCCCCCATCCCCCACCCCACTGTACCCCACCCCAGACCCAACCCCACCCCTCTAAGGTATATTTTTTTGTTTTTATTTTACTTATTACATTATACATATTGTAATATGTATATGTATATCTATATCTATATATATATGTGTGCATTCCCTTTTTGTCTGTTTTTCTTAATTTTTGTTTTTTCCTTTGTTTTATATATAGATCTTATATATATATATATATATATATATATATATATATATATATATGTATGCATTTTGCTTTTATTTTTTCTATTTTTTTATTTTCTTTTATTTCTTATTTTCTTGTCTTTTTTGTTTTCTTTTCGTTTTTAACTTAAATATATATATATATGTATGTATGTTTGCGTATCCATTTTTTAGCTTCAAATATATATATATATATATATATATATTATAATTTTTTTTCTATTTTTTTATTTTTTTTATTTTCTGATTTTATTCTTTTTTTTTTGTATTTTGTATTTTTTATTTTTTTTAATTTTCTGATTTTATTCTTTTTTTTTTGTATTTTTTGTTTTTTTAATTTTGTTTTTGTTTTTATCATATTAATCTTATTTTTGGGGTTGTTAATTTTAGATTTTTTTCTGTTTTTTTAATTTTTGAATTTTGGGGTTTTTATTATTTGTTGTTTTGTTGGTTGTGGTTAGTTTGTTTTTAAATTTGTGATTGCTAATGATGCAATTGTTGGTTGTTTGCTATATTTTTTTGAAGGATTGGAGTTTGTTTAGTGTGATAGGCCAAACTATCACGGCTCAGGTTAGTCTTCTAATCAATATGTTTTATATTCGTGTTGAGATATTATATTTGATATAATGTTGTAAATTGAGATGTATTGTTGTAAAGATAACTGTCTTTAGAAATGTGATGTTGCGTTGTAGTTGAAATAATGTTGATAAAATGACTTTGAATTTAATGAAGGTTAATGTTGTAGGTGAGATATTGTTGCCAATATAACTGTATTTGGAAATGTGATGTTGCCTTATAGTTGAAATAATGTTAATCAAATGACTTTGAATTTAATGAAGGTTAATGTTGTAGGTGAGATATTGTTGTAGATATAATTGTATTTGAAAATGTGATGTTGCCTTATAGATGAAATAATGTTAATCAAATGACTTTGAATTTAACTATGTAAAAGGTAAATTTAAAGGACTTGGAATGTTACTTTGGAAAAATAAAATTAACCAAAATTACTTTGTAATTAATTTTTGTCTATTATTATTAATAACATTTTGTAGTTAATTATTTTGGGAGTTGTGGAATATACAATAATGATTAATTGTGTATATAATTAGGTTAAATTGGTAATACAAATTTAGTCGAAATGGAAAGGGATCAGCGGTCCTGGATGAACAATTGCTTAACACCCGATGGAAGATCATTGAATCCTATTTTTGTTAAGGGTGTAGAAAATTTTGTTGTGTTCGCATGTAGCAAACCAGAATACATTGATAAAACTAAAATTAGATGTCCTTGTGCGAAATGCAAAAATTGTCAATTTGAGGAACCCGAAGCGTGTACTCTTCATCTATTTAGAAAGGGATTTATGCGTCATTATTATGTATGGACTTCACATGGGGAATATGAAAATCTAAATGAGGATAACAATGATTGTAATAACGGGGATCATTTTGGGCATGATGAAGAAAACACTTATAGGACAATGATATTCGAAGCTGCTGGGCCAAAAATATTACCTCCCACGGGTAATAACAATGAACCATATGAAGAAGAACCTAATATGCAAGAAAAATGGTTTTATGATCTATTAAAGGCCGCAGATGAGCAATTGTGGGATGGGTGTGAAGAATACAGTCGTTTGTCAGCAGTGTCTGAGTTATTGAATATCAAGGCAGAGAAGAACATGTCAGAGAACTTCTATAAGTTCAATATTGATTTGAGGCCATTGGGTTTGACTTACCAAAAAATTGACGTGTGTGTAAATGGGTGTACATTGTATTTCTTGGATAGAATTGACCTCGAGTTGTGTCCGAAATGTGGCCACGAGCGGTACAAGCCATTCCCAGTCGGTAAAAAATGCAGTAGACCGATATCATACAAAAAAATGTGGTGGTTTCCGTTAACTCCTAGGTTGAAAAGATTATACTTGTCGCATGCAACCGCTAAACATATGCAATGGCATTATAGACACCACGTCGAGGATGGAAAGATATGTCATCTATCTGATGCTGAGGCATGGAAACACTTTGATAAAACTTATCTAGATTTTGCATCTCAGCCGAGGAATGTCCGTCTTGGACTTTGTTCAGATGAGTTTAATCCGTTCAACTCTAATTCTCAACCGTATTCTTGTTGGCCAGTGATAATCACACCGTACAACCTGCCACCATGGATGTGTATGAAGACTCCTGTCATGTTCTTGACCCTTCTTATTCCAGGTCCGAAAAGTCTAGGTAAGAACATAGACATTTTCCTTGAGCCTCTAATTGAAGAGTTGAAAGAATTGTGGGTGGGAGTACCATGTTATGATGTGTCGTCCAATTTAAACTTTCAAATGAGGGCAGCTTTAATGTGGACAATTAATGATTTTCCAGCATATGGCATGCTGTCTGGTTGGAGTACGCACGAAAAATTTTCGTGTCCATATTGTATGGAGAATACTAAGGCATTTCAATTGCCTGAAGGATGTTTACCT
Source organism: Ehretia macrophylla (assembly GCA_037974665.1). Classification (NCBI taxonomy): domain Eukaryota; kingdom Viridiplantae; phylum Streptophyta; class Magnoliopsida; order Boraginales; family Ehretiaceae; genus Ehretia; species Ehretia macrophylla. The sequence continues at coordinate 39,018,775 of CM075773.1, read as the reverse complement.
ATATTCAGTTACCCAGGTCGTCCGATGGGCCAAATGAACAATCCCTATTTAGACGACCGAGACATGAAGGCTGCACACTTGTACGTTTTGATGAATTGTGAAGAGGTGTCCCCATATATCAAGTAAGTTAATGACCCGACATATGTGTATTAATTCTATTAACTAGATTAAAATAAGGAATGCATTTACAGTTTAATAATTAATACTGTACAGGATGTTTGAAAATGAACTTCTTCTCAATTTCCCAACATTGACTGAATCGGAAATGATGTATAGCATGGATAACAATTTCCCAATATGGTTGCGCAATCATGTAAGTAAATGTTGAACCCTTATTAACATTTCGACCATAAAGTTCGTCTATACTTTGACATATATTACATTCGACTTTAATTAATGTGTTTTATAGCTTATCAACACTAATGGTCTGGATGATCGAGTAAAATATCTATCAATGGGGCCTAGTAAGAAAGTGCGCACATGGCCAGGGTACTTGGTAAATGGTTACCGATTCCACACTTTGACTTATGGAGCATCGAGGACTACTATGAATAGTGGAGTCTTTGTGAAAGGGTCAACAGACAATACGGATGAGAGTGATTATTATGGTTTGTTGACTGACATAATTGAGTTAGAATACCATAATCCAAGTCTCAAACATACAAGAGTTGTCATTTTCAAGTGTAAGTGGTATGATTCTCAAATTAATAAGGGGTTAAAGGTTCACCCAAAATTTCCGTTGATTGATGTAAATGTGAAGAAAAAATACCCAAAGTATGAACCTTTTTTCTTAGCCGAACAGGCACATCAAGTTTACTACGTTAGATATCCTGGTGCTAAGAGAGACTGAGCAAATTGGTTGCCTGTATGCAAGATCAGACCAAGGAACCAATATGATGTGTCTAGGGTTGATGATGATAATGTTATAAATGAAGACACGACATTTCAAGCGGATGACATGGATGTGCCACTTGTACAACCAGATGAAAATGTTTTGCTTGTGCGATTTCACGAGTCAGGTGAATGCATTGAGGTAACTGAAGATGCTGAAGAAGAACATGATGAGCAAAACAACGATGATGAAGATAATGAAAGTGCAGATGACGAAAGCATAGAATATGAAGAAGAGCATGATGACCATGACAACGATGATGAAGATACAGAAAGTTCAGATGATAACATACAATTTGAAGACGATGAATGACTTGAAAGAAATTTGTATTCACAACTTCAATATTGTGGTTGTTATTATTGTATAATGAAAAGTTTAAATATTTTCTATGTATTTATCAATATTTTTTATCTTATTATTATTTTTTTAAAATTTAGTGATGCCTAGACATAGAGGTAAAGGTAACAACCCGTACAGTGATTGGTCACGATCGGGAAGACCATCATCTTCAACACCATCTGCATCACATGGTGATGAGGATAGTATGGACACTCCTACCCACGTCGGGATATCACATCCTTCTACAGGATTATCTGGGAACTTATCTGCATTCCACGTGCGCGACGAGGATGAGCACGTGGATGTGGTTGGTGTCACGCCTACTTCCAGTTGCCAGCGTCCATCCACAGATCAGGTAGATTCATCAGCACGCGCCGAGGGCAGTATGGACTTTCACGAATTAGGCTTCCATTCGTTGGAAGAGTACACTAGATGGCTGGGAGATACACGTACGCATCTTCGACTATATGAAAACGGGTAAATATATTTTTAATTTTTGTAAATAGATTTGTAAAAATTCTAATTAGTTGTTGCAAATGAAACTAACAAAGATATTCTTTATTTTTTTAATAGTTTTGTACCAGCTACAGTGGTGCAAAACTTCAGGATGATTTTTTCTGGCGGGTACGCGCAACCATGGATCACTTATGGAAAGGTCCCACAAAATGTCAATGATTTATGGTTCCACAAATTTGAGGTACAAAATATTATTATTAATGCAATAAATATTTATTATTGCTTTTATATATTATGTAGACATGCATGTTGTATTAGTATGGTAAATCTCATGAGCAACGTGAGGCTGTGAGTCAAGCCAACTCCACAACGCCACCCGTTGACCCCGACCAGATCTTCTTCGAGGCGGCTGGTCGGTTGAGGATGGGACGCGTCTTTGGACTCGGCACACAGGGAATTCGCATTGGGAGAGGATTACACAAAGCTTCCACCATTCCCCCAGCTAGATTAACGCAACAACAAGTCAATGCTGCTGTCAGTCAGGCAACAGAGACCATTAAACGACAGCTTGAGGAACAGCAACTGGCGTACTCGAAATTGCTGAGCATTGTGACGCAGCTGCAAGATGACATGAACCGCATGCGAGACAAGCGCCCATCCCCTAATCCAGACCAGCACGATAATTAGTATGTTTTAATTTGTTTTTTAAAAAAAAATTCTAAATCTAATATTATGTACTTTATTTTGAAGATCTTTTAAATACTTAAATATGTATATATTAAATTAATTTTGGTTTTGTAAATATTAAATTTTTTTTTTTTTTTAAATTATTGTGTGGCGACGAAATGGCGACAAAAACGTAGCTACCACGTGGCGACTATTATTGGCTAAAAAATAATTAAAAAATTTGGTTACCTAGTAGCGACAATAAAATAGCCACCATATGGCCACCAAAATCAGCTACAAATTTGGGCTACCAAATGGCGACCAACGTAAATAATGAAAATTAATGAATAAAAAAAATAATTAAAAAATTTGGCTACCTAGTAGTGACGATAAAATAGCCACCATATGGCCACCAAAATCGACTACAAATTTGGGCTACCAAATGGCGACCAACGTAAATAATGAAAATTAATGAATAAAAAAATAATTAAAAAATTTGGCTACCTAGTAGCGATGATAAAATAGCCACCATATGGCCACCAAAATGGGCTACAAATTTGGGCTACCAAATGGCGACCAACGTAAATAATGAAAATTAATGAATAAAAAATAATAATTAAAATTTGGCTACCTAGTGGTGACGATAAAATAGCCACCATATGGCCACCAAAATCGGCTACAATTTTTAGCTACCAAATGGCGACCCACGTAAATAATTAATTAAAAAAATTAAAATATTTGACTACCTAATGGTGACGAAAGTATGGCAACCACATGGCCACCAAATTGTGGCTACAGAAATTGGCTACCACATGGAGACGAAATTAAATAATTAACAAAAAATATTAAAAATAATTTGCTACCTAATGGCGACAAAGATTGGCCACCATGGGGCGACCAAGTATAATTAATTGATACAAAAATTAACAAATTAATTAATAAAATTGCTAATTATAAAAATTAACTAATAATTTATTTTCTAAACATTGCGTCCAAGGGGCTACGAAATGTAAATTTTTTTTTCCCGATTTGGCCACGAAAATGCGACCAAATAACAAAATGGCGACAAGGGTTTTCTCGACGCTCGGTTTTTGGTCGCCCTTTGGTCGCCCAATGGGTATAGGCGACGAAAGGGCGACGAGAAACCTTGGTCGCCCCAGACCAATTTTCTTGTAGTGGTTCCCCCTCGCTGAATTCATAAGGACTCACCCTCTTTTATCATCTCAGGTGAAGAAGATCAGGAATAGGTACCTGAGGATAACGTGCCTATTGATGACTCCTTGGAGTGATTGCCTGCCCTACGTGCCTTACTTGACTGTGGCTATTTTGTGGATGATATGTTCGTTTTGAAGACTATCTCTTATGTTGTTGTCATTGTTATTGTAAAAGACCCTCATTGTAATTTGGGGTCTAATTTTGATTTGTACTGTTTATAACTAGACAGATACCCTATTTGATCATTTTGCTACTTTGATTAGTAACTCCTACAGGCTTATGAAGTATTAGGCAAAGGGCTAAGTAAAATGAATCTATCCAATCTTAAGCAGGTACTCATTTGTAAGCTAAGACCAACAGGTACTTGTGTAACCGGAATTGACACATAAACAAGACATAGTTGCCATGCTAAGTGTTAAGCAAACGAGACTTGAGATAAATAGTGGACATATCAATTGGTGATAAATAGTAATTATACTTGGAATCGAATTTGAGATTGAAAGTTTTGAGGCGTTTAGAAAATTAGGTCAAACTATAGAGCCAATTACAGCTTTTATGCTATCGGTTTTCTGAATAATTTTCGGATTTCTAGTCTAACGGATAAGCTTCATCTTTGTTAATCAGTTATATTCATAAAAGAACGTGAATGTTTAGATCACACCCTAGTCTAACCTCTATAGGTCTGGTTGGGGCATGACACCCTATATTAGAATGGTATCAGAGCTTAGTTTACTAATTAGGCATTAGTCGGGTTCAACTCTCGGACCATGGGTAGAAGCCCTAAGGTAATTATGATGTCTTGTTTATATGTGTTAATATGTGCTAATGTGCTTTAATTGCTTTAAGTATTGAATATTATGTGCCTTTGTGGACCATATGTATTATGTATCATGTACACCGACATGCCCTCAATAATGCATACATGCTTTTATACTCCTTCTTGGATACATGTGCATGTTACATAACCATGACTGACTGTTTATATACATAGATAGTTAGGATTAGAACTTTCAGGGAAGTGAATTTATGCAGGAAGAACAAAAAGGCTCAGTTAGAGATTTCTTGTATCTTCACAGGTACTCGATGGATCATATGTATTATTGGGTATGCATATATAAAATGTGTAGCACAGGTATAATTGTTGAGGTAAAGTTATCTCCTTATCTTTGGAATGCCCATACCTATGATTAAGTTATCAATTTTATAGCTATGAAGTTCTTGATTCTGTTAAACTGTTCTTCTAATTATGGTTCAAGTATATAGGTTAAAGATATACAGCTTTCCTTAAGATATAAATATAAGAGTATACTATTGGACATGTGGAGTAGTATACATATATTTATATGCTTAAAATGGAAGTTTGACTTAGGAGTTGCTTTTGAATCAAATTCTTATATCTTAAATTGGTGTAATAGACTATTTATATGATCGAATCCTTACTTGATTGGAATTAACCATTGATGATCCTTTAGTATAACAAGATATAGGGATACTGGAATCATGGAATTCACGTAGCTAGAACTCGTGTTTGGAAGACTACACCTAAATGTTAGGTCGAATAGAAGTGTAAGGTATTGAATTATGCATTAGATGACTAACGTTGCTAAGGTCCTAAGTTGGATATTGGTGATATTAAGAATCATGGTAATAAATTGGTGCCCCTCGGATTTAGTTGTGATTATGCAAAGTAAGTCATTCTATGCACTCGTTGTTTGGATACCCTAGAGGATGTTAGAAAGCATATATCCTTAAGTAAGACCGATAGACCTAGTATATAAACCATGGGAATGATATTAAGCATCTGGTTAGAAAGTGGAGTCGTTAGGGTATGATTAGTAATCCTAAATAGCTAATAGTGAGTATGCATGATGATTCATGGTGAACCCTAGGACCTAAGGTCGATGAGTCTTGATGCTCTTAACTAGTTGAACATGTAAATGAGAAGAGTAAGATTTCATATAGTTAATATAGAGATGAATTAGAGTCATAATGACCAAAGAGACTATTGTTAGACCACCGTATCTATGTGCACCGTTTCACGTCTAGAAACTAACAGTTGGTAGACTTTGAATTGTGGTCGTTGAATAGAGGGGTGGATCTTGAAGTGATAGTTAAATGAGTGGTTGATTACTTTTGAAGTTCTATTAGGTTATGTTGAAGGATGTCTCGTGGTCATAATTCTTATGTTGACACATCCTAGAAGCTATTTCGTGTAACAAGCTATTTGGATTAGTATGGTAAATCTCATGAGCTAGATCATTTTGGTACCCATTTATAGTCCTAAGACTGTTGTTGTACAGTCGGTAACCTAGTGGAGCATTGATATCACTTACATGGCTATGAACCCAGCTTAGTAACACTAATGTTGAAGATATATTGGCGGGCATTGAGTGTTCGAACGAATGACTAAGTCGCTAAGTGAGTAGGACCATTGTCTTCCTAATCTGACGTTACCTTGGATTGAGGTGAGTGGAATTTATTTGAGGTTGAAACTATTCACCTTAGGAGTCTTGGTTAAGATTAAAAGAAATTCTGAAGTCTCGTGACTTGAAGATAGAGATTCAAATAAGGAAATAAATTGTGGATCACAAGCCGATAAATTTTACTTGTAAGAGTTGAACTAGTGTAACATGATTAGTTACCCATGCAATTTCGATAGCAATTTGTTGGTGGTATTTAATGAACCTTAGAATTTGAGTTTAACAAATATCAACGGTCTTTCTTTTTGACTACGAGCATGAAAGTTAACGAAGCTAGGAAGGAATGTTAGTGAGTAGGAGCCTGTAACCGGGAGACTAGTCACTAGAAGATTTGCTAATCCAATGTACCTACGAGATAAGAAGGCCTATGATATTATCAATCGATAACGATTTGAGATGGACTAGTTTGTTTGGTGAGTTCTTCTTGAAGATAGGGTCGTATTGTGGAAATGATCCATAACATGTGCATGTCCTACGTGTTAACAATTTTGAAGCTAGTTGATAGGACATGTAAATCAGATATAGACCTATCATCTTGAAATTAGTGTATGTTACCCTAGGATTGTGGTATTATTGTGATATTCCTTTTGAGGTATGAATGCAAGATTGACATGGCATAAGTCATGATTTTGGAGTTATAGTTATATTGTTAGAATATCGATGCAGCCTTGATTACTATGTTTGGAGATTCTAACCTTAGTTAATGGACTTGACCTTAAGATCAAATGTAAGGAATAGAGTCGTTCAAAGGAAAGAACTGTAAATGTAGAGGTCACACCGAACTAAATGATTGGAGAAACGTAGGAAGTGAATTGGTTGTGGTAAGAGAGATCACAAAACACAGGACGAACTAGAGTGAGAAAATAACAAAGGTTAGAATCCATCTAAATGACCTCAACAAGTAAGAATGAACTTCGGGACGAAATTCTTTTAAGGAGGGGAGGATGTGAAGACTGACCCCAAATAACATGTCTTACCTCAATTTGCGTGCCTTATACCCAGAACTGTATGATCGACCTTGGATTACATGCCCTGTCTTGGTTTCGTGCATGCCTCGTCATATGTGCCTTGACCTAGAATTGTATGCCCTAATCCTCGACTTACGTGCCCTAACTTCGATTTACGTGCGATACCTCATTTCGTGTGCCCTGACCTTAAATTGTGTGCCTTGACCTAGGTTCAAGAGTCGTGTCTCGTTTTATGTGCCTTGCATTGGTTTACGTGCACTCACTTAGGGTTGCGTGCATTTACCTTCGAATTCGTGCATTTGCCTTGAAGTGTGTGCCTTACCTCGTAGTGCGTGCCATAGACATAGGAAAGCGTGCCCGCACGCTAATCAGTAAAGAATCCTACACGAAGCACTAGACTGTAAAATAATCCTACAAACACCACTAACTATTATTGTAATCCTAATTCAAATCTCTACAAAATCCACTAACTCTTATTTTAATCCTAAGTCAAATTCAACTCAATATTTTAATGTTCAAACATTCTTTATTCTTATTATTTATTCCTACTCTTTTTCAAAACCCATGCACCTACAATAAATTATTTCTAAAACAAGACAAAAAAATCATAATTTAACATCACTTGGCCGACCATACCTTGTCCTTGAGCAAAAATTTGAACAACATAACTTATTCATGCATGTTAAGACACAATCTTACACATTATCATATCTTTTCCATACGCCAAAGCATTATTTTATTAACCACCATGCTCCACATTCTCGGCCACATCACCAAGAATGCCAAACAATTCAAACATGCTCCAAAAGATGACACAAATTCAGTTTTTGCAAGCCTATAGCTGACCACATGCACAAAAATATCATTTCTTTCTCTCAAAACTCTCTCAAGCTCTTATTCTCTCTCCTTCTCTCTCATTTTCGACCATGGCATCTCTTGAGCTTCCAAGACCTCAAGCTCACTCTCTAGGACACTCCAAGCATCGGCCATAGCAAGGTAATCAAGCAAGGATAGCTCAAAGTCACACACAAAGCTCAAAAACAAGGATTTTGTGTATCTTCATCTATTATCTTGCTAAGGTGAGGGTTAATCGTTTTTAAAAGCTTTCAAAAACTACATTCATGCCTTCATATGTCTAGATTTACCTCTGTACTTGTTGTATATGTGTGTGCATGAGCTTATATATACCATGCATGGCAAGATATTCGGCTAGAACTTGAAGATAGGCAAAATCGTGTAGCTGGCAGATTTCTGACTTGTTAGAACGAAGTGTATTTGGCCTGGTAAATTATGTTGAAAATTCATGAAAATTAGTAGGTGACTATTTTTGCTAGTTCTGAGCATTTTTTGTAGAAATAGGCCAAGGTCAATTTTGACTCTAAGGTCTCCAAAATGGCAAAACATCGAAGGGTGTCTAAATCTGGAAAATCCGGGAAAATGGAAGAGGTTTTTGGCAGTTCACTGTCCTTGTAGAATGAAACAGTTTTGACCTAGTAAAAGATATCTAAAATGCATGAAATTTAGTAGGTTGCTATATTTTTCAGTTCTGGACATTTTTGTCAGAAATAGACTAAAGCAAAATATGACCCTAAGACCCTAAAAAATGGCAAGTATTAAAATATGTATGAATCTGGACAGTTTTGCGTAGTCTCACGGTTTTAGCTATAACTCTTGAATACGAACTCCAAATGATGCGAGGTTTGTTTCTGGATTTCGTTCACTTAATAAGCTTTAGTTTGACATTTTGTTCACTTGAATTTGATATTGTTTGCTTGTCTAAATGATTATGGGAATATAGATCATTGCAGTGAGGTATTTATTTAGTGATATACTTTAAAAAAATATTGTAACTTTTCCTGTGATATTGAATGCTTGGGATTGTGGCACTTGGATGTTATGTGGACTGTTTTGGGATGATTGAAGATGTTTTAATTAATCGATGCATGGCTTGGGTTAGTTACGTGACAACTTGTGGCTTAAATCGCACGTGTAAGCATGAATTGAAACCCTATTGAATATGAAAACTCGCTAAGTGTTGATCCTATGGTTATTGTGTCCAATTGTGTGATTAGTGGGCTGCCTAAGAAATGTTAAGTATGCTTGAAATGTGATTCCCGATGATTACATGTTGATAAGTAGACCTTTCTTGCACCCGGTCCCACGTAGATGTCGTTGCATGCTTGTATAAACTTATTATCTGATTACGTGAACCCCGAAATGAGTTATATGACTTGATTTACATGTGTTACATGGCTTTCCGTTTAATATTCATATAACTCCATGTGCTTTACAAGTGAAATTACATGTCAAAGCATGCCTCGTGTATTTACTTGTCAATGTGCGATCTTATGACTGCTCGGAGGCAACCTACTTTGTTGTCCTCCTAATGTGATATATTAAATTTTATAAATGTGCATTGCATACAAGGTTGCAACCTTTCATTCTGGCGTGGTAGTGTTTCACGCACACCGGGTAGCATCGGGCTTGCCGGTGCAACCGTGACTACCATTGTCCAATTCCCTCTCTCGCTTGGGGGCTAGACTTCCTCGAAGAGTTGGGTCGTAGGATTTCGGGGTACATCCGGAGTACACCCATTTGGCGTGATAATTGGATGATTTGAAGTCGGCCGCAACAACTAATATTGGAAATGAATTGAGAGCAAAAGCTCACCGTATCCTTTTCACTATGTGTATAAGTACTCTCGCTTGGTTCCTAGAGGACCTCGGGGAGGAAAGACGGGTAATTGTATTTTTTTACTTTTATATTACATTATGAACTTACTTGTGTTATATGTCATGCTTTCAAAAAGGGTTTTTCATAAGTTGAACCGGAAAAAGAGTTTCAAAACGTATCTCTCATTCCCCCTCGCTGAGTTCATAAGGACTCACCCTCTTTTATCATCTCAGGGGAAGAAGATCAGGAACAAGTACCTGAGGATAACGTGCCTATTGATGACTCCTTGGAGTGATTGCCTGCCCTACGTGCCTTACTTGACTGTGGCTATTTTGTGGACGATATGTTCGTTTTGAAGACTATCTCTTATGTTGTTGTCATTGTTATTGTAAAAGACCCCCACTATAATTTGGGGTCTAATTTTGATTTGTACTGTTTATAACTAGACAGACACCCTATTTGATCATTTTGCTACTTTTATTAGTAACTCCTATAGGCTTATGAAGTATTAGGCAAATGGCTAAGTAAAATGAATCTATCCAATCTTAAGCAGGTACTCATTTGTAAGCTAAGACCAACAGGTACTTGTGTAACAGGAATTGACACATAAACGAGACATAGTTGCCATGCTAGGTGTTAAGCAAATGAGACTTGAGATAAATAGTGGACATATCAATTGGTGATAAATAGTAATCTTACTTGGAATCAAATTTGTGATTGAAAGTTTTGAGGCGTTTAGAAAATTAGGTCAAACTATAGAGCCAATTACAGCTGTTATGCTGCTAGTTTTCTGAAGAATTTTTGGAGTTCTAGTCTAACGGATAAGCTTAATCTTCGTTAATCAGTTATAGTCATAAAAGAACGTGAATGTTTAGATCACACCCTAGTCTAACCTCTATAGGTCTGGTTGGGGCGTGACACCCTATATTAGAATGGTATCAGTGCTTAGTTTATTAACTAGGCATTAGTCGGGTTAAACTCTCGGACCATGGGTAGAAGCCCTAAGGTAATTATGACGTCTTGTTTATATGTGTTAATATGTGCTAATGTGCTTTAATTGCTTTAAGTATTGAATATTATGTGCCTTTGTGTACCATATGTATTATGTATCATGTACACCGACACGCCCTCAATAATGCATACATGCTTTTATACTCCTTCTAGGATACATGTGCATGTTACATAACCATGACTGACTGCTTATATACACATATAGTTAGGATTAGAACTTTCAGGGAAGTGAATTTATGCAGGAAGAACAAAAAGGCTCAGTTAGAGATTTCTCGCATCTTCATAGGTAATCGATGGATCATATGTATTATTGGGTATGCATATATAAAATGTGTAGCACAGGTATAATTGTTGAGGTAAAGTTATCTCCTTATCTTTGGAATGCCCATACCTGTGATTAAGTTATCAATTTTATAGCTTTGAAGTTCTTGATTCTGTTAAACCGTTCTTCTAATTGTGGTTCAAGTATATAGGTTAAAGATATACAGCTTTCCTTAAGATATAAATATAAGAGTATACTATTGGACATGTGGAGTAGTATACATATACTCATATGCTTAAAATGGAAGTTTGACTTAGGAGTTGTCACGCCCCAACTCGACCCTACCTACAATCAGTCAGGACGCAACGGAATTTCGGCAGCATAACGACAGTAAATAGATTTCCGAGGTTCTAAACCGACCTCATTAATAACATTAAACATCCAATTCCATAACCATACAATCAACAACTCCTCAACAACATAGTAACACACAACATAACTGTAATATACAATAATCAGTCTTCGTTATCAGCCTCCGTTCCAACATAACATACAATACCTCAACCTTATCATACATTTCAAAAATAAGTTGAGACACATCTACAACTTAACCATAGACAAAAGAAAGCCAATAAGTTAACATCATTTGGATCATCATCTTTTCTACATCTATTACAATAAGAACCATAAAGCATATAAAAGTCTATTAAGCTAATGTACATGACATTAAACAACATAGAATCATGGATAAGACTCAGGAACATATGACTCATCCACGTAAGGCACATTTTCCTCTTCAGGAGGCACGTACCCGTAATCCGGCTCTGCAACACCTGTAAGCATGCAATAATAGAGAGTGAGCTTATATACATAAGCCCAGTGAGGATCCGATAGATCTCGACAGTATTCACTATGCTCCTTGGATTTAGTCCTTTGAGCAAGTAAACACACAACAACAATAATAACATTATCATCACATAACTATATAACCATTCAATAAAGGATACTCTATTTGGTGTAGCTCCAAACGCCATCACGATCTTAACCGTTCTTCTTATAACTCCCCATTACTCACGCACCCGAGGTACCTCACTAGTCCCTCCCTCCATGATACCTCCGTCATGCGAGCTGGGGGTAGCCTATGGCAGTCATGCCGTTATTAACCCGACAACCCAACGCTGCCCGAGAGGTGGCACACACATACCAAGACTCCATAATCATCATCAATCATCAATCAATCATCAATCAATCATCAATCAATCATCAATCAATCAATCAATTGGGAGATCAGCAACGAAAGTGCCTGATTCCCGAACTCAATAATAATCAATCAATAACATCAATATAACATCAATATTTAATTAAACAACAAACAACGAAGTTAGATGACAAAGTAGGCCATCTAACCGGACATGCATAATATACACAATTAAACCCTACTTTACTCATCAACAACTCACCATTCAACACTCAAACACCACCCAACCATCTAAAGGCATCGTTCAAGAAATTAAAGAATGACAACCTAAACTTCTAAAATTCATAACTTACAATCTACTAATCCAAACATTGCCAAATCAGTTTCTATCACTCACCCATTCAACCTACTACATTAGCCCTCTCGGAAATCCACCATAACACCTCCAAATCATGCCCGATAACCCTAAAACCCTAGGATGTCTTGGCTGGATTTTCCGGATTTTCACACGAACAATGTAATCGAAAATTCGGCATTACAACAGCGCTAACACGTAATTATCAAGTATTTAGAAATCGACGGCAATCGATTTCGATCAACACAACTCATTTAATTCAACTTTGAACATTTTAATCAAAATTAAATACCCGGAAAATAAAAATTATGCTACATCCGACAGAAATTCGTAGTATTAGTATATAACGATCCCTAGTATGCAATGAGCAATAATCTATCATCAGATTTTAATTCTAACGGTTAAATATTCATTTATGAGCAAAAGTATAAAAATGATATTTTGAGATCTAGAATTTTTCTCTCACCTTTGATGCGATATAAGCCTAGGAATGCGTGCTATGCGTGCCCAACAAGCAGAATCCAAGTCGGTGAGAAGTTCTACGGACAAAAACTAGGTTTTTCTTTGAAAAATTGATTGAAAAGCTTGAGTTTTTCTCTTTCTTTTTCTCTCTTCTTTCTCTCGGCCTTCTGTGTGTTTGTGGTGGTGTTTTGTGTTGTGTTGAGTGTGTGTTGATGACAATATATAATTAAAAGCTTAGTCAATTAAAAAAATGCAAAGTCAAAGTAGTTTAAGTTAGTATTTTTGTGTTTTCTTGACTTTAATTGCATTTTATTGCTCACCAAGGCTCAAAATAATTATGCAACCCCAAGATATCTCAAGTGGATTATTTTTAGGTGACAAGAAGTTTTACAATCCAACAATTTCACCCGAGTCGGCTTAAAACTCGATTTTCGCAAAAGTCGGTGTAAAATTCCTAATAAATTCCTAAGCCAATTTTAAAACCGTTTTCATCAAACACAGGTCTATTAAAGTCCGTGGACTAGGTCTAGAAGGGTTAAAAAGACCAATTTCAAAATTTTAGCAGACGTGTTTCGAAAACACTATTCATTAAAAATCGACGATAAAATTTCTGACTCCGTTTTTGATGAAAATTTCATGAATGCACATTTAGCACGTATTAGGAGTATTGACATCAAAATTATAACTTTCTAGGTCCTATAGCACATAAACAGATCATATGCACGCAAAACGAGGTATAGCACGTAAAACGAGATAAGCAGGAAAGTGGGGTTTCACATTCTCCCCCCCTTATAGAAATTTCATCCTCGAAATTCTTACTTGATGTACGGAATAGATCTGGGTATTGCTGCTGCATCTGATCTCGTCTCTCCCACGTAGCTTCCTCGATGCCGTGATGCTTCCACAATACCTTAACCATCGGAATCCTCTTCGACCTCAACTCTCGGTCCATCTGATCTAGAATACGAATCGGACGCTCGTCATAAGTCAAATTCTCTCGAAGCTGTAATGGCTCTGGCTCAAGAATATGAGAAGGATCCGGATTATATTTCTGCAAATTAGACATGTGAAATACATCGTGGACATTAGAGAAGTTCTCCAGTAAAGCCAACCGATATGCCAACTTACCAACCCTGCCAGTAATCTCAAACGGCCCAACAAATCTCGGACTCAGCTTTCCACCTTTACCATAACGAGCAAACCCCTTTCGAGGAGACAATCTCAAGAAAACCCGATCTCCAACTGCAAACTCTAAGTCTCGACGACGCTTATCAGCATAACTCTTGAATCTACTCTGCGCCGTAAGCATTCTCTGCCTGATCAACTGAACATTCTCAATCTTCTCAAGAAGTTCTGGCATAATAGTCGGATCAACAGTCTTCATCTCTCCTACCTCGTCCCAATATAAAGGTGAACGGCACTTACGACTGTAAAGAGCTGCGAAAGGCGCCATCCCAATAGTAGCTTGATAACTATTGTTATAGGCAAACTCGGCAAGTGGTAGATGTTTCTCCCAGTTCTTCCCGAAGTCTAGAACACAAGCCCTAAGCATATCTTCTAGAATCTGAATAGTCCACTCAGACTGACCGTCGGTCTGTGGATGATACGCAGTACTGAAGTTCAACTGAGTACCTAAGGTCTCCTGAAGTTTCTCCTACAAACGAGAAGTAAATCAAGGATCTAGATCGGAGACAATACTAGACGGAATACAGTGAAGTCTAACAATCTGATCCAGATAGAGGTCCGTCAACTTTGTAACCTCATCTCCAATCCTCATTGCAATAAAATGAGCTGTCTTCGTCAAACGATCCACGACAACCCAAACTGCATCATTACCCCTCGGTGATCTAGGCAACCCAGTGACGAAGTCCATCGTAATATGTTCCCATTTCCACTCTGGTATAGCCAACGGCTGAAGCAAACCTGCAGGTCATTGATGCTCGACTTTCACTCTCTGACAAGCAAACATCTAGACACAAACTGAGCAACCTCTCTCTTCATGTTGTTCCACCAGTAATGTTGCTTCAAATCCCGATACATCTTGGTTCCACCAGGATGAATAGTATATTTAGAATTATGAGCTTCCTCCAGAATACCTCGCCTCAAACTCGGCTCATCGGGAACACAAACCCTGTTCCGAAACCGAAGAATACCGTCCTCATGCAGTTTGAAGTCAGACTGATCACCCGTGATCTGATCCTTGATCTTCTGAAGTTTAACATCAAGTTGTTGAGCTTCCCTGATCTGAGACAATAATAAAGGCTGAATACGGAGATGTGAACACATCACTCCAACCTGAGTCAACTCTGGTCTCCAATAACTAAACTCCTCAAGAATCTCCCACTTCTTGACAGCCAAACAAGAAATACTAGCCTTCCGGCTGAGAGCATCTACTACAACATTTGCCTTTCCAGGCAGATAATTGATAGAACAATTATAATCTCCAAGAAGCTCCATCCACCTCCGCTGGCGCATATTCAACTCCTTCTGTGTATGATCAGTGAAAATTTCAAACTTACTTCCCCACAGATAATGACGCCACTTCTTGAGTGCAAAGACAACTGCTGCCAACTCAAGATCATGAGTCGGATAATTTTCTTCATAAGGTTTCAACTTTCGAGAAGCATAGGCAATAACTCGGCCATTCTGCATAAGAACACATCCCAAGCCCTCATTGGATGCATCGCTGTAAATGACCATATTATCGGTCCCCTCTGGTAGAGCAAGAACTGGAGCGGTAGTTAACCTCTTTTTCAACTCCTGAAACCCACTCTCACACTTCTCATCCCAATTAAAGATAGTCCGTTTCTGAGTCAACTTAGATAGTGGCCCCGCAATCTTCGAGAAGTCCTTGACAAACCTACTGTAATAACCCGCCAAGCCAAGAAAGCTACGGACATCAGAAACACTCTCTGGCCGCTTCCAAGACATCACCGATTCAATCTTAGTGGGATCCACAGAAATACCGCTCTGTGTAATAACATGGCCAAGAAAAGAAATCCGTTGCAGCCAAAATTCACACTTGCTGAACTTGGCAAACAACTGATGCTCCTGCAACTTCTCTAATACAAGCCGTAGATGTTGCTCGTGCTCCGATTCAGATTTAGAATAGACCAAGATATCATCAATAAAAATCACCACGAACTGGTCCAAGTACGGCTGAAAGACTCGATGCATAAGATCCATGAATGCTGCCGGTGCATTAGTCAAACCAAAGGGCATAACAACAAACTCATAATGCCCGTACCGAGTCCTGAAGGCAGACTTCGGAACATCCTCCGTACGAATCCGAAGCTGATAATACCCCTGCCTCAAATCAAATTTAGAATAGACTTTGGCTCCCTGAAGTTGATCAAACAACTCATCAATCAGTGGCAAAGGATATTTATTCTTGATGGTCACCTGATTCAAACCACGGTAATCAATACACAATCTCAAAGTACCATCCTTCTTCTTCACAAATAAAACAGGAGCTCCCCAAGGTGAAGAACTCTGCTGAATGAATCCTTTCTTCAATAACTCCTGTAACTGAGTCTTCAACTCCTTCAACTCAGCTGGTGCCATCCGGTAAGCCGATTTAGAAATAGGTTGAGTACCGGGAACAAGATTAATCACAAACTCTATATCCCTCTCTGGCGGCAACCCTGGCAACTCCTCGGGAAATACATTAGGATATTCCCGGATAATAGGGACTTCCTCTAGCTGTAGCTTATCAGATGGCTTGTTGATCAAATAAGCTAGATAACCCGAACACCCCTTACTCACCAACTTAACAGCTTTAGTTGCTGAGATAACAAAACTCGTCTTAGCACCCCGGTTACCCGCTACCTATACTACTGGCTGATCCGGCAAGCGAAACTGTACTACCTTGGTTCTACAGTTCAACTGGGCATCATACTTAGAAAGCCAATCCATACCCAGAATAACATCATACCCCCGGATAGGAAATAAAATAAGGTCCGAAGGAAAATTATGCCCCTTAACATGTATTATACAATCCTTACATACTAAGCCAGTAACATACTTATCAGTCAAAGAGGTACTAATCTCAACCACATAAGGCAATCTTTCAGGTTGCAATTTAACACGTTGCACACAAGTAGGAGTAATGAAAGAATGCGTAGCACCAGAATCAATCAACACTTTAACAAGTTGATCAAGTATAAGGAAGTTACCTTCCACAACTGCAGTCTCCTCAGGCATCTCCTCCATATCAACTGCATAAGCCCGAGCCTGAACCCGCTGCTACTGTGGTACACTGCCTGTAGGCCTACCCTGGTAACCCTGAGTCGCTGCCCGACCCTCAGTCCTCGCATATCTAGGGCAATCCTTCGCCCTATGCTCGATGCTACCACAACCCAAACATGTCCTTGCCTTTACCCTGCAGTCGGACTCCACATGCCCTGGGCGCTTGCAGTAATTACACTGCGATGATGTGGCACTAACACTGCCCCTAGAAGAACTAGAAGCTGATGAAGCAGCTGATACAGCCTACTACTGAGGTCTCACCACACTAGGCCTGTACTGACCCTGAGACTGGGCTGGCCTATACTGAGTCTGAACCTGATATGGCCTCTGCTGAAACTGAGGCCGATAGTAACTCTGTTGACCCTGTGGCCTATAAGAACCCTGCTGGGCTGGTGGCCTGTAGACAACCTGTTGTACTGGAGGCCTATATATAACCTGCTGGCCCTGTGGCTGATACGGCCTCTTACTAGGCTGACTGGAGACAATCTGATCCCCTTTCCTCTTCTCTAACCTAGAAGCTGCATCAAAAGCCTCAGTAAAGATATCATAGCGATTCAGAGCCATTGCATCCTGAATCTCGAACCTCAATCCTAACATAAACCTACGGGTCTTCCTCTCCTCCACAGCTACAAACTCCGGTGCATACCGGGACAACCTAGTGAATGTAGCCTCATACTGGGCCACAGTAGAATCCCCCTGTACCAAAGACAAGAACTCAGCCTCTCTCATCTCCCGTGCAACCCTCGGGACATAATTATCCTTAAAAGCAGTAAGAAAGGTATCCCAAACATACGGAACACCCCGGGTCTCCCAACTGGCTCTCACAGTGCGCCACCATTCCTCTGCCTCATCATCAAGCAAATAGACAGCACAAGTCACCTTCCACTCGTCAGTGTACCCGAGAGAATCAAAAATTTTCTCTAACTTACTAATCCACGACTCGGCCTTCCTATCATCAGGCTCTCCCTGAAATCTAGGAGGATAGTACCCCAGAAATTCCTTCATAGTACCTCGACCGTGATTACCACCCTGTACATTCTGTATCTGAGCCTGCAACGCTTGAGTCTGAACAGCCTGACCTGCTAACAACTGGGCCTGCCCAGCCATCAAATCTGCAATCCGATCCATTGCTGCCCCTAACCCGACATCACCCCTATCACTGCCCTGTGCCACATTACCAGGAACCTCCTCTACAATCTCGGGCCTACCACGAGTCCTCGGTCTACCGGCCATCGTACTAATCAAAGAGTTAGCACAGGTTATAGCACATAAACAGATTATAATACAACTTTTAACACATAAACAACAAACTCATATAAAGCACATAGATCACATAAGTTTCAATCACATAAGCAAATTGATCACATAATCACATAAGCACTTAAATCACATAATCACTTAATCATTTAATCATACCAATACATATTTCACTTTTCTTTCTTTTCATACATATTTCATGCTAAGACCTTTACCCACATTCCGAGAATACCCAGGCTGACAACTAACATGCGCTTTGATACCACTTAAATGTCACGCCCCAACTCGACCCCACCTACAATCAGTCTGGACACAACGGAATTTCGGCAGCATAACGACAGTAAATAGATTTCCGAGGTTCTAAACCAACCTCATTAATAACATTAAACATCCAATTCCATAACCATACAATCAACAACTCCTCAACAACATAGTAACACACAACATAACTGTAATATACAATAATCAGTCTTCGTTATCTGCCTCCGTTCCAACATAACATACAATACCTCAACCTTATCATACATTTCAAAAATAAGTTGAGACACATCTACAACTTAACCATAGACAAAAGAAAGCCAATAAGTTAACATCATTTGGATCATCATCTTTTCTACATCTATTACAATAAGAACCATAAAGCATATAAAAGTCTATTAAGCTAATGTACATGACATTAAACAATATAGAATCATGGATAAGACTCAGGAACATATGACTCGTCCACGTAAGACACATTTTCCTCTTCAGGAGGCACGTACCCGTAATCCGGCTCTGCAACACCTGTAAGCATGCAATAATAGAGAGTGAGCTTATATACATAAGCCCAGTGAGGATCCGATAGATCTCGACAGTATTCACTATGCTCCTTGGATTTAGTCCTTTGAGCAAGTAAACACACAACAACAATAATAACATTATCATCACATAACTATATAACCATTCAATAAAGGATACTCTATTTGGTGTAGCTCCAAACGCCATCACGATCTCAATCGTTCTTCTTATAACTCCCCATTACTCACGCACCCGAGGTACCTCACTAGCCCCTCCCTCCATGACACCTCCGTCATGCTAGCTGGGCGTAGCATATGGCAGTCATACCGTTATCAACTCGACAGCCCAACGCTGCCCGAGAGGTGGCACACACATACCAAGACTCCATAATCATCATCAATCATCAATCAATCATCAATCAATCATCAATCAATCAATCAATTGGGAGATCAGCAACGAAAGTGCCCGATTCCCGAACTCAATAATAATCAATCAATAACATCAATATAACATCAATATTTAATTAAACAACAAACAACGAAGTTAAATGACAAAGTAGGCCATCTAACCGGACATGCATAATATAAACAATTAAACCCTAATTTACTCATCAACAACTCACCATTCAACACTCAAACACCACCCAACCATCTAAAGGCATCGTTCAAGAAATTAAAGAATGACAACCTAAACTTCTAAAATTCATAACTTACAATCTACTAATCCAAACATTGCCAAATCAGTTTCTATCACTCACCCATTCAACCTACTACATTAGCCCTCTCGGAAATCCACCATAACACCTCCAAATCATGCCCGATAACCCTAAAACCCTAGGATGTCTTGGCTGGATTTTCCAGATTTTCACACGAACAATGTAATCGAAAATTCGGCATTACAACAGCGCTAACACGTAATTATCAAGTATTTAGAAATCGACGGCAATCGATTTCGATCAACACAACTCATTTAATTCAACTTTGAACATTTTAATCAAAATTAAATACCCGGAAAATAAAAATTATGCTACATCCGACAGAAATTCGTAGTATTAGTATATAACGATCCCTAGCATGCAAGGAGCAATAATTTATCATCAGATTTTAATTCTAACGGTTAAATATTCATTTATGAGCAAAAGTATAAAAATGACATTTTGAGATCTAGAATTTTTCTCTCACCTTTGATGCGATATAAGCCTAGGAATGCGTGCTATGCGTGCCCAACAAGCAGAATCCAAGTCGGTGCGAAGTTCTACGGACAAAAACTAGGTTTTTCTTTGAAAAATTGATTGAAAAGCTTGAGTTTTTCTCTTTCTTTTTCTCTCTTCTTTCTCTCGGCCTTGTGTGTTTGTGGTGGTGTTTTGTGTTGTGTTGAGTGTTTGTTGATGACAATATATAATTAAAAGCTTAGTCAATTAAAAAAATGCAAAGTCAAAGTAGTTTAAGTTAGTATTTTTGTGTTTTCTTGACTTTAATTGCATTTTATTGCTCACCAAGGCTCAAAATAATTATGCAACCCCAAGATATCTCAAGTGGATTATTTTTAGGTGACAAAAAGTTTTACAATCCAACAATTTCACCCGAGTTGGCTTAAAACTCGATTTTCGCAAAAGTCGGTGTAAAAATCCTAATAAATTCCTAAGCCGATTTTAAAACCGTTTTCATCAAACACAGGTCTATTAAAGTCTGTGGACTAGGTCTAGAAGGGTTAAAAAGACCAGTTTCAAAATTTTAGCCGACGTGTTTCGAAAATACTATTCACTAAAAATCGACGATAAAATTTCTGACTCCGTTTTTGATGAAAATTTCATGAATGCACATTTAGCACGTATTAGGAGTATTGACATCAAAATTATAACTTTCTAGGTCCTATAGCACATAAACAGATCATATGCACGCAAAACGAGATAAGTAGGAAAGTGGGGTTTCACAGGAGTTTCTTTTGAATCAAATTCTTGTATCTTAAGTTGGTGTAATAGACTATTTATATGATCGAATCCATACTTGATTGGAATTAACCATTGATGATCCTTTAGTATAACAAGATATAGGGATACTGGAATCAGGGAATTCACGTAGCTAGAACTTGTGTTCGGAAGACTACACCTAAATGTTAGGTCGAATAGAAGTGTAAGGTATTGAATTATGCATTAGATGACTAATGTTGCTAAGGTCCTAATTTGGATATTGGTGATATATAGAATCATGGTAATAAATTGGTGCCCCTCGGATTTAGTTGTGATTATGCAAAGTAAGTCATTTTATACACTCGTTGTTTGGATACCCTAGAGGATGTTAGAAAGCATATATCCTTAAGTAAGATAGATGGACCTAGTATATAAACCATGGGAATAATATTAAGCATCTGGTTGCAAAGTGGAGTCGTTAGGGTATGATTAGTAATCCTAAATAGCTAATAGTGAGTATGCATGATGATTCATGGTGAACCCTAGGACCTAAGGTCGATGAGTCTTAATGCTCTTAACTAGTTGAACATGTAAATGAGAACAGTAAGATTTCATATAGTTAAGATAGAGATGAATTAGAGTCATAATGACCCAAGAGACTATTATTAGACCACCGTATCTCTGTGCACCGTTTCACGTCTAGAAACTAGCGGTTGGTAGACTTCGAATTGTGGTCGTTGAATAGAGGGGTGGATCTTGTAGTGATAGTTAAATGAGTGGTTGGTTATTTTTGAAGTTCTATTAAGTTATGTTGAAGGATGTCTCGTGGTCATAATTCTTATGTTGACACAACCTAGAAGTTATTTCGTGTAACAATCTATTTGGATTAGTATGGTAAATATCTCATGAGCTAGATCATTTCGGTACCCATTTATAGTCCTAAGACTGTTGTTGTACGGTCGGTAACCTAGTGGAGCATTGATATCACTTACATGGCTATGAACCCAGCTTAGTAACACTGATGTTGAAGATATATTGGCGGGCATTGAGTGTTCAAATGAATGACTAGGTCGCTAAGTGAGTAGGACCATTGTCCTCCTAATCTGACGTTACCTTGGATTAAGGTGAGTGGAATTTATTTGAGGTTGAAACTATTCACCTTAGGAGTCTTGGTTAAGATTAAAAGAAATTCTGAAGCCTCGTGACTTGAAGATAGAGATTCGAATAAGGAAATAAATTGTGGATCACAAGCTGATGAATTTTACTTGTAAGAGTTGAACTAGTGTAACATGATTAGTTACCCATGCAATTTCGATGGCAATTTGTTGGTGGTACTTAATGAACTTTAGAATTTGAGTTTAACGAATATCAACGGTCTTTCTTCTTGACTACGAGCATGAAAGTTAACAAAGCTAGGAAGAAATGTTAGTGAGTAGGAGCCTATAACCGGGAGACTAGTCACTAGAAGATTTGCTAATCCAATGTACCTACGAGATAAGAAGGCCTATGATATTATCAATGGATAACGATTTGAGATGGACTAGTTTGTTTGGTGAGTTCTTCTTGAAGATAGGGTCGAATTGTGGAAATGATCTATAACATGTGCATGTCCTACGTGTTAACAATTTTGAAACTAGTTGATAAGATATGTAAATCGGATATAGACCTATCATCTTGAAATTAGTGTATGTCACCCTAGGATCGTGGTATTATTGTGATATTCCTTTTGAGGTATGAATGCAAGATTCACACGACATAAGTCATAATTTTGGAGTTATAGTTATATTGTTAGAATATCGATGCAGCCTTGATTACTATGTTTGGAGATTCTAACCTTAGTTAATGGGCGTGACCATAAGATCAAATGGAAGGAATAGAGTCGTTCAAAGGAAAGAACTGTAAATGTAGAGGTCACACTGAACTAAATGATTGGAGAAATGTAGGAAGTGAATTGGTTGTGGTAAGAGAATCATAAAACACAGGACGAACCAGAGTGAGAAAATAACAAAGGTCAAAATCCATCTAAATGACCTCAACAAATAAGAATGAATTTCGGGACGAAATTCTTTTAAGGAGTGGAGGATGTGAGGCCCGACCCCGAATAACATGTCTTACCTCGATTTACGTGCCTTAGACCTAGAACTATATGACTGAGCTTGGATTACATGTCCTGTCTTGGTTTTCGTGCATGCCTCGTCCTACGTGCCTTGACCTAGAATTATGTGCCCTCATCCTCGACTTACGTGCCCTAACTTTGATTTACGTGCGATACCTCATTTCGTGTGCCCAAAATCAAATGTTTTCATCAGTTTCCGGACACTTTTCTTCTTTTGCTCTGTTTTTTCGTCTCGGATTGTACGTCGCGATCCTCGAAAAGGACGACAACCTAATCCATCACATTTCTATTACCGAATCCCACGGCACTTTAGGCAAGACAATTTCGCTTCACGCAAAGGCTGGGCCCGGAAACCGAGGGCGTGGGGCTTGGGATTGGGTCTCCGTCGCTCCGGTGCCTATAACTTTTGATCCGTAAAGAGTTACGCGATGCATAGCATACCGTTGGAAAGCTCTCCGAGAGCTCTACGACGGGGGCAGAAGCCTATACAGTTGGGCCTATTTTCGGAGCCCAAAATCGAATGTTTTCATCAGTTTTGGGATATTTTTCTTCATTTGCGCTGTTTTTCCATCCCGGATCGTACGTCGTGAGCCGCGAAAAGGACGACAACCTAATCCATCACCTTTCTATTACCGAATCCCACCGCACCTTGGGCAAGACAACTTCGATTCATGTAGAGGGTGGGCCCACAAACCGAGGGCGTGGGACTTTTGACCAGGTCTCTGTCGCTCTGGCACCCATAACTTTTGATCCGTGAGGAGTTACGCGGCGCATAGTATACCGTTGGAAAGCTCTCCGAGAGCTGTACGATGGGAGCAGCAAGCCTGCTTTGCAGCGCCTATATTTGTTGCCCAAAATCGAACGTTTTCATCAGTTTCGAGACACTTTTCTTCTTTTGCGCTGTTTTTCCGTCGCGAATTGTACGTCTTGAGCCGCGAAAAAGACGACAACCTAATCCACCACATTTCTATTACCGAATCCCACGGTACCTTAGGCAAGACAACTTCGCTTCACGTAGAGGCTGGGCTCGCAAACCAAGGGCGTGGGGGTTGGGACCAGGTCTTTGTCGCTCCGGTGCCCATAACTTTTGATCCGTAAGGAGTCATGCGGCACACACCATACCATTGGAAAGCTCTGCGAGAGCTCTACGACGGGGGTAGGAAGCCTGCTCGGCTGTACCTGTTTTTGGAGCCCAAAATCGAATGTTTTCATCTGTTTTAGGATACTTTTCTTCTTTTGCGATGTTTTTTCGTCCCAGATTGTACGTCGTGAGCCGCAAAAAGGACGACAACCTAATCCATCGCATTTCAATTACCGAATCCTACAGCACCTTGGGCAAGACAACTTCTCTTCACGTAGAGGCTGGGCCCGCAAACCGAGGGCATGGGGCTTGGGACTAGGTCTCCGTCGCTGTGGTGCCCATAACTTTTGATCCGTAATGAGTTACACGGTGCACAGCATACCGTTGGAAAGCTCTCCGAGAGCTCTACAACGGGGGTAGCAAGCCTGCTCAGCTGCACTAGTTTTCAGATACAAAATCAAACATTTTCATCAATTTCGGGACACTTTACTTCATTTTTGCTGTTTTTCCGTCCCGGATCGTACGTCGTAAACCGCGAAAAGGACGACAACCTAATCCATCACATTTCTATTACCGAATCCCACGGCACCTTGGGCAAGACATCTTCGCTTCATGTAGAGGCTAGGCCCGTAAACTGAGGGCTTGGGGCTTGGGACCAGGTCTCTGTCGCTCCGGTATCCATAACTTTTGATCTAGAAAGAGTTACGCAGCGCACAACATACCGTTGGAAAGCTCTCCAAGAGCTCTACGACGGGGGCAGCAAGCCTGCTCGGCTGCGCCTATTTTTGTATCTGAAAATTGAATGTTTTCATCAGTTTCGTGACACCTTTCTTCTTTTACGCTATTTTTTCGTCCCAGATCGTACGTCATGAGCCACGAAAAGGATGACAACCTAATCCATCAAATTTCTATTACCGAATCCCACGGCACCTTGGGCAAGACAACTTCGCTTCACGTAGAGGCTGGGCCCGCAAACTGAAGGCGTGTGGCTTGGGACTAGGTCTCCGTCGCTCCGGTGTCCATAAATTTTGATCCGGAAAGAGTTACGCCGCGCACAGCTTACCGTTGGAAAGCTCTCCGAGAGCTCTACGACGAGGGCAGCAAGGGTTCTTGGCTGCGCCTATTTCGGAGCCCAAAATTGAACATTTTCATCAGTTTTGGTACACTTTTCTTTTTTTGCGCTGTTTTTCTGTCTCGGATCGTACATCGTGAGACTAAAAAAGAACGACAACCTAATCCATCACATTTCTATTACTAAATCCCAAGGCATCTTGTGCAAGACAACTTCGCTTCACGTAGAGGCTGGGCCCGCAAACTGAGGTCATGGGGCTTGGGACTAGGTCTCCGTCGCTTCGGTGTCCATAACTTTTGATCCGAAAAGAGTTACGCCGCGCACAACATACCATTGGAAAGCTCACCGAGAGCTCTACCACGAGGGAAGCAAGATTGAACAGCTGCACCTATTTTCACAGTCCAAAATCGAACGTTTTCATTAGTTTTGGGATACTTTTCTTCTTTGCGCTGTTTTTCCATCTCGGATCATACATCGTGAGCCGCGAAAAGTACGACAACCTAATCCATCACATTTCTATTACCGAATCCCACGACACCTTGGGCAAGGCAACTTCGCTTCATGTAGAGGCTGGGCCCGCAAACCGAGGGCGTGGGGCTTAGGACTAGGTCTCTGTTGCTCCGGTGGCCATAACTTTTGATCCGAAAAGAGTTACACGGCACACAGCATACCGTTGGAAAGCTCTTCAAGAGCTCTACGATGAGTGCAGCAAGCCTGCACGGCTGTGCCTATTTTCAGAGCCCAAAATCAAATATTTTCATTAGTTTCGGGATATTTTTCTTCTTTTGCGCTATTTTTCTGTCCTGGATCGTACGTCGTGAGCCACAAAAAGGACGACAACCTAATCCATCACATTTCTATTACCGAATCCCATTGCACAATGGGCCAGACAACTTCGCTTCACGTAGAGGCTGGGCCCACAAACCGAGGGCGTGGGGCTTGGGACCAGGTCTCTGTCGCTCCGGTGCCTATAACTTTTGATCAGGAAAGAGTTAAGTGGCACACAGCATACCGTTAGAAAGCTCTCCGAGAGCTCTACGACGAGGAAAGCAAGCCTGCTTAGCTGCGCCTATTTTTGGATTCCAAAATCGAACGTTTTCATCAGTTTTGGGACACTTTTCTTCTTTTGTACTATTTTTCCATCCCGGATCGTACGTCGTGAGCCGCGAAAAGGACGAAACCTAATCCATCACATTTCTATTAACCAATCCCACCACACCTTGGGCAAGACAACTTCGCTTCTCGTAGAGGCTGGGCCCGCAAACCGAGGGCGTAGGGCTTGGGACCAAGTCTCCGTCGCTTTGGTGCACATAATTTTTGATCCGGAAAGAGTTACGCGGTGCACAACATACCGTTGGAAAGCTCTCCGAGAGCTCTACGACAGGGGTAGCAAGCTTGCTCGGCTGCGCCTATTTTCAGAGCCCAAAATTGAACATTTTCATTAGTTTTGGTACATTTTTTCTTCTTTTGTGCTGTTTTTCCATCCTGGATCGTACGTCTTGAGCCGCGAAAAGGATGCCAACCTGATCCATCACATTTCTATTACCGAATCCCAAGGCACCTTGGGCAAGACAACTTCGCTTCACATAGAGGCTGGGCCTGCAAATTGAGGGCGTGGGGCTTGGGACCAGGTCTCCGTCGCTCTGATTCCCATAACTTTTGATATGTGAGGAGTTACGCGGCTCACAGTATACCGTTGGAAAGCTCTCCGAGAGCTCTACGATGGAAGCAGCAAGCCTGCTTTGCAGTGCCTATTTTTGTAGCCCAAAATCGAACGTTTTCATCAGTTTCGAGACACTTTTCTTCTTTTGCGCTGTTTTTCCGTCCCGAATTGTACGTCTTGAGCCTTGAAAAGGACGACAACCTAATCCACCACATTTCTATTACCGAATCCCACGGCACCTTGGGCATGACAACTTCGCTTCACGTAGAGGCTGGGCCTGCAAACCAAGGGCGTGGGGGTTGGCACCAGGTCTTCGTCGCTCCGGTGCCCATAACTTTTGATCCATAAGGAGTCATGCGGCACACACCATACCGATGGAAAGCTCTGCGAGAGCTCTACGACGGGGGTAGGAAGCCTGCTCAGCTGTTCCTATTTTCGGAGACCAAAATCAAACCTTTTCATCTGTTTTAGGATACTTTTCTTCTTTTGCGCTGTTTTTTCGTCCCAAATTGTACGTCGTGAGCCGCGAAAAGGACGACAACCTAATCCATCGCATTTCAATTACCGAATCTCACAGCACCTTGGGCAAGACAACTTCTCTTCACGTAGAGGCTGGGCCCGCAAACCGAGGGCATGGGGCTTGGGACCAGGTCTCCGTCGCTGCGGTGCCCATAACTTTTGATCCGTAAGGAGTTACACGGTGCACAACATACCGTTGGAAAGTTCTTTGAGAGCTCTACAACAGGGGTAGCAAGCCTGCTCTGCTGCGCCAATTTTCAGATACAAAATCAAACATTTTCATCAATTTCGGGACACTTTACTTCATTTTTGCTATTTTTTCCGTCCCGGATAGTACGTCGTGAATCGCAAAAAGGACTACAACCTAATCCATCACATTTCTATTACCCAATCCCATGGCACCTTGGGCAAGACATCTTCGTTTCACATAGAGGCTGGGCCCGTAAACTGAGGGCGTGGGGCTTGGGACTAGGACTCTGTCGCTCCGGTGTCCATAACTTTTGATCTGGAAAGAGTTACGCAGCACACAACAAACCGTTGGAAAGCTATCCGAGAGCTCTACAACGGGGGCAACAAGCCTGCTCGGCTGCGCCTATTTTTGTATCCAAAAGTTGAATGTTTTCATCAGTTTCGTGACACTTTTCTTCTTTTACGCTGTTTTTCCGTCTTGGATCGTACGTCGTGAGCCGCGAAAAGGATGACAACCTAATCCATCAAATTTCTATTACCGAATCCCACGGCACCTTGGGCAAGACAACTTCGTTTCACATAGAGGCTGGGCCCGCAAACTGAAGGCGTGGGGCATGGGGCCAAGTCTCCGTCGCTCCGGTGTCCATTAATTTTGATCTGGAAAGAGTTACGTCACGCACAGCATACCGTTGGAAAGCTCTCCGAGAGCTCTACGATGAGGGCAGCAAGCGTTCTTGGCTGCGCCTATTTTGGAGCCTAAAATTGAACATTTTCATCAGTTTTGGTACACTTTTCTTCTTTTGCGCTGTTTTTCCTTCTCGGATCGTACATTGTGAGCCTCGAAAAGAACGACAACCTAATCCATCACATTTCTATTACCAAATCCCAAGGCACCTTGGGCAAGACAACTTCGCTTCACGTAGAGGCTGGGCCCACAAACTGAGGGCATAGGGCTTGGGACCAGGTCTCCGTATCTTCGGTGTCCATAAATTTTGATCCGGAAAGAGTTACGCCACGCACAACATACTGTTGGAAAGCTCACCGAGAGCTCTACCACGAGGAAAGCAAGATTGCACAGCTGCGCCTATTTTCGCAGCCCAAAATCGAACGTTTTCATCTGTTTTGGGACACTTTTCTTCTTTTGCGCTATTTTTCCGTCCCGGATCATACATCGTGAGTAGCAAAAAGTACGACAACCTAATCCATCACATTTCTATTACCGAATCCCACGACACCTTGGGCAAGATAACTTCGCTTCATGTAGAGACTCGGCCCGCAAACCGAGGGCGTGGGGCTTAGGACCAGGTCTCCGTCGCTCCGGTGCCCATAACTTTTGATCCGAAAAGAGTTACACGGCACACAGCATACCGTTGGAAAGCTCTCCAAGAGCTCTACGATGAAGGTAGCAAGCCTGCACGGTTGTGCCTATTTTCAAATCCCAAAATTGAATATTTTCATCAGTTTCGGGACATTTTTCTTCTTTTGCGCTGTTTTTTCATCCTGGATCGTACGTCGTGAGCTGCAAAAAGGACGACAACCTAATCCATCACATTTCTATTATCGAATCCCATGGCACCATAGGCCAGACAAATTCACTTCACGTAGAGGCTGGGCCCACAAACCGAGGGCGTGGCGTTTGAGACCAGGTCTCCGTCGCTCCAGTGCCCATAACTTTTGATCCGGAAAGAGTTAAGTGGCACACAGCATACTGTTAGAAAGCTCTCCGAGAGCTCTACGACGAGGGAAGCAAGCCTGCTCAGCTGCGCCTATTTTTGGATTCAAAAATTGAACGTTTTCGTCAGTTTCAGGATATTTTTCTTCTTTTGTACTGTTTTTCTGTCCCGGATCGTACGTCGTGAGCCGTGAAAAGGACGAAACCTAATCCATCACATTTCTATTACCCAATCCCACCACACCTTGGGCAAGACAACTTCGCTTCTCGTAGAGGCTGGGCTCGCAAACCGAGGGCGTGGGGCTTGGGACCAGGTCTCCGTCGCTTCGGTGCCTATAATTTTTGATCCGGAAAGAGTTACGCAGTGCACAACATACCGTTGGAAAGCTCTCCGAGAGCTCTACGACGGGGGTAGCAAGCTTGCTCGGCTGCACCTATTTTTCGAGCCCAAAATTGAACGTTTTCATTAGTTTTGGTATATTTTTTCTTCTTTTATGCTGTTTTTTCGTCCTAGATCGTACGTCTTGAGCCGCGAAAAGGACGCCAATCTGATCCATCACATTTCTATTACCGAATCCCAAGGCACCCTGGGCAAGACAACTTCGCTTCACGTAGAGGCTGGACCCGCAAACCGAGGGTGTGGGGCTTGGGACCAGGTCTCCGTCGCTCCGGTATCCATAACTTTTGAGCCGTAAGGAGTCACGCGGCACACATCATACTGTTGGAAAGCTCTGCAAGAGCTCTACGACGGGGGTAGCAAGCCTGCTCGGCTGCGCCTGTTTTTGGAGCCCAAAATCGAGCGCTTTCATTAGATTTGGGATACTTTTCTTCTTTTACGCTGTTTTTTCGTCCGAGATTGTACGTCGTGAGACATGAAAAGGAAGACAACCTAATCCATCACATTTCTATTACCAAATCCCATATCACCTTAGGCAAGACAACTTCGCTTCACGTAGAGGCTGGGCCCCCAAACTGACGGCGTGGGGCATGGGACCAAGTCTCCGTCGCTCTAGTGCCCATAACTTTTGATCCGTAAGGAGTTACGTGGCGCACATCATATCGTTGGAAAGCTCTTCGAGAGCTCTACGACGGGGGTAGCAAGCTTGCTCGGCTGCGCCTATTTTTCATTAGTTTCATGGCACTTTTCTTCTTTTGTACTATTTTTTTGTCCCGAATCATACGTCGTTAGCCGCGAAAAGGACGATAACCTAATCCATCAAATTTCTATTAATGAATCCCACAGCACCTTGGGCAAGACAACTTTGCTTCACGTAGAGGCTGTGCCCACAAACCGAGGGTGTAAGGCTTGGGACTAGGTCTCCGTCGCTCTGGTGCCTATGACTTTTGATTCGGAAAGAGTTATGCAGTGCACAACATACCGTTGGAAACCTCTCTGAGAGCTCTACGATGAGGGCAAAAATCCTTCTCGGCTACACCTATTTTCGAAGCCCAAAATCGAACATTTTCATCAGTTTCGGGACACTTTTCTTCTTTTGCGCTATTTTTCCGTCCCGGATCGTACGTCGTGAGCCGCGAAAAGGACGATAACCTAATCCATCACATTTCTATTACCGAATCCCATGACACCTTGGGCAAGACAACTTCGCTTCACGTAGAGGTCAGGCCCGCAAACCGACGGTGTGGGGCTTTAGACCAGGTCTCCATCACTCCAATGCCCACAACTTTTTATCCGTAAGGAGTTATGCGGCGCACAGCATACCGTTGGAAAGCTCTCCGAGAGATCTACGATGAAGGCAGTAAGATTTCATGGCTGCACCTATTTTGGGAGCCCTAAATCGAATGTTTTCATCAGTTTTGGGACACTTTTCTTCTTTTCTGCAGTTTTTTCGTCTCAGATCGAACGTCATGAGCCGCGAAAAGGATGAAAACCTAATCCATCACATTTCTATTACCGAATCCCATTGCAACATGGGCAAGACAACTTCGCTTCATGTAGAGGCTAGGCCCGCAAACCGAGGGCCTGGGGCTTAGGACCAGGTCTCTGTCGCTCCTGTGCCTAGAACTTTTAATCTAGAAAGAGTTACACGGCGCACAGCAAACCATTGGAAAGCGCTCTGAGAGCTCTACGATGAGGATAGCAAGCCTGCATGGCTGCTGTCACGCCCCAACCCGACCTATAGAGGTTAGACTAGGGAGTGATCTAAACATTCAAGTCATTTCACATACTTAATCATTCATGAAGGTTTAACACTTAACGTTTTGGCTTAATCTCCACAAATTCTCTGAAGAACCGGTAGCATAACGACTGCAGTTGGGCTCTTTAGTTTGACCTAATTTTCTAAAGGCCTCAAAACTTTCAATCTCAAATTCATTTCCAACTAAGGTTACTATTTATCACCATTTGAAACACCTACTAGTTATCTCGAAGTCTCGTTTGATTAACAACCTAGCATGATAACTCTGTCTCGTTTGCTTGTTAATCCTTGTTACAAAAATACCTGTTGATCTTAGCCTACCAATGAGTACCTGCTTAAGATTAGATAGATTCATTTTACTTAATCATTTACCTGATACTTCATAAGCCTGTGATAGGTACTAGCCAGTAGCGATAACAAAAACGACCATAAGAGTGTCTATCTAGTTATGATCAGTACAAGCCAAAATTAGACCCCAAAT
Source organism: Ehretia macrophylla (assembly GCA_037974665.1). Taxonomy (NCBI): domain Eukaryota; kingdom Viridiplantae; phylum Streptophyta; class Magnoliopsida; order Boraginales; family Ehretiaceae; genus Ehretia; species Ehretia macrophylla. The sequence continues at coordinate 38,986,658 of CM075773.1, read as the reverse complement.
TATAATGGGGGTCATTTACAATACAACAACAAGCAACATAAGAAGTAGTTTTCAAGCAACATATCGTTCACAAAATGGCCATAGTCAAGTAAGGCACGTAGGGCAAGCAATCATTCCAAGGAATCATCAAAATGCACGTTGTCCTCGGGTACCTGTTCCTAGTCTTCTTCACCAGAGATGATAAAAGAGGGTGAGTCCTTATGAACTCAGTGAGAGGGAACAAGAAATAAGTTTTGAAACTCCTTTTCCGGTTCAACTTATGAAAACCCTTTTGTAAGCATGATATATATCATAAGTAAGTTCATAATGTAATATAAGAGTAAAAGAACACAATTACCCGTCTTTCCTCCCCGAGGTCCTCTAAGAACGAAGCGAGAGTACTTATACACATAGTGAAAAGGATACGGTGAGCTTTTGCTCTCAGTTCATTTTCAGTATCAATTGTTGCGGCCGACTTCAAATCATCCACTTATCACGCCAAATGGGTGTACTCCGGATGTACCCCAAAATCCTACGACCCAACTCTCCGAGGAAGTCTAACCTCCAAACGAGAGAGGGAATTGGACAATGGTAGTCACGGTTGCACCGGCAAGCCCGATGCCGCCCGGTGTGCGTGAAACGCTACCACGCCAGAATGAAAGGTTGTAACCTTGTATGCAATACACATTTATGACATTTAATATATCCCATTAGGAGGACAACAAAGTAGGTTGCCTCCGAACAGTCATAAGATTGCACATTGACAAGTAAACAAGCGAGGCATGCTATGATATGTAATTTCACTTGTAAGGCACATGGAGTTACATGAATATTAAATGGGCAACCATGTAACACATGTAAATCAAGTCATATAACTCATTTCGGGGTTCACGAATTCAAATAATAAGGTCATACAACATGCAACGATGTTTACGTGGGACCGGGTGCAAGAAAGGTCTACTTGTCAATATGTAATCATCAGAATCACATTTAGGGCTATAAGGGCAACTATGGGCAGCCTACTAATCATATAATTAAACACGATATCCATAGGATCAACACTTAGTGAGTTTTCCTAGTCATTAGGGTTTCAATTCATGCTTACCCGTGCGATTAAGTCCCAAGTTGTCCCGTAATTAAACGCAAGCCATGTATCGATTAATTAAAACACCCTCAAGCATTCAAAACAGTCCACACAACATCCAAGTGCCACAATCCCAAGCATTTAATACAACAAGAGAAGTTACAATAATTTTCAAAGCATATCACTAGATGAAAACCTCACTGCAATGGTCTGTTTTCTCACAATCATTGAGACAAGCAAACAATCTCCAATTCCAGTGAACAAAATGTCAAATTAAAGCTTAAGTATTGAACTAAATCCAGAAACAAACCTCGCATCATTTGGAGTTCGGATTCAAGAGTTATAGCCAAAACCGTGAGACTACGCAAAACTGTCTAGATTTGTACACATTTCAATACTTGTCGTTTTTTAGGACCTTAGGGTCAGATTTAGCATTTCTGACAAAAATGTCCAGGACTGAAAAATCTATCAGCATACCAAATTTCATGCATTTTGGATATCATTTACTAAGTCAAAACTGGTTCATTCTACAAGGACAGTGAACTGCCAAAAACCTGCTTTATTTTCCCAGATTTTTCAGATTTTGACACCTTTTGATGTTTTTCCATTTTCGGGACCTTAGAGTCAAAATTGGCTTTGGCCTATTTCTATGAAAAATTCTCAAAACTGGCAAACTAGTCACCTACCAATTTTCACACATTTTCAACATCATTTACCTGGTTAAAATCACTTCGCTCCAACAAGTCAGAAGACTGTCCTTTACGCGATTTCATCCATCTTCACATTCTAGCCAAATATCTTGCCATGCATGTTTACAAAAGCTCATGTACACACATATCACAAGTACAGAGGTAAAAATAGACATTTAAAGGAATGCATGTGGTTTTTGAAAGCTTTTCAAAAGAGTTTTAGCCCTCACTTTAGCAAGACAATAATGAAGATGCACAAAGCTCTTGATGAAGCACAAGATCGACTTTTCTCCTTGCTTAGCTGAGAGACAACTTGAGATTCTCTAATTCCTAGCTTAGTAACCATGTTCTTAGTATGTACAAGTGGCTAGAACAAAAAGAAAATGAAATAGAAGTTATCAACATACCTATGCCGAAATGAAGGCTCTATGAACTTGCATGCATGTCTTTTTGCATTCTAGCTTGCTTGGTCGAGTTCCTTAGTGGCTCGAAGGTGTTGATGAACCTTAGGATGATGAGCTTAAGCTATGGAGTGTAGAATTGCAGCTAAGGCCGAGAGAGAGAGAGGAAATGAGAGAGTGAATGAGAGAAAGAGAGAATGTGAGAAGAATGAAAAACTTGAGGAATTTTGATGCATGTGTCGGCCTTGTGCTTCTAAATTTCCGAATTTGTGTCTTCAAGAGCATAATTTGAATCATCTTAGCATGGGTGATTGAGTGTGTCGAGATTGGGGTGCATTGGGTAAGGTTTTAAGTCATTTTTTTATGCTTTGTGTCATGAGCTTGTCATAGAATGTCTAGGTATAAATTTTGAAATTGCAAAGCATTGTCAAAGGCTCCATGTGGTCGGCCAAGCTAGTGGAAAATTCTGAATTTTTGTCTTGGTTGAGCTTATTTTATTGCATGTGCTTGGAATATGCAAAAGAATTAAGAATAAAGAATAGGAATGTTTAGCTTTTTGTGAGATTTCTTCTTCTAATGCATTGACTTAGCATTTTAATATTAGTTAGTGGAATTTGTAGAATTAATTAATGATCTAGTGCTTCATACAAGATGCTTTCTTGATTAGCGTGTGGGAACACTCACCTAGGTCTAGGGCACGCACTACGAGGTAAGACACAAACTACGAGACGAATGCAAGTTTCCCAAGTAAATGCACGCAACCCTAAATGTATGCACGTAATTCAATGCAAGGCACACAAAACGAAACACGACTCTTAAACCTAGGTCAAGGCACGCAAATCTAGGTTATGGCACACGAAACGAGGTATTGCTCGCAAATTGAGGTCGGCCTCACATCCTCCCCTCCTTAAAAGAATTTCGTCCCGAAATTCGATATTACCTTTGAAATAAAGCTGGATAATGTTGCTCCATCTGGTCTTGCCTTTCCCATGTTGTTTCTTCAACTCCATGATGATCCCACAACACTTTCACCATCGGTATAGATTTGTTGCACAACTCTCGATCTTGCTGGTCTAGGATCCGAACGGGCTTCTCTTCATAAGACAAGTTCTCCCAACGCTGCAACGGCTCTGGCTCCAAGATATGCAATGGATTAGGGTGATACTTCCGTAGCATTGAAACATGAAAGACGTCATGAATATTGGAGAGGTTTTGGGGTAGTTCCAGGCGATACGCCAATTTGCCAACCTTCTCAATTATCTCAAATGGTCCTACAAACCTCGGGCTCAACTTTCCACCCTTGTCGTGTTTAATCAGTCCCCTCCGAGGTGATATCTTCAAGAACACCTTGTCGCCGACCTCAAACTCTAGATTCCATCTCCGTCGGTCTGTATAACTTTTCTGCCAGCTTTGGGCGGTAAGCATCCGTTTCTGGATGAGGTGGACATTATCAACAGTCTTCATAAGTTCTAGTAGTAGGGTCGGGTCAAAAGTCTTCGTCTCGCCTACTTCATCCCAGTAAATTGGGGATCGACACTTACGTCCATACAATGCGTCAAATGGGGCCATCCCGATAGTGGCCTGATAACTATTATTATAAGTGAACTCTGATAGAGATAAATATTTCTCCCAACCTTTCCTGAAGTCTAGAACATACGCCCTCAACATATCCTCCATAATCTGAATAGTTCTCTCCGATTGTCCATTAGTCTAAGGGTGATAAGTCGTGCTGAAACTCAACTTCATTCCCAAAGCTTCTTGTAATCTTTTCCAAAATCAGGAAGTAAACCGAGGATCCCTATCTGATACAATAGTCACAGGCATCCTGTGCAATCTTACAATATCCGCCACATACATATCTCTCAATTTCTCAGGACTATCCTCCTTGTTCATTAGTAAGAAGTGCACTGACTTGGTCAATCTATCCATTATGACCCAAATGGCGTCATGACCCTTTTGTGACCTGGGCAGGTCCATGACAAAGTCCATAGTTATATGTTCCCATTTCCATAGAGGAATTTCCAACGGCTGAAGTAAATATGCTGGTCATTGATGTTCTGCTTTGACTCTCTGGCAAGTCAAACACCGTGCCACAAACTCAGCAATCTCTCTCTTCATCTTATTCCACCAATAGTGTTGCTTCAAATCCCAGTACATCTTTGTTCCGTCGGGGTGAATAGTGTATCTTGAATTATGGCCTTCTTAAAGAATCTTTTTTTTCAGCTCTGGCTCATTAGGAACACAAATTCGATTCCTAAACCTCCAAATACCATCATCATGAAACTTGAAATCTGTGTTGCTTTCTTTAATCTTCTGAAACTATTGGTCCTTCTGTTGAGCCTCTCGTAATTCAGACAACAAGGTCGATTGAACCTGTGTAGTGGCAAATAGTAATCCTTTTTGAGTCAATTGTGGTTTCCACAAAAATGCTTCCTCTAACAACTCATGTACCTTAATTTCCAGTCTTGTCATGCTCGCTTTCCAACTTAAGGCATCTGCAACTACATTTGCTTTACCGGGCACATAATTGATTGTGCAGTTATAATCATCCAAAAGCTCCATCCACCGTCTTTGCCTCATGTTCAACTCTTTTTGTGAGAACAAGTATTTCAAGCTCTTGTGATCAGTAAACACCTCAAACTTGTTACCCCACAGATAGTGTCTCCATTTCTTGAGCGCAAACACAATAGCCGCTAATTCCAAATCATGCGTCGGGTAGTTCAATTCATACAGCTTGGGTTTCCTAGAAGCATACACAATCACTCTACCATTTTGCATCAACACACAACTCAGTCCTTCCTTCGAAGCATCGCTATAGATTGCAAAACCTTGACTCCCTTCAGGCAATGCAAGAACAGGTGCGGTAGTCAATCCTTTCTTCAATTCTTGGAAGCTGTTCTCACACTTGTCATCCCACACGAACTTTGTTTTCTTTTGAGTGAGCTTAGTAAGCGGTCCTGCAATCTTTGAGAAATCCTTCACGAACCTCCGATAATAGCCGGCTAGACCAAGAAAACTCCGAACCTCTGTAACATTTTCCAGCTTCTTCCAAGACATCACCACTTCTATCTTTGCTGGATCCATCGCTATTTCCTCTTGGGATATGACGTGCCCCAAAAATGCAATCTGCTGCAACCAAAATTTGCATTTTCTAAACTTTGCATACAATTGATGCTCTCGAAGTTTCTGCAGTACCAATTGCAGATGTTGTTCATGCTCAGCCTCGGATTTCGAGTATACCAAAATATCATCAATAAAGATCACCACAAATTGGTCCAAGTAGGGTTGAAACACCCTGTGCATCAAGTCCAAAAAAGCTGCAGGGGCATTAGTTAGTCCAAATGGCATCACCACATATTCATAATGCCCATATCTCGTCCTAAAAGCTGTTTTAGGCACATCCTCCTTTTCGATCCGCAACTGATAGTACCCTTGCCTCAAGTCGAGTTTCGAATACACTTTGGCTCCCTGAAGTTGATCAAACAACTCATCGATCAGTGGAAGTGGGTACTTATTCTTGACGGTCACTTGGTTTAATCCTCGGTAATCGATGCATAGCCTCAACGTTCCGTCTTTCTTCTTTACAAATAGGACTGGCGCACCCCACGGAGAAGAGCTTGGTTGAACAAACCCCTTCTTCAACAATCCTTGCAATTGGTCCTTCAATTCTTATAGCTCGGCTGGTGCTATACAATAGGGAGCTATGGATATCGGCTGAGTGCCAGGCAGTAATTCTATAATGAACTAGATCTCCCGATTTGGGGGTAAACCGGGCAATTCTTCTGGAAACACATCCGCATAATCTTTAATCACTGGCATCTCCTCCAACTTAGCTTTGTCCAATGGCTTGTTGATGAGGTAAGCTAAGTATCCGCTACATCCTTTTCTCAAGGACTTCACTGCTTTCGTAGATGGAACTCCCGATGAAGTCTCTTCGACCCATTACCTCAAATATTGATTGACCAGGTATCTGGAATGTTACAATCTTTGTCCGGTAATCTAGTTGGGCATGATGCTTTTCCAACCAATCCATCGCTAAGATGACTTCTGTCACGCCCCAACCCGACCTATAGAGGCTAGAATAGGGTGTGAGCTAAACTTTCAAGTCATTTCGCATACTTCACCATTTATGAAGATTTCACACTTAATGTGTTGGCCTAAACTCCAAAATTTCCGAAAAATCGGCAGCATAACGGCTGTAATTGATCTCTTTGGTTTGGCCTAATTCTCTAAACGCCTCAAATTTTTCCAATCTCAATTTCGTTTCCAACTAGGATTACCATTTAACATCAATTGAATTGCCTATTGGTTATTTCGATGTCTCGTTTGATTTATACCCTATCATGATGCTATGTCTCGTTTGTTTGTTTATCCTCGTTATAAAAGTACCTGTTGATCTTAACTTAATAGCGAGTACCTGTTTAAGGTTTGGATGGTTCATCTTACTTAGCCCTTACCTAATACTTCATAATCCTATTATAGCTACTAGCGATAATAAAAGCAAAACGACCATAGCAGTATCTAGTGACTGTCTAGAAATATTAGTACAAACCAAAATTAGACCCCAAATTACAACGGGGGTCTTTTACATTACAACATTAAGCAACATGAAAGAAACAATCTTCAAGTAGCACAGTTTTCACAAATGGCCATAAATCAAGCAAAGCACATAGGATAGACAATCACTCCAAGGAATCATCGTTAGGCACATCGTCCTCAGGTACTTGTGCTTGATCTTCTACACCTGAGATGATAAAATAGGGTGAGTCCTTATGAACTCAGTGAGGGGGAAACGAGAAATAGGTTTTGAAACTCATTTTCCGGTTCAATCTTATGAAAATCCTTTTGCAAGCATGAATATAACACAATTAAGTACATAATAATAATACAAAAGTAAAGGAATACAATTACCCGTCTTTTCTCCCCGAGGTTCTCTAGGAACCAAGCGAGAGTACTTATACACATAGTAAAAAGGATACGGTGAGCTTTTGCTCTCAGTTCATTTCCAGAATCAGTTGTTACGGCCGACTTCAAATCATCCCCTTAACACGCCAGGTGGGTGTACTCCGGATGTACCCCGAAATCCTACGATCCAACTCTCCGAGGAAGTGTAGCCCCCAAGCGAGAGAGGGAATGGGACCATGGTAGTCACGGGTGCACCGGCAAGCCCGATGCCGCCCGGTGTGCGTGATCGCTACCATGCCAAAATGAAAGGTTGCAACGTTATATGCAATGCACATTTATGACATTTAATATATCACATTATGAGGACAACAAAGTAGGTTGCCTCCGAACAGTCATAAGATTGCACATTGACAAGTAAACAAGCGAGGCACGGATAGACAAGTAATTTAACTTGAAAAGCTCATGGAGTCATATGCACATTAAACGGACAGCCATGTAACGCACATAAATCAAGTCATATAACTCAATTCAAAGTCCACGTAATCAAATAATAAGATTATATAACATGCAACAACATCTATGTGGGCTCGGATGCAAGAAAAGCCTATTTGTCAACATGCAATGATCAAAATCACATTTAGGACTATAAGGGCATCTACGGGCAGCCTACTAAGCATATAATTCCATGCAATATCCAAATGATCAACACATAGCAAGACTACCTAGTCATTAGGATTTCCATTCGTGCTTACCCGTGTGATTAAACCCTAAGTCAACTCAAAATCAATCTCAAGCCATGCATCAATTAATTCAAACATCCCCAAGTACTCAAAACAGTCCACACAACATCCCAATGTCACAATCCCAAGCAATTAATACCACATGAGAAGTTACAACAATTTTTCTAAGCATATAACCAAGTGAACCCTCACTGCAATAGGCTGTTTTCCCACAATCATTAAGATAAGCAAACAATCTCCAATTCTAGTGAATAAGATGTCAAATTAAATCTTAAGAAGTGAACTAAAATCAGAAACAAACATTGCATCATTTGGAGTTCGGGATCATTAGTTATAGCCGAAACAGTGAGATAGTACAAAACGGTCTAGATTTGCACACATTTCAATAATTGATGTTTTTGAGGTCCTTAGCGTCAGTTTTAGCCTTAGTCCATTTCTGACAAAAATGTCCAGAACTGAAAAATATAGCAGTACAAAAAATTTTTATTCATTTTCGACATCATTTACTAAGTCAAATCTGGTTCGTTCTACAAGGTCAGTATATCTGCCAAAACCTACTTCATTTTTCCAGATTTCCAGATTTGGACACATTTCAAAGATTTGCCATTTTGAGGACCTTAGAGTCAAAATTAGCTTTGTCCTATTTCTGTTCAAAATGTTCAAAACTGGACAAACTAGTTATCTACCAATTTTCATGCATTTTCAACATCATTTTCCTAGCCAAACTCACCTCGAAACAACAGGTCAGAGAGCTGTCACATAATCCGACTTCACCTATCATCACTTTCAAGCCAAAATCTTGCCATGCATGGTTGAAGAAGCTTATGAACGAACATATAACTCAAGTACAGAAGCAAAGACATACATTTAAGAGCATGCATGTGTATTTTTGAAGGATTTTCAAAAGGTTTTAGCCATCACCTTAGCAAATCAACAAGAAGATGCACAAAAACTTGTTGAAGCACAATTTTCTTCTTCTTCTTTGCCTAGCCGAGATTCCAACTTGGTTTTCTCTATTTTTCCTAGCTTAGTGACCAAGCTCTTAGTACATGCATGTGGTTAGAACAAGAAGAAAAGAAATGGAAGCTTAGTAACTCACCTAGGGCCGAAATGAAGACTCAAGAGCTTGCATGTGAGTTTTCTTGCAACCTAGCTAGCTTGGTTGAGTTCCTTTGTTTATGGCTTGTCTTGATTAACCATATGATTATGAAGATGAGCTAAGAGGTGTATGAACTCAGCCAAAACCGTTATTGAGAGAGAAGAATGAGAGGGAGAGAGAGAAATGTGAGAGTGAGAGAAATGAGAGAAAATAGAAGTTTTTGCAATTGTTGATGCAAATGTTGGCCTTGGGCATGCAAAAATCAGATTTTGTGTCATCTTTTGAGCATCTTTTGAATTGTTTTAGCATGTGTGTATGAGAATGTTGGGTATTTAGGGATTTTAGGTAGAATAGAATATAGGATATGTTTAGAGGTTTGTGAGATTTTGTCTTGTAGTGAGTTTAAAATATAATATTTAGGTGTTAGTGGATTTTATAGAGATTTGAATTAGGATTATAATAATAGTTAGTGGTGTTTGTAGGATTATTTTATAGTCTAGTGCTTTGTGTAGGATTCTTTCTTGATTAACGTGGTGGCACGGATTCCTAGGTCTAGGGCACGAATTACGAGGTAGACACGAACTTCAAGACTAATGCACGTACTTCAAGATAAATGCACGGATTCCAATGCAAATGCACACAACCCTAGGTAAATGTACATAAACTAATACAAGGCACATAATTCAATGCAATGCACGTAAATCGAGGTACGACTCTTAAACCTAGGTTAGGACACGTAATTCAAGGTCAGGGCACACAAAACGAGACAACGCACGCAATTCGAAGTCGGGGCACGTAAGTCGGGGATTAGGGCACATAATTCTAGGTCAAGGCACGAATGACGAGGCATGCCCGAAAACCTAGATAGGGCACGTAATCCAAGGTCAGTCATATCATTCTTGGTCTATGGCATGCAAATCAAGGTAACATACGTTATTCGTGGTCGGGCCTCACATCCTCCCCTCCTTAAAAGAATTTCGTCCTGAAATTCATTCTTGCCTATTGAGGTCATTTAGACGGATTCCGACCATTGTTATTTTCTAACTACGGGTCGTCCTTTGCTCTGTGATCTCTCTTACCACAACGAATTCACTTCCTAGCTTTCTCCAATCATTTAATTCGGTGTGACCCCTACATTTACAGTTCGTTCCTTTGAACAACTCTATTTTCTCCAATTGATCTTAAGGTCGAGTTCATTAACTAAGGTTAGAATCTCCAAACATAGTCATCAAAGCTGCATCGGTATTTTAACAATATAACTATAACTCCAAAATCATGACTCATGTTGTATCAATCTTGCATTCATACCTCAAAAGGAATATCACAATAATTCCATGATCCTAGGGTGACATATGCTAATTTCAAGATGATAGGTCTATATCCGATTTACATATCCTATCTACTAGCTTCAAATTGTTAGCACGTAGGACATACACATGTTATGGATTATTCCCATGATACGACCCTATTTTCAGGTTGAACTCACCAAACAAACTAATTCATCTCAAGTCGTCATCTATCGGTAGTATCATAGTTCTTATCTTGAAGGTACATTGGATTAGTAAATCTTCTAATGACTAGTCTTCCGGTTATAAGCTCCTATTCACTAACATCCTTTCCCAGCTTCATTAACCTTCACGCTCGTAATCAAGGAGAAATACCGTTGAGATTCATTAAACGCGAATTCTAAGGTTTATTAAGTATCACCAACAAATGCCATTGAAATTGCATGGGTAAACTGATCATGTCACACTAGTTCAACTCTTACAAGTAAATTCATCAACTCGTAATCCACAATTTATTTCCTTATTCAAATCCCTATCTTCAAGTCACGAGGCTTCGGAATTTTCTTTAATCTTAACCAAGACTCCTAAAGCGAATAGTTTCAATCTCAAATAAATTTCACTCACCTCAATCCAAGGTTACGTCATACTTAAGAAGATAATGATCCTACTCACTTAGCGACCTAGTCATTCCTTCGAACACTTAATGCCCGCCAATATATCTTCAACATTAATGTTACTAAGCTAGGGCCATAGCCATGTAAGTGATATCAATGCTCCACTAGGTTACCGGCCGTACAACAACAATCCTAGGACTATAAATGGGTACCGAAATGATCTAGCTCATAAGATACTTACCATACTAATCCAAGTAGCTTGTTACACAAAATAACTTCAAGGCTGTGTCATCATAAGAATTATAACCACAATCATCCTACAATATAATCTAATAGAATTTCAAAAGTAATCAACCACTCATTTAACTATCACTACAAAATCCACCCTCTATTCAACGACCACGATTCCAAGTCTACCAACCGCTAGTTTCTAGACGTGAAACGGTGCACATAAACACGGTTGTCTAACAATAGTCTCTTGGGTCATTATGACTCTAATTCATCTCTATCTTAACTCTATGAAATCTTACTCTTCTCATTTACATATTCAACTAGCTAAGAGTATCAAGACTCATCGACTTTAGGTCCTAGGGTTCACCATGAATCATCATGCATACTCACTATTAGCTATTTAGGATTTCTAATCATACCCTAACGACTCCGCTTTGTAACCGAATGCTTTAATCCCATTTCCATGGTTTATATATTAGGTCAATCGGTAATACTTAGGGATATATGCTCCCTAATATCCTTTAGGGTATCCAAATAACGAGTGTATAGAATGACTTACTTTGCATAATCACAATTAAATCCGAGGGGCAACAATTTGATACCATGATTCTTAATATCACCAATATCCAACTTAGGACCTTAGCAACATTAGTCATCTAATACATAATTCAATACCTTACACTCTCATTCGACCTCACATTTACGTGTAGTCTTCCGAACACGAGTTCTAGTTACGCGAATTCCTCAATTCCAACATCCCCATATCTTGTTATAATAAAGATTTATCAACCTTGTTAAACTTAGTCTCCAGAGTTGCCTACATGTCTTGAGGTTATCCATTGTTAAGTTACTTAAACACACTATTCACGCCTTAATAATCTAACCCCTATCGTCAATTTCCACGAGTTCATCTCTTAATTTCTAGGTCACAATCTTACCATTGAGTGAACTTGAAACTCATTAATATACACCTTATTAGGTTCAACGATGCTTAATTCCAATCAAGTAAAGGATTAAATCATATAAATAGTCTATTATACCATTTCAAGATATAAGAATTTGATTCAAAAGCAACTCCTAAGTCAAACTTCCATTATAAGCATATGAACATATATATACTACTCTACATGTCCAATAGTATATTCTTATATCTAAGGAAAGTTGTATGTCCTTAACATTTATTCTTGAACCACAATGAGAAGAACGGTTTAACGGAATCAAAACTTCATAGCCATAAAATTGATAACCTAATCATAGGTATGAGTGTTCCAAAGATAAGGGGATAACTTTACCTCAACATTTATACATGTGCTACGCAGTTTATATACGCATATCCAATAATACATACGATCCATCGAGTACCTGTGAAGATGCGAGAAATCTCTAACCGAGCCTTTTCGTTCGTCCTGCACAAATTCACTTCCCTGAAAGTCCTAATCCTAACTATCTACATGTATAAACAGTCATTCACGGTTATATAACATGCACATGTATCAAGGAATGAGTATAAAAGCATGAATGCATCATTGAGAATGTGTCAGTGTGCATGATACAGAGTACATATGGTCCACAAAGGCACATAATATTCGATACTTAAAGCAATTAAAGCACATTAGCACATATTAACACATACAAACAAGACATCATAATTACTTTAGGGCTTCTACCTACGGTCCGAGAGTTGAACCCGACTAATGCCTAGTTAGTAAACTAAGCTCTGATACCATTCTAATATAAGGTGTCACACCCCAACCCGACCTATAGAGGATAGACTAGGGTGTGAGCTAAACTTTCAAGTCATTTTGCGTACTTAACCGTTTATGAAGATTTCACACTTAATGTTTTGGCCTAAACTCCAGAATTTTCAGAAAACCGACAGCATAACGTCAGTAATTGAGCTCTTTGGTTTGGCCTAATTCTTTAAACGCCTCAAAATTTTCCAATCTCAATTTCATTTCCAAAAAGGATTACCATTTAACATCAATTGAATTGCCTATTGGTTATTTCGACGTCTCATTTGATTTATACCCTAGCATGATGCTATGTCTCGTTTGTTTGTTTATCCTCGTTATAAAAGTACCTGTGGATCTTAGCTTAATAGCGAGTACCTGTTTAAGGTTTGGATGGTTCATCTTACTTAGACCTTACCTAATACTTCATAATCCTATTATAGCTACTAGCGATAATAAAAGCAAAACGACCATAGCAGTATCTAGTGACTGTCTAGAAATATTAGTACAAACCAAAATTAGACCCCAAATTACAACGGGGGTCTTTTACATTACAACATTAAGCAACATGAAAGAAACAATCTTCAAGTAGCACAGTTTTCTCAAATGGCCATAAATCAAGCAAAGCACATAGGACAAGCAATCACTCCATGGAATCATCGTTAGGCACATTGTCCTCAAGTACCTGTTCTTGATCTTCTTCACCGGAGATGATAAAATAGGGTGAGTCCTTACGAACTCAGCGAGGGGGAAACGAGAAATAGGTTTTGAAACTCATTTTCCGGTTCAATCTTATGAAAATCCTTTTGTAAGCATGAATATAACACAATTAAGTACAGAATAATAATACAAAAGTAAAGGAACACAATTACCCGTCTTTTCTCCCCGAGGTTCTCTAGGAACCAAGCGTGAGTACTTATACACATAGTAAAAAGGATACGGTGAGCTTTTGCTCTCAGTTCATTTCCAGAATCAGTTGTTGTGGCTGACTTCAAATCATCATCTTAACACGCCAGGTGGGTGTACTCCGGATGTACCCCGAAATCCTACGACCCAACTCTCCGAGGAAGTCTAGCCCCCAAGCGAGAGAGGGAATGGGACCATGGTAGTCACGGGTGCACCGGTAAGCCCGATGCCGCCCAGTGTGCGTGATCGCTACAATGCCAAAATGAAAGGTTGCAACGTTATATGCAATGCACATTTATGGCATTTAATATATCACATTAGGAGGACAACAAAGTAGGTTGCCTCCGAACAGTCATAAGATTGCACATTGACAAGTAAACAAGCGAGGCACGGATAGACAAGTAATTTAACTTGAAAAGCTCATGGAGTTATATGAACATTAAACGGACAGCCATGTAACGCACATAAATCAAGTCATATAACTCAATTCAAAGTCCACGTAATCAAATAATAAGATTATATAACATGCAACAACATCTACGTGGGCTCGGATACAAGAAAAGCCTATTTGTCAACATGCAATGATCAAAATCACATTTAGGACTATAAGGGCATCTACGGGCAGCCTACTAAGCATATAATTCCATACAATATCCAAATGATCAACACTTAGCAAGACTATCTAGTCATTAGGATTTCCATTTCGTGCTTACCCGCGTGATTAAACCCTAAGTCAACTCAAAATCAATCTCAAGCCATGCATCAATTAATTCAAACATCCCCAAGTACTCAAAACAGTCCACACAACATACCAATGTCACAATCCCAAGCAATTAATACCACATGAGAAGTTGCAACAATTTTTCTAAGCATATAACCAAGTGAACCCTCACTGCAATAGGCTGTTTTCCCACAATCATTAAGACAAGCAAACAATCTCCAATTCTAGTGAATAAGATTTCAAATTAAATCTTAAGAAGTGAACTAAAATCAGAAACAAACCTTGCATCATTTGGAAGTCGGGATCATTAGTTATAGCCGAAACAATGAGATAGCACAAAACTGTCCAGATTTGCACACATTTCAATAATTGACGTTTTTGAGGTCTTTGGGGTCAGTTTTAGCCTTAGTCCATTTCTGACAAAAATGTCCAGAACTGAAAAATATAGCAGTATACAAAATTTTATGCATTTTAGACATCATTTACTAAGTCAAATCTGGTTCGTTCTACAAGGTCAGTACATCTGCCAAAACCTGCTTCATTTTTCCAGATTTCCAGATTTGGACACATTTCAAAGATTTGCCATTTTGAGGACCTTAAAGTCAAAATTAGCTTTGGACTATTTCTGTGCAAAATGTTAAAAACTGGACAAACTAGTCATCTACGAATTTTCATGCATTTTCAACATCATTGTTCTAGCCAAACTCACCTCGAAACAACAGGTCAGAGAGCTGTCACATAATCCGACTTCACCTATCATCACTTTCAAGCCAAAATCTTGCCATGCATGGTTGAAGAATCTTATGAACGAACATATAACTCATGTCCAGAAGCAAAGACATACATTTAAGAGCATGAATGTGGATTTTTGAAGGATTTTCAAAAGGTTTTAGCCATCACCTTAGCAAATCAACAAGAAGATGCACAAAAACTTGTTGAAGCACAATTTTCTTCTTCTTCTTTGCCTAGCCGAGATTCCAACTTGGTTTTCTCTATTTTTCCTAGCTTAGTGACCAAGCTCTTAGTACTTGCATGTGGTTAGAACAAGAAGAAAAGAAATGGAAGCTTAGTAACTCACCTAGGGCCGAAATGAAGACTCAAGAGCTTGCATGTGAGTTTTCTTGCAACCTAGCTAGCTTGGTTGAGTTCCTTTGCTTATGGCTTGTCTTGATTAACCATATGATGATGAAGATGAGCTAAGAGGTGTATGAACTCAGCCAAAACCGATATTGAGAGAGAAGAATGAGAGGGAGAGAGAGAAATGTGAGAAGAGTGAGAGAAATGAGAGAAAATAGAAGTTTTTGCAATTGTTGATGCAAATGTTGGCCTTGGGCATGCAAAAATCAGATTTTGTCATCTTTTGAGCATCTTTTGAATTGTTTTAGCATGTGTGTATGAGAATGTTGGGTATTTAGGGATTTTAGGTAGAATAGAATATAGGATATGTTTAGAGGTTTGTGAGATTTTGTCTTGTAGTGAGTTTAAAATATAATATTTAGGTGTTAGTGGATTTTATAGAGATTTGAATTAGGATTATAATAATAGTAAGTGGTGTTTGTAGGATTATTTTATAGTCTAGTGCTTTGTGTAGGATTCTTTCTTGATTACCGTGGTGGCACGGATTCCTAAGTTTAGGACACGAATTACGAGGTAGACACGAACTACAAGGTAAGACACGAACTTCAAGACTAATACACGTACTTCAAGATAAATGCACGGATTCCAATGCAAATGCACACAACCCTAGGTAAATGTACGTAAACTAATACAAGGCACATAATTCAATGCAATGCACGTAAATCGAGGTACGACTCTTAAACCTAGGTTAGGACACGTAATTCAAGGTCAGGGAACACAAAACGAGACAATGCACGCAATTCGAAGTCGGGGCACGTAAGTCGGGGATTAGGGCATATAATTTTAGGTCAAGGCACGAATGACGAGGCATGCCCGAAAACCTAGACAGGGCACGTAATCCAAGGTCAGTCATATCATTCTTGGTCTATGGCATGCAAATCAAGGTAACATACGTTATTCGTGGTCGGGCCTCACATCCTCCCCTCCTTAAAAGAATTTCGTCCTGAAATTCATTCTTGCCTATTGAGGTCATTTAGACGGATTCCGACCATTGTTATTTTCTAACTCCGGGTCGTCCTTTGCTCTGTGATCTCTCTTACCACAACGAATTCACTTCCTAGCTTTCTCCAATCATTTAATTCGGTGTGACCCCTACATTTACAGTTCGTTCCTTTGAACAACTCTATTTTCTCCAATTGATCTTAAGGTCGAGTTCATTAACTAAGGTTAGAATCTCCAAACATAGTCATCAAAGCTGCATCGGTATTTTAACAATATAACTATAACTCCAAAATCATGACTCATGTTGTATCAATCTTGCATTCATACCTCAAAAGGAATATCACAATAATCCCATGATCCTAGGGTGACATACGCTAATTTCAAGATGATAGGTCTATATCCGATTTACATATCCTATCTACTAGCTTCAAATTGTTAGCACGTAGGACATACACATGTTATGGATTATTCCCATGATACGACCCTATTTTCAGGTTGAACTCACCAAACAAACTAATTCATCTCAAGTCGTCATCTATCGGTAGTATCATAGTTCTTATCTTGAAGGTACATTGGATTAGTAAATCTTCTAATGACTAGTCTTCCGGTTATAAGCTCCTATTCACTAACATCATTTCCCAGCTTCATTAACCTTCACGCTCGTAATCAAGGAGAAAGACCGTTGAGATTCATTAAACGCGAATTCTAAGGTTTATTAAGTATCACCAACAAATGCCATTGAAATTGCATGGGTAAACTGATCATGTCACACTAGTTCAACTCTTACAAGTAAATTCATCAACTCGTAATCCACAATTTATTTCCTTATTCAAATCCTTATCTTCAAGTCACGAGGCTTCGGAATTTTCTTTAATCTTAACCAAGAATCCTAAAGCGAATAGTTTCAATCTCAAATAAATTTCACTCACCTCAATCCAAGGTTACGTCATACTTAAGAAGATAATGGTCCTACTCACTTAGCGACCTAGTCATTCCTTCGAACACTTAATGCCCGCCAATATATCTTCAACATTAATGTTACTAAGCTAGGGCCATAGCCATGTAAGTGATATCAATGCTCCACTAGGTTACCGGCCGTACAACAACAATCCTAGGACTATAAATGGGTACCGAAATGATCTAGCTCATAAGATACTTACCATACTAATCCAAGTAGCTTGTTACACAAAATAACTTCAAGGCTATGTCATCATAAGAATTATAACCACAATCATCCTACACTATAATCTAATAGAATTTCAAAAGTAATCAACCACTCATTTAACTATCACTACAAAATCCACCCTCTATTCAACGACCACAATTCCAAGTCTACCAACCGCTAGTTTCTAGACGTGAAACGGTGCACATAAACACGGTTGTCTAACAATAGTCTCTTGGGTCATTATGACTCTAATTCATCTCTATCTTAACTCTATGAAATCTTACTCTTCTCATTTACATATTCAACTAGCTAAGAGCATCAAGACTCATCGACTTTAGGTCCTAGGGTTCACCATGAATTATCATGCATACTCACTATTAGCTATTTAGGATTTCTAATCATACCCTAACGACTCCGCTTTGTAACCGAATGCTTTAATCCCATTTCCATGGTTTATATATTAGGTCAATCGGTAATACTTAGGGATATATGCTCCCTAATAACAAGTGTATAGAATAACTTACTTTGCATAATCACAATTAAATCCGAGGGGCAACAATTTGATACCATGATTCTTAATATCACCAATATCCAACTTAGGACCTTAGCAACATTAGTCATCTAATACATAATTCAATACCTTACACTCTCATTCGACCTAACATTTAGGTGTAGTCTTCCGAACACGAGTTCTAGTTACGCGAATTCCTCAATTCCAACATCCCCATATCTTGTTATAATAAAGATTTATCAACCTTGTTAAACTTAGTCTCCAGAGTTGCCTACATGTCTTGAGGTTATCCATTGTTAAGTTACTTAAACACACTATTCACGCCTTAATAATCTAACCCCTATCGTCAATTTCCACGAGTTCATCTCTTAATTTCTAGGTCACAATCTTACCATTGAGTGAACTTGAAACTCGTTAATATACACCTTATTAGGTTCAACGATGCTTAATTCCAATCAAGTAAGGATTAAATCATATAAATAGTCTATTATACCATTTCAAGATATAAGAATTTGATTCAAAAGCAACTCCTAAGTCAAACTTCCATTATAAGCATATGAACATATATATACTACTCCACATGTCCAATAGTATATTCTTATATCTAAGGAAAGTTGTATGTCCTTAACATTTATTCTTGAACCACAATGAGAAGAACGGTTTAACGGAATCAAAACTTCATAGCCATAAAATTGATAACCTAATCATAGGTATGAGTGTTCCAAAGATAAGGGGATAACTTTACCTCAACATTTATACATGTGCTACGCATTTTATATACGCATATCCAATAATACATACGATCTATCGAGTACCTGTGAAGATGCGAGAAATCTCTAACCGAGCCTTTTCGTTCGTCCTGCACAAATTCATTTCCCTGAAAGTCCTAATCCTAACTATCTATATGTATAAACAGTCATTCATGGTTATATAACATGCACATGTATCAAGGAAGGAGTATAAAAGCATGCATGCATCATTGAGAATGTGTCAGTGTGCATGATACAGAGTACATATGGTCCACAAAGGCACATAATATTCGATACTTAAAGCAATTAAAGCACATTAGCACATATTAACACATACAAACAAGACATCATAATTACTTTAGGGCTTCTACCTACGGTCCGAGAGTTGAACCCGACTAATGCCTAGTTAGTAAACTAAGCTCTGATACCATTCTAATATAAGGTGTCACGCCCCAACCCGACCTATAGAGGATAGACTAGGGTGTGAGCTAAACTTTCAAGTCATTTTGCGTACTTAACCGTTTATGAAGATTTCATACTTAATGTTTTGGCCTAAACTCCAAAATTTTTGGAAAACCGGCAGCATAAAGGCTGTAATTGAGCTCTTTGGTTTGGCCTAATTCTCTAAACGCCTCAAAATTTTCCAATCTCAATTTCGTTTCCAACTAGGATTACCATTTAACATCAATTGAATTGCCTATTGGTTATTTCGACGTCTCGTTTGATTTATACCCTAGCATGATGCTATGTCTCATTTGTTTGTTTATCCTCGTTATAAAAGTACATGTTGATCTTAGCTTAATAGCGAGTACCTATTTAAGGTTTGGATGGTTCATCTTACTTAGCTCTTACCTAATACTTCATAATCCTATTATAGCTACGAGCAATAATAAAAGCAAAACGACCGTAACAGTATCTAGTGACTGTCTAGAAATATTAGTACAAACCAAAATTAGACCCCAAATTACAATGGGGGTCTTTTACATTACAACGTTAAGCAACATGAAAGAAACAGTCTTCAACTAGCACAGTTTTCACAAATTGCCATAAATCAAGCAAAGCACATAGGACAGGCAAACACTCCATGGAATCATCGTTAGGCACATCGTCCTCAGGTACCTGCTCTTGATCTTCTTCACCTGAGATGATAAAATAGGATGAGTTCTTATGAACTCAGCGAGGGGGAAACGAGAAATAGGTTTTGAAACTCATTTTCCGGTTCAATCTTATGAAAATCCTTTTGCAAGCATGAATATAACACAATTAAGTACAGAATAATAATACAAAAGTAAATGAACACAATTACCTGTCTTTTCTCCCCGAGGTTCTCTAGGAACCAAGCGAGAGTACTTATACACATAGTAAAAAGGATACGGTGAGCTTTTGCTCTCAGTTCATTTCCAGCATCAGTTGTTGCGGTCGACTTCAAATCATCCCCTTAACACGCCAGGTGGGTGTACTCCGGATGTACCCTGAAATCCTACGACCCAACTCTCCGAGGAAGTGTAGCCCCCAAGCGAGAGAGGGAATGGGACCATGGTAGTCACGGGTGCACCGGCAAGCCCGATGCCGCCCGGTGTGCGTGATCGCTACCATGCCAAAATGAAAGGTTGCAACGTTATATGCAATGCACATTTATGACATTTAATATATCACATTAGGAGGACAACAAAGTAGGTTGCCTCCGAACAGGCATAAGATTGCACATTGACAAGTAAACAAGCGAGGCACGGATAGACAAGTAATTTAACTTGAAAAGCTCATGGAGTTATATGAACATTAAACGGACAGCCATGTAACGCACATAAATCAAGTCATATAACTCAATTCAAAGTCCACGTAATCAAATAATATGATTATATAACTTGCAACAACATCTACGTGGGCTCGGATGCAAGAAAAGCCTATTTGTCAACATGCAATGATCAAAATCACATTTAGGACTATAAGGGCATCTACGGGAAGCCTACTAAGCATATAATTCCATACAATATCCAAATGATCAACACTTAGCAAGACTACCTAGTCATTAGGATTTCCATTTCGTGCTTACCCGTGTGATTAAACCGTAAGTCAACTCAAAATCAATCTCAAGCCATGCATCAATTAATTCAAACATCCCCAAGTACTCAAAACATTCCACACAACATCCCAATGTCACAATCCCAAGCAATTAATACCACATGAGAAGTTACAACAATTTTTCTAAGCATATAATTAAGTGAACCCTCACTGCAATAGGCTGTTTTCCCACAATCATTAAGATAAGCAAACAATCTCCAATTCTAGTGAATAAGATGTCAAATTAAATCTTAAGAAGTGAAATAAAATCAGAAACAAACCTTGCATCATTTGGAGTTCGGGATCATTAGTTATAGCCGAAACAGTGAGATAGCACAAAACTGTCCAGATTTGCACACATTTCAATAATTGACGTTTTTGAGGTCCTTAGGGTCAGTTTTAGCCTTAGTTCATTTCTGACAAAAATGTCTAGAACTGAAAAATATAGCCGCACACAAAATTTTATGCATTTTAGACATCATTTACTAAGTCAAATCGGGTTTGTTCTACAAGGTCAGTACATCTGCCAAAACCTGCTTCATTTTTTCAGATTTCCAGATTTGGACACATTTCAAAGATTTTCCATTTTGAGGACCTTAGAGTCAAAATTAGCTTTAGCCTATTTCTGTTCAAAATGTTCAAAACTAGCCAAACTAGTCACCTACCAATGTTCATGCATTTTCAACATCATTTTTCTAGCCAAACTCACCTCGAAACAACAGGTCCGAGAGCTGTCACATAATCCGACTTCACCTATCATCACTTTCAAGCCAAAATCTGGCCATGCATGGTTGAAGAAGCTTATGAACTAACATATAACTCAAGTACAGAAGCAAAGATATACATTTAAGAGCATGCATTTGGATTTTTGAAGGATTTTCAAAAGGTTTTAGCCCTCACCTTAGCAAATCAACAAGAAGATGCACAAAAACTTGTTGAAGCACAATTTTCTTCTTCTTCTTTGCCTAGCCGAGATTCCAACTTGGTTTTCTCTATTTTTCCTAGCTTAGTGACCAAGCTCTTAGTACATGCATGTGGTTAGAACAAGAAGAAAAGAAATGGAAGCTTAGTAACTCACCTAGGGCCGAAATGAAGACTCAAGAGCTTGCATGTGAGTTTTCTTGCAACCTAGCTAGCTTGGTTGAGTTCCTTTGCTTATGGCTTGTCTTGATTAACCATATGATGATGAAGATGAGCTAAGAGGTGTATGAACTCATCCAAAACCGAGATTGAGAGAGAAGAATGAGAGGGAGAGGGAGAAATGTGAGAAGAGTGTGAGAAATGAGAGAAAATAGAAGTTTTTGCAATTGTTGATGCAAATGTTGGCCTTGGGCATGCAAAAATCAGATTTTGTGTCATCTTTTGAGCATCTTTTGAATTGTTTTAGCATGTGTGTATGAGAATGTTGGGTATTTAGGGATTTTAGGTAGAATAGAATATAGGATATGTTTAGAGGTTTGTGAGATTTTGTCTTGTAGTGAGTTTAAAATATAATATTTAGGTGTTAGTGGATTTTGTTGAGATTTGAATTAGGATTATAATAATAGTTAGTGGTGTTTGTAGGATTATTTTATAGTCTAGTGCTTTGTGTAGGATTCTTTCTTGATTAACGTGGTGGCATAGATTCCTAGGTCTATGGCACGAATTACGAGGTAGACACAAACTACGAGGTAAGGCACGAACTTCAAGACTAATGCACGTACTTCAAGATAAATGCACAGATTCTAATACAAATGCATGCAACCCTAGGTAAATGTACGTAAACCAATACAAGGCACGTAATTCAATGCAATGCACGTAAATCGAGGTACAACTCTTAAACCTAGGTTAGGACATGCAATTCAAGGTCAGGACACACAAAACGAGACAACACACGCAATTCGTAGTCGGGGCACGTAAGTTGAGGATTAGGGCACATAATTCTAGGTCAAGGCACGAATGACACGACATGCACGAAAACCAAGACATGGCACGTAATCCAAGGTCAGTCATATCATTCTTGGTCTATGGCACGCAAATCGAGGTAACATATGTTATTCGGGGTCGGACCTCACAATTTCATAGTCTCGAAAGGGTAATACAATAAGATTGGCTGAGAATTCCTTATCTTTAATTTGGATTTTACATGCTTTACAAGCTGAGCGTGTGACAAGTTTAGAATCTATCGGAGTACCAACTTCTACTTTGTAAGGCAAACATACAACTCGTAGTTTTACACGTTGCACACATAAAGGAGTAATAAATGACTGAGTAGCACCTGGATCAATTAGCACCCTAACAGGTTGATTCAGTATCAAGAATGTACCTTCAACAACAGCGGTCTCCTCTGGAAGTTCCTCGCACTCAATAGCATAAGCTCGGGCCTGAACTCTAGGAATTGAAGTCTTGCCTCTACTAGCTGGTTTAATCTGATTTTGTCCTCCTTGCCATTTAGGGAAATCCTTGATCTGATGCTGATCACTGCCACACCACACACATCGTCCTAACTTCTTCCAGCACTGGGCCTCGATGTGACCCTTCTTGTCACAGTAAGAACAGTTGATAGACTAAGTAGCAGGTGAACTACCTGTGGATCCGAGGGTAGAAGAGGCTGATGGTGCTGTAGTCGGGCTACGGTTATTAACTGGTCTGTTCTGGCTCTGGCCCTAACTACGACTCTGGGTCTAGAATTTCCTCTGTTGTTCTGGAGGTTGATATGGTTTCTTGTTCGGCTGGCTTGAACCGGCTCTATCAAGTTTCCTCTTCTCAACTCAGGAGGCAGCCGCAAGGAGAGCAGAATAGGTAGTAAAGTCATGCAAAGCCAACTGATCTTGAATTTCTGGCCTCAACCCATTCGTAAATTTCCACATCTTTGCCTCAAGGGTACTGACCATGTATTGAGCATAGCGGGACAGTCGGTCAAAACGAGCCTCGTACTGGGCCACCGTCATGTTACCCTAGTTCAAGTGCATGAATTCCTCAATTCGCCTCTGCCTGGAAACTGCAGGTACGTATTTCTCCTTGAATGCCTTAACGAAATTACCCCACAAGCGAGGTGTAAGATCAGTTTCCCAAAGTGCCTCCATAGTGTGCCACCAATGCTCAGCATCCCCGTGCAATAGAAACACAGCGAACTCCATCTTTTCCTCGTCAGTGTAGTTAAGTGGCCAGAAAATCCTTTCAATCTCAGATAGCCAAGCCTCTGCCTTTTCATCATCAGCTTCCCCGAAGAATTTAGACGGGTGAAAGTCAAGGAACTCTCGAATTCTGTTATTTCTCCCATGGTTACCATCATTCCTGTTGTTGTTGTTTGCTTCACGTGCATCTTGACGTTCCATCACATGCAACACGCGATCCATGGCATTCGCCATCATGTTAAACATAGCCAGGCCGGGATTAGTTTGATAAGCATCTCCGGTCTCTTGGGGCTCACCGCTCCTATTAGTAGTGCGGGTACTAGGGCCAGCCATCAATAGGCATAGATTACGATGCACAATTTATTGGAATACGACAAACAAGAATTTAATGCATAAAATGTGCAACATATAATTTTATATAGATACACAATTCTAAAAACAGTTAAAACATGTTAATCACATAAGCACATAGAGACAGAGAAGGCACACTTGATATTGTCATACAATAACACATATAAACAAGTCATCTCAATTACCTTAGGGATTCTACCCATGGTCCGAGAGTTAAACCCGGCTTAAGCAATCTAAGCTCTGATACTATTTCTCTAAGGTGTCACGCCCCAACCCGACCTATAGAGGTTAGACTAGGGAGTGATCTAAACATTCAAGTCATTTCACATACTTAATCATTCATGAAGGTTTAACACTTAACGTTTTAGCCTAAACTCCACAAATTCTCCGAAAAATCGGCAGCATAACGGCTGTAATTGGGCTCTTTAATTTGACCTAATTTTCTAAAGGCCTCAAAACTTTCAATCTAAAATTCATTTCCAACTAAGGTTACTATTTATCACCAGTTGAAACACCTACTAGTTATCTCGAAGTCTCGTTTGATTAACAACCTAGCATGATAACTCTATCTCGTTTGCTTGTTAATCCTTGTTACAAAAATACCTGTTGATCTTAGCCTACTAATGAGTACCTGCTTAAGATTGGATAGATTCATTTTACTTAATCCTTTACCTGATACTAGCCAGTAGCGATAGCAAAAATGACCATAAGAGTGTCTATCTAGTTATGATCAGTACAAGCCAAAATTAGACCCTAAATTACAACGGGGGTCATTTACAATACAACAACAAGCAACATAAGAAATAGTTTTCAAGCAACATATCGTTCACAAAATGGCCATAGTCAAGTAAGGCACGTAGGGCAAGCAATCATTCCAAGGAATCATCAAAAGGCATGTTGTCCTCGGGTACCTGTTCCTAGTCTTCTTCACCTGAGGTGATAAAAGAGGGTGAGTCCTTATGAACTCAGCGAGGGGGAACGAGAAATAAGTTTTGAAACTCTTTTTCCAGTTCAACTTATGAAAACCCTTTTGTAAGCATGACATATATCACAAGTAAGTTCATAATGTAATATAAGAGTAAAAGAACACAATTTCCTGTCTTTCCTTCTCGAGATCCTCTAGGAACCAAGCGAGAGTACTTATACACATAGTGAAAAGGATACGGTGAGCTTTTGCTCTCAGTTCATTTCCAGTATCAGTTGTTGCGGCCGACTTCAAATCATCCACTTATCATGCCAAATGGGTGTACTCTGGATGTACCCCAAAATCCTACGACCCAACTCTCCAAGGAAGTCTAGCCCCCAAGCGAGAGAGGGAATTGGACAATGGTAGTCACGGTTACACCGGCAAGCCCGATGCCGCCCGGTGTGCGTGAAACGCTACCACGCCAGAATGAAAGGTTGCAAACTTGTATGGAATGCACATTTATGACATTTAATATATCACATTAGGAGGACAACAAAGTAGGTTGCCTCCGAACAGACATAAGATTGCACATTGACAAGTAAACAAGCGAGGCATGCTATGGCAGGTAATTTCACTTGTAAGGCACATGGAGTTACATGAATATTAAACGGGCAGCCATGTAACACGTGTAAATCAAGTCATATAACTCATTTCGGGGTTCACGAATTCAAATAATAAGGTCATACAACATGCAACGATGTTTACGTGGGACCGGGTGCAAGAAAGGTCTACTTGTCAATATGTAATCATCGGAATCATATTAAGGACTATAAGGGCAACTACTGGCAGCCTACTAATCATATAATGAAACATGATATCCATAGGATCAACACTTAGCGAGTTTTCCTAGTCACTAGGGTTTCAATTCATGCTTACCCATGCGATTAAACCCCAAGTTGTCCCGTAATTAAACTCAAGCCATGCATCGATTAATTAAAACACCCTCAAGCATTCAAAACATTCCACACAACATCCAAGTGCCACATTCCCAAGCATTTAATACAACAAGAGAAGTTACAATAATTTTTAAAGCATATCACTAGATGAAAACCTCACTGCAATGGTCTGTTTTCTCACAATCATTGAGACAAGCAAACAATCTCCAATTCCAGTGAACAAAATTTCAAATTAAATCTTAAGGAGTGAAATAAATCCAGAAACAAACCTCGCATCATTTGGAGTTCGGATTCAAGAGTTATAGCCAAAACCGTGAGACTACGCAAAACTGTCTAGATTTGTACACATTTCAATACGTGCCGTTTTTGAGGACCTTAGGGTCAGATTTAGCCTTAGTCTATTTCTGACATAAATGTCCAGGACTGAAAAATATATCAGCATACCAAATTTCATGCATTTTGGATATCATTTACTAAGTCAAAACTGGTTCGTTCTACAAGGATAGTGAACTGCCAAAAACCTGATTTAATTTCCCAGATTTTACAGATTTGGACACCTTTCGATGTTTTGCCATTTTGGGGACTTTAGAGTCAAATTTGGCTTTAGCCTATTTCTGCGAAAAATGCTCAGAACTGGCAAAAATAGTCCCCTACCAATTTCACCCATTTTAAACATCATTTACCTGGTCAAAATCACTTTGTGCCAACAAGTCAGAAGACTGTCCTTTACGCGATTTCATCCATCTTCACATTCTAGCCAAATATCTTGCCATGCATGTTAACAAAAGCTCATGTACACACATATATCACAAGTACAAAGGTAAAAATAGACATTTAAAGGCATGCATGTGGTTTTTGAAAGCTTTTCAAAAGAGTTTTAGCCCTCACCTTAGCTAGACAATAATGAAGATGCACAAAGCTCTTGATGAAGCACAAGATCGACTTTTCTCCTTGCTTAGCCAAGAGACAACTTGAGATTCTCTAATTCCTAGCTTAGTAACCATGTTCTTAGTATGTGCAAGTGGCTAGAACAAAAAGAAAATCAAATAGAAGCTATCAACATACCTATGCCGAAATGAAGGCCCTATGAGCTTGCATGCATGTCTTTTTGCATTCTAGCTTGCTTGGTCGAGTTCCTTAGTGGCTCGAAGGTGTTGATGAACCTTAGGATGATGAGCTTAAGCTATGGAGTGTAGAATTGCAGCTAAGGCCGAGAGAGAGAGAGGAAATGAGAGAGTGAATGAGAGAAAGAGAGAATGTGGGACACTTTCTTTTGCGCTGATTTTTCATCCCGGATCGTACGTCATAAGCCGCGAGAAGGGCGACAACCTAATCCATCACATTTCTATTACCGAATCCCACGGCACCTTGGGCAAGACAACTTCGCCTCATGTAGAGGCTAGGCCCGCAATCCGAGGGCATGGGCCTTGGGACCAAGTCTCCTTCGCTCCGGTGCCCATAACTTTTGATCCGTAAGGAGTTACGCGGCGCACAACATACCGTTAAAAAGCACTTCGAGAGCTCTACAACGGTGGAAGCAAGCCTGCCTGGTTGTGCCTATTTTTGGAGCCCAAAATTGAATAATTTCATCATTTTCGAGACACTTTTCTTCTTTTGCGCTGTTTATTCATCTTGGATCGTACGTCGTGGGCCGCGAAAAGGAAGACAACCTAATCCATCATATTTCTATTACCAAATTCCATGGTACCTTGGGCAAGACAACTTCGCCTCACATAGAGGCTGGGCCCGCAAACCGAGGGCGTGGGGCTTGGGACTAGGTCTCTGTCGCTCTAGTGCCCATAACTTTTGATTCGTAAGGAGTTACGCGGCGCACAGCATACCGTTCGATAGCTCTCTGAAAGATCTACGACGGGGGTAACAGGCCTGCTCAACTGTGCCAATTTTTGGATCAAAAAATTGAGCATTTTCATCAGTTTCGGGATACTTTTCTTCTTTTGCGCTATTTTTCCATCCCGGATCGTACATCGTGATCCGCAAAAAGGACGACAACCTAATCCATCACATTTCTATTACCGAATCCCACGGCACCTTGGGCAAGACAACATCATCTCACGTAGAGGCTGGGCCGACAAACCAAGGGCGTGGTGCTCGGGACCAAGTCTCCGTCACTCCGGTGCCCATAATTTTTGATCCGTAAAGAGTTACGCGGCGTACAACATACCGTTGGAAAGCTCTCCTAGAGCTCCATGACGGGGGTAGCAAGCCTGCTCGGCTGTGCCTATTTGGGGAGCCCAAATCAAACGATTTCATTAGTTTTGGGATACTTTTCTTCTTTTGTGCTATTTTTTCGACCCGGATCGTACGTCATGAGTCGCGAAAAGGAAGACAACCTAATCCATCACATTTCTATTACCGAATCCCACGACACATTGGGCAAAACAACTTCACCTCACGTAGAGGCTGGGCCCGCAAATCGAGTTCGTGGGGCTAGGGACTAGGACAATTTTCTTCTTTTGTGTTGTTTTTCCATCCAGGATCATACGTCGTGAGCCGCGAAAAGGAAGACAAACTAATCCATCACATTTCTATTACCGAATCCCACGGCACCTTGGGCAAGACAACTTTGCCTCACGTAGAGGCTGGGCCGGCAAACCAAGGGTGTGGGGCTTAGGACTAGGACACTTTTCTTCTTTAGCGCTGTTTTTCCGTCCTGGATCGCACGTCATGATCCGCGAAAACGACGACAACCTAATCCATCACATTTCTATTACCGAATCCCACGACACCTTGGGCAAGACAACTTCGCCTCACGTAGAGACTGGACCGGCAAACCGAGGGCGTGGGACTTGGGACCAAGTCTCCGTCGCTCCAGTGCCCATAACTTTTGATCCGTAAGGAGTTACGCTGTGAACAGCATACCGTTGGAAAGCTCTTCAAAAGCTCTATGGCGGGGGCAACAAGCCTGCTCGACTGTGCCTATTTTCAGAGCCCAAAATCGGACGTTTTCATTAGTTTTAGGGCACCTTACTTCTTTTGCGCTGTTTTTCCATCCCGGATCGTACGTCGTGAGCCGCGAAAAGGACGACAATATAATCCATCACATTTCTATTACCGAATCCCACGGCACCTTGGGCAAGACAACTTCGCCTCACGTAGAAGCTGGGCCCGCAAATCGTGGGTGTGGGGCTGGGGACAAGGTCTCCGTCGCTCTAGTGCCCATAACTTTTTATCCGTAAGGAGTTACGCAGCGCACAGTATACCGTTGGAAAGCTCTTCAAAAGCTCTACGATGAGGGCAACAGGCCTGCTCGACTGTGCCTATTTTTGGAGCCCAAAATTGAACGTTTTCTTCAATTTCGGGGCACTTTTATTCTTTTGCGCTGTTTTTCCGTCTAGGATCGTACGTCGTGACCCGCGAAAAGGATGACAACATAATCCATCACATTTCAATTACCGAATCCCACAGCACCTTGGGCAAGACAACTTCTCCTCACATAGAGGCTAGGCCCGCAAACCGAGGGCGTGGGGCTTGGGACCAGGTCTCCGTCGCTCTGGTGCCTATAACTTTTGATCCGTAAGGAGTTACACGGTACACAACATACCGTTGGAAAGCTCTTCGATAGCTCTATGACAGGAACAACAAGTCTGCTCAGCAACGCTTATTTTCGGAGCCCAAAATCGACGTTTTCATCAGTTTCGGGACACTTTTCTTCTTTTGCCGTGTTTTTCCGTCCCGGATCGTACGTCGTTATCGGCGAAAAGGACGACAACCTAATCCATCACATTTCTATTACCGAATCCCATGGCACCTTGGGCAAGACGATATCGCCTCACGTAGAAGCTGAGCCCATAAATCGAGGGCGTGGGGCTTGGGACCAGGTCTTTATCGCTCCGGTGCCCATTACTTTTGATCTGTAAGGAGTTACGCAACGTACATCATACCGTTGGAAATCTCTCCGAGAGCTCCACGAGTGAGGCAGCAACCCTACTCAGCTGCGCCTATTTTTGTAGCCCAAAATCGAACGTTTTCATCAATTTTTGGACACTTTCCTTCTTTTGTGCTGTTTTTCCGTCCTGGATCGTACGTCATGAGCCGCGAAAAGGAAGACAACCTAATTCATCTCATTTCTATTATCGAATCCCACGGCACCTTGGGCAAGACAACTTCGCCTCAGGTAGAGGTTGGGCCTGCAAACCGAGGGTGTGGGGCTTAGGACCAGGTCTCCGTCGCTCTGGTACCCATAACTTTTGATCTGTAAGGAGTTACGCGGCGTACAACATACCGTTGGAAAGCTCTCCGAGAGCTCTTCGAAGGGGGCAGCAAGCCTGCTTTGCTGCGATTATTTTTGGAGCTCAAAATAAAATGTTTTTATCAGTTTCGGGACACTTTTCTTATTTTGTGCTATTTTTCCATCACGGATCGTACGTCGTGAGTCGTGAAAAGGAAGACAACCTAATCCATCACATTTCTATTACTGAATCCCACGGCACCATGGGTAAGACAACTTCGTCTCGCGTAGAGGCTGGGCCCGCAAACCGATGGTGTGGGGCTTGGGATGTCACACCCCAACCCGGCCTATAAAGGTTAAACTAGGGTGTGATTTAAACATTCCAGTCTATCTCGTACTTAACTGTTCATGAAAGTTTAATACTTAACGTTTTACCCTAAACTTCAAAAATTTTCTGAAAAACCGGCAGCATAACGGCTGTAATTGGGCTATTTGGTTTGACCTAATTCTCTAAACGCCTCAAATTTTCCAATCTCAATTTAATTTCCAACTAAGATTACTATTTACCATAAATTGAAATGCCTACAGGTTATCTCAAAGTCTTGATTGATTAATAACCTAGTATGATACTATGTCTCGTTTGTTTGTTAATCCTCGTTACAAAAGTACCTGTTGATCTTAGCTTAATAGTGAGTACCTGCTTAAGATTGGATAGGTTCATTTTACTTAGTCCTTACCTGATACTTCATAATCCTATGATAGATACTAGCCAATGACAATAGCAAAACGATCAAAGTAGTGTCTGTCTAGTTATTATCAGTACAAACCAAAGTTAGACACCAAATTACAACGGGGGTCTTTTACATTACAAATATTAAGCAACATGAAAAGAAATAGTCTTCAAGTAGCATAGTAGCAACACATCATTCACGAAATAGCCATAGTCAAGTAAGGCACATAGGACAAGCAATCATTCCAAGGAGTCATCATTAGGCACGTTGTCCTCGGGTACCTGTTCTTGGTCTTCTTCACCTGAGATGATAAAAGAGGGTGAGTCCTTATGAACTCAGCGAGGGGGAACGAGAAATAAGTTTTGAAACTCATTTTTCGGTTCAACTTATGAAAACCCTTTTGCAAGCATGAATATATCACAAGTAAGTACATAACTAAAGGAACACAATTACCCGTCTTTCCTCCCCGAGGTCCTCTAGGAACCAAGCGAGAGTACTTATACACATAGTGAAAAGGATACGGTGAGCTTTTGCTCTCAGTTTATTTCCAGTATCAGTTGTTGTGGCCAGCTTCAAATCATCCCCTTATCATGCCAAAATGGGTGTACTCCGGATGTACCCCGAAATCCTACGTGTTAAACCTCACTTTTTCTATTTTATCTCGTTTTGCGTGATTTATCTCGTTTTGCGTGAATTAACCTGTCTATGTGCTATGTGAATTAGAATGTGGTAATTTTGATATCAATACTCCTAGAACATGCTAAATGTGCATTCATTAAATTTTTATCAAAAACGGAGTCAGAAATTTTATCATCAATTTTTAGTGAATAGTATTTTCGAAACACGTCCGCTAAAATTTTGAAACTAGTCTTTTTAACCCTTCTAGACCTAGTCCACAGACTTTAATAGACCTGTGTTTGATTAAAACGGTTTTAAAATCGGCTTAGGAATTTATTATGATTTTTACACCGACTTTTGCGAAAATCGAGTTTAAGCCGACTCGGGTGAAATTGTTCGATTGTAAACCTTCTTGTCACCTAAAAATAACCTACTTGAGCTATCTTAGGAGTTACATTTTTGTTTTGAGCAAGGAGATAGCTAAAATGCATTTAAAAGACAAGAAAATGAATTAAAGGACTAAAAATACTACTTTGACTTTGCATTTTATTTATTTGACCAAGCTTTTAATTACATATTATCATCAACACACACTCAACACAACACAAAACACACTCCACACACACACAAAGGGCCGAGAGCCATAGGTGAAAAAAAGCCAAAGGAGTTCAAGGTTTTCCAAGCAAAAATTTAAAGAAAAACCTAGTTTTTGTCCGTAGAACTTCGTGCCGAGTTGGATTCCGTTTGTTGGGCACGCATTGCACGCATTCCTAGGCTTATATCGCATCAAAGGTCAGAGAAAAATTCTGGATCTCAAAACTCAACTTTTGTGTTTTTGCATAGAATTGAAAATCGAACCATTAGAATGTTAATCTGATGTTAGATTATTGCTCCATGCATGCTAGGGATCATTTATATATAATCCTACGAGATTTGAACGGTTGTAGCATAATTATTATTTTTCGGGTATTTAAAGTTGAATAATTTGTTTAATGTTGATTATTTTGAGTTGTGTTGATCGGAATCAATTGCCGTCGATTTCTAAATGTTTGATAATTACGTGGTAGCGCCGTTGTAATGTCGAATTTTCGATTGCGATGTCCATGCTAAAATCCGGAAATTTCAGCCATGACACACTAGGGTTTTAGGGTTGTCGGGCATGATTTGGATGTGTTTTGGTTGGTTTTCGAGGGGACTAAAGTAGTTGGTTGAATGGGTGAGTGTTTAAAACTGATTTGAGTTGTTTGGATTAGTAGAATGCAAGATATGATTATTTGAAGTTTAGGTTATCTTTCTTTAAATTATTGAATTGAGCCTTAGTTGATCGGGTGGCATTTGAGTGATTGAATTGTGAGTTGTTGACAGGTAAACTAGGGTTTGATTGTGTGTTTAATGCATGTTTGGTTAGATGGCCTACTTTGTCATCTAACTTAGTTATTTTGTTGTTTAATTGATTATTGATGATTATTATGATGACAATATGATTATTGATTGATGATTGATGCCGGGAGATAGCAGTTCTGCTAGACTGTCCTCCTGTGAATGATTGATGTTTATTATTATTGTTGAGTCTCTGGTATGTGTGTGCTACCTCTCGGGCAGCATCGGGCTGTCGGGTTGATAACGGCTTGACTATCAGAGACTGTCTCCAGCTTGCATGACAGAGGTGTCATGGAGGGAGAGGTTATTGGGGTACCTCAGGTGCGTGTGTTTATGGGTGTCACAAGAAGGCTGTTATGATCGTGATGGTGTTTGGAGCTACACCAACTAGTGTATCCTTTATTGAATGGTCATTATAGTTATGTGATGATAGTATTATTGATGTTACTGTGTGTTTACTTGCTCAAAGGATTAAATCCAAGGAGCATAGTGAATACTGTAGAGATCTATCGGATCCTCACTGGGCTTATTTTTATATAAGCTCACTCTCTATTATTGCATGCTTACAGGTGTACTTTCGCAAGATTACGGGTACGTGCCTCCTGAAGAGGAGAATGTGGAAAATGTGCCTTACGTGGATGAGTCTTATGTTCCGGAGTCTTATCCTTGATGTTGTACTGTTTTATTATCTTGTAAATTAACTTAGTAGACTTTTATATGCTTTGTAGTTTATAATGTATAAGATGTTGAAAAGTTAATGAATTAGTTGATGCTGTCTTAGTAGCCTTTCTTTTGTCTATGTTTAGGTTGCTAGGTTGGTATCAACATATTTTGCAATGTATTTTAAGGTTTATGTATTATATTGGAACAGAGGCGTATAACGAGGAACGATTATTGTATAATATAGTTATGATGTATGTTGTATTAGTTGAGGAGTTATTTGTTGTATGGTTGTGGAGTTGATGTATGTTGTTCTATTGAGGTTGGTTTAGAGCCTCGGTGTCCTATTTACTATCGTTATACTGCCGAAATTTTGTTGCGTCCTGACTGATTATAGGAGGGGTCGAGTTGGGACGTGAGATTTAAGTGGTATCAGAGCTCATGTTAGTTGTCAGCCGGGGTATTCTCGGAATGTGGGTAATGGTCTTAGCATGAAAGTATGTATGAATTGAAAGAAAAGTGAACTATGTATTAAATGATTATGTGATTTAATGCTTATGTGATTATGTGATCAATTTGTTTATGTGTTTTATATGACTTTGTTGTTTATGTGTTAATAGTTGTTATAACCTGTTTACGTGCTATAACCTGTGCTAACTCTTTGATTAGTAGAATGACGGGCAGACCAAGAACCAGAGGTAGGCCTGAGATGACTGATGAGACTCCTGGTAATGCGGCACCGGGCCGTGATAGGGGTGATGACCGTTTAGGGGCAGCTATGGAGAGGATTGCTGAGTTAGTGGTCGGTCAGGCTCAGTGGATAGCAAGGCAGGCTACCCAAACTCAGGCTTGTTAGGCTCAACTGTTAAATGTGCAGGGTGGAAACCATGGGCGTGGTACTCTGAAGGAGTCCTTAGGGTATTATCCACCTAGATTTTAGGGGGAACTGGATGATAGGAAGGCTGAGGCGTGGATTAGCAAGTTAGAGAAGATTTATGATCCACTTGATTATACCGACGAGCAGAAAGTCTCTTTTGCCGTGTACTTGCTAGATGAGGCAGAAGAGTGGTGGCGCACAGTGAGAACTAGCTGGGCGACTCAAGGTATTCCGTATGTTTAGGGTACCTTTCTGATGGCTTTCCGGGCAAAGTATGTCCCAAGGATTGCGAGGGAACGGAGAGAGGTAGAGTTTCTAGCCTTGGTGCAGGGAGATGCTTCAGTGGCTCAGTATGAGGCCATCTTTACTCGATTGTCCCATTATGCACCGGAGTATGTGGCTGATGAGGAGCGGAGGACTCGTAGATTTATGTTGGGGTTGAGGCCCGAGATTCAGGATATGATGGCTCTAAATCGGTATGATGTATTCACTGAGGCTTTTGAGGCAGCTTCTAGGCTAGAGAAGAGGAAAGGGGATCAGCTTGTGTCTAGTCAGCCCAGTAAGAGGCCGTATCAGCCGCAGTATCAGCAGGGTATGTATAGGCCTCCCGTACAGCAGGTTGTGTACAGGCCACCAGTTCAGCAAGGTTCTTTTAGGCCACAGGGGCAGCAGAGTTATTACCAGCCTCAGTTTCAGCAGGGGTCATATCAGGTTCAGTCCCAGTTTAGGCCAACCCAGTCTCAGGGTCAGTACAGGCCTAGTTTGGTAAGGCCTCAGCAGCAGTAGCAGGCTAGATCAACTGTTTCTTCAGCTCCTGGTTCTTCTAGGGGCAGTGTTAGTGCATCATCACCGCTGTGTACACACTACAACCGCACGGGGCATGTGGAGGCCGATTGCAGAGTGAAGGCAGGGACGTGTTTAGGTTGCGGCAGCAATCAGCACAGGGCGAGGGATTGTCCTAGGTATGCGAGGACTGAGGGTCGGACAGCGACTCAGGGTTATCAGGGCCGACCTGCAGCCAGTGCACCTCAGCAGTAGCGGGTTCAGGCTCGGGCCTACGCAGTTGACTTAGAGGAGATGCCTGAGGAGACTGCAGTTGTGGAAGGTAACTTCCTTATACTTGATCAACTTGTTAAAGTGTTGATTGATTCTGGTGCTACGCATTCTTTCATTACTCCTGCTTGTGTGCAACGTGTTAATTTGCAACCTGAAAGATTGCCTTATGTGGTTGAGATTAGTACCTCTTTGACTGATAAGTATGTGACTGGCCTAGTTTGTAAAGATTCTATAATACATGTTAAAGGGCATAATTTTCCTTCGGACCTTATCTTATTTCCTATCCGGGGGTATGATGTTATCTTAGGTATGGATTGGCTTTCTAAGTATGATGCCCAGTTGAACTGTAGAACCAAGGTAGTACAGTTTCATTTGCCAGATCAGCCAGTAGTTGAGGTAGTTGGGAACCGGGCTGCAAAGACGAGTTTTGTTATCTCAGCAACTAAAGCCGTTAAGTTGGTGAGTAAGGGGTGTTTGGGTTATTTAGCTTATTTGATCAACAAGCCATCTGATAAGCTACAGCTAGAGGAAGTCCCTATTATTCGGGAATATCCCAATGTATTTCCCAAGGAGTTGCCAGGGTTACCGCCAGAGAGAGATGTGGAGTTTGTGATCAATCTTATTCCCGATACTCAACCTATTTCTAAATCAGCGTATCGAATGGCACCAATTGAGTTAAAGGAGTTGAAGACTCAGTTGCAGGAGTTATTGGAGAAGGGATTTATTCAGCAGAGTTCTTCACCTTGGGGAGCTCCTGTTTTATTTGTGAAGAAGAAGGATGGTACATTGAGATTGTGTATTGATTACCGTGGTTTGAATCAGGTGACCATCAAGAACAAATATCCTTTGCCACTGATTGACGAGTTGTTTGATCAACTTCAGGGAGCCAAAGTCTATTCTAAATTTGATCTGAGGCAGGGGTATTATCAGCTTCGGATTCGTACAGAGGATGTTCCGAAGTCTGCCTTCAGGACTCGGTACGGGCACTATGAGTTTGTTGTTATGCCCTTTGGATTAACTAATGCACTGGCAGCATTCATGGACCTTATGCATCGGGTTTTTCAGCCGTATTTAGACCAGTTCGTGGTAATCTTTATTGACGATATCTTGGTCTATTCTAAATCTGAATCAGAGCACAAGCAACATCTACGGCTTGTCTTACAGAAGCTGCAGGAGCATCAGTTGTTTGCCAAGTTCAGCAAATGTGAATTTTGGCTGCAACGCATATCTTTTCTTGGCCAAATTATTACACAGAACGGTATTTTTGTAGATCCTACTAAGATTGAGGTGGTGATGTCTTAGAAACGGCCAGAGAATATTTCTGAGGTCCGTAGCTTTCTTGGCTTGGTGGGTTATTACCGTAGGTTTGTCAAGGACTTCTCGAAGATTGCTGGGCCACTTTCTAAGTTGACTCAGAAACAGACTATCTTTGCTTGGGATGAGAAGTGTGAGAGTGGGTTTCAGGAGTTGAAAAAGAGGTTGACTACTGCTCCAGTACTTGCTCTACCAGAGGGGACCGATAATATGGTTATTTACAGCGATGCATCCAAGGAGGGCTTGGGCTGTGTTCTTATGCAAGATGGCCGAGTTATTGCCTATGCTTCCCGGAAGTTGAAGCCTTATGAGGTGAATTATCCGACTCATGATCTTGAGTTGGCAGCAGTTGTCTTCGCACTGAAGAAGTGGCATCATTATCTGTGGGGCAGTAAGTTCGAGATTTTCACTGATCATAAGAGTCTGAAGTACTTGTTCTCACAGAAGGAGTTGAATATGCACCAGCGGAGGTGGATAGAGCTTCTTGGAGATTATAATTGTTCTATCAATTATCTGCCTGGTAAGGCAAATGTTGTAGCAGATGCTTTCAGTCGGAAGGCGAGTATCTCTTGTTTGGCTATCAAGAAATGGGAGGTTCTTGAGGAATTCACTTATTGGAGACCAGAGTTGACTCAGGTTGGGGTAATGTGTTCACATCTCCGTATTCAGCCTTTATTGCTGTCTCAGATCAGGGAAGCTCAGCAGCTTGATGTTAAACTTCAGAAGATCAAGGATCATATCACAGATGATCAGTCTGACTTTAAACTACATGAGGATGGTATTCTTCGATTTCGGAACATGGTTTGTGTTCCCAATGAACCGGGCTTGAGATGAGGTATTCTGGAGGAAGCTCATAATTCTAAGTACACTATTCATCCCGGTGGAACCAAGATGTATCGGGATTTGAAGCAACATTATTGGTGGAATAACATGAAGAGGGAGGTTGCTCAGTTTGTATCTAGATGTTTGACTTGTCAGAGGGTGAAAGCTGAGCATCAACGACCTGCAGGTTTGCTTCAGCTGTTGGCTATACCAGAGTGGAAATGGGAGCATATTACGATTGATTTCGTCACTGGTTTGCCTAGAACACCGAGGGGTAATGATGCAATTTGGGTTGTCGTGGGTCGTTTGACGAAGACAACTCATTTTATTTCGATGAGGATGGGAGATGAGGTTACAAAGTTGACGGATCTTTATTTGGATCAGATTGTTAGACTTCACGGGATTCCATCTAGTATTGTCTCAGATCGAGATCCTCGATTTACTTCTCGTTTGTGGGAGAAACTTCAGGAGACCTTGGGTACTCAGTTGAACTTCAGTACAACGTATCATCCACAGATCGACGGTCAGTCTGAGCGGACTATTCAGATTCTGGAAGATATGCTTAGGGCTTGTGTTCTGGACTTCGGGAAGAACTGGGAGAAACATCTACCACTTGCCGAGTTTGCCTATAACAATAGTTATCAAGCTACTATTGGGATGGCACCTTTTGCAGCTCTTTACGGTCGTAAGTGCCGTTCACCTTTATATTGGGACGAGGTAGGGGAGATGAAGACTATTGATCCGACTATCATGCTAGAGCTTCTTGAGAAGATTGAGAATGTTCAGTTGATCAGGCAGAGAATGCTTACAGCGCAGAGCAGATTCAAGAGTTATGCTGATAAGCGTCGTCGGGACTTGGAGTTTGCAGTCGGAGATCGGGTTTTCTTGAGATTGTCTCCTCGTAAGGGGTTTGCTCGTTATGGTAAAGGTGGAAAGCTAAGTCTGAGATTTGTTGGGCCGTTTGAGATTACCGGCAGGGTTGGTAAGTTAGCATATCGATTGGCTTTACCGGTGAACTTCTCTAATGTCCATGATGTATTTCACGTGTCTAATTTGCGGAAATATAATCCGGATCCTTCTCATATTCTTGAGCCAGAGCCGTTACAGCTTCATGAGAATCTGACTTATGACAAGCGTCCGATTCGTATTCTTGATTAGATGAAACGAGAGTTGAGGTCGAAGAAGATTCCGATGGTTAAGGTGTTGTGGAAGCATCACGGTATCGAGGAAGCTACTTGGGAGAGACGGGATCAGATGCAGTAGCAGTACCTAGATCTGTTCAGTACATCAAGTAAGAATTTCGAGGGTGAAATTTCTTTAAGGGGGGGAGAATGTGAAACCCCACTTTTTCTATTTTATCTCGTTTTGCGTGCTTTATCTCGTTTTGCATGAATTAACCTGTCTATGTGCTGTGACTTAGAATGTGGTAATTTTGATATCAATACTCCTAGAACATACTAAATGTGCATTCATGAAATTTTCATAAAAAACGGAGTCAGAAATTTTATCGTCAATTTTTAGTGAATAGTATTTTCGAAACACGTCCGCTAAAATTTTGAAACTAGTCTTTTTAACCCTTCTAGACCTAGTCCACAGACTTTAATAGACCTGTGTTTGATTAAAATGGTTTTAAAATCGGCTTAGGAATTTATTAGGGTTTTTACACCGACTTTTGCGAAAATCGAGTTTTAAGCCGACTCGGGTGAAATTGTTCGATTGTAAAACTTCTTGTCACCTAAAAATAACCTACTTGAGCTATCTTAGGAGTTACATTTTTTTTTTAGCAAGGAGATAGCTAAAATGCATTTAAAAGACAAGAAAATGAATTAAAGGACTAAAAATACTACTTTGACTTTGCATTTTATTTATTTGACCAAGCTTTTAATTACATATTATCATCAACACACACTCAACACAACACAAAACACACTCCACACATACACAAAGAGCCGAGAACCATAGGAGAAAAAAAAGCCAAAGGAGTTCAAGGTTTTCCAAGTAAAAATTCAAAGAAAAACCTAGTTTTTGTCCGTAGAACTTCATGCCGAGTTGGATTCCGTTTGTTGGGCATGCATTTCACTCACTCCTAGGCTTATATCGCATCAAAGGTGAGAGAAAAATTCTGGATCTCAAAACTCAAATTTTGTGTTTTTGCGTAGAATTGAAAATCGAACTGTTAGAA
This sequence comes from Ehretia macrophylla, assembly GCA_037974665.1. Classification (NCBI taxonomy): domain Eukaryota; kingdom Viridiplantae; phylum Streptophyta; class Magnoliopsida; order Boraginales; family Ehretiaceae; genus Ehretia; species Ehretia macrophylla. Next base: position 38,946,549 of record CM075773.1, on the reverse strand, counting down.
TGTTAATCTGATGTTAGATTATTGCTCCATGCATGCTAGGGATCATTTATATATAATCCTACGAGATTTGAACAGTTGTAGCATAAATATTATTTTTCGGGTATTTAAAGTTGAATAATTTGTTTAATGTTGATTATTTTGAGTTGTGTTGATCGGAATCGATTGCCGTCGATTTCTAAATGTTTGATAATTACGTGGTAGCGCCGTTGTAATGCCGAATTTTTGATTGCGATGTCCGTGCCAAAATATGGAAATTTCAGCCATGACACACTAGGGTTTTAGGGTTGTCGGGCATGATTTGGATGTGTTTTGGTTGGTTTCCGAGGGGACTAAAGTAGTTGGTTGAATGGGTGAGTGTTTAAAACTGATTTGAGTTGTTTGGATTAGTAGAATGCAAGATATGATTATTTGAAGTTTAGGTTATCTTTCTTTAAATTATTGAATTGAGCCTTAGTTGATCGGGTGGCATTTGAGTGATTGAATTGTGAGTTGTTGATAGGTAAACTAGGGTTTGATTGTGTGTTTAATGCATGTTTGGTTAGATGGCCTACTTTGTCATCTAACTTAGTTATTTTGTTGTTTAATTGATTATTGATGATTATTATGATGACAATATGATTATTGATTGATGATTGATGCTGGGAGATAGCAGTTCTGCTAGACTGTCCTCCTGTGAATGATTAATGTTTATTATTATTGTTGAGTCTCTGGTATGTGTGTGCCACCTCTCGGGCAGCATCGGGCTGTCGGGTTGATAATGGCATGAATATCAGAGACTGCCTCCAGCTCGCATGACGGAGGTGTCATGGAGGGAGAGGTTATTGGGGTACCTCGGGTGTATGTGTTTATGGGAGTCACAAGAAGGCTGTTATGATCGTGATGGTGTTTGGAGCTACACCAACTAGTGTATCCTTTATTGAATGGTCATTATAGTTATGTGATGATAGTATTATTGATGTTACTGTGTGTTTACTTGCTCAAAGGATTAAATCCAAGGAGCATAGTGAATACTGTAGAGATCTATCGGATCCTCACTGGGCTTATTTTTATATAAGCTCACTCTCTATTATTGCATGCTTACAGGTGTACTTTCGCAAGATTACGGGTATGTGCCTCCTGAAGAGGAGTATGTGGAAAATGTGTCTTACGTGGATGAGTCTTATGTTCCGGAGTCTTATCCTTGATGTTGTACTGTTTTATTATCTTGTAAATTAACTTAGTAGACTTTTATATGCTTTGTAGTTTATAATGTATAAGATGTTTAAAAGTTAATGAATTAGTTGATGCTGTCTTAGTAGCCTTTCTTTTGTCTATGTTTAGGTTGCTAGGTTGGTATCAACATATTTTGCAATGTATTTTAAGGTTTATGTATTATGTTGGAACAGAGGCGTATAACGGAACGATTATTGTATAATATAGTTATGATGTATGTTGTATTTGTTGTATGGTTGTGGAGTTGATGTATGTTGTTCTATTGAGGTTGGTTTAGAGCCTCGGTGTTCTATTTACTGTCATTATACTGCTGAAATTCTGTTGCATTCTGACTGATTATAGGAGGGGTCGAGTTGGGGCGTGACACTACGACCCAACTCTCCGAGGAAGTCTAGCCCCCAAGCGAGAGAGGGAATTGGACAATGGTAGTCACAGTTGCACCAGCAAGCCCGATGCCGCCCGGTGTGCGTGAACGCTACCACGCCAGAATGAAAGGTTACAACCTTGTATGCAATGCACATTTATGACATTTAATATATCACATTTGGAGGACAACAAAGCAGGTTGCCTCCGAGCAGTCATAAGATTGCACATTGACAGTTAAACACGCGAGGCACGATATGACAAGTAAATTCACTTGAAAAGCACATGGAGTTATATGAATATTAAACGGGCCGCCATGTAACGCATGTAAATCAAGTCATATAACTCATTTCAAAGTTCACGTAATTAAATAATAAGATTATTCATCATGCAACGACATCTACGTGGGACCGGGTGCAAGAAAGGCCTACTTATCAACATGTAATCATCGAAATCATATTTAGGGCTACTAGGGCAACTACGGGCAGCCTACTAAACACATAATCAAACACAATATCCAAAGGATCAACACTTAGCGAGTTTATCTAGTTACTAGGGTTTCAATTCATGCTTACCCGTGCGATTAAACCCCAAGTCATCTCGTAATTAAGCTCAAGCCATGCATTGATTAATTCAAACACCCTCAAGTATTCAAAACAGTCCACACAACATCCAAATGCCACAATCCCAAGCATTTAGTACAACAAGAGAACCTACAATAAATCTTCTAAGCATATCAATAGGTGAAACCCTCACTGCAATGGACTGTTTTCTCACAATCATTGAGAAAAGCAAACAAACTACAATTCCAGTGAACAAGATGTCAAATTAAAGCTTAAGGAGTGAACTAAATTCAGAAACAAACCTCACATCATTTGGAGTTCGGGTTCAAGAGTTATAGCCAAAACTGTGGGACTACACAAAACTATACAGATTTGCACACATTTCAATACTTGTCGTTTTTGAGGGCCTTAGGGTCAGATTTAGCCTTAGTCCATTTCTGACAAAAATGTCCAGAACTGAAACATCTAGTTGTACACTAAATTTCATGAATTTTGGATATCATTTACTAAGTCAAAACTGGTTTGTTCTACAAGGTCAGTGAATCTGCCAAAACCTGCTTCATTTTTCCAGACTTTCCAGATTTGGACACATTTTGATAATTTTCTATTTTGAGGACCTTAGAATCAAAATTAGCTTTGGCCTATTTCTGTGAAAAATTCTCGGAACTGGCAAAACTAGTTATCTACCAATTTTCACGCATTTTCAACATCATTTACCTGGTCAAAATCACCTCGTACCAACAAGGCAGAAGGCTGTCACATACCCAATTTCATCTATCATCACATTCTAGTCGAATATCTTGCCATGCATGTTTACAAAAGCTCATGAACACACATATATCACAAGTACAGAGGTAAAGATAGACATTTAAAGACATGCATGTGGTTTTCAAAAGCTTTACAAAGAAGTTTTAGCCCTCACCTTAGCAAGACAACAAAGAGATGCACAAACTCTTGATGAAGCACAATGTCGAGCCTTTTCTTTGCTTAGCCGAGAGACAACTTGGGATTTCTCTAATTTCCTAGCTAAGTTACCATGTTCTTAGTAGGTGCATATGGTTAGAACAAGAAGAAAATAAATGGAAGCTAACAAACTCACCTAAACTGAAATGGATGTGCTAAAGGCTTGCATGTGTGCTTCTTTGCTCCTAGTTTTGTTTGGTCAAGCTCCTAAGCTTCTTGCATGTCTTGATGAATCATTGAGTGATGAAATTAAGCTATGGAGTGTAGAAACTCAGCCAAGGCACAGAGAGAGAGAGAAGAAATGAGAGAGAGTGAGAGAAATGTGAGAAAGAAAGAAAGAATGAAGGAAAAATGAAAGGCTTTGAAGAAATTGATGCATATGTCGGCCTAGGGCCTTGCAAATTCAGATTTTTGTGTCTTCAAGAAGCATTTTGAATTATCTAGTATGGGCAAGGAGCTTGTGTCGAGATTTGGAGCTTTTGGGGAGGGGGGGGGGAGGGGGGGAGGGGGGGGGGGTGTCTTTGTGCTACTTTTTTATTGCTTTGTGTCATTAAATTGCCATAGAATGTTTAGGGAATAAATTTGAAATTGAATTGCATGCACAAAAGCTCCGAGTGGTCGGCCAAGGCTTGTGCAAAATCTGAATTTTTTGTCTTGGTTAATCAATATTTAATTGTGTGTTTGAGATATGCAAAGAATAAAGAATAAAGAATGTCTAGCTTTATGTGAGATTTTGTCTTCTAGTGGGTTGAATTAGCAATTTAATATTAGTTAGTAGAATTTGTAGGATTAATTAATGGTTTAGTGTTTCGTGTAAGATGCTTTCTTGATTAGCGTGAGGGCACGCTTTCCTAGGTTTAGGGCACGCACTACGAGGCAAGGCACGCACTACGAGACGAATGCATATTTTCCAAGTAAATGCACGCAACCCTAAATGAATGCACGTAATTCAATGCAAGGCACACAAAACGAAATATGATTCTTAAACCTAGGTCAAGGCATGCAAATCTAGGTTAGGGCACACGAAACGAGGTATCGCACGCAAATCGAGGTTGGGCCTCATAGCTGCGCCTATTTTCAAAGCCGAAAATCGAACATTTTCAACAATTTCGGGACACTTTTCTTCTTTTGCACTGTTTTTCCATCTCGGATCGTTCGTCGTGAGTCGCGAAAAAGACGACAACCTAATCCATCACATTTCTATTGCTGAATCCCATGGCACCTTGGGCAAGACAACTTTGCCTCACGTAGAGGCTGGGCTTGCAAACCGAGGGCATGGGGCTTGGGACCAGGTCTCCGTCGCTACGGTGCCCATAACTTTTGATCCGTAAGGAGTTACGTGGCGTACAACATACTGTTAGAAAGCTCTCCGAGAGCTCTACGACAGGGGAAGCAAGCCTTCTCGGCTGCACTCATTTTCGGAGCTCTAAATCAAATGTTTTCATCAGTTTCGGGACACTTTTCTTCTTTTGCGCTATTTTTTCGTCCCAGATCGTACGTCGTGAGTCGCAAAAAGGACGACAACCTAATCAATCACATTTCTATTACCGAATCCCACAGCACCTTGGGCAAGACAACTTCGACTCACGTAGAGGCTGGGCCTGCAAACTGAGGGCGTGGGGCTTGGGACCATGTCTCCGTCGCTCCGGTGCACATAACTTTTGATCCGTGAGGAGTTACGCGATGTACAGCATACCGTTGGAAAGCTCTCCGAGAGCTCTACGACGGGGGCAGCGAGCTTGCTTAGCTGTGCCTATTTTTGGAGCCCAAAATCAAACGTTTTCATCAGTTTCAGGACACTTTTCTTCATTTGTACTGTTTTTTCGTCCCGCATCGTACGTCGTGAGCTTCGAAAAGGACGACAACCTAATCCATCACATTTCTATTACCGAATCCCATGGCACCTTGGGCAAGACAACTTCACCTCACGTAGAGGTTGGGCCCACAAACTGAGGGCGTGGGGCTTGAGAACAGGTCTTCGTCGCTACGGTGCCCATAACTTTTGATTCGTAAGGAGTTACGCAGAGCACAACATACCGTTGGAAAGCTCTGCGAGAGCTCTACGACAGGGGAAACAAGCCTGCTCAGCTGCGCTTCTTTTTGGAGCTCAAAATCGAAAGTTTTCATCAATTTCGGGACACTTTTCTTGTTTTGCGCTATTTTTCTGTCCGGGATCGTACGTCGTGAGTCGCGAAAAGGACGACAACCTAATCCATCACATTTGTATTACCAAATCCCATGGCACCTTGGGCAAGACAACTTCGCCTCACGTGGAGGCTGGGCCTGCAAACCGAGGGTGTGCGGCTTGGGACCAGCTCTCCGTCGCTCCGGTGCCCATAACTTTTGATCCGTAAGGAGTTACTCGGTGCACAGTATACCGTTAGAAAGCTCTCCGAGAGCTCTACGACGGGGGCAGCAAGCCTTCTCAGCTGCGCCTATTTTCAGAGCCAAAATTTGAACGTTTTCAATAGTTTTGGGACACTTTTCTTCTTTTGCACTGTTTTTTCGTCCCGGATCGTACGTCGTGAGCTGCGAAAAGGTCGACAACCTAATCCATCACATTTCTATTACCAAATCCCATGGCACCTTGGGCAAGACAACTTCGCCTCACGTAAAGGCTGGGCCTGCAAACCGAGGGGGTGGGGCTTGGGACAAGGTCTCCGTCGCTACGGTGCCCATAACTTTTGATCCGTAAGGAGTTACACGGCGCACAGCATACCGTTGGAAATCTCTCTGAGAACTCTACAACGGGGTAGCAAGCCTGCTCGGCTGCGTTCATTTTCAGAGCTCTAAATCGAATGTTTTTATAAGTTTTAGGACACTTTTCTTCTTTTGCGCTGTTTTTCAGTCCCGGATCATACGTCGTGAGTCGGGAAAAGGACGACAACCTAATCCATAACATTTATATTACTGAATCCCACGGTACCTTGGGCAAGAAAACGTCACCTCGCGTAGAGGCTGGGCCCGCAAACCTAGGGCATAGGGCTTGGGACCAGGTCTCCGTCGCTCCGGTGCATATAACTTTTGATCCGTGAGGAGTTACGCGGCGTACAACATACCGTTGGAAAGCTCTCCGGGAGCTCTACTACGAGGGCAGCAAGCTTGCTTTGCTGTGCCTATTTTCGGAGATCAAAATCGAACGTTTTCATCAGTTTCAGGTCACTTTTCTTCTTTTGCACTTTTTTTTCGTCCCTGATCGTACGTCGTGAGCTGCGAAAAGGACGATAACCTAATCCATCACATTTCTATTACCATATTTCATGGCACCTTGGGCAAGACAACTTTACCTCACGTAGAGGCTGGGCCCGCAAACCGAGGGCGTGGGGCTTAAGAACAGGTCCATGTCGCTACGGTGCACATAACTTTTGATTTATAAGGAGTTAGGTGGCGCACAACATACAGTTGGAAAGCTCTCCGAGAGCTCTACGATAGGAGAAGCAAGCTTGCTCAGCTGCGCTTCTTTTAAGAGCTCAAAACTGAACGTTTTCATCAGTTTCAGGACACATTTCTTCTTTTGTGCTATTTTTTTGTCCCGGATCGTATGTCGTGAGTCGCGAAAAGGACGACAACCTAATCCATCACATTTCTATTATCGAATCCCATGGCACCTTGGGCAAGACAACTTCGCCTCATGTAGTGGCTGGGACCGCAAACCGAGGGCGTGGGGCTTGGGACCAGGTCTCCGTCGCTACGGTGCCCATAACTTTTGATCCGTAAGGAGTTACGCGGTGCACAGCATACCGTTGGAAAGCACTCCGAGAGTTCTAGGATAGGCGAAGCAAGCCTGCTCGGCTGCGCTCATTTTCGGAGCTCTAAATTGAACATTTTCATCAGTTTCGGGATACTTTTCTTCTTTTGCGCTATTTTTCTATCCGGGATCGTACGTCATGAGTCACGAAAAGGATGACAACCTAATCCATCACATTTCTATTACCGAATCGCACGGCACCTTGGGCAAGACAACTTCGCCTCACGTAGAGGCTGGGCCTGCAAATCGAGGGCGAGGGTCTTGGGATCAGGTCTCTATCGCTCCGGTGTACATAACTTTTGATCCGTGAGGAGTTACGCGGTGCACAGCATACCGTTGGAAAGCTCTCCGAGAGCTCTACGATGGGGGTAGCAAGCCTGCTATGTTTTGCCTATTTTTGGAGCCCAAAATCAAAAGTTTTCATCAGTTTCAGGACACTTTTCTTCTTTTGCACTGTTTTTCGTCCCGGATCGTACGTCGTGAGCTGCGAAAAGGACGACAACCTAATCCACCACGTTTCTATTACCGAATCCCATGGCACCTTAGGCAAGACAATTTCACCTCACGCAGAGGCTGGGCCCGCAAACCGAGGGCGTGGGGCTTGGGAACAAGTCTTCGTCGCTACAGTGCCCATAACTTTTGATTCGTAAGGATTTACGCGGCGCACAGCATACCGTTGGAATGCTCTCCAAGAGCTCTACGACGGGGGAAGCAAGCCTGCTCGGCTGCGATTCTTTTCGGAGCTCAAAATTGAACGTTTTCATCTGTTTCAGGAAACTTTTCTTCTTTTGCTCTATTTTTCCGTCCCGGATCGTACGTCGTGAGTCGCGAAAAGGATGACAACCTAATCCATCACATTTCTATTACCGAATCCCATGACACCTTGGGCAAGACAACTTCGCCTCACGTAGAGGCTAGGCCTGCAAACCGTGGGCATGGGGCTTAAGACCAGGTCTCTGTCGCTCCGGTGCCCATAACATTTGATCCGTAAGGAGTTACGTGGCCCACAGCATACCGTTGAAAAGCACTTCGAGAGCTCTACGAGGGGGGTAGCAAGCCTGCTCGATTGCGCCTGTTTTTGTAGCCAAAAATTGAACAATTTTATCAGTTTCGGGACACTTTTCTTTTTTTACGTTGTTTTTCTATCCCGGATCGTACTTCATGAGCTGCGAAAAGGACGACAACCTAATCCATCACATTTCTATTACCGAATCCCATGGCAACTTGGGCAAGACAACTTCGCCTCACGTAGAGGCTGGGCCCGCAAACCGAGGGTGTGGGGCTTTGAACCAGGTCTCCGTCGCTACGGTGCCCATAACTTTTGATCCGTAAGGAGTTACGCAGCGCACAGCATACCATTGGAAAGCTCTCCGAGTGCCCTACGACGAGCGAAGCAAGCCTGCTCTGTTGCGCCTGTTTTCAAAGGCCAAAATCGAATGGTTTCATTAGTTTCGTGACACTTTTATTCTTTTGCGCTATTTTTTTATCCCGGATCGTACGTCATGAGCCGCGAAAAGGACGATAACCTAATCCATCACATTTTTATTACCAAATCCCACGGCACCATAGGCAAGATAACTTCACCTCACTTAGAGGCTGAGCCCGCAAACCGAGGGCGTGGGTCTGGGGACCAGGTCTCCGTCGCTCTGGTGCCCATAACTTTTGATCCGTATCGAGTTACGCAGCGTACAGCATACCGTTGCAAAGCTCTCCGAGAGCACTACGACGAGTGCAGCAAGCTTGCTTTCCTGCGCCTTTTTTCGGAGCCCAAAATTGAACGCTTTCATCAATTTCGTGACACTTTTCTTCTTTTGCGCTATTTTTCTGTCCCAGATTGTGCGTCGTGAGCCGCAAAAATGACGACAACCTAATCTATCACATTTTTATTACCGAATCGCGCAGCACCTTGGGCAAGACAACTTCGCCTCACGTAGAGGCTGGGCCCGCAAACCGAGGGCGTGGGGCTTGGGACCAGGTCTCTATCACTCCGGTGCCCATAACTTTTGATCCGTAAGGAGTTGCGCAGTTGGAAAGCTCTCCAAAAGCTCTACGACGGGGGCAACAAGCCTGCTCGGCTGTGCCTATTTTCGGAGCCCAAAATCAAACATTTTCATCAATTTTGGGATACTCTTCTTCTTTTACGCTGTTTTTTCATCCCGGATCGTACGTCGTGAGCTGCGAAAAGGACGACAGCATAATCCATCACATTTCCATTACCGAAACCCACTGCACCTTGGGTAAGACAACTTCACCTCACGTAGAGGCTGGGCCCGCAAACCGAGGGCGTGGGTGTTGGGACCAAGTCTTCGTCGCTCCAGTGCCCACTTTTGATCCGTACAGAGTTACGTGGTGCACAACATACCGTTGGAAAGCTCTCCGATAGCTCTACGACAGGGGCAGCAAGCCTGCTCGGCTGCACCTATTTTCAGAGCCCAAAATCAAACATTTCATCAGTTTCGGGACACTTTTATTCTTTTGTGCTATTTTTTCGTCCAGGATCGTACGTCATGAGCCGCAAAAAGGACAACAACCTCATCCATCTCATTTCTAATACCAAATCCCATGGCACATTGGGCAAGACAACTTCACCTCATGTAAAGGGTGGGCCAATAAACTGGGGGCGTAGGGCTTAGGACCAGGTCTCCTTCCCTCCGGTGCCCATAACTTTTGATCTGTAAAGAGTTACACAGTGCACAGCATACCGTTGGAAAGCTCTCTGACAGCTCTAAGACGGGGGCAGCAAGCCTGCTCGGCTGCATATGTTTTCGGAGTCCAAAATCTAACATTTTCATCATTTTCGCGACACTTTACTTCTTTGGCGCTGTTTTTCTGACCTGGATTGTATGTCGTGAGCCGTGACAAGGATGACAACATAATCCATCACATTTCTATTACCGAATCCCATGGCACCTTGGGTAAGACAACTTCGCCTCACGTAGAGGCTGGGCCAGCAAACCGAGGGCGTGGGTCTTGGGACTAGGTCTCCGTTGCTCCGTTGCCCATAACTTTTGATTTGTAAGGAGTTACGCAGCGCACAACATACCGATGGAAAGCTCTCCAAGAGCTCTACGGCAGGGGAAGCAAGCCTACTCGGTTGCACCTATTTTCAGAGCCCAAAATCGAACGTTTTCATTAATTTTTGGACACTTTTCTTCTTTTTGGCTGTTTTATCGTCCCGGATCGTACGTCGTGAGCCGTAAAAAGGACGACAACCTAATCCATATCATCTTTAATACCGAATCCCACGGCACCTTGGGCAAAACAACTTCGCCTCACTTAGAGGCTGGGACAGTAAACCGAGGGCATGGGGCTTAGAACTAGGTCTCCGTCTCTCCGGTGCCCATAACTTTTGATCCATAAGGAGTTACGCGGTGCACAGCATACAGTTGGAAAGCTCTCCGAGAGCTCTAAGACGGGGGCAGCAAGTTTGCTCGGCTGTATATGTTTTTGGAGCCCAAAATTGAACGTTTTCATCATTTTTGTGACACATTTCTTATTTTGCACTGTTTTTCCATCCCGGATCGCACGTCGTGAACAACAAAAAGGACGACAACCTAATCTAGCACATTTCTATTACCGAATCCCACGGCACCTTGGGCAAGACAACTTCGCCTCACGTAGAGGCTGGGCTCGTAAACCGAGGGCGTGGGGCTTGGGACCAGGTCTTCGTCGCTCCGGTGCCCATAACTTTTGATTCGTAAGGAGCGACGCACCACACCTCAAACAGTTGTAAAGCTCTCTGAGAGCTCTACGACGGGGGTGACAAGCCTGCTAGGCTGCGCCTATTTTTGGAGCCCAAAATAGAGAGTTTTCTTCAATTTCGGGATACTTTTCTTCTTTTGCGCTCTTTTTCTGTCCCGGATCGTACGTCGTGAGTCGCGGAAAGGACGACAACCAAATCCATCACATTTCTATTACCGAATCCCATGACACATTGGGCAAGAAAACTTTGCCTCACATAGAGGCTGGGCCCGCAAACCGAGGACGTGGGGCTTGAAACTAGGTCTCCATCGCTCCGGTGCCCATTACTTTTGATTCGTAAGGAGTTATGTGGTGCACAACATACAGTTGGAAAGCTCTCTGAGAGCTCTAAGACGGGGCAAGCAAGCCTGCTTGACTGCGCTTGTTTTGGATGCCCAAAATCGAACGTTTTCATAAGTTTCGAGACACTTTTCTTCTTTTCTGCTATTTTTTTGTCCCGGATCGTACGTCGTGAGCTACGAAATGGACGACAACCTAATCCATCTCGTTTCTATTATCGAATCCCACGGCACCTTGGGCAAGACAACTTCGCCTCACGTAGAGGCTGGGCCCGTAAACCGAGGGTGTGGGGCTTGGGACCAGATCTCCGTTGCTCCGGTGCCCATAACTTTTGATTTGTAAGGAGTTACGCGGCGCACAGCATACGGTTGGAAAGCTCTCCGAAAGCTCTGTGAAGGAGGCATTATGCCTGCTCAGCTGTGCCTATTTTTGGAGCCTAAAATTGAACATTTTCATCAGTTTCAGGACACTTTTCTTCTTTTGCGATGGTTTTCCATCCCGGATCGTACGTCGTGAGCCGTGGAAATAATGACAACCTAATCCATCACATTTCTATTACCGAATTCCACGGCACCTTGGGCAAGACAACTTCGCCTCACGTAGAGGCTGGGCCCGTAAACCGAGGGTGTGGGGCTTGGGACCAGGTCTCCGTTGCTCCGGTGCCCATAACTTTTGATCCGTAAGGAGTTACGCGGCACACAGCATACGGTTGGAAAGCTCTCCGAAAGCTCTATAAAGGAGGCATTATGCCTGCTCGGTTGCGCCTATTTTTGTACCCCAAAATTGAACATTTTCATCAGTTTCAGGACACTTTTCTTCTTTTGCGATATTTTTCCATCCCGGATCGTACGTCGTGAGCCGTGAAAATAATGACAACCTAATCCATCACATTTCTATTACCGAATCCCACGGCACCTTGGGCAAGACAACTTCGCCTCACGTAGAGAATAGGCCAACAAACCGAGGGGTTGGGTCTTGGGACCAGGTCTCTGTCACTCCATTGCCCATAACTATTGATCTGTAAGGAGTTACACGGCGCACAACATACCGATGGAAAGATCTCCAAGAGCTCTATGATAGGGGTGACAAGCCTACTCGGCTGCGCCTATTTTCTGAGCCTAAAATAGAATGTTTTCATCAGTTTTGGGATACTTTTCTTCTTTTGCGCTATTTTTCTGTCCCGGATCGTACATCGTGAGTCGCAGAAAAGACGACAACCAAATCCATCACATTTCTATTACCGAATCCCATGGCACCTTGAGCAAGACAACTTTGCCTCACATAGAGGCTGGGCCCGAAAACCGATGGCGTGGGGCTTGGAACCAGGTCTCTGTCGCTCCGGTGCCCATAACTTTTGATTCGTAAGGAGTTACGTGGCACACAACATACCGTTGGAAAGCTCTCTGAGAGCTCTAAGACGGGGGAAGCAAGCTTGCTTGACTGTGCTTGTTTTCGTAGCCCAAAATTGAATGTCTTCATAAGTTTCGGGACACTTTTCTTCTTTTGTGCTGTTTTTTCATCCCGGATCGTACGTCGTGAGCCGCGAAATGGACGACAACCTAATCCATCTCATTTCTATTACCGAATCCCACAGCACCTTGGGCAAGGCAATTTCGCCTCACGTAGAGGCTCGGCCCGTAAACCGAGGGTGTGGGGCTTGGGACCAGGTCTCCATTGCTTCAGTGCCTATAACATTTGATCCGCAAGGAGTTACGCGACGCACAGCAAACGGTTGGAAAGCTCTCCGAAAGCTCTATGAAGGAGGCATCATGCCTGCTCGGCTGCACCTATTTTTGGAGCCCAAAATTGAACATTTTCATCAGTTTCGGGACACTTTTCTTCTTTTGCGATGTTTTTCCATCCCGGATCGTACGTCGTGAGCCGCGGAAACGATGACTACCTAATCTATCACATTTCTATTACCGAATCCCACGCACCTTGGGCAAGACAACTTCGCCTCACGTAGAGGCTGGGCCAGCAAACCGAGGGCGTAGGTCTTGGGGCCAGGTCTTCGTCGCTCCGTTGCCCATAACTTTTGATCTGTAAGGAGTTACGCGGCGCACAACATACCGATGGAAAGCTCTCCGAGAGCTCTATGACGGGGGCGGCAAGCCTGCTCGGCTGCACCTGTTTTCGTGGCCCAAAATCGAACGTTTTCATCAGTTCTGGGACACTTTTCCTCTTTTGCTCTGTTTTTTTGTCCCGGATCGTACGTCATGAGCCGCGAAAAGGACGACAACCTAATCCATCACATTTTTATTACCAAATCCCACGGCACCATGGGCAAGACAACTTCGCTTCACGTAGAAGCTGAGCCCGCAAGCCGAGGGCGTGGGTCTTGGGACCAGGTCTCCGTCGCTCCAGTGCCCATAACTTTTGATCCGTATCGAGTTACGCGGCATACATCATACAGTTGCAAAGCTCTCCGAGAGCTCTACTACGGGCGCAGGAAGCTTGCTTTCCTGTGCCTTTTTTCAGAGCCCAAAATCGAACGCTTTCATCAATTTCGTGACACTTTTCTTCTTTTGCGCTATTTTTCCGTCCCAGATTGTACGTTGTGAGCCGCAAAAAGGACAACAACCTAATCTATCACATTTTTATTACCGAATCGCGCGGTACCTTGGGCAAGACAACTTCGCCTCACGTAGAGGCTAGGCCCGCAAACCGAGGGCGTGGGACTTGGGACCAGGTCTCTGTCACTCCGGTGCCCATAACTTTTGATCCGTAAGGAGTTACGCAGTTGGAAAGCTCTTTGAAAGCTCTACGACGGGGGCAACAAGCCTGCTCGGCTGTGCCTATTTTCGGAGCCCAAAATCATATGTTTTCATCAATTTCGGGATACTCTTTTTCTTTTGCGCTGTTTTTCCGTTCCGGATCAAACGTCATGAGCTGCGAAAAGGACGACAACATAATCCATCACATTTCTATTACCGAAACCCACTGCACCTTGGGTAAGACAACTTCGCCTCATGTAGAGGCTGGGCCCGCAAATCGAGGGCATGGGGGTTGGGACCAAGTCTTCGTCGCTCCAATGCCCACTTTTGATCCATACAGAGTTACGTGCTGCACTGCATAACGTTGGAAAGCTCTCTGAGAGCTCTATGATAGGGGCAGCAAGCCTGCTCAACTGCACCTATTTTCAGATCCCAAAATCGAACATTTCATCAGTTTCGGGGCACGTTTCTTCATTTGTGCTGTTTTTTCGTCCCGGATCGTACGTCGTGAGCCGCGAAAAGGACAACAACCTCATCCATCTGATTTCTAATATCAAATCCCAAGGCACATTGGGCAAGACAACTTCGCCTCACGTAGAGGCTGGGCCAATAAACCGAGGGTGTAGGGCTTAGGACCAGGTCTCCTTCCCTCCGGTGCCCATAACTTTTGATTTGTAAAGAGTTACACGGTGCACAGCATACCGTTGGAAAGCTTTCTGACAGCTCTAAGACGGGGGCAGCAAGCCTGCTCGGTTGCATATGTTTTCGAAGTCCAAAATCTAACATTTTCATCATTTTTGTGACACTTTACTTCTTTGGCGCTGTTTTTCCGACCCGGATCGTATGTCGTGAGTCGCGAAAAGGACAACAACATAATCCATCACATTTCTATTATCGAATTCCACGGCACCTTGGCCAAGACAACTTCGCCTCACGTAGAGGCTGGGCCAGCAAACCGAGGGCGTGGGTCTTGGGACCAAGTCTCCGTCGCTCCGTTGACCATAACTTTTGATCTATAAGGAGTTACGCGGTGCACAGCATACCGATGGAAAGCTCTCCGAGAGCTCTACGGTATGGGAAACAAGCCTGCTCAGTTGCACCTGTTTTCAGAGCCCAAAATCGAACGTTTTCATCAGTTTTGGGACACTTTTCTTCTTTTTGGCTGTTTTACCGTCCCGGATTGTACGTCGTGAGCCACAGAAAGGACGACAACCGAATCCCATGGCACCTTGGGCATGACAACTTCGCCTCACTTAGAGGTTAGGACAGTAAACCGAGGGCGTGGGGCTTAGGACTAGGTCTCCGTCACTCGGTGCCCATAACTTTTGATCCGTAAGGAGTTACGCGGTGCACATCATACCGTAGGAAAGCTCTCCGAGAGCTCTAAGATGGGGGCAGCAACTTTGCTCAGCTGTATATGTTTTCGGATCCCAAAATTGAACGTTTTCATCATTTTTGTGACACATTTCTTTTTTTGCACTGTTTTTCCGTCCCGGATCGTACGTCGTGAACCGCGAAAAGGACGACAATCTAATCCAACACAATTATATTACCGAATCCCACGGCACCTTGGGCAAGACAACTTCGCTTCACGTAGAGGTTGGGCCCGTAAACCGAGGGCGTGGGGCTTGGGACCAGGTCTTCATCACTCTGGTGCCTATAACTTTTGATTCGTAAGGAGTGACGCGCCGCACAGTATACAGTTGTAAAGCTCTCCGTGAGCTCTACGACGGGGGTGACAACCCTGCTCGGCTGCCCCTGTTTTCGGAGCCCAAAATAGAACGTTTTCATCCGTTTTGGGATACTTTTTTCTTCTTTTGCGCTATTTTTCTGTCCCGGATCGTACGTCGTGAGTCCCAAAAAGGACGATAACCAAATCCATCACATTTCTATTACCGAATCCCATGGCACCTTGGGCAAGACAACTTTGCCTCACGTAGAGGCTGGGCCCGCAAACCGAGGGCGTAGGGCTTGGAACCCGGTCTCCGTTGCTCCGATGCCCATTACTTTTGATTCGTAAGGAGTTACGTGGCGCACAACATACCGTTGGAAATCTCTCTGAGAGCTCTAAGACGGGGGAAACAAGCCTGCTTGACTACACTTGTTTTCGAAGCCCAAAATCGAACGTTTTCATAAGTTTCGGGACACTTTTCTTCTTTTGTGCTTTTTTTCCGTCCCGGATCGTACGTCGTGAGCTGCGAAATGGACGACAACCTAATCCATCTCATTTCTATTACCGAATCCCATGGCACCTTGGGCAAGACAACTTCGCCTCACGTAGAGGCTGGGCACGTAAACCGAGGGTGTGGGGCTTGGAACCAGGTCTCTGTCGCTCCGGTGCCCATAACTTTTGATCCGTAAGGAGTTACGCGGCGCACAACATACGGTTGGAAAGCTCTTCGAAAGCTCTATGAAAGAGGCATTATGCCTTCTCGGCTGCGCCTATTTTTGGAGCCCAAAATTGAACATTTTCATCAGTTTCGGGACACTTTTCTTCTTTTGCGATGTTTTTCCATCCCGGATCGTACGTCGTGAACCGCTGAAACGATGACAACCTAATTCATCACATTTCTATTACCGAATCCCACGACACCTTGGGCAAGACAACTTCGCCTCACGTAGAGGCTGGGCCAGCTAACCGAGGGCGTGGGTCTTGGGACCAGGCCTCCGTCGCTCCGTTGCCCATAACTTTTGATCTGTAAGGAGTTACGCGTCGCACAACATACCGATGGAAAGCTCTCCGAGAGCTCTACGGCGAGGCAAGCAAGCCTGCTCGGTTGCACCTATTTTCAGAGCCCAAAATCGAATGTTTTCATCAGTTTTGGGATACTTTTCTTCTTTTTGGCTGTTATACCGTCCCGGATCGTACGTCATGAGCAGCAAAAAGGACGACAACCTAATCCATCTCATTTCTAATACCGAATCCCACGGCACCTTGGGAAGACAACTTCGCCTCACTTAGAGGCTGGGATAGTAAACCGTGGGCGTGGGGCTTAGGACTAGGTCTCCGTCTTTCCGGTGCCCATAACTTTTGATTCGTAAGGAGTTACGCGGTGCACAGCATACCGTTGGAAAGCTCTCCGAGATCTCTATGACGGGGGCAGCAAATTTGCTCGGCTATATATGTTTTCGGAGCCCAAAATTGAACATTTTCATCATTTTTGTGACATATTTCTTCTTTTGCACTATTTTTTCATCCCGGATCGTACGTCGTGAACCGCGAAAAGGACGATAACCTAATCCAACACATTTCTATTACCGAATCCCACGGCACCTTGGACAAGACAACTTCGCCTCACGTAGAGGCTGGGCCCGTAAACCGAGGGCGTGGGGCTTGGGACTAGGTCTTCGTCGCTCCGGTACCCATGACTTTTGATTCGTAAGGAGTGACGCGCCGCACAACATACAGTTGTAAAGCTCTCCAAGAGCTCTACGACGGGGGCGACAAGTCTGCTCGGCTGCGCCTGTTTTCGGAGCCCAAAATATAACATTTTCATCAGTTTCGGGATACTTTTCTTCTTTTGCGCTGTTTTTCTGTCTCTGATCATACGTCGTGAGTCGCAAAAAGGACGACAACCTAATCCATCACATTTCTATTACCGAATCCCATGGCACCTTGGGCAAGACAACTTTGCCTCATGTAGAGGCTGGGCCCGCAAACCGAGGGCGTGGGGCTTGGAACCAGGTCTCCGTCACTTCGGTGCCCATTACTTTTGATTCATAAGGAGTTACGCGACACACAACATACCGTTGGAAAGCTCTCCGAGATCTCTAAGACGGGGGAAGCAAGCCTGCTCGACTGCACTTGTTTTCGAAGCCCAAAATCGAACATTTTCATAAGTTTCGGGACACTTTTCTTCTTTTCTGATGTTTTTCTATCCCGGATCGTACGTCGTGAGCCGCGAAATAGACGACAACCTAATCCATCTCATTTCTATTACCAAATCCCACAGCACCTTGGGCAAGACAACTTCGCCTAACGTAGAGGCTGGGCCCGTAAACCGAGGGTGTGGGGCTTGGGAACAGGTCTTCGTCGCTCCGATGCCCATAACTTTTGATCCGTAAGGAGTTACGCGGCGCACAACATACGGTTGGAAAGCTCTCCGAAAGCTCTATGACAAAGGCATCATGCCTACTCAGCTGTGCCTATTTTTGGAGCCCAAAATTGAACATTTTCATCAGTTTTGGGACACTTTTTTTCTTTTGCGATGTTTTTCCATCCCGGATCGTATGTCGTGAGCCGCGGAATCGATGACAACCTAATCCATCACATTTCTATTACCGAATCCCATGGCACCTTGGGCAAGACAACTTTGCCTCACGTAGAGGCTGGGCCTGTAAACCGAGGGTGGGGGCTTAGGACTAGGTCTCCGTCGCTCCGATGCCCATAACTTTTGATCCGTAAGGAGTTATGCGGTGCACAACATACGGTTGGAAAGCTCTCCAAAAGCTCTACGATGTGGGCAATAAGCCTGCTGGACTGCGCCTATTTTCGGAGCCCAAAATTGAACGTTTCCACCTGTTTCGGGATACTTTTCTTCTTTTGCACTATTTTTTCATCACGGATCGTACATCGTGAGTCGCGAAATGGACGACATCCTAATCTATCACATTTCTATTAAGGAATACCACGGCACCTTGGGCAAGACAACTTCGCGTCACGTTGAGGTTGGGCCCGTAAACCGAGGGTGTGGGGCTTGGGACCAGGTCTTCGTCATTCCTGTGCCCATAACTTTTGATCCGTAAGGACTTACGTGGCGCACAACATACCGTTGTAAAGCTCTCTGAGAGTTCTACGACGGTGGTGGCAAGCCTGCTCGGCTATGGCTATTTTTGGAGCCCAAAATCGAACATTTTCATCAGTTTCGGGACACTTTTATTCTTTTGCGCTGTTTTTCTATCCCGGATCGTACTTCGTAAGTCGCGAAAAGGACGACAACCTAATCCATCACATTTCTATTACCGAATACCACGACACCTTGGGCAAGACAACTTTGCCACACGTAGAGGCTGGGCCCGCAAACCGAGGGCGTGGGGCTTAGGACCAGGTCTCCGTCGCTCCGGTGCCCCTAACTTTTGATCCGTAAGGAGTTACTCGTCACACAGCATACCGTTAGAAAGCTCTCCGAGAGATCTACGACTGGGGTAACAAGCAAGCTAGGCTGCGCCCTTTTCTTGAGGCCAAAATCGAACGTTTTCATCAGTTTCAGGATACTTTTCTTCTTTTGCGCTGTTTTTCCATCCCGTATCGTACGTCGTGAGCCGTGACAAGGACGACAACATAATCCATCACATTTCTATTATTGAATCCCATGGCACCTTGGGCAAGATAAATTCCCCTCACGTAGAGGTTGGGCCCGCAAACCAGGGGCGTGGGATTTGGAACCAGGTCTCCGTCGCTCCGGTGCCCATAACTTTTGATTCGTAAGGAGTTACGCGGCACACACCATACGGTTGGAATGCTCTCCAAAAGCTCTTCGATGTGGGAAAGAAGCCTGCTCGGTTGCGCCTATTTTTGGAGCCCAAAATTGAACAATTTCATCAGTTTCGGGACACTTTTCTTCTTTTGCTCTGTTTTTCCGTCCCGGATCGTAAGTCATGAGCTGCGAAAAGGACAACATCATAATCCATCACATTTCTATTACTGAATCCCACGGCACCTTGGGTAAGACAACTACATCTCATGTAGAGGCTGGGCCTGCAAACCGAGGGCATGGGGCTTGGGACCAAGTCTTCGTCGCTCGGGTGTCCATAACTTTTGATCCAAAAGGAGTTACACGGCGCACATCATACCGTTGGAAAGCTCTCTAAGAGCTCTACGACGGGGGCAGAAAGCCTGCAAAGCTGTTGTCATGCCCCAACCCGACCTATAGAGGTTAGACTACGATGTGATCTAAACATTCATATCATTTCACCTACTTAATCGTTCATTAAGGTTTAACACTTAACGTCAGCCTAAACTCCAAAAATTCTTTGAAAAACCGGTAGCATAATGGCTATAATTGGGCTATTTATTTTGACCTAATTTTCTAAAGGCCTCAAAACTTTCAATCTCAAATTCATTTCCAACTAAGATTACTATTTATCACTAATCGAAATGCCTACTAGTTATCTCGAAGTCTTGCTTGATTAACAACCTAGCATGATAACTATGTCTAATTTGTTTGTCAATCCTTGTTACAAAAGTACCTGTTGATCTTAGTTTACCGATGTGTACCTGCTTAAGATTGGATAGATTCATTTTACTTAACCCTTTACCTAATACTTCATAAGCCTGTGATAGATACTAAACCCGTAGCAAAATGAGCAAATAGGGTATCTGTCTAGTTAATATCGTTACAAATCAAAATTAGACCCCAAATTACAACGGGGGTCATTTACAACAACGACAGTAAGCAACACATGAAATAGTATTCAATACAACATATTGTTCATAAAATAGCCACAGTCAAGTAAGGCACGTAGGGCAGACAATCACTTCAAGGAGTCATCGATAGGCACGTTATCCTCAAGTACCTGTTCCTGATCTTCTTCACCTGATATGATAAAAGAGGGTGAGTCCTTATGAACTCAGCGAGGGGGAACAAGAAATAAGTTTTGAAACTCCTTTTTTTCCGGTTCAACTTATGAAAACCCTTTTTGCAAGCATGACATATATCACAAGTAAGTTCATAACGTAATATAAAAGTAAAAGAACACAATTCCCCGTCTTTCCTCCCCGAGGTCCTCTAAGAACCAAGCGAGAGTACTTATACATATAGTGAAAAGGATACGGTGAGCTTTTGCTCTCAGTTCATTTCCAATATCAGTTGTTGCGGCCGACTTCAAATCATCCACTTATCACGCCAAATGGGTATACTCCGGATGTACCCCGAAATCCTACGACCCAACTCTCCGAGGAAGTCTAGCCCCCAAGCGAGAGAGGGAATTGTACAATGGTAGTCACAGTTGCACCGGCAAACCCGATGCCGCCCGGTGTGCGTGAAACGCTACCACGCCAGAAGGAAAGGTTGCAACCTTGTATGCAATGCACATTTATGATATTTAATATATCACATTAGGAGGACAACAAAGTAGGTTACCTCCGAGCAATTCTAAGATTGCACATTGACAAGTAAACACGCGAGGCATGCTATGATAGGTAATTTCACTTGTAAAGCACATGGAGTTATATGAATATTAAACGGGCAGCCATGTAACACACATAAATCAAGTCATATAACTCATTTCGGGGTTCACGTAATCAAATAATAAGTTTATACAACATGCAACGACGTCTACGTGGGATCGGGTGCAAGAAATGACTACTTGACCACATGTAATCATCGGAAATCACATTTAGGGCTATAAGGACAACTACGGGGAGACCACTAATCACATAATTAGACATGATAACCATAGGATCAACACTTAGCTAGTTTTCATAGTCATTAGGGTTTCAGTTCATGGTTACACGTGCGATTAAGCCACAAGTTGTCATGTAATTAAACCAAAGCCATGCATCGATTAATTAAACATCCTCAATCATTCAAAACAGTCCACACAACATCCGAGTGCCACAATCCCAAGCATTCAATACCACAAGAGAAGTTACAATAATTTTCAAGGTATATCACTAGATAAAAACCTCACTGCAATGGTCTGTTTTCTAATTCCAATGAACAAAATCTCCAATTCCAGTGAACAAAATGTCAAATTAAATCTTATTAAGTT
Organism: Ehretia macrophylla; assembly: GCA_037974665.1. Taxonomy (NCBI): domain Eukaryota; kingdom Viridiplantae; phylum Streptophyta; class Magnoliopsida; order Boraginales; family Ehretiaceae; genus Ehretia; species Ehretia macrophylla. Next base: position 38,925,232 of record CM075773.1, on the reverse strand, counting down.
AACTAAATCCATAAATAAACCTCGCATCATTTGGAGTTCGGATTCAAGAGTTATATCCAAAACCGTGAGACTACGCTAAACTGTCCAGATTTGTGCACATTTCAATACGTGTCATTTTTTAGGGCCTTAGGGTCAGATTTATCCTTAGTCTATTTATGACAAAAATGTCCAGAACTGAAAATTTGAGCAACGTACCAAATTTCATGCATTTTAGATATCATTTGCTAAGTCAAAACTGGTTCGTTCTACAAGGACAGTGAACTGCCAAAAACCTGCTCCATTTTCTCTGATTTTCCAGATTTGGACACCTTTCGATATTTTGCCCTTTTGGAGAGCTTAGAGTCAAAATTGGCCTTGGCCTATTTCTACGAAAAATGCTCCGTACTGGCAAAAATAGTCACCTACCAATTTTCATGCATTTTCAACATCATCTACCAGGCCAAATTCACTTCACTCTAACAAGTCAGAAATCTGCCATTTTCGCGATTTCACCTATCTTCAAATTCCAGCTAAATATCTTGCCATGCATGGTTACAAAAGCTCATGTACACACACATACCACATGTACAGAGGTAAAAATAGACATTTGAAGGCATGCATGTGGTTTTTAAAAGCTTTTAAAAAGGATTAACCCTCACCTTAGCCTATTGACAACAAATGATGCTCAAAACTCTTGAAGATGCACAAATGGTCTTCTCTCCTTGTTTGGCCAAGGGATATTGCTTGATTTCCTTAATTCCTAGCTAAGTTACCATGTCCTTAGTATGTGCATGTGGTTAGAACAAAAAGGAAATGAAATAGAAGCTAACATACCTAAGCCGAAATGAGTGTTCTATGAGCTTGCATGCATGTTTCTTTGCTTCTAGCTTGCTTGGTCGAGTTCCTTAGTGTCTTGAATGTCTAGATGATCCTTAGGATGATGAGCTTAAGCTATGGAGAGTCATGAATGCAGCCAAGGCCGAGAGATAGAGAGAATGAGAGCTTGAGAGAATGTTTGAAAGAGTTTTGATGTTTGTGTGAGCATGTGTCGGCCTTGAGCTTCTAAATTTCAGAATTTGTGTCGTCTAAAATATGCTTTGAATTGTTTTTAGCATGTAGTTTACAATGGCCGAGAATGGTAGCATGGTGGCTAGAAAAATAATGCTTTGGTATAAGCAAAAGTTATGACAATGTGAAGTTTTGTCTAAGCATGATTGAATTAATTATTTGTTCAAATATTTGCTCAAATGATCAAGTATGGCTGGCCATGTGATGTTGATTTCTGAATTTTGTCATGCTTTAAGCTTTATTTAATTGATTGTGCTTCGAACATGCAAAAAGAATGAAGAATAAAGAATATGAATGTTTAGCTTTGGTGAAATTTCGTCTTCTAGTGAGTTGAATTAGCATTTTAATATTAGTTAGTGGAGTTTGTAGGATTAATTAATAATCTAGTGCTTCGTGTAAGATGCTCTCTTGATTAGCGTGCTGGCACGCTTTCCTAGGTTTATGGCACGCACTACAAGGTAAGGCACGAACTACGAGATGAATGCACGTTTCCCAAGCAAATGCACGCAACCTTAAATGAATGCACGTAATTCAATGCCAGACACAAAATGAAATACGACTCTTAAACCTATGTCAAGGCACGCAAATCTAGGTTAGGGCACATGAAGCGACATATCGCATGCAAATCGAGGTCAGGCCTCACATTCTCTCCTCCTTAAAAGAATTTCATCCGTAAATTCAATATTACCTTTGAAATAATTCCGGATACTGTTGCTCCATTTGGTCTCGTCATTCCCACTTTGCTTCTTCAACTCCATGGTGATCCCACAACACTTTCATCATCAGTACTTTGCTTCTTCAACTCCATGGTGATCCCACAACACTTTCACCATCAGTATAGATTTGTTGCTCAACTCCCGATCTTGCTGGTCTAGGATCCGGATGGGCTTCTCTTCATAAGACAAGTTCTCCTAAAGCTGCAACGGCTCAGGCTCCAAGATATGCAATGGATCAGGGTGATACTTCCGTAGCATTGAAACATGAAAGACATCATGTATATTGGAGAGGTTTTGGGGTAGTTCCAGACGATACGCCAATTTGCCAACCTTCTCAATTATCCCAAATGGTCCTACAAACCTCGGGCTCAACTTTTCACCTTTGCCATGTTTAATCAGTTCCCTCCGATGTGATATATTCAAGAACACCTTGTCGCCGACCTCAAACTCTAGACTCTGCCTCCGTCGGTCTGCATAACTTTTCTGCCTGCTTTGGGCGGTAAGCATCCGTTTCCGGACGAGGTAGACATTATCAACAGTCTTCATGAGTTCTGGTAGCAGGGTCAGGTCAAAAGTCTTCGTCTCACTTACTTTATCCCAGTAAATTAGGGATCGACACTTACGTCCATACAATGCCTCAAATGGGGCCATTCCGATAGTGGCCTGATAACTGTTATTATAAGCGAACTCCACTAGAGGCAGATAGTTCTCCCAACCTTTTCCGAAGTCTAGAACCTACGCCCTCAACATATCCTCCAGAATCTGAATAGTTCTCTCAGATTGTCCATCAGTTTGAGGGTGATAAGTTGTACAGAAACTCAACTTCGTTCCCAAATCTTCTTGCAATCTCTTCCAAAATCGGGAAGTAAAATGAGGATCCGTATCTGATACAATACTCACAGGCATCCCGTGCAACCTTACAATATTCACCACATACATATCTCCCGGTTTCTCAGGACTATCCTCCTTGTTCATCGGTAGGAAGTGCGCTGACTTAGTCAATCTATCCACTATGACCCAAACGGCGTCATGACCTTTTTGTGACCTGGGCAGGTCCATGACAAAGTCCATAGTTATATGTTCTCATTTCCATCGGGGAATTTCCAACGGTTGAAGTAAACCTGCCGGTCGTTGATGTTCTGCTTTGACACTCTGGCAAATCAAACACCGTGCCACAAACTTAGCAATCTCTCTCTTCATGTTATTCCACCAATAGTGTTGCTTCAAATCTTGGTACATCTTTGTTCCACCAAGGTGAATATTATATCTTGAGTTATGGGCTTCTTCAATAATCTTCTTTTTCAACTCTGGATCATTAGGAACACAAATTCGATTCCTGAACCTCCAAATACCATCATCATGAAACTTGAAATCTATGTTGCTTTCTTTAATCTTCTGAAACTGTTGGTCCTTCTGTTGAGCCTCTCGTAATTCAGACAACAAGGTCGATTGAATTTGTGTAGTGGCAAATAATAACCCTTTTCGAGTCAATTGTGGATTCCACGAAAATGCTTCCTCTAACAACTCCTGCACCTTAACTTCCAATTTTGCCATGCTCGCTTTCCGACTTAAGGCATCTACAACTACATTTGCTTTACCGGGCACATAATTGATTGTGCAGTTATAACCATCCAAAAGCTCCATCCACCGCCTTTGCCTCATGTTCAACTCTTTTTGTGAGAACAAGTATTTCAAGCTCTTGTGATCAGTAAACACCTCAAACTTGTTACCCTACAGATAGTGCCTCAATTTCTTGAGTGCAAACACAATAGCCGCTAACTCTAAATCATGCGTCGGGTAGTTCAATTCATACGACTTGGGCTTCCTAGAGGCATACGCAATCACTCTACCATTTTGCATCAACACACAACCCAGTCCTTCCTTCGAAGCATTAGATTACAAAACCTTGACTCCCTTCAGGCAATGCAAGAATAGGTGCGGTAATCAATCTTTTCTTTAGTTCTTGAAAGCTGTTCTCACACTTGTTATCCCACACGAACTTTGTTTTCTTTTGAGTGAGCTTTGTAAGTGGTCCTGCAATCTTTGAGAAATCCTTCACGAATCTCCGATAATAGCTGGCTAAACCGAGAAAACTCCGAACTTCTGTAACATTTTCTGGCTTCTTCCAAGACATCACTGCTTCTATCTTTGATGGGTCCACCGCTATTCCCTCTTGGGATATAATGTGCCCCAAGAATGCAATATGTCGCAACCAAAATTCGCATTTGCTAAACTTTGCATACAATTGATGCTCCCGAAGTTTCTGCAATACCAATCGCAGATGTTGTTCATGTTCAGCCTCGGATTTCGAGTATACCAAAATATCATCAATAAAGATGACCACAAATTGGTCCAAGTAGGGTTGAAACACCCTATGCATCAAGTCCATAAAAGCTGCAGGGGCATTAGTTAGCCCAAATGGCATCACCACAAATTCATAATGCCCATATCTCGTCCTGAAAGCCGTTTTAGGCACATCCTCCTTTTTGATCCGCAACTGGTAGTACCCTTGCCTCAAGTCGAGCTTCGAATACACTTTAGCTCCTTGAAGTTGATCAAACAACTCGTCGATCAGTGGAAGTGGGTATTTATTCTTGACGGTCACTTGGTTCAATCCTCGATAATTGATGCATAGCCTCAACGTTCCGTCTTTCTTCTTTACAAATAGGACTGGTGCACCCCACAGAGAAGAACTTGGTTGAACGAACCCCTTCTTCAACAATCCTTGCAATTGGTCCTTCAATTCTTGTAGCTCGGCTGGTGCCATACGATAGGGAGATTTAGATATCGGCTGGGTGCCAGGCAGTAATTCTATAATGAACTCGATCTCCCGATTCGGGGGTAAACTGGGCAATTCTTCTGGAAACACATCCGCAAAATCTTTAATCACTGGCATCTCCTCCAACTTAGCTTTGTCCGATGGCTTGTTGATGAGGTAAGCTAAGTATCCACTACACCCTTTTCTCAAGGACTTCACTGCTTTCGTAGATGAAATGATGGAACTCCCAGTGAAGTCTCTTCGACCCATTACCTCCAATATTGGTTGACCAGGTATCTGAAATGTTACAATCTTCATCCGGCAATCTAGTTGGGCATGATGCTTTGCCAACCAGTCCATCCCTAAGATGACTTCATAGTCTCGAAAGGGTAACACTATAAGATTGGCTAAGAATTCCCTATCCTTAATTTGGATTTTACATGCTTTACCAGCTAAGCGAGTAACAAGTTTAGAACCCATCGGAGTACCAACTTCTACTTCGTAAGGCAAACATACAACTCGTAATTTCACACATTGCACACATAAGGGAGTAATAAATGAATTAGTAGCACCTGGATCAATTAGCACCTTAACAGGTTGATTCAGTATCAAAAATGTACCTTCAACAATAGCAGTCTCCTCAGGAAACTCCTCGCACTCAATAGCATAAGCTCGGGCCTGAACTCTAGGAACTGGAGTCTTGCCTCTACCAGCTGGTTTAATCTGATTTTGACCTCCTTGCCATTTAGGGCAATCCTTGATCTGATGTTGATCACTGCCACACCGCACACATCATCTTGACTTCTTTCATCACTGGGCCTCGGTGTGACCCTTCTTGTCACAGTAAGAACAGTTGATGGACTGAGTAGCAGGTGAACTACCTATGGATCTGCGGGTGGAAGAGGCTAATGGTGCTTTAGTCGGGCCACGGTTATTGACTGGTCTGTTCCGGCTCTGGCCCTGACTGCCACTCTGAGTCTGGAATTTCCTCTGTTGTCATGGAAGTTGATATGGTTTCTTGTTCGGCTGGCTTGAACCGGCTCTATCAAGTTTTCTTTTCTCAACTTGGGAAGCAACAGCAAGGAGAGCAGAATAAGTAGTGAAGTCATGCGAAGCCAACTGATCCTGGATTTCTGGCCTCAATCCATTTGTAAATTTCCACATCTTCGCCTCAGGGGTACTGACCATGTATTGAGCATAGCGGGACAGTCGGTCAAAACGAGCCTCATACTGGGCCACCGTCATGTTACCCTGGTTCAAGTGCATGAATTCCTCAATTCGCCTCTGCCTGGAAACTGCAGGTACGTATTTTTCCTTGAATGCCTTAACGATATTACCCCACAAGCGAGGTGTATGATCAGTTTCCCAAAGTGCCTCCACAGTGTGCCACCAATGCTCAGCATCCCTGTGCAACAGAAACACAGCGAACTCAACCTTTTCTTCATATGTATAGTCAAGTGGCCTGAAAATCCTTTGAATCTCGGACAGCCAAGCCTCGGCCTTTTCATCATCAGCTTCCCCGTAGAATTTGGATGGGTGAAAGTCAAGGAACTCCCGCATTCTGTTGTTTTTCCCATTGTTACCACCATTCCTGCTATTGTTTTTGTTGTTTGCTTCACGTGCATCTTGACGTTCCATCACTCGCGACACGCGATCCATAGCATTCGCTATCATGTTAAACATGGCTATGCCCGGATTAGTTTGATGAGCATCTCCGGCTCCTTGAGGCTCATCGCTCCTATTGGTATTACGGGTACTAGGGCTAGCCATCTATAGGCACAGATTACGATGCACAATTTATTGGAATACGACAAAACAAGAATTTAGTATAAGGTATGCAACAAACGATTTTACATAGACATACAATCCTCGAAACAGTTAAGACATGTTAATCACATAAGTATATAGAAACAGAGAAAGCACAATTGATATTGTCACACAATAACACACATAAACAAGTCATCCCAATAACCTTAGGGCTTTTACCCATGGTCCGAGAGTTAAACCCGGATTAAACAATCTAAGCTCTGATACCATTTCTATGGGGTGTCACGCCCCAACCCGACCTATAGAGGTTAGACTAGGATGTGATCTAAACATTCATATCATTTCACGTAGTTAATCGTTCATTAAGGTTTAACACTTAACGTTAGCCTAAACTCCAAAAATTCTCCGAAAAATCGGTAGAATAACAGTTGTAATTGGGCTATTTAGTTTGACCTAATTTTCTAAAGGCCTCAAAACTTTCAATCTCAAATTCATTTCCAACGAAGATTACTATTTATCATCAATCGAAATGCCTACTAGTTATCTCAAAGTCTCGCTTGATTAACAACCTAGCATGATAACTATGTCTCATTTGTTTGTCAATCCTTGTTACAAAAGTATTTGTTGATCTTAGCTTACCGATGTGTACCTGCTTAAGATTAGATAGATTCATCTTACTTAACCTTTTACCTAATACTTCATAAGCTTGTGATAGATACTAAACCCGTAGCAAAACAAGCAAATAGGGTGTTTGTCTAGTTAATATCGGTACAAATCAAAATTAAACCCCAAATTACAACCGGGGTCATTTACAACAACGACAGTAAGAAACACAAGAAATAGTCTTCAATACAACATATCGTTCATAAAATAGCCACAGTCAAGTAAGACACGTAGGGCGGACAATCAATCCAAGGAGTCATTGATAAGCACGTTATCCTCAGGTACCTGTTCCTGATCTTCTTCACCTGACATGATAAAAGAGGGTGAGTCCTTATGAACTCAGCGAAGGGGAACGAGAAATAAGTTTTGAAACTCTTCTTTTTTTTTTCCGGTTCAACTTATGAAAATCCTTTTTGCAAACATGACATATATCATAAGTAAGTTCATAATGTAATATAAAAGTAAAAGAACACAATTACCCGTCTTTCCCCCCCGAGGTCCTCTACGAACCAAGCGAAAGTACTTATATACATAGTGAAAAGGATACAGTGAGCTTTTGCTCTCAGTTCATTTCCAGTATCAGTTGTTGCGGCCGACTTCAAATCATCCACTTATCACTCCTAATGGGTGTACTCCGTATGTACCCCAAAATCCTACGACCCAACTCTCCGAGGAAGTCTAGCCCTCAAGCAAGAGAGAGAATTGGACAATGGTAGTCACGGTTGCACCGGCAAGCCTAATGCCGCCCAGTATGCATGAAAAGCTACCACGCCAGAATGAAAGGTTGCAACCTTGTATGCAATGCACATTTATGACATTTAATATATCACATTAGGAGGATAACAAAGTAGGTTGCCTCCGAGCAGTTATAAGATTGCACATTGACAAGTAAACACGCGAGGCATGCTATGACAGGTAATTTCACTTGTAAAGCACATGGAGTTATATGAATATTAAACGGGCAGCCATGTAACACACGGAAATCAAGTCATATAACTCATTTCGGGGTTCACGTAATCAAATAATAAGTTTATACAACATGCAACGACGTCTACGTGGGACCGGGTACAAGAAAGGCCTACTTGACCACATATAATCATCAGAAATCACATTTAGGGCTATAAGGACAACTACGGGCAGCCCACTAATCACATAATTAGACATGATAACCATAGGATCAACACTTAGCGAGTTTTCATAGTCATTAGGGTTTCAATTCATGCTTACCCGTGCGATTAAGCCACAAGTTGTCATGTAATTAAACCAAAGTCATGCATCGATTAATTAGACATCCTAAATCATTCAAAACAGTCCACACAACATCTGAGTGCCACAATCCCAAGCATTCAATACCACAAGAGAAGTTACAATAATTTTCAAAGCATATCACTAGATAAAAACCTCACTGCAATGGTCTGTTTTCCCACAATCATTTAGATAAGCAAACAATCTCCAATTCCAGTGAACAAAATGTCAAATTAAATCTTATTAAGTAAACTAAATCCAGAAATAAACCTCACATCATTTGGAGTTCAGATTCAAGAGTTATAGCCGAAACCGTGAGACTACGCTAAACTGTCCAGATTTGTGCACATTTCAATACTTGTCATTTTTTAGGGCCTTAGGGTCAGATTTAGCCTTAGTCTATTTCTGACAAAAATGTCCAGCACTGAAAAATATAGCAACATACCAACGTTCATTCATTTTAAATATCATTTGCTAAGTCAAAACTGGTTCGTTCTACAAGGACAGTGAACTGCCAAAAACCTGCTCCATTTTCCCAGATTTTCCAGATTTGGACACCTTTCGATGTTTTGCCCTTTTGGAGAGCTTAGAGTCAAAATTGGCCTTGGTATATTTCTATGAAAAATGCTCAGAACTGGAAAAAATAGTCATCTACCAATTTTCATGCATTTTCAACATCATCTACCAGGCGAAATTCACTTCTCTCTAACAAGTCAGAAATCTGCCATTTTCGCGATTTCACCTGTCTTCAAATTCCAGCTAAATATCTTGCCATGCATGGTTACAAAAGCTCATGTACACACACATACCACATGTACAGAGGTAAAAATATACATATGAAGGCACGCATGTGGTTTTTAAAAGCTTTTAAAAAGGATTAACCCTCACCTTAGCCTATTGACAACAAATGATGCTCAAAACTCTTGAAGATGCACAAATGGTCTTCTCTCCTTGTTTGGCCGAGGGATATTGCTTGATTTCCTTAATTCCTAGCTAAGTTACCATGTCCTTAGTATGTGCATGTGGTTAGAACAAAAAGGAAATGAAATAGAAGCTATAAAAAATACCTAAGCCGAAATGAGTGTTCTATGAGCTTGCATGCATGTTTCTTTGCTTCTAGCTTGCTTGGTCGAGTTCCTTAGTGTCTTGAATGTCTAGATGATCCTTAGGATGATGAGCTTAAGCTGGGTGAGTCATGAATGCAGCCAAGGCTGAGAGATAGAGGGAATGAGAGCTTGAGAGAATGTTTGAAAGAGTTTTGATGTTTGTGTGAGCATGTGTCGGCCTTGAGCTTCTAAATTTCAAAATTTGTGTCATCTAAAATATGCTTTGAATTGTTTTTAGCATGTAGTTTACAATGGCCGAGAATGGTAGCATGGTGGCTAGAAAAATAATGCTTTGGTATAAGCAAAAGTTATGACAATGTGAAGTTTTGTCTAAGCATGATTGAATTAATTATTTGTTCAAATATTTGCTCAAATGATCAAGTATGGCCGGCCATGTGATGTTGATTTCTGAATTTTTTCATGCTTTAAGCTTTATTTAATTGAGTGTGCTTGGAACATGCAAAAAGAATGAAGAATAAAGAATAGGAATGTTTAGCTTTTGGTGAAATTTCGTCTTCTAGTGAGTTGAATTAGCCTTTTAATATTAGTTAGTGTAGTTTGTAGGATTAATTAATAATCTACTGCTTCGTGTAAGATGCTCTCTTGATTAGTGTGTGGGCACGCTTTCCATGGTTTAGGGCATGCACTATGAGGTAAGGCACGAACTACGATACGAATGCACATTTCCCAAGCAAATGCACGCAACCTTAAATGAATGCACGTAATTCAATGCAAGGTGCGCAAAAAGAAACACGACTCTTAAACCTAGGTCAAGGCACGCAAATCTAGGTTAGGGCACACGAAGCGACATATCGCACGCAAATCGAGGTCGGGCCTCATAGCTGTGCCTATTTTCGGAGCCCAAAATCGAATGTTTTCATCAGTTTCGGGACACTTTTCTTCTTTTGCGCTATTTTTCCGTCCCGGATCGTACGTCGTGAGCCGCAAAAAGGACGACAACCTAATCCATCACATTTCTATTATTGAATCCCATGGCACCTTGGGCAAGACAACTTCACCTCACGTAGAGGCTGGGCCCGCAAACCGAGGGCGTGGGGCTTAGGACCAGGTCTCCGTTGCTCCGGTGCCCGTAACTTTTGATCCGTATGGAGTTACGCGGTGCACAACTTACCGTTGGAAAGCTCACAGAGAGCTCTACGACAGGGGAAGCAAACTTGCTCGGCAGCGCCTGTTTTCGGAGCCCAAAATCGAACGTTTTCATCAATTTTGGGACACTTTTCTTCTTTTGCGCTATTTTTCCGTCTCGGATTGTACGTCGTGAGCCGCAAAAAGGACGACAACATAATCCATCTCATTTCTATTACCGAATCTCACGGGACCTTGGGCAAGACAACTTCGCCTCACGTAGAGGCTGGGCCCGTAAACCGAGGGCGTGGGGCTTGGGACTAGGTTTCCGTCGCTCCGATGCCCATAACTTTTGATTCGTATGGAGTTACGCGGCGCACATCATACCGTTGGAAAGCTCTCTAGGAGCTCTACGACGGGGGCAGCAAGCCTGCTCGGCTGCACCTGTTTTCGGAGCCAAAAATCTAACATTTTCATCAGTTTCATGACACTTTTCTTCTTTTGTGCTGTTTTTCCGTCCTGGATCGTACGTCGTGTGCTGCGAAAAGGACGACAACCTAATCTATCACATTTCTATTACCGAATCCCAAGGCACCTTGGGCAAGACAACTTCACCTCACGTAGAGACTGAGCCCGCAAATCAAGGGCGTGGGGCTTGGGACCAAGTCTCCGTCGCTCGGGTGCCCATTACTTTTGATCCGTAAGGAGTTACGCGGCACACAACATACTGTTGGAAATCTCTATGAGAGCTCTACGATGAGTGAAGCATCCCTGCTCGGCTACGCCTATTTTAGGAGCAGAGAATCAAACATTTTCATCAGTTTCGGGACACTTTTTCTTCCTTTGTGCTATTTTTTGGTCCCGGATCGTACGTCGTGAGCCGCGAAAAAGACGACAACCTAATCCATCTCATTTCAATTACCGAATCCCATGGCACCATGGGCAAGACAACTTCGCCTCACGTAGAGGCTGGGCCCGCAAACTGAGGGCGTGGGGCTTGAGACCAGGTCTCCGTCTTTCCGGTGCCCATAACTTTTGATCCGTAAGGAGTTATGCGGTGCACAGCATACCGTTGGAAAGCTCTCCGAGAGCTCTACGATGGGGGAATAAAGCCTAATCTGCTGAGCCTATTTTCGGAGCCAAAAATTGAACGTTTTCATCAATTTTAGGAAACTTTTCTTCTTTTGCGCTATTTTTCTGTCCCGTATCGTACGTCGTGAGTCGCGAAAAGGACGACGACCTAATCCATCACATTTCTATTATCGAATCCCACTACACCTTGGGCAAGACAACTTCGCCTCACATAGAGGCTGGGCCCGCAGACCGAGGGCGTGGGGCTTGGGACTAGGTCTTCGTCGCTCCGGTGCCCATAACTTTTGATCCGTACGGAGTTACGCGGCGTACAGCATACCGTTGCAAAGCTCTCCAAGAGCTCTATGATGGGGGCAGCAAACCTACTCGATTGCCCCTATTTTTGGGGCCCAAAATCGAAGGTTTTCATCAATTTCGGGACACTTTTCTCCTTTTGCGCTATTTTTCCGTCCCGTATCGTACGTCGTGAGCCGCGAAAAGGATGACAACTAATCCATCACATTTCTATTACCGAATCCCACGGCACCTTGGGCAAGACAACTTCACCTCATGTAGAGTCTGGGCTCGCAAACCGAGGGCATGGCGCTTGGGACCAAGTCTCCGTCGCTCCGGTGCGCATAACTTTTTATCCGTAAGGAGTTACGCGGCGCACAGCATACCGTTGGAAAGCTCTCCGAGAGCTCTATGACGGGGGCATCAAGCTTGCTCGTCTTCGCCTATTTTTGGAGCCAAAAATCGTACATTTTCATCAGTTTCAGGACACTTTTCTTCTTTTGAGCTGTTTTTCCTTCCCGAATCGTACGTCGTGAGCAGCAAAAAGGACAACAACCTAATCCATCACATTTCTATTACCGAATCCCATGGCACCTTGGGTAAGATAACTTCGCCTCACGTAGAGGCTGGCGTAGAAACCGAAGGCGTGGGGCTTGGGACTAGGTCTCTGTCGCTCCGGTGCCCATAACTTTCGATCCGTAAGGAGTTACGCGGCGTTCAACATACCGTTTGAAAGCTCTTCGAGAGCTCTACGACGGGGGAAGAAAGCCTGCTTTGCTGCGCCTGTTTTTGGAGCCCAAAATTGAACGTTCTTATCAGTTTTGGGATATTTTTCTTCTTTTGACCTATTTTTTCGTCCTTGATCGTACATCGCGAGCCGTGAAAAGGACGACAACCTAATCCATCACATTTATATTACCGAATCCCACGGCACCTTGGGCAAGAAAACTTCTGTCACGCCCTAACCCAACCTATAGAGGTTAAACTAGGGTGTAATCTAAACATTCAAGTCTTTTCACGTACTTAATTGTTCATGAAGGTTTAATACTTAACGTTTAGCCTAAACTTCACAAATTCTCCAGAGAACCGGCAGCATAATGGCAGTAATGGGCTCTTTAGTTTGACCTAGTTTTCTAAAGGTCTCAAACTTTCAATCTCAAGTTCATTTCCAACTGAGATTACTATTTATCATCAATTGAAACGCCTACTAGTTATCTCGAAGTATCGTTTGATTAATAACCTACCACGATACTATGTCTCGTTTGTTTGTTAATCCTTGTTACAAAAGTACCTGTTGATCCTAGCTTAATAACGAGTACCTGCTTAAGATTGGATAGATTCATTTTACTTAATCCTTACCTGATACTTCATAATCCTATGATAGATACTAGCCAATAACAGTAGCAAAAACGACCATAGTAGTGTCTATCTAGTTAGGATCAGTACAAGCCAAAATCAGACCTCAAATTACAACGGGGGTCATTTACAATACAATAACAAGCAACATAAGAAATGAAATAGTCTTCAAGCAACATATTGTTCACAAAATGGCCATAGTCAAGCAAGGCACGTAGGCAAGCAATCAATCCAAGGAATCATCATTAGGCACGTTGTCCTCGGGTACCTGTTCCTGGTCTTCTACACCTGAGATGATAAAAGAGGGTGAGTCCTTATGAACTCAGCGAGGGGGGAACGAGAGATAAGTTTTGAAACTCATTTTCCGGTTCAACTTATGAAAACCCTTTTGCAAGCATGACATGTATCACAAGTAAGTGCATAATGTAATGTAACAGTAAAAGAACTCAATTACCCGTCTTTCCTCCCCGAGGTCCTCTAGGAACCAAGCGAAAAGGATACGGTGAGCTTTTGCTCTCAGTTCATTTCCAGTATCAATTGTTGTGGCCGACTTCAAATCATCCCCTTATCACGTCAAATGGGTGTACTCCAGATGTACCCCGAAATCCTACGACCCAACTCTCCGAGGAAGTCTATCCCCCAAGCGAGAGAGGGAATTGGACAATGGTAGTCACGGTTGCACCGGAAAACCCGATGCCACCCGGTGTGCGTGAATGCTACCACGCCAGAATGAAAGGTTGCAACCTTGTATGCAATGCACATTTATGACATTTAATATATCACATTAGGAGGACAACAAAGTAGGTTGCCTCCGAGCAGTCATAAGATTGCAAATTGACAAGTAAACACGCGAGGCACGATATGACAAGTAATTTCACTTGTAAAGCACATGGAGTTATATGAATATTAAACGAGCAGCCATGTAAAGCATGTAAATCAAGTCATATAACTCATTTCGAAGTTCACGTAATCAAATGATAAGATTATTCAACAAGCAACGACATCTACGTGGGACCGGGTGCAAGAAAGGCCTACTTGTCAACATGTAATCTTCGAAATCATGTTTAGGGCTATGAGGTAAACTATGGGCAGCCTACTAATTACATAATTAAACACGATATTCATAGGATTAACACTTAGCGAGTTTTCCTAGTCATTGGGGTTCCAATTCATGCTTACCCGTGCGATTAAGTCCTAAATTGTCACGTGATTAAACTCAAGCGATGCATTGATTAATTCAAACACCCTCAAGCATTCAAAACAGTCCACACAACATCCCAATGCCACAATCCCAAGCATTTAATACAACAAGAGAAGTTACAATAATTTTCAAGGCAAATCACTAGATGAAAACCTCACTGCAATGGTCTGTTTTCTCACAATCATTGAGACAAGCAAACAAACTCCAATTCCAGTAAACAAAATTTCAAATTAAATATTAAGGAGTGAACTAAATCTAGAAACAAACCTCGCATCATTTGGAGTTCGGGTTCAAGAGTTATAGCCAAAACAGTGAGACTACGCAAAACTGTCCAGATTTGCACACATTTCAATTCTTGTCGTTTTTGAGGGCCTTAGGTTCAGATTCAGCCTTAGTCCATTTCTGAAAAAAATGTCCAGAACTGAAAATTATAGCAGAAAACCAAATTTCATGCATTTTGGATATCATTTACTAAGACAAAAGTGGTTCGTTCTACAAGAACAGTGAATCTGCCAAAACCTGCTTCATTTTCTCAGATTTTCCAGATTTTGACACATTTTGATATTTTGACATTTTGAGGACCTTAGAGTCAAAGTTAGCTTGGGCCTATTTCTGCGAACAATTCTCAGAACTGGCAAAACTAGGCACCTACCAATTTTCATGCATTTTCAACCTCATTTACCTGGTCAAAATCACCCCGCACCAACAAGACAGAAGACTGTCCCATACACGATTTCATCTATCATCACATTCTAGCCAAATATCTTGCCATGCATGTTTACAAAAGCTCATGAACACACATATATCACAAGTACAGAGGTAGAAATAGACATTCAAAGGTATGCATGTGGTTTTTAAAAGCTTTTCAAGAAGTTTTAGCCCTCACCTTAGCAAGACAACAAAGAAGATGCATAAACTCTTGATGAAGCACAATGTCGACTCTTCTCCTTGCTTAGCCAAGAGACAACTTGAGATTTCCCTAATTTCCTAGCTAAGTTACCATGTTCTTAGTAGGTGCATGTGGTTAGAACAAGAAGAAAAAGAAATGGAAGCTATTAAACTTACCTAAGCCGAAATGAAAGTGCTAAAGGCTTGCATGTGTGTTTCTTGCAACCTAGCTTGCTTAGTTGAGCTCCCTAGCTTCTTGCATGGCTTGATGAACCATTGAGTGATGAACTTAAGCTATGGAGTGTAGAAATTCAGCTAATGCCGAGAGAGAGAGAGAATGAGAGAGTGAATGAGAGGAAATGATAGAAAATGAAAGAAAAATGAAAAGCTTTGAAATGTTTGATATTTGTGTTGGCCTAGGGCCTTGTAAAATCTGATTTTGTGTCTTCAAGAAGCATGTTTGAATTGTCCTAGCTTGGGCAAGGGAATGTGTCGAGAATGGTGGAGCTTTGGGTAGAGTTTTGAGTCATTTTTTTAAGGCTTTGTGTCATAATATGTCATAGAATGTTTAGGAATAGAATTTGAAATTAAAATGCATGCATAAAGGCTCCTTGAGGTCGGCCAAGCTTGGGTTCAAATCTGAATTTTTTGTCTTGTTTGAGCATTATTTAATTGAGTGCTTGGAATATACAAAAGGATAAAGAATAAAGAATAAGAATGTCTAGCTTTTTGTGAGATTTCGTCTTCTAGTGAGTTGACTTAGCATTTTAATATTAGTTAGTGGAGTTTGTAGGATTAATTAAAGATCTAGTGTTTCGTGTAAGATGCTTTCTTCATTAGCATGTGGGCACACTTTCCTAGGTTTAGGGTACGCACTACGAGGTCAGGCACGAACTACGAGACGAATGCACATTTTCCAAGTAAATCCACGCAACCCTAAATGTATGCACATAATTCAATGCAAGGCACACAAAACGAAACACAATTCTTAAACCTAGGTCAAGGCACACAAATCTAGGTTAGGGCACACGAAACGAGTTATCATACGCAAATCAAGGTCGGGCCTCACATCCTCCCCTCCTTAAAAGAATTTCGTCCCGAAATTCAATATTACCTTTGAAATAAAGCTGGATATTGTTGCTCCATCTGGTCTCGCCTTTCCCACGTTGCTTCTTCAACTCCATGATGATCCCACAATACTTTCACCATCGGTATAGATTTGCTGCGCAACTCCCGATCTTGCTGGTCTAGGATCTGAATGGGCTTCTCCTCATAAGAGAAGTTCTCCCGAAGCTGCAACGGCTCTGGCTCCAAGATATGCGATGGATCAGGGTGATACTTCCGCAGCATCGAAACATGAAAAAAGTGGTGAATATTGGAGAGGTTTTGGAGTAGTGCCTGGCTATACGCCAAATTTCCAACCTTCTCAATTATCTCAAATGGTCCTACAAACCTCGGGCTCAACTTTCCACCCTTGCCGTGTTTAATCAGTCCCCTCCGGGGTGATATCTTCAAGAACACCTTGTCGCCGACCTCAAACTCTAGGCTCCGTCTCCGTCGGTCTGCATAACTTTTCTGCCTGCTCTGGGCTGTAAGCATCTGTTTCCAAATGAGGTGGATATTATCAACAGTCTTCATAAGTTCAGGTAGAAGGGTCGGGTCAAAAGTCTTCGTCTCACCAACTTCATCCCAGTAAATTGGGGATCGACACTTACGTCCATATAACGCCTCAAATAGGGCCATCCCAATAGTGGCCTAATAATTGTTATTATAAGCAAACTCCGCTAGAGACAGATATTTCTCCCAACCTTTCCCGAAGTCTAAAACACACGCCCTCAGCATATCCTCCAGAATCTGAATAGTTCTCTCAGATTGTCCATCAGTCTGAGGGTGATAAGCCGTGCTGAAACTCAACTTTGTTCCCAAAGCTTCTTGCAGTCTCTTCCTGAATCGAGAAGTAAAACGAGGATCCCTATCCGATACAATACTCACAGGCATCCCGTGCAATCTTACAATCTCCGCCACATACATATCTCCCTGTTTCTAAGGACTATCCTCTTTGTTCATCGGTAACAAGTGCGCTGACTTGGTCAATCTATCCACTATGACCCAAACGGCGTCATGACCCTTTTGTGACCTGGGCAGGTCCATGACAAAGTCCATTGTTATATGTTCCCATTTCCATTGAGGAATTTCCAACGACTGAAGTAAACCTGCTAGTCGCTGATGTTCTGCTTTGACTCTCTGGCAAGTCAAACACTGTGCCACAAACTCCGCAATCTCTCTCTTCATGTTATTCCACCAATAGTGTTGCTTCAAATCCCGGTACATCTTTGTTCCACCAGGGTGAATAGTGTATCTTGACTTATGGGCTTCTTCAAGAATCTTCTTTTTCAGCTCTGGCTCATTAGGAACACAGATCCGATTCCTAAACCTTCAAATACCATCATCATGAAACTTGAAATCTGTGTTTCTTTCTTTAATCTTCTGAAACTGTTGGTCCTTCTGTTGAGCCTCTCGTAATTCAGACAACAAGGTCGATTGAACTTGTGTAGTGGCAAAAAGTAACCATTTTTGAGTCAATTGTGGTTTCCGCAAGAATGCTTCCTCTAACAACTCCTACACCTTAACTTCCAGTTTTGCCATGCTTTCTTTCCGACTTAAGGCATCTGCAACTACATTTGCTTTACCGGGCACATAATTGATTGTGCTGTTATAATCATCCAAAAGCTCCATCAACCGCCTTTGCCTTATGTTCAACTCTTTTTTTGAGAACAAGTATTTCAAGCTCTTGTGATCAGTAAACACCTCGAACTTGTTACCCCACAGATAGTGCATCCACTTCTTGAGTGCAAACATAATAGCCGCTAACTCCAAATCATGTGTCGGGTAATTCAATTCATACGGCTTCGGTTTCCTAGAAGCATACGCAATCACTCTACCATTTTGCATCAACACACAACCTAGTCCTTCCTTCGTAGCATCGCTATAGATTACAAAACCTTGACTCCCTTCAGGTAATGCAAGAACAGGTGCGGTAGTCAATCTTTTCCTCAATTCTTGGAAGCTGTTCTCACACTTGTCATCCCACACGAACTTTGTTTTCTTCTGAGTGAGCTTTGTAAGTGGCCCTGCAATCTTTGAGAAATTCTTCACGAACCTCCGATAATAGCCGGCTAGACCAAGAAAACTCCGAACTTCCGTAACGTTTTCTGACTTTTTCCAAGACATCACCACTTCTATCTTTGCTGGATATACTGCTATCCCCTCTTGAGATATGATGTGCCCCAAAAATGCAATCTGTTGCAACCAAAATTCGCATTTGCAAAACTTTGCATACAATTGATGCTCTCGAAGTTTATGCAATACCAATTGCAGATGTCGTTCATGCTCAGCCTCAGATTTCAAGTATATCAAAATATCATCAATGAAGATCACCACAAATTGGTCCAAGTAGGGTTGAAACACCCTATGCATCAAGTCCATAAAAGCTGCAGGGGCATTAGTTATTCCAAATGGCATCACCACATATTCGTAATGCTCGTATCTCGTCCTGAAAGCCGTTTTAGGCACATCCTCATTTTTGATCCGCAACTGATAGTACCCTTGCCTCAAGTCGAGCTTCGAATACACTTTGGCACCCTGAAGTTGATCAAACAACTCGTCAATCAGTGGAAGTGGGTATTTATTCTTGACAGTCACTTGGTTCAATCCTCAGTAATCGATGCATAGCCTCAACGTTCCGTCTTTCTTCTTTACAAATAGGATTGGCGCACCCCATGGTGAAGAACTTGGTTGAACGAACCCCTTCTTCAACAATCCTTGCAATTGGTCCTTCAGTTCTTGTAGCTTGGCTGGTGCCAAACGATAGGGAGCTTTAGATATTGGCTAGGTGCCAGGCAGTAATTCTATAATGAACTCGATCTCCCAATTTGGGGGTAAACCGGGCAATTCTTCTGGAAATATATCCGCATAATCTTTAATCACTGGCATCTCCTCCAACTTAGCTTTGTCCGACAGCTTGTTGATGAGGTAATCTAAGTATCCACTACATCCTTTTCTCAAGGACTTCACTGCTTTTGTAGATGAAATGATGGAACTCCCGGTGAAGTCTCTTCGACCCATTACCTCCAATATTGGTTGACCAGGTATCTGAAATATAACAATCTTCGTCCGGCAATCTAGTTGGGCATGATGCTTTGCCAACCAGTTCATCCCTAAGATGACTTCATAGTCTCGAAAAGGTAATACAATAAGATTGGCTGAGAATTCTCTATCCTTAATGTGGATTTTACATGCTTTACAAGCCGAGCTAGTAACAAGTTTAGAACCCATCGGAGTACCAACTTCTACTTCATAAGGCAAACATACAACTCATAGTTTCACACATTACACACATAAGGGAGTAATAAATGAATGAGTAGCACCTGGATCAATTAGCACCCTGACAGGTTGATTTAGTATCAAGAATGTACCTTCAACAACAACAGTCTCCTTAGGAAGCTCCTCACACTTGATAGCGTAAGCTCGGGCCTGAACTCTATGAACTAGAGTCTTGCCTCTACCAACTGGTTTAACCTGATTTGGTCCTCCTTGCCATTTAGGGCAATCCTTGATCTGATGTTGATCACTACCACACCACACACATCGTCCTGACTTCTTCCAGCACAGGGCCTTGGTGTGACACTTCTTGTCACAGTAAGAGCAGTTGATAGACTGAGTAGCAGGTGAACTACCCGTGGATCCGCGGGTGGAAGAGGCTGACGGTGCTTTAGTCGGGCCACGGTTATTAACTGGTCTACTCTGGCTCTGGCCCTGACTAAGACCCTGGCTCTGGAATTTTCTCTGTTGACCTGGAGGCTGGTACGATTTTTTGTTCGGCTGGCTCAAACCGGCTCTATCAAGTTTCCTCTTCTCAACTTGGGAAGCAGCAACAATGAGAGAAGAATAGGTATCGAAGTCATGCGAAGCCAACTGGTCCTGAATTTTCGACCTCAACCCATTCGTAAATTTCTACATATTCGCCTCAGGGGTACTGACCATGTATTGAGCATAGCGGGACAGTCGGTTAAAACGAGCCTCGTACTGGGCTACCGTCATGTTACCCTGGTTCAAGTGCATGAATTCCTCAATCCGCCTCTGCCTGGAAACTGTAGGCACATATTTCTCCTTGATTGCCTTAATGAAATTACACCACAAACGAGGTGTATGATTAGTTTCCCAAAGTGCCTCCACAGTGCGCTACCAATGCTCAACATCCCGGTGCAACAGAAACATAGCGAACTCTACCTTTTCTTCATCAGTATAGTCAAGTGGCCTAAAAATCCTCTCGATCTCAGACAGCTTAGCCTCTGCCTTTTCATCATCAGCTTCCCGTGGAATTTGGACAGGCGAAAGTCAAAGAACTCCCTCATTCTGCTATGTCTCCTATGGTTAACATCATTCCTGTTGTTGTTGTTGTTCGCTTCACATGCATCTTGACGTTCCATTACTCACGACACGCGATCCATGGCATTCACCATCATATTAAACATAGCCATGCCGTGATTAGTTTGATAAGTATCTCCAGTCTCTTGGAGCTCACCGTTCCTATTAGTAGTGCGGGTACTAGGGCCAGCCATCTATAGGCACAGATTACGATGCACAATTTATTGGAATACGACAAGACAAGAATTTAATGTATCAGGTATGCCACATATAATTTTATATAGGTACACAATTCTAGAAACTATTAGGACATATTAATCACATAAACAAGTCATCCTAATTACCTTAGGCCTCTACCCACAGTCCGAGAGTTAAACTTGGCTTAAGCAATCTAAGCTCTGATACCATTCTTCTATAAGGTGTCACGCCTCAACCCGACCTATAGAGGTTAAAATAGGGTGTGATCTAAACATTCAAGTTATTTCACGTACTTAATCGTTCATGAAGGTTTGATACTTAACGTTTAGCCTAAACTCCCCAAATTCTCCAGTGAACCAGCAGCATAACAGATGTAATTGGGCTCTTTAGTTTGACCTAATTTTCTAAAGGCCTCAAAACTTTCAATCTCAAGTTCATTTCCAACTAAGATTACTATTTATCATCAATTGAAATGCATACGAGTTATCTCGAAGTCTCATTTGATTAATAACCTAGCATGATACTATGTCTCGTTTGTTTGTTAATCCTTGTTACAAAAGTACCTGTTGATCTTAGCTTAATAATGAGTACCTGCTTAAGATTGGATAGATTCATTTTACTTAATCCTTACCTGATACTTCATAATCCTATGATAGATACTAGCCAATAACAGTAGCAAAAACGACCATAGTAGTGTCTATCTAGTTAGGATCAGTACAAGCCAAAATCAGACCCCAAATTACAACGGGGATCATTTACAATACAATAACAAGCAACATAAGAAATGAAATAGTCTTCAAGCAACATATTGTTCACAAAATGGCCATAGTCAAGGAAGACACGTAGGGCAAGCAATCATTCCAAGGAATCATCATTAGGCATGTTGTCCTCGGGTACCTGTTCCTCATCTTCTTCACCTGAGATGATAAAAGAGGGTGAGTCCTCATGAACTCAGCAAGGGGGGAACGAGAGATAAGTTTTGAAACTCATTTTCCGGTTTAACTTATGAAAACCCTTTTGCAAGCATGACATGTATCACAAGTAAGTACATAATGTAATGTAATAGTAAAAGAACTCAATTACCCGTCTTTCATCCCCAAAGTCCTCTAGGAACCAAGTGAGAGTACTTATACACTTAGTGAAAAGGATACGGTGAGCTTTTGCTCTAAGTTCATTTTCGGTATCAGTTGTTGCGGCCGACTTCAAATCATCCCCTTATGACGCCAAATGGGT
This sequence comes from Ehretia macrophylla, assembly GCA_037974665.1. Classification (NCBI taxonomy): domain Eukaryota; kingdom Viridiplantae; phylum Streptophyta; class Magnoliopsida; order Boraginales; family Ehretiaceae; genus Ehretia; species Ehretia macrophylla. Next base: position 38,903,176 of record CM075773.1, on the reverse strand, counting down.
GTACTCCGGATGTACCCCGAAATCCTACGACCCAACTCTCCGAGGAAGTCTAGCCCCCAAGCGAGAGAGAGAATTGGACAATAGTAGTCACGGTTGCACCGGCAAGCCCGATGCCGCCCGGTGTGCGTGAACGCTACCACGCCAGAATGAAAGGTTGCAACCTTGTATGCAATGCACATTTATGACATCTAATATATCACATTAGGAGGACAACAAAGTAGGTTGCCTCCGAGCAGTCATAAGATTGCACATTGACAAGTAAACACGCGAGGCACGATATGACAAGTAATTTCACTTGTAAAGCACATGGAGTTATAAGAATATTAAATAGGCAGCCATGTGACGCATGTAAATCAAGTCATATAACTCATTTCGAAGTTCATGTAATCAAATAATAAGATTATTCAACAAGCAACGACATCTACGTGGGACTGGGTTCAAGAAAGGCCTACTTGTCAACATGTGATCATCAAAATCATGTTTAGGGCTATGAGGCCAACTACGGGCAGTCTACTAATTATATAATTAAACACGATATTCATAGGATTAACACTTAGCGAGTTTTCCTAGTCATTGGGGTTCCAATTCATGCTTAGCCGTGCGATTAAGCCCTAAATTGTCACGTCATTAAACTCAAGCCATGCATTGATTAATTCAAACACCCTCAAGAATTCAAAACAGTCTACACAACATCCCAATGCCACAATCCCAAGCATTTAATACAACAAGAGAAGTTACAATAATTTTCAAGTCAAATCACTAGATGAAAACCTCACTGCAACGGTCTGTTTTATCACAATCATTGAGACAACCAAATAAACTCCAATTCCCATAAACAAAATGTCAAATTAAATCTTAAGGAGTGAACTAAATCCAGAAACAAATCTCGCATCATTTGGAGTTCGGGTTCAAGAGTGATAGACAAAACAGTGAGACTACGCAAAACTGTCCAAATTTGCACACATTTCAATACTTGTCGTTTTTGAGGGCCTTAGGGTCAGATTTAGCCTTAGTCTATTTCTGAAAAAAATGTCTAGAACTGAAAAATCTAGCAGAACACCAAATTGCATGCATTTTGGATATCATTTACTAAGTCAAAACTGGTTCGTTCTACAAAAACAGTGAATCTGCCAAAACCTGCTTCATTTTCCCAGATTTTCCAGATTTGGACACATTTTGATATTTTGACATTTTGAGGACCTTAGAGTCAAATTTTTCTTTGGCCTATTTCTATGAAAAATTCTCAGAACTGGCAAAACTAGTCACCTACCAATTTTCACACATTTTCAGCCTCATTTACCAGGTCAAAATCACCCCGCACCAACAAGATAGAAGACTGTCCCATAAGCGATTTCATCTATCATCACATTCTAGCCAAATATCTTGCCATGCATGTTTACAAAAGCTCATGAACACACATATATCACAAGTACAGAGGTAGAAATAGAAATTCAAAGGCATGCATGTGGTTTTTAAAAGCGTTTCAAGAAGTTTTAGCCCTCACCTTAGCAAGACAACAAAGAAGATGCACAAACTCTTGATGAAGCACAATGTCGACTCTTCTCCTTGCTTAGCCGAGAGACAACTTGAGATTTCTCTAATTTCCTAGCTAAGTTACCATGTTCTTAGTAGGTGCATGTGGTTAGAACAAGAAGAAAAAGAAATGGTAGCTATTAAACTTACCTAAGCCGAAATGAAAGTGCTAAAGGCTTGCATGTGTGTTTCTTGCAACGTAGCTTGCCTAGTAGAGCTCCCTAGCTTCTTGCATGTCTTGATGAACCATTGAGTGATGAACTTAAGCTATGGAGTGTAGAAATTCAGCTAAGGCCGGGAAAGAGAGAGAATGAGAGAGTGAATGAGAGGAAATGAGAGAAAATGAAAGAAAAATGAAAAGCTTTGAAATGTTTGATGCTTGTGTCGGCCTAGGGCCTTGTAAAATCTGATTTTGTGTCTTCAAGAAGCATGTTTGAATTGTCCTAGCATGGGGAAGGGAATGTGTCGAGAATGGTGGAGCTTTGGGTAGAGTTTTGAGTCATTTTTTAAGGCTTTGTGTCATAATATGTCATAGAATGTTTAGGAATAGAATTTGAAATTAAAATGCATGCACAAAGGCTCCTTGTGGTCGGCCAAGCTTGGGTTCAAATCTGAATTTTTTGTCTTGTTTGAGCATTATTTAATTGAGTGCTTGGAATATACAAAAGGATAAAGAATAAAGAGTAAGAATGTCTAGCTTTTTGTGAGATTTCGTCTTCTAGTGAGTTGACTTAGCATTTTAATATTAGTTAGTGGAGTTTGTAGGATTAATTAATGATCTATTGCTTCGTGTAAGATGATTTCTTGATTAGCTTGTGGTCACACTTTCCTAGGTTTAGGGCACGCACTACGAGGTAAGGCACGAACTTCGAGATGAATGCACGTTTCTCAAGTAAATACACGTAACCCTAAATGTATGCACATAATTCAATGCAAGGCACACAAAACGAAACACAATTCTTAAACCTCGATCAAGGCACGCAAATCTAGGTTAGGGCACACGAACGAAGTATCGCACGCAAATCGAGGTCGGGCCTCACATCATCCCCTCCTTAAAAGAATTTCGTCCCGAAATTCAATATTACCTTTGAAATAAAGCTGGATATTGTTGCTCCATCTGGTCTCGCCTGTCCCACGTTGCTTCTTCAACTCCACGATGATCCCACAATACTTTCACCATAGGTATTGATTTGCTGCGCAACTCCCGATCTTGCTGGTCTAGGATCCGAATGGGCTTCTCCTCATAAGACAAGTTCTCCCGAAGCTACAACGGCTATGACTCCAAGATATGCGATGGATCAGGGTGATACTTCCGCAGCATCGAAACATGAAAAACGTCGTGAATATTGGAGAGGTTTTGGGGTAGTGCCAGGCGATACGCCAATTTGCCAACCTTCTCAATTATCTCGAATGGTCCTACAAACCTCGGGCTCAACTTTCCACCCTTGCCGTGTTCAATCAGTCCCCTCCGGGGTGATATCTTCAAGAACACCTTATCGCCGACCTTAAACTCTAGGCTCCGTCTCCGTGTGTCTGCATAACTTTTCTGCCTGCTCTGGGCGGCAAGCATCCGTTTCCGGATGAGGTGGATATTATCAACAGTCTTCATATGTTCAGGTAGAAAGGTCGGGTCAAAAGTCTTCGTCTCACAAACTTCATCCCAGTAAATTGGCGATCGATACTTATGTCCATATAACGCCTCAAATGGGGCCATCCCGATAGTGGCCTGATAACTGTTATTATAAGCGAACTCCGCTAGAGACAGATATTTCTCCCAACCTTTCCCGAAGTCTAAAACACACGCCCTCAGCATATCCTCCAGAATCTAAATAGTTCCCTCAGATTGTCCATCAGTCTGTGGGTGATAAGTCGTGCTGAAACTCAACTTTGTTCCTAAAGCTTCTTGCAGTCTCTTCCAGAATCGGGAAGTAAAACGAGGATCCCTATCCGATACAATACTCACAGGCATCCCGTGCAATCTTACAATCTTCGCCACATATATATCTCCCAGTTTCTCAGGACTATCCTCCTTGTTCATTGGTAAGAAGTGCGCTGACTTGGTCAATCTATCCACTATGACCCAAACGGCGTCATGACCCTTTTGTGACCTGGGCAGGTCCATGACAAAGTCCATTGTTATATGTTCCTATTTCCATTGAGGAATTTCCAACGAATGAAGTAAACCTGCTAGTCGCTGATGTTCCGCTTTGACTCTCTGGCAAGTCAAACACCGTGCCACAATCTCCGCAATCTCTCTCTTCATGTTATTCCACCAATAGTGTTGCTTCAAATCCCAGTACATCTTTGTTTCACTGGGGTGAATAGTGTATCTTGAGTTATGGGCTTCTTCAAGAATCTTCTTTTTCAGCTCTGGCTCATTAGGAACACAGATCCGATTCCTAAACCTCCAAATACCATCATCATGAAACTTGAAATCTGTGTTGCTTTCTTTAATCTTCTGAAACTGTTGGTCTTTCTGTTGAGCCTCTCGTAATTCAGACAACAAGGTCGATTGAACTTGTGTAGTGGCAAAAAGTAACCCTTTTTGAGTCAATTGTGGTTTCCACAAGAATACTTCCTCTAACAACTCCTGCACCTTAACTTCCAGTTTTTCCATGCTCGCTTTCTGACTTAAGGCATCTGCAACTACATTTGCTTTACCGGGCACATAATTGATTGTGCTGTTATAATCATCCAAAAGCTCCATCCACCGCCTTTGCCTCATGTTCAACTCTTTTTGTGAAAACAAATATTTCAAGCTCTTGTGATCAGTAAACACCTCGAACTTGTTACCCCATAGATAGTGCCTCCACTTCTTGAGTGCAAACACAATAGCTGCTAAGTCCAAATCATGCATCGGGTAATTCAATTCATACGGCTTCGGTTTCCTAGAAGCATACGCAATCACTCTACCATTTTGCATCAACACACAACCTAGTCCTTCCTTCGAAGCATCGCTATAGATTACAAAATCTTGACTCCCTTCAGGCAATGCAAGAACAGGTGCGGTAGTCAATCTTTTCCTTAATTCTTGGAAGCTGTTCTCAAACTTGTCATCCCACACGAACTTTGTTTTCTTCTGAGTGAGCTTTGTAAGTAGCCCTGCAATCTTTGAGAAATCCTTGACGAACCTCCGATAATAGCCGGCTAGACCAAGAAAACTCTAAACTTCCGTAATGTTTTCCGGCTTTTTCCAAGACATCACCGCTTCTATTTTTGTTGGATCTACCGTTATCCTCTCTTGAGATATGATGTGCCCGAGAAATGCAATCTGCTGCAACCAAAATTCGCATTTGCTAAACTTTGCATACAATTGATGCTCTCGAAGTTTCTGCAATACCAATCGCAGATGTTGTTCATGCTCATCCTCGGATTTCGAGTATACCAAAATATCATCAATGAAGATCACCACAAATTGGTCCAAGTAGGGTTGAAACACCCTATTCATCAAGTCCATAAAAGCTGCGGGGGCATTAGTTAGTCCAAATGGCATCACCACATATTCGTAATGCTCGTATCTCGTCTTGAAAGCCGTTTTAGGCACATCCTCCTTTTTGATCCGCAACTGATAGTACCCTTGCCTAAAGTCGAGCTTTGAATACTCTTTGGCTCCCTGAAGTTGATCAAACAACTCATCGATCAGTGGAAGTGGGCATTTATTCTTGACAGTCACTTGGTTCACTCCTCGGTAATCGATGCATAGCCTCAACGTTCCGTTTTTCTTCTTTACAAATAGGACTGGAGCACCCCACGGTGAAGAACTTGGTTGAACGAACCCCTTCTTCAACAATCCTTGCACTTGGTCCTTCAGTTCTTGTATGTCGGCTGGTGCTATATGATAGGGAGCTTTAGATATTGGCTGGGTGCCAGGCAATAATTCTATAATGAACTCGATCTCCTGATTTGGGGGTAAACCGGGCAATTCTTCTGGAAATACATCCGCATAATCTTTAATCACAGGCATCTCCTCCAACTTAGCTTTGTCCGACAGCTTGTTGATGAGGTAAGCTAAGTATCCACTACATCCTTTTCTAAAGGACTTCACTACTTTTGTAGATGAAATGATGGAACTCCCGGTGAAGTCTCTTCGACCCATTACCTCCAATATTGGTTGACCAGGTATCCGGAATGTTACAATCTTCGTCCGGCAATCTAGTTGGGCATGATGCTTTGCCAACCAGTCCATCCCTAAGATGACTTTATAGTCTCAAAAAGGTAATACAATAAGACTGGCTGAGAATTCCCTATCCTTAATTTGGATTTTGCATGCTTTACAAGCTGAGCTAGTAACAAGTTTAGAACCTATCGGAGTACCAACTTCTACTTCGTAAGGCAAACATACAACTCGTAGTTTCACACGTTGTACACATAAGGGAGTAATAAATGAATGAGTAGCACCTGGATCAATTAGCACCCTAACAGGTTGATTTAGCATCAAGAATGTACCTTCAACAACAGCAGTCTCCTCAGGAAGCTCCTCGCACTTAATAGCGTAAGCTCGGGCCTAAACTCTAGGAACTAAAGCCTTGCCTCTACCAGCTGGTTTAACCTGATTTGGTCCTCCTTGCCATTTAGGGCAATCCTTGATCTGATGCTGATCACTGCCACACCGCATAAATCGTCCTGACTTCTTCCAGCACTGGGCCTCAGTGTGACCCTTTTTGTCACAGTAAGTGCAGTTGATAGACTGAGTAGCAGGTGAACTACCCGTGGATCTGCGGGTGGAAGAGGCTAACGGTGCTTTAGTCGGGCCACGGTTATTAACTAGTTTGCTCTAGCTCTGGCCCTGACTACGACTTTGGCTCTGGAATTTCCTCTGTTGACCTAGAGGCTGATACGGTTTCTTGTTCGGCTGGCTCGAATCGGCTCTATCAAGTTTCCTCTTCTCAACTCGGGAAGCAGCAGCAATAAGAGTAGAATAGGTATCGAAGTCAAGCGAAGCCAACTGGTCCTGAATTTTCGGCCTCAACCCATTCGTAAATTTCCACATCTTCGCCTCCGAGGTACTGACCATGTATTGAGCATAGCGGGACAGTCGGTCAAAACGAGCCTCGTACTGGGCTACCGTCATGTTACCCTAGTTCAAGTGCATGAATTCTTCAATCCGCCTCTGCTTGGAAACTGCAGGCACATATTTCTCCTTGAATGCCTTAACGAAATTACCCCACAAGCGAGGTGTATGATCAGTTTTCCAAAGTGCCTCCACAGTGTGCCACCAATGCTCAGCATCCCCGTGCAACAGAAACACAGCGAACTTCACCTTTTCTTCATTAGTATAGTCAAGTGGCATGAAAATCCTCTCGATCTCAGACAGCCAAGCCTCTGCCTTTTCATCATCAGCTTCCCCGTGGAATTTGGACGGGCGAAAGTCAAGGAACTCCCTCATTCTGCTATGTCCCCCCTGGTTAACATCATTCCTATTGTTGTTGTTGTTTGCTTCACGTGCATCTTGACGTTCCATTACTCGCGACACGCGATCCATGGCATTCACCATCATATTAAACATAGCCATGCCGTGATTAGTTTAATAAGCGTCTCCGATCTCTTGGGGCTCACTGCACCTATTAGTAGTGCGGGTACTAAGGCCAGCCATCTATAGGCATAGATTACGATGCATAATTTATTGGAATACGAAAAGACAAGAATTTAATGTATCAGGTATGCCACATATAATTTTATATAGATACACAATTCTAGAAACAATTAGGACATGTTAATCACATAAGCACATAGAAACAAAGAAGGCACAATTGATATTGTCACACAATAACACATAAACAAGTCATCCTAATTACCTTAGGCCTCTACCCACAGTCCGAGAGTTAAACCCGGCTTAAGCAATCTAAGCTCTGATACCATTCTTCTATAAGGTGTCACGCCCCAACCCAACCTATAGAGGTTAGACTAGGGTGTGATCTAAACATTCAAGTCATTTCACGTACTTAATCATTCATGAAGGTTTAATACTTAACGTTTAGCATAAACTCCACATATTCTCCAAAGAACCGGTAGCATAACGGCTGTAATTGGGCTCTTTAGTTTGACCTAGTTTTCTAAAGACCTCAAAACTTTCAATCTCAAGTTCATTTCCAACTAAGATTACTATTTATCATCAATTGAAACGCCTACTAGTTATCTCAAAGTCTCGTTTGATTAATAACCTAGCATGATACTATGTCTCGTTTGTTTGTTAATCCTTGTTACAAAAGTACCTGTTGATCTTAGCTTAATAATGAGTACCTGCTTAAGATTGGATAGATTCATTTTATTTAATCCTTACCTGATACTTCATAATCCTATGATAGATACTAGCCAATAACGGTAGCAAAAATAACCATAGTAGTGTCTACCTAGTTAGGATCAGTACAAGCCAAAATCAGAGCCCAAATTACAACGAGGGTCATTTACAATACAATAACAAGCAACATAAGAAATGAAATAGTCTTCAAGTAACATATTGTTCACAAAATGACCATAGTCAAGCAAGGCACGTAGGGCAAGCAATCATTCCAAGGAATCATCATTAGGCACGTTGTCCTCGGGTACCTGTTCCTAGTCTTCTTCACTTGAGATGATAAAAGAGGGTGAGTCCTTATGAACTCAGCGAGGAGGGAACGAGAGATAAGTTTTGAAACTCATTTTTCGGTTCAACTTATGAAAACCTTTTGGCAAGCATGACATGTATCACAAGTAAGTACATAATGTAATGTAACAGTAAAAGAACTCAATTACCCGTCTTTCCTCCCCGAGGTCCTCTAGGAACCAAGCGAGAATACTTTTACAGATAGTGAAAAGGATACGATGAGCTTTTGATCTCAGTTCATTTCCGGTATCAGTTGTTGCGATCGACTTCAAATCATCCCCTTATCACGCCAAATGGGTATACTCCGAATGTAGCCCGAAATCCTACGACCCAACTCTCCGAGGAAGTCTAGCCCCCAAGAGAGAGAGGGAATTGGACAATGGTAGTCACGGTTGCACCGGCAAGACCGATGCCGCCCAGTGTGCGTGAACGCTACCACGCCAGAATGAAAGGTTGAACCTTGTATGCAATGCACATTTATGACATCTAATATATCACATTAGGAGGACAACAAAGTAGGTTGCCTCCGAGCAGTCATAAGATTGCACATTGACAAGGAAACACGCGAGACAAGATATGACAAGTAATTTCACTTGTAAAGCACATGGAGTTATATGAATATTAAACGGGCAGCCATGTAATGCATGTAAATCAAGACATATAACTCATTTCGAAGTTCACGTAATCAAATAATAAAATTATTCAACAAGCAACGACATCTACGTGGGACCGGGTCCAAGAAAGGCCTACTTGTCAACATGTAATCATCGAAATCATGTTTAGGGCTATGAGGGCAACTACGGGCAGCCTACTAATTACATAATTAAATACGATATTCGTAGGATTAACTTAGCAAGTTTTCCTAGTCATTGGGGTTCTAATTCATGCTTACCCATGCGATTAAGCCCTAAATTGTCACGTGATTAAACTCAAGCCATGCATTGATTAATTCAAACACCCTCAAGCATTAAAAACAGTCTACACAACATCCCAATGCCACAATCCCAAGCATTTAATACAACAAGAGAAGTTACAATAATTTTCAAGGCAAATCACTAGATGAAAACTTCACTGCAATGGTCGTTTTCTCACAATCATTGAGACAAGCAAACAAACTCCAATTCCAGTAAACAAAATGTCAAATTAAATATTAAGGAGTGAACTAAATCCAAAAACAAACCTCACATCATTTGGAGTTCGGGTTCAAGAGTTATAGCCAAAACAGTGAGACTACGCAAAACTGTTCAGATTTGCACACATTTCAATACTTTTCATTTTTTAGGGCCTTAGGGTCAGATTTAGCCTTAGCCCATTTCTGACAAAAATGTCGAGAACTGGCAAACCTAGCATAACACCAAATTTCATGCATTTATGATATCATTTACTAAGTCAAAACTGGTTCGTTCTACAAGAACGGTGAATCTGCCAAAACCTGCTTCATTTTCCCAGATTTTCCAGATTTGGACACATTTTGATATTTTGACATTTTGAGGACCTTAGAGTCAAAGTTAGCTTTGGCCTATTTCTGTGAAAAATTCTCAGAACTGGCAAAACTACTCACCTACCAATTTTCACACATTTTCAGCCTCATTTACCAGGTCAAAATCACCCCGCACCAACAAGATAGAAGACTGTCCCATACGCGATTTCATCTATCATCACATTCTAGCCAAATATCTTACCATGCATGTTTACAAAAGCTCATGAACACACATATATCACAAGTACAGAGGTAGAAATAGAAATTCAAAGGCATGCATGTGGTTTTTAAAAGCGTTTCAAGAAGTTTTAGCCCTCACCTTAGCAAGACAACAAAAAAGATGGACAAACTCTTGATGAAGCACAATGTCGACTCTTCTCCTTGCTTAGCCGAGAGACAACTTGAGATTTCTCTAATTTCCTAGCTAAGTTACCAAGTTCTTAGTAGGTGCATGTGGTTAGAACAAGAAGAAAAAGAAATGGAAGCTATTAAACTTACCTAAGCCGAAATGAAAGTGCTAAAGGCTTGCATGTGTGTTTCTTGCAACCTAGCTTGCTTAGTCGAGCTCCCTAGCTTCTTGCATGTCTTGATGAACCATTGAGTGATGAACTTAAGCTATGGATTGTAGAAATTCAGCTAAGGCCGAGAGAGAGAGAAAATGAGCGAGTGAATGAGAGGAAATGAGAGAAAATGAAAGAAAAATGAAAAGCTTTGAAATGTTTGATGCTTGTGTCGGCCTAGGGCCTTGTAAAATCTGATTTTGTGTCTTCAAGAAGCATGTTTGAATTGTCCTAGCATGGGGAAGGGAATGTGTCGAGAATGGTGGAGCTTTGGGTAGAGTTTTGAGTCATTTTTTTAAGGCTTTGTGTCATAATATGTCATAGAATGTTTAGGAAAAGAATTTGAAATTAAAATGCATGCACAAAGGTTCCTTGTGGTCGGCCAAGCTTGGGTTCAAATCTGAATTTTTTGTCTTGTTTGAGCATTATTTAATTGAGTGCTTGGAATATACAAAAGGATAAAGAATAAAGAATAAGAATGTCTAGCTTTTTGTGAGATTTCGTCTTCTAGTGAGTTGACTTAGCATTTTAATATTAATTAGTGGAGTTTGTAGGATTAATTAATGATCTGGTGCTTCGTGTAAGATGCTTTCTTGATTAGCGTGTGGCCACACTTTCCTAGGTTTAGGACATGCACTACGAGGTAAGGCACGAACTACGAGACGAATGCACGTTTCCCAAGTAAATGCACGCAACCCTAAATGTATGCACATAATTTAATGCAAGGCACACAAAACGAAACACAATTCTTAAACCTAGGTCAAGGCATGCAAATCTAGGTTAGGGTACACGAAACGAGGTATCGCACACAAATCGAGGTCGGGCCTCACAACTTCGCTTCACATAAAGGCTGGGCCAGCAAACCGAGGGCGTGGGGCTTAGGACCTGGTCTCCGTCGCTCTGGTGCCCATAACTTTTTATTCGTAAGGAGTTACGCGGTGCACAGCATACCGTTGGAAAGCTCTCCGAGAGCTCTACGACAGGGGAAGCAAGCCTGCTCTGCTGCGCCAATTTTCGGGGCCAAAAATTGAACGTTTTCATCAGTTTTAGGACACTTTTCTTCTTTTGCGCTATTTTTCTGTCCCGTATCGTACGTCGTGAGCCGCGAAAAGGACGACAACGTAATCCATCACTTTTCTATTAGCGAATCCCATGGCACCTTGGGCAAGAAAACTTCACCTGACGTAGAGGCTGGGCCCGCAAACCGAGGGTGTGGGGCTTGGGACCAGGTCTTCGCCGCTCCGGTGCCTATAACTTTTGATCCGTACGGAGTTACGCGGCGCACAGCATACCGTTGGAAAGCTCTCCGAGAGCTTTACGATAGGGGCAGCAAACCTACTAGGATGCCCCTATTTTCAGCTTTGAAAATCGAACATTTTCATCAATTTCTGGACACTTTTCTTCTTTTGCGCTATTTTTTCGTCCCGTATCGTACGTCGTGAGCAGCAAAAAGGACGACAACTAATCCATCACATTTCTATTACCGAATCCCATGGCACCTTGGGCAAGACAACTTCACCTCACATAGAGTCTGGGCCCGCAAACCGAGGGCGTAGCGCTTGGGACCAAGTCTCCGTCGCTCCGGTGCAAATAACTTTTGATCCGTAAGGAGTTACGCGGCGCACAGCATACCCTTGGAAAGCTCTCCGGGAGCTCTACGACAGGGGCAGCCAGTATGCTAGGCTGCGCCTATTTTCGGAGCCCAAAATCAAATGTTTTGATCAGTTACTGGACACTTTTATTCTTTTGCGCTGTTTTTCCGTCCCAGATCGTACGTCGTGAGCTGTGAAAAGGACGGCAACCTAATCCATCACATTTCTATTACCGAATCCCACGCCACCTTGGGCAAGACAACTTCGCTTCACATAGAGGCTGGGCCCACAAACCGAGGGCATGGGGCTTAGGACCAGGTCTCCGTCGCTCCGGTGCCCATAACTTTTGATCCGTAAGGAGTTACGCGGCGCATAACATATTGTTGGAAAGCTCTCCGAGAGCTTTACGATGGGGGTGGCAAGCTTGCTTGCTTCCACCTATTTTTGGAGCCCAAAATTGAACGTTTTCATTAGTTTCGGGACACTTTTCTTCATTTGCGCTGTTTTTTCGTCCTGGATCGTACGTCGTGAGCCGCAAAAAGGACGACAACCTAATCCATCACATTTCTAATACCGAATCCCATGCCACCTTGGGCAAGACAACTTCGCTTGACGTAGAGGCTGGGCCCGGAAACCGAGGGCGTGGGGCTTAGGACCAGGTCTCCGTCGCTCCGGTGACCATAACTTTTGATCTGTAAGGAGTTACGCGGCGCACAACATACCGTTGGAAAGCTCTCCGAGAGCTTTATGATGAGGGCTACAAGCTTGCTCAGCTACGCCTATTTTCAGAGCCCAAAATCAAACGTTTTCATCAGTTTTAGGATACTTTTCTTCTTTTGAGCTATTTTTATGTCCCGGATCGTACGTAGTGAGCCGCGAAAAGGACGAAAACCTAATCCATCACATTTCTATTAACAAATCCCACGGCAACTTTAGGCAAGACAACTTCGCTTCAAGTAGAGGCTGGGCCCGCAAACCGAGGGTGTGGGGCTTGGGTCCAAGTCTTTGTCGCTCCGGTGCCCATAACTTTTGATCCGTAAGGAGTTACGTGGCACACAGCATACCATTGTAAAGTTCTCCGAGAGCTCTTATCACGCCCCAACCCGACCTATAGAGGCTAGACTAGGGTGTGAGCTAAACTTTCAAGTCATTTGACGTACTTAACCGTTTATGAAGATTCCACACTTAATGTTTTGGCCTGAACTCCAAAATTTCCAGAAAATCGGGAGCATAACGGTTGTAATTGAGCTATTTGGTTTGTCCTAATTCTTTAAACGCCTCAATTTTTTCCAATCTCAATTTCGTTACCAACTAGGATTACCATTTCACATCAATTGAATTGCCTATTGGTTATTTCGACGTCTTGTTTGATTTATAACCTAGCATGATGTTATGTCTCGTTTGTTTGTTTATTCTCGTTACAAAAGTACCTGTTGATCCTAGCTTAATAGCGAGTACATGTTTAAGGTTTGGATGGTTCATCTTACTTAGCCCTTACCTAATACTTCATAATCCTATTATAGCTACTAGCGATAATAAAAACAAAACAAAACGACCATAGCAGTATCTAGTGACTGTCTAGAAATATTAGTACAAACCAAAATTAGACCCCAAATTATAACGGGGGTCTTTTACATCAATAAAATGAACATTTTGCAATCAAACACAATATCCATATAGCAACCACTTCAGGCAAAGCACAAAAGCACGTAGTCACTCCCAAGAATCATCAACAAGCACATTTACTTCGGGTACTTGTTCCAAATCTACTACACCTGTGACAAAAAAGAGGGTGAGTCCTTATAAACTCAGCGAGGGGGAACTAGAAATAGGTTTTGAAACTCATTTTCCGGTTCAACTTATGAAAATCCTTTTGCAAACATGAATATAACAGTAACATGAATATAACAGTAAGATAAGTACAGGAACAGAAATACCGGTCTTTCCTCCCCGAGGTTCTCTAGGAACCAAGCGAGAGTACTTATAAATATAGTAAAATTGATACAGTGAGCTTTTGCTCTCAGATCAGTTCCAGAATCAGTTGTTGTGGCCGACTTCAAATCATCCCCCAAACACGCCAGGTGGGTGTACTCCGAATGTACCCCAAAATCCTACGACCCAACTCTCCGAGGAAGTCTAGCCCCCAAGCGAGAGAGGGAATGGGACCATGGTAGTCACGGGTGCACCGGCAAGCCCGATGCCGCCCGGTATGTGTGATCGCTAGCATGCCGACAGGAAAGGTTGCAACCTTGTATGCAATGCACATTTATGACAGGTAATATATCACAGTAGGAGGACAACAAAGTAGGTTACCTCCGGACAGTCATAAGATTGCACATTGACAGGTAAACAAGCAGGGCACAATAAGACAGGAAATTTCACTTGAAAGGCATATAGAGTTATATGAAAATTAAACAGGAAGCCATGTAACACATGTAAAATAGGCCATATAACTCATTACGAAGCCCACGTGATCAAGTGATAAGATTATTCAACATGCAATGACATCAACATGGGTTCGGGTGCAAGAAAAGCTTAATTGCCAACATGCAATGGACAAAATCACATTTGAAGTTATAATACATTTACGGGCAGCCCACTAACCATATAATTTCCACACAATATCCAAATGATCAACACTTAGCAAGACTACCTAGTCATTAGGGTTTCCGTTTCATGCTTAACCGTGTGATTAAAATCCTAAGTCAACTCAAAATCATTCTCAAGTCATGCATCATTCAATTAAAACATCCTCAAGTACTCAAAACAGTCCACACAACATCCCAACACCACAATTCCAAGCAATTAGTACCACAAGAGAGGTTACACCAATTTTCCAAGCATATAACTAAGTGAAACATTTACTGCAATAGGCTATTTTCTCACAATCAATAGGATAATCAAAAAATCTCCAAATCCAGTGAATAAGATGTCAAATTAAAGCTTAAGAAGTTAAATAAAATCAGAAACAAACTTTGTATCAATTGGAGTTCGGGATCATTAGATATAGCCGAAACAGTGGAATAGCACAAAACTGTCCAGATTTGCACACTTTTCAGTAATTGACGTTTTTGAGGTCATTAGGGTCAGTTTTAGCCTTAGTCCATTTCTGCCAAAATTGTCCAGAACTGAAAACTATAGCAGCACACCAAATTTAATGTATTTTGGACATCATTTACTAAGTCAAATCTGGTTCGTTCTACAATGTCAGTGCATCTGCCAAAACCTGCTTCATTTTTCCAGATTTCCAGATTTGGTCACATTTTAAAGATTTGCCATATTGGGGACCTTAGAGTCGAAATTATCTTTGTCCTATTTCTGCAAAAAGTGTTCAAAACTGTCCAAAATAGTCACCTACCAATTTTCAAGCATTTGAAACATCATTTGCCTAGCTAAACTTACCTTGAAACAGACTGGTCAGAGAGCTGTCAACAATTCGACTTCACCTAGCATCACTTTCAAGCCAAGATCTTGCCATGCATGGTTGTTTAAGCTTATGAACGACCATATAACTAAGTACAGAAGCAAAGACATACATTCATGAGCATGCATGTGAATTTTTGAAAGATTTTCAAAAGGTTTTAGCCCTCACCTTAGCAATCAACCCAAAAGATGCACAAAAACTTGTTGAAGCTCAAATCTCTTCTTCTTCTTGCTTAGCCGAGATTCCAACTTGGTTTCTCTATTTTTCCTAGCCTAGTGATCAATCTCTTAGCACATGCATGAGGTTAGAACAAGAAGAAAAGAAATGGAAGCCAAGAAACTTACCTAGGCCGAATAGAAGTCTTCAATGTACATGCATGTGTGATTTTCGAACTCTAGCTAGCTTGCTCGACATTCCTTGCTTGTTGTTTAACTTGGTTGACTATAGTGTGAAGAAGATGAGCTAAGGATGGAGAGAACTCAGCCAAGGCCGAGAGAGAGAGAGAAATTGAGAGAAAAGAAAGAGAAATGAAAGAAGAAATGACAAAATGTGACAAGGAATAAAACTTTTGCAACTCTCAAGCTTGTTGTCGGCCTTGGGCTTCCAAAATCTGATTTTTTGTGTCTTCAAGATGGAATTTTGAAATGTTAGTATGGGCATAAAGCTTTTGGTCGAGAAAGAGAGAAATTTGAGGTGGTTTTGATCATTTTTTTTTTTGCATTGATAAGTGTTTTTGTGTCATAACTTGTCTAGATTCATTTTGAATTAAACATGCATGCAAACAACTCCTAGTGGTCGGCCAAAGCATGTGTCAAATCTGAATTTTGTCATGTTTTGGATGTTATTTAATTGTGTATTGAAAGTGCAAAAAGAATAAAGAATAAGAAATAAAGAATGTCTAGCTTTTTGTGTTATTTTGTCTTCTAGTGAGTTGAATTAGGATTATAATATTGATAGTGAATTTTGTAGGATTGTTTAATAGTCTAGTGCTCCGTGTAAGATGCTTTCTTGATTAGCGTGAAGGCACGCTATCCTAGGTCTAGGGCACGCACTATGAGGTAGGACACAAACTACGAGATGAATGCACGTTTTGCAAATAAATGCACGCTACCCTAAATGAATGCACGTACTTCAATGCAATGCACGTAAATCGAGATACGACTCTTAAACCTAGGTTAGGACACGTAATTCAAGGTTAGGGCACACAAAACGAGACAATGCACGCAATTCAAAGTCGGGGCACGTAAGTCGAGGATTAGGGCACATAATTCTAGGTCAAGGCACGTATGACAAGGTATGCACGAAAACCAAGACAGGACATGTAATTCAAGGTCAGTCATATCATTCTTGATCTATGGCACGCAAATCAAGGTAACATACGTTATTCGTGGTCAGGCCTCACAGCTCTAAGACGGGGGCAGCAAGCCTGCTCTTCTGCGCCTATTTTCGGAGCCCAAAATCGAATGTTTTCATCACTTTCAGGACACTTTTCTTCTTTTGAACTGTTTTTCCGTCCCTGATCATACGTCGTGAGCTGCGAAAAGACGTCAACCTAATCCATCACATTTCTATTAGCGAATCCCACGGCACCTCGTGCAATATAACTTCGCTTCACGTAGAGTATAGGCTCGCAAACCTAGGGCGTGGGGCTTAGGGCCAGGACTCCGTCGCTCCAGTGCCCATAACTTTTGATCCGCAAGGAGTTACGCGGCGCACAACATATCGTTTGAAAGCTCTCCAAGAGCTCTACGACGAGGGCAGCTAGCCTGTTTGGTTACGCCTGTTTTCCAAGCCCAAAATTGAACGTTTTCATCAGTTTTGGGAAATTTTTCTTCTTTTGATCTGTTTTTCCGTCCCGGATCGTACGTCGTGGGCCGCGAAAAGGACGACAACCTAATCCATCACATTTCTATTACCGAATCCCATGCCACCTTGGACAAGACAACTTCGCTTCACGTAGAGGCTGGGCTTGCAAATCGAGGGCATGGGTCTTGGGACCAGGTCTCCGTCGCTCCGGTGCCCATAATTTTTGATCCGTAAGGATTACGTGGCGCACAACATACCATTGCAAAGCTCTCCGAGAGCTCTACAATGGGGTCAGCAATACTGCTCAGCTGCGCCAATTTTCAAAGCCCAAAATCGAACGTTTTCATCAATTTTGGGACACTTTTCTTCTTCTGCGTTATTTTTCTATCCCGAATCGTACGTCGATAGCAGCCAAAAGGACAACAACCTGATCCATCACATTTCTATTACCGAATCCCTCGCCACATTGGGCAAGACACCTTCGCTTCACGTAGAGGCTGGGCCCGCAAACCGAGGGCGTGGGGCTTGGAACCAGGTCTCTGTCGCTCCGGTGCCCATAACTTTTGATCCGTAAGGAGTTAAGCGGTGCACAGCTTACCGTTGGAAAGCCCTCTGGGAGCTCTACGACAGGGGCCACAAACCTGCAAGGCTGCGTCTATTTTCTGAGCCCAAAATCGAACGTTTTCATCACTTTTGGGACACTTTTCTTCTTTTGCGCTATTTTTTTGTCCCGGATCGTACGTCGTGAGCCGCGAAAAAGACGACAACCTCATCCATCACATTTCTATTACCGAACCCCACGGCACCTTAGGCAAGACAACTTCGCTTCACGTAGAGGCTGGGCCAGCAAACCGAGGGCGTGGGGCTTAGGACCAGGTCTCCGACGCTCCGGTGCCCATAACTTTTAATCCATAAGGAGTTACGCGGCGTACAGTATGCTGTTGGAAAGCTCTCTGAGAGCTCTACGACTGGGGCAGCAAGGATGCTCAGCTGTACCTATTTTCGGAGCTCAAAATCGAACGTTTTCATTAGTTTCGGGATATTTTTCTTCTTTTGAGCTATTTTTATGTCCCGAATGGTACGTAGTGAGCTGCGAAAAGGATGATAACCTAATCCATCACATTTCTATTAACGAATTCCATGGCACCTTTGGCAGGACAACTTCATTTCAAGTAGAGGCTGGGCCCGCAAACCGAGGGTATGGGGCTTGGGACCAGGTCTCCGTCGCTCTAGTGCCCATAACTTTTGATTCGTAAGGAGTTATGCGGCGCACAGCATACCGTTGGAAAGTTCTCCGAGAGCTCTACGACGGGGGAAGCAAGCCTGCTCAGCTGAGCCTATTTTTGGAGCCTAAAATTGAATATTTTCATCACTTTCGGGACACTTTTCTTCTTTTGAACCATTTTTTCGTCCCTGATCGTACGTCCTGAGCCGCGAAAAGGACGACAACCTAATTCATGACATTTCTATTACCGAATCCCACGGTACCTTGGGCAATATAACTTCGCTTCACGAAAAGGCTAGGCTTGCAAACCTAGGGCGTGGGCCTCAAGGCCGCGATCCGTCGCTCCAATGCCCATAATTTTTGATCCGTAAGGAGTTGCGCGGCGCACATCATATCATTTGAAAGCTCTCCGAGAGCTCTACGATGAAGGTAGCCAGCCTGCTCGGCTGCGCCTATTTTTCGATCCCAAAATCGAACATTTTTAACTATTTTGGGACACTTTTCTTCTTTTAATCTATTTTTTTGTCCTAGATCGTACGTCGTGAGCCGCGAAAAGGACGACAACCTAATTCATCACATTTCTATTACCGAATCTTATGCCACCTTGGGCAAGACAACTTTGCTTCATGTAGAGGCTGGGCCCGCAAACTGAGGGCATGGGGCTTGGGTCCAGCTCTCCGTCGCTCCGGTGCCCATAATTTTTGATCCGTAAGGAGTTACGCGTCGCACAACTTACCGTTGAAAAGCTCTCCGAGAGCTCTACAATGGAGGCAACAATACTGCTCGGCTGTGCCTATTTTCGAAGCCCAAAATCGAACTTTTTCATCAATTTTGGGACAATTTTCTTCTTATACGTTATTTTTCTATCCCGGATCATACGTCGATAACAGCTGAAAGGACAACAACCTAATCCATCACATTTTTATTAACGAATCCCATGCCACCTTGGGCAAAACACCTTCGCTTAATGTAGAGGTTGGGCCAACAAACCGAGGGCATGGGGCTTGGGACCAGGTCTCTATCGCTCCGGTGCCCATAACTTTTGATCCGTAAGGAGTTACGCGGCACACAGCATACCGTTGGAAAGCTCTCCAAGAGCTCTACGACAGGTGCAACATGGCTACTCAGCTGCGCATGCTTTCGAATCCCAAAATCTAACATCTTCATAAGTTTTGGGATACTTTTCTTCTTTTGAGCTATTTTTCTGTCCCGGATCGTACGTCGTGAACCGCTAAAATGATGAAAACCTAATCCATCACATTTCTATTACTGAATCCCACGCCACCTTGAGCAAGACAACTTCGCTACATGTAGAGGCTAGGCCCGCAAACCGAGGGCGTGGGGCTTGGGACCAAGTCTCCGTCCCTCCGGTACCCATAACTTTTGATCCGTAAGGAGTTACATGGCGCACAGCATACCATTGAAAATTTCTTCGAGAGCTCTACAGTGGGGGTAGCAATACTGCTCAGCTGCGCCTATTTTCGGAGCCCAAAATCGAACGTTTTCATCAATTTCGGGACACTTTTCTTCTTTTCCGCTATTTTTTAGTCCCGGATCGTACGTCAATCGCAGCCAAAAGGACGACAACCTAATCCATCACATTTCTATTACCGAATCCCACAGCACCTTGGGCAATACACCTTCGCTTCACGTAGAGGCTAGGCCCGCAAACCGAGGGCGTGGGGCTTGGGACCAAGTCTTCGTCGCTCCGGCGCCCATAACTTTTGATTCGTAAGGAGTTACGCGGTGCACAGCATACCATTGGAAAGCCCTCTGAGAGCTCTATGACAGGGGCAACAAGCCTGCTCGGCTGCACCTATTTTTAGAGCCCAAAATTGAACTTTTTTATCACTTTTGGGACACTTTTCTTCTTTTGCGCTGTTTTTTCGTCCCGAATTGTATGTCGTGAGCCGCGAAAAAGACGACAACCTAATCCATCACATTTCTATTTCCGAATCCCATGGCACCTTGGGCAAGACAACTTGGCTTCACGTAGAGGCTGGGCCCGTAAACCGAGGGCGTGAGGCTTAGGACCAAGTCTCCGTCGCTCCGGTGCCCAAAACTTTTAACCCGTAAGGAGTTACGTGGCGCACAACATACTGTTGGAAAGTTTTCCAAGAGCTCTACGATGGGGGTGCTAGCCTGGTCGGCTGCGCCTATTTGCGGAGCCCAAAATCGAACATTTTAATCACATTCGAGACACTTTTCATTTTTTGAACTATTTTTTTGTCCCTATTCGTACGTCGAGAGAGCTGCGAAAAGGACGACAACCTAATCCATCACATTTCTATTATCGAATTCCACGGTACCTTGGGAAAGATAACTTCGCTTCACATAGAGGCTAGGCCCGCAAACCTAGAGGGTGGGGCTTAGGACCAGGTCTCTGTCGCTTCGGTGCCCATAACTTTTGATCCGTAAGGAGTTACGCGGCGCACAGCATACCGTTGGAAAGCCCTCCGAGATCTCTACGACGAGGGTACCTAGCCTGCTAGGCTGCCCCTATTTTCGAAGCCCAAAATTGAACGTTTTCATCAGTTTTGGGACACTTTTCTTCTTTTGATCTGTTTTTTCGTCCCGAATCGTACGTTGTGAGCCGCTAAAAAGACGACAACCTCATCCATCACATTTCTATTACCGAATCCCACGGCACCTTAGGCAAGACAACTTTGCTTCATGTAGAGGCTGGGCCAGCAAACCGAGGGCGTGGGGCTTAGGACCAAGTCTCCGTCACTCCGGTGCCCATAACTTTTAATCCGTAAGGAGTTACACGGTGTACAGTATGCCGTTGGAAAGCTATCTGAGAGCTCTACGACTGGGGCAGTAAGGCTGCTCAGCTGTGCCTGTTTTCGGAGCCCAAAATCGAATGTTTTCATTAGTTTCAGGATATTTTTCTTCTTTTGAGCTATTTTTATGTCCCGGATGGTACGTAGTGAGCTGCGAAAATGATGAAAACCTAATCCATCACATTTCTATTAACGAATTCCACGGCACCTTGGGCAGGACAATTTTGCTTCAAGTAGAGGCTGGGCCCGCAAACCGAGGGTGTGGGGCTTGGGACTAGGTCTCTGTCGCTCTAGTGCCCATAACTTTTGATTCGTATGGAGTTATGCGGCACACAGCATACCGTTGAAAAGTTTTCCGAGAGCTCTACGACGGGAACAGCAAGCTTGCTCGGCTGAGCCTATTTTCGGAGCCCAAAATTGAACATTTTCATCACTTTCGGGACACTTTTCTTCTTTTGAACTATTTTTTCGTCCCTGATCGTACGTCGTGAGCCGCAAAAAGGACGACAACTTAATCCATGACATTTCTATTACCGAATCCCACGGCACCGTGGGAAATATAACTTCGCTTCACGAAGAGGCTAGGCCTGCAAACCTAGGGTGTAGGGCTTAGGGCTGCGACTCCGTCGCTCCAGTGCCCATAATTTTTGATCCGTAAGGAGTTGCGCGGCGCACAACATATCATTTGAAAGCTCTCCGAGAGCTCTACGACGAAGGCAGCCAGCCTGCTCAGCTGCGCCTATTTTTTGATCCCAAAATCAAACGTTTTTATCTATTTGGGATACTTTTCTTCTTTTAATCTATTTTTCTGTCCCGGATCGTACGTCGTGAGCTGCGAAAAGGACGACAACCTAATTCATCACATTTCTATTACCGAATCTTATGCCACCTTGGGCAAGACAACTTCGCTTCATGTAGAGGCTGGCCCCGCAAACTGAGGGCATGGGGCTTGGGTCCAGCTCTCCGTCACTCCGGTGCCCATTATTTTAGATCCGTAAGGAGTTACGCGTCGCACAACTTACCGTTGAAAAGCTCTCCGAGAGCTCTACAATGGGGGCAACATTACTACTCGGCTGTGCCTATTTTCGAAGCCCAAAATCGAACGTTTTCATCAATTTTGGGACAATTTTCTTCTTCTGCATTTTTTTTCTATCCCGAATCGTACGTCGATAGCAACTGAAAGGACAACAACCTAATCCATCACATTTCTATTACCGAATCCCATGCCACCTGGGGCAAGACACCTTTGCTTAATGTGGAGGCTGGGCCAGCAAACCGAGGGTGTGGGGCTTAGGACCAGGTCTCCGTCGCTCCGGTGCCCATAACTTTTGATCCATAAGGAGTTACGCAGTGCACAACATACCGTTGGAAAGCCCTTTGAGAGCTCTACACGAGGGCAACAAGCCTACTCGTTTGCGTCTATTTTTGGAGCCCAAAATTGAACGTTTTCATCACTTTCGAGACACTTTTCTACTTTTGGCTGTTTTTCAGTCCCGGATCGTACGTCGTGAGCCGCGAAAGGGACGACAACCTAATCCATCACATTTCTATTACCGAATCCCACGGCACCTTGGGCAAGACAACTTCGCTTCACGTATAGGTTGGGCAAGCAATCTGAGGGCGTGGGGCTTTGGACTAGGTCTCCGTCGCTCCGGTGCCCATAACTTTTGATCCGTCAGGAGTTACGCGGCGCACAGTATACTGTTGTAAAGCTCTCCGAGAGCTCTACGACAGGTGCAGCATGGCTGCTCAGCTGCACATGCTTTTGGATCCCAAAATCAAACATTTTCATAAGTTTTGGGATACTTTTCTTCTTTTGAGCTATTTTTCTGTCCCGGATCGTACGTCGTGAACCGCTAAAAGGATGAAAACCTAATCCATCACATTTTTATTACTGAATCACACGCCACCTTGAGCAACACAACTTCGCTTCACGTAGAGGTTGGGCCCGCAAACCGAGGGCGTGGGGCTTGGGGCCAGGTCTCCGTCCCTCCGGTGCCCATAACTTTTGATCCGTAAGGAGTTATGTGGCGCACAGCATACCATTGAAAAGCTCTTCGAGAGCTCTACAGTAGGGGTAGCAATACTGCTTAGCTGCGCCTATTTTCGGAGCCCAAAATCGAACGTTTTCATCAATTTTGGGACACTTTTCTTCTTTTGCGCTATTTTTCAGTCCCAGATCGTACGTCGATAGCAGCCAAAAGGACGACAACCTAATCCATCACATTTTTATTACCAAATCCCACAGCACCTTGGGCAATACACCTTCGCTTCACGTAGAGTCTGGGCCCACAAACCGAGGGCGCGGGGCTTGGGATCAAGTCTTCGTCGCTCCGACGACCATAACTTTTGATTCGTAAGGAGTTATGCGGTGCACAACATACCACTGGAAAGCCCTCTGAGAGCTCTATGACAGGGGCAACAAGCCTGCTGTTCTGCGCCTATTTTCAGAGCCCAAAATTGAACGTTTTTATCACTTTCGGGACAGTTTTCTTCTTTTGCGCTGTTTTTTCATCCCGGATTGTATGTCGTGAGCCGCGAAAAAGACGACAGCCTAATCCATCACATTTTTATTACCGAATCCCATGGCACCTTGGGCAAGACAACTTGGCTTCACGTAGAGGTTGGGCCCGCAAACCGAGGGTATGGGGTTTAGGACGAAGTCTTCGTCACTCCGGTGCCCAAAACTTTTAATCCGTAAGGAGTTACGCGACGCACAGCATACTGTTGGAAAGTTTTCCAAGAGCTCTACAATGGGGATGCTAGCCTGGTCGACTGCGCCTATTTGCGGAGTCCAAAATCGAACGTTTTAATCACATTCGAGACACTTTTCATTTTTTGAACTATTTTTTTGTCCTTATTCGTACATCGAGAGAGCTGTGAAAAGGACGACAATCTAATCCATCACATTTCTATTACCGAATCCCACGGTACCTTGGGAAATATAACTTCGCTTCACATAGAGGCTAGGCCCGCAAACCTAGAGGGTCGGGCTTAGGACCAGGTCTCCGTCGCTTCGGTGCCCATAACTTTTGATCCGTAAGGAATTACGCGGTGCGCAGCATACCGTTGGAAAGCTCTCCGCGATCTCTACGACGAGGGCAGCTAACCTGCTATGCTGCCCCTATTTTTGAAGCCCAAAATCGAACGTTTTCATCAGTTTCGGGTCACTTTTCTTCTTTTGATCTATTTTTTCGTCCCGAATCGAACGTCATGAGCCGCTAAAAGGATGAAAA
The DNA here is from genome assembly GCA_037974665.1 of Ehretia macrophylla. Lineage (NCBI taxonomy): Eukaryota > Viridiplantae > Streptophyta > Magnoliopsida > Boraginales > Ehretiaceae > Ehretia > Ehretia macrophylla. Next base: position 38,878,954 of record CM075773.1, on the reverse strand, counting down.
CCTAATCCATCACATTTCTATTACCGAATCCCACAGCACCTTGGGCAAGAAAACTTCGCTTTACATAAAGGCTGGGCCAGCAAACCGAGGGCATGGGGCTACGGACCTCGTCTCCGTCGCTCCAATGCCTATAACTTTTGATTTGTGAGGAGTTTCATGGCACACAGCAAACCGTTGGAAAGCTCCCTTAGAGCTCTACGACGGGAGCAACGAGCTTGCTCGATTGCGCCTATTTTTGGACCCCAAAATCGAATGTTTTCATCAGTTTTGGGAAACTTTTTTTCTTTTGTGCTATTTTTTTATCCTGGATCGTACGTCGTGAGCCGCGAAAAGGACGACAACCTAATTCATCACATTTCTATTACCGAATCCTATGGCACCTTGGGCAAGACAACTTTGCTTCACGTAGAGGCTAGGCCAGCAAACCGAGGTCGTGGGGCTTAGGACCAGGTCTCCGTCGCTCCGGTGCCCATAACTTTTGATCTGTAAGGAGATACACGGCGCACAACATACCGTTGGAAAGCTTTACGAGAGCTCTACGACAGGGGCAACCAGCTTGCTAGGCTGCACCTATTTTTGGACCCCAAAATTGAACGTTTTCATCAGTTTCTGGACACTTTTCTTCTTTTGCTTTGTTTTTCTTTCCCGGATTGTACGTCGTGAGCCGCGAAAGGGACGACAACCTAGTCCATCATATTTCTATTATCGAATCCCATGGTACCTTGGGCAAGACAAATTCGCTTCACGTAGAGGCTGGGCCCGCAAACCGAGGGCATGGGGCTTAGGACTAGGTCTCCGTCGCTCTGGTGCCCATAACTTTTGATCCGTAAAGAGTTACGCGGCGCATAGCATACTGTTGAAAAGCTCTCCAAGAGCTCTACGACGAGGGCAGCTTGCCTACTCGGCTGCGCCTATTTTTGGAGCCCAAAATCGAACGTTTTAATCAGTTTTTGGATACTTTTCTTCTTTTGCGCTATTTTTGTGTCCCGGATCGTACGTCATGAGCCGCGAAAAGGACGACAACCTAATCTATCACATTTCTATTACCTTATCCCACGACACCTTGGGCAAGAAAACTTCACTTCGCGCAGAGGTTGGGCCCGCAAACCGAGGGCGTGGGGGTTTAGGACCAGGTCTCTGTCACTCCGGTGCCCATAACTTTTGATCCGTGAGGAGTTACGCTGTGCGCAACATACTGTACAAAAGCTCTCCGAGAGCTCTACGACAAGGGAAGCCAGCCTGCTAGGCTGCGCTTATTTTCGGAGCCCAAAATTGAATATTTTCATCAGTTTCTGGATACTTTTCTTCTTTTGCGCTATTTTTTCATCCCGGATCGTACGTCGTGAGTCGTGAAAATGATGATAACCTAATCCATCACATTTATATTACCAAATCCCACAGCACCTTAGGCAAGACAACATCGCTTCACGTAGAGGCTGGGCCCGCAAACCGAGGGCGTGGGGCTTAGGACCAGGTCTCCATCGCTCAGATGCCCATAACTTTTGATTCGTAAGGAGTTTCGCAGTGCACAGCATACCGTTGGAAAGCTCTCCGAGAGCTCTACGATGGGGGCAGCAAGCCTGCTCGGTTGCACCTATTTTTGGAGTCCAAAATTGAATGTTTTCATCAGTTTCTCGACACTTTTCTTCTTTTACCCTGTTTTCCCATCTTGGATTGTACGTCGTTAGCAGCAAAAAGGACGACAACCTAATCCATCACATTTCTATTATCAAATCCCATGCCACCTTGGGCAAGACAACTTCGCTTCACGTAGAGGCGGGGCCCGCAAACCGAGCGCGTAGGGCTTAGGACTAGGTTTTCGTCGCTTCGGTGCCTATAACTTTTAATTTGTAAGGAGTTACACGGCGCATAGCATACTGTTAGAAAGCTCTCCGAGAGCTCTACGACTGGGGCTATAAGCTTACTTGACTGCACCTATTTTCGGACCCCAAAATTGAACGTTTTCATCAGTTTCTGGACACTTTTCTTCTTTTGCGCTGTTTTTCATTCCCGGATCGTACGTCGTGAGCCGCGAAAGGGACGACAACCTAATCCATCACATTTCTATTACCGAATCCCACGGCACCTTGGGCAAGACAACTTCGCTTCACGTAGAGCCTGGGGCTACAAACCGAGGGTGTGGGGCTTAGGACTAGGTCTCCGTCGCTTCGGTGCCCATAACTTTTGATCCGTAAGGAGTTACGCGGCGCACAACATACCTATGGAAAGCTCTCCGAGAGCTCTACGACGGGGGTAGAAAGTTTGCTTGGTTGCGCCTATTTTCAGAGCCCAAAATCGAAGATTTTCATCAGTTTCTGGACACTTTTCTTCTTTTGCGTTGTTTTTCCGTCCCGGATCATACATCGTGAGTCGCGAAAAGGACAACAACCTAATCCATCACATTTTGATTACCGAATCCCAAGCCAGCTTGGGCAAGACAACTTCGCTTCACGTAGAGGCTGGGCCCGCAAACCGAGGGCGTGGGGCTTAGGACTAGGTCTCCGTCACTTCGGTGCCCATAACTTTTGATCCGTAAGGAGTTACACGGCGCACAACATACCGTTGGAAACCTCTCCGAGAGCTCTACGACGGCGGCTGCATGCCTGCTCGATTTTCCCTCTTTTTGTAGCCCAAAATTGAACGTTTTCACTAGTTTCTAGATACTTTTCTTCTTTTGTGCTGTTTTTTTATCCTGGATCGTACGTTGTGATCCGCGAAAAGGAAGACAACCTAATCCATCACATTTCTAGTACCGAATACCACGCCACCTTGGGCAAGACAACTTCACTTCATGTAGAGGCTGGGCCCGCAAATCGAGGGCATGGGGCTTAGGACCAGGTCTCCGTCGCTCCGATGCCCATAACTTTTGATTCGTAAGGAGTTACGCGGCGCACAGCATACCGTTGGAAAGCTCTCCTAGAGCTCTATGACGGGGGTAGCAAGCCTGCTCAGTTGTGCCCATTTTTGGAGCCCAAAATCAAACGTTTTCATCAGGTTCTGGATACTTTTCTTCTTATGCGCTATTTTTCTGTCCCGGATCGTACGACGAGGGCCGCAAAAAGGATGACAACCTAATCCATCACATTTCTATTACCGAATCCCTCGCTACCTTGGGCAAGACAACTTTGCTTCACGTAGAGACTGGGCCCGCAAACTGAGGGCGTGGGGCTTAGGACTAGGTCTCCGTCGCTCCGGTGCTCATAACGTTTGATCCGTAAGTAGTTACGTGGCGCACAGCATACTGTTGGAAAGCTCTCTGAGAGCTCTATTACGGGAGTAGCAAGCCTGCTCGGTTCCGCCTATTTTTGGAGCCCAAAATTGAACATTTTCATCAGTTTTTGGACACTTTTCTTCTTTTGCGCTTTTTTTCCGTCTTGGATCGTTTGTCGTGAGCCGCGAAAAGGATGACAGCCTAATCTATCACATTTCTATTACTGAATCCCATGGCACCTTGAGCAAGACAACTTTGATTAGAGTAGAGGCTGGGCCCGCAAACCGAGGGCGTGGGGCTTAGGACTAGGTCTCTGTCACTCCAGTGCCCTATAACGTTTGACACGTAAGGAGTTACGTGGCGCACAACATACCTTTAGAAAGGTCTCCGAGAGCTCTACGACGGGGGCAGCAAGCCTGCTTAGCTGTGCCTGTTTTTGAAGCCCAAAATCAAACGTTTTCATAAGTTTCTGGACACTTTTCTTCTTTTGCACTATTTTTTGATCCTCAATCGTACGTTGTGAGCCGGGAAAAGGACGACAACCTAATCCATCACATTTCTATTACCTAATCCTACACCACCTTGGGCAAGACAACTTTGCTTCACGTAGAGGCTGGGCCCGCAAACCGAGGGCTTGGGGCATAGGACTAGGTCTCTGTCGCTCTGGTGCCCATAACGTTTGATCTGTAAGGAGTTACACGGCGCACAGCATAGCGTTGGAAAGCTCTCCGAGAGTTCTACGACAGGGGCAGCAAGCCTGCTCTACTGCACCTATTTTCGGACACCAAAATCGAACGTTATTAATAGTTTCTGGACACTTTTCTTCTTTTGCGCTGTTTTTTAGTCCCGGATCGTATGTCGTGAACCGCAAAAAGGACGACAACCTTATCCATCATATTTCTATTACCGAATCCCCTTCCACCTTTGGCAAGACAACTTCGCTTCACGAAAAGGTTGGGCCCGCAAACCGCGGGCATTGGGCTTCGGACCATGTCTCCGTCGCTCCGGTGCCCATAACTTTTGATCTGTAAGGAGTTACACGGCGCACAGCATACCGTTGGAAAGCTCTCCGAGAGCTCTACGATGGGGTTAGCAAGCCTGCTCGAATGCACCAATTTTTGGACCCACCAATATTGAACGTTTCATTAGTTTCTGGACATTTTTCTTCTTTTGCGCTGTTTTTTAGTCCCGGATCGTACGTCATGAGCCGCGAAAAGGACAATAACCTAATCGATCACATTTTTATTACCGAATCCCATGCCACCTTGGGCAAGACAACTTCGCTTCACGTAGAGGTTGGGCCAACCGAGGGCATGGGGCTTCGGACCAGGTCTCCGTCGCTCCGGTGCCCATAACTTTTGATCTGTAAGGAGTTACACAGCGTACAACATACCGTTGGAAAGCTCTCCGAGAGGTCTACGACGGGGGCAGTAAGCCTGCTCGACTGCACCAGTTTTCAGAACCCAATATTGAACGTTTTCATCAGTTTCTGGACACTTTTCTTCTTTTGCGCTGTTTCTCCGTCCCAGATCGTACGTCGTGAGCCGCGAAAGGGACGACAACCTAATCGGTCATATTTCTATTACCGAATCCCACGCCACCTTGGGCAAGACAACTTTGCTTCACATAGAGCCTGGGCCCGCAAACCGAGGGCGTGGGGTTTAGGACCCGCTTTCCATCGCTTCGGTGCCCATACCTTTTGATCCGTAAGGAGTTATGCGGCGCACAGCATACTGTTGGAAAGCTCTCCGAGAGCTCTACGACGAGGGTAGCCAGCCTGCTCAGCTGCGTCTATTTTCGGAGACCAAAATCGAACATTTTCATCCATTTTTGGACACTTTTCTTCTTTTGCGCTGTTTTTTTGTCCCGAATCGTTTGTCGTGCGCCGCGAAAAGGACGACAACCTAATCCATCACATTTCTTTTACTGAATCCCATGCCAGCTTGGGCAAGACAACTTCATTTCACGTAGAGGCTGGGCTCGCAAATCGAGGGCGTGGGGTTTAGGACCAAGTCTCCGTCGCTTCGGTGCCCATAACTTTTGATTCGTAAGGAGTTACGTGGCGCACGACATACTGTTGGAAAGCTCTTCGAGAGCTCTACGATGAGGGTAGCTAGCCTGCTCGGCTACACCTATTTTTGAACCCCAAATTTGAACGTTTTCATCAATTTTTGGACACTTTTCTATTTTTGCGCTGTTTTTTCGTCCGTGATCGTACTTCGTGAGCCGCGAAAAGGACGACAACCTAATCCATCACATTTCTATTACCGAATCCCATGCCACCTTGGGCAAGACAACTTCGCTTCACGTAGAGGCTGGGCCTACAAACCGAAGGCGTGGGGCTACGGACCAGGTCTCCATCGCTCTAGTGCCCATAACTTTTGATCCGTAAGGAGTTATGAGGCGCACAGCATACCGTTGGAAAGCTCTCCGAGAGTTCTACGACTTGGGCAGCAAGCCTGCTCGGTTGTGCCTCTTTTCGGAGCCCAAAATTGAACGTTTTCATTAGTTTCTGTACACTTTTCTTCTTTTCCGCTGTTTTTTCACCCCGGATCGTATGTCATAAGCCGCGAAAAGGACAATAACCTAATCCATCACATTTCTAATACCGAATCCCATGCTACCTTGGGCAAGACAACTTCGCTTCACGTAAAGGCTGGGCCCGTAAATCTAGGGCGTGGGGTATAGGACTAGGTCTCCGTCGCTCAGGTGCCCATAACTTTTGATCTGTAAGGAGTTACACGGCGCACAGCATACCGTTGGAAAGCTCTCCGAGAGCACTACGAGGAAGGCAGCAAGCCTACTCTGCTAAACCTATTTTTGGAGCCTAAAATCAAACGTTTTCATCAATTTTTGGACACCTTTCTTCTTTTGTGATGTTTTTTCGTCCAGGATCGTACGTCGTGAGCTGCGAAAAGGACGACAACCTAATCCATCACATATCTATTACTGAATCCCACGCCACCTTGGGTAAGACAACTTAGCTTCACGTAAAGGCTGGGCCCGTAAATCGAGGGCGTTGGGCTTAGGACCAGGTGTTCGTCACTCCGGTGCCCATAACTTTTGATCCGTAAGGAGTTACACGGCGCACAGCATACCGTTGGAAAGCTCTCCGAGAGCTCTACGACTGGGGCAGCAAGCCTGCTCTGCTAAACCTATTTTCGGACCCCAAATTTGAACATTTTCATCAGTTTCTGGAAATTTTCTTCTTTTGCGCTGCTTTCCCGTTCTGGATCGTACATTGTGAGCTGCAAAAAGGACAACAACCTAATCCATCACATTTCTATTATTGAATCCCATGCCACCTTGGGAAAAACAACTTCGCTTCACATAGAGGCTGGGCCCGCAAACCGAGGGCGTGGGGCTTAGGACCAGGTTTCCGTCGCTCTGGTGCCCATAACTTTTAATCTGTAAGGAGTTGCACGGCGAAAAACATACCGTTGAAAAGTTCTCCAAGAGCCCTACGACGGGGGCAGCAAGCCTGCTCAGCTGTGCCTATTTTCAGAGCCCAAAATCGAATGTTTTCATCACTTTCGGGACACTTTTCTTCTTTTGCGCTGTTTTTTCGTCCCGGATTGTACGTCGTGAGCCGTGAAAAAAATGACAACCTAATCTATCACATTTCTATTACTGAATCCCATGGCTCCATGGGCAAGACAACTTCATTTCCCATAGAAGCTGGGCCTGCAAACCGAGGGTGTGGGGCTTAGGACCAGGTCTCCGTCGCTCCGGTACCCATAACTTTTAATCCGTAAAGAGTTACGCGGTGCACAGCATACCATTGGAAAGTTCTCCAAGATCTCTACGATGGGGACAGTTAGACTGGTCGGCTGCGCCTATTTATAGAGCCTAAAATTGAAGGTTTTCAACACTTTCAGGACACTTTTCTTTTTTTGAACTCTTTTTCGTCCCTATTCGTACGTCGAGAGCTGCGAAAAGGACGACAACCTAATCCATCATGTGAGGCCCGACCCCGAATAACGTGTCCTACCTCGATTTGGACGCCTTAGACCTAAAATTATATGACCGACCTAGGATTACGTGCCTTGTCTTGGTTTTTGTGCATGCCTCGTTATACGTGCCTTAACCTAGAATTGTGTACCTTAATCCTTGATATACGTGTGATACTTAAATAAACATGCCATGATCTTAATTTACGTGCGAGACCTTGATTTGCGTGTGTCTCTTCGTTTCGTGTGCATTAACCTTGAACTACGTGCCTTAACCTAGGTTTAAGAGTCATGTCTTGAATTACGTGCATTGCATTGAATTACGTGCCTTATTTTGATCTACGTTCATTCACCTAGGAAAACGTGCTTTCACGCTAATCAAGAGAGCATCTTACATGGAGCACTAGACTATTAAACAATCCTACAAAATCCACTATCATTATTATAATCCTAATTTAACTCACTAGAAGACAAAATAACACAAAAAGCTAGACATTCTTTATTCCTTATTCTTTATTCTTTTTGCACTTTCAATACACAATTAAATAACATCCAAAACATGACAAAAATTCAGATTTGACACATGCTTTGGCCGACCATACCATGGTTTTTGCACAAGGTTTGAACAATTATACAATTAACTATGCATGCTTAGACAAACTATGACACAAATGCATAAAAAATTGCTCAAACCACCTCAATTCTCACACCATTTTCGACCAAACCACCTATGCCCATGCTAACATTTCAAAATTCCATCTTGAAGACAAAAAAGTCTGAATTTGTATGCCCAAGGCTGACCACATGCTCAAAAAATTGCAAAAGCCTCATTTTTCTCTCATTTTTCTCACTTTCCTCACATTTTCTCTCTCTCCCTCTCACTCTCTCTCTCCATTTCGGTTTTGGCTGAGTTCTCTCCACCTCTTAGCTCATCTTCATCATCCTATGGTGCATCAATACAAACCACAAGCAAAGAAACTCACCCAAGCAAGCTAGGATGCAAGAAACACATATGCAAGCATTTTGAGTCACCATTTTCGGCCTTGGTGAGTTTTTAAGCTTCCATTTCTTTTCTTCTTGTTCTAACCTCATGCATGTGCTAAGAGATTTATCACTAAGCTAGGAAAAATAGAGAAAAGCTAGTTGGAATCTCGGCTAAGCAAGCAAGAAGAAGAGATTTGAGCTTCAACAAGGTTTTGAGCATTTTTTTGGGTTGATTGCAAAGGTGAGGGTTAAAACTTTTGAAAACTCTTCAAAATTTCACATGCATGCTCATAAATGTGTGTAGTTGCTTCTGTACTTGAGCTATATGGTCGTTCATAAGCTTAAACAACCATGCATGGCAAGATCTTGGCTTGAAAATGATGCTAGGTGAAGTCGAAATGGATGACAGCTCTCTGACCAGTCTGTTCGAGGTAAGTTTAGCTAAGCAAATGATGTTGAAAATGCTTATAAATTGGTAGGTGACTAGTTTGGACAGTTTTGGACATTTTTCCCAGAAATAGGCCGAAGCTAATTGTGATTCTAAGATCCTCAAAATGGCAAATCTTGAAAATGGGACCAAATCTGGAAATCTGGAGAAATGAAGCAGGTTTTGGTAGATGCACTGACCTTGTGGAACGAACCATATTTGACTTAGTAAATGTTGTCTAAAATGCATGAAATTTTGTGTGCTGCTATAACTTTCAGTTCTTGACAATTTTGTCAGAAATGGACCAAAGCTAAAACTGACACTAAGGACCTCAAAAACGTCAATTTCTGAAAAGTGTGCAAATCTGGACAGTTTTGTGCTACCTCACTGTTTCGGCCATAACTAATGATTCTGAACTCCAATTGATGCAAGGGTTGTTTCTGATTTTATTTAACCTCTTAAGATTTAATTTGACATCTTATTCACTGAATTTGGAGATTGTTTGGTTATCCTATTGATTGTGGGAAAACAGCCTATTGCAGTAAAGGTTTCATTTAGCTACATGCTTGGAAAATTGTTGTAACCCCTTTTGTGGTTCTAATTGTGTAGAAATGTGGTGTTGGGATGTTATGTGGACTGTTTTGAGTACTTGAGTATGCTTGAATGGAATGATGCATGACTTGAGAATGATTTTGAGTTGACTTAGGGTTTTAATCACACGATTAAATATGAAATGGAAACCCTAATGACTATGTAGTTTTGCTAAGTGTTGATTCTTGGTTATTGTGTGGAAATTATATGCTTAGTAGGCTGCCCGTAAATGTTTTATAACTTCAAATGTGATTTTGACCATTGCATGTTGTCATATAAGCTTTTCTTGCAACCGAACCCACGTAAATGTTGTTGCATGTTGAATATTCGTATCACTTGATTACGTGAACTTTGAAATGAGTTATATGGCTTGACTTGCATGTGTTACATGGCTGCCCGTTTAATGTTCATATGACTCTATGTGTTCTACAAAATAAAATTTCATGTCAAGCATGCCTCGTTCGTTTACTTGGCAATATGTAATCTTGAAATTGCTCGGAGGCAACCTACTTTGTTGACCTCCTAATGTGAAATGTTAAATGACATAAATGGGCATTGTATACAAGGTTGCAACCTTCAGTGTGGCATGGTAGTGTTTCACGCACGCCGGGCGGCATTGGGCTTGCCGGTGTTACCGTGACTACCATGGTCCAATTCCCTCTCTCGCTTGGCATTTCACCCATGGAGAGTTGGGTCGTAGGATTCGGGGTACATCCGGAGTACACCCAATTGGGAGCGATAAGTGGATTATTGAAGTCGGTCGCACCAAATGAATCGAAATTGATATTGAGAGCAAATGCTCACCGTATCCTTTTTACTATATGTATAAGTACTCTCGCTTGGTTCCTAGAGAACCTTGGGGAGGAAAGACTGGCATTTCTGTTCCCTTACTTTGTATCCGTTACTCGATTTGTTTCTTATAATTGCGTACCTTATTATTTGTAATACGTGACATGTTCTCAAAAAGAGTTTTCATAAATTGAACCGGAAAATGAGTTTCGAAACGTATTTCTCGTTCCCTCTCGCTGAGTTCATAAGGACTCACCCTCTTTTATCATCTCAGGTGAAGAAGATCAAGAACAAGTACCCAAGGACGATGTGCCTAACGATGATTCCTTGGAGTGATTGCCTGTCTTGTGTGCTTTGCATGATTATGGCTATTTGTGAACTATGCCACTTGAAGACTATTTCTTTTATGTTGCTCGTTGTTTAGTGATGTAAATGACCCCGTTGTAATTTGGGTCTAATTCTGGGATTGTACTATCTATAACCAGATGAACTTTTATTTGGTTGTTTGCTTTCGTTTTCTTAATTAGTAGTTATCGTAGGCAGTCAAACCACTAGATGAACAATCAACTAAGTTAATTCTATCTAATTTCACTTAGGTACTCATTTGCAAACTAAAGGATAATAGGTACTTGCATGGTAGGAAATTGACAAATAAATGGGACATAATTATCATGTTAGGCTTATTAACCAAACGAGACTTTCAAGATAAACTAGTAGGCAAATCAGTTGGTGACAAATAGAAGTCCTTAATGGAATGGGATTAATGATTGGAATAATTGAGGTGTTTAGAGAATTAGTCCAAACCAAAGAGCCCAATTACAGCCGTTATACTACCTGTTTACTAAAAATTTTTGGAGTTTAGGCCAAACGTTAAGTGTTAAATCTTCATGAACGGTTAAGTACGAGACGTGACTTGAATGTTTAGATGACACCCTAGTCTAACCTTTATAGGTCGGGTTGGGGCGTGACACCTTATATTAGAATGGTATCAGAGCTTAGTTTAGTAACTAGGAGTTAGTCGGGTTCAACTCTTGGACCATGGGTAGAAGCCTAAGGTAATTATGATGTCTTGTTTATATGTGTTAATGTGTGCTAATGTGCTTTAATTTCTTTGAGAATTGAATACTATGTGCTTTTGTGGACTATATGTATTATGTGTCATGCACAGCGACACGTTAGTGCCCTCAATAATGCATGCATACTTTTATACTCCTTCCTTCATACATGTGCATGTTATATAACCGTGAATGACTGTTTATACACATAGATAGTTAGGATTAGGACTTTTAGGGAAGTGAATTTGTGCAGGACGAACGAAAAGGCTCGGTTAGAGATTTTTGGCATCTTCACAGGTACTCGATGGATAGTATGTATTATTGGATATGCATATGTATAAAATGCGTAGCACGGGTATAATTGTTGAGGTAAAGTTATCTCCTTATTTTTGGAATACCTATACCTGTGATTATGTTGTCAATTTTATAGCTATGAAGTTATTGATTCTGTTAAACCGTTCTTCTAATTGTAGTTTAAGAATAAATGTTAAGGACATACTACTTCCTTAGATATAAGGGTATACTATTAAATATGTACAATAGTATATATTCTCATGTGCTGATAGTGGAAGTTGACTTGGAGGTTTCTTTGAATCCATTTCTCACATCCTAAAAATTGGCTTGATAGACTATCTAAGAAGTTAGCAATATACTCGTACGAATGAATCCTTACTTGATTGGAATTAAGCATCGTTGAACCTAATAAGGTGTATATTAACGAGTTTCAAGTTCACTCAATGGTAAGATTGTGACCTAGAAATTAAGGGATGAACTCTTGGAAATGGGCGATAGGGGTTAGATTATTAAGGCGTGAATAATGTGTTTAGGTAACTTAACAATGGATAACCTCAAGACATGTAGGCAACACTGGAGATTAAGTTTAACAAGATTGATGAATCTTTAGTATAACAAGATATGGGGATATTGGAATCGAGGAATTCGCGTAACGAGAACTCGTGTTCGGAAGACTACCCCTAAATGTTAGGTCGAATGGAAGTGTAAGGTATTGAATTATGTATTAAATGATGTTGTTAAGGTCCTAAGTTGGATATTGGTGATATTAAGAATCATGGTATTGAATTGTTGCCCCTCGGATTTAGTTGTAATTATGCGAAGTAAGACCGATGGACCTAGTATATAAACCATGGAAATGAGATTAAAGTATCCGGTTGAAAGTAGAGTCGTTAGGGTATGATTAGTAATCCTAAATAGCTAATAGTGAGTATGCATGATAATTCATAGTGAACCCTAGGACCTAAGGTCGATGAGTCTTGATACTCTTAGCTAGTTGAACATGTAAATGAGAAGAGTAAGATTTCATAGAGTTAAGATAGAGATGAATTAGAGTCATAATGACCCAAGAGACTATTGTTAGAACACCGTATCTATGTCCATCATTTCACATCTAGAGACTAGCGATCAGTAGACTTCGAATCGTGGTTGTTGAATAGAGGGTGAATCTTGTAGTGATAGTTAAATAAGTGGTTGATTACTTTTAAAGTTCTATTAGGTTATGTTGAAGGATGCCTCGTGGTCATAATTCTTATATTGATACAACATTGAAGTTATCCCGTGTAAGTATTTTATGAGCTCGGTCATTTTGGTACCCATTTATAATCCTAGGATTGTTGCTGTATGGCCAGTAACCTAGTAGAGCATTGATATCACTTACATGGCGATGAACCCAACTTAGTAACATTAATGTTGAAGATATATTGGCGGGCATTAAGTGTTCGAAGGAATGACTAGGTTGCTAAGTGAGTAGGACCATTGTCTTCTTAAGTATGACGTAACCTTGGATTGAAGTGAGTGGAATTTATTTGAGGTTGAAACTATTCGCCTTAGGAGTTTTGGATAAGATTAAAAGAAAATTTTGAAGCCTTGTGACATGAAATTAGAGATTTGAATAAGGAAATAAATTGTGGATCACAAGTTGATGAAGCTTACTTGAAAAGTTGAACTAGTGCCACATGATTAGTTTACCTATGCAATTTCGATGGCAATTTGTTGGTGGTACTTAATAAACCTTAGAGTTTGAGTTTAATGAATCTCAACGGCCTTTCTCCTTGATTTCGAGCTTGAAGGTTAATGAAGCTGGGGAATAATGTTAATGAATAGGAGCCTGTAACCGAGAGACTAGTCATTAGAAGATTTGCTAATCTAATGTACCTACGAGATAAGGACTATGATACTACCGATAGATGACGATTTGAGATGGATTAGTTACTTGGTGAGTTCTTCCTGAAAATAGAGTCGTATCGTGGAGATGATCCGTAACTTGTGTATGACCTATGTGATAACAGTTTTGAAGCTAGTAGATAGGATATGTAAATCTGATATAGACCTCTTGTCTTGAAATTAGTGTATGTAACCATAAGATCGCGGCATTATTATGATATTCCATTTGAGGTATGGATGCGAGATGGATACAACATGAGTCATGATTTTGGAGTCATTGTTATATTGTTAGGATACCGATGCAGCTTTGATGACTATGTTTGGAGATTCTAACCTTAGTTAATGAACTCGACCTTAAGATCAATTGGAGAAAAGAGAGTTGTTCAAAGGAACGAACTGTAAATGTAGGGGTCACACCGAATTAAATGATTGGAGAAAGCTAGGAAGTGAATTCGTTGTGGTAAGAGAGATAACAGAGCAAAGGACGACCCGGAGTTGAAAATGACAATGGTCGAAATCCGTCTAAATGACCTTAACAAGTAAGAATGAATTTCGGGACGAAATTCTTTTAAGGAGGGGAAGATGTGAGGCCCAACCTCGAATAACGTGTCCTACCTTGATTTGCATACCTTAGACCTAAAATTATATGATCGACCTAGGATTACGTGCCCTGTCTTGGTTTTTGTGCATGCCTCGTTATACGTGCCTTAACCTAAAATTGTGTGCCTTAATCCTCGATATACGTGCGATACTTAAATAAACATGCCATGACCTTAATTTACGTGCGAGACCTTGATTTGCGTGTGTCTATTCGTTTCGTGTGCATTAACCTTGAACTGCGTGCCTTAACCTAGGTTTAAGAGTCATGTCTTGAATTACGTGCATTGCATTGAATTACGTGCCTTATTTTGATCTACGTTCATTCACCTAGGAAAGCGTGCTTTCACACTAATCAAGAGAGCATCTTACACGGAGCACTAGACTATTAAACAATCCTACAAAATCCACTATCAATATTATAATCCTAATTTAACTCACTAGAAGACAAAATAACACAAAAAGCTAGACATTCTTTATTCCTTATTCTTTATTCTTTTTGCACTTTCAATACACAATTAAATAACATCCAAAACATGACAAAAATTCAGATTTGGCACATGCTTTGGCCGACCATACCATGGTTTTTGCACAAGGTTTGAACAATTATACAATTAACTATGCATGCTTAGACAAACTATGACACAAATGCATAAAAAATTGCTCAAACCACCTCAATTCTCACACCATTTTCGACCAAACCACCTATGCCCATGCTAACATTTCAAAATTCCATCTTGAAGACAAAAAAGTCTGAATTTGTATGCCCAAGGCTGACCACATGCTCAAAAAATTGCAAAAGCCTCATTTTTCTCTCATTTCTCTCACTTTCCTCACATTTTCTCTCTCTCCCTCTCACTCTCTCTCTCCATTTCGGTTTTGGCTGAGTTCTCTCCACCTCTTAGCTCATCTTCATCATCCTATGGTGCATCAAGACAAACCACAAGCAAAGAAACTCACCCAAGCAAGCTAGGATGCAAGAAACACACATGCAAGCATTTTGAGTCACCATTTTCGGCCTTGGTGAGTTTTTAAGCTTCCATTTCTTTTCTTCTTGTTCTAACCTCATGCATGTGCTAAGAGATTGATCACTAAGCTAGGAAAAATAGAGAAAAGCTAGTTGGAATATTGGCTAAGCAAGCAAGAAGAAGAGATTTGAGCTTCAACAAGGTTTTGAGCATTTTTTTGGGTTGATTGCAAAGGTGAGGGTTAAAACTTTTGAAAACTCTTCAAAATTTCACATGCATGCTCATAAATGTGTGTATTTGCTTCTGTACTTGAGCTATATGGTCGTTCATAAGCTTAAACAACCATGCATGGCAAGATCTTGGCTTGAAAATGATGCTAGGTGAAGTCGAAATGGATGACAGCTCTCTGATCAGTCTGTTCGAGGTAAGTTTAGCTAAGCAAATGATGTTGAAAATTCTTGAAAATTGGTAGGTGACTAGTTTGGACAGTTTGGACATTTTTTTACAGAAATAGGCCGAAGCTAATTTTGACTCTAAGGTCCTCAAAATGGCAAATCTTTAAAATGTGACCAAATCTGGAAATCTGGAGAAATGAGGCAGGTTTTGGCAGATTCACTGACCTTGTGGAACGAACCATATTTGACTTAGTAAATGTTGTCCAAAATGCATGACATTTTGTGTGCTGCTAGATTTTTCAGTTCTGGACAATTTTTTCAGATATGGACCAAAGCTAAAACTGACCCTAAGGACCTTAAAAACGTCAATTTCTGAAAAGTGTGCAAATCTGGACAGTTTTGTGCTACCTCATTGTTTCGGCCATAACTAATGATTCTGAACTCCAATTGATGCAAGGGTTGTTTTTTATTTTAGTTAACCTCTTAAGATTTAATTTGACATCTTATTCACTGAATTTGGAGATTGTTTGATTATCCTATTGATTGTGGGAATACAGCCTATTGCAGTAAAGGTTTCATTTAGCTACATGCTTGGAAAATTGTTGTAACCCCTTTTGTGGTTCTAATTGTGTGGAAATGTGGTGTTGGGATGTTATGTGGACTGTTTTGAGTACTTTAGTATGCTTGAATGGAATGATGCATGACTTGAGAATGATTTTGAGTTGACTTAGGGTTTTAATCACACGATTAAACATGAAATGGAAACCCTAATGACTAGGTAGTTTTGCTAAGTGTTGATTCTTGGTTATTGTGTGGAAATTATATGCTTAGTGGGCTGCCCGTAAATGTTTTATAACTTCAAATGTGATTTTGACCATTGCATGTTGTCATATAAGCTTTTCTTGTAACCGAACCCACGTAAATGTTGTTGCATGTTGAATATTCGTAACACTTGATTACGTGAACTTTGAAATGAGTTATATGGCTTGACTTGCATGTGTTACATGGCTGCCCTTTTAATGTTCATATGACTCTATGTGTTCTACAAAGTAAAATTTCATGTCAAGCATGCCTCGTTCGTTTACTTGGCAATATGTGATCTTGAAATTGCTCGGAGGCAACCTACTTTTTTGTCCTCCTAATGTGAATTGTTAAAAGATATTCAATGGTTTATTTGAACATGATTACTTGGCTGCCCGTTAAAGTTTAATTGCTTTCAAATGGATATATGAAATGATTATATGTTCTTACAATGCCTTATATGCCAATATGTCAAAATGTGATCATATACTTGCTCGGAGGCAACCTACTTTGTTGACCTCCTAATGTGAAATGTTAAATGACATAAATGGGCATTGTATACAAGGTTGCAACCTTCAGTGTGGCATGGTAGTGTTTCACGCACGCCGGGCGGCATCGGGCTTGCCGGTGTTACCGTGACTACCATGGTCCAATTCCCTCTCTCGCTTGGCATTTCACCCTCGGAGAGTTGGGTTGTAGGTTTCGGGGTACATCCGGAGTACACCCAATTGGAAGTGATAAGTGGATTATTGAAGTCGGCCGCACCAAATGAATCGAAATTGATATTGAGAGCAAATGCTCACCGTATCCTTTTTACTATATGTATAAGTACTCTCGCTTGGTTCCTAGAGAACCTCGGGGATGAAAGATGGCATTTCTGTTCCCTTACTTTGTATCCATTACTCGATTTGTTTCTTATAATTGCGTATATTATTATTTGTAATACGTGACATGTTCTCAAAAAGAGTTTTCATAAATTGAACCGGAAAATGAGTTTCAAAACGTATTTCTCGTTCCCCCTCGCTGAGTTCATAAGGATTCACCCTCTTTTATCATCTCAGGTGAAGAAGATCAAGAACAGGTTACCAAGGATGATGTGCCTAACGATGATTCCTTGGAGTGATTGCCTGTCTTGTGTGCTTTGCATGATTATGGCTATTTGTGAACTATGCCACTTGAAGACTATTTCTTTTATGTTGCTCGTTGTTTAGTGATGTAAATGACCCCGTTGTAATTTGGGTCTAATTCTGGGATTGTACTATCTATAACCGGACGAACTTTTATTTGGTTGTTTGCTTTCGTTTTCTTAATTAGTAGTTATCGTAGGCAGTCAAACCACTAGATGAACAATCAACTAAGTTAATTCTATCTAATTTCACTTAGGTACTCATTTGCAAACTAAAGGATAATAGGTACTTGCATGGTAGGAAATTGATAAATAAACGGGACATAGTTATCATGTTAGGCTTATTAACCAAACGAGACTTTCAAGATAAACTAGTAGGCAAATCGGTTGGTGACAAATAGGAGTCCTTAATGGAATTGGATTAATGATTGGAATAATTGAGGCGTTTAGAGAATTAGTCCAAACCAAAGAGCCCAATTACAGCCGTTATACTGCCGGTTTACCGAAAAATTTTGGAGTTTAGGCCAAACGTTAAGTGTTAAATCTTCATGAACGGTTAAGTACGAGACGTGACTTGAATGTTTAGATCACACCCTAGTCTAACCTTTATAGGCCGGGTTGGGGCGTGACACATCACATTTCTATTACCGAATCCCACGGTACCTTGGGCAAGACAACTTCGCTTCACGTAGAGGCTGGGCCAGCATACCGAGGGCGTGGAGCTTAGGACCAAGTCTCCGTCGCTCCGGTGCCCATAACTTTTGATCCGTAAGGAGTTACGTGGCAAACAGCATACCGTTCGAAAGCTCTCCAAGAGTTCTACGACGAGGGCAGCAAGGCTACTCAGCTGCGCCTGTTTTCAGAGCCCAAAATTGAAAGTTTTCATCAGTTTTGGGATACTTTTCTTCTTTTGAGCTATTTTTTCGTCCCAGATCGTACGTAGTGAGCCGCGAAAAGGATGAAAACCTAATCCATCACATTTCTATTAATGAATGCCAAAGCACCTTGGGCAAGACAACTTCACTTCAAGTAGAGGCTGGGCCCGCAAATCGAGGGCATGGGGCTTGGGACCAGCTCTCCGTCGCTCCGGTGCCCATAACTTTTGATCCGTAAGAAGTTACGCGGCGCACAGTATGCCGTTGGAAAGTTCTCCAAGAGCTCTACGACGGGGGCAGTAACCCTGCTCGGCTGTGCCTATTTTCAGAGCCCAAAATCGAATGTTTTCATCAGTTTCGGGACACCTTTCTTCTTTTGAACTATTTTTCTGTCCCTGATCGTACGTCGTGAGCCGCAAAAAGGACGACAACCGAATCCATCTCATTTCCATTACCGAATCCCATGGCACCTTGGGCAATATAACTTCACTTCACGTAAAGGCTAGTCCCGCAAACCTTGGGCGTGGGGCTTAGGGCCACGAGTCCGTCGCTCCGGTGCCCATAAATTTTGATCCGTAAGGAGTTACGTGGCGCACAACATATCGTTTGAGAGCTCTACGACGAGGGCAGCCACCTGCTCGGTTGTGCCTATTTTGGGAGCCCAAAATCGAACGTTTTCATCAGTTTCGGGACATTTTTCTTCCTTTGATCTATTTTTCCGTCCCGGATCGTACGTCGTGAGCCGCGAAAATGACGACAACCTAATCCATCACATTTCTATTACCCAATCTCACGCCACCTTGGGCAGGACAACTTCGCTTCACGTAAAGGCTGGGCCCGCAAACTGAGGGCATGGGACTTGGGTCTAGGTCTCTGTCGCTCCGATGCCCATAATTTTTGATCCGTAAGGAGTTACATAGCGCACAGTTTATTGTTAAAAAGCTCTCCGAGAGCTCTGCAATGGGAGCAGCAATACTGCTCGGCTGCACCTATTTGCGAAGCCCAAAATCAAACGTTTTCATCAATTTCAAGACACTTTTCTTTTTCTGCGTTATTTTTCTGTCCCGGATCGTACGTCGATAGCAGCCAAAAGGACAACAACGAAATGCATCACATTTCTATTACCGAATCCCACACCACCTTGGGCAAGACACATTCGCTTCACGTAGAGGCTGGGTCCGCAAACCGAGGGCGTGGGACTTGGGACCAGTCTTTCGTCGCTCCGGTGCCCATAACTTTTGATCCGTAAGGAGTTACTCGGTGCACAGCATACCGTTGGAAAGCCCTCTCAAAGCTCTACGATGGGGACAGCAAGCCTACTCGGCTGCGCCTATTTTCAGAGCCTAAAATTGAACATTTTCATCACTTTCAGGATACTTTTATTCTTTTGCGTTGTTTTTACATCATGGATAGTACGTCGTGATCCGCGAAAAGGACGACAACCTAATTCATCACATTTCTATTACCAAATCCCACGGCACCTTGGGCAAGACAGCTTCGCTTCACGTAGAGGCTGGGCCAGCAAACCGAGGGCGTGGGGCTTAGGACCAGGTCTCTGTCGCTCAGGTGCCCAAAACTTTTGATCCGTAAGGAGTTACGGGGCGCACATCATACCGTTGGAAAGCTCTTCGAGAGCTCTACGACAAGGTTAGCAAGGCTGCTCAGCTGCGTCTGTTTTCGGAGCCCAAAATCTAATATTTTCATCAGTTTTGGGATACTTTTCTTCTTTTGAGCTATTTTTTCCGTCCCGGATCGTACGTCGTGATCCACAAAAAGGACGAAAACCTAATCCATCACATTTCTATTACCGAATCCCACGCCATCTTAGGCAAGACAACTTCGCTTCACGTAGAGGCTTGTCCCGAAAAATCGATGGCCTGGGGCTTGGGACCAGGTCTCCGTCCCTCTGGTGCCCATAACTTTTGATCCGTAAGGAGTTAAGCGGCGCACAACATACCATTGAAAAGCTCTACGAGAGCTCTACAATGGGGGTTGCAATACTGCTCAACTGCACCTATTTTTGGACTTCAAAATCGAACGTTTTCATCAATTTTAGGACACTTTTCTTCTTTTACGCTATTTTTCTATCCCGGATCGTACGTCGATAGCAGCCAAAAGGAAGACAACCTAATCCATTACATTTCTATTACCGAATCCCATGGCACCTTGGGCAAGACAGCTTCACTTCACATAGAGGCTGGGCCCACAAACCAAGGGCGTGGGGCTTAGGACCAGGTCTCCGTCACTCCAGTGCCCATAATTTTTGATCCGTAAGGAGTTACACGGCGCACAACATACCATTGGAAAGCCCTCTGAGAGCTCTATGACGGGGCAGCAAGCCTTCTCGACTGCGCCTATTTTCAGAGCCCAAAATGGAACATTTTCATCACTTTCGGAACACTTTTCTTCTTTTGTGCTATTATTTTGTCCCGGATCGTACATCGAGAGCCGTGAAAAAGAAGACAACCTAATCCATCACATTTCTCTAACCGAATCCCATGGCACCTTGGGCAAGACAACTTCGCTTCACGTAGAGGCTGGGCCCGCATACTGAGGGCGTGGGGCTTACGACCAGGTCTCTGTCGCTCCGGTGCCTATAACCTTTAATCCGTAAGGAGTTACGCTGCGCACAGTATACCGTTGGAAAGTTCTCTGAGAGCTCTACGATGGGGGTAGCTAGCCTAGTCGGCTACGCCTATTTGCGGAGCCCAAAATCGAACCTTTTCATCACTTTCGGGACACTTTTCTTTTTTTGAGCTATTTTTTCATCCCTATTCGTACGTCATGAGCTGCGAAAAGGACGACAACCTAATCCATCACATTTCTATTACTAAATCCCATGGTACCTTGGGAAAGATAACTTCACTTCACAGAGAGGCTAGGCCCGCAAACCTAGAGGGTGGGGCTTAGGACCAGGTGTCCGTCGCTTCGATGCCCATAACTTTTGATCCGTAAGGAGTTACACGACGCACAACATACTATTGAAAAGCTCTCCGAGAGCTCTATGACGAAGGCATCCAGCTTGCTCGGCTGCGCCTATTTTCGAAGAACAAAATTGAACATTTTCATCAGTTTCGTGACACTTTTCTTCTTTTGATCTATTTTTCTGTCTCGGATCGTACATCGTGTACCGCAAAAAGGACAACAACCTAATCCATCACATTTCTATTACCGAATATCATGGCACCTTTGGCAAGACAACTTCGCTTCACGTAGAGGCTGGGCCAGCAAACCGAGGGCGTGGGGCTTCGGACCAGGTCTCTGTCGCTCCAGTGCCCATAACTTTTGATCTGTGAGGAGTTTCGCGGCGCACAGTATACTGTTGGAAAGCTCTCCGAGAGCTCTACGACGGGGGCAGCGAGACTACTAGGCTGTACCAATTTTCGGAGCCCAAAATCAAAAAATTTCATCACTTTCGGGATATTTTTCTTCTTTTGCGATATTTTTCTATCCCGAATCGTACGTCGATAGCAGCCAAAAGGATGACAACCTAATCCATCACATTTCTATTTTCGAATCCCACGCCACCATAGGCAAGACACCTTCTCTTCAAGTAGAGGCTAGGCCCACAAACCGCAGGCGTGGGGTATAGGACAAGGTCTCCGTCGCGCCGGTGCCTATAACTTTTGATCCATAAGGAGTGACGTGGTGCACAGCTTACTGTTGGAAAGCTCTCCGAGAGTTCTATGACACGAGCAACCAGCCTGCTTGGCGGCACCTGTTTTCGTAGCCAAAATCGAATGTTTTCATCAGTTTCGGGACACTTTTCTTCTTTTGATCTGTTTTTTCATCCCGGATCGTACGTCGTGAGCAGCGAAAAGGGCAACAACCTAATCCATCACCTTTCTATTACCGAATCCCACGACACCTTGGACAAGACAACTTCGCTTCACGTAGAGGCTGGGTTAGCAAATCGAGGGCATGGGGCTTCGGACCAGGTCTCCGTCGCTCCGGTGCCCAAAACTTTTGATCCGTAGGAGTTACGCAGCGTACAACATACCGTTGGAAAGCTCTTCAAGAGCTCTACGACGGGGGCAGCAATCCCACTCAGCTGCACCTATTTTTCGAGCCCAAAATCGAATGTTTTCATCAATTTTGGGATACTTTTCTTCTTTTGAGCATTTTTTCAGTCCCAGATCGTACGTCGTGAGCCGCAAAAAGGACGACAACCTAATCCATCACAATTCTATTACCGAATCCCACGGCACCTTGGGCAAGACAACTGCGCTTCACATAGAGGCTGGGCCCGCAAACCGAGGGCGTAGGGCTTAGGACCAGGTGTCCGTCGCTCCGGTATCCATAACTTTTGATTCGTAAGGAGTTACGCGGCGCACAGCATACCGTTGAAAAGCTCTCCGAGAGCTCTACAATGGGGGCAGCAATCCTGCTCGGCTGCGCCTATTTTTGGAGCCCAAAATCGAACATTTTTATCAATTTCTGTACACTTTTCTTCGTTTGCGATATTTTTCTGTCCCGGATCGAACGTCAATAGCAGACAAAAGGACGACAACCTAATCCATCACATTTCCATTACCGAATCCCACAGCACTTTGGGCAAGAAAACATCTATTCACGTAGAGGCTGGGCCCGTAAACCAAGTGCGTAGGGCTTATGACTAGCCT
Source organism: Ehretia macrophylla (assembly GCA_037974665.1). Classification (NCBI taxonomy): domain Eukaryota; kingdom Viridiplantae; phylum Streptophyta; class Magnoliopsida; order Boraginales; family Ehretiaceae; genus Ehretia; species Ehretia macrophylla. The sequence goes on along the minus strand of CM075773.1, from coordinate 38,856,385 downwards.
ACTTGGCTGCGCCTATTTTCGGAGCCCAAAATCGAACGTTTTCTTCAATTTCAGGACACTTTTCTTCTTTTGCGCTATTTTTCCGTCCCGGATCGTACGTCGATAGCAGCCAAAAGGACTAGAACCTAATCCATCACATTTTTATTACCGAATCCCATGCCACCTTGGGCAAGACAACTTCACTTCACGCAGAGGCTGGGCCTGCAAATCGAGGGCGTAGGGCTTAGGACCAGGTCTCCGTCGTTTCGATGCCCATAACTTTTGATGCGTAAGGAGTTACGCGGCGCACAGTATACTGTTGGAAAGCTCTCCGAGATCTCTACGACGGGGGTAGCAAGCCTGCTCGGTTGCGCCTATTATCAGAGCCCAAAATTGAACATTTCCATCACTTTTGGGATATTTTTCTTCTTTTGAACTATTTTTCCGTCCCTGATCGTACGTCGTGTACCGCAAAAAGGACGACAACCTAATTCATCACATTTCTATTACCGAATCCCACAGCACCTTGGGTAAGATAACTTCGCTTCACGTAGAAGCTAGGCCCGTAAACCTTGGGCATGGGGCTTAGGACCAGGTCTCCTTCGCTCTGGTGCCCATAACTTTTGATCCGTAAGGAGTTATGCGGCGCACAGTATATCGTTGGAAAGCTCTCTGATAGCTCTACGATGAGGGTAGCAAGCCTACTTAGCTGCACCTATTGAGCTATTTTTCTTTCCCGAATCGTACGTCGTGAGCCGCGAAAAGGATGACAACCTAATCCATCTTATTTCTATTACCGAATCCCATGGCACCTTGGGCAAGACAACTTCACTTCATGTAGAGGTTGGGCCCGCAAACTGAGGGCGTGGGGCTTAAGACCAAGTCTCTGTCGCTCCGGTGCGCATAACTTTTGATCCGTAAGGAGTTACGCGGCGCACAGCATACCGTTGGAAAGCTCTACGAGAGCTCTACGACGGGGTCATCAAACCTACTTGGCTGCGCCTATTTTCAGAGCTCAAAATTGAACGTTTTCATCACTTTCAGGACACTTTTCTTCTTTTGAGCTGTTTTTTCATCCCTGATCGTACGTCGTGAGCTGCAAAAAGAACGACAACCTAATCCATCACATTTCTATTACCGAATTCCACGGCACCTTGGGAAAGATAACTTCGCTTCACGTAGAGGCGGGGCTCGCAAACCTAGGGCGTGGGGCTTAGGACCAAGTCTCCATCACTCTAATGCCCACAACTTTTGATCCGTAAGGAGTTACGCTGCACACAGCATACCGTTGGAGAGCTCTTTGAGAGTTCTACGATGAGGGCAGTAACCCTACTCAGCTATGCCTGTTTCCAGAGCCCAAAATTGAATGTTTTCATTACTTTTGGGACACCTTTCTTCTTTTGAGCTATTTTTCCGTCCCGGATCGTACGTCGTGAGCTGCGAAAAAGACGACAACCTAATCCATTACATTTCTATTGTCGAATCCCACTGTACCTTGGGCAAGACAACTTCGCTTCACGTAGAGGCTGGGCCTGTAAACCGAGGGCGTAGGGCTTAAGACCAGGTCACCGTTGCTCCGGTGCCCATAACTTTTGATCCGTAAGGAGTTACGTGGCGTACAGTATACCATTAGAAAGCACTCCAAGAGTCCTACGACGGAGGCAGCAAGCTTGCTCGGCTGTGCCTATTTTCGGAGGCCAAAATCAAACATTTTCATCAGTTTTTGGACACGTTTCTTCTTTCGCGTTGTTTTTCCGTCCTGGATCGTACGTCGTGAGCAGCGAAAAGGACGACAATCTAATCCATCACATTTATATTACCAAATTCCACGCTACCTTGGGCAGGACAACTTTGGTTCACATAGAGGCTGGGCCCGCAAACCGAGGGCGTGGGGCTGTGGACTAGGTCTCTGTCGCTCCGGTACCCATAACTTTTGATTTGTAAGGAGTTACGCGGCGCACAGCATACTGTTGGAAAGCTCTCCAAGAGCTCTACGATTGGGGCAGCAAGCCTACTTGGCTACGCCTATTTTCGGGGCTCAAAATCGAATGTTTTCATCAGTTTTGGGATACTTTTCTTTTTTTGCGCTGTTTTTCCATCCCGGATCGTACGTCGTGAGCCGCGAAAAGGACGACAACCTAATCCATCACATTTATATTACCGAATCCCATGCCACCTTGGGCAAGACAACTTCTCTTCACATAGATGCTGGGCCCGCAAACCGAGGGCGTGGGGCTTAGGACCAGGTCTCTGTCGCTCTGGTGCCAATAACTTTAGATCCATAAGGAGTTACGCGACACACAGCATACCGTTGGAAAGCTCTCCGAGAGCTCTACTACGGGGGCAGCAAGTCTGCTCGGCTACGACTATTTTCGAAGCCCAAAATTGAATGTTTTCATCAGTTTCTACACACTTTTCTTCTTTTGCGCTATTTTTCCGTCTCGGATAGTAAGTCGTGAGCCGTGAAAAGGACGACAACCTAATCCATCACATTTCTATTACCGAATCCCATGCCACCTTGGGCTAGACAACTTCGCTTCACGTAGAGGCTGGGCCCGCAAACCGAGGACGTGGGGCTTAGGACTAGGTCTCTGTCGCTCCGGTGCCCATAACTTTTGATCCGTAAGGAGTTACACGGCGCACAGCATACCGTTAGAAAGCTCTCCAAGAGCTCTACGATGGGGGTAGCAAGCTTGCTCGGCTGCACCTATTTTCGGACCCCAAAATCGAACGTTTTCAATAATTCCTGGACACTTTTCTTCTTTTGTGCTGTTTTTCCGTCCCGGATCGTACCTGGTGAGCCACGAAAAGGACGACAACCTAATCCATCACATTTCTATTACCGAATCGCATGCCACCTTGGGCAAAACAACTTCGCTTCATGTAAAGGCTGGGCCCGCAAACCAAGGGCGTGGGGCTTAGGACCAGGTCTCCGACGCTCCGGTGCCCATAACTTTTGATCTGTAAAAAGTTACGCGACGCACAGTATACCGTTAGAAAGCTCTTCGGGAGCTCTACGACAAGGGCAGCCAGTCTGCTCAACAGCGCCTATTTTTGGAGCCCAAAATCGAACATTTTCATCATTTTCTGGATATTTTTCTTCTTTTGCACTTTTTTTCCGTCCCGGAACGTACGTCGTGAGCCGCGAAAAGGACGATAACCTAATCCATCACATTTCTATTACCGAATACCACGGCACCTTGGGCAAGACAACTTCGCTTCACGTAGAAGCTGGGCCAGCAAACCGAGGTCGCAGGGCTTAGGACCAGGTCTCTGTCGCTCCGGTGCCCATGACTTTTTATCCGTAAGGAGTTACGCATTGCACAGCATACCGTTGGAAAGCTCTCCAAGAGCTCTACGACGGGGGTAGCAAGCCTGCTCAGTTGCGCCTATTTTTAGAGCCCAAAATCGAACGTTTTCATTAGTTTCTGGACACATTTCTTCTTTTGCGCTGTTTTTCCTTCCCGGATCGTACGTCGTGAGATGCGAAAAGGACGACAACCTAATCCATCACAATTCTATTACCGAATCCTATAGAACCTTGGGCAAGATAACTGCATTTCACGTAAAGGCTGGGCCCGTAAACCGAGGGCGTGGGGCTTAGGACCAGGTATCCGTCGCTCTGGTGTCCATAACTTTTGATTCGTAAGGAGTTACGCGGCGCATAGCATACCGTTGAAGAGCTCTCCGAGAGCTCTACAAAGGGGGCAGTAATCCTGCTTGGCTGCGTCTATTTTTGAGCCCAAAATCGAACATTTTCATCAATTTTAGTACACTTTTCTTCTTTCGCGATGTTTTTCTGTCACGGATCGTACGTCAATAGTAGCCGAAAAGATGACAACCGAATCTATCACATTTCCATTACCGAATCCCACGGTACCTTGGGCAAGAAAACTTTGATTCACGTAGAGGCTGGGCCTGTAAACCAAGTGCGTGGGCCTTGTGACTAGCCTACTTGGCTGCGCCTATTTTTGGAGCCCAAAATCGAATGTTTTCTTCAATATCAGGACACTTTTCTTCTTTTGCGTTGTTTTTTCATCTCGGATCGTACGTCAATAGCAGCCAAAAGGATGAAAACCTAATCCATCACATTTTTATTACCGAATCCCATGCCACCTTGGGCAAGACAACTTCACTTCACGTAGAGGCTGGGCCCATAAATCGAGGGTGTGGGGCTTAGGACCAGGTCTCCGTCGCTTCGGTGCCCATAACTTTTGATCCGTAAGGAGTTACGCGACTCATAGTATACCGTTGGAAAGCCCTATGAGATCTTTACGACGGGGGTAATAAGCCTGCTCGGCTGCGCCTATTTGCAGAGCCCAAAATCGAACATTTTCATCACTTTCGGGACACTTTTCTTATTTTTAACTGTTTTTTCGTCCTTGATCGTACGTCGTGTGCCGCGAAAAGGACGACAACCTAATCCATCATATTTCTATTACCGAATCCCACGGCACCTTGGACAAGATAACTTCGCTTCACGTAGAGGCTAGGCCCGTAAACCTAGGGCATGGGGCTTAGGACCAGGTCTCCTTCGCTCCAGTGCCTATAACTTTTGATCCGTAAGGAGTTTGCTGTGCACAGCATATCCTCGGAAAGCTCTCTGATAGCTCTACGACGAGGGCAGCAAGCCTGCTCAGCTGCGCCTATTTTCAGAGCCCAAAATCGAATGTTTTCTTCACTTTCGAAATACTTTCCTTCTATTGAGCTGTTTTTCTGTCCCGAATCGTACGTTGTGAGCCGCGAAAAGGACGACAACCTAATCCATCTTATTTCTATTATCAAATCCCATGGCACCTTGGGCAAGACAACTTCACTTCACGTAGAGGTTGGGCCCGCAAACCGAGGGCGTGGGGCATAGGACTAGGTCTCCGTCGCTCCGGTGCGCATAACTTTTGATCCGTAAGAAGTTACGCGGTGCACAGCATATCGTTGGAAAGCTCTACGAGTGCTCAACGACGGGGGCATCAAGCCTACTTGGCTGTGCCTATTTTCGGAGCTCAAAATCGAACGTTTTCATCACTTTCATGACACTTTTCTTCTTTTGATATATTTTTCCGTCCCTGATCGTACGTCGTGAGCCGCAAAAAGAACGACAACATAATCCATCACATTTCTATTACCGAATTCCACGGTACCTTAGGCAAGATAACTTCACTTTACGTAGACGCTGGGCCCGCAAACCGAAGGCGTGGGGCTTAGGACCAGGTCTCTGTCGCTCCGGTGCCCCTAACTTTTGATCCGTAAGGAGTTACACGGCGTACAACATACCGTTGGAAAGCTATCCGAGAGCTCTACGATGGGGGTAGCAAGCCTGCTCGGCTGTGCCAGTTTTCGTACCCCAAAATCGAACGTTTTCAATAGTTCCTGGACACTTTTCTTCTTTTGCACTATTTTTCTGTCCCGGATCGTACGTCGTGAGCCACGAAAAGGATGACAACCTAATCCATCACATTTCTATTACCGAATCGCATGCCACCTTGGGCAAGACAATTTCACTTCACGTAGAGGCTGGGCCCGCAAACCGAGGGCATGGGGCTTAGGATCAGGTCTCCGTCGCTCTAGTGCCCATAACTTTTGATTCGTAAGGAGTTACGCGACGCACAGTATACCGTTGGAAAGCTCTTCGGGAGCTCTACGACGAGAGCAGCCAGTCTGCTCAGCTGCGCCTATTTTTAGAGCCCAAAATTGAACATTTTCATCAGTTTCTGGATATTTTTCTTCTTTTGAGCTTTTTTTCCATCCCGGAATGTACGTTGTGAGCCGCGAAAAGGACGACAACCTAATCCATCTTATTTCTATTACCGAATCCCATAGCACCTTGGGCAAGACAACTTCACTTCACGTAGATGTTGGGCTTGCAAACCGAGGGCGTGGGGCTTAGGACCAGGTCTCCGTCGCTCCGGTGCGCATAACTTTTGATCCGTAAGGAGTTACGCTGCGAACAACATACCATTGGAAAGCTCTCCGAGAGCTCTACGACGGGGGCAGCAACCCTACTCAGCTGTTGTCATGCCCCAACCCGTCCTATAAAGGTTAGACTAGGGTGTGATCTAGATATTCAAGTCCATTTCATATTCTTAATCATTCTAGGAGGTTTAACACTTAACGTTTTATTCTAGACTTCAAAATTTTTTCGGAAATCCGGCAGCATAACGGCTGTAATTGGGCTCTTTGTTTTGAACTAAATTTTCTAACAGCCTCAAAATTTACCATCTCAAATTCAATTCCAGCTAAGATTACTATTATTCCATCAATTGAATTGCCTATTGGTTAATTCGACGTCCCGATTGATTTATAACCTAGCATGATACTATGTCTCGTTTGTCCATTTATTCTCGTTTCAAAATATACCTGTTGATCTTAGCTTATTAGCGAGTACCTGTTGAGATTGGATAAGTTTATTTACCTATTCCTTAACTAAGCATCATAACCTGTGATGGATACTAGTGGTAGTAAAAGCAAAATGATCATAGTAGTGTCATGTCTAGTATCGTTCTACTTAAAATAAGTACAAACCAAAATTAGACCCCAAATTACAGCGGGGGTCTTTTACATCACAAGCAACAAATAACATAAGGGAAATAGTCTTCAACCAGCAAAAGGTACACAAGTAATCACGTTCAAGCAAAACAACAATAACAGGCAATCACTCCAGGGATTCATCATTAGGTACATTATCCTCGGGTTTCTGTACTTGTTCTTCTTCACCTGAAATGATAAAAGAGGGTGAGTCCTTATGAACTCAGCGAGGGGGAAACAAGAAATACGATTTGAAACTCATTTTCCGGTTCAGTTTATGAAAACCCCTTTTTAAAACATGTCACATATTACAAATAATATGGTAATCAATTATAAGAAACAAATCGAGAAACGGATACAATTACCAATCATTTCAAGGATACGGTGAGCATTTGCTCTCAATTTCAATTTTGAATCATTTGGTGCGGCCGACTTCAATAATCCACTTATCACTCCCAAATGGGTGTACTCCGGATGTACCCCGAAACTTACGACCCAACTCTCCGAGGGTGAAATGCCAAGCGAGATAGGGAATTGGACCATGGTAGTCACGGTAACACTGGCAAGCCCGATGCCGCCCGGCGTGCGTGAAACACTACCATGCCACACTGAAAGGTTGCAACCTCATATGCAATGCACATTTATAACATTTAACATATCACATTAGGAGGACGACAAAGTAGGTCACCTCCGAGCAGTTATAAGATCGCACGTTATCAAGTAATCAAACGAGGCACAATAAGACAAGTAATTTCACTTGAAAGGCATATAGAGCCATATGAACATTAAACGGGCAGCCATGTAACACACGTAAAACAGGCCATAAAACTCATTAAGAAGCTCATATAATCAAGTAATACGAATTATTCAGCATGCAACAACATTTACGTGGGTTCGGTAGCAATACAAGCTTATTTGACAACATGCAATGGTCAAAACCATAATTGAAGTTAACACACATTTTACGGGCAGCCCACGCAACGTACAGTTTCCACACAATATCCAATGATTAACACTTAGTAAGACTACTTAGCCATTCGGGTTTCCATTTCATGCATAATCGTGTGTTCAAACCCTAAGTCAACTCAATATCATTCCAAGTCATACATCATTCAATTCAAACATCCTCAAGTACTCAAAACAGTTCACGTAATATTCCAACATCACAATTCCAAGCAATTAGTACCACAAGAGAGGTTACAATAGTTTTCCATGCATATAGCTAAGCGAAACACTCACTGCAATAGGCTGTTTTCTCACAATCAATCGGGTAAGCAAACAATCTCCAAATTCAGTGAATAAGATGTCAAATTAAAGCTTAAGAAGTTAACAAAACTCAGAAACAAACCTTGTAACAATTGGAGTTCAGAATCATTAGTTATGGCCGAAACAGTTAGGTAACACAAAACTGTCCAGATTTGTACACTTTTCATAAATTGACGTTTTTGAGGTCCTTAGAGTCCGTTTTAGCTTTGGTCTATTTTTGACAAAATTGTCCAGAACTGAAAAATATAGCAGTACACCAAATTTCAAGCATTTTGGAAAACATTTACTAAGTCAAACATGGTTCGTTCCACAAGGTCAGTCCATCTGCCAAAACCTGATTCATTTTTCCAGATTTCCAGATTTGGTCACATTTTAATGATTTTCCATTTTGAGGACCTTAGAGTCAAAATTAGCTTCGGCCTATTTCTGGGAAAAATATTCAAAACTATCCAAACTAGTCAACCACCAATTTTCAAGCATTTTCAACATCATTTTCCTAGCTAAACTTACCTCGAACAGACTGGTCAGAGAGCTGTCACATAAATTCGACTTCACCTAGCATCATTTTCAAGCCAAGATCTTGCCATGCATGGTTGTCTAAGCTCATGACCGACCATATAACTCAAGTACAGAAGCAAATACACACATTTATGAGCATGCATGTGAAGTTCTAAAGAGTTTTCAAAAGCTTTTAACCCTCACCTTAGCAATCAACCACAAAATGCTCAAGACCCTTTGTTGAAGCTCAAATCTTCTCCTTTCCCTTGCTTAGCCGAGAACCTCACTAGTTTTTCTCTATTTTTCCTAGCTTAATGATCAATCTCTTAGTGCATGCATGTAGTTAGAACTTGAAGAAAAGAAATGGATGCTTAGTAACTCACCTAGGCCGAAAATGAAGCTTCAATGCACATGCAAGAGTTATTTTCGAAGTCTAGCTTGCTTGCTTGAGTTGCTTGGATGATTTGCTTGCCTTGTTCAACTAAGGAATGATGAAGAGGAGCAAAGATGGTGAGATTTCAGCCAAGGACCGAAATGGAAAGAGGAAATGAGAGTGAGAGAGAAATGTGAGAGAAAGAAATGAAGAAAATGAAGATAAAACAAAAGCTTTGCAAGTTGAAGAGCATGTTCGGCCTTGATGCTTTCAAATTCAGCTTTTGTCTTCAAAATGCTTTAAATTTTGAATGCTAACATGGGCATGCAAGGGCTGGTCGGATATGGTGAGGATTTGAAGGGATTGAGCTATTTTTTTAATGCCTTATGCTAAGTGTTTGACTAAGATTATGAATAAAATATACAATTGCTAAGACAATGCTCCTAGTGGTCGGCCAAAGCTATTGAATTGGCTGAAATTTTGTCATCTTAAGCATTATTTTAATTGTGTCTTGAAGATGTAAAAAGAATAATGGATAAAGAATAAGGAATGTTTTGTTTTTGGTGCATTTTTTGTCTTCTAGTGAATGGAATTTGGATTATTATATTGTTAGTGGATTTTGTAGGATTGTTTAATAGTCTAGTGTTTCATGAAAGATGCTTTCTTGATTGGCGTGAAGGCATGCTTTTCTAGGTTTAGGGCACGCACTTTGAGGTAGGACACGAACTACAAGACGAACGCATGTTTTTCAAGTAAACGCACGTAACCCTATATGAATGCACGAAATTCAATGCATGGCACATAAAATAACCTCATTTCTTAAATCTAGGTCATGGCACGCAAATCAAGGTATCGCACGCAATTCGGGGTCAAGCCTCACATCCTCCCCTCCTTAAAAGAATTTCGTCCCGAAATTCAATATTTACCTTGAAATAAAACTGGATACTGCTGTTCCATTTGGTCTCGCCTTTCCCACGTTGCTTCTTCGAGTCCATGATGATCCCACAGCACTTTCACCATAGGTATAGTTCTGTTGTGCAACTCCCGATCCTGCTGGTCTAGGATCCGAATGGGCTTCTCCTCGTAAGACAAGTTTTCCCGAAGCTACAACGGCTCTGGCTCCAAGATATGCGACGGGTCAGGATGGTACTTCCGCAGCATCGAAACATGAAAGACGTCGTGAATATTGGAGAGGTTCTGGGGTAGTGCTAGGCGATACGCCAACTTGCCAACCTTCTCAACTATCTCAAATGGTCCTACAAATCTCGGGCTCAGCTTTCCACCTTTGCCATGTTTAATCAGTCCCCTCCGGGGTGATATCTTCAAGAACACTTTGTCGCCAACCTCAAACTTGAGACTCCGTCTCCGTCGGTCTGCATAACTCTTCTGCCTGCTCTGGGCAGTAAGCATCCGTTTCCGGATGAGGTGGATGTTATCAACAGTTTTCATCAGTTCAGGTAAAAGGGTCAGGTCAAAAGTCTTCGTCTCACCTACTTCATCCCAGTAGATTGGGGATCGACACTTATGTCCATATAGCGCCTCAAATGGGGCCATCCCGATCGTGGCCTGATAACTATTGTTGTAGGCGAACTCCGCTAGAGATAGATATTTCTCCCAACCTTTCCCGAAGTCCAACACACATGCCCTCAGCATATCCTCCAAAATCTGAATAGTTCTCTCCAATTGATCGTCCGTCTGAGGGTGATAAGCCGTGCTTAAACTCAATTTCGTCCCCAAAGCTTCCTGCAATCTCTTCCAAAATCGGGAAGTAAAACGAGGATCCCTATCCGATACAATACTCACTGGCATCCCGTGCAATCTTACAATCTCCGCCACATACATATCTCCCAGTTTCTCAGGACTATCCTCTTTGTTCATTGGTAAAAAGTGCGCCGACTTAGTCAATCTATCTACTATAACCCAAACGGCGTCACGACCCTTTCGTGATCTAGGCAGGTCCATAACAAAATACATAGTAATATGTTCCCATTTCCATTGAGGAATCTCCAACGGCTGAAGTAAACCTGCGGGTCGTTGATGTTCTGCTTTGACTCTCTGGCAAGTCAAACACCGTGCTACAACTTTTCATGTTATTCCACCAATAGTGTTGCTTCAAATCCCAGTACATCTTTGTTCCATCGGGGTGAATAGTATATCTTGAATTTTGCGCTTCCTCAAGAATCTTCTTTTTCAGCTCTGGCTCATTGGGAACACAAATCCAGTTCCTAAACCTCCAAACACCATCATCATGAAACTTGAAATCTGCGTTACTTTCCTTAATCTTCTGAAATTGCTGGTCCTTCTGTTGAGCCTCTCGTAACTCAGATAACAAAGTCGATTGAACTTGGGTAGTGGCAAAAAGTAACCCCTTCTGAGTCAATTGTGGTTTCCATAGAAACGCTTCCTCCAACAACTCCTGCACCTTGACTTCCAGTTTCGCCATGCTTGCTTTTCTGCTTAAGGCATCTGCGACTACGTTCGCCTTACCGGGCACATAATTAATTGAGCAGTTATAATCATCCAAAAGCTCCATCCACCGCCTTTGCCTCATATTCAACTCCTTTTGAGAGAACAAGTATTTCAAGCTTTTATGATCAGTAAATACTTCAAACTTGTTACCCCACAGATAATGCCTCCATTTTTTGAGTGCAAACACAATAGCCGCTACTGCACCAGTTCTTGCATTGCCTGAAGGGAGTCAAGGTTTTGTAATCTATAGCGATGCTTCGAAAGATGGATTGGGATGTGTGTTGATGCAAAATGGAAGAGTGATTGCTTATGCCTCTAGGAAACCAAAGCCGTATGAGATGAATTACCCGACGCATGATTTGGAGTTAGCTTTTCCAAGACATCACTGCATCGATCTTTGCTGGATCTACCGCTATTCCCTCTTGGGATATGATATGCCCCAAAAATGCAATCTGTTGCAACCAAAATTCACATTTACTAAACTTTGCATACAATTGGTGCTCTCGAAGTTTCTGCAGTACCAACCGCAGATGTTGCTCATGCTCCGCCTCCCATTTCGAGTATACCAAAATATCATCGATGAAGATCACTACAAATTGGTCCAAGTAGGGTTGAAACACCCTATGCATCAAATCCATAAAAGCTGCAGGGGCATTAGTTAGTCCAAAAGGCATCACCACATATTCATAGTGCCCATATCTCCTCCTGAAAGCCGTTTTAGGTACATCTTCCTTCTTGATCCGCAACTGATAATACCCTTGTCTCAAATCGAGTTTCGAATACACTTTGGCTCCTTGCAATTGATCAAATAACTCGTCAATCAAGGGAAGTGGGTATTTATTCTTGACAGTCACTTGGTTCAAACCTCGATAGTCAATGCATAGTCTCAACGTTCCGTCCTTCTTCTTAACAAATAGCACGGGCGCACCCCACGATGAAGAGCTCGGTTGTACAAATCCCTTCTTCAGCAATCCTTGCAATTGGTCCTTTAATTCTTGTAGCTCAGCCGGTGCCATATGATAGGGAGCTTTTGATATCGGCTGGGTGCCAGGTAGCAGCTCTATAACAAACTCGATCTCCCAATTTGGGGGTAAACCGGATAATTCTTCAGGGAATACATCTGCATAGTCTTTGATCACAGGCATCTCTTCCAACTTAGCTTTATCTGACGGCTTGTTGATAAGGTAAGCCAAGTATCCGCTGCATCCTTTCCTCAAGGACTTCACTGCTTTTGTAGATGAAATGATGGAACTCCCGGTGAAATCTCTTCGACCCATAATCTCCAGTATCGGTTGATCAGGTACCCGGAACGTTATAATCTTTGCCCAGCAATCCAGTTGGACATGATGTTTTGCCAGCCAGTCCATCCCTAAAATGACCTTGTAGTCTCGAAAAGGTAATACAATAAGATTGGCCGAGAATTCTCTATCCTTAATTTGGATTTTACATGCTTTACAAGCTGAACTAGTTACAAGCTTAGAACCCATTGGAGTACCAACTTATACTTCATATGGCAAACATACAACTTTCAATTTCACACGTTCCACACATAAGGGAGTAATAAATGAATGAGTAGCACCCGGATCAATTAACACCTTAACAAGTTGATTCAGTATGAAGAATGTACCTTCAACAACAGCGGTCTCATCTGGAATCTCCTCGCACTCGATAGCATAAGCTCGAGTCTGGACCCTAGGAACTGGAGTCTTGCCTCTACTGGCTGGTTTAACCTGATTTTGTCCCCCTTGCCATTTAGGGCAATCCTTAACCCGGTGCTGATTGCTGCCACAACCTATACATCGTCCCAATTTTCTCCAACACTGGGCCTCAGTGTGACCCTTCCTGCTACAGTGAGAACAAGTAACAGTCTGAGAAGCAGGTGAACTACCTGTGGATCCGCGGGTGGAAGAGGCTGATGACGCTTTCATCAGGCCACGGTTATTCCCTGGTCTGTTCTGGCTCTAGCCCTAACTGCGACCCTAACTCTGAAACTTCTTCTGCTGACCTGGAGGCTGATAAGGTTTCTTGCTCGGCTGACTCGAACCGGCTCCATCTAGTTTCCTCTTCTCAACTCGAGAGGCAGCAGCAAAGAGAGCAGAGTAAGTCTCGAAGTCATGAGAAGCTAATTGGTCCTGAATCTCTGGCCTCAAACCAACAGTAAATTTCCACATTTTTGCCTCCGGAGTACAAACCATATACTGAGCATAACGGGACAATCGGTCAAAACGAGCCTTGTACTGGGCCACCATCATATTACCCTGGGTCAAGTGTATGAACTCCTCGATCCGCCTCTGCATGGAGACTGCAGGTACATATTTCTCCTTAAACGCCTTAACGAAATTACCCCATAAGCGAGGTGTCTGGTTAGTCTCCCACAGTGCGTCTACAGTGTGCCACCAATGCTCGGCATCCCCATGCAACAGAAATACAGCAAACTCCACTTTCTCTTCATCTGTATAATCAAGTGGCCTGAAGATCTTCTCAATCTCGGACAGCCAAGCCTCGGCTTTCTCATCATCAGCTTCCCTGTAGAATTTAGACGGGCAAAAGTCAAGGAATTCCTTCATTCTGCTATGTCTCCCATGGTTACCCTCATTCTTGTTGTTGATGTTGTTGTTGGCCTCACGAGAATCCTGACGCTCCATTACACGTGATACACGATCCATGGCAGTTGCCATCATGTTAAACATAGCTATACCGGGATTGGTCTGATAGGCATCCCCGGTCTCTTGAGGTTCACCGCTCCTATTAGTAGTACGGGTACTAGGGCCAGCCATCTATATGCACAATTTATTGAAAAATGCAACAATTAAGAATCTGAGGCATATGATGTGCAACATAATATAGGTACAATTCTAAAAACATTTATGGCATATAAGTCACTTAAGCACATAGAACATAGAAGGTATATTTAACACAATAACACATAATCAAGTCATCCTAATTATCTTAGGGCTCTACCCACAGTCCGAGAGTTAAACCTGGCTTAAGCAACCTGGCTCTGATACCATTCTTCTAGGGTATCACGCCCCAACACGACCTATAAAGGTTAGACTAGGGTGTGATCTAGACATTCAAGTCCATTTCATATTCTTAATCATTCTACGAGGTTTAACACTTAACGTTTTATTCTAGACTTCAAATTTTTTTCAAAAATCCGGCAGCATAACGGCTGTAATTGGGCTCTTTGTTTTGACCTAAATTTTCTAACAGCCTCGAAATTTACCATCTCAAATTCAATTCCAGCTAAGATTACTATTATTCCATCAATTGAATTGCCTATTGGTTAATTCGACGTCCCGATTGATTTTTAACCTAGCATGATACTATGTCTCGTTTGTCCATTTATTCTTGTTTCAAAATATACCTGTTGATCTTAGCTTATTAGCGAGTACCTGTTGAGATTGGATAAGTTTATTTACCTATTCCTTAACTAAGCATCATAACCTGTGATGGATACTAGTGGTAGTAAAAGCAAAACGATCATAGTAGTGTCATGTCTAGTATCGGTCTATTTAAAATAAGTACAAACCAAAATTAGACCCCAAATTATAATGGGGGTCTTTTACATCAAAAGCAACAAATAATATAAGGGAAATAGTCTTCAAGCAGCAAAAGGTACACAAGTAATCACGTTCAAGCAAAACAACAATAACAGGCAATCACTCCAGGGATTCATCATTAGGTACATTATCCTCGGGTTCCTGTACTTGTTCTTCTTCACCTGAAATGATAAAAGAGGGTGAGTCCTTATGAACTCAGCGAGGGGGAAACAAGAAATACGATTTGAAACTCATTTTCCGGTTCAGTTTATGAAAACCCCTTTTTAAAACATGTCACATATTACAAATAATATGGTAATCAATTATAAGAAACAAATCGAGAAACGGATACAATTACCAATCATTTCAAGGATACGGTGAGCATTTGCTCTCAATTTCAATTTCGAATCATTTGGTGCGGCCGACTTCAATAATCCACTTATCACTCCCAAATGGGTGTACTCCGGATGTACCCCAAAACCTACAACCCAACTCTCCGAGGGTGAAATGCCAAGCGAGAGAGGGAATTGGACCATGGTAGTCACGGTAACACCGGCAAGCCCGATGCCGCCCGGCGTGCGTGAAACACTACCATGCCACACTGAAAGGTTGCAACCTCATATGCAATGCACATTTATAACATTTAACATATCACATTAGGAGGACGACAAAGTAGGTCACCTCCAAGCAGTTATAAGATCGCACGTTATCAAGTAATCAAACGAGGCACAATAAGACAAGTAATTTCACTTGAAAGGCATATAGAGCCATATGAACATTAAACGGGCAGCCATATAACACACGTAAAACAGGCCATATAACTCATTAAGAAGCTCATATAATCAAGTGATACGAATTATTCAGCATGCAACAACATTTACGTGGGTTCGGTAGCAATACAAGCTTATTTGACAACATGCAATGGTCAAAACCATAATTGAAGTTATAACACATTTTACGGGCAGCCCACGCAACGTACAGTTTCCACACAATATCCAATGATTAACACTTAGTAAGACTACTTAGCCATTAGGGTTTCCATTTCATGCATAATCGTGTGTTCAAACCCTAAGTCAACTCAACATCATTCCAAGTCATACATCATTCAATTCAAACATCCTCAAGTACTCAAAATAGTTCACGTAATATTCCAACATCACAATTCCAAGCAATTAGTACCACAAGAGAGGTTACAATAGTTTTCCATGCATATAGCTAAGCGAAACACTCACTGCAATAGGCTGTTTTCTCACAATCAATCGGGTAAGCAAACAATCTCCAAATTCAGTGAATAAGATGTCAAATTAAAGCTTAAGAAGTTAACGAAACTCAGAAACAAACCTTGTAACAATTGGAGTTCAGAATCATTAGTTATGGCCGAAACAGTTAGGTAACACAAAACTGTCCAGATTTGTACACTTTTCATAAATTGACGTTTTTGAGGTCCTTAGAGTCGTTTTAGCTTTGGTCCATTTCTGAAAAAATTGTCCAGAACTGAAAAATATAGCAGCACACCAAATTTCATGCATTTGGAAAACATTTACTAAGTCAAACATGGTTCGTTCCACAAGGTCAGTGCATCTGCCAAAACCTGATTCATTTTTCCAGATTTCCAGATTTGGTCACATTTTAATGATTTGCCATTTTGAGGACCTTAGAGTCAAAATTAGCTTCGGCCTATTTCTGGGAAAAATATTCAAAACTGTCCAAACTAGTCAACCACCAATTTTCAAGAATTTTCAACATCATTTTCCTAGCTAAACTTACCTCGAACAGACTGGTCAGAGAGCTGTCACATAAATTCAACTTCACCTAGCATCATTTTCAAGCCAAGATCTTGCCATGCATGGTTGTCTAAGCTCATGACCGACCATATAACTCAAGTACAGAAGCAAATACATACATTTATGAGCATGCATGTGAAGTTCTAAAGAGTTTTCAAAAGCTTTTAACCCTCACCTTAGCAATCAACCACAAAATGCTCAAGACCCTTTGTTGAAGCTCAAATCTTCTCCTTTCCCTTGCTTAGCCGAGAACCTCACTAGTTTTTCTCTATTTTTCCTAGCTTAATGATCAATCTCTTAGTGCATGCATGTAGTTAGAACTTGAAGAAAAGAAATGGATGCTTAGTAACTCACCTAGGCTGAAAATGAAGCTTCAATGCACATGCAAGAGTGATTTTCGAAGTCTAGCTTGCTTGCTTGAGTTGCTTGGATGATTTGCTTGCCTTGTTCGACTAAGGAATGATGAAGAGGAGCAAAGATGGTGAGAGTTCAGCCAAGGACCGAAATGGAAAGAGGAAATGAGAGTGAGAGAGAAATGTGAGAGAAAGAAATGAAGAAAATGAAGATAAAACAAAAGCTTTGCAAGTTGAAGAGCATGCTCGGCCTTGATGCTTTCAAATTCAGCTTTTGTCTTCAAAATGCTTTAAATTTTGAATGCTAACATGGGCATGCAAGGGCTGGTCGGATATGGTGAGGATTTGAAGGGATTGAGCTATTTTTTTAATGCCTTATGCTAAGTGTTTGACTAAGATTATGAATAAAATATACAATTGCTAAAACAATGCCCCTAGTGGTCGGCCAAAGCTATTGAATTGGCTGAAATTTTGTCATCTTAAGCATTAATTTAATTGTATCTTGAAGATGTAAAAAGAATAATGGATAAAGAATAAGGAATGTTTTGTTTTTGGTGCATTTTTTGTCTTCTAGTGAATGGAATTTGGATTATTATATTGTTAGTGGATTTTGTAGGATTGTTTAATAGTCTAGTGTTTCGTGAAAGATGCTTTCTTGATTGGCCTGAAGGCATGCTTTTCTAGGTTTAGGGCATGCACTTCGAGGTAGGACACGAACTACGAGACGAACGCACGTTTTTCAAGTAAACGCACGTAACCCTATATGAATGCACGAAATTCAATGCATGGCACATAAAATAACCTCATTTCTTAAATCTAGGTCATGGCACGCAAATCGAGGTATCGCACGTAATTCGGGGTCAAGCCTCACAGCTGTGCCCGTTTCCAGAGCCCAAAATCAAACGTTTTCATTACTTTTAGGACACTTTTCTTCTTTTGAGCTGTTTTTTCGTCTCGAATCGTACGTAGTGAGCTACGAAAAAGACGACAACCTAATCCATCTTATTTCTATTACCGAATCCCACTGCACCTTGGGCAAGACAACTTCGCTTCACGTAGAGGCTGGGCCCATAAACCGAGGGCGTGGGGCTTAGGACCAAGTCACCGTCACTCCGGTGGCCATAACTTTTGATGCGTAAGGAGTTACATGGCGTACAGTATACCATTGGAAAGCATGCCGAGAGCTCTACGATGGGTGCAACAAGCCTGCTCGGCTGCGCCTATTTTTGGAGCCCAAATTGAACATTTTCATCAGTTTCTGGACACGTTTCTTCTTTCGCGCTATTTTTCCGTCCTGGAAAATACGTTGTGAGCCACGAAAAGGACGACAACCTAATCCATCACATTTCTATTACCAAATCCCACGCTACCTTGGGCAGGACAACTTTGGTTCACATAGAGGCTAGGCCCGCAAACCGAGGGCATGGGGTTGTGGACCAGGTCTCCGTCGCTCTGGTACCCATAACTTTTGATTTGTAAGGAGTTACGCGGCGCACAGCATACTGTTGGAAAACTCTCCAAGCGCTCTATGATCGGGGCAGCAAGCCTACTTGGCTGCGCCTATTTTTGGAGCCCAAAATCGAATATTTTCATAAGTTTCGGGATACTTTTATTCTTTTGCGCTGTTTTTCCGTCCCGAATCGTACGTCGTGAGCCGCGAAGAGGCTGGGTCCGCAAACCGAGGGCGTAGGGCTTAAGACTAGGTCTCCATCGCTCTGGTGCCCATAACTTCGGATCCGTAAAGAGTTACTCGGCACACAGCATACCGTTGGAAAGCTCTCAGAGAGCTCTACGATGGGGGCAGCAAGTCTGCTCGGCTATGCCTGTTTTTGAAGCCCAAAATCGAACATTTTGATCAGTTTTTGGACACTTTTATTCTTTTGCGCTGTTTTTCCGTCCCAAATCGTAAGTCGCGAGCCGTGAAAAGGACGACAACCTAATCCATCACATTTCTATTACCGAATCCCACGCCATCTTGCGCAAGACAACTTCGCTTCACGTAGAGGCTGGGCCCGCAAACCGAGGGCATGGGGCTTAGGACCAGGTCTCTGTCGCTCCGGTGCCCATAACTTTTGATCCGTAAGGAGTTACACAGCGCACAGCATACCGTTAGAAAGCTCTCCGAGAGCTCTACGATGGGGGTAGCAAGCCTGCTCAGCTGCACCTATTTTCGGTCCCCAAAATTGAACATTTTCAAAAGTTCCTGGACACTTTTCTTCTTTTGCGATGTTTTTCTGACCCCAAAATCGAACGTACGTAGTAAGCCGCAAAAAGGATGATAACCTAATCCATCACATTTCTATTATCGAATCCCACGACACCTTGGGCAAGACAACTTCGCTTCACGTAGAGGCTGGGCCAGCAAATCGAGGGCGCGGGGCTTAGGACCAGGTTTCCGTCGCTCCGGTGCCCATGACTTTTTATCCGTAAGGAGTTATGCGTCGCACAACATACCGTTGGAAAGCTCTCTAAGAGCTCTACGACGGGGGCAGCAAGCCTGCTCGGTTGCGCATGTTTTCAGAGCCCAAAATCGAACGTTTTCATCAGTTTCTGGACAATTTTCTTCTTTTGCGCTGTTTTTCCTTCCCGGATCGTACGTCATGAGCTACGAAAAGGACGACAACCGAATCCATCACATTTATATTATCGAATCCCACGCCACCTTGGGCAAGACAACTTCTCTTCACGTAGAGGCTGGGCCCGCAAATCAAGGGCCTGGGGCTTAGGACCAGGTCTCCATCGCTCTGGTGCCAATAACTTCGGATCCGTAAGGAGTTACATGGCACACAGCATACCGTTGGAAAGCTCTCCGAGAGCTCTACGACGCGAGCAGCAAGTCTGCTCAGCTACAACTATTTTTGAAGCCCAAAATTGAACGTTTTCATCAATTTTTGGACACTTTTCTTCTTTTGCGCTATTTTTCCGTCCCGGATCGTAAGTCGTGAGCCGTGTAAAGGACGATAACCTAATCCATCACATTTCTATTATCGAATCCCACGCCACCTTGGGCAAGACAACTTCGCTTCACGTAGAGGCTAGGCCCGCAAACCGAGGGCGTGGGGCTTAGGACCAGGTCTCTGTCTCTCCAGTGCCCATAACTTTTGATCCGTAAGGAGTTACACGGCGCACAACATACCGTTGGAAAGCACTCCGAGAGCTCTACGATGGGGGTAGCAAGCTGCTCGGCTGCACCTATTTTCGGACCCCAAAATCGAACATTTTCAAAAGTTCCTGGACACTTTTCTTCTTTTGCGATGTTTTTCTGTCCCGAATCGTACGTCACGAGCCACGAAAAGGACAACAACCTAATCCATCACATTTCTATTACAGAATCGCTGGCCACCTTGGGCAAGACAACTTCGCTTCACGTAGAGACTGGGCCCGAAAATCGAGGGCGTGGGGCTTAGGACCAGGTCTCCGTCGCTCCGGTGTCCATAACTTTTGATCTGTAAGGAGTTACGCGGTGCACAGTATACCGTTGGAAAGCTCTTCGGGAGCTCTACAACGAGGGCAGCGAGTCTGCTTAGCTGCGCCTATTTTCGGAGACCAAAATCAAACGTTTTCATCAGTTTCTGGAAATTTTTCTTCTTTTGCCCTTTTTTTCGTCACGGAACGTACGTAGTAAGCCGCAAGAAGGACGATAACCTAATCCATCACATTTCCATTATCGAATCCCACAGCACCTTGGGAAGACAACTTCGCTTCACGTAGATGCTGGGCCAGCAAATCGAGGGCGTGGGGCTTAGGACCAGGTCTCCATCGCTCCGGTGCCCATAACTTTTTATCCGTAATGAGTTATGCGTCACACAGCATACCGTTGGAAAGCTCTCCAAGAGCTCTACGATGGGGGTAATAAGCCTGCTTGGTTGCGCCTATTTTCAAAGCCCAAAATTGAACGTTTTCATCAGTTTCTGGACACATTTCTTCCTTTGCGCTATTTTTCCTTCCCGGATCGTACGTCGTGAGTCGCAAAAAGGATGACAACCAAATCCATCACATTTATATTACCGAATCCCATGCCACCTTGGGCAAGACAACTCCTCTTCACGTAGAGGCTGGCCCCGCAAACCGAGGGCGTGAGGCTTAGGACCAAGTCTCCGTCGCTCTAGTGCCAATAACTTCGGATCCGTAAGGAGTTACGTGGCACACAACATACCGTTGGAAAGCTCTCCGAGAGCTCTACGACGGGGGCAGCAAGTCCGCACGGCTACAACTATTTTTGAATCCCAAAATCAAACGTTTTCATCAGTTTCTGGACACTTTTCTTCTTTTGCGCTATTTTTCCGTCCCGGATCGTAAGTCGTGAGCTGTGAAAAGGACGATGACCTAATCCATCACATTTCTATTACCGAATCCCACACCACCTTGGGCAAGAAAACTTTGATTCACGTATAGGCTAGGCCCGCAAACTGAGGGCGTGGGGCTTAAGGCCATGTCTCTGTCGCTCCAGTGCCCATAACTTTTGATCCGTAAGGAGTTACACGGCGCACAGCATACCGTTGGAAAGCTCTCCGAGAGCTCTACGATGGGGGTAGTAAGCCTGCTCGGCTGAACCTGTTTTCGGACCCCAAAATCGAACATTTTCAATAGTTCCTTGACACTTTTCTTCTTTTGCACTGTTTTTCCGTCCCGGATCGTACGTTGTGAGCCACGAAAAGGACAACAACCTAATGCATCACATTTCTATTACCGAATCGAATGCCACCTTGGGTAAGACAACTTTGCTTCACGTAGAGGCTGGGCTCGCAAACCGAGGGCGTAGGGCTTAGGACCAGGTCTCCGTCGTTCTGGTGCCCACAACTTTTGATCCGTAAGGAGTTACACGGCGCATAGTATACCGTCGCAAAGCTCTTCGGGAGCTCTACGACGAGGGCAGCCAGTCTGTCCAGCTGCGCCTATTTTCGGAGCCCAAAATTGAACGTTTTCATCAGTTTCGGGATATTTTTCTTCTTTTGCTCTTTTTTTCCATCGTGGAGCGTACGTAGTGAGCTGCGAAAAGGACGATAACCTAATCCATCACATTTCTATTAACGAATCCCACGGCACCTTGGGCAAGACAACTTCGCTTTACGTAGAGGCTGGGCCAGCAAACCGAGGGCGCGGGGCTTAGGACCAGGTCTCCGTCGCTCCGGTGCCCATGACTTTTTATCCGTAAAGAGTTACGCGTCTCACAGTATACCATTGGAAAGCTCTCCAAGAGCTCTATGATGGGAGCAGCAAGCCTGCTCGGTTGCGCCTATTTTCAGAGCCCAAAATCGAACATTTTTATCAATTTCTGGACACATTTCTTCTTTTTCGCTGTTTTT
The DNA here is from genome assembly GCA_037974665.1 of Ehretia macrophylla. Lineage (NCBI taxonomy): Eukaryota > Viridiplantae > Streptophyta > Magnoliopsida > Boraginales > Ehretiaceae > Ehretia > Ehretia macrophylla. The sequence goes on along the minus strand of CM075773.1, from coordinate 38,834,293 downwards.
CCTTCCCGGATCGTACGTCGTGAGCCGCGAAAAGAACGACAATCTAATCCATCACAATTCTATTACCGAATCCTATAGCACCTTGGGCAAGACAACTGCGCTTCACGTAGAGGCTAGGCCCTCAAACCGAGGGCGTGGGGCTTAGGACCAAGTGTCCGTCGCTCCGGTGTCCATAACTTTTGATTCGTAAGGAGTTACGCGGCGCACAGCATACCGTTGAAAAGCTCCTCAAGAGCTCTACAATAGGGGTAGCAATCCTGCTCTGCTGCGCCTATTTTTGGATCCCAAAATCGAACATTTTCATCAATTTCGATACACTTTTCTTCTTTTGTGATTTTTTTTTCCCGGATCGTACGTCAATAGCAGCCAAAAGGACGACAACCTAATCCACCACATTTCTATTACCGAATCCCACGGCACCTTGGGCAAGAAAACTTCGATTCACCTAGAGACTGGGCCCGCAAACCAAGTGTTTGGGGCTTGTGACTAGCCTACTTGGCTGTGCCTATTTTCGGGGCCCAAAATCGAACGTTTTCTTCAATTTCAAGACATTTTTCCTTATTTTACGCAGTTTTTCCATCCCGGATCGTACGTCGATAACAACCGAAAGGACGAGAACCTAATCCATCACATTTTTATTACCGAATCCCATGCCACCTTGGGCAAGACAACTTCACTTCACGCAGAGGCTGGGCCCGCAAATCGAGGGCGTGGGGCTTAGGACCAGGCCTCCGTCGCTTCGATGCCCATAACTTTTGATCCGTAAGGAGTTACGTAGCGCACAGTATACCATTGGAAAGCTCTTCGGGAGTTCTACGAGAGGGCAACCAATCTGCTCAGCTGCGCCTATTTTTAGAGCCCAAAATCGAACATTTTCATAAGTTTCTGGACATTTTTCTTCTTTTGAGCTTTTTTTCCGTCCCGGAACGTACGTTGTGAGCCGCGAAAAGGACGATAACCTAATCCATCAAATTTCTATTATCAAATCCCACGGTACCTTGGGCAAGACAACTTCACTTCATGTAGAGGCTGGGCCAGTAAACCGAGGGCGCGGGGCTTAGGACTAGGTCTCCGTCGCTCCGGTGCCTATGACTTTTTATCCGTAAGGAGTTACGCGTCACACAGCATACTGTTGGAAAGCTCTCCAAGAGCTCTACGAAGGGGGCAGCAAGCCTGCTCGATTGCGCCTGTTTTCAGGGCCCAAAATCGAACGTTTTCATCAATTTTTGGACACATTTCTTCTTTTGCGATGTTTTTCCTTCCTGGATCGTACGTCGTGAGCCACGAAAAGGACGACAACCTAATCCATCACAATTCTATTGCCGAATCCTACGGCATCTTGGGCAAGACAATTGCACTTCAAGTAGAGGCTGGGCCCGCAAACCGAGGGCTTGGGGCTTAGGACTAGATGTCCATCGCTCCGGTGTCCATAACTTTTAATTCGTAAGGAGTTACGCAGCGCACAACATATCGTTGAAAAGCTCTCAGAGAGTTCTACAATGGGGGCAGCAATTCTGCTCTGCTGCGCCTATTTTTGGAGCCAAAAATCGAACATTTTCATCAATTTCAGTACACTTTTCTTCTTTTGTGATGTTTTTTCTATCCCGGATCGTACGTCAATAGTAGCCAAAAGGACGACAACCTAATCCATCACATTTCCATTATTGAATCCCATGGTACCTTGGGCAAGAAAACATCGATTCACGTAGAGGCTGGGCCTACAAACCGAGTGTGTGGGGCTTGTGACTAGCCTCCTTGGCTGCGCCTATTTTCGGAGCCCAAAATCGAACGTTTTCTTCAATTTCAGGACACTTTTCTTCTTTTGCGCTGTTTTTCTGTCCCGAATCGTATGTCGATAGCAGCCAAAAGGACGAGAACCTAACCCATCACATTTTTATTACCGAATCCCATGCCACCTTGGGCAAGAAAACTTCATTTCGCGCAGATGCTGGGCCCGCAAATTGAGGGCGTGGGGCTTAGGACCAGGTCTCCGTCGCTTCGGTGCCCATAACTTTTGATCCGTAAGGAGTTACGCGGCGCACAGTATACCGTTAGAAAGCTCTCCGAGATCTCTATGACGAGGATAGTAAGCCTACTCCACTGTGCCTATTCTCGGAGCCCAAAATCGAACATTTTCATCACTTTCGGGACACTTTTCTTCTTTTGAACTTTTTTTCCGTTCCTGATCGTACGTTATGTACCGCGAAAAGCACGACAACCTAATCCATTACATTTCTATTACCGAATCCCATGGCACCTTGGGCAAGATAACTTCGCTTCACGTAGAGGCTAGGCCCACAAACCTAGGGCGTGGGGCTTAGGACCAGGTCTCCTTCGCTCCGGTGCCCATGACTTTTGATCTGTAAGAAGTTACGCGGCGCACAGCATATCGTTGGAAAGCTCTCTAATAGCTCTACGACGAGGGCAGCAAGCCTGCTCAGCTGCACCTATTTTTGGAGCCCAAAATCGAATGTTTTCTTCACAATACTTTTCTTCTATTGAGTTGCTTTTCTGTCCCGAATTGTGCGTCGTGAGCCGCGAAAAGGACGACAACCTAATCCATCTTATTTCTATTACCGAATCCAATGGCACCTTGGGCAAGACAACTTCACTTCACGTAGACGTTGGGCTCGTAAACCGAGGGCGTGGGGCATAGGACTAGGTCTCCGTCGCGCCAGTGCACATAACTTTTGATCCGTAAGGAGTTATACGGCGAACAGCATACCGTTGGAAAGCTCTCCGAGAGCTCTACGACGGGGGCAGCAACCCTACTCAGCTGTGCCAGTTTCCAGAGCCCAAAATCAAACGTTTTCATTACTTTTGGGACACTTTTCTTCTTTTAAGCTATTTTTTCATCCCGAATCGTACGTAGTGAGCCGCAAAAAGGACGACAACCTAATCCATATTATTTCTATTACTGAATCCCACTTCACCTTGGGCAAGACAACTTCGCTTCACGTAGAGGCTGGGCCCGTAAACCGAGGGCGTGGGGCTTAGGACCAGGTCACCGTCACTCCGGTGCCCATAACTTTTGATGCGTAAGGAGTTACGTGGTGTACAATACACCATTGGAAAGCACCCCGAGAGCTCTACGATAGGTGCAGCAAGCCTGCTCGGCTGCGCCTATTTTTGGAGCCCAAATCGAACATTTTCATCAGTTACTGGACACGTTTCTTCTTTCGCGCTGTTTTTCCGTCCTGGATCGTACGTCGTGAGCCGCGAAAAGGACGACAACTTAATCCATCACATTTCTATTACCAAATCCCACGCTACCTTGGGTAGGACAACTTTGGTTCACATAGAGGTTGGGCCCGTAAACCGAGGGCATGGGGCTGTGGACCAGGTCTCCGTCGCTCCGGTACCCATAACTTTTGATTTGTAAGGAGTTACGCGTCGCACAACATACTGTTGAAAAACTCTCCAAGCGCTCTATGATGGGGGCAGCAAGCCTACTTGGCTGCGCCTATTTTTGGAGCCCAAAATCGATCGTTTTCATAAGTTTTGGGACACTTTTCTTCTTTTGCGCTGTTTTTTCGTCCCGGATCGTACGTCGTGAGCCGCGAAAAGGACGACAAGCTAATCCATCACATTTATATTACCGAATCCCATGCCACCTTGGGCAAGACAACTTCTCTTCACGCAGAGGCTGGGCCCGTAAACCGAGGGCGTGGGGCTTAAGACCAGGTCTCCGTCGCTTTGGTGCCAATAACTTCGGTTCCATAAGGAGTTACTCGGCACACAGCATACCGTTGGAAAGCTCTCCAAGAGCTCTACGGCGGGGGCAGTAAGTCTGCTCTGCTACGCCTATTTTCGAAGCCCAAAATCAAACATTTTCATCAGTTTCTGGACACTTTTCTTCTTTTGCGCTGTTTTCCGTCCCGGATCGTAAGTCGCGAGCCGTGAAAAGGACGACAACCTAATCTATCACATTTCTATTACCGAATCCCGCGCCATCTTGCGCAAGACAACTTCGCTTCACGTAGAGGCTGGGCCCTCAAACCGAGGGCATGGGGCTTAGGACCAGGTCTCTGTCGCTCTGGTGCCCATAACTTTTGATCCGTAAGGAGTTACACGGCGCATAGCATACCGTTAGAAAGCTCTCCGAGAGCTCTACGATAAGGGTAGCAAGCCTGCTCAGTTGCACCTATTTTCAGACCCCAAAATCGAACGTTTTCAAAAGTTCTTGGACACTTTTCTTCTTTTGCGATGTTTTTCTGACCCCAAAATCGAACGTACGTACTAAGCCGCAAAAAGGACGATAACCTAATCCATCACATTTCTATTACCGAATCCCATGGCACCTTGGGCAAGACAACTTTGCTTCACGTAGAGGCTGGGCCAGCAAATCGAGGGCGCGGGATTTAGGACCAGGTCTCCGTCGCTCCGGTGCCCATGACTTTTTATCCGTAAGGAGTTATACGTCGCACAAAATACCTTTGGAAAGCTCTCCAAGAGCTCTACGACGGGGGCAGTAAGCCTGCTCGGTTGCGCCTGTTTTCAGAGCCCAAAATCGAACGTTTTCATCAGTTTCTGGACACATTTCTTCTTTTGCGCTATTTTTCCTTCCCGGATCGTACGTCGTGAGTCGCGAAAAGGATGACAACCGAATCCATCACATTTATATTATCGAATCCCACGTCACCTTGGGCAAGACAACTTCTCTTCACGTAGAGGCTGGGCCGGCAAACCAAGGGCGTGGGGCTTAGGACCAGGTCTCCGTCGCTCATGTGCTAATAACTTCGGATCCGTAAGGAGTTACGCGGCACACAGCATACCGTTGGAAAGCTCTCCGAGAGCTCTACGACAGGGGTAGCAAGTCTACTCAGCTACAACTATTTTCGAAGCACAAAATCGAACGTTTTCATCAGTTTTTAGACACTTTTCTTCTTTTGCGCTATTTTTCCGTCCCGGATCGTAAGTCGTGAGCCGTGTAAAGGACGATAACCTAATCCATCCCATTTCTATTACCAAATCCCACATCACCTTGGGCAAGACAACTTCGCTTCACGTAGAGGCTAGGCCCGCAAACAGAGGGCGTGGGGCTTAGGTCCAGGTCTCTGTCGCTCCGGTGCCCATAACTTTTGATCCGTAAGGAGTTACACGGCGCACAACATATCGTTGGAAAGCTCTCCGAGAGCTCTACGATGGGGGTAACTAGCCTGCTTGGTTGCACCTATTTTTGGACCCCAAAATCAAACGTTTTCAAAAGTTCCTGGACACTTTTCTTCTTTTGCGATGTTTTCTGTCCCGAATCGTACGTCACGAGCCACGAAAAAGACGACAACCTAATCTATCACATTTCTATTACAGAATTGCATGGCACCTTGGGCAAGACAACTTTGCTTCACGTAGAGGCTGGGCCCGCAAACCGAGGGAGTGGGGCTTAGGACCAGGTCTTCGTCTCTCCGGTACACATAACTTTTGATCCGTAAGGAGTTACGCGGTGCACAGTATTCTGTTGGAAAGCTCTTTGGGAGCTGTACGACGAGGGCAGCCAGTCTGCTTAGCTGCCCCTATTTTTGGAGACCAAAATCAAACATTTTCATCAGTTTCTGGACATTTTTCTTCTTTTGCGCTTTTTTCCCGTCACGGAACGTACGTAGTAAGCCGCAAAAAAGACGATAACCTAATCCATCACATTTCTATTACCGAATCCCACAGCACCTTAGGCAAGACAACTTCGCTTCACGTAGATGCTGGGCCAGCAAATCGAGGGCGCGGGGCTTAGGACCAGGTCTCCGTCGCTCCGGTGCCTATGACTTTTTATCCGTAAGGAGTTATGCGTTACACAGCATACCATTGGAAAGCTCTCCAAGAGCTCTACGATGGGGGTAGCAAGCCTGCTCGGTTGCGCCTATTTTCAGAGCCCAAAATCGAATGTTTTCATCAGTTTCTGGACACATTTCTTCTTTTGCGCTGTTTTTCCTTCCCGGATCGTAAGTCGTGAGTCGCGAAAAGGATGACAACCGAATCCATCACATTTATATTACTGAATCCCACGCCACCTTGGGCAAGACAACTCCTCTTCACGTAGAGGTTGGGCCCACAAACCGAGGGCGTGGGGCTTAGGACCAGGTCTCCGTCGCTCTGGTGCCAATTACTTCGGATCCGTAAAAAGTTACGCGGCACACAGCATACCGTTGGAAAGCTCTTCGAGAGCTCTTCGATGGGGGCAGCAAGTCTGCACTGCTACAACTATTTTTGAAGCCCAAAATTGAACGTTTTCATCAGTTTCTGGACACTTTTCTTCTTTTGCGCTATTTTTTCGTCCCGGATCGTAAGTCGTGAGCCGTGAAAAGGACGATAACTTAATCTATCACATTTCTATTACCGGATACCACGCCACCTTGGGCAAGACAACTTTGCTTCACGTAGAGGCTAGGCCCGCAAACCGAGGGCATGGGGCTCAGGACCAGGTCTTTGTCACTCCGGTGCCCATAACTTTTGATCCGTAAGGAGTTACACGGCGCACAGCATACCGTTGAAAAGCTCTCCAAGAGCTCTACGATGGGGGTAGCAAGCTTGCTCGGTTGCACCTATTTTCGGACCCCAAAATCGAACATTTTCAATAGTTCCTAGACACTTTTCTTCTTTTGCAATGTTTTTCTGTCACGGATCGTACGTTCTGAGCCACGAAAAGGACAACAACCTAATCCATCACATTTCTATTACCGAATCGAATGCCACCTTGGGTAAGACAACTTCGCTTCACGTAAAGGCTGGGCCCGCAAACCGAGGGCGTGGGGCTTAGGACTAGGTCTCCGTCGCTTTGGTGCCCATAATTTTTGATCCCTAAGGCGTTACGCGGCGCAGAGTCTACCGTCGGAAAGCTCTTCGGGAGCTCTACGATGAGGGCAGCCAGTCTGCCCAGCTGCGCCTATTTTCGGAGCCCAAAATTGAACGTTTTCATCAGTTTTTGGATATTTTTCTTCTTTTGCGCTTTTTTTTCCGTCCCGGAACGTACGTAGTGAGCCGCGAAAAGGACGATAACCTAATCCAACACATTTCTATTACCGAAGCCCATGGCTCCTTGGGCAAGACAACTTCGCTTCACATAGAGGCTGGGCCAGCAAATCGAGGGCGTGAGGCTTAGGGCCAGGTCTCCGTCGCTCCGGTGCCCATGACTTTTTATCCGTAAAGAGTTACGTATCGCACAGTATACCGTTGGAAAGCTCTCCAAGAAGTCTACGACTGGGGCAGCAAGCCTGCTCGGTTGCGCCTATTTTTAGAGCCCAAAATTGAACGTTTTCATCAGTTTCTGGACACATTTCTTCTTTTGCGCTGTTTTTTCGTCCCGGATCGTACGTCGTGAGCCGCGAAAAGGACGACAAGCTAATCCATCACATTTATATTACCGAATCCCATGCCACCTTGGGCAAGACAACTTCTCTTCACGCAGAGGCTGGGCCCGTAAACCGAGGGCGTGGGGCTTAAGACCAGGTCTCCGTCGCTTTGGTGCCAATAACTTCGGTTCCATAAGGAGTTACTCGGCACACAGCATACCGTTGGAAAGCTCTCCAAGAGCTCTACGGCGGGGGCAGTAAGTCTGCTCTGCTACGCCTATTTTCGAAGCCCAAAATCAAACATTTTCATCAGTTTCTGGACACTTTTCTTCTTTTGCGCTGTTTTCCGTCCCGGATCGTAAGTCGCGAGCCGTGAAAAGGACGACAACCTAATCTATCACATTTCTATTACCGAATCCCGCGCCATCTTGCGCAAGACAACTTCGCTTCACGTAGAGGCTGGGCCCTCAAACCGAGGGCATGGGGCTTAGGACCAGGTCTCTGTCGCTCTGGTGCCCATAACTTTTGATCCGTAAGGAGTTACACGGCGCATAGCATACCGTTAGAAAGCTCTCCGAGAGCTCTACGATAAGGGTAGCAAGCCTGCTCAGTTGCACCTATTTTCAGACCCCAAAATCGAACGTTTTCAAAAGTTCTTGGACACTTTTCTTCTTTTGCGATGTTTTTCTGACCCCAAAATCGAACGTACGTACTAAGCCGCAAAAAGGACGATAACCTAATCCATCACATTTCTATTACCGAATCCCATGGCACCTTGGGCAAGACAACTTTGCTTCACGTAGAGGCTGGGCCAGCAAATCGAGGGCGCGGGATTTAGGACCAGGTCTCCGTCGCTCCGGTGCCCATGACTTTTTATCCGTAAGGAGTTATACGTCGCACAAAATACCTTTGGAAAGCTCTCCAAGAGCTCTACGACGGGGGCAGTAAGCCTGCTCGGTTGCGCCTGTTTTCAGAGCCCAAAATCGAACGTTTTCATCAGTTTCTGGACACATTTCTTCTTTTGCGCTATTTTTCCTTCCCGGATCGTACGTCGTGAGTCGCGAAAAGGATGACAACCGAATCCATCACATTTATATTATCGAATCCCACGTCACCTTGGGCAAGACAACTTCTCTTCACGTAGAGGCTGGGCCGGCAAACCAAGGGCGTGGGGCTTAGGACCAGGTCTCCGTCGCTCATGTGCTAATAACTTCGGATCCGTAAGGAGTTACGCGGCACACAGCATACCGTTGGAAAGCTCTCCGAGAGCTCTACGACAGGGGTAGCAAGTCTACTCAGCTACAACTATTTTCGAAGCACAAAATCGAACGTTTTCATCAGTTTTTAGACACTTTTCTTCTTTTGCGCTATTTTTCCGTCCCGGATCGTAAGTCGTGAGCCGTGTAAAGGACGATAACCTAATCCATCCCATTTCTATTACCAAATCCCACATCACCTTGGGCAAGACAACTTCGCTTCACGTAGAGGCTAGGCCCGCAAACAGAGGGCGTGGGGCTTAGGTCCAGGTCTCTGTCGCTCCGGTGCCTATAACTTTTGATCCGTAAGGAGTTACACGGCGCACAACATACCGTTGGAAAGCTCTCCGAGAGCTCTACGATGGGGGTAACTAGCCTGCTTGGTTGCACCTATTTTTGGACCCCAAAATCAAACGTTTTCAAAAGTTCCTGGACACTTTTCTTCTTTTGCGATGTTTTCTGTCCCGAATCGTACGTCACGAGCCACGAAAAAGACGACAACCTAATCTATCACATTTCTATTACAGAATTGCATGGCACCTTGGGCAAGACAACTTTGCTTCACGTAGAGGCTGGGCCCGCAAACCGAGGGAGTGGGGCTTAGGACCAGGTCTTCGTCTCTCCGGTACACATAACTTTTGATCCGTAAGGAGTTACGCGGTGCACAGTATTCTGTTGGAAAGCTCTTTGGGAGCTGTACGACGAGGGCAGCCAGTCTGCTTAGCTGCCCCTATTTTTGGAGACCAAAATCAAACATTTTCATCAGTTTCTGGACATTTTTCTTCTTTTGCGCTTTTTTCCCGTCACGGAACGTACGTAGTAAGCCGCAAAAAAGACGATAACCTAATCCATCACATTTCTATTACCGAATCCCACAGCACCTTAGGCAAGACAACTTCGCTTCACGTAGATGCTGGGCCAGCAAATCGAGGGCGCGGGGCTTAGGACCAGGTCTCCGTCGCTCCGGTGCCTATGACTTTTTATCCGTAAGGAGTTATGCGTCACACAGCATACCGTTGGAAAGCTCTCCAAGAGCTCTACGATGGGGGTAGCAAGCCTGCTCGGTTGCGCCTATTTTCAGAGCCCAAAATCGAATGTTTTCATCAGTTTCTGGACACATTTCTTCTTTTGCGCTGTTTTTCCTTCCCGGATCGTAAGTCGTGAGTCGCGAAAAGGATGACAACCGAATCCATCACATTTATATTACTGAATCCCACGCCACCTTGGGCAAGACAACTCCTCTTCACGTAGAGGTTGGGCCCACAAACCGAGGGCGTGGGGCTTAGGACCAGGTCTCCGTCGCTCTGGTGCCAATTACTTCGGATCCGTAAAAAGTTACGCGGCACACAGCATACCGTTGGAAAGCTCTTCGAGAGCTCTTCGATGGGGGCAGCAAGTCTGCACTGCTACAACTATTTTTGAAGCCCAAAATTGAACGTTTTCATCAGTTTCTGGACACTTTTCTTCTTTTGCGCTATTTTTTCGTCCCGGATCGTAAGTCGTGAGCCGTGAAAAGGACGATAACTTAATCTATCACATTTCTATTACCGGATACCACGCCACCTTGGGCAAGACAACTTTGCTTCACGTAGAGGCTAGGCCCGCAAACCGAGGGCATGGGGCTCAGGACCAGGTCTTTGTCACTCCGGTGCCCATAACTTTTGATCCGTAAGGAGTTACACGGCGCACAGCATACCGTTGAAAAGCTCTCCAAGAGCTCTACGATGGGGGTAGCAAGCTTGCTCGGTTGCACCTATTTTCGGACCCCAAAATCGAACATTTTCAATAGTTCCTAGACACTTTTCTTCTTTTGCAATGTTTTTCTGTCACGGATCGTACGTTCTGAGCCACGAAAAGGACAACAACCTAATCCATCACATTTCTATTACCGAATCGAATGCCACCTTGGGTAAGACAACTTCGCTTCACGTAAAGGCTGGGCCCGCAAACCGAGGGCGTGGGGCTTAGGACTAGGTCTCCGTCGCTTTGGTGCCCATAATTTTTGATCCCTAAGGCGTTACGCGGCGCAGAGTCTACCGTCGGAAAGCTCTTCGGGAGCTCTACGATGAGGGCAGCCAGTCTGCCCAGCTGCGCCTATTTTCGGAGCCCAAAATTGAACGTTTTCATCAGTTTTTGGATATTTTTCTTCTTTTGCGCTTTTTTTTCCGTCCCGGAACGTACGTAGTGAGCCGCGAAAAGGACGATAACCTAATCCAACACATTTCTATTACCGAAGCCCATGGCTCCTTGGGCAAGACAACTTCGCTTCACATAGAGGCTGGGCCAGCAAACCGAGGGCGTGAGGCTTAGGGCCAGGTCTCCGTCGCTCCGGTGCCCATGACTTTTTATCCGTAAAGAGTTACGTATCGCACAGTATACCGTTGGAAAGCTCTCCAAGAAGTCTACGACTGGGGCAGCAAGCCTGCTCGGTTGCGCCTATTTTTAGAGCCCAAAATTGAACGTTTTCATCAGTTTCTGGACACATTTCTTCTTTTACGCTGTGTTTCCTTCCCGGATCGTACGTCGTGAGCCGCGAAAAGGACGACAACCTAATCTATCTTATTTCTATTACCGAATCCCATGGCAGCTTGGGCAAGACAACTTCACTTCACGTAGAGGTTGGGCCCGCAAAACGAGGGCGTGGGGCTTAGGACCAGGTCTTCGTCGCTCCGGTGCGCATAACTTTTGATCCGTAAGGAGTTACGCGGCGCACAGCATACCGTTGGAAAGCTCTACGAGAGCTCTACGACAGGGGCATTAAGCCTACTTGGCTGCGCCTATTTTCGGAGCTCAAAATCAAACATTTTCATCACTTTCAGGACACTTTTCTTCTTTTAGCTATTTTTTCGTCCCTGATCGTACGTCATGAGCCGCAAAAAGAACGACAACCTAATCCATAACATTTCTATTACCGAATTACACGGCACCTTGGGCAAGATAACTTCGCTTCACATAGAGGCGGGGCCCGCAAACCTAGGGCGTAGGGCTTAGGACCAAGTCTCCGTCACACCGGTGCCCATAACTTTTGATCCGTAAGGAGTTACGCTGCACAAATCATACCATTGGAAAGCTCTCCATGAGCTCTACAACGAGGGCAGCAACCTAACTCAGCTGTGCCCATTTCCTGTGCCCAAAATCGAACGTTTTCATTACTTTTGGGACACTTTTCTTTTTTTGAGCTATTTTTTCGTCCCGGATCATACGTCGTGAGCCGCGAAAAGGACGACACCCTAATCCATCACATTTCTTTTACTGAATCCCACTGCACCTTGGGTAAGACAACTTCGCTTCACGTAGAGGCTGGGCCAGCAAACCGAGGGCGCGGGGCTTAGGACCAAGTCTCCGTCGCTCCGGTGCCCATGACTTTTTATCCGTAAGGAGTTATGCATCGCACAGCATACCGTTGGAAAGTTCTCCAAGAGCTCTACGATGGGGGCAGCAAGCCTGCTCGGTTGCGCCTATTTTCAGAGCCCAAAATCGAACGTTTTCATCAGTTTCTGGACACATTTCTTCTTTTGCGCTGTTTTTCTTTCCCGGATCGTACATCATGAGCCGCAAAAAGGATGACAACCGAATCCATCACATTTATATTACCGAATCCCACGCCACCTTGGGCAAGACAACTTCTCTTCACGTAGAGGCTGGGCTCGCAAACCGAGGGCGTAGGGCTTAGGACCAGGTCTCCGTCGCTCTGGTGCCAATAACTTCGGATCTGTAAGGAGTTACGCGGCACACAGCATTACTTTGGAAAGCTCTCCGAGAGCTCTACAACGGGGGCAGCAAGTCTGCTCGGCTACGCCTATTTTCGAAGCCCTAAATCAAACATTTTCATCAGTTTCTGGACACTTTTCTTCTTTTGCGCTATTTTTCCGTCTCGGATCGTAAGTCGTGAGCCGTGAAAAGGACAATAACCTAATCAATCACATTTCTATTACCGAATCCCACACCACCTTGGGCAAGACAACTTCTCTTCACGTAGAGGCGGGGCCCGCAAACCGAGGGTGTAGGGCTTAGGACCAGGTCTCTGTCGCTCTAGTGCCCATAACTTTTGATCCGTAAGGAGTTACACGGCGCACAGCATACCGTTGGAAAGCTCTCCGAGAGATCTACGATGGGGGTAATAAGCCTGCTCGGCTGCACTTGTTTTCAGACCCCAAAATCGAACATTTTCAATAGTTCCGGCACACGTTTCTTCTTTTGCGCTGTTTTTCCGTCCCGGATCGTACGTCGTGAGCCACGAAAAGGACAACAACCTAATCCATCACATTTCTATTACAGAATCGCATGCCACTTTGGGTAAGACAACTTCGTTTCACGTAGAGGCTGGGCCCGCAAACCGAGGGCGTGGGGCTTAGGACCAGGTCTCCGTCGCTCCAGTGCCCATAACTTTTGATCCGTAAGGAGTTACGCGGCGCACAGTATACCGTTGGAAAGCTCTTCAGGAGCTTTACGACGAGGGCAGTCAGTCTGCCCAGCTGCGCCTATTTTCGGAGCCGAAAATCAAACGTTTTTATAAGTTTCTGGACATTTTTCTTCTTTTGTGCTTTTTTTCCGTCCCGGAACGTACGTATTGACCCGCGAAAAGGACGTTAACCTAATTCATCACATTTCTATTACTGAATCCCATGGCACCTTGGGCAAGACAACTTCGCTTCATGTAGAGGCTGGGCCAGCAAACCGGGGGCGCGGGGCTTAGGACCAGGTCTCCGTCACTCCGGTGCCTATGATTTTTTATCCGTAAAGAGTTACGTGTCGCACAACATACCGTTGGAAAGCTCTTCAAGAGCTCTACGACGAGGGCAGCAAGCCTGCTTGGTTGCGCCTGTTTCTAGAGCCCAAAATTGATGTTTTCATCAGTTTCTGGACATATTTCTTCTTTTGCGCTGTTTTTTCTTCCCGGATCGTACGTCGTGAGCCGCGAAAAGGATGACAACCTAATCCATCACAATTCTATTACTGAATCCTACGGCACCTTGGACAAGACAACTGCGCTTCACGTAGAGGCTGGGCCCGCAAACCGTGGGCGTAGGGCTTAGGACCAGGTGTCCGTCGCTCCAGTGTCCATAACTTTTGATCCGTAAGGAGTTATGCGGTGCACATCATACCTATGGAAAGCTCTCCGAGAGCTCTACGACGGGGGTAGAAAGCTTGCTTGGTTGTGCCTATTTTCGGAGCCCAAAATCAAAGATTTTCATCAATTTCTGGACACTTTTCTTCTTTTGCTCTGTTTTTCCGTCCCAGATCGTAGGTCGTGAGCCGCGAAAAGGACGACAACCTAATCCATCACATTTCGATTACCGAATCCTAGGCCACCTTGGGCAAGACAACTTCGCTTCACGTAGAGGCTGGGCCCGCAAACCGAGGGCGTGGGGCTTAGGACCAGGTCTCCGTCGCTTCGGTGCCTATAACTTTTGATCCGTAATGAGTTACACAGCACACAACATACCGTTGGAAACCACTCCGAGAGCTCTACGACGGGGGCAGCAAGCTTGCTCGATTTTCCCTCTTTTTGTAGCCCAAAATCGAACGTATTCACCAATTTCTAAACAATTTTCTTCTTTTGCGCTATTTTTCCATCCTGGATCGTACGTCGTGATCCGCGAAAAGGACGATAACCTAATCCATCACATTTATAGTACCGAATACCACACCACCTTGGGCAAGACAACTTCGCTTCACGTAGAGGCTGGGCCCGCAAACCAAGGGCATGGGGCTTAGGACCAGGTCTCCGTCGCTCCGATGCCTATAATTTTTGATTCGTAAGGAGTTACGCGGTGCACAGCGTACCGTTGGAAAGCTCTCCTAGAGCTCTACAATGGGGGTAGCAAGCCTGCTCAGTTGCGCCTATTTTTTGAGCCCAAAATTGAACATTTTCATTAGTTTCTGGATACTTTTCTTCATATGCGCTGTTTTTCTATCCCGGATCGTACGACGTGGGTCGCAAAAAGGATGACAACCTAATCTATCACATTTCTATTACTGAATCCCAAGCCACCTTGGGAAAGACAACTTCGCTTCACGTAGAGGCTGGGCTCGCAAACCAAGGGCGTGGGGCTTAGGACCAGGTCTCTGTCGCTCCGGTGCCCATAACGTTTGATCCGTAAGGAGTTACTCGGTACACAACATACCGTTGGAAAGCTCTCCGAGAGCTCTATTACAGGAGTAGCAAGCTTGCTCGGCTGCGCCTGTTTTCGAAGCCCAAAATTGAACATTTTCATCAGTTTCTAGACACTTTTCTTCTTTTGCGCTTTTTTTCCGTCCTAGATCGTACGTCGTGAGCCGCGAAAAGGACGACAGCCTAATCTATCACATTTCTATTACCGAATCCCATGGCACCTTGAGCAAGACAACTTCAATTCGAGTAGAGGCTGGGCCCGCAAACCGAGGGCGTGGGGCTTAGGACCAGGTCACCGTCGCTCCGGTGCCCATAAGTTTTGATCCGTAAGGAGTTACGTGGCGTACAGCATACCTTTGGAAAGTTCTCCAAGAGCTCTACGATGGGTGCAGGAAGCCTCCTCAGCTATGCCTATTTTTGAAGCCCAAAATCAAACGTTTCATCAGTTTCTGGACACTTTTCTTCTTTTGCGCTGTTTTTCTATCCCGGATCATACATCGTGAGCCTCGAAAAGGACGACAACCTAATCCATCACATTTCTATTACCGAATCCTACGCTATCTTGGGCAAGACAAATTTTCTTCACGTAGAGGCTGGGCCCGCAAACCAAGGGCTTGGGGCATAGGACGAGGTCTCTATCGCTCCGGTGCCCATAACGTTTGATCCGTAAGGCGTTACACGGCCCACAACATAGCGTTGGAAAGCTCTCCGAGAGCTCTACGATGGGGGCAGCAAGCCTGCTTGGCTGCACCTATTTTTGGACACCAAAATCGAACGTTATTAATAGTTTCTGGACACTTTTCTTCTTTTGCGCTATTTTTCAGTCCCGGATTGTATGTCGTGAGCAGCAAAAAGGACGACAACCTTATCCATCATATTTCTATTACCGAATCCCCCTCCCTTTGGCAAGACAACTTTGCCTCACGTAGAGGTTGGGTTCGCAAACAGAGGGTATAGGGTTGCAGACCATGTCTCCATCGCTCCGGTGCACATAAGTTTTGATCTGTAAGGAGTTACACGGTGCACAGCATACCGTTGGAAAGCTCTCCGAGAGCTCTACGACAGGGACAGCAAGCTTGCTTGACTGCACCAATTTTCGGAACCCAATATTGAACGTTTTCATCAGTTTCTAGACACTTTTCATCTTTTGCGCTGTTTCTCCGTCCCGGATCGTACGTCATGAGCCGCGAAAGGGACGACAACCTAATAGATCACATTTCTATTACCGAATCCCATGCCACCTTGGGCAAGACAACTTTGCTTCACGTGGAGCCTGGGCCCACAAACCGAGGGTGTGGGGTTTAGGACCAGGTTTCCATCGCTTCGGTGCCCATACCTTTTGATCCGTAAAGAGTTACGCGGCGCACAACATACTGTTGGAAAGCTCTACGAGAGCTCTATGACGAAGGTAGCAAGCCTGCTCAGCTGTGCCTATTTTCGAATCCCAAAATCGAACGTTTCTATCCGTTTCTGGACACTTTTCTTCTTTTGCGCTGTTCTTTCGTCCCGGATCATTTGTCGTGAGACGCGAAAAGGACGACAGCCTAATCCATCATATTTCTAGTACCGAATCCCACGCCACCTTGGGCAAGACAACTTCGCTTCACGTAGAGGCTGGGCTCGCAAACAGAAGGCGTGGGATTTAGGACCAGGTCTCCCCCGCTTTGGTGCCCATAACTTTTGATTCGTAAGGAGTTACGCGGCGAACGGCATACCGTTGAAAAGCTCTCCGAGAGCTCTACGACGAGGGTAGCCAGCCTACTCGGCTACACCTATTTTCGGACCCCAAATTTGAACATTTTTATCAATTTTTGGACACTTTTCTACTTTTGCGCTATTTTTCCGTCCTGGATCGTACTTCATGAGCCGCGAAAAGGACGACAACCTAATCCATCACATTTCTATTACCGAATCCCACGCCACCTTGGGCAAGATAACTTTGCTTCACGTAGAGGCTGGGCCTGCAAACCGAAGGCGTGGGGCTACGGACCAGGTCTCCGTCGCTCTGGTGCCCATAACTTTTGATCCGTAAGGAGTTATGCGGCGCACAGCATACCGTTGGAAAGCTCTCCGAGAGCTCTACGACGTGGACAGCAAGCCTGCTCGGTTGTACCTTTTTTCGGAGCCCAAATTCGAACGTTTTCATCAGTTTTTGTACACTTTTCTTCTTTTGCACTGTTTTTCAGTCCCGGATCGTACGTCATGAGCCGCGAAAAGGACAACAACTTAATCCATCACATTTCTGTTACCGAATCCCACGCCACCTTGGGCAAGACAACTTCGCTTCACGTAGTGGTTGGGCCTGCAAACCGAGGGCATGGGGCTTCAGACCTTGTCTCCGTTGCTCTGGTACCTATTACTTTTGATATGTAAGGAGTTATACGGCGCACAGCATACCGTTGGAAAGCTCTCCGAGAGCTCTACGACGGGGGTAGCAATCCTGCTCGATTTCGAACCCCAAAATTGAACGTTTTCATCAGTTTCTGGACACTTTTCTTCTTTTGCACTGTTTTTCTGTCCCGAGTCGTACGTCGGGAGCCGCGAAAGGGATGACAACCTAATCGATCACATTTCTATTACCAAATCCCACGCCACCTTGAGCAAGACAACTTTGCTACACGTAGAGCCTGGGCCTGAAAATTGAGGGCGTGGGGTTTAGGACCAGGTCTCCGTCGCTTTGGTGCCCATAACTTTTGATCCGTAAGGAGTTACGCGGTGCACAGCATACTGTTGGAAAGCTCTCTGAGAGCTGTACGACTAAGGTAGCTAGCCTGCTCAGTTGTGCCTATTTCCGGAGCCAAAAATTGAAAGTTTTCATCCGTTTCTGGATACTTTTCTTCTTTTGCGTTGTTTTTCGGTCCTGGATCGTACGTCGTGAGCTATGAAAAGGACGACAACCTAATCCATCACATTTCTAGTACCAAATCCCATGCCACCTTGTGCAAGACAACTTCGCTTCACGTAGAGGCTAGTCCCGCAAACCGAGGGCGTGGGGCTTAAGACCAGGTCCCCGTCGCTCCGGTGCCCATAACTTTTGATTCGTAAGGAGTTACGCAGTGCACAGCATATCGTTGAAAATTTCTCCTAGAGCTCTACGACGGGGGTAGCAAGCCTGCATAGTTGCGCCTATTTTCGGAGCCCAAAATCGAACGTTTTCATCAGTTTCTGGACACTTTTCTTCCTTTGCGCTGTTTTTCTGTCTCGGTTTGTACGTCATGAGCCGCAAAAAGGATGGCAACCTAATCCATCACATTTCTGTTACCGAATCCCACGCCACCTTGGGCAAGACAACTTTGCTTCACGTAGAGGATGGGCTCGCAAACCGAGGGCGTAGGGCTTAGGACCAAGTCTCCGTCGCTCCGGTGCCCATAACTTTTTAATCGTCAGGAGTTACGCGGCGCACAGCATACCGTTGGAAAGCACTCCGGGAGCTCTACGATGGGGACAGCAAGCCTGCTCGGCTGCGCCTATTGTTGAAGCCCAAAATTTAACGTTTTCATCAATTTCTAGACACTTTTCTTCTTTTGCGCTGTTTTTCCATCCCGGATCGTATGTCGTGAGCCGCGAAAACGACAACAACCTAATCCATGACATTTCTATTAACGAATCCCATGCCACCTTGGGCAGGACAACTTCGCTTCACGTAGAGGCTGGGCCCGCAAACCGCGGGCGTGGGGTATAGGACCAGGTCTTCGTCGCTCTAGTGCCAATAACTTTAGATCCGTAAGGAGTTACACGGCGCACATCATACCATTGGAAAGCACTCCGAGAGCTCTACAACGGGGGCAGAAAGCCTGCTTGGCTGCACCTATTTTCGGACACCAAAATCGATCGTTATCAATAGTTTCTGGACACTTTTTTCCTTTTGCGGTATTTTTTCATCCCGAATCGTACGTTGTGAGCCGCGAAAGGGACGACAACCTAATCCATCACATTTCTATTACCGAATCTCACGCCACCTTGGGCAAGACATCTTCGCTTCATGTAGAGGCTGGGCCCGTAAACCAAGGGCGTGGGGCTTAGGACCAGGTCTCCGTCGCTCTAGTACCCATAACTTTTGATCCGCAAAGAGTTACGTGGCGCACGACATACTATTGGAAAGCTCTCCGAGAGCTTTACGGCAAGGGAAGTCAGCCTGCTCGGCTGCGACTGTTTTTGGTGCCCAAAATTGAACATTTTCATCAGGTTCTGGACACTTTTCTTCTTTTGCGCTTTTTTTTTGTCTCGGATCATACGTCGTGAGCCGCGTAAAGGACGACAACCTAATCCATCACATTTCTATTACCGAATCCCATAGCACCTTTTGTAAGACAACTTCGCTTCACGTAGAAGCTGGGACCGTAAACCGAGGGCGTGGGGCTTAGGACCAAGTCTCCGTCTCTCCGGTACCCATAACTTTTGATCCGTAAGGAGTTACGCGGCGCACAACATACCGTTGGAAAACTCTCTGAGAGCTCTACGACGGAGGCAGCAAGCCTGCTCGGTTGCGCCTGTTTTCAAAGACCAAAATCGAACATTTTCATCAGTTTCTGGATACTTTTCTTCTTTTGCGCAATTTTTCAGTCCCGGATCGTACGTTGTGAGCCGCGAAAAGAACGACATAATCCATCACATTTCTATTACCAAATACCACACCACATTGGGTAAGACAATTTCCCTTCAAGTAGAGGCTGGGCCCGCAAACTGAGGGCGTGGGTCTTAGGACCAGGTCTCCGTCGCTCCGGTGCCCATAACTTTTTATTCGTACGGAGTTTCGCGGCGCATAGCATACCGTTGGAAAGCTCTCTGAGAGCTCTACGACGAGGGCAGCAAGCCTCCTCAGTTGCACCTATTTTTAGAGCCCAAAATTGAACGTTTTCATCTGTTTCTGGACACTTTTCTTTTTTGCTCTATTTTTCTATCCTAGATCTTACGTCGTGAGTCGCGAAAAGGACGACAACCTAATCCATCACATTTCTATTACCGAATACCACGCCACCTTGGGCAAGACAACTTCGCTTCACATGGAGGCTGGGCCCGTAAATCGAGGGCATGGGTCATAGGACCAGGTCTTCGTCGCTCCGGTGCCCATAACTTTTGATCTGTAAGGCGTTACACGGCGTGGGGTTTAAGACCAGGTCTCCTTCGCTCCGGTGCCTATAACTTTTGATCCGTAAGGAGTTACGCGATGCACAGCATACCGTTGGAAAGCTCTCCAAGAGCTCTACGACGTGGGCCGCAAGCCTACTCAACTATGCCTATTTTCGGAGGCCAAAATCAAAGGTTTTCATCAATTTCTGGACACTTTTCTTATTTTGTGCTATTTTTTCATCCCGGATCGTACGTCGTGAGCTGCGAAAAGGACGACTACCTCATCCATCACATTTCTATTACTAAATCCCATGCCACCTTGGGCAAGACAACTTCGCTTCACGTAAAGGCTGGGCCCGTAAATCGAGGGCGTGGGGCATAGGACCAGGTCTCCGTCGCTCAGGTGCCCATAACTTTTGATCCGTAAGGAGTTACACGGCGCACAACATACCGTTGAAAAGCTCTCCGAGAGCTCTACGAGGAAGGCAGCAAGCCTGCTCTGCTAAACCTATTTTCGGAGCCCAAAATCAAACGTTTTCATCAATTTCTGGATACTTTTCTTCTTTTGCGCTATTTTTTCATTCCGGATCGTACGTCGTGAGCTGCGAAAAGGACGACAACCTAATACATCACATTTCTATTACCGAATCCCATGCCACCTTGGGCAAGACAACTTCGCTTCACGTAAAGGTTGGGCCTACAAACCCAAGGCGTGGGGCTTTGGATTAGGTCTCTTTTGCTCCGGTGCCCATAACTTTTGATCTGTAAGGAGTTACGCGGTGTACAGCATACCGTTGGAAAGCTTTCCAAGAGCTCTACGACGGGGGAAGCAAGTCTGCTTGGTTGTGCCTCTTTTTGGAGCCCAAAATCGAACATTTTCATCAGTTTTTGGACACTGTTCTTCTTTTACGCTTTTTTTTCTTCCCGGACCGTACGTCATGAGCAGCGAAAAGGACGACAACCTAATCCATCATATTATAGTACCGAATCCCATGCCACCTTGGGCAAGACAACTTCGCTTCACGTAGAGGCTGGGCCCGTAAACCGAGGGTGTGGGGCTTAGGACCAGGTCCCTGTCGCTCCGTTGCCCATAACTTTTGATTCGTAAGGAGTTACGCGGTGCACACCATACCGTTGGAAAGCTCTCCTAGAACTCTACGACGGGGGCAGCAAGCATGCTCGGTTGCGCCTATTTTCGGAGCCCAAAATTGAACGTTTTCATCAGTTTCTAGACACTTTTCTTCCTTTGCACTGTTTTTCTATCCCGGATCCTACGTCATCAGCCGTAAAAAAGATGACAACCTAATCCATCACATTTCCATTACTGAATCCCATGCCACCTTGGGCAAGACAACTTTGCTTCACATAGAGGCTGGGCTCGCAAATCGAGGGCGTAGGGCTCAGGACCAGGTCTCCGTCGCTCCGGTGCCTATAACTTTTGATTCGTAGGGAGTTACACGGTGCACAGCATACCGTTGGAAAGCACTCCAGGAGCTCTACGACGGGGGCAGCAGGCTTGCTCGGCTGCTGTGAGGCCCGACCCCGAATAACGTGTGTTACCTTGATTTGCATGCCATAGACCCCTAATTATATGACCGACCTTGGATTTCGTGTCCTGTCTTGGTTTTCGTGCATAACTCGTCATGCGTGCCTTGACCTAGAACAGTGTGCCCTAATCCCCAACTCACGTGCGGTACCTAGAAATACGTGCCCTGACCTCGATGTACGTGCGTTACCTCATTTCGTGTGCCCTAACCTTGAACTGCGTACCTTAACCTAGGTTTAAGAGTCGTACCTCAATTTGCGTGCATTACATTGAATTACGTGCCTTGCATTGGTTTACGTGCATTCACCTAGGATTGCGTGCATTAGTCTTGAAGTCCGTGTCCTACCTCGTAGTTCGTGTCTACCTCATGATTCGTGCCCCGTATTGATTTATATGTGTGTCTCATAGTGCGTGCCCTAGACTTAGGAAAGCGTGCCCGTACGCTAATCAATAAAGAATCCTACACAAAGCACTAGACTATAAAATAATCCTACAAATACCACTAACTATTATTATAATCCTAATTTAAATCTCTACAAAATCCACTAACACCTAAATATTATATTTTAAACTCACTACAAGACAAAATCTCACAAACCTCTAAACATATCCTATATTCTATTCTACCTAAAATCCCTAAATACCCAACATTCTCTTACACACATGTTAAAACAATTCAAAAGATGACACAAATCTGAATTTTCGCATGCCCAAGGCCAACATATGCATCAACTTTTGCAAAAGCCTCATTTTTCTCTCATTTCTCTCACTTTCCTCACATTTTCTCTCTCTCCCTCTCACTCTCTCTCTCCATTTCGGTTTTGGCTGAGTTCTCTCCACCTCTTAGCTCATCTTCATCATCCTATGATGCATCAAGACAAACCACAAGCAAAGAAACTCACCCAAGCAAGCTAGGATGCAAGAAACACACATGCAAGCATTTTGAGTCACCATTTTCGGCCTTGGTGAGTTTTTAAGCTTCCATTTCTTTTCTTCTTGTTCTAACCTCATGCATGTGATAAGAGATTGATCACTAAGCTAGGAAAAATAGAGAAAAGCTAGTTGGAATCTCGGCTAAGCAAGAAGAAGAAGATATTTGAGCTTCAACAAGGTTTTGAGCATTTTTTGGGTTGATTGCAAAGGTGAGGGTTAAAACCTTTTGAAAACACTTCAAAAATTCACATGCATGCTTATAAATGTGTGTATTTGCTTCTGTAATTGAGCTATATGGTCGTTCATAAGCTTAAACTACCATGCATGGCAAGATCTTGGCTTGAAAATTATGCTAGGTGAAGTCAAAATTGTTGACAGCTCTCTGACCAGTCTGTTCGAGGTAATTTTAGCTTGTCAAATGATGTTTAAAATGCTTGAAAATTGGTAGGTGACTAGTTTGGACCGTTTGGAACATTTTTCCCAGAAATAGGTCGAAGCTAATTCTGACTCTAAGGTCCTCAAAATGGCAAATCTTTAAAATGTGACCAAATCTGGAAATCTGGAAAAATGAAGCAGGTTTTGGCAGATGCACTGACCTTGTGGAACGAACCATATTTGACTTAGTAAATGATGTCCATAATGCATTAAATTTCATTTTATGC
Organism: Ehretia macrophylla; assembly: GCA_037974665.1. Classification (NCBI taxonomy): domain Eukaryota; kingdom Viridiplantae; phylum Streptophyta; class Magnoliopsida; order Boraginales; family Ehretiaceae; genus Ehretia; species Ehretia macrophylla. The sequence goes on along the minus strand of CM075773.1, from coordinate 38,811,428 downwards.
TAGATTTTTCAGTTCTGGACAATTTTGTCAGAAATGGAGCAAAGCTAAAACTGACCCTAAGGACCTAAAAAACGTCAATTTCTGAAAAGTGTGCAAATCTGGACAATTTTGTGCTACCTCACTGTTTCGGCTATAACTAATGATTCTGAACTCCAATTGGTGCAAGGTTTGTTTCTTATTTTAGTTAACTTATTAAGCTTTAATTTTATATCTTATTCATTGAATTTGGAGATTTTTTGATTATCCTATTGATTGTGGGAAAACAGCCTATTGCAGTAAAGGTTTCATTTGGCTACATGCTTGGAAAATTGTTGTAACCTCTCTTGTGGTTCTAATTGTGTGGAAATGTGGTGTTGGGATGTTATGTGGACTATTTTGAGTACTTGAGGATGCTTGAATTGAATGATGCATGACTTGAGAATGATTTTGAGTTGACTTAGGGTTTTAATCACACGATTAAGAATGAAATAGAAACCCTAATGACTAGGTAGTTTTGCTAAGTATTGATTATTTGGATATTGTGTGGGAATTTTATGCTTAGTGGGCTGCCCGTAAATGTCGTATAACTTCAAATGTGATTTTGACCATTGCATGTTGACAAATAAGCTTTTCTTGCACCCGAACCCATGATTGACGTCATTGCATGTTGAATAATCTTATCACTTGATCACGTGGGCTTCTTAATGAGTTATATGGCATGGTTTACATGTGTTACATGGATGCCCGTTTAATTTTCATATAACTCTATATGCCTTTCAAGTGAAATTTCCTGTCTTATCATGCCCTGCTTGTTTACCTGTAAATGTGCAATCTTATGACTGTCCGGAGGCAACCTACTTTGTTGTCCTCCTACTGTGATATATTACCTGTTTTATCGTTCCCTGCCTGTTTACTTGGTCAATGTGCAATCTTATGACTGTCCAGAGGCAACCTACTTTGTTGTCCTCCTACTGTGATATATTACCTGTCATAAATGTGCATTGCATACAAGGTTACAACCTTTCCTGTTGGCATGGTAGCGATCACGTACACCGGGCGGCATCGGGCTTGCCGGTGCACCCGTGACTACCATGGTCCCATTCCCTCTCTCGCTTGGGGGCTAGACTTCCTCGGAGAGTTGGGTCGTAGGATTTCGGGGTACATCCAGAGTACACCCACATGGCGTGTTTGGGGAATGATTTGAAGTCGGCCTCAACAACTAATTCTGGAACTGATCTGAGAGCAAAAGCTCACCGTATCCTTTTACTATGTGTATAAGTACTCTCGTTTGGTTCCTAGAGAACCTCGGGGAGGAAAGACTGGTATTTCTGTTCCTTTACTTGATTTTACTGTTATATTCATGTTTGAAAAAAGGATTTTCATAAATTGAATCGGAAAATGAGTTTTAAAACATATTGCTCGTTCCCTCTCGCTGAGTTCATAAGGACTCACCCTCTTTTTTATCACAGGTGAAGAAGAACAGGTACAGGTACCCGAGGACAACGTGCCTATCGATGATTCCTTGCAGTGATTGTCTGTCCCTACATGCTTTTGTGCTTTGCCTGAAAGGGGTTGCTATATGGATATTGTGTTTGATTGCAAAATGTTCATTTTATTGATGTAAATGACCCCGTTGTAATTTGGGTCTAATTCTGGGATTGTACTATCTATAACCGGACGAACTTTTATTTGGTTGTTTGCTTTCGTTTTCTTAATTAGTAGTTATCATAGGCATTCAAACCACTAGATGAACAATCAACTAAGTTAATTCTATCTAATTTCACTTAGGTGCTCATTTGCAACCTAAAGGATAATAGGTACTTGCATGATAGGAAATTGACAAATAAACGGGACATAGTTATCATGTTAGGCTTATTGACCAAACGAGACTTTCAAGATAAACCAGTAGGCAAATCGGTTGTTGTCAAATAGGAGTCCTTAATGGAATTGGATTAATGATTGAAATAATTGAGGCGTTTAGAGAATTAGGTCAAACCAAATAGCTGAATTACAGCCATTATGCTGCCAGTTTTCCAGAAAATTTTGGAGTTTAGGCCAAAACGTTAAGTGTTAAATCTTTATAAACAGTTAAGTGTGTGATATTACCTGAATGTTTAGTTCACACCCTAGTCTAACCTTATAGGCCGGGTTGGGGCATGACACCTTATAGTAGAATGGTATCAGAGCTTTGTTTACTAACTAGGTGTTAGTCGGGTTCAACTCTCGGACCATGGGTAGAAGCCTAAGGTAATTATGATGTCTTGTTTATATTTGTTAATGTGTACTAATGTGCTTTAATTTCTTTGAGAATTGAATACTATGTGCCTTTGTGGACTATATGTATTATGTGTCATGCACACCGATACGTTAGTGCCCTCAATAATGCATGCATGCTTTTATACTCCTTCCTTGATAAATGTGCATGTTATATAACCATGAATGACTGTTTATACAAATAGATAGTTAGGATTAGGACTTTCAGGGAAGTGAATTTGTGCAGGACGAACAAAAGGCTCGGTTAGAGATTTCTCGCATCTTCACAGGTGCTCAATGGATCATATATCTTATTGGATATGAATATATATAAATGCGTAGCACAGGTATAATTGTTGAGGTAAAATTATCTCTTTATCTTTGGAATACACATGCTTGTGATTAAGTTATCAATTTTATAGCTATAAAGTTCTTAATTCCATCAAACCGTTCTTCTAATTGTGGTTCAAGAATAAATGTTAAGGACATACAACTTTCCTTAGATATAAGAATATACTATTGGAGATGTGGAGTAGTATATATATGTTCACATGCTTATAGTGGAAGTTTGACTTAGGAGTTGCTTTTGAATCAAATTCTTATATCTTAAAATGGTATGATAGACTAATTATATGATTGAATCCTTACTTGATTGGAATTAAGCATCGTTGAACCTAATAAGGTGTACATTAACGAGTTTCAAGTTCACTCAATGGTAAGATTGTGACCTAGAAATTAAGAGATGAACTCGTGGAAATGGACGATAGGGGTTAGATTATTAAGGCGTGAATAATGTGTTTAAGTAACTTAACAATGGATAACCTCAAAACGTGTAGGTAACTCTGGAGACTGAGTTTAACAAGGTTGATGATTCTTTAGTATAACAAGGTATAGGAATGTTGGAATCAAGGAATTCACGTAGCTAGAACTCGTGTTTGGAAAACTACACCTAAAATGTTAGGTCGGATAGAAGTGTAAGGAATGGAATTGTGCATTAGATGACTAACATTGCTAAAGGTCCTAAGTTGGATATCGGTGATATTTAGAATCATGGTATTAATTTGGTGCCTCTCGGGTTTAGTTGTGATTATGCAAGTAAGTCATTCTATACACTCGTTGTTTAGATACCCTAGAGGATGTTGGAAAGCATATATCCTTAAGTAAGACCGATAGACCTATTATATAAACCATGGAAATGAGATTAAAGCATCTGGTTGCAAAGTGGAGTCATTAGGATATGATTAGTAATCCTAAATAGCTAATAGTGAGTATGCATGATGATTCATGGTGAACCATAAGACCTAAGGTCAATGAGTCTTGATGCTTTTAGCTAGTTGAACATGTAAATGAGAAGAGTAAGATTTCATAGAGTTAAGATAGAGATGAATTAGAGTCATAATGACCCAAGAGACTGTTGTTAGACAACCGTATTTAAGTGCACCGTTTCACTTCTAAAAACAAGCGGTTGGTAAACTTCGAATCGTGGTCGTTGAATAGAGGGTGAATCTTGTAGTGATAGTTAAATAAGTGGTTGATTACTTTTGAAGTTCTATTAGGTTATGTTGAAGGATGCCTCGTGATCATAATTCTTATGTTGATACAACCCTGAAGTTATCCCGCGTAAGTATTTTATGAGCTAGATCATTTCGGTACCCATTTATAGCCCTAGGATTGTTGTTGTACGGCCGGTAACCTAGTAGAGCATTGATATCACCTACATGGCGATGAACCCAGCTTGGTAACATTAATGTCGAAGATATATTGGCGGGCATTAAGTATTCGAAGCAATGACTAAGTCGCTAAATGAGTAGGATCATTGTCTTCTTAAGTATGACGTAACCTTGGATTGAGGTGAGTGGAATTTATTTGAGGTTGAAACTAATCGCCTTAGGAGTTTTGGATAAGATTAAAAGAAAATTCTGAAGTCTCGTGACTTGAAGATAGAGATTCGAATAAGGAAATAAATTGTGGATCACAAGCTGATGAATTTTACTTGTAAGAGTTGAACTAGTGCTACATGATTAGTTACTCATGCAACTTCAATGGCAATTTGTTGGTGGTACTTAATAAACCTTAGAGTTTGAGTTTCATGAACCTCAACAGTCTTTCTCCTTGATTACGGGCATGAAGGTTAACGAAGCTAGGAAAGGATGTTAGTGAATAGGAGCCTATGATCGGGAGACTAGTCATTAGAAGATTTGCTAATCTAATGTACCTGCGAGACAAGAAGGGCTATAATACCATCGATAGATAACGATTTGAGATGGATCAGTTTGTTTGGAGAGTTTTTCCTGAAAATAGAGTCGTATTGTGGAAACGACCAATAACACGTGTATGTCCTAGGTGTTAACAATTTTGAAGCTAGTTGATAGAATATGTAAATCTGATATAGATCTATCATCTTGAAATTAGCGTATGCCACCCTAGGATCATGGAATTATTGTGATATTCCTTTTGAGGTATGAATGCGAGATTGACACAACATGAGTCATGATTTTGGAGTTACAGTTCTATTGTTAGAATATCGATGCAACTTTGATGACTATGTTTGAAGACTCTAACCTTAGTTAATGAACTTGACCTTAAGATCAAATGGAGAATAGAGTCGTTCAAAGAAAAGAACTATAATGTAGAGGTCACACCGAACTAAATGATTGGAGAAACATAGGAAGTGAATTGGTTATGGTAAGAGATCACCAAACACGGGACGAACCGGAGTAGGAAGAATAACAAGGGTCAGAATCCGTTTATATGACCTCAATAGGCAAGAATGAATTTCAGTACGAAATTCTTTTAAGGAGGGGAGGATGTGAGGCCCGACCACGAATAACGTGTGTTACCTTGATTTGCGTGCCATAGACCCCTAATTATATGACCGACCTTGGATTACGTGTCTTGTCTTGGTTTTCGTGCATACCTCGTCATACGTACCTTTACCTAGAATAGTGTGCCCTAATCCCCGACTCACGTGCGGTACCTAGAAATACGTGCCCTGACCTCGATGTACGTGCATTACCTCATTTCGTGTGCCCTAACCTTGAACTGCGTACCTTAACCTAGGTTTAAGAGTCATACCTCAATTTGCGTGCATTACATTGAATTACGTGCCTTGCATTGGTTTACGTGCATTCACCTAGGATTGCGTGCATTAGTCTTGAAGTCTGTGTCTTACCTCGTAGTTCGTGTCTACCTCATGATTCGTGCCCCGTATTGATTTCTGTGTGTGTCTCGTAGTGCGTGCCCTAGACTTAGAAAGCGTGCCCGCACGCTAATCAATAAAGAATTCTACACAAAGCACTAGACTATAAAATAATCCTACAAACACCACTAACTATTATTATAATCCTAATTCAAATCTCTACAAAATCCACTAACACCTAAATATTATATTTTAAACTCACTACAAGACAAAATCTCACAAACCTCTAAACATATCCTATATTCTATTCTACCTAAAATCCCTAAATACCCAACATTCTCTTACACACATGTTAAAACAATTCAAAAGATGACACAAATCTGAATTTTTGCATGCCCAAGGCCAACATATGCATCAACTTTTGCAAAAGCCTCATTTTTCTCTCATTTCTCTCACTTTCCTCACATTTTCTCTCTCTCCCTCTCTCTCTCTCTCTCTCCATTTCGGTTTTGGCTGAGTTCTCTCCACCTCTTAGCTCATCTTCATCATCCTATGGTGCATCAAGACAAACCACAAGCAAAGAAACTCACCCAAGCAAGCTAGGATGCAAGAAACACACATGCAAGCATTTTGAGTCACCATTTTCGGCCTTGGTGAGTTTTTAAGCTTCCATTTCTTTTCTTCTTGTTCTAACCTCATGCATGTGCTAAGAGATTGATCACTAAGCTAGGAAAAATAGAGAAAAGCTAGTTGGAATCTCGGCTAAGCAAGAAGAAGAAGATATTTGAGCTTCAACAAGGTTTTGAGCATTTTTTGGGTTGATTGCAAAGGTGAGGGTTAAAACCTTTTGAAAACTCTTCAAAAATTCACATGAATGCTTATAAATGTGTGTATTTGCTTCTGTACTTGAGCTATATGGTCGTTCATAAGCTTAAACTACCATGCATGGCAAGATCTTGGCTTGAAAATTATGCTAGGTGAAGTCAAAATTGTTGACAGCTCTCTGACCAGTCTGTTCGAGGTAAGTTTAGCTAGGAAAATGATGTTTAAAATGCTTGAAAATTGGTAGGTGACTAATTTGGACAGTTTTGAACATTTTTTCCAGAAATAGGCCGAAGCTAATTCTGACTCTAAGGTCCTAAAAATGGCAAATCTTTAAAATGTGACCAAATCTGGAAATCTGGAAAAATGAAGCAGGTTTTGGCAGATGCACTGACCTTGTGGAACGAACCATATTTGACTTAGTAAATGATGTCCAAAATGCATTAAATTTTGTTTTCTGCTATATTTTTCAGTTCTGGACAATTTTTTCAGAAATGGACCAAAGCTAAAACTGACCCTAAAGACCTCAAAAACGTCAATTTCGGAAAAGTGTGCAAATCTGGACAGTTTTGTGCTACCTCACTGTTTCGGCTATAACTAATGATTCTGAACTCCAATTGATGCAAGGTTTGTTTCTGATTTTATTTAACTTATTAAGCTTTAATTTGACATCTTATTCACTGAATTTGGAGATTTTTTGATTATCCTATTGATTGTGGGAAAACAGCCTATTGCAGTAAAGGTTTCATTTAGCTACATGCTTGGAAAATTGTTGTAACCTCTCTTGTGGTTCTAATTGTGTGGAAATGTGGTGTTGGGATGTTATGTGGACTGTTTTGAGTACTTGAGGATGCTTGAACTGAATGATGCATGACTTGAGAATGATTTTGAGTTGACTTAGGGTTTTAATCACACGATTAAGAATGAAATGGAAACCCTAATGACTAGGTAGTTTTGCTAAGTATTGATCATTTGGATATTGTATGGGAATTTTATGCTTAGTGGGCTGCCCGTAAATGTCGTATAACTTCAAATGTGATTTTGACCATTGCATGTTGACAAATAAGCTTTTCTTGCACCCGAACCCATGATTGACGTCATTGCATGTTGAATAATCTTATCACTTGATCACGTGCGCTTCTTAATGAGTTATATGGCCTGTTTTACATGTGTTACATGGATGCCCGTTTAATTTTCATATAACTCTATATTCCTTTCAAGTGAAATTTCCTGTCTTATCATGCCCTGCTTGTTTACCTGTCAATGTGCAATGTTATGACTGTCCGGAGGCAACCTACTTTGTTGTCCTCCTACTGTGATATATTACCTGTTTTATCGTGCCTTGCCTGTTTACTTGGTCAATGTGCAATCTTATGACTGTCCGGAGGCAACCTACTTTGTTGTCCTCCTACTGTGATATATTACCTGTCATAAATGTGCATTGCATACAAGGTTGCAACCTTTCCTGTTGGCATGGTAGCGATCACGTACACTGGGCGGCATCGGGCTTGTCGGTGCACCCGTGACTACCATGGTCCCATTCCCTCTCTCGCTTGGGGGCTAGACTTCCTCGGAGAATTGGGTCGTAGGATTTCCGGGTACATCCGGAATACACCCACCTGGCGTGTTTGGGGAATGATTTGAAGTCGGCCGCAACAACTGCTTCTGGAACTGATCTGAGAGCAAAAGCTCACCATATCCTTTTACTATGTGTATAAGTACTCTCGCTTGGTTCCTAGAGAACCTCGGGGAGGAAAAACTGGTATTTATGTTCCTTTACTTGATTTTACTGTTATATTCATGTTTGAAAAATGGATTTTCATAAATTGAATCAAAAAATGAGTTTCAAAACATATTTCTCGTTCCCCCTCGCTGAGTTCATAAGGACTCACCCTCTTTTTTATCACAGGTGAAGAAGAACAGGTACCCGAGGACAACGTGCCTATCGATGATTCCTTGGAGTGATTGTCTGTCCCTACGTGCTTTTGTGCTTTGCCTGAAAGGGGTTGCTATATGGATATTGTGTTTGATTGCAAAATGTTCATTTTATTGATGTAAATGACCCCGTTGTAATTTGGGTCTAATTCTGGGATTGTACTATCTATAACCGGACGAACTTTTATTTGGTTGTTTGCTTTCGTTTTCTTAATTAGTAGTTATCATAGGCATTCAAACCACTAGATGAACAATCAACTAAGTTAATTCTATCTAATTTCACTTAGGTGCTCATTTGCAACCTAAAGGATAATAGGTACTTGCATGATAGGAAATTGACAAATAAACGGGACATAGTTATCATGTTAGGCTTATTGACCAAACGAGACTTTCAAGATAAACCAGTAGGCAAATCGGTTGGTGTCAAATAGGAGTCCTTAATGGAATTGGATTAATGATTGGAATAATTGAGGCGTTTAGAGACTTAGGTCAAACCAAAGAGCCCAATTACAGCCATTATGCTGCCGGTTTTCTGGAAAATTTTAGAGTTTAGGCCAAAACGTTAAGTGTTAAATCTTTATAAACAGTTAAGTGTGTGATATTACCTGAATGTTTAGTTCACACCCTAATCTAACCTTATAGGCCGGGTTGGGGCGTGATAGCTGCGCCTGTTTTTGAAGCACAAAATCGAACGTTTTCATCATTTTCTTGACACTTTTCTTCTTTTGCACTGTTTTTCCATCCCGGATCATACGTCGTGAGCTACGAAAATGACAACAACCTAATCCATCACATTTCTATTAATAATCCCATGCCACTTTGGGCCAGACAACTTCACTTCACGTAGAGGCTGGGCCCGCAAACCGAGGGCGTGGGGCATAGGACCAAGTCTCTGTTGCTCCGGTGCCAATAACTTTTGATCCGTAAGGAGTTACACAGCGCATAGCAGGACCTTGGAAAGCTCTCCGAGAGCTCTACAACGGGGGCAGCAAGCCTGCTCGGCTGCACCTATTTTTGGACACCAAAATCGAACGTTATCAATAGTTTCTGGAAACTTTTCGTCTTTTACGGTATTTTTCCGTCCCGGATCGTACGTCGTGAGCCGCGAAAGGGACGACAACCTAATCTATCACATTTCTATTACTGAATCCCACGCCACCTTGAGCAAGACAACTTCGCTTCACGTAGAGGCTGGGCTCGCAAACCGAGGGCGTGGGGCTTAGGACCAGGTCTATGTCGCTCTAGTGCCCATAACTTTTGATCCGTAAAGAGTTACGCTACGCATAACATACCATTAGAAAGCTCTCCGAGAGGTTTACGGCGAGGCCAGGCAGACTGCTCGGCTGCGCCTATTTTTAGAGCCCTAAATCGAACGTTTTGATCAGGTTCTGGACACTTTTCTTCTTTGGCGCTTTTTTTTCATCTCGGATCATACGTCGTGAGCCGCAAAAAGGACGACAACCTAATCCATCACATTTTTATCACCGAATCCCACAGCACCTTTTGCAAGACAACTTCGTTTCACGTAGAGGCTGGGCCCGCAAACCGAGGGCGTAGGGCTTAGGACCAGGTCTCCATCTCTCCGGTGCCCATAACTTATGATTCATAAGGAGTTACGCGGCGCACAACATACCGTTGGAAAGCTCTCTGAGAGCTCTACGACGGGGGCCGCAAGCCTGCTCGGTTACGCCTGTTTTCAAAGCCCAAAATCGAACATTTTCATCAGTTTCTGGATACTTTTCTTCTTCTGCATTGTTTTTCAGTCCCGGATCATACGTCGTGAGCCGCGAAAGGGACGACAACCTAATCCATCACATTTCTATTACCGAATACCACGCCACCTTGTGCAAGACAATTTCGCTTCAAGTAGAGGTTGGGCTCGCAAACTGAGGGCGTGCGGCTTAGGACTAGGTCTCCGTCGCTCCGGTGCCCATAACTTTTTATTCGTACGGAGTTTTGTGGCGCATAGCATACCGTTGGAAAGATCTCTGAGAGTTCTACGATGGGGAAAAAAAGCCTCCTCAGTTGCGCCTATTTTCCGAGCCCAAAATTGAACGTTTTTATCTATTTCTGGACACTTTTCTTCCTTTGCGCTATTTTTCGGTCCTAGATCGTATGTCGTGAGCTGCGAAAAGGATGATAACCTAATCCATCACATTGCTATTACCGAATCCCACGCCACCTTGGGAAAGAAAACTTCACTTCACGTGGAGACTGGGCCCGTAAATCGAGGGCGTGGGGCATTGGAACAGGTCTCCGTCGCTCAGGTGCCCATAACTTTTGATCCGTAAGGCATTACACGGCGTGGAGTTTAGGACCAGGTCTCCTTCGCTCCGGTGCCCATAACTTTTGATCCGTAAGGAGTTACGCGACGCACAACATACCGTTAGAAAGCTCTCCAAGAGCTCTACGACGGGGGCCGCAAGCCTGCTCAGCTGCGCTTATTTTCGGAGGCCAAAATCAATGGTTTTCATCAATTTCTGGACACTTTTCTTCTTTTGCACTGTTTTTCCGTCCCGGATCGTATGTCGTGAGCTACGAAAAGGAAGACTACCTAATCAATCACATTTCTATTACCGAATCCCACGCCACCTTGGGCAAGACAACTTCGCTTCACGTAGAGGCTGGGCCCGTAAATTAAGGGCGTGGGGTATAGGACCAGGTCTCCGTCGCTCAGGTGCCCATAACTTTTGATCCGTAAGGAGTTACACGGTGCACAGCATACCGTTGGAAAGCTCTTCGAGAGCTCTACGACGAAGGCAGCAAACCTGCTCTGCTAAACCTATTTTTGGAGCCAAAAATCAAACGTTTTCATCAATTTCTGGATACTTTTCTTCTTTTGTGTTGTTTTTCCATCCCGAATCGTACGTCGTGAGCTGCGAAAAGGACGACAACCTAATCCATCACATTTCTATTACCGAATCCCACGCCACCTTGGGCAAGACAACTTCGGTTCACGTAGAGGCTGTGCCCGTAAATCGAGGGCGTGGGGCTTTGGACTAGGTCTCCGTCACTCCGGTGCCCATAACTTTTGATCCGTAAGGAGTTACATGGCACACAGCATACCGTTGGAAAGCTCTCCGAGTTGTCTACGATGGGGGCAGCAAGCCTGCTCTGCTAAACCTATTTTTGGACCCCAAATTTGAACGTTTTCATCAAATTTTGGACACTTTTCTTCTTTTGCGCTGTTTTTCCGTCCTGGATCGTACGTCGTGAGCCGCGAAAAGGACGACAACCTAATCCATCATATTTCTATTACCGAATCCCACGCCACCTTGGACAAGACAACTTCGCTTCACGTAGAGGCTGGGCCCGCAAAACCAAGGCGTGGGGCTTCGGATCAAGTCTCCGTCGCTCCGGTGCCCATAACTTTTGATCTGTAAGGAGTTACACGGCGCACAACATACAGTTGGAAAGCTCTCCGAGAGCTCTACGACGGGGGCAGCAAGCTTGCTCTGCTAAACCTATTTTTGGACCCCAAATTTGAACGTTTTCATCAGTTTCTGGACACTGTTCTTCTTTTGCGCTTTTTTTTCGTCCCGAATCGTACGTCGCGAGCCACGAAAAGGATGACAACCTAATCTATTACATTTCTATTATCGAATCCCACGACACCTTGGGCAAGAGAACTTTGCTTGACATAGAGGCTGGGCCCGCAAACTGAGGGCGTAGGGTTTAAGACCAGGTCTCCTTCGCTCAGGTGCCTATAACTTTTGATCCGTAAGGAGTTACGTGACGCACAGCATACCGTTGGAAAACTCTACAAGAGCTCTACGACGGGGGCCCCATGCCTGCTCAGCTGCACCTATTTTCGGAGGCCAAAATCAAAGGTTTTCATCAATTTCTGGACACTTTTCTTCTTTTGCCCTATTTTTCTATCCCGGATCGTACGTCGTGAACTGCGAAAGGGAAGACTACCTAATTCATCACATTTCTATTACCGAATCCCTCGCCACCTTGGGCAAGACAACTACGCTTCAAGTAGAGGCTGGGCCCGTAAATCGAGGGCGTGGGGCATAGGACCAGGTCTTCGTCGCTCAGGTGTCCATAACTTTTGATTCGTAAGGAGTTACACGGTGCACAGCATACCGTTGGAAAGCTCTTCGAGAGCTCTACGACGAAGGCAGCAAGCTTGCTCTGCTAAACCTATTTTCAGAGCCCAAAATCAAACGTTTTCATCAATTTCTGGACAATTTTCTTCTTTTGCGCTGTTTTTTCGTCCCGAATCGTACATCGTGAGCTGCGAAAAGGACGACAACCTAATCCATCACATTTCTATTACCGAATCCCACGCCACCTTGGGCAAGACAACTTCACTTCACGTAGAGGCTGGGCCCGTAAATCAAGGGCGTGGGGCTTTGGACCGGGTCTCTGTCGCTCTGGTGCCCATAACTTTTGATCTGTAAGGAGTTACACGGCGCACAGCAAACCGTTGGAAAGCTCTCTGAGAGCTCTATGACGGGGGCAGCAAGCTTCCTCTCCTAAACCTGTTTTTGGACCCCAAATTTGAACGTTTTCATCAGTTTCTGGACACTTTTCTTCTTTTGCTCTGTTTTTCTGTCCCGAATCGTACATCGTGAGCTATGAAAAGGACGACAACCTAATCCATCACATTTCTATTACCGAATCCCACGCCACCTTGGGCAAGACAACTTCACTTCACATAGAGGCTGGGCCCGTAAATCGAGGGCGTGGGGCTTAGGACCTGGTCTCCGTCGCTCTGGTGCCCATGATTTTTGATCCGTAAGAAGTTACACGGCGCACAGCATACCGTTGGAAAGCTCTCCGAGAGCTCTACGACGGGGGCAGTAAGCTTGCTCTGCTAAACCTATTTTCGGGCCCCAAATTTGAACGTTTTCATCAGTTTCTGGACAATTTTCCTCTTTTGCGCTATTTTTCCATCCCGGATCGTACGTCGTGAGCCGCGAAAAGGACGACAACCTAATCCATCACATTTCTATTACCGAATCCCACGCCACCTTGGGTAAGACAACTTTGCTTCATGTAGAGGTTGGGCCCGCAAACCCAAGGCGTGGGGCTTTGGATCAGGTCTCCGTCGCTCCGGTGCCCATAACTTTTGTTACGTAAGGAGTTACACGGCACACAACATACAGTTGGAAAGCTCTCCGAGAGCTCTATGACAGGGGCAGTAAGCCTGCTCTGCTAAACCTATTTTCGGACCCCAAATTTGAACATTTTCATCAGTTTTTGGACACTTTTCTTCTTTTGCGCTTTTTTTCAGTCCCGGATCGTACGTCATGAGCCGCGAAAAGGACGACAACCTAATGCATTACATTTCTATTATCGAATCCCATGCTACCTTGGACAATAAAACTTAGCTTTACGTAGAGGCTTGGCCCGCAAACCGAGGGCGTGGGTCTTAAGACCAAGTCTCCGTCGCTCCGGTGCCCATAACTTTTGATTCTTATAGAGTTACGCGGCGCACAATATACCGTTGGAAAGCCCTCCGAGAGGTCTACGATGATGGCAGCCAGCTTGCTAGGCTGCACCTATTTTTGGAGCCCAAAATCGAACGTTTTCATCAGTTTTTGGACACTTTTCTTCTTTTGCGCTTTTTTTTCATCCCGGATTGTTCGTCGTGAGCCGCGAAAAGGACGACAACCGAATCCATCACATTTCTATTACCGAATCCCACGGCACCTTGGGCAAGACATCTTCGCTTGACATAGAGGCTGGGCCCGCAAACCGAGGGCGTGAGGTTTAAGACCACGTCTCCTTCGCTCCGGTGCCCATAACTTTTGATCCGTAAGGAGTTACGGGATGCACAGCATACCGTTGGAAAGCCCTTCAAGAGATCTACGACGTGGGCCGCAAGCATGCTATGCTGCGCCTATTTTCGATGCCCAAAATCAAACATTCTCATAAATTTCTGGACACTTTTCTTCTTTTGCGCTGTTTTTTCATCCCGGATCGTACGTCGTGAGCCGCGAAAAGGATGACAACCTAATCCATCACATTTCTATTACAGAATCCCACGCCACCTTGGGCAAGACGACTTCACTTTTCATAGTGGCTGGGCACGCAAATCGAGGGTGTGGGGCTTAGGACCGGGTCTCCGTCGCTCCAGTGCCCATAACTTTTGATCTGTAAGGAGTTACGCGCAGCACAGCATACCGTTGGAAAGCTCTCCGAGAGCTCTACGACGGGGGCCGCAAGCCTGCTTGGCTACACCTATTTTCAGACCCCAAATTTGAACATTTTCATCAGTTCTGGACACTTTTCTTCTTTTGCGCTGTTTTTCCATCTTCGATCATACGTCGTGAGCCGCGAAAAGGACGACAACCTAATCCTTCACATTTCTATTACCGAATCCCACTACACCTTGGGCAAGACAACTTTGCTTCACGTATAGGCTGGGCCCGCAAACAGAGGGCGTGGGGCTTATGACCAGGTCTCCGTCGCTCCGGTGCCCATAACTTTTGATCCGTAAGGAGTTACACAGCGCACAACATACCGTTGGAAAGCTCTCAGAGAGCTCTACGAGGAGAGCAACATGCCTACTCGGTTGTGCCTATTCGGCTGTGCCTATTTTTGGAGCCCAAAATTGAACATTTTCATCAATTTCTAGACACTATTCTTCTTTTGCGCTTTTTTTTGTCCTGGATAGTACGTCGTGAGCCGCGAAAAAGGCGACAACCTAATTCATCACATTTCTATTATCGAATCCCACAGCACCTTGGGCAAGACAACTTCGCTTCACGTAGAGGTTGGGCCCGCAAACCGAGGGCGTGGGGCTTAGGACCAGGTCTCCGTCTCTCTGGTGCCAATAACTTTTTATTCGTAAGGAGTTTCGCTGCGCACAGCATACTGTTGGAAAGCTCTCCAAGAACTCTACAACGGGGACAACAAGCCTGCTCGATTGCGCCAGTTTTCGAGACCCAAAATTGAACGTTTACATCAGTTTCTGTACACTTTTCTTCTTTTGCGCTATTTTTCTGTCCCGGATCGTACGTTGTGAATTGCGAAAGGGAAGACTACCTAATCCATCACATTTCTATTACCGAATCCCTCGCCACCTTGGGCAAGACAACTTCGCTTCAAGTAGAGGCTGGGCCCGTAAATCGAGCGCGTGGGGCATAGGACCAGGTCTCTGTCGCTCAGGTGTCCATAACTTTTGATTCGTAAGGAGTTACACGGTGCACAGCATACCGTTGGAAAGCTCTTCGAGAGCTCTACGACGAAGGCAGCAAGCCTGCTCTGCTAAACCTATTTTCGGAGCCCAAAATCAAACGTTTTCATCAATTTCTGGACACTTTTATTCTTTTGCACTGTTTTTCCGTCCCGAATCGTACGTCGTGAGCTGCGAAAAGGACGATAACCTAATCCATCACATTTCGATTACCGAATCCCACGCCACCTTGGGCAAGACAACTTCACTTCACGTAGAGGCTGGGCCCGTAAATCGAGGGCGTGGGGCTTAGGACCAGGTCTCTATCGCTCTAGTGCCCATAACTTTTGATTCGTAAGGAGTTACACGGTGCACAACATACCGTTGGAAAGCTCTCCGAGAGCTCTACAACGGGGGCAGCAAGCTTGCTCTGCTAAACCTATTTTCAGACCCCAAATTTGAACGTTTTTATCAGTTTTTGGACACTTTTCTTCTTTTGCGCTGTTTTTTCGTCCCGAATCGTACGTCGTGAGCTGCAAAAAGGACGACACCCTAATCCATCACATTTCTATTACCGAATCCCATGCCACCTTGGGCAAGACAACTTCACTTCACGTAGAGGCTGGGCCCGTAAATCGAGGGCGTTGGGATTAGGACCAGGTCTCCGTCGCTCTGGTGCCTATGACTTTTGATCCGTAAGGAGTTACACGGCACACAGCATACCGTTGGAAAGCTCTCCGAGAGCTCTATGACAGGGGCAGCCAGCCTGCTCTGCTAAACCTATTTTCGGACCCCAAATTTGAACGTTTTTATC
Organism: Ehretia macrophylla; assembly: GCA_037974665.1. Classification (NCBI taxonomy): domain Eukaryota; kingdom Viridiplantae; phylum Streptophyta; class Magnoliopsida; order Boraginales; family Ehretiaceae; genus Ehretia; species Ehretia macrophylla. The sequence goes on along the minus strand of CM075773.1, from coordinate 38,795,357 downwards.
TATTTCTGGACACTTTTATTCTTTTGCGCTGTTTTTTCGTCCCGGATCGTACGTCGTGAGCCGCAAAAAGGACGACAACCTATTCCATTACATTTCTATTACCGAATCCCACGCTACCTTGGGCAAGACAACTTCGCTTCACGTAGAGGTTGGGCCCGGAAACCCAAGGCGTGGGGCTTCAGATCAGGTCTCCGTCGCTCCGGTGCCCATAACTTTTGTTACGTAAGGAGTTACACGGCCCACAACATACCGTTGGAAAGCTCTCTGAGAGCTATACGACAGGGGCAGCAAGCCTGCTCTGCTAAACCTATTTTCGGACCCTAAATTTGAAAGTTTTCATTAGTTTTTGGACACTATTCTTCTTTTGCGCTTTTTTTAAGTCCCAGATCGTACGTCGTGAGCGGCGAAAGGGACGACAACCTAATCCATTTCATTTCTATTATCGAATCCCATGCTACCTTGGGCAATAAAACTTTGCTTCACGTAGAGGCTTGGCCCGCTAACCGAGGGCGTGGGTCTTAAGACCAGGTCTCCGTCGCTCCGGTGCCCATAACTTTTGATCCATAAGGCGTTACGCGACGCACAACATACCGTTGGAAAGCTCTTCGAGAGGTCTACGATGAGGGCAGCTAGCTTGCTAGGCTGCGCCTATTTTTGGAGCCCAAAATTGAACGTTTTCATCAGTTTCTGGACACTTTTCTTCTTTTGCGCTTTTTTTTCGTCCCAGATTGTACGTCGTGAGCCGCAAAAAGGACGAAAACCTAATCCATCACATTTCTATTGCCGAATTCCATGGCACCTTGGGCAAGACAACTTTGCTTGACATAGAGGCATGGCCCGCAAACTGAGGTCGTGGGGTTTAGGACCAGGTCTCCTTCGCTCCGGTGCCCATAACTTTTGATCCGTAAGGAGTTACGCGATGCATAGCATACCGTTGGAAAGCTCTTCAAGAGCTCTACGACGGGGGCTGCAAGCTTGCTCTGCTGCGCCTATTTTTGAAGCCCAAAATCAAACGTTCTCATCAATTTCTGGACACTTTTCTTCTTTTGCGCTGTTTTTCCATCTCGGATCGTACGTCGTGAACCGCGAAAAAGACGACAACCTAATCCATCACATTTCTATTATAGAATCTCACGCCACCTTGGGCAAGACAACTTCACTTTTCATAGAGGCTGGGCACGCAAATCGAGGGCGTGGAGCTTAGGACCAGGTCTCCGTCGCTCCAATGCCCATAACTTTTGATCCGTAAGGAGTTACGCGCTGCACAACATACCGTTGGAAAGCTCTCCGAGAGCTCTACGACGGGGTCCCAAAGCCTGCTTGGTTACACCTGTTTTCGAACCTAAAATTTGAACATTTTCATCAGTTCTGGACACTTTTCTTCTTTTGCGCTGTTTTTCCGTCCTCGATCGTACGTCGTGAGCCGCGAAAAGGACGACAACCTAGTCCATCATATTTCTATTACCGAATCCTACTACACCTTGGGCAAGACAACTTCGCTTCACGTAGAGGCTGGGCTCGCAAACAGAGGGCGTAGGGCTTAGGACCAGATATCTGTCGCTCCGGTGCCCATAACTTTTGATCCGGAATGAGTTACGCAACGCACAGCATACCGTTGGAAAGCTCTCCGAGAGCTCTACGAGGAGAGCAAATAGCCTACTCAGCTGTGCTTGTTCGGCTGGGCCTATTTTTGGACACTAAAATTGAACATTTTCATCAGTTTCTAGACACTTTTCTTCTTTTGCGCTTTTTTTTCATCCCGGATAGTACGTCGTGAGCTACGAAAAAGACAAAAACCTAATTCGTCACATTTCTATTACCGAATCCCATGGCACCTTGGGCAAGACAACTTCACTTCATGTAAAGGCTGGGCCCGCAAACCGAGGGTGTGGGGCTTAGGACCAGGTCTCCGTCTCTCCGGTGCCAATAACTTTTTATTCATAAGGAGTTTCGCGGCGAACATCATACCGTTGGAAAGCTCTCCGAGAACTCTACAACAGGGGCAGCAAGCCTGCTCGGTTGCGCCAATTTTTGGGACCCAAAATTGAACGTTTATATCAGTTTCTGTACACTTTTCTTTTTTTGCGCTATTTTTCAGTCTTGGATCGCACGTCGTGAGCCTCGAAAAGGACGACAACCTAATCCATCACATTTCTATTACCGAATCCCACAGCACCTTGGGCAAGACAACTTCGCTTCATGTAGAGGTTGGGCCCGCAAACCGAGGGCGTGGGGCTTAGGACCAGGTCTCCGTTGCTCTGGTGCCCGTAACTTTTGATCCGTAAAGAGTTACGCGACGCACAACATACCTATGGAAATCTCTCCAAGAGCTTTACGACGAGGGCCGCAAGCTTGCTCGGCTGCGCCTATTTTCGGAGCCCAAAGTCAAACGTTTTCATTAGTTTCTAGACACTTTTCTTCTTTTGCGCTATTTTTCTGTCCCGGATCGTACGTCGTGAGCCGCAAAAAGGACGACAACCTAATCCATAACATTTCTATTACGGAATCCCATGCGACCTTGGGCAAGACAACTTCGCTTCATGTAGAGGCTGGGCCCGTAAACCTAGGGCGTGGGGCTTAGGACCAAGTCTCTGTCGCTCCGGTGCCCATAACTTTTGATCCGTAAGGAGTTACACGGCGCACAGCATACCGTTGGAAAGCTCTTCGAGAGCTCTACGACGGTGGCAGCAAGCGTGCTCAGCTACACCTATCTTTGGACCCCAAATTTGAATGTTTTCATCAGTTTCTGGACACTTTTCTTCATTTGCGCTATTTTTTCGTCCTGGATCGTACGTCGTGAGCCACGAAAAGAACGACAACCTAATCCATCACATTTCTATTACCGAATCCCACGCCACCTTGGGCAAGACATCTTCGCTTCACGTAGAGGCTGGGCCCGCAAACCGAAGGCGTGGGGCTTTAGATCTGGTCTCCGTCGCTCCAGTGTCCATAACTTTTGATTCGTAAGCAGTTACATGTCGCACAGCATACCGTTGGAAAGCTCTCCGAGAGCTCTACGACGATGGCAGCAAGCCTTCTCGTCTACACCTATTTTCAGACCCCAAATTTATACGTTTTCATCAGTTTTTGGACACTTTTCTTCTTTTGTACTGTTTTTCCGTCCTGGATCGTACGTCGTGAGCCGCGAAAAGGACGACAACTTAATCCATCACATTTCTATTACCAAATCCCATGCCACCTTGGGCAAAACGACTTCGCTTCATGTAGAGGCTGGGCCCGCAAACCGAGGGCGTAGGGCTTAGGACCAGGTCTCCGTCGCTCGGGTGCCCATAACTTTTGATCCGTAAGGAGTTACGTGGCGCACAACATACCGTTTGAAAGCTCTCTGAGAGCTCTACGATGGGGGCAGTAAGCCTACTCAGCTGTACCTAGGTTCGGATACCAAAATCGAACGTTATCAATAGTTTATGGACATTTTTCTTCTTTTGCACTGTCTTTCCGTCCCGGATCGTACGTCATGAGCCGAGAAATGGACAACAACCTAATCCATCACATTTCTATTACCGAATCCCACGCCACCTTGGGCAAGACAACTTCGCTTCACGTATAGGCTGGGCCCGCAAACCGAGGGTGTGGGGCTTAGGACCAGGTCTCCGTCGCTTCAATGCCTATGACTTTTGATCCGTAAGGAGTTACGCGGCGCACAACATACCATTGGAAAGCTCTCCGAGAGCTTTACGGCGAAGGCAGGCAGCCTGCTCGGCTGCCCCTGTTTTTGGTGCCCAAAATAGAATGTTTTCACCAGGTTCTGGACACTTTTCTTCTTTTGCGCTTTTTTTTCGTCCCGGATCGTACGTCGTGAGCCGCGAAAAGGACGACAACCTAATCCATCACATTTCTATTATCGAATCCCACAGCACCTTTTGCAAGACAACTTCGCTTCACGTAGAGGTTGGGCCCGCAAACCGAGGGTGTGGGGCTTAGGACCAGGTCTCCGTCTCTCCGGTGCCCATAACTTTTGATCCGTAAGGAGTTACGCGGCGCATAACATACCGTTGGAAAGCCCTCTAAGAGCTCTACGACGGGGGCAGCAAGCATGCTCAGTTGCACCTATTTTCAAAGCCCAAAATCGAACATTTTCATCGATTTTTGGATATTTTTCTTCTTTTGCACTATTTTTCAGTCCCGGATCGTACGTCGTGAGCCGCGAAAAGGACGACAACCTAATCCATCCCATTTCTATTACCGAATACCACGCTACCTTGGGCAAGACAATTTCGCTTCAAGTAGAGGCTGGGCCCGCAAACTGAGGGCGTGGGGCTTAGGACCAGGTCTCCGGCGCTCCGGTGCCCATAACTTTTTATTCGTATGGAGTTTCGCGGCGCACTGCATACCGTTGGAAAGTTCTCCCAGAGCTCTACAACGGGGGTAGCAAGCCTCCTTAGTTGCGCCTATTTTTGGAGCCCAAAATTGAACGTTTTCATCTGTTTTTGGACACTTTTCTTCTTTTGCACTGTTTTTCTGTCCTAGATCGTACGTCGTTGGCCGCGAAAAGGACGACAACCGAATCCATCACATTTCTATTGCCGAATCCCATGGCACCATGGGCAAGACAACTTCGCTTCACATAGAGGCTGGGCTCGCAAACCTAGGGCGTGGGGCTTAGGACCAGGTCTCCTTCGCACCGGTGCCCATAAATTTTGATCCGTAAGGAGTTACGCGACGCACAGCATACTGTTGGAAAGCTCTCTGAGTGGTCTACGACAGGGGCAGCAAGGCTGCTCGGTTGTGCCTCTTTTTAGAGCCAAAATTGAACATTTTCATCAGTTTATGGACATTTTTCTTCTTTTGCACTATTTTTCTATCCCGGATCGTACGTCGTGAGCCGCGAAAAAGACGACAACCTAATCCATCACATTTCTATTACCGAATCCCACTCCACCTTGGGCAAGACAACTTCGCTTCAAGTAGAGGCTGGGCCTACAAACTGGGGGCATGGGGCTTAGGACCAGGTCTCCGTCGCTCCGGAGCCCATAACTTTTGGTTCGTAAGGAGTTACACGGCGCAAAGCATACCGTTGGAAAGCTCTCCGAGAGCTCTATGATGAGGGCAGCCAGCTTGATCGGCTGCGCCTGTTTTTGGAGTCTAAAATCAAACATTTTCATCAATTTCTGGACACTTTTCTTCTTTTGCGCTTTTTTTTCGTCCCGGATAGTACGTTGTGAGCCACGAAAATGACGATAGCCTAATTCATCACATTTCTATTACTCAATCCCACAGCACCTTGGGCAAGACTGTGACGCCCGAATTTTAGCCATGCATTCAATTACTGTTGCATCCCTTGTTTGCGCATTTTCTTCTGTGCTTTACTTGTTACTTTAAGTGGCTACTATTCATTCTATTTTTCAACTATTTAATTATTTTGAATTAGCATTTTTCTTAAATCATATTAATTGTTTTAGGAATGAAAAAAATATGCTTTTGAGCTAAGAACGATAGGAGCACTCGTTTAGAAAATATTTTGTCAATCTAATGAATAGTATTACGTAACTTAACTTAGTGTTTTAATTAGCTAGCACTCATCTTGTACCTTAGACTCGTTTTAAAGCTTATTAGACTCATTTTAGAAGACCATATATGCCCCAACTTAATATATATCCAACCAAACACAATATAAGCTCATAACTTAGCAAAAACAAAAAAAAAACAAGTGCAGGAATTACTGTTCAAAATCCGAACAGCCCTTAGCAGCCAAGAAGGAGATCTTTTGCTCATCAAATCTCCAATCCAAGCCTCTCCAAGCCTTGGACAAGTAGTTTAGGGTGTGTGCAAGCCTTCTAGGTGCTCCTACGCGCTTTAGGTGAGGGTTTTCATGCTTATTTGTGCATTCTACAAATGTTGCTATTTTCTTGATTTATTGGAAATGTTGTCTAATGCTATTGCAATGCTCAAATAAGCTTATATATGTTGTATACATGTAGTAGAGACCACATTTATGCTATTGTTTCATGTATTAAACGGTAGAAATCGATAGTTGATTCGTAGGGGTGAATAGTGACGGGATTTCTAGGGTTTGGTGTAATTGCGCGTTTTAACTTGATTCAATGCTACTAATAGATGCCGTAGGGGTTAATGAAGGTAGTCTAATAGCCCCGTATACTCGAATTGCTCTAAACTTGCATAAAACGTGAAATTGCCGACTTTAACAAAGGGGTTTCGGGGTTAATACGAATCCGGGTGGATTCGGGCTTCACTTTTAGTATTCTTAGGCTACCTAGGTGCTATAGAAGCATTGCTATCCCCTATTTGAAGTCCGGATGAGACATGTGTAGTTTAAAGCTAGAAGAGGGAATTTGGGGCTTTCGGGGTAATTGCGGGCTTTTGAATGTGTTTGAGGGTTGAAAGGGTTCCTTGAGGGTTAGTTAGAAGGTTGGTATAGTTTTCCTTTGAAATTGAAATCATTAACTTTGGTTTGGAAGAGAAATAGTTTGTAAAATAAAGGGGTTTAAGTGCAATTTCGGTTGTCTCACATTTCTAAACCCACGGCATGACTTCTTGAGTGTTTATATGTGATATTAAGTTGATTTGGAGCTTTTGGCATAATTCTATGGTTATTTTGTAAATGTCCCTTTGTAAAACTGCTTATTAGCTTATATAATTGCTTCTATGCTAATTGCCTCGAGGTCAACCTACTTTGTTGATCCTCATATGTGTTAACGCTTATATTATTGCTATTAACTTGCCATCGTTAAGTGCATTGCATAGTGGTTGCGCAACCATAGTGTCAGGGGCGGATGTGTTGAATATCGGCTGGGCGGCAGAGGGCTTGCCGGTGGATATTCAAACTCCGTGCCCTATTCCCTCATTCGCCTGGTCCGGAGATTGCCAGGGGATGTTGGGTCGTAGGATTCGGGGTACATCCGGAGTACACCCACTGGAGTGTTTGGGGATTATGCCGGCTTATCGTGATCGTGCTCGTGGTTCGTGGATCGTGATTGAAGACCTGTGAAGATTGGTGTATAGGGGATTGTGTGAACCGTATCCTTTTAAATGTGTGATTTTTTAAGTTATCATTGTTTCTTTAATTGTCTAATTGTTATTGTTGTTTACTATATTACCTGTTGCATTGCACGCCCCGGGACTATATCCCTCACTGGGCAACAGTGGTTGCTCATACCTCGATATATGTTTTAGGAGACGCTGAGGGTGATCCCCAGCTAGTTGAGGTGCTAGTGGAAGAGGAAGAAGTTCAGGCTGAGCCTTTGCCTTAGTTGTTGTGTGTTTGTTGTCTAAGGCGGATTTGCCTTCTTGTTGTTACATGGTGTACTTGTATTGCTATAGCATGATCTATTTTGTGGCCTTAAGGCTATGTATATTCTTGTAGTTGCAAGTTGAAAGCTGTTGGTTGTAATGTTAGCTTTGAGATATTATGGTTTGTAATAACTTTTAATTCTCCTTTTAGTTCTTGCATGCTTGGGGGTGTATGTTTAGAGGTGTTGATTTCAACTTCTAAAATTGCTCTAATGTTATCATAGGATGACATGTTAAAAATGTTTAATGAAAAGTTAAGTTGGGTGCATGCATGTGTGATTTGGAGCTGTTGTTTGTCTCCTGGCTTGGATGACCTTGAACCTTTGAATTTTAATTATAAAAGCTTGTTTTAGTATATTGTGGCTATTTTGAGCATTTACAGGTTTGAAAAATGTCCGCGGTACAGAGGAAACTCTATCTATTTTTTTTCTAAAATTTTGTGACCGGGTTTGGTATTGGGTTGAGAATAGCATGGTTATTAGAGCCTCCGGTCTCGTGAGGGATCGGGGCGTTACAAAGACAACTTCGCTTCACGTAGAGGCTGGGCCCGCAAACCGAGGGCGTGGGGCTTAGGACCAGGTCTCCTTCTCTACAATGCCCATAACTTTTGATCCGCAAGGAGTTACGTGGCGCACAGCATACCGTTGGAAAGCTCTCCGAGAGCTCTATGACGAGGGCAACAAGCCTGTCGGTTCTGCCTGTTTTCGGAGACCAAAATCGAACATTTTCATCAGTTTCTCGACACTTTTCTTCTTTTGCGCTGTTTTTCAGTCCCGGATCGTACGTCGTGAGCCACGAAAAAGACGACAACCTAATCCATCACATTTCTATTACCGAATCCCACTCCACCTTGGGCAAGACAACTTCACTTCAAGTAGAGGCTGGGCCTCCAAACTGAGGGCATGGGGCTTAGGACTAGGTGTCCGTCGCTCCGGTGCCCATAACTTTTTATTCGTAATGAGTTTTGCGGTACACTGCATACCGTTGGAAAGCTCTCCGAGAGCTCTACGATGGGGGCAGCAAGCCTGCTCGGTTACGCTTGTTTTCAGAGCCCAAAATTGAACGTTTTCATCAGTTTCTGGATACTTTTCTTCTTTTGTGCTGTTTTTCAGTCCTAGATCGTACATCGTGAGCCGCGAAAAGGGCGATAACCTAATCCATCACATTTCTATTACCGAATCCCATGGCACCTTAGGCAAGACAACTTCGCTAACGCAGTGGCTGGACCCACAAACCGAGGGTGTGGGGCTTAGGACCAGGCCTTTGTCGCTCCAGTGCCTATAACTTTTGATCCGTAAGGAGCTACGCGACGCACAACATACCGTTGGAAAGCTCTCCAAGAGCTCTATGATGCGAGCCGCAAGCCTGCTCAGTTGTGCATATTTTCAGAGCCCAAAATCAAACATTTTCATCAGTTTCTGGACACTTTTCTTCTTTTGCGCTGTTTTTCCGTCCCGGATCGTATGTCGTGAGCCGCGAAAAGGACGACAACCTAATCCATCACATTTTTATTACCGAATACCACGCCACCTTGGGCATGACAACTTCGCATCACGTAGAGGCTGGGCCCGCAAACCGAGGGCGTAGGGCTCAAGACCAAGTATCCGTCGCTCCGGTGCCCATAACTTTTGATCTGTAAGGAGTTACACGGTGCACAGCATACCGTTGGAAAGCTCTTCGAGAGCTCTACGACTGGGGCAGCAAGCCTACTCAGCTACACCTATTTTTGAACCCAAAATTTGAACATTTTCATCAGTTTCTGGACACTTTTCTTCTTTTGCGCTGTTTTTTCATCCTGGATCGTACGTCGTGAGCCGCGAAAAGGACGACAACCTAATCCATCACATTTCTATTACCGAATCCTATGCCACTTTGGGCAAGACAACTTCGCTTCACGTAGAGGCTGGACCTGCAAACCGAAGGCGTGGGGCTTCAGACCAAGTCTCCGTCGCTCCGGTTCCTATAACTTTTGATCCGTAAGGAGTTACGCGGCATAGCATACCGTTGGAAAGCTCTTCGAGGGCTCTACGACGGGGCAGCAAGCCTGCTCTGTTGTGCTTCTTTTCAGAGCCCAAAATCGAACGTTTTCATCAGTTTTTGGATATTTTTCTTTTTTTGCGCTATTTTTCTATCCCGGATCGTACGTCGTGAAGCGCGAAAAGGACGACAGCCTAATCCATCACATTTCTATTACCGAATCCCACGCCACCTTAGGCAAGACAACTTCGCTTCACGTAGAGGCTAGGCCCGCAAACTGAGGGCGTGGGGCTTCAAACTAGGTCTCCGTCGCTCCAGTGCCTATAACTTTTGATTTGTAAGGAGTTACAGGGCGCACAGTATACCGTTGGAAAGCTCTCCGAGATCTCTACGACAGGGGCAGCAAGCTTGCTCGGCTGCACCTGTTTTCAAACCCCAAAATTGAACGTTTTAAATAGTTTCTGGACACTTTTCTTCTTTTGCACTGTTTTTCCATCCCGAATCGTACGTCGTGAGCTGTGAAAGGGACGACAACCTAATCCATCACATTTCTCTTACCAAATCCCACGCCACCTTAGGCAAGACAACTTCTGTCACGCCCCAACCCGGCCTATAAAGGTTAGACTAGGGTGTGATATAGCATTCAAGTCATTTCACATACTTAACCATTTATGAAGGTTTAACACTTAACATTTTGGCTTAAACTCAACAAATTATCCAGAAAACCGGCAGCATAACAGTTGTAATTGGGCTCCTTAGTTTGACCTAATTCTTTAATCGCCTCAAAATTTACAATCTCAAATTCATTTCCAACCAAGATTACTATTTACTGTCAATTGAAACGCCTACTAGTTATCTCGATGTCTCGTTTGATTAATAACCTAGCATGATACTATGTCTCGTTTGTTTGGTAATCCTCATTACAAAAGTACCTATTGACCTTAGCTTAACAATGGGTACCTGCTTAAGATTGGATAGGTTCATTTTACTTAGTCCTTACCGGATACTTCATAATCCTATGATAGATACTAACCAGTAACGATAGAAAAACGACCATAATAGTATCTGTCTAGTTATTATCAGTACAAACCAAAATTAGACCCCAAATTACAACGAGAGTCTTTTACATTACAAACATCAAGCAACATGAAAAGAAATAGTCTTCAAGCAGCATAGTGTTCACAAATGGCCATAATCAAGCAAAGCACATAGGACAGGCAATCATTCCAATGAATCATCATTAGGCACGTCGTACTCGAGTACATGTTCTTGATCTTCTTCACCTGAGATGATAAAAGAGGGTGAGTCCTTATGAACTCAGCGAGGGAAAAATGAGAAATAGGTTTTGAAACTCATTTCCAGTTCAACTTATGAAAACCCTTTTTGCAAGAATAAATATATCACAAATGAGTACATAACAAATAATATAAAAGTAAAGGAACACAATTACCCGTCTTTCCTCCCCGAGGTCCTCCAGGAACCAAGCGAGAGTACTTATACACATAGTGAAAAGGATACGGTGAGCTTTTGCTCTCAGTTCATTTCCAGTATCAGTTGTTGCGGCTGACTTCAAATCATCCCCTTATCACGCCAAATGTGTGTACTCTGGATGTACCCCGAAATCCTACGACCCAACTATCCGAGGAAGTCTAGCCCCCAAGCGAGAGAGGGAATTGGACAATGGTAGTCATGGTTCCACCGGCAAGCTCGATGCCGCCCGGTGTGCGTGAACGCTACCGCGCTAGAATGAAAGGTTGCAACCTTGTATGCAATGCACATTTATGACATTTAATATATCACATTAGGAGGACAACAAAGTAGGTTGCATCCGGGCAGTCATAAGATTGCACATTGACAAGTAAACAAGCGAGGCACGATAAGACAAGTAATTTCACTTGAAAGGCACATGGATCAACATCCCAAGGATCAACACTTAGCAAATTCACCTAGTTACTAGGGTTCCAATTGGTGCTTACCCGTGTGATTAAGCCCCAAGTCATCTCAAAATCAAACTCAAGCCATGCATCGATTGATTCAAACACCCTCAAGTATTCAAAACAGTCCACACAACATCCCAATGCCACAATCCCAAGCATTTAACACAACAAGAGAAGCTACAATAATTTTTCTAAGCATATCACTAAGTGAAACCCTCACTGCAATGGGCTGTTTTCTCACAGTCATTAAGACAAGCAAACAATCTCCAAATCCATTGAATAAGATGTCAAATTAAATCTTAAGAAGTGAACTAAATTCAGAAACAAACCTCGCATCATTTGGATTCGGGTTCAATAGTTATAGCCAAAACAGTGGGATTGCACAAAACTGTCCAGATTTGCACACATTTCAATACTTGTCGTTTTTGAGGTCCTTAGGGTCAGATTTAGCCTTAGTCCATTTCTGACAAAATCGTCCAGAACTGAAAAATATAGCAGCACACCAAATTTCATGCATTTTGGATGTCATTTACTAAGTCGAAACTGGTTCGTTCCACAAGGTCAGTGAATCTGCCAAAACCTGCTTCATTTTTCCAGACTTTCCAAATTTGGACACATTTTAATGATTGGCCATTTTTAGGACCTTGGAGTCAAAATTAGCTTTGTCCTATTTCTATGAAAAATGTTCCGAACTGGAAAAAATAGTTACCTACCAATTTTCACTCATTTTAAACATCATTTACCTAGCCAAAATCACCTTGCACCAACAAGACAGAAAGCTGTCACATGCACGATTTCATCTAACATCACATTCTAGCCCAAAATCTTGCCATGCATGGTTGTAAAAGCTTATGAACACACATATATCTCAAGTACAGAAGCAAAGATAAACATTTAAGAGCATGCATGTGGGTTTTTTGGAAGATTTTCAAGAAGTTTTAGCCCTCACCTTAGCAAAACAACAAGAAGATGCACAAGACTCTTGGTGAAGCACAAAGTTGATCTTCTTCCTTGCTTAGCCAAGACACCACTCGATTTTCTCTATTTTTCCTAGCTTAGTGACCAAGTTCTTAGTAGATGCATGTGGTTAGAACAAGAAGAAAAGAAATGGAAGCTAGCAAACTCACCTAAGCCGAAATGGTTGTTCAAAGAGCTTGCATGTGAGTTTTCTTGCAACCTAGCTTGCTTAGTCAAGTTCCCTACCTTCTTGCCTGCCTTGATTAACCATGGAGTGATGAAGATGAGCTATGGAGCATAGGAACTCAGCCAAATCCGAGAGAAAGAGAGAAGAATGAGAGGGAGAGAGAGAAATGTGAGGAAATGAGAGAAATGAAAGAAAAATAGAAGCTTGTGCAATTGTTGAGGCTTGTGTCGGCCTTGGGCATGTAAAAATCAGATTTGTGTCTTCAAGAAGCATGGTTTTTGAATTACCTAGCATGGCAAGGAGCTTATGTCCAGATTGGTGGAGTTTGGTAAAGTTTTGAGCTAGTTTTTTTATGCATTTGTGTCATAACTTGTCATAGAATTGTCTAGAATTAATTTTGAATTGAGCAAGCAAGCATAAATGCCACAAGTTGGTCGGCCAAGGCATGAAAATGCTAAATCTTTGTCATCTTTTGAGCATTAATTAATTGTATGTTTGAAAGTGCAAAAGAATAAGGAATAAAGAATAAGGAATGTCTAGCTTTTTGTGAGATTTTGTCTTCTAGTGGGTTGAATTAGTAATTTAATATTAGTTAGTAGAATTTGTAGGATTAATTATTGATCTAGTGCTTCATGTACAAGATGCTTTCTTGATTAACGTGAGGGCACGCTTTCCTAGGTCTAGGGCACGTACTATGAGGTAGGGCACGAGTTACGAGATGAATGCACGTAATCCTAAATGAATGCATGTAACCCTAAATGAATGCACGTAATTCAATGCAAGGCACATAAAAAGAAACACGATTCTTAAACCTAGGTCAAGGCACGCAAATCTAGGTTAGGGCACACAAAATAAGGTATCGCACGTAAATCGAAGTCGGGCCTCACATCCTCCCCTCCTTAAAAGAATTTTGTCCCGAAATTCAATATTACCTTTGAAATAAAGCTGGATATTGTTGCTCCATCTGGTCTCACCTTTCCCACGTTGCTTCTTCAATTCCATGATGATCCCACAATACTTTTACCATCGGTATAGTTTTGCTGCGCAACTCCTGATCTTGCTGGTCTAGGATCTGAATGGGCTTCTCCTCATAAGACAAGTTCTCCCGAAGCTGCAACAGCTCTGGCTTCAAGATATGCGATGGATCAGGGTAATACTTCCGTAGCATCGAAACATGAAAGACGTCGTGAATATTGGAGAGGTTTTGGGGTAGTTCCAGGCGATACGCCAATTTGCCAACCTTCTCAATTATCTCAAATGGTCCTACAAATCTCGGGCTCAACTTTCCACCCTTGTCGTGCTTAATCAGTCCCCTCTGGGGTGATATCTTCAAGAATACCTTGTCGCCAACCTCAAACTCTAGGCTCCACCTCCGTCGGTCTGCATAACTTTTCTGCCTGCTTTTGGCGGTAAGCATCCATTTCCGGATGAGGTGAATATTATCAACAGTCTTCATAAGTTCAGGTAGAAGGGTCGGGTCAAAAGTCTTCGTTTTACCTACTTCATCCCAGTAAATTGGGGATCGACACTTATGTCCATACAACGCCTCAAATGGGGCCATCCAGATAGTGGCCTGATAACTATTATTATAAGCGAACTCCACTAGAGACAGATATTTCTCCCAACCTTTCCCGAAATCTAAAACACACGCCCTCAACATATCCTCCAGAATCTGAATAGTTCTCTCCAATTGTCCATCAGTCTGAGGGTGATAAGCCGTGCTGAAACTCAACTTCGTTCCCAAAGCTTCTTGCAATCTCTTCCAAAATGGGGAAGTAAAACGAGGATCCCTATCCGATACAATACTCACAGGCATCCCGTGCAATCTTACAATCTTCGCCACACACATATCTCCTAATTTCTCAGGACTATCCTCCTTGTTCATCGGCAAGAAGTGCGCTGACTTGGTCAATCTATCCACTATGACCCAAACGGCGTCATGACCCTTTTGTGACCTGGGCAGGTCCATAACAAAGTCCATAGTTATATGTTCCCATTTCCATTGAGGAATCTCCAATGGCTGAAGTAAACCTGCCGGTCGTTGATGTTCTTTTTTGACTCTCTGGCAAGTTAAACACCATGCCACAAACTCCGCAATCTCTCTTTTCATGTTATTCCATCAATAGTGTTGCTTCAAATCCTGGTACATTTTTGTTCCCCGGAGTGAATAGTATATCTTGAATTATGGGCTTCTTTAAGAATCTTCTTTTTCAGCTCTGGTTCATTAGGAACACAAATCCGATTCCTAAACCTCCAAATACCATCATCATGAAACTTGAAATCTGTGTTGCTTTCTTTAATCTTCTGGAATTGTTGGTCCTTCTGTTGAGCCTATCGTAATTCAGACAACAAGGTCGATTGAACTTGTGTAGTGGCAAAAAGTAACCCTTTCCGAGTCAATTGTGGTTTGCACAAAAATGCTTCCTCCAACAACTCCTGCACCTTGACTTTCAGTTTTGTCGTGCTCGCTTTCCTACTTAAGGCATCTGCAACTACATTTGCTTTACCGGGCACATAATTGATTGTGCAGTTATAATCATCCAAAAGCTCCATCCACTGTCTTTGCCTCATATTCAACTCTTTTTGTGAGAACAAGTATTTCAAGCTCTTGTGATCAGTAAACACCTCGAACTTGTTACCCCATAGATAGTGCCTCCATTTCTTGAGTGCAAACACAATAGCCGCTAACTCCAAATCATGCATCGGGTAGTTCAATTCATATGGCTTCGGTTTCCTAGAAGTATACGCAATCACTCTACCATTTTGTATCAACACACAACCCAATTCTTCCTTCGAAGCATCGCTATAGATTACAAAACCTTGACTCCCTTCAGGCAATGCAAGAACAGGTGCAGTAGTCAATCTTTTCTTCAACTCTTGGAAGCTGTTCTCACACTTATCATCCCACACAAATTTTATTTTCTTTTGAGTGAGCTTTGTAAGTGGTCTTGCAATCTTAGAGAAATCCTTAACGAATCTCCGATAATAGCCAGCTAGACCAAGAAAACTCCGAACCTCCGTAACGTTTTCCGGCTTCTTCCAAGATATCACTGCTTCTATCTTTGCTGGATCTACTGCTATTCCCTCTTGGGATATGATATGCCCCAAAAATGCAATCTGCTACAACCAAAATTCGCACTTGCTAAACTTTGCATACAACCGATGCTCTCGAAGTTTCTGCAGTACCAACCGCAGATGTTGTTCATGCTCAGCCTCGGATTTCGAGTATACCAAAATATCATCAATGAAGATCACCACAAATTGGTCCAAGTAGGGTTGAAACACCCTGTGCTTCAAATCCATAAAAGCTGCAGGGGCATTAGTTAGTCCAAATGGCATCACCACATATTCATAATGCCCATATCTTGTCCTGAAAGCCGTTTTAGGCACATCCTCCTTTTTGATCCGCAACTAATAGTACCCTTGCCTCAAGTCGAGTTTCGAATACACTTTGGCTCCTTGAAGTTGATTAAACAACTCGTCGATCAGTGGAAGTGGGTATTTATTCTTGACAGTTACTTGGTTCAATCCTCGGTAATCAATGCATAGCCTCAATGTTCCATCTTTCTTCTTTACAAATAGAACTGGTGCACCCCACGGAGAAAAACTTGGTTGAACAAACCCTTTCTTCAACAATCCTTGCAATTGGTCCTTCAATTCTTGTAGCTCAGCTAGCGCCATACGATAGGGAGCTTTAGATATCGGCTGGGTGCCAGGCAGTAACTCAATAATGAACTCGATCTCCCGATTTGGGGGTAAACCAGGCAATTCTTCTGGAAACACATCCGCATAGTCTTTGATCATTGGCATCTCCTCCAACTTAGCTTTGTCCGACGGCTTGTTGATGAGGTAAGCTAAGTATCCACTAAACCCTTTTCTCAAGGACTTCACTACTTTCGTAAATGAAATGATGGAACTCCCGGTGAAATCTCTTCAACCCATGACTTCCAATATTGGTTGACCAGGTACCTGGAACGTTACAATCTTCGTCTGGCAATCTAGTAGGGCATGATGCTTTGCCAACCAGTCCATCCCTAAGATGACTTCATAGTCTCGAAAATGTAATACAATAAGATTGGCTGAGAATTCCCTATCCTTAATTTGGATTTTACATGTTTTACAAGCTGAGCTAGTAACAAGTTTAGATCCCATCGGAGTACTAACTTTTACTTCGTAAGGCAAACATACAACTCGTAGTTTCACACGTTGTACACATAAGGGAGTAATAAATGAATGAGTAGCACCCGGATCAATTAGCACCCTAACAGGTTGATTCAGTATGAAGAATGCACCTTCAACAACAACGGTCTCCTCTGGAAGCTTCTCGCACTCAATAACATAAGCTCGAGCCTGAACTCTAGGAACTGGAGTCTTGCCTCTACCAGCTGGTTTAACATGATTTTGTCTTGCTTTCCATTTAGGGCAATCCTTGATCTGATGCTGATCACTACCACACAGCACACATCGTCCTGACTTCTTCCAGCACTGGGCCTCGGTATGCCCCTTCTTGTCACAGTAAGAACAGTTGACAGACTAAGTAGCAGGTGAACTACCTGTGGATCCGCGGGTGGAAGAGGCTGATAGCGCTTTAGTCGGGCCACGGTTATTCACCGGTCTGTTTTGGCTCTGGCCCTGACTATGACTCTGGCCCTGGAATTTCCTATGTTGACCTGAAGGCTGGTATGGTTTCTTGTTCGACTGACTCGAACCGGCTCTATCAAGTTTCCTCTTCTCAACTCGGGAAGCAGCAGCAAAGAGAGCAGAATAGGTATCGAAGTCATGCAAAGCCAACTGGTCCTGAATCTCTGGCCTCAATCCAGTAGTAAATTTCCACATATTCGCATCCGGAGTACTGACCATGTATTGAGCATAACGGGACAGTCGGTCAAAACGAGCCTCCTACTGGGCCACCGTCATGTTACCCTGGTTCAAGTGCATGAACTCATCAATCCGCCTCTGCCTGGAAACTGCAGGTACATATTTCTCCTTGAATGCCTTAACAAAATTACCCCACAAGCGAGGTGTCTGATCAGTTTCCCACAGTGCCTCCACAGTGTGCCACCAATGTTCAGCATCCCCGTGCAACAGAAACACAGCAAACTCCACCTCTTTTCTTCATCAGTATAATCAAGTGGCCTGAAAATCCTCTCGATCTCAGACAGCCAAGCCTCTACTTTCTCATCATCAGCTTCCCCATGGAATTTGGATGGGCGAAAGTCAAGGAACTCCTTCATTCTGCTATGTCTCCCATGGTTGCCATCATTCCTGTTGTTATTGTTGTTGGCTTCACGTGCATCTTGACATTCCATCACTCGTGACATGCGATCCATGGCATTCGCCATCATGTTAAACATAGCTATGCCAGGATTAGTTTGATAAGCATCTCTGGTCTTTTGGGGTTCACTGCTCCTATTAGTAGTGCAGGTACTAGGGCCAACCATCTATAGGCACAGATTACGATGCACAATTTATTAAAATACGACAAATAAGAATTTAATGCATAAGATATGCAACATAATATAGATACACAATTCTAGAAACAATTAAGGCATGTTAATCACTTAAGCACATAGAACATAGAAGGCACAATTAACATTATCACACAATAACATATGGAAAAGTCATCCTAATTATCTTAGGGCTCTACCCATGGTCCGAGAGTTAAACCCGGATTAAGCAATCTAAGCTCTGATACCATTCTTTCCATCAGGTGTCATGCCCTAACCCGGCCTATAAAGGTTAGACTAGGGTGTGATCTAACATTCAAGTCATATAACATACTTAACCGTTTATAAAGGTTTAACACTTAACATTTTGGCCTAAACTCCACAAATTCTCCAAAAAACCAGCAGCATAACGGCTGTAATTGGGCTCCTTAGTTTGACCTAATTCTCTAATCGCCTCAAAATTTACAATCTCAAATTCATTTCCAACTAAGATTACTATTTACCGTCAATTGAAATGCCTACTAGTTATCTCGATGTCTCGTTTGATTAATAACCTAGCATGATACTATGTCTCGTTTGTTTGGTAATCCTCATTACAAAAGTACCTGTTGACCTTAGCTTAACAATGGGTACCTACTTAAGATTGGATAGGTTCATTTTACTTAGTCCTTATCGGATACTTCATAATCCTATGATAGATACTAACCAGTAACGATAGAAAAATGACCATAATAGTGTATGTCTAGTTATTATCAGTACAAACCAAAATTAGACCCCAAATTACAACAGGGGGTCTTTTACATTACAAACATCAAGCAACATGAAAAGAAATAGTCTTCAAGCAACATAGTGTTCACAAATGACCATAATCAAGCAAAGCACATAGGACAGGAAATCATTCCAAGGAATCATCGTTAGGTATGTCGTCCTCGGGTACCTATTCTTGATCTTCTTCACCTGAGATGATAAAAGAGGATGAGTCCTTATGAACTCAGCGAGGGGGAAACAAGAAATAGGTTTTGAAACTCATTTTCCGGTTCAACTTATGAAAACCCTTTTTGCAAGCATGAATATATCACAAATGAGTACATAACAAATAATATAAAAGTAAAGGAACACAATTACCCGTCTTTCCTCCCTGAGGTCCTCCAGGAACCAAGCGAGAGTACTTATACACATAGTGAAAAGGATACGATGAGCTTTTGCTCTCAGTTCATTTTCAGTATCAGTTGTTGCTGCCGACTTCAAATCATCCCCTTATCACGCCAAATGGGTGTACTCCGGATGTACCCCAAAATCCTACGACCCAACTCTCCGAGGAAGTCTAGCCCCCAAGCGAGAGAGGGAATTGGACAATGGTAGTCACGGTTGCACCGGCAAGCCCGATGCCGCCCGGTGTGCGTGAACGCTACCATGCCATAATGAAAGGTTGCAACCTTGTATGCAATGCACATTTATGATATTTAATATATCACATTAGGAGGACAACAAAGTAGGTTGCCTCCGAGCAGTCATAAGATTACACATTGACAAGTAAACAAGCGAGGCACGATAAGACAAGTAATTTCACTTGAAAGGCACATGGAGTTATATAAACATTAAACGGGCAGCCATGTAACGCACGTAAATCAAGTAATATAACTCATTTCAAAGTTCACGTAATCAAATAACAAGATTATTCAACATGCAACAACATCAACGTGGGACCGGGTGCAAGAAAAGCCTGCTTATCAACATGAAATCATCGAAATCATATTTAGGGCAACTACGGGCAGCCTACTAAACACATAATCCAACACAACATCCCAAGGATCAACACTTAGCAAATTCACCTAGTTACTAGGGTTCCAATTCATGCTTACCCGTGCGATTAATCCCAAGTCATCTCAAAATAAAACTCAAGCCATGCATCGATTGATTCAAACACCCTCAAGTATTCAAAACAGTCCACACAATGTCACAATTCCACAATCCCAAGCATTTAACACAACAAGAGAAGCTACAATAATTTTTCTAAGCATATCACTAAGTGAAACCCTCACTACAATGAGATGTTTTCTCACAGTCATTAAGACAAGCAAAAAATGCATTGAATAAGATTTCAAATTAAAGCTTAATAAGTGAACTAAATTCAGAAACAAACCTCGCATCATTTGGAGTTCGGGTTCAATAGTTATAGCCAAAACAGTGGGATTGCACAAAACTGTCCAGATTTGCACACATTTCAATACTTGTTGTTTTTGAGGTCCTTAGGGTCAGATTTAGCCTTAGTCCATTTCTAACAAAAACGTCCAGAACTGAAACATATAGCAGCACACCAAATTTGATGCATTTTGGATGTCATTTACTAAGTCAAAACTGGTTCGTTCCACAAGGTCAGTGAATCTGCCAAAACCTGCTTCATTTTTCCAGA
This sequence comes from Ehretia macrophylla, assembly GCA_037974665.1. Lineage (NCBI taxonomy): Eukaryota > Viridiplantae > Streptophyta > Magnoliopsida > Boraginales > Ehretiaceae > Ehretia > Ehretia macrophylla. The sequence goes on along the minus strand of CM075773.1, from coordinate 38,775,167 downwards.
CTTTCCAGATTTGGATACATTTTAATGATTGGCCATTTTGAGGACCTTAGAGTCAAAATTAGCTTTGGCCTATTTCTGAAAAAAGTGTTCAGAACTGGCAAAACTAGTTACCTACCAATTTTCACACATTTTAAACATCATTTACTTAGCCAAAATCACCTTTCACCAACAAGACAGAAAGCTGTCACATGCACGATTTCATCTAACATCACATTCTAGCCCAAAATCTTGCCATGCATGGTTGTAAAAGCTTATGAGCACACATATATCTCAAGTACAGAAGCAAAGATAAACATTTAAGAACATGCATGTGGGTTTTTTTGAAAGATTTTCAAGAAGTTTTAGCCCTCACCTTAGCAAAACAACAAGAAGATGCACAAGACTCTTGGTGAAACACAAAGTTGATCTTCTTCCTTGCTTAGCCGAGACACCACTCAATTTTCTCTATTTTTCCTAGCTTAGTGACCAAGTTCTTAGTAGATGCATGTGGTTAGAACAAGAAGAAAAGAAATGGAAGCTAGCAAACTCACCTAAGCCGAAATGGTTGTTCAAAGAGCTTGCATGTGAGTTTTCTTGCAACCTAGCTTGCTTAGTCGAGTTCCCTACCTTCTTGTTTGCCTTGATTAACCATGAAGTGATGAAGATGAGCTATGGAGCATAGGAACTCAGCCAAAGCCGAGAGAAAGAGAGAAGAATGAGAGGGAGAGAGAGAAATGTGAGGAAATGAGGGAAATGAAAGAAAAATAGAAGCTTGTGCAATTGTTGAGGCTTGTGTCGGCCTTGGGCATGTAAAAATCAGATTTGTGTCTTCAAGAAGCATGGTTTTTGAATTACCTAGCATGGCAAGGAGCTTATGTCGAGATTGGTGGAGTTTGGTAGAGTTTCGAGCTGTTTTTTTATGCATTTGTGTCATAACTTGTCATAGAATTGTCTAGAATTAATTTTGAATTGAGCAAGCAAGCATAAATGCCACAAGGTGGTCGGCCAAGGCATGAAAATGCTGAATCTTTGTCATCTTTTCAGCATTAATTAATTGTATGTTTGAAAGTGCAAAAGAATAAGGAATAAAGAATAAGGAATGTCTAGCTTTTTGTGAGATTTTGTCTTCTAGTGGGTTAAATTAGTAATTTAATATTAGTTAGTGGAATTTGTAGGATTAATTATTGATCTAGTGCTTCGTGTAAGATGCTTTCTTGATTAACGTGAGGACACGCTTTCCTAGGTCTAGGGAACACACTACGAGGTAGGGCATGAACAACGAGACGAATGCACGTTTTCCAAGTAAATGCACATAACCCTAAATGAATGCACGTAATTCAATGCAAGACACATAAAACGAAACACGATTCTTAAACCTTGGTCAAGGCACGCAAATCTAGGTTAGGGCACACGAAATGAGGTATCACACGTAAATCGAGGTCGGGCCTCACAACTTCACTTCACGTAGAGGCTGGGCCCGCAAACCGAGGGCGTGGGGTTTTGGACCAGGTCTCCATCGCTTCGGTGTCCATAACTTTTTATCCGTAAAAAGTTACGCGGCGCAGAACATACTGTTGGAAAGCTCTCCGAGAGCTCTACGACGAGGGCAGCCAACTTACTGGGCTGCGTGTCACACCCCAACCCGACCTATAGAGGTTAGACTAGGGTGTGATCTAAACATTCATATCATTTCATGTACTTAATCATTCATTAAGGTTTAACGCTTAACGTTAGCCTATAACTCCAAAATTCTCCAGAAAACCGGCAGCATAACGGCTGTAATTGGCTCCTTAGTTTGACCAAATTTCCTAAACGCCTCAAAATTTACCATCTCAAATTCATTTCCAACTAAGATTACTATTATCATCAATTGAAACGCCTACTAACTATCTCGATGTTACGTTTGATTAATAACCTATCATGATACTATGTCTCGTTTATTTGTTAAACCTCGTTACAAAAATACCTGTTGATCTTAGCTTAATAGCGAGTACCTGCTTAAGATTTGGTTGGTTCATTTTACTTAGCCCTTACCTAATACTTCATAATCCTATTATAGGTACTAGTAGTAATAATAGCAAAATGACCATAGTAGTGTCTAGTGTCTGTCTAGTAAATATCAGTACAACCCAAAATTAGACCCCAAATTACAACGGGAGTCTTTTACATTACAAACATTGAGCAACATAAAAAGAAATAGTCTTCAAGTAGCATAGTTCACAACTAGCCATAACCACGCAAAGCACATAGGACAGGCAATCACTCCAAGGAATCATCGTTAGACACATCGTCCTCAGGTACCTGTTCTTGATCTTCTTCACCTGAGATGATAAAAGAGGGTGAGTCCTTATGAACTCAGCGAGGAGGAACGAGAAATAGGTTTTGAAACTCATTTTCCGGTTCAACTTATGAAAATCCTTTTGCAAGCATGAATATAACACAATTAAGTACATAACAATAATATAAAGTAAAGGAACACAATTACCAGTCTTTCCTCCCCGAGGTCCTCTAGGAACCAAGCGAGAGTACTTATACACATAGTGAAAATGATACGGTGAGCTTTTGCTCTCAGTTGTTGCGGCCGACTTCAAATCATCCCCTCATCACGCCAAGTGGGTGTACTCCGGATGTACCCCGAAATCCTACGACCCAACTCTCCGAGGAAGTCTAGTCCCCAAGCGAGAGAGGGAATTGGACAATGGTAGTCACGGTTGCAACGGCAAGCCCGATGCCGCCCGGTGTGCGTGAACGCTACCACGCCAGAATAAAAGGTTGCAACCTTGTATGCAATGCACATTTATGACATTTAATATATCACATTAGGAGGACAACAAAGTAGGTTGCCTCCGGACAGTCATAAGATTGCACATTGACAAGTAAACAAGCGAGGCACGAGTAGACAAGTAATTTCACTTGAAAAGCATATGGAGTTATATGAACATTAAATGGGCAGCCATGTAACGCACGTAAATCAGGTCATATAACTCATTTCAACGTCCACGAAATCAAATAATAAGGTTATTCAACATGCAACAACAATCTACGTGGTTCGGATGCAAGAAAGGCCTATTTGTCAACATGCAACGAATCAAAATCACATTTAGGGCTATAAGGCAACTACAGGCAGCCTACTAAACATATAATTATACTCAATATTCAAAGGATCAACACTTAGCAAGTTCGCCTAGTCACTAGGGTTTCCATTTAGTGCTTACCCGTGCGATTAAGCCCCAAGTCAACTCAAAGTCAATCTCAAGCCATACATCAATTAATTCAACATCCCCAAGTACTCAAAACAGTCCACACAACATCTCAAAGCCACAATCCCAAGCATTTAATTCAACAAGAGAAGTTACAACAATTTTTCTAAGCGTAACACTAAGTGAAACCCTTACTGCAGTAGGCTTTTTTCTCACAATCATTAAGACAAGCAAAAAATCTCCAATTCCCATGAATAAGATGTCAAATTAAAGCTTAAGAAGTGAACTAAAATCAGAAACAAACCTTGCATCATTTGAAGTGCGAGATCAATAGTTATAGCCAAAACAGTGGGATTGCACAAAACTGTCCAGATTTGCACACATTTCGATAATTGTCATTTTTGAGGTCCTTAGGGTCAGATTTAGCCTTGGTGCATTTCTGACAAAAACGTCCATAACTGAAAAACCTAGCAGCAGACCAAATGTCATGCAATTTGGGCATCATTTACTAAGCCAAAACTGATTCGTTCTACAAGGTCAGTGTATCTGCCAAAACCTGCTTCATTTTTTCCAGATTTCCAGATTTGGACACATTTTAATGATTTGCCATTTTGAGGACCTTAGAGTCAAACTTAGCTTTGGTCTATTTCTGCAAAAAATGTTCAAAACTGGAAAACATAGTTACTTACCAATGTTCATGCATTTTCAACATCATTTGCCTAGCCAAACTCACCTCGCAACAACAAGACAGAGAGCTGTTACCAAACCCGATTTCATCTATCATCATCTTCAAGCCAAAATCTTGCCATGCATGGTTGTAAAAGCTTATGAACACTCATATAACTCAAGTACAGAAGCAAAGACATACATTTAAGAGCATGCATGTGGATTTTTGAAGGATTTTCAAAAGGTTTTAGCCCTCACCTTAGCAAATCAACAAGAGCACAAAACTTTGATGAAGCACAAGATTTGTTCTTTTCCTTGGTTAGCCAAGACTCCACCCGTTTTTTCCCAATTTTCCTAGCTTAGTGACAAAGTTCTTAGTAGGTGCATGAGGTTAGAACAAGAAGAAAATAAATGGAAGCTAGGAAACTCACCTAAACCGAAATGGAAGTTCGAAGAGCTTGCATGTGTGTTTCTTGCATCCTAGCTTGTTTAATCGAGTTTCTTAGCTTCTAGCTTGCCTTGATGAACCATGGAATGATGAAGATGAGCTATGGGGTGTATGAACTCAGCCAAAGCCGAGATTGAGAGAGAAGAATGAGAGGGAGAGAGAGAAATGTGAGGAGAGTGAGAGAAATGAGAGAAAATAGAAGCTTTTGCTATTGTTGATGCAAATGTTGGCCTTGGGCATGCAAAAATCAGATTTGTGTCTCCAAGAAGCACAATTTGAATCATCCTAGCATGAGCATATGCATGTGTCGAGATTTTGGGTGCATTGGGTAGGGTTTTGGGTTAATTTTTATGCATTTTGTGTCATACAATTGTCATAGGAATGTTGGAAATTTAGGGAATCTAGGTAGAATAAAATATAGGAATGTTTGTTGATGAGTTGAATTATGAATAGAATAATAGATAGTGGGAAATGTAGGAATAGTTTAGTATTATTTTATTGTTAGTGGAGTTTGTAGAGAATTTGAATTAGGAATATAATATTGGTTAGTGGATTGTGTAGGATTATTTTAGTGTCTAGTGCTTTGTGTAGGATTATTTCTTGATTAACGTGGTGGCACGGATTCCTAGGTCTAGGGCACGAATTATGAGGTAGACATGAACTACGAGGTAAGAGACGAACTTCAAGACTAATGCACGTACTTCAAGATAAATGCACGTACTTCAAGATAAATGCATGGATTCTAATGCAAATGCACGCAACCCTAGGTAAATGTACGTAAACCAATACAAGGCACGTAATTCAATGCAATGCACGTAAATCGAGGTACGACTCTTAAACCTTGGTTAGGACACACAATTCAAGGTCAAGGCACACAAAACGAGATAACGCGCGCAATTTGAAGTCGAGGCACGTAAGTTGAGGATTAGGGCACATAATTCTAGGTCAAGGCACGAATGACGAGGCATGCACGAAAAACAAGACATGGCACGTAATCCAAGGTCAGTCATATCATTCTTGGTCTATGACACGTAAATCAAGGTAACACACGTTATTCGGGGTCGGGCCTCACATCTTCCCTTCCTTAAAAGAATTTCGTCCCGAAATTCATTCTTGCCTATTGTGGTCATTTAGACGGATTCTGACCCTTGTTATTCTTCCTACTCCGATTCGTCACGTGTTTGGTGATCTTTTACCACAACCAATTCACTCGTTATGTTTCTCCAATCATTTAGTTCGGTGTGACCTCTACATTTACAGTTCTTTCCTTTGAACGACTCTATTCCTTTCATTTGATCTTAAGGTCAAGTTCATTAACTAATGTTAGAATCTCCAAACATAGTCATCAAAGCTGCATCGGTATTCTAACAATATAACTATAACTCCAAAATCATGACTCATGTTGTATCAATCTCGCATCCATACCTCAAAAGGAATATCACAATAATACCGCGATCTTATGGTTACATACACTAATTTCAAGATGATAGGTCTATATCAGATTTACATATTCTATCAACTAGCTTCAAAATTGTTAACACCTAGGACATACACATGTTATGGGTCATTTCCACAATACGACTCTATTTTCAGGAAGAACTCACCAAACAAACCAATCCATCTCAATCATCATCTATCGATAGTATCATAGTCCTTATCTCGTAGGTACATTAGATTAGCAAATCTTCTAATGACTAGTCTCCCGGTTTCAGGCTCCTTTTCACTAACATTCCTTCACAGCTTCGTTAACCTTCACGCTCGTACTTAAGAAGAAAGACCGTTGATATTCGTTAAACTCAAATTCTAAGGTTTATTAGGTACCACCAACAAATTGTCATTGAAATTGCATGGGTAAACTAATCATGTTGCACTAGTTCAACTCTTACAAGTAAATTTCATCAGCTTATGATCCACAATCTATTTCCTTATTCAAATCTCTATTTTCACGTCTCGAGGCTTCAGAATTTCTTTCAATCTTAACCAAGACTCCTAAGGTGAAGAGTTTCAGCCTCAAATAAATTTCACTCACCTCAATCCAAAGTTACGTCATACTTAAGAAGACAATGTTCCTACTCACTTAGCGACCTAGTCATTCCTTCGAACACTTAATGCCCGCCAATATATCTTCAACATTAATGTTACTAAGCTGGGTTCATCGCCATGTAAGTGATATCAATGGTCCACTAGGTTACCAACCGTTCAACAATAGTCTTAGGACTATAAATAGGTAGCGAAATGATCGAGCTCATAAGATACTTACACGAGATAACTTCAAGGTTGTATCAACATAGTAATTATGACCACGAGGCATCCTTCAACATAACCTAATAGAACTTCAAAAGTAATCAACCACTCATTTAACTATCACTACAAGATTCACCCCTCTATTCAACGACCACAATTCGAAGTCTACCAATCGCTAGTTTCTAGATGTGAAACAGTGCACATAGATACGGTGGTCTAACAATAGTCTCTTGGGTCATTATGACTCTAATTCATCTCTATCTTAACTACATGAAATCTCACTCTTCTCATTTACGTGTTTAACTAACTAAGAGCATCAAGACTCATCGACCTTAGGTCCTAGGGTTCACCATGAATCATCATGCATGCTCACTATTAGCTATTTAGGATTACTAATCATACACTAAACGACTCCACTTTGTAACCAGATGCTTTAATCTCATTTCCATGTTTTATATACTAGGTCCATCGGTCTTACTTAGGGATATATGCTTTCTAACATCCTCTAGGGTATCCAAACAACGAGTGCATAGAATGACTTAATTTACATAATCACAACTAAATCTGAGAGGCACCAAATTAATACCATGATTCTAAATATCACCGATATCCAACTTAGGACCTTTAGCAACGTCAGTCATCTAATGCATAATTCAATTCCTTACACTTCTATCCGACCTAACATTTTAGGTGCAGTTTTCCAAACACGAGTTCTAGCTACGTGAATTCCTTGATTCTAACATTCTTATACCTTGTTATACTAAAGAATCATCAACCTTGTTAAACTCAGTCTCCATAGCTGCCTACATGTCTTGAGGTTATCCATTGTTAACTCACTTAAATACGCTATCCATGACTTAATAATCTAACCCCTAAAAGTAAACTATTGTCAACTTCCACGAATTCACCTCTTAATTTCTAGGTCATGATCTCAACACTTAGTGAACTTGAAACTCGCTAATATACACCATATCAAATTCATCAATGCTTAATTCCAATCAAGTAAGGATTCAATCGTACGAGTATATTGCTAACTTCTGAGATAGTCTATCAAGCCAATTTTAAGATGTGAGAAATGGATTCAAAGAAACCTCCAAGTCAACTTCCACTATCAGCACATGAGAATATATACTATTCTACATATTTAATAGTATACCCTTATATCTAAGGAAGTAGCATGTCTTTAACCTTTATACTTGAACCACAATGAGAAGAATGGTTTAACGGAATCAAAACTTCATAGCCATAAAATTGATAACTTAATCACATGCATGTGTATTCCAAAGATAAGGAGATAATTTTACCTCAGCAATTATACCTGTGCTACGCATTGTATATATATGCATATCCAATAATACATACGATCCATCGAGTACTTGTGAAGATGCGAGAAATCTCTAACCGAACCTTTTCGTTCGTCTTGCACAAATTCACTTCCCTAAAAGTCCTAATCCTAACTATCTATGTGTATAAACAGTCATTCACGGTTATATAACATGCACCTGTATCAAGGAAGGAGTATAAAAGCATCCATGCATTATTGGGGACGTGTCGGTATGCATGATATAGAATACATATGGTCCTCAAAAGCACATAATATTCAATGCTCAAAGCAATTAAATCACATTAGCACACATTAACACATATAAACAGGATATCATAATTACCTTAGGGCTTCTACCCATGGTCCGAGAGTTGAACCCGACTAATGCCTAGTTAGCAAACTAAGCTCTGATATCATTCTAATATGAGGTGTCACACCCCAACACGATCTATAGAGGTTAGACTAGGGTGTGATCTAAACATTCATATCATTTCACGTACTTAATCATTCATTAAGGTTTAACGCTTAACATTAACCTAGAACTCCAAAATTCTCCAGAAAACCAGCAGCATAACGGCTGTAATTGGCTCCTTAGTTTGACCTAACTTCCTTAACGCCTCAAAATTTACCATCTCAAATTCATTTCCAACTAAGATTACTATTATCATCAATTGAAACGCCTACTAACTATCTCGATGTTACGTTTGATTAATAACCTAGAATGATACTATGTCTCGTTTGTTTGTTAAACCTCGTTACAAAAATACATGTTGATCTTAGCTTAATAGCGAGTACCTGCTTAAGATTTGGTTGGTTCATTTTACTTAGCCCTTACCTAATACTTCATAATCCTATTATAGGTACTAGCAGTAATAATAGCAAAATGACCATAGTAGTGTCTAGTGTCTGTCTAGTAAATATCAGTACAACCCAAAATTAGACCCCAAATTACAACGGGGGTCTTTTACATTACAAACATTGAGCAACATAAAAAGAAATAGTCTTCAAGTAACATAGTTCACAAATAGCCATAACCACGCAAAGCACATAGGACAGGCAATCACTCCAAGGAATCATCGTTAGGCACATTGTCCTCAGGTACTTGTTCTTGATCTTCTTCACCTGAGATGATAAAAAAGGGTGAGTCCTTATGAACTCAGCGAGGAGGAACGAGAAATAGGTTTTGAAACTCATTTTCTGATTCAACTTATGAAAATCCTTTTGCAAGCATGAATATAACACAATTAAGTACATAACAATAATATAAAGTAAAGGAACACAATTACTAGTCTTTCCTCCCTGAGGTCCTCTAGGAACCAAGCGAGAGTACTTATACACATAGTGAAAATGATACGGTGAGCTTTTGCTCTCAGTTGTTGCGGCCGACTTCAAATCATCCCCTCATCACGCCAAGTGGGTATACTCCAGATGTACCCCGAAATCCTACGACCCAACTCTCCGAGGAAGTCTAGCCCCCAAGCGAGAGAGGAAATTGGACAATAGTAGTCACAGTTGCACCGGCAAGCCCGATACCGCCCGGTGTGCGCGAACGCTACCACGCCAGAATGAAAGGTTGCAACCTTGTATGCAATGCACATTTATGAAATTTAATATATCACATTAGGAGGACAACAAAGTAGGTTTCCTCCGGATAGTCATAAGATTGCACATTGACAAGTAAACAAGCGAGGCACGAATAGACAAGTAATTTCACTTGAAAAGCATATGGAGTTATATGAACATTAAATGGGCAGCCATGTAACACATGTAAATCAGGTCATATAACTCATTTCAACGTCCACGAAATCAAATAATAAGGTTATTCAACATGCAACAACAATCTACGTGGTTCGGATGCAAGAAAGGCCTATTTGTCAACATGCAACGAATCAAAATCACATTTAGGGCTATAAGGAAACTACGGGCAGCCTACTAAACATATAATTACACTCAATATTCAAAGGATCAACACTTAGCAAGTTCGCCTAGTCACTAGGGTTTCATTTCGTGCTTACCCGTGCGATTAAGCCCCAAGTCAACTCAAAGTCAATCTCAAGCCATAGATCAATTAATTCAACATCGCCAAGTACTCAAAACAGTCCACACAACATCTCAAAGCCACAATCCCAAGCATTTAATTCAACAAGAGAAGTTACAACAATTTTTCTAAGCATAACACTAAGTGAAACCCTTACTACAATAGGCTGTCTTCTCACAATCATTAAGACAAGCAAAAAATATCCAATTCCAGTGAATAAGATGTCAAATTAAAGCTTAAGAAGTGAACTAAAATCAGAAACAAACCTTGCATCATTTGAAGTGCGAGATCAATAGTTATAGCCAAAACAGTGGGATTGCACAAAACTATCCAGATTTGCACACATTTCGATAATTGTCGTTTTTGAGGTCCTTAGGGTCAGATTTAGCCTTGGTGCATTTCTGACAAAAACGTCCATAACTGAAAAACCTAGAAGCACTCCAAATTTCATGCATTTTGGGCATCATTTACTAAGTCAAAACTGGTTTGTTCTCCAAGGTCAGTGCATCTGCCAAAACCTGCTTCATTTTTTCCAGATTTCCAGATTTGGACACATTTTAATGATTTTCCATTTTGAGGACCTTAGTGTCAAAATTAGATTTGGTCTATTTTTGCTAAAAAATTTCAAAACTGGAAAAAATAGTTACCTACCAATTTTTATGCATTTTCAACATCATTTGCCTAGCCAAACTCACCTCGCAACAACAAGACAGAGAGCTGTTACCAAACCCGATTTCATCTATCATCATCTTCAAGCCAAAATCTTGCCATGCATGGTTGTAAAAGCTTATGAACACTCATATAACTCAAGTACAAAAGCAAAGACATACATTTAAGAGCATGCATGTGGATTTTTGAAGGATTTTCAAAAGGTTTTAGCCCTCACCTTAGCAAATCAACAAGAGGATGCACAAAACTTTGATGAAGCACAAGATTTGTTCTTTTCCTTGCTTGGCCAAGACTCCACCCTTTTTTTCTCAATTTTCCTAGCTTAGTGACAAAGTTCTTAGTAGGTGCATGAGGTTAGAACAAGAAGAAAAGAAATGGAAGCTAGGAAACTCACCTAAACTGAAATGGAAGTTCAAAGAGCTTGCATGTGTGTTTCTTGCATCCTAGCTTGTTTAATCGAGTTTCTTAGCTTCTAGCTTGCCTTGATGAACCATGGAATGATGAAGATGAGCTATGGGGTGTATGAACTCAGCCAAAACCGAGATTGAGAGAGAAGAATGAGAGGGAGAGAGAGAAATGTAAGGAGAGTGAGAGAAATGAGAGAAAATAGAAGCTTTTGCTATTGTTGATGCAAATGTTGGCCTTGGGCATGCAAAAATCAGATTTGTGTCTCCAAGAAGCACAATTTGAATCATCCTAGCATGGGCATATGCATGTGTCGAGATTTTGGGTGCATTGGGTAGGGTTTTGGGTTAGTTTTTATGCATTTTGTGTCATAGAATTGTCATAGGAATGCTGGGAATTTAGGGAATCTAGGTAGAATAAAATATATGAATGTTTGTTGATGAGTTGAATTATGAATAGAATAATAGATAGTGGGAAATGTAGGAATAGTTTAGTATTATTTTTTTATTAGTGGAGTTTGTAGAGAATTTGAATTAGGAATATAATATTGGTTAGTGGATTGTGTAGGATTATTTTAGTGTTTAGTGCTTTGTGTAGGATTCTTTCTTGATTAACGTGGTGGCACGGATTCCTAGGTCTAGGGCACGAATTACAAGGTAGACACGAACTACGAGATAAGACATGAACTTTAAGACTAATGCACGTACTTCAAGATAAATGCACAGATTCCAATACAAATGCACGCAACCCTAGGTAAATATACGCAAACCAATACAAGGCACGTAATTCAATGCAATGCACGTAAATCAAGGTACGACTCTTAAACCTAGGTTTAGGACACGCAATTCAAGGTCAAGGCACACAAAACGAGATAACGCACGCAATTCGAAGTCGAGGCACGTAAGTTGAGGATTAGGGCACATAATTCAAGGTCAAGGCACGAATGACGAGGCATGCACGAAAACCAAGACATGGCACGTAATCCAAGGTCAGTCATAACATTCTTGGTCTATGGCACACAAATCAAGGTAACACACGTTATTCAGGGTCGGGCCTCACACTGCGCCTGTTTTCGGAGCCCAAAATCGAACATTTTCATCCGTTTCTGGACACTTTTATTCTTTTGCGCTATTTTTCCGTCCTGGATTGTATGTCGTGAGCCGCAAAAAGGACAACTACCTAATCCATCACATTTCTATTACCGAATCCCATGCCACCTTGGGCAAGACAACTTCGCTTCACGTAGAGGCTGGGCCCGCAAACTGAGGGCGTGGGGCTTAGGACCAGGTCTCCATCGCTCCGGTGCCTATAACTTTTGATTCGTAAGGAGTTATGTGGCGCACAACATACCGTTGGAAAGCTCTCCTAGAGCTCTACGACGGGGGCATCAAGCTTGCTCTGTTGCATCAGAGCCCAAAATCGAACGTTTTCATCAGTTTCTGGACACTTTTCTTCTTTTGCACTGTTTTTCTGTCCTGGATCGTACGTTGTGAGCCGCAAAAAGGATGACAACCTAATCCATCACAATTCTATTATCGAATTGCACACCAGCTTTGGCAAGACAACTTTGCTTCACGTAGAGGCTGGGCCCGCAAACTGAGGGCGTGGGGCTTAGGACCAGGTCTCCGTCGCTTCGGTGCCCATAACTTTTGATCCGTAAGGAGTTACACAGCGCATAGTGTCATGCCCCAATCCGGCCTATAAAGGTTAGACTATGGTGTGATCTAAACATTCAAGTCATATCTCGTACTTAATCGTTCATGAAAGTTTAGCACTTAACGTTTTAGCCTAAACTGCACAATTTTTCAAAAAATCGACAGCATAATGGCTGTAATTGGGCTCTTTAGTTTGAACTAATTCTCTAAACTCCTCAAGATTTCCAATCTCAATTTCATTTCCAACTAAGATTACTATTTACCATCAATTGAAACGCTTACTAGTTATCTTGAAGTCTCGTTTGATTAATAACCTAGTATGATACTATGTCTCGTGTGTTTGTTAATCCTTGTTACAAAAGTACCTGTTGATCTTAGCTTAACGATGAGTACCTGCTTAAAATTGGATAGGTTCATTTTACTTAATCCTTACCTGATACTTCATAATCCTATGATAGATACTAGCCAATAACGCTAGCAAAAGTGACCATAGTAGTGTCTATCTAGTTAGGATCAGTACAAGCCAAAATCAGACCCCAAATTACAACGGGGGTCATTTACAATACAATAACAAGCAACATAAGAAATGAAATAATCTTCAAGTAATATATTGTTCACAAAATGGCCATAGTCAAGCAAGGCACGTAGGGCAAGCAATCATTCCAAGGAATCATTATTAGGCACGTTGTCCTCGGGTACCGGTTCCTAGTCTTCTTCACCTGAGATGATAAAAGAGGGTGAGTCCTTATGAACTCGACAAGAGGGAACGAGAAATAAGTTTTGAAACTCATTTTTCGGTTCAACTTATGAAAACCCTTTTTGCAAGTATGAATATATCACAAGTAAGTACATAACGTAATGTAAAAGTAAAGCAACACAATTACCCGTCTTTCCTCCCCGAGGTCCTCTAGGAACCAAACGAGAGTACTTATAAACATAGTGAAAAGGATACGGTGAGTTTTTGCTTTCAGTTCATTTCCAGTATCAGTTGTTGCGGTCGGCTTCAAATCATCCCCTTATCACGCCAAATGGGTGTACTCTGGATATACCCCGAAATTCTATGACCCAACTCTCTGAGGAAGTCTAGCCCCTAAGCGAGAGAGGGAATTGAACAATGGTAGTCACGGTTGCACTGGCAAGCTCAATACCGCCCGGTGTGCGTGAACGCTACCACTCCAGAATGAAAGGTTGCAACCTTGTATGCAATGCACATTTATGACATTTAATATATCACATTAGGAGGACAACAAAGTAGGTTGCCTCCGAGCAGTCATAAGATTGCACATTGACAAGTAAACACACGAGGCACAATATGACAAGTAATTTCACTTGTAAAGCAAATGGAGTTATATGAATATTAAACGGGCAGCCATGTAACGCATGTAAATCAAGTCATATAACTCACTTCGAAGTTCACGTAATCAAATAACAAGATTATTCAACATGCAACGACATCTACGTGAGTCCGGGTGCAAGAAAGGCCTACTTGTCAACATGTAATCATCGAAATCATGTTTAGGGCTATGAGGGAAACTACGGGCAGCCTACTAATTACATAATTAAACACGATATTCATAGGATCAACACTTAGCGAATTTACCTAGCCACTAGGGTTTCAATTCGTGCTTACCCGTGCGATTAAGCCCCAAGTCATCTTGTAATTAAGCTCAAGCCATGCATTGATTAATTCAAACACCCTCAAGCATTCAAAACAGTCCACACAACATTCCAATGCCACAATCCCAAGCATTTAATACAACAAGAGAAGCTACAATAATTCTTCTAAGCATATCACTAGGTGAAACCCTCACTGCAATGGACTGTTTTCTCATATTCATTGAGACAAGAAAACAATCTCCAATTCCAGTGAACAAAATATCAAATTAAATGTTAAGGAGTGAAATAAATTCAGAAACAAACCTCGCATCGTTTGGAGTTCGAGTTCAAGAGTTATAGACAAAATAGTTAGACTACACAAAACTGTCTAGATTTGCACACATTTCAATACCTGTCGTTTTTTAGGGCCTTAGGTTCAGATTTAGCCTTAGTCCATTTCTGACAAAAACGTCCAGAACTAAAAATTATAGCTGAAAACCAAATTTCATGCATTTTGGATATCATTTACTAAGTAAAAACTGGTTCATTTTACAAGGTCAGTGAATCTGCCAAAACCTGCTTCATTTTCCCAGATTTTCCAGATTTGGATACATTTTGATAATTTGCCTTTTTGAAGACCTTAGAGTCAAAATTAGCTTTGTCCTATTTCTGCGAAAAATGTTCAGAACTAGCAAAAATAGTTACCTACCAATTTTCATGGATTTTAAATATCATTTACCTGGTCCAAATCATCTCGCAACAACAAGACAGAAGGCTGTCCCATACGCGATTTCATCTATCATCACATTCTAGCCAAATATCTTGCCATGCATGTTTACAAAAGCTCATGAACACACATATATCACAAGTACAGAAGTAAAGATAGACATTTAAAGGCATGCATGTGGTTTTCAAAAGCTTTTCAAGAAGTTTTAGCCCTCACCTTAGCAACTTGATGGATGAAAATGCACAAATGCTCTTGAAATCTCACAAATGGACCTTTTTCCTTGCTTTGGCCTAGAGGTATCTTGATTTCCTTTAAATCCTAGCTTAGTTAGCTTGTTTAGGAAGTGTGCATGTGTTTATAACAAAAAGAAATGGAAGAAAACCATCAAAACTTTACCTAGGCCGAAAATGATGAGTTATGAGCTTGTATGAGACTTTCTTGCGTGTTTGCTTGCTATGGCTTGCTATGGCCGAGCTTGGGAGAGTCTTAGAGAATCCTTGAGAGCTTGTGTGGAGTCTTGGATGCTCAAGAGAGAGCTAGGGTCGAAAATGATGAGAGAGAGAGAGAGAGTTGAGAGAAAAATGAGGTTTTGAGTATTTTTGAGCTTTGTGTGCTTAGGTGAAGTGTCAATTTCGTGTATGGCATGATGATTTCAGCCAAAGGCATTCAAATTATGCTAATTATTCTGCCTAGGGAGTGCAAGGTGTAAGGGATAAGTGTGGGCATGCTTGGGAGTTAGAAAAAAGAGCATAGGGTTTAGGAAAAGTGTGTAAGAGTATGTTTTGTTGTCTTGAGCATTTGAATTTTGATTATGTGTTGGGTGGGTGTGTATTTTCAGATTTGAGAGGATGAGAAAGAGTGTAGAGATTTGGTGTGTGTGTGTGTGTGTGTGTGTGTATTTTCATGAGTCTTGTGTTTAGTGTTTGTGTAAGAAAATGTTGGCTTAGGTGTTTGTGTAGCTTTGAAGTTAGAATAGAATATAGTGTATGTTTAGAGGTTTGTGAGATTTTGTCTTGTAGTGGGTTTAAAATATAATATTTAGGTGTTAGTGAATTTTGTAGGAAAAGGTGATTAGGTATATTATATTGGGGATGGTTTGGATGATGATAGGGTTTTGTCTTCAAGTGAATTTGAATTAGGATAAAAATAATGTTAGTGGAATGTTTAGGAATAATTTAATGTTATTTTATAGTTAGTGGAATTTGTAGGATTTGAATTAAGAATATAATAATAGTTAGTGGATTGTGTAGGATTATTTTATTGTCTTGTGCTTTGTGCAGGAATCTTTATTGATCAGCGTGTAGGCACGCATTCCTAGGTCTAGGGCACGCACTACGAGGTAAACACAAACTATGAGGTAAGACACATAATTCAAGACTAATACACGGATTCCAAAGTAAATGCACGCAATCCTAAATGAATGCATGCAAACCAATGCAAATCACGAAATTCGATACGATGCACGTAAATCAAGGTATGGCACTTAAACCTAGGTTAAGACACGCAATTCAAGGTTAGGATACACGAAATGAGGTAACACACCTAAATCGAGGTCAGGGCACGTATATCTAGGTATCGCACGTAAGTCGAGGATTATGGCACATAATTCTAAGTTAAGGCACGTATGACGAGGCAGACACGTTATTCGGGGTCGGGCCTCACATACAGCATACTGTTGGAAAGCTCTCCGAGAGCTCTATGACGAGAGTTGCAAGCCTGCGCGGCTGCGCCTGTTTTCAGAGCCCAAAATTGAACGTTTTCATTTGTTTCTGGACACTTTTCTTCTTTTGCGCTGTTTTTCTGTCTTGGATCGTACGTCGTGAGCCGCGAAAAGAACGACAACCTAATCCATCACATTTCTATTACCGAATCCCACGGCACCTTGGGCAAGACAACTTCGCTTCACGTAGAGGCTGGGCCCGCAAATCGAAGGCTTGGGGCTTAGGACCAGGTCTCCGTCGCTCCGGTGCCCATAACTTTTGATCCGTAAGGAGTTACGCGGTGCACAGCATACCGTTGGAAAGCTGTCCGAGACCTCTCTGATGGGGGCAACAAGCCTGCTGGGCTGCGCCTATTTTTGAAGCCCAAAATCCAACGTTTTCATCAGTTTCTGGACACTTTTCTTCTTTTGACTTGTTTTTTCGTCCCGGCTCGTACGTCGTGAGCCGCGAAAAGGACAACAACCTAATCCATCATATTTCTATTACCGAATTCCATGCCACCTTGGGCAAGACAACTTCGCTTCACGTAGAGGCTGGGCCCGCAAACCGAGGGCGTGGGGCTTAGGACCAGGTCTTCGTCGCTCTGGTGCCTATAACTTTTGATCCGTAAGGAGTTACGCGGCGCACAACATACCGTTGGAAAGCTGTCCGAGACCTCTACGACGGGGGCAGCAAGCCTACTCAGCTGCGCCTATTTTTGAAGCCCAAAATTGAACATTTTCATCAGTTTCTGGACACTTTTCTTCTTTTGCGCTGTTTTTCCGTCTCGGCTCGTACGTCGTGAGCCGCGAAAAGGACGACAACCTAATCTATCACATTTCTATTACTGAATTCCATGCCACCTTGGGCAAGACAACTTCGATTCACGTAGAGGCTGGGCCCACAAACCGAGGGCATGGGGCTTAGGACCAGGTCTCCGTCGCTCCGATGCCCATAACTTTTGATCCGTAAAGAGTTACACGGCGCACAACATACCGTTGGAAAGCTCTCCAAGAGCTCTACATTGGGGACAGTAAGCCTACTCGGCTGCACTTGTTTTTGGACCCAAAATCGAACGTTATCAATAGTTTCTTTATACTTTTCTTCTTTTGGGTTGTTTTTTCGTCCCGGATCGTAACTCGTGAGCCGCGAAAAGGACGACAACCTAATTCATCACATTTGTATTACCGAATCCCATGCCACCTTGGGCAAGACAACTTTGCTTCACGTAGAGGCTGGGCCCGCAAACCGAGGGCGTGGGGCTTAGGACCAGGTCTCCGTCGCTCCGGTGCCAATAACTTTTGATCTGTAAGGAGTTAGTGGCGCACAACATACCGTTGGAAAGCTCTCCTAGATCTCTACGACAGGGGCAGCAAGCCTGCTCGGTTGTGCCTATTTTCGGAGCCCAAAATTGAACGTTTTCATCAGTTTCTGGACACTTTTCTTCTTTTGCACAATTTTTCTGTCCCGGATCGTACGTCGTGAGCCGCAAAAAGGATGACAACCTATTCCATCACAATTCTATTACCGAATCCCATACCAGCTTGGGCAAGACAACTTCACTTCACGTAGAGGCTGGGCCCGCAAACCGATGGCGTGGGGCATAGGACTAGGTCTCCGTCGCTCCGGTGCCCATAACTTTTGATCCGTAAGGAGTTACGCGGTGCACAGCATACAGTTGGAAAGCTCTCCGAGAGCTCTATGACGAGAGTTGCAAGCCTGCTTGGCTGCACCTGTTTTTGGAGGGCAAAATTGAACATTTTCATCTGTTTCTAGACACTTTTCTTCTTTTGCGCTGTTTTTTCGTCTTGGATCGTACGTCGTGAGCCGCGAAAAGGACGACAACCTAATTCATCACATTTCTATTACCGAATCCCACGGCATCTTGGGCAAGACAACTTCGCTTCACTTACAGGCTGGGTCCGCAAACCGAGGGCGTGAGGCATAGGACCAAGTCTCCGTCTCTCCGGTGCCCATAACTTTTGATCTGTAAGGAGCTACGCGACGCACAGCATACCGTTGGAAGGCTCTTCGAGACCTCTACGACGGGGGTAGCAAGCCTGCTCAGCTGCGCCTATTTTTGAAGCCAAAAATCGAATGTTTTCATCAGTTTCTGGACACTTTTCATCTTTTGCTTTTTTTTTTCCGTCCCAGATCGTACGTCGTGAGCTGCGAAAAGGACGACAACCTAATCCATCACATTTCTATTACCGAATCCCACGATACCTTGGGCAAGACAACTTCGCTTCATGTGGAGGTTGGGCCCGTAAACCAAGGGCGTGGGGCTTAGGACCAGGTCTCCGTCTCTCTGGTGCCCATAACTTTTGAAACGTAAGGAGCTACGTGACGCACAGCATACCGTTGGAAAGCTCTCCAAGACCTCTACGACGGGGGTAGCAAGCCTGCTTGGCTGCGCTAGTTTTTGAAGCCCAAAATCTAACGTTTTCATCAGTTTCTGGACAGTTTTCTTGTTTTGCGCTATTTTTCTGTCCCAGATCGTACGTTGTGAGCCGCGAAAAGGACGACAACCCAATCCATCACATTTCTATTACCGAATCCCATGCCACCTTGGGCAAGACAACTACGCTTCACATAGAGGCTGGGCCCGCAAACCGAGGGCGTGGGGCTTAGGACTAGGTCTCCGTCACTCCGGTGCCAATAACTTTTGATCCGTAAGGAGGTACATGGTGCACAACATACAGTTGGAAAGCTCTCCTAGAGCTCTACGACGGGGGCAGCAAGTCTGCTCGATTGCACCTATTTTCGGAGCCGAAAATCGAACATTTTCATCAATTTCTTGACACTTTTCTTCTTTTGCGCAGTTTTTCTGTCACGGATCGCACGTCGTGAGCCGCAAAAAGGATGACAACCAATCCATCACAATTCTATTACCGAATCCCATGCCAGCCTGGGCATGACAACTTGGCTTCACGTAGAGGCTGGGCCCGCAAACCAAGGGCATGGGGCATAGGACCAGATCTCTGTCGCTCCGGTGCCCATAACTTTTGATCCGTAAGGATGTACACGGCACAAAGCATACCGTTGGAAAGCTCTACGAGAGCTCTATGACGAAAGTTGCAAGCTTGCTTAGTAGCACCTGTTTTCGGAGCCCAAAATTGAACGTTTTCATCTGTTTCTAGATACTTTTCTTCTTTTGCGCTGTTTGTCCATCCTGGATCGTACGTCGTGAGCCGCGAAAAGGACGACAACCTTATCCATCACATTTCTTTTACCGAATCCCATGGCATCTTGGGAAAGAAAACTTTGCTTCACGTAGAGGCTGGGCCCGCAAACCGAAGGCGTGGGGCTTAGGACCAGGTCTCCGTCGCTCCGGTGCCCATAACTTTTGATCCATAAGGAGTTACGTGGCCCACAGTATACAGTTGGAAAGCTCTCCGAGACCTCTACGACGGGGGCAGCAAGCCTGCTCGGTTGCGCCTATTTTTGAACCCCAAAATTGAATGTTTTCATCAGTTTCTGGACACTTTTCTTCTTTTGTGCTGTTTTTCCGTCCCGGATCATACGTCGTGAGCCGCAAAAAGGACGACAACCTAATCCATCACATTTCAATTACCGAATCCGACGGCACCTTAGGCAAGACAACTTCACTTCATGTACAGGCTGGGCCCGCAAACCGAGGGCGTGGGGCTTAGGACCAGGTCTCTGTCTCCCCGGTGCCCATAACTTTTGATCCGTAAGGAGCTACGTGACGCACAGCATACCGTTGGAAGGCTCTCCGAGACCTCTACGACGGGGGCAGCAAGCCTGCTCGACTGCACCTATTTTTGAAGCCCAAAATCGAATGTTTTCATCAGTTTCTAGGCACTTTTCTTCTTTTGCGCTATTTTTCCATCCCTGATCGTACGTCGTGAGCCGCAAAAAGGACGACAACCCAATCCATCACTTTTTTATTACCGAATCCCATGCCACCTTGGGCAAAACAACTTCGCTTCACGTAGAGGCTGGGCCCGTAAACCGAGGGCGTGGGGCTTAGGACCAGGTCTCCGTCGCTCCGGTGCCCATAGCTTTTGATCCGTAAGGAGTTACGCGGCCCACAGCATACCGTTGGAAAGCTCTCTGAGACCTCTACGACAGGGGTAGCAAGCTTGCTCAGTTGCGCCAGTTTTTGAAGCCCAAAATCGAACATTTTCATCAGTTTCTGGACATTTTTCTTCTTTTGCGTTGTTTTTCCGTCCCGGATCATACGTCGTGAGCCGCAAAAAGGACGACAACCTAATCCATCACATTTCAATTACCGAATCCCATGGCACCTTGGGCTAGACAACTCCGCTTCACTTATAGGCTAAACCCGCAAACCGAGGGCGTGGGGCTTAGGACCAGGTCTTCGTCTCTTCGGTGCCCATAACTTTTGATCCATAAGGAGCTACGCGACGCACAGCATACCGTTGGAAGGCTCTCCGAGACCTCTACAACGGGGGCAGCATGCCTGCTCGGCTGCGCCTATTTTTGAAGCCCAAAATTGAACGTTTTCATCAGTTTCTAGACATTTTTCTTCTTTAGCGCTGTTTTTCCGTCCCTAATTGTACGTCGTGAGCCGCGAAAAGGACGACAACCTAATCCATCACATTTCTATTACCGAATCCCACGGTACCTTGGGCAAGATAACTTCCCTTCACGTGGAGGTTGGGCCCGTAAACCGAGGGCTTGGGGCTTAGGACCAGGTATCCGTCTCTCTGGTGCCATAACTTTTGAAATGTAAGGAGCAACGCAACGCACAGCATACTGTTGGAAAGCTCCCCAAGACCTCTATGACGGAGGTAGCAAGCTTGCTTGGTTGCGCCAGTTTTTGAAGCCCAAAATCAAACGTTTTCATCAGTTTCTCAACACTTTTCTTCTTTTGCACTGTTTTTCTGTCCCAGATCGTACGTTGTGAGCCGCGAAAAGGACGACAACCTAATCCATCACATTTCTATTACCGAATCCCATGCCACTTTGTGCAAGACAACTTTGCTTCACGTAGAGGATGGGCCCGCAAACCGAGGGCGTGGGGCTTAGGACTAGGTCTTTGTCGCTCCGATGCCTATAACTTTTGATTCGTAAGAAGTTACACGGCGCACATCATACCGTTGGAAAGCTCTCCGCAAGCTCTACGACGTGGGCAGCAAGCCTAGTCGGCTGTACCTATTTTCGGACCCCAAAATCGAACGTCATCAATAGTTTCTTTACACTTTTCTTCTTTTGCGCTGTTTTTCTGTCCCTGATCGTACGTCGTGAGCAGCGAAAAGGACGACAACCAAATTCATCATATTTCTATTACCGAATCACATGCCACCTTGGGCAAGAAAACTTCGCTTCACGTAGAGGCTGGGCCCGCAAACCGAGGGAGTGAGGCTTAGGACCAGGTCTCCGTCGCTTCAGTGCCCATTACTTTTGATCCGTAAGGAGTTACGCGATGCACATCATACCGTTGGAAAGCTCTCTGAGAGCTCTATGGCGAGGGTAGCTAGCTTGCTTGGCTGCGCCTATTTTTGGAGCCCATAATCGAACGTTTTCATCAGATTCTGGACACTTTTCTTCTTTTGCATAGTTTTTTTATCCCGGATCGTACGTCGTGAGCCGCAAAAAGGATGAAAACCTAATCCATCGCAATTCTATTAACGAATCCCACGCCAGCTTGGGCAAAGACAACTTCGCTTCACGTAGAGGCTGGGCCCGCAATCCGAGGGCGTGGGGCATAGGACAAGGTCTCTGTCGCTCCGGTACCCATAACTTTTGATCCGTAAGGAGTTACGCGGCGCACAGCATACCGTTGGAAAGCTCTCTAAAAGCTTTATGACGAGAGTTACAAGCTTGTTCAGCTGTACCTATTTTCGGAGTCCAAAATTGAACATTTTCATCTGTTTCTGGACACTTTTCTTCTTTTGCACTGTTTTTCTATCCTGGATCGTATGTCATGAGCCGCGAAAAGGACGACAACCTAATCCATCACATTTATATTACAGAATTCCACGGAATTTTGGGCAAGACAACTTCCCTTCACTTAGAGGCTGGGCCCGTAAATCGAGGGCGTGGGGCTTAGGACCAGGTCTCTGTCGCTCCGGTGCCCATAACTTTTGATCTGTAAGGAGTTACACGGTGCACAGCATACCGTTAGAAAGCTCTACGAGACGTCTACGATGGGGACAGCAAGCCTGCTCGGTTGCGCCTATTTTTGAAGCCCAAAATCGAACGTTTTCATCAGTTTCTAGACACTTTACTTCTTTTGCGCTATTTTTTCGTCCCGACTCGTACGTTGTGAGCAGCGAAAAGGACGACAACCTAATCTATCACATTTATATTACCGAATTCCATGCCACCTTGGGCAAGACAACTTCACTTCACGTAGAGGCTAGGCCCATAAACCGAGGGCATGGGGCTTAGGACCAGGTCTCCGTCGCTCCGGTGCCCATAACTTTTGATCCGTAAGGAGTTACGCGGCCCACAGCATACTGCTGGAAAGCTCACCGAGACCTCTACGACAGGGGCAGCAAGCCTGCTCGGCTGCGCCTATTTTTGAAAACCAAAATTGAACGTTTTCATCAGTTTCTGGACACTTTTATTCTTTTGCGCGGTTTTTCCGTCCCGGATCATACGTCGTGAGCCGCAAAAAGGATGACAACCTAATCCATCACATTTCAATTACTGAATCCCATGGCACCTTGGGCAAGACAACTCCGCTTCAAGTATAGGCTGAGCCAGCAAACCGAGGGCATAGGGCTTAGGACCAGGTCTCCGTCTCTCTGCTCATAACTTTTGATCCGTAAGGAGCTACGCGACGCACAGCATGCCGTTGGAAGGCTATCCAAGACCTCTACGATAGGGGCAGCAAGCTTCCTTGGCTGCGCTAGTTTTTGAAGCCCAAAATCGAACGTTTTCATTAGTTTCTAGACACTTTTCTTCTTTTGGCTTTTTTTGGGTCCAGGATCGTACGTCGTGAGCGTCGAAAAGGACAACAACCTAATCCATCACATTTCTATTACCGAATCCCACGGCACCTTGGGCAAGACAATTTCTCTTCACGTGGAGGTTGGGCCCGTAAACTGAGGGTGTAGGGCTTAGGACCAGGTCTCTGTCGCTCCGGTGCCCATAACTTTCGATCCGTAAGGAGTTAAGCGGCCCACAGCATACCGTTGGAAAGCTTTACACGACCTCTACGACGGGGGTAGCTAGCATGCTCAGTTGCGCCTATTTTTGAATCCCAAAATCGAACATTTTCATCAGTTTCTGGACACTTTTCTTCTTTTGCGCTGTTTTTTCGTCCCGGATCATACATCGTGAGCCGCAAAAAGGACAACAACCTAATCCATCACATTTCAATTACCGAATCCCACGGCACCTTGGGCAAGACAACTTTGCTTCACGTACAGGCTGGGCCCGCAAACCGAGGGCGTGGGGCTTAGGACCGGTCTTCATCTCTCCGGTGCCCATAACTTTTGATCCGTATGGAGTTACGCGATGCACAGCATACCGTTGGAAGGCTCTCCGAGACCTCTACGACGGGGGCAGCAAGCCTGCTCGGCTGCTCCTATTTTTGAAGCCCAAAATCGAAAGTTTTCATTAGTTTTAGGACACTTTTCTTTTTTTGTGCTATTTTTCCGTCTCGGATCGTACATCGTGAGCCGCGAAAAGGACGACAACCTAATTCATCACATTTCTATTACCGAATCCCACGGCACCTTGGGCAATACAACTTCGCTTCACGTGGAGGTTTGGCTCATAAACCGAGGGCGTAGGGCTTAGGACCAGGTCTCCGTTTCTCTGGTGCCGATAACTTTTGAAATATATGGAGCTACGCAACGAACAGCATACCGTTGGAAAGCTCTCCAAGACCTCTACGATGGGGGCAGCAAGCTTGCTTGGCTGTGCCTATTTTTGAAGCCCAAAATCGAATGTTTTCATCAGTTTCTAGACATTTTTCTTCTTTTGCGTTGTTTTTCTATCCCAGATCGTGCGTTGTGAGCCGCGAAAAGGACGACAACCTAATTCATCACATTTCTATTACCGAATCACATGCCACCTTGGGCAAGACAACTTCGCTTCACGTAGAGGTTGGGCCCGTAAACTGAGGGCGTAGGACTTAGGACCAGGTCTCTGTCGCTCCGGTGCCCATAACTTTTGATTCGTAAGGAGTTACACGTCGCACATCATACCGTTGGAAAGCTCTCCGAGAGCTCTACGACGTGGGCAGTAAGCCTGCTCAGCTGCACCTATTTTCGGACCCCAAAATTTAACGTTATCAATAGTTTCTTTACACTTTTCTTCTTTTGCGCTGTTTTTCTGTCTAGGATTGTACGTCGTGCATCGCGAAAAGCTCGACAACCAAATTCATCACATTTCTATTACCGAATCCCATGCCACCTTGGGCAAGAAAACTTCACTTCACGTAGAGGCTGGGCTCGCAAACTGAGGGAGTGGGGCTTAGGATCAAGTCTCCGTTGCTCCGGTGCCCACAACTTTTGATCCGTAAGAAGTTACGCGGCGCACATCATACCGTTGGAAAGCTCTCCGAGAGCTCTACGGCGAGGGCAGCCAGACTGCTCAACTGCGCCTGTTTTTGTAGCCCATAATCGAACGTTTTCATCAGTTTCTGGACACTTTTCTTCTTTTGCGCAGTTTTTCTATCCCGGATCGTACGTCGTGAGCCGTAAAAAGGATGGCAACCTAATCCATCACAATTCTTTTACCGAATCCCATGCCAGCTTGGGCAAGACAACTTCGCTTCACGTAGAGGCTGGGCCCGTAAACCGAGGGCGTAGGGCATAGGACCAGGTCTCCGTCGCTTCGGTGCCCATAACTTTTGATCCGTAAGGAGCTACGCGACACACAGCATGCCGTTGGAAGGCTCTCCAAGACCTCTACGAAGGGGACAACAAGCTTGCTTGGCTACACTAGTTTTTGAAGCCCAAAATCGAACGTTTTCATCAGTTTTTGGACACTTTTCTTCTTTTGCGCTTTTTTTTCATCCCTGATCGTACGTCGTGGGCCGCGAAAAGGACGACAACCTAATCCATCACATTTCTATTACCAAATACCACGACACCTTGGGCAAGACGACTTCGCTTCACATGGAGGTTGGGCCCGTAAACTGAAGGCGTAAGGCTTAGGACGAGGTCTCTGTCGCTCCAGTGCCCACAACTTTCGATCCGTAAGGAGTTATGTGGCCCACAGCATACCGTTGGAAAGTTCTACCAGACCTCTACGATGGGGGCAGCAAGCCTACTCCATTGCGCCTGTTTTTTAAGCCCAAAATTGAATGTTTTCATCAGTTTTTGGACACTTTTATTCTTTTGCGCTGTTTTTCCGTCCCGGATCATACGTCGTGAGCCGCGAAAAGGACGACAACCTAATCCATCACATTTCAATTACCGAATCCCATGGCACCTTGGGCAAGACAACTTCGCTTCACGTACAGGATGGGCCCGCAAACTGAAGGCGTGGGGCTTAGGATCAGGTCTCTGTCTCTCCGGTGCCCATAACTTTTGATCCGTAAGGAGTTACGCGACGCACAGCATACCGTTGGAAGGCTCTCCGAGACCTCTACGACGGGGGCAGCAAGCCTGCTCGGCTGTGCCTATTTTTGAAGCACAAAATTGAAAGTTTTATCAGTTTCTGGACACTTTTCTTCTTTTGCGCTGTTTTTCCTTCTCGGATCGTACGTCGTGAGCCGCGAAAAGGACGACAACCTAATCTATCACATTTCTATTACCGAATCCCACGGCACCTTGGGAAAGACAACTTCGCTTCACGTGGAGGTTGGGCCCGCAAACCGAGGGCGTGGGACTTAGGACCAGGTCTCTGTCGCTCCGGTGCCCATAACTTTTGATCCATAAGGAGTTACACGGCGCACATCATACCGTTGGAAAGCTCTCCGAGAGCTCTACAATGGGGGCAGTAAGCCTGCTCGGCTGCACCTATTTTCGGATCCCAAAATCGAATGTTATCAATAGTTTCTTTACACTTTTCTTCTTTTGCGCTGTTTTTTTGTCTAGGATCGCACGTCGTGAGTCACAAAAAGGACGACAACCAAATTCACCACATTTCTATTGCCGAATCCCATGCCACCTTGGGCAAGAAAACTTCACTTCACGTAGAGGCTGGGCCCGCAAACCGAGGGAGTGGGGCTTAGGACCAGGTTTGTATCGCTCCGGTGCCCATAACTTTTGATCCGTAAGAAGTTACGCGGCGCACAACATACTGTTGGAAAGCTCTCTGAGAGCTCTATGATGAGAGTTACAAGCTTGCTCGGCTGTACATGTTTTCGGAGCCCGAAATTGAATGTTTTCCTCTGTTTCTGGACACTTTTCTTCTTTTGCGCTGTTTTTCCATCCTGGATCGTACGTCGTGAGCCGAAAAGAGGATGACAACCTAATTCATCACATTTCTATTACCGAATCCCATGGCAGCTTGGGCAAGACAACTTTGCTTCACGTAGAGGCTGGGCCCGCAAACCGAGGGCGTAGGGTTTAGGACCAGGTCTCCGTCGCTCCAGTGCCCATAACTTTTGATCCGTAAGGAGTTACGCGGCGCATAACATAACGTTGGAAAGCTCTCTGAGAGCTCTATGATAAGAGTTACAAGCTTGCTCGGCTGCGCCTATTTTTGTAGCCCAAAATTGAAAGTTTTCATCAGTTTCTGGACACTTTTCTTCTTTTGCGCTATTTTTTCGTCTCGGATCGTACGTCGTGAGCCGCGAAAAGGACGACATCCTAATCCATCAAATTTCTATTACCGAATCCCACGGCACCTTGGGCAAGACAACTTCGCTTCACGTGGAGGTTGGGCCCGTAAACCGAGGGCGTAGGGCTTAGGACCAGCTCTCCGTCTCTCTGGTGGCCATAACTTTTGAAACGTAAGGAGCTACGCGATGCACAGCATACCGTTGGAAAGCTCTCCAAGACCTCTACGACGGAGGCAGCAAGCTTGCTTGGCTGCACCTGTTTTTGAAGCCCAAAATCGAACATTTTTGTCAGTTTCTAGACACTTTTCTTCTTGTGCGCTATTTTTCTGTCCTAGATCGTACGTTGTGAGCCGCGAAAAGGACGACAACCTAATCCATCATATTTCTATTACCAAATCCTATGCACCATGGGCAAGACAACTTCGATTCACGTAGAGGTTGGGCCCGCAAACCGAGTGCGTAGGGCTTTAAACCAGGTCTCTGTTGCTCCGGTTCCCATAACTTTTGATCCGTAATGAGTTACACGACGCACATCATACCGTTGGAAAGCTCTCCGAGAGCTCTACGACGTGGGCAGTAAGTTTTCTCAGTTGCACTTGTTTTCGTACCCCAAAATCGAACATTATCAATAGTTTCTTTACACTTTTCTTCTTTTGCACTGTTTTTCTGTCCAGGATCGTACGTCGTGAATCGCGAAAAGGACGACAACCAAATACATCACATTTCTATTACCGAATCCAATGCCACCTTGGGCAAGAAAACTTCGCTTCACGTGGAGGCTGGGCCCACAAATCGAGGGAGTGGAGCTTATGACCAGGTCTCCGTCGCTCCAATGCCCATAACTTTTGATCCGTAAGGAGTTACGCGGCGCACAACATACCGTTGGAAAGCTCTCCGAGAGCTCTACTGCGAGGGCAGCCAAACTGCTAGGCTGCGCCTATTTTTGGAGCCGTAATGGAATATTTTCATCAGTTTCTGGACACTTTTCTTCTTTTGCGCAGTTTTTCTGTCTCGGATCGTACGTCGTGAGCAGCAAAAAGAATGACAATCTAATCCATCATAATTCTATTACCGAATCCCATGCCAGCTTAGGCAAGACAACTTCACTTCACGTAGAGGCTGGGCCCACAAACCGAGGGCGTGGGACATAGGACCAGGTCTTCGTCGCTTCGGTGCCCATATCTTTTAATCCGTAAGGAGTTACGCAGCGTACAGCATACCGTTGGAAAGCTCTCCAAGAGCTCTATAACGAGAATTGCAAGCTTGCTCGGCTGCACCTATTTTCGAAGCCCAAAATTGAACGTTTTCATCTGTTTCTGGACACTTTTCTTCTTTTGCGCTGTTTTTCCATCCTAGATCGTACATCGTGAGCCGCAAAAAGGACGACAACCTAATCTATCACATTTCTATTACCAAATTCCACGGCATCTTGGGCAAGACAACTTCGCTTCACGTAGAGGCTGGGCCCGCAAACCGATGGCGTAGGGCTTAGGACCAGGTCTCCGTCGCTTCGGTGCCCATAAGGTTTGATCCGTAAGGGGTTACGCGGCGCACAGCATACCGTTGGAAAGCTCTCTGAGACCTCTACGGCGGGGGCAGCAAGCCTGCTCGGTTGCACCTATTTTTGAAGCCAAAAATCGAACGTTTTTATAAGTTTCTAAACACTTTACTTCTTTTGTGCTATTTTTTCGTCCCGGCTCGTACGTCGTGAGCAGCGAAAAGGACGACAACTTAATCCATCACATTTATATTACCGAATACCATGCCACCTTGGGCAAGAAAACTTCGCTTCACGTAGAGGCTGGGCCCGCAAACCGAGGGCGTGGGGCTTTGGACCAGGTCTCCGTCGCTCCGGTGCGCATAACTTTTGATCCGTAAGGAGTTACGCGGCCCACAGCATACTGTTGGAAAGCTTTACGAGACCTCTACGACGGGGGTAACAAGCCTGCTCAGTTGCACCTTTTGTTGAAGCCCAAAATCAAACTTTTTTATCAGTTTCTGGATACTTTTCCTCTTTTGCGCTCTTTTTTCGTCCCGGATCAATCGTCGTGAGCCGCGAAAAGGACGACAACCTAATCCATCACATTTTAATTACCGAATCCCACGGTAGCTTGGGCAAGATAACTTCGCTTCATGTACAGGCTGGGCCCGCAAACCGAGGGCGTAGGGCTTAGGATCAGGTCTCCGTCTCTCCGGTGCCCATAACTTTTGATCCGTAAGGAGTTATGCGACGCAAAGCATACCGTTGGAAGGCTCTCCGAGACCTCTACGGCTGGGGCAGCAAGCCTGCTCGGCTGCGCCTATTTTTGAAGCCCAAAATCAAACATTTTCATCAGTTTCTGGACACTTTTCTTCTTTTGTGCTGTTTTTCCGTCCCGGATTCCATCACATTTCTATTACCGAATCCCACGGCACCTTGGGCAAGACAACTTCGCTTCACGTGGAGGTTGGGCCCGTAAACCGAGGGCGTAAGGCTTACAACCAGGTCTCCGTCTCTCTGGTGCCCATAACTTTTGAAACGTAAGGAGCTACATGACGCACAGCATACCGTTGGAAAGCTCTCCAAGACCTCTACGACGGGGGAAGCAAGATTGCTTGGCTGCGCCTGTTTTTGAAGCCCAAAATCGAACGTTTTCATCAATTTCTGGCTACTTTTCTTATTTTGCGCTGTTTTTTATCCCAGATCGTACGTTGTGAGCCGCAAAAAGGACGACAACCTAATCCATCACATTTCTATTACCGAATCCCATGCCACCTTGGGCAAAACAACTTCGCTTCACGTAGAGGCTGGGCCCGTAAACCGAGGGCGTGGGGCTTAGGGCCAGGTCTCTGTCGCTCCGGTGCCCATAACTTTTGATTTGTAAGGAGTTACATGGCGCACATCACACCGTTGGAAAGCTCTCCGAGAGCTCTACGACGTGGGCAATAAGCCTGCTCGGCTGCACCTGTTTTCGGACCCAAAATCAAACGTTATCAATAGTTTCTTTACACTTTTCTTCTTTTGCGCTGTTTTTTGTCCCGGATCGTACGTCGTGAGCCGCGAAAAGGATGACAACCAAATTTATCACATTTCTATTACCGAATCCCATGCCACCTTGAGCAAGACAACTTCGCTTCACGTAGAGGCTGGGCCCGCAAACCGAGGGAGTGGGGCTTAGGACCACGTCTCCGTCGCTCAGGTGCCCATAACTTTTGATCCGTAAGGAGTTACACGACGCACAGCATACCATTGGAAAGCTCTCTGAGAGCTCTACGGCGAGGGCAGCCAGCCTGCTGGACTGCACTAGTTTTTGGAGCCTATAATCGAACGTTTTTATTAGTTTTTGGACACTTTTCTTCTTTTGTGCTTTTTTTTGGTCCCGAATCGTACGTCGTGAGCCGCGAAAAGGACAACAACCTAATCCATCACATTTCTTTTACCGAATGCCATAGCACTTTGGGCAAGACAACTTCGCTTCATGTAGAGGCTAGGCCCGCAAATCGAGGGCATGGGGCTTAGAACCAGGTCTCTATCTCTTTGGTACCCATAACTTTTGATCCGTAAGGAGTTACGCGGCGCACAGCATACCGTTGGAAAGCTCTCCGAGAGCTCAACGCGGGGGCAAGAAGCCTGCTCAGATGTGCCAATTTTTGAAACCCAAAATTGAACGTTTTCATCAGTTTCTGGACACTTTTCTTCTTTTGCACTTTTTTTTCATCCCGGATCGAACGTCGTGAGCCGGGAAAAGGACAATATCCTAATCCATCACATTTCTATTGCCGAATCCCATGCCAGCTTGGGCAAGACAACTTCGCTTCATATAGAGGCTGGGCCTGCAAATCGAAGGCGTGGGCCTTAGGACCAGGTCTCCGTCGTTCTGGTGCTCAAAACTTTTGATCCGTAAGGAGTTACGCAGCGCACAGCATACCGTTGGAAAGCTCTCCGAGACCTCTACAACCGAGGGCGTGGGGCTTAGGACCATGTCTCCGTCGCTTCGGTGCCCATAACTTTTGATCTGAAAGGAGTTACACGGCGCACAGCATACCGTTGGAAAGCTCTCTGAGCGCTCTACTACGTGGGAAGCAAGCCTGCTCAGCTACAGCTATTTTCGGACCCCAAATTTGAACGTTTTTATCAGTTTCTGGACACTTTTCTTCTTTTGCGCTGTTTTTCCGTCCTGGATCGTACATCGTGAGCCGCAAAAAAGACAACAACCTAATTTATCACATTTCTATTACCGAATCCCACTCCACCTTGGGCAAGACAACTTCGCTTCACGTAGAGGCTGGGCCAGCAAACTGAAGGCGTGGGGCTCTGGACCAGGTCTCCGTCGCTCAGAACCCCATAACTTTTGATCCGTAAGGTGTTACGTGGCGCACAGAATACCGTTGGAAAGCTCTCCGAGAGCTCTACGATGAGGGCTACAAGCCTGCTTGGTTGTGCATCTTTTCGGAGCCCAAAATTGAACGTTTTCATCAGTTTCTGGACACTTTTCTTCTTTTGTGCAGTTTTTTTATCCCGAATCGTACGTCGTGAGCCGCGAAAAGGATGACAACCTAATCCATCACAATTCTATTACCGAATCCCACGCCACCTTGGGCAAGACAAATTTGCTTCACTTAGAGGCTGGGCCTGCAAACCGAGGGTGTGGGGCTTAGGACCTGGTCTCCGTCGCTTCGGTGCCCATAACTTTTGATCTGTAAGGAGTTACGCGGCGCACAGCATACTGTTGGAAAGCTCTCCGAGAGCTTTACGACGGGGGCAGCAAGCTTGCTTGGCTATGCCAGTTATCAGATCCCAAAATCGAACGTTTTCATCCGTTTCTGGACATTTGTCTACATTTGCGCTGTTTTTTCATCCCGGATCGTATGTCTTGAGCCGCGAAAAGGACGACAACCTAATCCATCACATTTCTATTACCGAATCCCACGGCACCTTCGGCAAGACAACTTCACTTCAAGTAGAGGCTGGGCCCGTAAACTGAGGGCGTGGGGCTTAGGACCAGGTCTCCGTTGCTCCAGTGCCCATAACTTTTGATCCGTAAGGAGTTACGCGGCGCACATCATACCGTTGGAAAGATGTCCGAGACCTCTACGACGGGGGAAAAAGCCTGCTCGGCTGCACCTATTTTTGAAGCCCAAAATTGAATGTTTTTATCAGTTTCTGGACACTTTTCTACTTTTGCGCTGTTTTTTCATCCCGGCTCGTACGTTGTGAGCCACGAAAAGGATGACAACCTAATCCATCATATTTCTATTACCGAATTCGATGCCACCTTGGGCAAGAAAACTTCGCTTCATGTAGAGGCTGGGCTCGTAAACCGAGGGCGTGGGGCTTCAGACCAGGTCTCCGTCGCTCCGGTGCCCATAACTTTGGATTCGTAAGGTGTTACACGGCGCACAACATACCATTGGAAAGCTCTCCGAGAGACCTACGACGGGGGCAGGAAGCCTGCTCAGCTACACCTATTTTCGAACAC
Organism: Ehretia macrophylla; assembly: GCA_037974665.1. Lineage (NCBI taxonomy): Eukaryota > Viridiplantae > Streptophyta > Magnoliopsida > Boraginales > Ehretiaceae > Ehretia > Ehretia macrophylla. The sequence goes on along the minus strand of CM075773.1, from coordinate 38,742,379 downwards.
CAAATTTAGATGTTTTCATCAGTTTCTGGACATTTTTCTTCTTTTACGCTGCTTTTCCGTCCTGGATCGTACGTCGTGAGCCGCAAAAAGGACGACAACCTAATCCATCACATTTCTATTACCGAATCCCACGTCACCTTGGGCAAGACAACTTCGCTTCACGTAGAGGCTGGGCCCGCAAACTAATGGCGTGGGGCTTCGGACCAGGTCCCCATCGCTCTGGTGCCCATAACTTTTGATCCGCAAGGAGTTACGCGGCGCACAACATACCATTGGAAAGCTCTCCGAGAGCTCTACGATTGGGGCAGCAAGCCTGATCGGTTGTGCCTCTTTGCGGAGCCCAAAATCGAACGTTTTTATCAGTTTCTGGACACTTTTCTTCTTTTGCGCTATTTTTCTGTCTCGGATCGTACGTCGTGAGCCGCGAAAAGGGCGACAACCTAATCCATCACATTTCTATTACCGAATCCCATGCCACCTTGGTCAAGACAACTTCACTTCATGTAGAAGCTGGGCCTGCAAACCAAGGGCGTGGGGCTTAGGACCAGGTCTCCGTCGCTCTAATGCCCATAACTTTTGATCCGTAAGGAGTTATGCAGCGCAAAACATACCGTTGGAAAGCTCTCCAAGAGCTTTACGACGAAGGCAGCAAACCTGCTCGGCTGCGCCTATTTTTGGAGCCCAAATTTGAACATTTTCATTAATTTTTGGACACTTTTCTTCTTTTGCGCTTTTTTTTGGTCCCGGATCGTATGTCGTGAGCCGCGAAAATGACAACAACTTAATCCGTCACATTAATATTACCGAATCCCACGGCACCTTGGGCAAGATAACTTCGCTTCACGTAGAGGCTGGGCCCCCAAACCGAGGGCGTGGGGCTTAGGACCAGGTCTCCGTCTCTCCAGTGCCTATAACTTTTGATCTGTAAGGAGTTGCGCGGCGCACAGCATACCGTTAGAAAGCTCTCTAAGAGCTCTACGACGGGGGCAGCAAGCCTGCTCAGTTGCGCCTATTTTTGGAGCCCAAAATCGAACATTTTCATCAGTTTCTGGACATATTTCTTCTTTTGAGCTGTTTTTTGGTCCCGTATCGTACGTCGTGAGCCACGAAAAGGACGACAACCTAATCCATCAGATTTCTATTATCGAACGCCACCTTGGGCAAGACAACTTCACATCACGTAAAGGCTGGGCCCGCAAACCGAGGGCGTGGGGCTTAGGACCAGGTCTCCGTCGCTCTGGTGCCTATAACTTTTGATCCGTAAGGAGCTACCCGATGCACAGCATACCGTTGGAAAGCTTTCCAAGAGCTCCACGATGGGGGCCGTAAGCCTACTCTGTTGCGCCTATTTTTAGAGTCCAAAATCAAACGTTTTCATCAGTTTATGGACACTTTTCTTCTTTTGCGCTGTTTTTCCGTCCCGGATCGTACGTCGTGAGCCACGTAAAGGACGACAACCTAATCTATCACATTTCTATTACTGAATCCCACACCACCTTGGGGAAGACAACTTCACTTCACGTAGAGGCTGGGCCCGCAGTGCGAGGGCGTGGGGCTTCGCACTAGGTCTCCGTCACTCCGATGCATATAACTTTTGATCTGTAAGAAGTTACGCGGTGCACAGCATACCGTTGGAAAGCTCTCCGAGAGCTCTATGACCGGGGGCAGCCAGCTTGCTCGCTGCACCTATTTTTGGATCCAAAAATTGAACGTTTTCATCAGTTTCTGGTTACTTTTCTTCTTTTACGTTGTTTTTCCGTCCCGAATTGTACGTCGTGAGTCGCGAAAGGGACGACAACCAAATCCATCACATTTCTATTACCGAATCCCATCCCACATTGGGCAAGACAACTTCGCTTCATGTAGAGGCTGGGCCCACAAACCGAGGGCGTGGGGCTTAGGACCAGGCCTCCGTCGCTCCGGTTCCCATAACTTTTGATCCGAAAGGAGTTACACGGCGCACATCATACTATTGGAAAGCTATCCGAGAGCTCTACGACGGGGGTAATAAGCCTGCTCAGCTGCAACTATTTTGGGGACCCCAAAATCGAACGTTATCAATAGTGTCTTTACACTTTTATTCTTTTGTGCTGTTTTTCCGTCCCAGATCGTACGTCGTGAGCCGCAAAAAGGACGACAACCAAATTCATCACATTTCTATTATCGAATCTCATGCCACCATGGGCAAGATATCTTCACTTCACGTAGAGGCTGGGCCCGCAAACCGAAGGCGTGGGGCTTAGGACCAAGTCTCCGTTGCTCCGGTGCCCATAACTTTTGATCCGTAAGGAGTTACGCAGCGTACAGCATACCGTTGGAAAGCTCTCCGAGACCTCTACGATGAGGGCAGCCAGCCTGCTAGGCTGTGCTTTTTTTTTTAGCACAAAATCGAACATTTTCATCAGTTTCTGGACACTTTCTTCTTCTGCGCTTTTTTTTAATCCCAGATCGTATGTCGTGAGCCGCGAAAAGGACGATAACCTAATCCATCACATTTCTATTACCGAATCCCACTCCACCTTGGGCAAGACAACTTCACTTCACGTAGAGGCTGGGCCCGCAAACCGAGGGCACGAGCCTTAGGACCAGGTCTCTGTCTCTCTCGTGCCCATAACTTTTGATTCGTAAGGAGTTATGCGGTGCACAATATACCGTTGAAAAGCTTTCCGGGAGCTCTACGACATGGGCGGCACGACTGCTAGGCTGCGCCTATTTTTGAAACCCAAAATCTAACGTTTTCATCAGTTTCTGGATACTTCTCTTCTTTTGCGCTTTTTTTTCGTCCCGGATCGTATGTCGTGAACCGCGAAAAGGATGACAACCTAATCCATCATATATCTATTACCGAATCCCACGCCACCTTGGGCAAGACAACTTCACTTCACGTAGAGGCTAGGCCCACAAACCGAGGGCGTAGGGCTTAGGACCAGGTCCTGTCTCTGGTGCCCATAACCTTTGATGCGTAAGGAGTTACGCGGCGTACAGTATACCGTTGGAAAGCTCTCCGAGAGCTCTATGACGGGGCTGCAAGCCTGCTTGGCTGCGCTTATTTTTGAAGCCCAAAATCGAATGTTTTCATCAGTTTCTAGACACTTTTCTTCTTTTGCGCTTTTTTTCGTCCCGGATCGTACGTCGTGAGCCGCGAAAAGGATGACAACCTAATCCATCACATTTCTATTACCGAATCCCACGCCACCTTGGGCAAGACAACTTCGATTCTCGTAGAGGCTGGACCCGCAAACCGAGGGCCTGGGGCTTAGTACCAGGTCTCTGTCTCTCTAGTGCCATAACTTTTGATCCGTAAAGAGTTACGCGGCACACAGCATACCGTTGGAAAGCTCTCCGAGAGCTCTACGACGAGGGCGGCAAGCCTACTTGGCTGCGCCTTTTTTTGAAGCCCAAAATCGGATGTTTTCATCAGTTTCTAGACACTTTTCTTTTTTTGCGCTTTTTTTTTGTCCCCGATCGCATGTCGTGAGGCGAGAAAAGGACGACAACCTAATCCATCACATTTCTATTACCGAATCCCACACTACCTTGGGAAAGACAACTTCGCTTCACGTTGAGGTTGGGCCCGTAAACCGAGGACGTGGGGATTAGGACCAAGTCTCTGTTGCTCCGGTGCCCATAACTTTTGATCCATAAGGAGTTACGTGGCGCACAGTATACCGTTAGAAAGCTCTCCGAGAGCTCTACGACGGGGGCAGCAAGCCTGCTTGGCTACACCTATTTTCAGACCCAAATTTGAACATTTTCATTAGTTTTTGGATATTTTTTTTCTTTTGCGCTGTTTTTCCATCTTGGATCGTACGTCGTGAGCAGCGAAAAGGATGGCAACTTAATCCATCACATTTCTATTACCGAATCCCACGCCACCATGGGCAAGACAACTTTGCTTCACGTAGAGGCTGGGCCCACAAACTGAAGGCGTGGGGCTTCGGACCAAGTCACCTTGCTCCGGTGCCCATAACTTTTGATCCGTAAGAAGTTACGCGGTGCACAGCATACCATTGAAAAGCTCTCCAAGAGCTCTACAACGGGGGCCACAAGCTTGCTCAATTGGGCCTATTTTTGGAGCTCGAAATCAAACGTTTTCATCAGTTTCTGGACACTTTTCTTCTTTTGCGCTGTTTTTTCGTCCTGGATCGTACGTCGTGAGCCGCGAAAAGGACGATAACCTAATCCATCACATTTCTATTACCGAATCCCACGCCACCTTAGGCAAGACAACTTCACTTCACGTAGAGGCTGGGCACGCAAACCGAGGGCGTGGGGCTTAAGACCAGGTCTCCGTCGCTTCGGCGCCTATAACTTTTGATCCGTAAGGAGTTACACGACGCACAGCATATCGTTAGAAAGCTCTCCGAGAGCTCTACAACGTGAGCAGTAAGCCTACTCGGCTATGCCTGTTTTCAGACCCCAAATTTGAACGTTTTCATCAGTTTCTAGATATTTTCTTTTTTTGCGCTATTTTTCCGTCCTGGATCGTAAGTCGTGAGCCGCGAAAAGGACGACAACCTAATCCAACACATTTCTATTACCGAATCCTACGCCACCTTGGGCAAGACAACTTTGCTTCACGTAGAGGCTGGGCCTGCAAACCAAGGGCGTGGGGCTTAGGACCAGGTCTCTGTCTCTGGTGCCCATAACTTTTGATGCGTAAGGAGTTACGCGGTGCACAGCATACCGTTGGAAAGCTCTCCGAGAGCTCTACGACGGGGCGGCAAGCCTGCTTGGCTGCTCTTATTTTTGAAACCCAAAATCGAACTTTTTCATCAGTTTCTAGACACTTGTCTTCTTTTACACTTTTTTTCGTCCCGGATCGTACGTCGTGAGCAGCGAAAAGGACGACAACTTAATCCATCACATTTCTATTACCAAATCCCATGCCACCTTGGGCAAGACAACTTCGATTCACGTAGAGACTGGGCCCGCAAACCAAGGGCCTGGGGTTTAGTACCAGGTCTCTATCTCTCTGGTGCCCGTAACTTTTGATCCGTAAGGAGTTACGCGGCACACAGCATACCGTTGGAAAGCTCTCCGAGAGCTCTACGACGGGGGCGGCAAGCCTACTCGGCTGCGCCTTTTTTTGAAGCCCAAAATAAGATGTTTTTATCAGTTTCTGGACACTTTTCTTCTTTTGCGCTTTTTTTCGTCCCCGATCGCATGTCTTGAGCCGAGAAAAGGACGACAACCTAATCCATCACATTTCTATTACCGAATCTCACGCCACCTTGGGAAAGACAACTTCGCTTCACGTTGAGGTTGGGCCCGTAAACCAAGGACGTGGGGATTAAGACCAAGTCTCCGTCGCTTCGGTGCCCATAACTTTTGATCCGTAAGGAGTTACGCGGTGCACAACATACCGTTGGAAAGCTCTCCGAGAGCTCTACAACGGGGGCGGCAAGCATGCTTGGCTACACCTATTTTCGGACCCAAATTTGAACATTTTCATCAGTTTCTGGACATTTTTCTTCTTTTGAGCTGTTTTTCCGTCTTGGATCGTGCGTCATGAGCCGCGAAAAGGATGACAACTTAATCCATCACATTTCTATTATCGAATCCCACGCCACCATGGGCAAGACAACTTTGCTTCACGTAGAGGCTGGGCCCACAAACTGAAGGCGTAGGGCTTCGGACCAGGTCTCCGTTGTTCCGGTGCCCATAAATTTTGATCCGTAAGGAGTTACGTGGCGCACAGCATAAAGTTGAAAAGCTCTCCAAGAGCTCTACAATGGGGGCCACAAGCTTGCTCAGTTGCGCCTATTTTCGGAGCCCAAAATCAAACTTTTTCATCAGTTTCTGGACACTTTTCTACTTTTGCGATGTTTTTTCATCCTGGATCGTACGTCGTGAGCTGCGAAAAGGACAACAACCTAATCCATCACATTTCTATTACCGAATCGCACGCCACCTTAGGCAAGACAACTTCGCTTCACGTAAAGGCTAGGCCCGCAAACCGAGGGCGTGGGGCTTAAGACCAGGTCTCCGTCGCTCCGGCGCCTATAACTTTTGATCCGTAAGGAGTTACACGACGCACAACATATCGTTGGAAAGCTCTCCGAGAGCTCTACGACGTGAGCAGCAAGCCTACTTGGCTACGCCTATTTTCTGACCCCAAATTTGAACTTTTTCATCAGTTCTGGATATTTTTCTTTTTTTGCGCTGTTTTTCCGTCCTGCATCGTATGTCGTGATCCGCAAAAAGGACGACAACCTAATCCAACACATTTTTATTACCGAATCCCACACCACCTTGGGCAAGACAACTTTGCTTCACGTAGAGGCTGGGCCCGCAAACTGAGGGGGTGGGGTTTAGGACCAGGTCTCCGTCGCTCCGGTGCCCATAACTTTTGATCCGTAAGGAGTTACGCAGCGCACAGTATGCTATTGAAAAGCTCTCTGAGAGCTCTACGACAGGTATAGCAATCCTGCTCGGTTGCGCCTATTTTCGGAGCCCAAAATCGAACATTCTAATCAGTTTCAGGACACTTATCTTCTTTTGCGCTATTTTTCAGTCCCGGATCGTACGTCGTGAGTAGCGAAAAGGACGACAACCTAATTCATCACATTTCTATTACCGAATCCCATGCTACCTTGGGCAAGACAACTTCGCTTCAAGTAGAGGATGGGCCCGCAAACCGAGGGCGTGGGGCTTAGGACCAGGTCTCTGTCTCTCCGGTGCCCATAACTTTTGATTCGTAAGGAGTTACGCGGCGAACAGCATACCGTTGGAAAGTTCTCCGAGAGCTCTACAACGGGTACAGCAAGCCTGCTTGGTTGAGCCTATTTTCGGGGCCGAAAATTGAACATTTTAATCAGTTTCTGGACACTTATCTTCTTTTACGCTATTTTTCAGTCCCGGATCGTACGTCGTGAGCAGCGAAAAGGACGACAACCTAATCCATCACATTTCTATTACCGAATCCCACGCCACCTTGGGCAAGACAACTTCGCTTCAAGTAGAGGCTGGGCCCACAAACTGAGGGCGTGGGGCTTAGGACCAGGTCTCCGTCGCTCCGGTTCCCATAACTTTTGTTCTGTAAGGAGTTACACGGCACACAGCATACCGTTGGAAAGCTCTCAGGGAGCTCTACGGTGGGAGTATCAAGCCTGCTCGGCTGCGCCTATTGTCAGAGCCCAAAATTGAACATTTCATCAGTTTCTAGACACTTTTCTTCTTTTGCGTTGTTTCACCGTCCTGGATCGTACGTCGTGAGCCGTAAAAAGGACGAAAACCTAATCCATCACACTTCTATTACCGAATCCCACGCCACATTGGGCAAGGCAACTTTGCTTTACGTAGGGGCTGGGCCCGCAAACCTAGGGAGTAGGGCTTTGGACCAGGTCTCCGTCGCTCCGGTGCCTATAAATTTTGATCCGTAAGGAGTTACGCGGCACACAGCATACCGTTGGAAAGCTCTCCCAAAGCTATACGACGGTAGTAGCAAGCCTACTCGACTGCGCTTGTTTTCAGAGCCCAAAATGGAATGTTTTCACCAGTTTCTAGACACTTTTCTTCTTTTGCGTTGTTTTTTCGTCCTGGATCGTACGTCGTGAGCCGCGAAAATGACGAGAACCTAATCCATCACATTTCTATTACCGAATCCCACGACACCTTGGGCAAGACAACTTCGCTTCACGTAGAGGCTGGGCCCGCAAACCGAGGGCGTGGGGCTTAGGACCATGTCTCCGTCGCTTCGGTCCCCATAACTTTTGATCCGTAAGGAGTTACGCGGCGCACAGCATACTGTTGGAAAGCTCTCCGAGACCACTACGATGGGGGCAGCAAGCCTGCTCGGCTGTGCCTGTTTTTGAAGCCCAAAATCGAACTCTTTCATTAGTTTCTGGTCACTTTTCTTCTTTTGCGCTGTTTTGCTGTCCCGGATCGTACGTCGTGAGCCGTGAAAAGGACGACAACCTAATCCATCACATTTCTATTACCGAATCCCACACCACCTTGGGCAAGACAACTTTGCTTCACATAGAGGCTGGGCCCGCAAATCGAGGGCGTAGGGCTTAGGACCAGGTCTCCGTCACTTCGGTCCCCATAACTTTTTATCCATAAGGAGTTACGCGATGCACAACATACCATTGGAAAGCTCTCTAAGCCCTCTACGATTGGGGCAGCAAGCCTGCTCGGCTGCGACTATTTTTGAAGTCCAAAATTGAACGCTTTCATCTGTTTCTGTGCACTTTTCTTCTTTTGCGCTGTTTTTCCATCCCGGATCGTACGTTGTGAGCCGTGAAAATGACGACAACCTAATTCATCACATTTCTATTACCGAATTGCACGCCACCTTGGTCAAGACAACTTCTCTTCACGTAGAGGCTGGGCCTGCAAACCGAGGGCGTGGGGCTTAGGACCAGGTCTCCGTCGCTCTGGTGCCCATAACTTTTGATCCGTAAGGAGTTACACGGCGCACAGCATACCGTTGGAAAGCTCTCCGAGAGCTCTACGACAGGGGCAGCTAGCCTGCTCGGTTGCACCTGTTTTTAGACCCCAAAATTGAATGTTATCAATAGTTTCTTTACACTTTTTTCTTTTGCGCTGTTTTTCTGCCCTGGTTCGTACGTCGTGAGCCGCGAAAAGGACGACAACCGAATCCATCACATTTCTATTACCAAATTGCACGCCACCTTGGTCAAGACAATCTCTCTTCACGTAGAGGCTGGGCCCGCAAACCGAGGGCGTGGGGCTTAGGACCAGGTCTCCGTCGCTCTGGTGCCCATAACTTTTGATTCGTAAGGAGTTACACAGCGCACAGCATACCGTTGGAAAGCTCTTCGAGAGCTCTACGATGGGGGCAGCAAGCCTACTCGCTTGCACCTGTTTTCGGACCCCAAAATCAAACGTTATCAATAGTTTCTTTACACTTTTTTCTTTTGCGCTGTTTTTCCGTCCCGGTTCGTACGTCATGAGCCGCGAAAAGAACGACAACCTAATTCATCATATTTTTATTACCAAATCCCATGCCACCTTGGGCAAGACAACTTCGCTTCACGTAGAGGCTGGGCCCGCAAACCAAGGGCGTGGGGCTTAGGACCAGGTCTCCGTCGCTCCAGTGCCCATAACTTTTGATCCGTAAAGAGTTACGCGGCGCAAAGCATACCGTTGGAAAGCTCTCCGAGAGCTCCACGACGAGGGTAGCCAGCCTGCTCGGCTACGCATGTTTTTGGAGCCCAAAATCGAACATTGTAATTACTTTCTGGACACTTTTCTTCTTTTATGCTTTTTTTTCGTCCCGGATCGTACGTCGTGGGCCGCGAAAAGGACGACAACCTAATCCATCACATTTCTATTACTGAATCCCATGGCACCTTGGGCAAGACAACTTCGCTTCACGTAGAGGATGGACCCGCAAACCGAGGGCGTGGGGATTAGGACTAGGTCTCTGTCTCTCTGGTGCCCATAACTTTTGATCCGTAAAGAGTTACGCGGCGCACAGCATACCGTTGGAAAGCTCTTCGAGAGCTCTACGTCGGGAGCAGCAAGCCTGCTCGGTTGCGCCTATTTTCGGAGCCCAAAATTGAACATTTTCATTTGTTTCTGGACACTTTTCTTCTTTTGCGCTATTTTTCAGTCCCAGATCGTACGTCGTGAGCAGCGAAAAGGACGACAACCTAATCCATCACATTTTTATTACCGAATCCCACGCCACCTTGGGCATGACAACTTCGCTTCAAGTAGAGGCTGGGCCCGCAAACTGAGGGCGTGGGGCTTAAGACCAGGTCTCCGTCGCTTCGGTGCCCATAACTTTTGATCCGTAAGGAGTTACACGGCGCACATCATACCGTTGGAAAGCTCTCTGAGAGCTCTACGACGGAAGTATCAACCCTGCTTGGCTTCGCCTATTTTCGGAGCCCAAAATTGAACATTTTCATCAGTTTCTGGATACTTTTCTTTTTTTGCACTGTTTTACCGTCCTGGATCGTACGTCGTGAGCTGCGAAATGGACGACAACCTAATCCATCACATTTCTATTACCGAATCCCACGCCACCTTGGGCAAGACAACTTCGCTTCACGTAGAGGCTGGGCCCGTAAACCGAGGGCGTAGGGCTTAGGACCAGGTCTTCATCGCTCTGGTGCCCATAAATTTTGATCCATAAGGAGTTACGCGGCGCACAGCATACCGTTGGAAATCTCTCCGAGAGCTCTACTATGGTAGTAGCAAGCCTGCTTGGCTGCTGTGAGGCCCGACCCCGAATAACGTGTTTTACCTCGACTTGCGTGCATTGCATAAGATTACGTTCATTCACCTAGGATTACATGCATTAGTCTTGAAGTATGTGCCTTAGCCTTGAAGTTCGTGTCTTATCTCGTAGTTCGTGTCTACCTCGTGATTTGTGCCCCATATTGATTTTTGTGTGTGTCTCGTAGTACGTGTCATAGACATAGGAAAATCGTGTCCGCACGCTAATCAATAAAGAATCCTACACAAAGCACTAGACTATAAAATAATCCTACAAACACCACTAACTATTATTATAATCCTAATTTAAATCTCTACAAAATCCACTAACAATAAACAATTCAATCTACACAAACACCTAAACATTCTTTATTCTTTATTCTCACCCAAAACCAATGCACCTCAAATTTCACCCTTATTATAATCTATAATGTATTAAATAGAATCTGAAATTTCAGCAATTTGCAAGCCCTTGGCCAGCCATAACAAGCTAATAAGACCAAAGTTTGAACAAATTATTTTAATCCATGCATGCTTGGATCAATCTTACACAATGTCATATTTTTTCTTGCACCCAAGGCACCTTTTGCTAACTACTAAGCTACCATTCTTGGCCCTTGCAAAATACATGCCAAAACAATTCAAAAATGCATTGGTGACACAAATAATTCAGCCTTGTATAGCCTCAAGGCTGACCACATGCATCAAAATTGCAAAAGGCCTTCATTCCTTGTCATTTTCTTCTTTCTTCCTCACACTTCTCTCTCTCCCTCTCATTCTTCTCTCTCTCTCTCGGCCTTGGCTGAATCTCTTCACCTCTTAGCTCATCTTCATCATCCTATGGTTAATCAAGGCAAGCCACAAGCAAAGGGACTCAACTAAGCTAGCTAGGTTGCAAGAAAACTCACATGCAAGCTCTTGAGTTACCATTTTCGGCCTAGGTAAGTTTCTTGGCTTCCATTTCTTTTCTTCTTGTTCTAACAACATGCATGTACTAAGAGCTTGGTCACTAAGCTAGGAAAAATAGAGAAAATCAAGTTGGAATCTTGGCTAAGCAAAGAAGAAGAAGAAATTTGTGCTTCAACAAGTTTTGTGCATCTTCTTGTTGATTTGCTAAGGTGAGGGCTAAAACCTTTTGAAAATCCTTCAAAAATCCACATGCATGCTCTTAAATGTATGTCTTTGCTTCTGTACTTGAGTTATATGTGTGTTCATAAGCTTTTACAACCATGCATGGCAAGATTTTGGCTTGAAGTTGATGATAGATGAAATCGGGTATGTTGACAGCTCTTTGACTTGTTGTTGCGAGGTGAGTTTGGCTAGTTAAATGATGTTGCAAATGCATGAAAATTGGTAGGTGACTATTTTTGCCAGTTTTGAACATTTTTCGAAGAAATATGCCAAAGATAATTTTGACTCTAAGGTCCTCAAAATGGAAAATCATTAAAATGTGTCAAAATCTGGAAGTCTGGAAAAATGAAGCAGGTTTTGGCAGATGCACTGACCTTGTGGAACGAACCAGTTTTGACTTAGTAAATGATGTCCAACATGCATGAAATTTTGTGTGCTTCTAGGTTTTTCAGTTATGGACATTTTTTTCAGAAATGGACTAAGGCTAAATCTGACCCTAAGGACCTCAAAAATGACAAGTATTGAAATATGTGCAAATCTGGACAGTTTTGTGCAATCCCACTGTTTTGGCCATAACTATTGATCTCGAACTCCAAATGATGCAAGGTTTGTTTCTGATTTTAGTTAACTTCTTAAGATTTAATTTGACATCTTATTCACTGGAATTGGATATTTTTTGCTTGACTTAATGATTGTGAGAAAACAGCCTATTGCAGTAAGGGTTTCACTTAGTTATATGCTTAGAAGTTTGTTGTAACTTCTCTTGTGGTATTAATTGCTTTGGATTGTGCCATTGGGATGTTGTGTAGACTGTTTTGAGTACTTGGGGATGTTTGGATTAATTGATGCTTGGCTTGAGATTGATTTTGAGCTGACTTGAGGCTTAATCGCACGGGTAAGCATGAAATGGAAACCCTAGTGACTAGGCGAACTTGCTAAGTGTTGATCCTTTGAATATTGAGTGTCATTATATGTTTAGTTGTGAGGCCTGACCCCGAATTGCGTGCGATACCTCGTTTTGCGTGCCCTAACCTAGATTTGCGTGCCATGACCTAGGTTTGAGAATTGTATTTAGTCTTGTGTGCCTTGCATTGAATTTTGTGCATTCATATAGGGTTACGTGCGTTTACTTGAAAAACGTGTGTTCGTCTCGTAGTTCGTGTCCTACCTAGTAGTGCGTGCCTTAGACCTAGGAAAGTGTGCCTTCACGCTAACCGAGGAAGCATCTTACACGAAGCACTAGACTATTAAACAATCCTACAAAATCCACTAACAATATAATAATCCAAATTCCATTCACTAGAAGACAAAAAATGCACCAAACACTAGACATTCCTTATTCTTTATTCCTTTTTCTTTTTGCATTTTCAACACACAACAATTAACACCCAAAAGATGACAAGAAATCAGAATTTTGCACATGTCATAGCCGACCACACCATGTTTTGAGCAAGAAATTTGAACAACACAATTAAATATGCATGCTAGACAAACTATGACACCAAAAGGCATAAAAAAATGATAAAAAACCCTCACATTTGCACACCTTGTTCGACCAAAAGCTTGAAGCCCATGCTAAACATTTAAAATTCTATCTTGAAGACACAAAAATTCAGATTGTTGGCTGCCCAAGGCCGAGCTTGCATCACCAAGTTACAAGGCTTGTCTTCTTTTCATTTCCACTCATTTTCGTCAATCTTTCCTCTCTCTCCCCTTCATTCTCTCTCTCCATTTTCGGTTCTTGACTGAGTTCTCTACCTCCTTGGCTTGTCTTCTTCACATCTTGGTTGAGCAAAGTCGAGTAGCCATCGAGAAACCCAAGCAAACAAGCTAGAGTTCGAAATCACTCTTGCATGTGCATTTGAAGCTTCATTTCGGCCTAGGTGAGTTACTAAGCATCCATTTCTTTTCTTCAAGTTCTAATTACTTGCATGCACTAAGAGATTGATCATTAAGCTAGGAAAAATAGAGAAAATCTAGTAGGATTTCGGCTAGGCAAAGGAAAGGAGAAGATTTGAGCTTCAACAAGGTTGTTGTGCATCTTTTGATTGATTGCAAAGGTGAGGGTTAAAAGCTTTTGAAAACTCTTTGAAATTTCACATGCATGTTCATAAATGAGTATATTTGCTTCTGTACTTGAGTTATGTGGTCGTTCATGAGCTTAAACAACCATGCATGGCAAGATCTTGGCTTGAAAATGATGCTAGGTGAAGTCGAATTTATGTGACAACTCTCTGACCAGTCTGTTCGAGGTAAGTTTAGCTAGTCAAATGATGTTGAAAATGCTTGAAAATTGGTGGGTGACTAGTTTGGACAGTTTTGAACATTTTTCCCAGAAATAGGCCGAAGCTAATTTTGACTCTAAGGTCCTAAAAATGGCAACTCATTAAAATGTGACCAAATCTGGAAATCTGAAAAAATGAATCAGGTTTTGGCAGATGCACTGACCTTGTGAAACGAACCATATTTGACTTAATAAATGATGTCCAAAATGCATGAAATTTGGTGTTCTACTATATTTTTTAGTTCTAGACAACTTTTTCAGAAATAGATCAAAGCTAAAAATGACTCTAAGGACCTCAAAAACGTCATTTTCTGAAAAGTGTGCAAATCTGGACAGTTTTGTGTTATCTCACTGTTTCGGTCATAACTAATGATTCTGAACTCCAATTGATGCAAGGCTTGTTTCTGATTTTAGTTAACTTCTTAAGCTTTAATTTGACATCTTATTCACTGAATTTTGAGATTGTTTGATTATCCGATTGATTGTGATAAAACAGCCTATTGCAGTGAGTGTTCCACTTAGCTATGTGCTTGGAAAACTATTGTAACCTCTTTTGTGGCACTAGTTGCTTGGAATTGTGGTGTTGGAATATTATGTGGACTGTTTTAAGCACTTGAGGATGTATGAATTGAATGATGTATGACTTGGGAATGATGTTAAGTTGACTTAGGGTTTGATCGCACGATTATACATGAAATGGAAACCCTAATGACTAAGTATTCTTGCTAAGTGTTAACCATTGGATATTGTGAGGAAACTGTACGTTGCGTGGGCTGCCCGTAAATGTTTTATAACTTTAAAAGTGATCTTGACCATTGCATGTTGACAAATAAGCTTTTCTCGCATTTGAACCCTTGTTGATATCACTGCATGTTGAGTAATCTTATCACTTGATTGCGTGGACTTTTAATGAGTTATATGACCTGTTTTACATGTGTTACATGGCTGCCCGTTTAATTTCCATATAACTCTATATGCCTTTCAAGTGAAATTTCCTGTCTTATCGTGTCCTGCCTGTTTATCTGTCAATGTGCAATCTTATGACTGTCCGGAGGCAACCTACTTTGTTGTCCTCCTTCTGTGATATATATTACCTGTCATAAATGTGCATTGCATACAAGGTTGCAACCTTTCCTGTCGACATGGTAGTGATCACGCACGCCCGGCGGCATCGGGCTTGCCGGTGTTACTGTGACCTCCATGGTCCCATTCCCTCTCTCGCTTGGGGGCTAGACTTCCTCGGAGAGTTGGGTCATAGGATTTTGGGGTACATCCAGAGTACACCTACCTGGTGTGTTTGGGGGATGATTTGAAGTCGGCCGCAACAACTGATCCTGGATCTGATCTGAGAGCAAAAGCTCACCGTATCCTTTTTATTATGTGTATAAGTACTCCCGCTTGGATCCTAGAGAACCTCGGGGAGGAAAGACCGGTATTCCTGCTTCTGTATTTGTATTTCTGTACTGGTATTTCTGTTGTATTCATGTTTGAAAAAGGGGTTTTCATAAATTGAACCGGAAAATGAGTTTCAAAACTTATTTCTCGTTCCCCCTCGCTGAGTTCATAAGGACTCACCCTCTTTTATCATCTCAGGTGAAGAAGAACATGTACAGGAACCCGAGGATAATGTACCTAATGATGAACCCCTGGAGTGATTGCATGTTATTGTCGTTTTGCTTGAACATGACTACTTGTGTACCTTTTGCTGCTTGAAGACTGTTTCCCTTATGCTGTTTGTTGCTTGTGATGTAAAAGACCCCCATTGTAATTTGGGGTCTAATTTTGGTTTGTACTTATTTTAAGTAAACTGATACTAGACATGACACTACTATGATCGTTTTGCTTTTACTACCGCTAGTATCTATCACAGGGTATGATGCTTAGTTAAGGAATAGGTAAATGAACTTATCCAATCTCAACAGGTATATTTTGAAATGAGAATAAATGGACAAACGAGACATCGTATCATGCTAGGTTATAAATCAAACGGGACGTCAAGTTAACCAATAGGCAATTCAATTGATAGAATAATAGTAATCTTAGCTAGAATTGAAATTGAGATGGTAAATTTTGAGGCTGTTAGAAAATTTAAGTCAAAAACAAAGAGCCCAATTACAGCCGTTATGCTGCCGGATTTCCGGAAAATTTTGAAGTCTAGAATAAAACGTTAAGTGTTAAACCTCCTAGAATGATGAAGAAGGTGTAAGGACTTGAATGTTTAGATCACACCCTAGTCTAACCTTTATAGGCCGGGTTGGGGCGTGACATTAGTAGGCTGCCCGTAGTTTCCTTATAGCCCTAAATGTGATATTGATTCGTTGCATGTTGACAAATAGGCATTTCTTGCATCCGAGCCCACGTAGATGTTGTTGCATGTAAAATAATCTTATTATTTGATTACGTGGACTTTGAGTTGAGTTATATGACTTGATTTACGTGCGTTACATGGCTGCCTGTTTAATGTTCATATAACTCTATATGCTTTTCAAGTGAAATTACTTGTCTTATCGTGCCTTGCTTGTTTACTTGTCAATGTGCAATCTTATGACTATCCGGAGGCAACCTACTTTGTTGCCCTCCTAATGTGATATATTAAATGTCATAAATGTGCATTGCATACAAGGTTGCAACCTTTCATTTTGGCATGTTAGCGATCACGCACACCGGGCGGCATCGGGCTTGCCGGTGTACCCGTGACTACCATGGTCCCATTCCCTCTCTCGCTTGGGGGCTAGACTTCCTCGGCGAGTTGGGTCGTAGGATTTCGGGGTACATCCGGAGTACACCCACTTGGCGTGTTAAGGGGATGATTTGAAGTCGGCCACAAGAACTGATTCTGGAAATGAACTGAGAGCAAAAGCTCACCGTATCCTTTTTACTATGTGTATAAGTACTCTCGCTTGGTTCCTAGATAACCTCGGGGAGATAAGACGGGTAATTGTGTTCCTTTACTTTTGTATTACTATTATGTACTTAATTGTGTTATATTCATGCTTGCAAAAAGGATTTTCATAAGTTGAACCGGAAAATGAGTTTCAAAACCTATTTCTCGTTCCCCCTCGCTGAGTTCATAAGGACTCACCCTCTTTTATCATCTCAGGTGAAGAAGATCAAGAATAGGTACCCGAGGACGACGTGCTTGTTGATGATTCCTTGGAGTGACTACGTGTTTTTGTGCTTTGCCTGAAAGTGGTTGCTATATAGATGTTGTATTTGTTTGTAAACTATTCATTTTATTGATGTAAATGACCCCGTTGTAATTTGGGTCTAATTTTGGCTTGTACTTATTATAACCGGATGAACTCTTTATTTGGTTGTTTACTTTCGTCGTTTAATTAGTAGTTATGGTAGGCGTTTGAACCGCTAGGTGAAGAAGTAAATAATGTAACTCTACTTAATCTCACCTAGTGATCATGCACAAGCTAAAGGATAATAGGTACTTGCATGATAGGAAATTGACAAATAAACAGGACATAGTTATCATGTTAGGCTTATTAACCAAACGAGACTTTCAAGATAAACTAGTAGGCAAATCGGTTGGTGACAAAATAGGAGTCCTTAATGGAATTGGATTAATGATTGGAATAATTGAGGCATTTAGAAATTAGGTTAAACTAAAGAGCCAATTACAGCCGTTATGCTGCCAGTTTTCTGAAAAAAATTTGGAGTTCTAGGCTAACGTTAAGCGTTAAACCTTAATGAACGATTAAGTACGTGAAATAATATGAACGTTTAGATCACACCCTAGTCTAACCTCTATAGGTCGGGATGGGGCGTGACAGTTGCGCCTGTTTTCGGAGCCCAAAATGGAATGTTTTCATCAGTTTCTGGACACTTTTCTTCTTTTGCACTGTTTTTCCGTCCTGGATCGTATGTCGTGAGCCGCGAAAAGGACGACAACCTAATCCATCACATTTCTATTACCGAATCCCACGGCACCTTGGGCAAGACAACTTCACTTCACGTAGAGGCTGATCCCGCAAACCGAGGGCGTGGGGATTAGGACTAGGTCTCTGTCGCTCCGATGCCCATAACTTTTGATCCGTAAGGAGTTAGGTGGCGCACAACATACCATTGGAAAGCTCTCCGAGACCTCTACGATGGGGGCAGCAAACCTGCTCGGCTGCGCCTATTTTTGAAGCCCAAAATCAAACGCTTTCATCAATTTCTGGGCACTTTTCTTCTTTTGCACTGTTTTTCCGTCCCAGATCGTACGTCGTGAGCCGCGAAAAGGACGACAACCTAATCCATCACATTTTTAATACTGAATACCATGCCACCTTGGGCAAGACAACTTCGCTTCACGTAGAGGCTGGGCCCGCAAACCGAGGGCGTGGGGCTTAGGACCAGGTCTCCATCGCTCCGGTGCCCATAACTTTTGATCCGTAAGGAGTTACGTGGCGCACAGCATACCGTTGCAAAGCTCTCCGAGAGCTCTACGACGGGGGCAACAAGCCTGCTCGTTTGCACCTATTTTTGGACCCCAAAATCGAACGTTATCAATAGTTTCTTTATACTTTTTTTCTTTTGCGCTGTTTTTTTCATCCCGGTTCGTACGTCGTGAGCCGTGAAAAGGATGACAACCTAATTCATCACATTTCTATTACCGAATCCCACACCACCTTGGGTAAGACAACTTCGCTTCACGTAGAGGCTGGGCCCGCAAACCGAGGGCATGGGGCTTAGGACCAGGTCTCCGTCACTTTGGTGCCCATAACTTTTGATCCGTAAAGAGTTACATGGTGCACAGCATACCGTTGGAAAGCTCTCCGAGAGCTCTACGACGAGGGCAACCTGCCTACTCAGCTGTGCATGTTTTTGGAGCCCAAAATCGAATGTTTTAATCAGTTTCTAGACACTTTTCTTCTTTTGCGCTTTTTTTTCGTCCCGGATCGTACGCCGTGAGCCGCGAAAAGGACGACAACCTAATTCATCACATTTCTATTACCGAATCCCACGACACCTTGGGCAAGACAACTTCGCTTCACGTAGAGGTTGGTCCCGCAAACTGATTGCGTGGGGCTTAGGACCAGGTCTCCGTCGTTGCAGTGCCCATAACTTTTGATCCGTAAGGAATTACGTGGCGCAAAGCATACCGTTGGAAAGCTCTCCGAGACCTGTACGATGGGGGCAGCAAGCCTGCACGGCTGCGCCTATTTTTGAAGCCGAAAATGGAACGCTTTCATCAGTTTATGGGCACTTTTCTTCTTTTGTGCTATTTTTCCGTCCCGGATCGTACGTCGTGAGCCACGAAAAGGACGACAACCTAATCCATCACATTTCTATTACCGAATCCCATACTTCCTTGGGCAAGACAACTTCACTTCTCGTAGAGGCTGGGCCCACAAACCGAGGGCGTGGGGCTTAGGACCAGGTCTCCGTCGCTCCGGTGCCCATAACTTTTGATCCGCATGGAGTTACGCGGCGCACAGCATACCGTTAGAAAGGTCTACGACGGGTTCATCAATCCTACTTGGCTGCACCTATTTTCGGACCCCAAAATCGAATGTTATCAATAGTTTCTTTACACTTTTTTTCTTTTGCGCTATTTTTCCGTCCTGGTTCGTACGTCGTGAGCCGCGAAAAGGACGACAACCTAATTCATCACATTTCTATTACCGAATCCCATGCCACCTTGGGCATGACAACTTCACTTCATATAGAGGTTGGGCCCGCAAACCGAGGGCGTGGGGCTTACGACCAGGTCTCCGTCGCTTTGGTGCCCATAACTTTTGATCCGTAAGTAGTTACGCGGTGCACAACATACCGTTGGAAAGCTCTCCGAGAGCTCTACGACGAAGGCAGCCTGCCTGCTTGGCTGCACATGTTTTTGGAGCCAAAAATCAAACGTTTTAATAAGTTTCTAGACACGTTTCTTCTTTTGCGCTGTGTTTCCGTCCTAGGTCGTACATCGTGAGTCGCAAAACAGACGACAACCTAATCCATCACATTTTTATTACGGAATCCAACAGCACGTTGGGCAAGACAAATTCGCTTCAAGAAGAGGATGGGCTCGCAAACCGAGGGCGTGGGGATTAGAACCAAGTCTCTGTCTCTCCGGTGTCCAAAACTTTTGATCCGTAAGGAGTTACGCAGCGCACAGCATACCGTTGGAAAGCTCTCCAAGAGCTCTATGACGGGTGCAGCAAGCCTGCTTAGTTGCGCCTGTTTTCGGAGACCAAAATTGAACATTTTCTTCAGTTTCTGGACACTTTTCTTCTTTTACGCTATTTTTCAGTCCCGGCGTACGTTGTGAGCCACGAAAAGGACGACAACCAAATCCATCACATTTCTATTACCGAATCCCACGCCACCTTGGGCAAGAAAACTTCACTTCACGTAGAGGTTGGGCCCGCAAACCGAGGGCGTGGGGCTTAGGACCAGGTCTCCGTCGCTCCGGTGCCCATAACTTTTGATCCGTAAGGAGTTACGAGGTGCACAACATACCGTTGGAAAGCTCTCTGAGAGCTCTACGACGGGGGCAGCAAGCCTGATCAGTTGTACATGTTTTCGGACCCCAAAATCGAACGTTATAAATAGTTTCTTTACACTTTTTTTTGTGCCGTTTTTCTGTCCCGGTTCGTACGTCGTGACCCGCGAAAAGGACGACAACCTAATTCATCACATTTATATTACCGAATTCCATGCCACCTTGGGCAAGACCACTTCACTTCACGTAGAGGCTGGGCCCGCAAAACGAGGGAGTGGGTCTTAGGAACAGGTCTCCATCACTTTGGTGCCCATAACTTTTGATCCGTAAGGAGTTACGCAGCACACAATATACCGTTGGAAAGCTCTCCGAGAGCTCTATGATAGTAGTATCAAGCCTGCTTGGCTGCGCCTGTTTTTGGAGCCCAGAATGGAATTTTTTCATCAATTTCTGGACACTTTTATTCTTTTGCGCTGTTTTTCCGTCCCGGATCGTACATCGTGAGCCGAGAAAAGGACAACAACCTAATCCATCACATTTCTATTACCGAATCCCGTGGTACCTTGGGCAAGACAACTTTGCTTCACGTAGATGGTGGGCCCACAAATCGAGGGCGTGGGGCTTAGGACCAGGTCTCCATCGCTTCGGTGCCCATAAATTTTGATCCGTAAGGAGTTACGCGGCGCACAGCATACCGTTGGAAAGCTCTCCGAGAGCTCTACGACGGGTGCAGCAAGCCTGCTCGGCTGCACCTATATTTGGACCCCAAAATTGAACGTTATCAATAGTTTATTTACACTTTTTTTTCTTTTGCGCTGTTTTTCCGTCCCGGTTCGTACGTCGTAAGCGGCAAAAAGGACGACAATCTAATTCATTACATTTCTATTTCTGAATCCCATGCCACCTTGGGCAAGAAAACTTCGCTGCACGTAGAGGCTGGGCCCGCAAACCGAGGGCGTGGGGTTTAGGACTAGGTCTCCGTCGCTTCGGTGCCCATAACTTTTGATTCGTTAGGAGTTACGCGGCATACAGCATACCGTTGGAAAGCTCTCCGAGAGCTCTATGATGAGGGCAGCAAGCCTACTTGGCTGCGCATGTTTTTGGAGCCCAAAATCGAACATTTTAATCAGTTTCTGGACACTTTTGTTCTTTTGCCCTTTTTTTTTTGTCCCGGATCGTACGTCGTGAGCCGCGAAAAGGACGACAATATAATCCATCACATTTCTATTACCGAATCCGATGGCATCTTGGGCATGACAACTTCGCTTCACGTAGTGGCTGGGCCCGCAAACCCAGGGCGTGGGGCTTATGATCAGGTCTCCGTCGCTCTGGTGCCCATAACTTTTGATACGTAAGGCGTTAAGCGGCGCACAGCATACCGTTGGAAAACTCTCTGAGAGCTCTACGACGGGAGCAGCAAGCCTGCTAGGCTGCGCCTGTTTTCAGAGCCTAAAATGGAATTTTTTCATTAGTTTCTGGACACTTTTCTTCTTTTGCGCTCTTTTTCTTTCTTGGATCGTACGTCGTGAGCTGAGAAAAGGACAACAATGTAATCCATCACATTTCTATTACCGAATCCCATGGCACCTTGGGCAAGACAACTTCGCTTCACGTAGAGGCTGGGCCCATAAACCGAGGGCGTGGGGCTTAGGACCAGGTCTCCGTCGCTCTGGTGCCCATATATTTGGATCCGTAAGGAGTTACGCGGGACACAGCATACCGTTTGAAAGCTCTCCGAGAGCTCTACGATGATAGTAGCAAGCCTGCTCGGCTGCGCCTGTTTTCAGAGCCCAAAATGGAATGTTTTCATCAGTTTCTGGACACTTTTCTTCTTTTGCGCTGTTTTTCCGTCCTGGATCGTACGTCGTGAGCCGAGAAAAGGACGACAATCTAATCCATCACATTTCTATTACCGAATCCCATGCCACAACCTAATTCATCATATTTCTATTATCGAATCCCATGCCACCTTGGGCAAGACAACTTCGCTTCACGTAGAGGCTGGGCCCGCAAACCGAGGGCGTGGGTCTTAGGAACAGGTCTCCGTCCTTCCGGTGGCCATAACTTTTGATCCGTAAAGAGTTACACTGCGCACAACATACCGTTGGAAAGCTCTCCGAGAGCTCTACGACGAGGGCAGCAAGCATACTCGGCTGCGCATGTTTTTAGAGCCCAAAATTGAACATTTTAATCAGTTTCTGGACACTTTTGTTCTTTTTCCCTTTTTTTTTTTATCCCGGATCGTACGTCGTGAGTCGCGAAAAGGACGACAATCTAATCCATCACATTTCTATTAACGAATCCCATGGCACCTTGGGCAAGACAACTTCGCTTCACGTAGAGGCTGAGCCCGCAAACCTAGGGCGTGGGGCTTAGGACCAGGTCTCCGTCGCTCCGGTGCCCATAACTTTTGATCCGTAAGGAGTTAAGCGGCGCACAACATACTGCTGGAAAACTCTCCGAGAGCTCTACGATGGGAGCAGCAAGACTGCTCGGTTGCGCCTGTTTTCGGAGCCAAAAATTGAACATTTTCATCAGTTTCTGGACAATTTTCTTCTTTTGCACTATTTTTTAGTCCCATATCGTACGTCGTGAGCAGCGAAAAGGACGACAACCTAATCTATCACATTTCTATTACTGAATCCCACGCCACCTTGGGCATGACAACTTCGAATCAAGTAGAGGCTGGGCCCGCAAACTGAGGTCGTGGGGCTTAAGACCAGGTCTCCGTCGCTCCAGTGCCCATAACTTTTGATCCGTTAGGATTTACACGGTGCACAACATACCGTTGGAAAGCTCTCCGAGAGCTCTACGACGGAGGCAGCAAGCTTGCTCGGCTGCACCTATTTTCAGACCCCAAACTTGAATGTTTTCATAAGTTTCTGGACACTTTTCTTTTTTTGCGCAGTTTTTCCATCCCAGATCGTACGTCGTGAGCCACGAAAGGGACAACAACCTAATCCATCACATTTCTATTATCGAATCCACGCCACCTTGGGCGAGACAACTTCGCTACAGGTAGAAGCTGGGTCCACAAACTGAGGGCGTGGGGCCTAGGACCAGGTCTCCGCCGCTTCGGTGCCCATAACTTTTGATCCGTAAGGAGTTACGCGGCGCACAGCATACCATTGGAAAGCTCTCTGAGAGCTCTACGACGGGAGTATCAATCCTGCTTGGTTGCACCTATTTTCGGAGCCCAAAATGGAACATTTTCATCAGTTTCTGTACACTTTTCTTCTTTTGCGCTGTTTTACCGTCCTGGATCGTACGTCGTGAGCCGCAAAAAAGACGACAACCTAATCCATCACATTTCTATTACCGAATCCCATGCCACCTTGGGCAAGACAACTTCGCTTCACGTAAAGGTTGGGCCCGCAAACCGTGGGCGTGGGGCTTAAGACCAGGTCTCCGTCGCTCTGGAGCCCATAAATTTTGATACGTAAGGAGTTACACGGCGCACAACATACCGTTGGAAAGCTCTTTGAGACCTCTACGATGGGGGCAGCAAGACTACTCGACTGCATCTATTTTTGAAGCCCAAAATTGAACGCTTTGATCAGTTTCTGGGCACTTTTCTTCTTTTGCGCTGTTTTTTCGTCCCGGATCCTACGTCGTGAGCCGCGAAAAGGACGACAACCTAATCCATCAAATTTCTATTACCGAATCCCACGCCACCTTGGGCAAGACAACTTCACTTCACATAGAGGCTGGGCCCGTAAATAGAGTACGTGGGGCTTAGGACCAGGTCTCTGTTGCTCCGGTGCGCATAACTTCTGATTCGTAAGGAGTTACACAGCGCACAGTATACCATTGGAAAGCTCTCCGAGAGCTCTATGACGATTGTAGCAAGCCTGCTCGGCTGCACCTCTTTTTGGATCCTAAAATCGAACGTTATCAATAGTTTCTTTAAACTTTTTTTTCGTCCCGGTTCGTACGCCGTGAGCCACAAAAAGGACAACAACTTAATTCATCACAATTCTATTACCGAATCCCATGCCACCTTGGGCAAGACAACTTCGCTTCACGTAGAGGCTGGGCCCGCAAACCGAGGGCGTTGGGCTTCTAACCAGGTCTCCGTCGCTCCGGTGCCCATAACTTTTGATCCGTAAGGACTTACACGGCGCACAGCATACCGTTGCAAAGCTCTCCGAGAGCTCTACAACGAGGGCAGCAAGCCTACTCGGCTGCGAATGTTTTTGGAGCCCAAAGTCGAACATTTTAATCAGTTTCTGGACACGTTTGTTCTTTTGCCCTTTTTTTTCGTCCCGGATTGTATGTCGTGAGCCGTAAAAAGGACGACAATCTAATCCATCACCTTTCTGTTACCGAATCCCATGGCACCTTGGGCAAGACAACTTCGCTGCACGTAGAGGCTGGGCCCGCAAATCCAGGGCATTGGGCTTAGAACCAGGTCTCCGTCGCTCCAGTGCCCATAACTTTTGATCCGTAAGGAGTTAAGCGGCGCATAGCATACCGTTGGAAAACTCTCCGAGAGCTCTACGATAGGAGCAGTAAGCCTGCTCGGTTGCGCCTGTTTTCAGAGCCCAAAATGGAATTTTTTCATCAGTTTCTGGACACTTTTATTCTTTTGCGCTGTTTTTCAGTCCTGGATCGTACGTCGTGAGCCGAGAAAAGGACGACAACGTAATCCATCACATTTCTATTACCGAATCTCACGGCACCTTGGGCAAGACAACTTCGCTTCACGAAGAGGCTAGGCCCACAAACCGAGGGCGTGGGGCTTAAGACCAGGTTTCCGTCGCTCCGGTGCCCATAAATTTGGATCCGTAAGGAGTTACGCGGTGCACAGCATACCGTTGGAAAGCTTTCTGAGAGATCTATGGCGATAGTAACAAGCCTGCTCTGCTGCGCCTGTTTTCAGATCCCAAAATGGAATGTTTTCATCAGTTTTTGAACATTTTTCTTCTTTTGCGCTATTTTTTCGTCCTAGATCGTACGTCGTGAGCCGAGAAAAGGACGACAACCTAATCCATCACATTTCTATTACCGAATCCCATGCCACAACCTAATTCATCACATTTCTATTACCGAATCTCATGCCACCTTGGGCAAGACAACTTCGCTTCACGTAGAGGCTAGGCTCGAAAACCGAGGGCGTGGGTCTTAGGACCAGGTCTCCGTCCCTCCGGTGGCCATAACTTTTGATCCGTAAGGAGTTACGCGGTGCATAGCATACCGTTGGAAAGCTCTCCGAGAGCTCTACGACGAGGGCAGCAAGCCTACTCGGCTGCGCATGTTTTTGGAGCCCAAAATCGAACATTTTAATCAGTTTCTGGACACTTTTGTTCTTTTGCCCTTTTTTTTTGTCCCGGATCGTGCGTCGTGAGCAGCGAAAAGGACGACAATCTAATCCATGACATTTCTATTACCGAATCCCACGGCATCTTGGGCAAGAAAACGTCGCTTCACGTAGAGGCAAGAAAACCGAGGGCGTGGGGCGTGGGGCTTAGGACCAGGTCTCCGTCGCTCCGGTGCCCATAACTTTTGATCCGTAAGGAGTTAAGCGGCGCACAGCATACAGTTGGAAAACTCTCCGAGAGCTCTATGATGGGAACAACAAGCCTGCTCGGTTGCCCCTGTTTTCGGAGCCGAAAATCAAAAATTTTCATTAATTTCTAGACACTTATATTCTTTTGCACTATTTTTCAGTCCCAGATCGTACGTCGTGAGTAGCGAAAAGAACGACAACCTAATCTATCACATTTCTATTACCGAATCTCACTCCACCTTGGCATGACAACTTCGCATCAAGTAGAGGCTGGGCCCGCAAACTGAGGTCGTGGGGCTTAGGACCAAGTCTCCGTCGCTCCGGTGCCCATAACTTTTGATCCGTTAGGAGTTACACGGTGCACAACATACCGTTTGAAAGCTCTCCGAGAGCTCTACGTTGAAGGTAGCAAGCTTGCTCGGCGGTACCTATTTTCGGACCCCAAAATTGAACATTTTCATCAGTTTCTGGACACTTTTCTTTTTTTACGCAGTTTTTTCATCTCGGATCGTACGTCGTGAGCCGCGAAAGGGACGACAACCTAATCCATCACATTTCTATTATCGAATCCCACGCCACCTTGGGCCAGACAACTTCGCTTCACGTAGAAGCTGGGCCCGCAAACTGAGGGCGTGGGGCTTAGGACCAGGTCTCCACCGCTCCCGTGCCCATAACTTTTGATCCGTAAGGAGTTATGCTGCGCACAACATACCGTTGGAAAGCTGTCTGAGAGCTCTACGACGGGAGTATCAATCCTGCTCAACTGCGACTATTTTCGGAGCCCAAAATGGAACATTTTCATTAGTTTTCGTACACTTTTCTTCTTTTGCGCTGTTTTACCGTCCTGGATAGTACATTGTGAGCCGCGAAAAGGATGACAACCTAATCCATCACATTTCTATTACCGAATCCCACGCACCTTAGGCAAGACAACTTCGCTTCACGTAGAGGCTGGGCCCGCAAACCATGGGCGTGGGGCTTAGGACCAGGTCTCCGTCGCTCCGGAGCCCATAAATTTTGATCCGTAAGGAGTTACGCGGCGCACAGCATACCGTTGGAAAGTTCTTCGAGACCTCTACGATGGGGGTAGCAAGCCTGCTCGGCTGCGTCTGTTTTTGAAGCCCAAAATCGAATGCTTTGATCAGTTTCTGGGCACTTATCTTCTTTTGCGCTGTTTTTCTGTCCCGGATCGTACGTCGTGAGCCGCGAAAAGGACGACAACCTAATCCATCACATTTCTATTACCGAATCCCATGCCACCTTGGCCAAGACAACTTCGCTTCACGTAGAGGCTGGTCCCGCAAACCGAGTTCATGAGGCTTAGAACCAGGTCTCCGTCGCTTCGGTGCGCATAACTTCTGATCCGTAAGGAGTTACACAGCGCACAACATACCGTTGGAAAGCTCTCCAAGAGCTCTACGACGGTTGCAGCAAGCCTGCTCGGCTGCACCTCTTTTTGGACCCCAAAATCGAACGTTATCATTAGTTTCTTTAAAAAAATTTTCTTTTGCGCTGTTTTTCTGTCCCGGTTCATACGTCGTGAGCCGCAAAAAGGATGACAACCTAATTCATCACATTTCTATTACCGAATCCCATGCCACCTTGGGCAAGACAACTTTGCTTCACGTAGAGGCTGGGCTCGCAAACCGAGGGCATAGGGCTTCGGACAAGGTCTCCGTCGCTCCGGTGCGCATAACTTTTGATTCGTAAGGAGTCACGAGGCGCATAGCAGACCGTTGGAAAGCTCTCCGAGAGCTCTACGACGAGGGCAGCAAGCCTACTCGGCTGCGCATGTTTTTGGATCCCAAAATCGAACATTTGAATCAGTTTCTGGACACTTTTGTTCTTTTGCCCTTATTTTTCGTCCCGGATCGTATGTCGTGAGCCGCGAAAAGGACAAAAATCTAATCCATCACATTTCTATTACCGAATACCATGGCACCTTGGGTAAGACAACTTCGCTTCACGTAGAGGCTGGGCCCGCAAACCGAGGGCGTGGGGCTTAGGACCAGGTCTCCGTCGCTTTGGTGCCCATAACTTTTGATCCGTAAGGAGTTAAGTGGCGTACAACATACCGCTGGAAAACTCTCCGAGAGCTCTACGACGGGAGCAGCAAGCCTGCTCAGTTGCGCCTGTTTTTGGAGCCCAAAATTGAACATTTTCATCAATTTCTAGACACTTTTCATCTTTTGCGCTGTTTTTTCGTCCCAGATCGTACGTCGTGAGCAACGAAAAGAACGACAACCTAATCTATCACATTTCTATTACCAAATCCCATGCTACCTTGGGCATGACAACTTCGCATCAAGTAGAGGTTGGGCCCGCAAACTGAGGTCATGGGGCTTAGGACCAGGTCTCCGTAGCTCCGGTGCCCATAACTTTTAATCCGTTAGGAGTTACACGGTGCACAACATACCGTTGGAAAGCTCTCCGAGAGCTCTATGACGGAGGCAGCAAGCCTGCTTTGCTGCAACTATTTTTGGACCCCAAAATTGAATGTTTTCATCAGTTTCTGGACACTATTCTTTTTTTGCGCAGTTTTTCCGTCCCGGATCATACGTCGTGAGCCGCGAAAGGGACGACAACCTAATCCATCACATTTCTATTATCGAATCCCACGCCACCTTGGGCCAGACAACTTCGCTTCACGTAGAAGCTGGGCCCGCAAACCGAGGGCGTGGGGCTTAGGACCAGCTCTCCGTCGCTCCGGTGCCCATAACTTTTGATCCGTAAGAAGTTACGCGGCGCACAGCATACCATTGGAAAGCTCTCTGAGAGCTCTACGATGGGCGCATCAATCCTGCTTTGCTGCACCTATTTTCAGAGCCCAAAATTGAACATTTTTATCAGTTTCTGTACACTTCTCTTCTTTTGCGCTGTTTTACTGTCCTGGATCGTACATCGTGAGCCGCGAAAAGGATGACAACCTAATCCATCACATTTCTATTACCGAATCCCACGCCACCTTGGGCAAGACAACTTCGCTTCACATAGAGGCTGGGCCAGCAAACCGAGGGCATGGGGCTTAGGACCAAGTCTCCGTCGCTCCGATGCCCATAAATTTTGATTCGTAAGGAGTTACGCGGCGCACAGCATACCGTTGGAAAACTATCCGAGAGCTCTACGACGGTAGTAGCAAGCCTGCTCGGCTGCGCCTATTTTCGGAGCCCAAAATGGAATGTTTTCATCAGTTTTTGGACACTTTTCTTCTTTTGCGCTGTTTTTCCGTCCTGGATCGTACGTCATGAGCCGGGAAAAGGGCGACAACCTAATCCATCACATTTCTATTACCGAAGCCCACGCCACCTTGGGCAAGACAACTTCGCTTCACGTAGAGGCTGGGCCCGCAAACAAAGGGCATGGGGCTTAGGACCAGGTTTCCGTCACTCCGGTGCCCATAAATTTTGATCCGTAAGGAGTTAAGCGGCGCACAGCATACCGTTGGAAAGCTCTCCGAGAGCTCTACGACGGTAGCAGCAAGCATGCTCGGGTGCACCTGTTTTCGGAGCCCAAAATGGAATGTCTTCATCTGTTTCTGGAAACTTTTCTTCTTTTGCGCTGTTTTTTCGTCCTGGATCGTACGTCGTGAGCCGCGAAAAGGACGACAAGCTAATCCATCACATTTCTATTACCGAATCCCACGGCACCTTGGGCAAGACAACTTCGCTTCACGTAGAGGCTGGGCCCACAAACTGAGGGCGTAGGGCTTAGGACCAGGTCGCCGTCGCTCCAGTGCCCATAACTTTTGATCCGTAAGTAGTTACGTGGCGCACAACATACCATTGGAAAGCTCTCCGAGACCTCTACGATGGGGGCAGCAAGCCTGCTTGGCTGCGCCTATTTTTGAAGCCCAAAATCGAATGCTTTCATCATTTTCTGGGCACTTTTCTTCTTTTGCGCCATTTTTCCGTCCCGGATTGTACGTCGTGAGCCGCGAAAAGGATGACAACCTAATCCATCACATTTCTATTATCGAATCCCATGCCACCTTGGGCAAGACAACTTCGCTTCACGTAGAGGCTGGGCCCGTAAACCGAGGGCGTGGGGCTTAAGACCAGGTCTCCATCGCTCTGGTGCCCATAACTTTTGATCCGTAAGGAGTTACACGGCACACAGCATACCGTTGGAAAGCTCTCCGAGAGCTCTATGACGAGGGCAGCCAGCCTGCTCGGCTACGCATGTTTTTGGAGCCCAAAATTGAACATTTTAATTAGTTTCTGGACACTTTTCTTCTTTTGCGCTTTTTTTCGTCCCGAATCGTACGTCCTGAGCCGCGAAAAGGACGACAAACTAATCCATCACATTTCTATTACTGAATCCCACGGCACCTTGGGCAAGACAACTTCGCTTCACGTAGAGGATGGGCCCACAAGCCGAGAGCGTAGGGCTTAGGACCAGGCCTCTGTCTCTCCGGTGCCCATAACTTTTGATCCGTAAGGAGTTA
Organism: Ehretia macrophylla; assembly: GCA_037974665.1. Lineage (NCBI taxonomy): Eukaryota > Viridiplantae > Streptophyta > Magnoliopsida > Boraginales > Ehretiaceae > Ehretia > Ehretia macrophylla. The sequence continues at coordinate 38,712,387 of CM075773.1, read as the reverse complement.
CGCGGCGCACAGCATACCGTTGGAAAGCTCTCTGGGAGATCTATGATGGGAGTAGTAAGACTGCTCGGCTGCACATGTTTTCGAAGCCAAAATCGAACATTTTTATCAATTTCTGGACACTTTTCTTCTTTTGTGCTGTTTTTCCAGTCCTAGATCGTACGCCGTGAGTAGCAAAAAGGATGACAACCTAATTCATCACATTTCTATTACCGAATCCTACTCCACCTTGGGCATGACAACTTCGCTTCAAGTAGAGGATGGGCCCGCAAACTGAGGGTGTAGGGCTTAGGCCTAGGTCTCCGTCGCTCCGGTGCCCATAACTTTTTATCCGTTAGGAGTTACACGGCGCACAGCATACTGTTGGAAAGCTCTTCAAGAGCTCTACGACGGGGGCAGCAAGCCTGCTCAGCTACACCTATTTTCAGACCATAAAATTGAACGTTTTCATCAGTTTTGGACACTTTTCTTTTTTTGAGTTGTTTTTCCGTCCCTGATCGTACGTCGTGAGCCGTGAAAGGGATGACAACGTAATCTGTCACATTTCTATTATCGAATCCCATGCCACCTTGGGCAAGACCACTTCGCTTCACGTAGAAGCTGGGCCCGTAAACCGAGGGCGTGGGGCTTAGGACCAGGTCTTCGTCGCTCCGGTGCCTATAACTTTTGATCCGTAAGGAGTTTCGCGGCGTATAGCATACCGTTGGAAAGCTCTCTGAGAGCTCTACAACGGGAGTATCAATCCTGCTCAGCTGCGCCTATTTTCGGAGCCCAAAATTGAACATTTTCATCAGTTTCTGGGCACTTTTCTTCTTTTGCGCTGTTTTACAGTCTTGGATCGTACGTCGTGAGCCGCGAAAAGGACGACAACCTAATCCATCACATTTCTATTTTCGAATCCTATGCCACCTTGGGCAAGACAACTTCGCTTCACGTAGAGGCTGTGCCCGCAAACCGAGGGTGTGGGGCTTAGGACTAGGTCTCCGTCGCTCCAGTGCCCATAAATTTTGATCCGTAAGGAGTTACGCGACGCACAGCATACCGTTGGAAAGCTCTCCGAGAGCTCTACGACGGTAGTAGTAAGCCTGCTCGGCTGTGCTTGTTTTCAGAGCCCAAAATTGAATATTTTCATCAGTTTTTGGACATTTTTCTTCTTTTGCGCTGTTTTTTCGTTCTGGATCGTACGTCGTGAGCCACGAAAAGGATGACAACCTAATCCATCACATTTCTATTACCGAATCCCATGGCACCTTGGGCAATACAACTTTGCTTAACGTAGAGGATGGGCCCGCAAACCGACGGCGTTGGGCTTAGGACAAGGTCTCCGTCGCTCCGGTGCCCATAACTTTTGATCCGTAAGGAGTTACACGGCGCACAACATACTGTTGAAAAGCTCTCCGAGAGCTCTATGACGGGGGCAGCAAGCCTGCTTAGCTACGCCTGTTTTCGAAGCCCAAAATCAAATGTTTTCATCAGTTTCTGGACACTTTTTTTCTTTTGCTCTATTTTTCAGTCCCGGATCGTATGTCGTGAGCCGCGAATAGAACGATAACCTAATCCATCACATTTGTATTACCGAATCCCACGCCACCTTGGGCAAGACAACTTCGCTTCACGTAGAGGCTGGGCCCGTAAACCGAGGGCATGAGGCTTAGGACCAGGTCTCCGTCGCTCTGGTGCCCATAACTTTTGATCCGTAAGGAGTTACACGTGGCACAGCATACCGTTGGAAAGGTCTCCGAGAGCTCTATGATGGGGGCAGTAAACCTGCTCGGCTGCACCTGTTTTCGAACCCCAAAATCGAACGTTTTCAATAGTTTCTAGACACATTTCTTCTTTTGCGCAGTTTTTTCGTCCCAGATCGTACGTCGTGAGCCTCGAAAATGATGACAACCTAATCCATCACATTTTTATTATTGAATCCCATGCCACCTTGGGCAAGACAACTTTGCTTCACGTAGAGGCTAGGCCCGCAAACTGAGGGCGTGGGGCTTAGGACCAGGTCTCTGTCGCTCTGGTGCTCAAAATTTTTGATCCGTAAGGAGTTACGCGGCTCATAGCATACCGTTGGAAAGCTCTACGACGGGGACAACAAGCCTGCTTGTCTGCGATTGTTTTTGGAGACCAAAATCGAATGTTTTCATCAATCTTTGGACATTTTTCTTCTTTTGCGCTGTTTTTCCATCCTAGATCGTACGTCGTTAGCCGCGAAAAGGATGACAACCTAATCCATCACATTTCTATTACCGAATTCCACGCCACCTTGGGCAAGACAACTTCGCTTCACGCAGAGGCTGGGCCCGCAAACTGAGGGCGTGGGGCTTAGGACTAGCTCTCCGTCGCTCCGGTGCCCATAAATCTTGATCCGTAAGGAGTTACGCGGCGCACAGTATACCGTTAGAAAGATCTCCGAGAACTCTACGACGGGGACAACAAGCCTGCTCATTTGCACTTGTTTTCAAAGCAGAAAATCGAATGTTTTCATCAGTTTCTTGACACTTTTCTTTATCGGCGCTATTTTTCTATCCCAGATCGTACGTCGTGAGCCCAAAATCAAAAGTTTTCAACAGTTTCGGGACACTTTTTATCTTTTGTGCTGTTTTTCCTTCTCGGATCGTACGTCGTGAGCTACGAAAAGGACGACAACCTAATCCATCACATTTCAATTATCGAATCCCACGCCACCTTGGGCAAGACAACTTCTCTTCACGTAAAGGCTAGGCCCGCAAACCGAGGGCGTGGGGTTTAGGACCAGGTCTCCGTCGCTCCGGTGCCTATAAATTTTGATCCGTAAGGAGTTACGCACTGCACATCATACCGTTGGAAAGCTCTGCGAGAGGTCTACGATGGGAGTAGCAAGCTTGCTCGACAGCGCCTGTTTTCGGAGCCCAAAATGGAATGTTTTCATCAGTTTCTGGATACTTTTCTTCTTTTGCTTAGTTTTTCCATCCCGGATCGTACGTCGTGAGCCGCGAAAAGGACGACTACCTAATCCATCATATTTCTATTACCGAATCCCATGCTACCTTGGGCAAGACAACTTCGCTTCACGTAGAGGCTGGGCCCGCAAACCAAGGGCGTGGGGCTTAGGACCAGGTCTCCGTTGCTTCGGTGCCCATAACTTTTGATTCGTAAGGAGTTATGCGGCGCACAGCATACCGTTGAAAAGCTCTCCGAGAGCTCTATGATGAGGGCAGGTAGCTTGCTCGGCTGTGCCTGTTTTCGGAGCCCAAAATCAAACGTTTTCAACAATTTCGTGACACTTTTTTTCTTTTGCGCTGTTTTACCTTCCCGGATCGTAGGTCGTGAGCCGCGAAAAGGACAACAACCTAATCTATCACATTACTATTATCGAATCCCACAACACCTTGGGCAAGAAAACTTCGCTTCACGTAGAGGCTGGGCCCATAAACCGTGGGCGTGGGACTTGTGACCAGGTCTACGTCGCTCTGGTGCCTATAACTTTTAATCCGTAAGGAGTTACGCGGTGCACAGCATACCGTTGGAAAGCTCTCCGAGAGCTCTACGACGGGGGCAGCAAGCCTGCTCAGCTACACCTGTTTTCGAAGCCCAAAATAGAAATGTTTTTATCAGTTTCTGGACACTTTTCTTCTTTTGCTCTGTTTTTCCATCTCGGACCATATGTCGTGAGCCGCGAAAAGAACAATAACCTAATCCATCACATTTGTATTACCGAATCCCACGCCACCTTGGGCAAGACAACTTCACTTCACGTAGAGATTAGGCCCGTAAATCGAGGGCGTGGGGCTTAGGACCAGGTCTCTATCGCTCCGGTGCCCATAACTTTTGATTCGTAAGGAGTTACACGGCGCACAGCATAACGTTGGAAAGCTCTCTGAGAACTCTACGACGGGGGCAGTAAGCCTGCTCAGCTGCACCTATTTTCGGACCCCAAAATTGAACGTTTTCAATAATTTCTGGACACTTTTCTTCTTTTGCGCAGTTTTTCATCCCAGATCGTACGTCGTGAGCCGCGAAAAGGACGACAACCTAATCCATCACATTTCTATTATCAAATCCCACACCGCCTTGGGGAAGACAACTTCGCTTCACGTAGAGGCTAGGCCCGCAAATCGAGGGCGTGGGGCTTAGGACCAGGTCTCCGTCGCTCTGGTGCTCAAAACTTTTGATCCGTAAGGAGTTACGCGGCGCACAGCATACCGTTGGAAAGCTCTCCGAGTGCTCTACGATGGGGACAATAAGCCTGCTTGTCTGCGCTTGTTTTTGGAGCCCAAAATCGAACATTTTCATCAGTTTCTGGACACTTTTCTTCTTTTGCGCTGTTTTTCCGTCCCGGATCGTACGCCGTTAGCCGCGAAAAAGGACGACAACCTAATCCATCACATTTCTATTTTCGAATCTCATGCCACCTTGGGCAAGACAACTTCGCTTCGCGTAGAGGCTGGGCCCGCAAACCGAGGGCGTAGGGCTTAGGACTAATTCTCCGTCGCTCTGGTGCCCATAAATCTTGATCCGTATGGAGTTACGCGGCGCACAATATACTGTTGGAAAGCTCTCCGAGTGCTCTACGATGGGGATAGCAAGCCTACTCTTCTGCGTTTGTTTTCGGAGCCCAAAATCGAATGTTTTTATCAGTTTCTAGACACTTTTGTTTTTCTGCGCTACTTTTCTGTCCCGGATCGTACGTCGTGAGCCCAAAATCAAACGTTTTCAACAGTTTCGGGATACTTTTTTTCTTTTGTGCTGTTTTTCCTTCTCGGATCGTACGTCATGAGCTGTAAAAAGGACGACAACCTAATCCATCACATTTCTATTATCGAATCCCTGTCACGCCCCAACCCGACCAATAGAGGCTAGACTAGGGTGTGAGTTAAACTTTCAAGTCATTTCACGTACTTAACCGTTTATAAAGATTTCACACTTAATGTTTTGGCCTAAACTCCAGAATTTCTGGAAAACCGGCAGCATAACGGTTGTAATTGAGCTCTTTGGTTTGGCCTAATTCTCTAAACGCCTCAAATTTTTCCAATTGCAATTTTGTTTCCAACTAGGATTACCATTTCACATCAATTGAATTGCCTATTGGTTATTTCGACGTCTTGTTTGATTTATAACCTAGCATGATGCTATGTCTCGTTTGTTTGTTTATCCTCGTTACAAAAGTACCTGTTGATCCTAGCTTAATAGCAAGTACCTGTTTAAGGTTTGGATGGTTCATCTTACTTAGCCCTTACCTAATACTTCATAATCCTATTATAGCTACTAGCGATAATAAAAGCAAAACGACCATAATAGTATTTAGTGACTGTCTAGAAATATTAGTACAAACCAAAATTAGACCCCAAATTACAACGGGGGTCTTTTACATCAATAAAATGAACATTTTGCAATCAAACACAATATTCATATAGCAACCACTTCAGGCAAAGCATAAAAGCACGTAGTCACTCCCAAGAATCATCAACAAGCACATTTACTTCGGGTACTTGTTCCAAATCTACTGCACCTGTGACAAAAAAGAGGGTGAGTCCTTATGAACTCAGCGAGGGGGAATGAGAAATATGTTTTGAAACTCATTTTTCGGTTCAACTTATGAAATCCTTTTGCAAGCATGAATATAACAATAATATAAGTACAGGAATAGAAATACCAGTCTTTCCTCCCCGAGGTCCTCTAGGAACCAAGCGAGAGTACTTATACACCCAGTAAAAAGGATACAGTGAGCTTTTGCTCTCAGATCAGTTCCAGAATCAGTTGTTGCAGCCGACTTCAAATCATCCCCCAAACACGCCAGGTGGGTGTACTCTGGATGTACCCCGAAATCCTACGACCCAACTCTCCGAGGAAGTCTAGCCCTCAAGCGAGAGAGGGAATAGGACCATGGTAGTCACGGGTGCATCGACAAGCCCGATGCCACTCGGTGTGCGTGATCACTACCATACCGACAGGAAAGGTTGCAACATTGTATGCAATGCACATTTATGACAGGTAATATATCACAGTAGGAGGACAACAAAGTAGGTTGCCTCCGGACAGTCATAAGATTGCACATTGACAAGTAAACAAGCAGGGCACGATAAGACAGGAAATTTCACTTGAAAGGCATATAGAGTTATATGAAAATTAAACAGGCAGCCATGTAACACATGTAAAACAAGCCATATAACTCATTACGAAGCCCACGTGATCAAGTGATAAGATTATTCAACATGCAATGACATCAACATGGGTTCGGGTGCAAGAAAAGCTTAATTGTCAACATGCAAAGGACAAAATCACATTTGAAGTTATAAGACATTTACGGGCAGCCCACTAAGAATATAATTTCCACACAATATCCAAATGATCAACACTTAGCAAGACTATCTAGTCATTAGGCTTTCCGTTTCATGCTTAACCGTGTGATTAAAACCCTAAGTCAACTCAAAATCATTCTCAAGTCATGCATCATTCAATTCAAACATCCTCATGTACTCAAAACAGTCCACACAACATCCCAACACCACAATTCCAAGCAATTAGTACCACAAGAGAGGTTACAACAATTTTCCAAGCATATAACTAAGTGAAACCTTTACTGCAATAGGCTGTTTTCTCACAATCAATAGGATAATCAAACAATCTCCAAATCCAGTGAATAAGATTTCAAATTAAATCTTAAGAAGTTAACTAAAATCAGAAACAAACCTTGCATCAATTGGAGTTCGGGATCATTAGATATAGCCCAAACAGTGGAATAGCACAAAACTGTCCAGATTTGCACACTTTTCAGTATTTGACGTTTTTGAGGTCCTTAGGGTCAGTTTTAGCCTTAGTCCATTTCTGACAAAATTTTCCAGAACTGAAAAATATAGCAACACACCAAATTTCATGAACTTTGGACATAATTTATTAAGTCAAATCTGGTTCGTTCTAGAAGGTCAGTGCATCTGCCAAAACCTGCTTCATTTTTCCAGATTTCCAGATTTGGTCACATTTAAATATTTGCCATATTGGGGACCTTATAGTCGAAATTAGCTTTGGCCTATTTCTTCTAAAAGTGTTCAAAACTGTCCAAACTAGTCACCTACCAATTTTAAAGCATTTTAAACATCATTTTCCTAGCTAAACTTAACTCGAAACAGACTGGTCAGAGAGCTATCAACAATTCAACTTCACCTAGCATCACTTTCAAGCCAAGATCTTGCCATGCATGGTTGTTTAAGCTTATGAACGACCATATAACTCAAGTACAGAAGCAAATACATACATTCATGAGCATGCATGTGAATTTTTGAAAGATTTTCAAAAGGTTTTAGCCCTCACCTTAGCAATCAACCCAAAAGATGCACAAAAACTTGTTGAAGCTCAAATCTCTTCTTCTTCTTGCTTAGCCGAGATTCTAACTTGGTTTTTCTATTTTTCCTAGCCTAGTGATCAATCTCTTAGCACATGCATGAGGTTAGAACAAGAAGAAAAGAAATGGAAGCCAAGAAACTTACCTAGGCCGAATAGAAGTCTTCAATGTACATGCGTGTGTGATTTTCGAACTCTAGCTAGCTTGCTCAACATTCCTTGCTTGTTGTTTAACTTGGTTGCCTATAGTGTGAAGAAGATGAGCTAAGGATGGAGAGAACTCAGCCAAGGCCGAGAGAGAGAGAGAAATTGAGAGAAAAGAAAGAGAAATGAAAGAAGAAATGACAAAATGTGACAAGGAATAAAACTTTTGCAACTCTCAAGCTTGTGGTCGGCCTTGGGCTTCCAAAATCTGATTTTTTGTGTCTTCAAGATGGAATTTTGAATTGTTAGCATGGGCGTGAAGCTTTTGGTCGAGCAAGAGAGAAATTTGAGGTCGTTTTGATCATTTTTTTTTTGCATTGATAACTGTTTTTGTGTCATAACTTGTCTAGATTCATTTTGAATTAAACATGCATGCAAACAACTCCTAGTGGTCGGCCAAAGCATGTGTCAAATCTGAATTTTGTCATGTTTTGGATGTTATTTAATTGTGTATTGAAAGTGCAAAAAGAATAAAGAATAAGGAATAAAGAATGTCTAGCTTTTTGTGTTATTTTGTCTTATAGTGAGTTGAATTAGGATTATAATATTGATAGTGGATTTTGTAAGATTGTTTAATAGTCTAGTGCTCCGTGTAAGATGCTTTCTTGATTAGCGTGAAGGCACGCTATCCTAGGTCTAGGGCACGTACTACGAGGTAGGACACGAACTACGAGACGAATGCACGTTTTTCAAGTAAATGCACGTTACCCTAAATGAATGCACGTAATTCAATGCAATGTACGTAAATCGAGATACGACTCTTAAACCTAGGTTAGAACATGCAATTCAAGGTCAGGGCACACAAAATGAGACAACGCACGTAATTCGAAGTCGGGGCACGTAAGTCGAGGATTAGGGCACATAATTCTAGGTCAAGGCACGTATGACAAGGTATGCACAAAAACCAAGACAGGACATGTAATTCAAAGTCAGTCATATCATTCTTGGTCTATGGCATGCAAATCAAGGTAACATATGTTATTCGGGGTCGGGCCTCACAATCCCACGCCACCTTAAAAGAATTTCGTCCCGAAATTCATTCTTGCCTATTGAGGTCATTTAGACGGATTCCGACCATTGTTATTTTCCAACTCCGGGTCGTCCTTTGCTCTGTGATCTCTCTTACCACAAAGAATTAACTTCCTAGCTTTCTCCAATCATTTAATTCGGTGTGACCCCTACATTTACAGTTCGTTCCTTTGAACAACTCTATTTTCTCCAATTGATCTTAAGGTCGAGTTCATTAACTAAGGTTAGAATCTCCAAACATAGTCATCAAAGCTGCATCGGTATTCTAACAATATAACTATAACTCCAAAATCATGACTCATGTTGTATCAATCTTGCATTCATACCTCAAAAGGAATATCACAATAATTCCATGATCCTAGGGTGACATACGCTAATTTCAAGATAATAGGTCTATATCCGATTTACATATCATATCTACTAGCTTCAAATTGTTAGCACGTAAGACATACACATGTTATGGATTATTTTCACGATACGACCCTATTTTCAGGAAGAACTCACCAAACAAACTAATCCATCTCAAACTGTCATCTATCGATAGTATCATAGTCCTTATCTCGTAGGTACATTGGATTAACAAATCTTCTAATGACAAGTCTCTCAGCTACAGGCTCCTATTCACTAACATTCTTTCCCAACTTCGTTAACCTTCATGCTCGTAATCAAGGAGAAAGACCGTTGAGATTCATTAAATGCGAATTCTAAGGTTTATTAAGTATCACCAACAAATGCCATTGAAATTGCATCGGTAAACTGATTATGTCGCACTAGTTCAACTCTTACAAGTAAATTCATCAACTCGTAATCCACAATTTATTTCCTTATTCAAATCCCTATCTTCAAGTCATGAGGCTTCAGAATTTCTTTAATCTTAACCAAGACTCCTAAGGCGAATAGTATCAATCTCAAATAATTTCACTCACCTCAATCCAAGGTTACGTCATACTTAAGAAGATAATGGTCCTACTCACTTAGCGACCTAGTCATTCCTTCGAACACTTAATGCCCACCAATATATCTTCAACATTAATGTTACTAAGCTAGGGCCATAGCCATGTAAGTGATATCAATGCTCCACTAGGTTATCGGCCAAACAACAACAATCCTAGGACTATAAATGGGTACCAAGATGATCTAGCTCATAAGATACCTACCATACTAATCCAAGTAGCTTGTTACACAAAATAACTTCAAGGCTGTGTCATCATAAGAATTATAACCACAATCATCCTACAATATAATCTAATAGAATTTCAAAAGTAATCAACCACTCATTTAGCTATCACTACAAAATTCACCCTCTATTCAGCAACTACGATTCGAAGTCTCAACCGCTAGTTTCTAGAAGTAAAACGGTGCACATAAATACGATTGTCTAATAGTAGTCTCTCAGGTCATTATGACTTTAATTCATACCTATCTTAACTATATGAAATCTTACTCTTCTTATTTACATGTTCAACTAGCTAAGAGCATCAAGACTCATCGACCTTAGGTCCTAGGGTTCACCATGAATCATCCTGCATACTCACTATTAGCTATTTAAGATTTCAAATCATGCCCAAACGACTCCACTTTGCAACTAGATGCTTAATATCATTTCGATGGTTTATATAATAGGTCTATTGGTATTACTTAGGGATATATGTTTCCTAATATCCTCTAGGGTATCCAAATAACGAGAGCATAGAATGACTTACTTCGCATAATCATAACTAAATCCGAGGGGCAATAATTTAATACCATGATTCTTAAAATCACCAATATCCAACTTAGGGTATGATTAGTAATTCTAAATAGCTAATAGTGAGTATGCATGATGATTCATGGTGAACCCTAGGACCTAAGGTCGATGAGTCTTGATGCTCTTAGCTAGTTGAACATGTAAATGAGAAGAGTAAGGTTTCATAGAGTTAAGATAGAGATGAATTAGAGTCATAATGACCCAAGAGACTATTGTTAGACAACCGTATTATATGCACCATTTCACATCTAGAAACTAGCCGTTGGTAGACTTCGAATCATGGTCGTTAAATGGAGGGTGGATCTTGTAGTGATAGTTAAATGAGTCGTTGACTACTTTTGAAGTTCTATTAGATTATATTGTGGTTATAATTCTTATGTTGACACGGCCTTGAAGTTATTTTATGTAACAAGCTACTTGGATTAGTATGGTAAGTATCTTATGAGCTAGATCATTTCGGTACCCATTTATAGTCCTAGGATTGTTGTTGTAGGACCGGTAACCTAGTGGAGAATTGATCTCACTTACATGGCTATGAACCTAGTTTAGTAACATTAATGTTGAAGATATATTGGCAGGCATTAAGTGTTCAAAGAAATGACTAGTTCGCTAAGTGAGTAGGACCATTGTCTCCTTAAGTATGACATAACATTGGGTTGAGGTGAGTGAAATTTATTTGAGATTGAAACTATTCGCCTTAGGAGTCTTGGTTAAGATTAAAGAAATTCTGAAGCCTCGTGACTTGAAGATAGGGATTTGAATAAGGAAATAAATTGTTGATTACGAGTTGATAAATTTATTTGTAAGAGTTGAACTAGTGCGACATGATCAGTTTACCCATGCAATTTCGATGGCAGTTGTTGGTGGTACCTAATAAATCTTAGAGTTTGAGTTTAACGAACCTCAACGGTCTTTCTTCTTGATTATGAGCTTGAAGGTTAACGAAGCTGGGGAAGAATGTTAATAAATAGGAGCCTGTAACCGGGAGACTAGTCATTAGAAGATTTGCTAATCTAATGTACCTACGAGATAAGGACTATGATACTATCGATAGATAACGATTTGAGATGGATTAGTTTGTTTGGTGAGTTCTTCTTGAAAATAAGGTCGCATTGTGGAAATAATTCATAACATGGTATGACCTATGTGATATCAGTTTTGAAGCTAATAGATAGGATATGTAAATCGGATATAGACCTGTTATCTTGAAATTAGCGTATGTCACCAAAGGATCATGGTATTATGGTGATATTTCTTTTTGAAGTATGGAGGTGAGTTTGATACAACATGAGTCATGATTTTGGAGTTATAGTTCTATTGTTAGAATACCGATGCAACTTTGATGACTATGTTTGAATACTCTAACCTTAGTTAATGAACTCGACCTTAAGATCAATTGGAGAAAATAGAGTTGTTCAAAGGAACGAACTGTAAATGTAGGGGTCACACCGAATTAAATGATTGGAGAAAGCTAGGAAGTGAATTCATTGTGGTAAGAAAGATCACAGAGCAAAGGATGACCCAGAGTTGGAAAATAACAATGGTCGGAATCCGTCTAAATGACCTCAATAGACAAGAATGAATTTCGGGACGAAATTCTTTTAAGGAGGGGAGGATGTGAGGCCCGATCCCGAATAACGTATGTTACCTTCATTTGCGTGCCGTAGACCAAGAATGATATGACTGACCTTGGATTACGTGCCTTGTCTTGGTTTTCGTGCATGCCTCGTCATTTGTGCCTTGACCTAGAATTATGTGCCCTAATCCTCGACTTACGTGCCCCGACTTCGAATTGCATACGTTGTCTCATTTTGTGTGCCCTGACCTTGAATTGTGTGTCCTAACCTAGGTTTAAGAGTCGTACCTCGATTTACGTGCATTGCATTGAATTACGTGCCTTGTATTGGTTTACGTACATTTACCTAGGATTGCGTGCATTTGCATTGGAATCTGTGCATTTATCTTGAAGTACGTGCATTAGTCTTAAAGTTCGTGTCTTACCTCGTAGTTCGTGTCTACCTCGTAATTCGTGCCCTAGACCTAAGAATCCGTGCCACCACGTTAATCAAGAAAGAATCCTACACAAAGCACTAGACTATAAAATAATCCTACAAACACCACTAACTATTATTATAATCCTAATTCAAATCTCTACAAAATCCACTAACACCTAAATATTATATTTTAAACTCACTACAAGGCAAAATCTCACAAACCTTTAAACATATCCTATATTCTATTCTACCTAAAATCCCTAAATACCCAACATTCTCTTGCACACATGCTAAAACAATTCAAAAGATGACATAAAAACAGATTTTTGCATGCCCAAGGCCAACATTTGCATCAACAATTGCAAAAGCTTCTATTTTCTCTCATTTCTCTTACTCTCCTCACATTTCTCTCTCTCCCTCTCATTCTTCTCTCTCAATCTCGGTTTTGGCTGATTCTCTTCACTTCGCCACTCATCTTCATCATCCTAAGGCCATTCAAGGCAAGCCCAAGCAAAGAAAAGCAAGTAGTTAGCTCAAAAGATGCATACAAGCACATAGAGTCTTTATTTCGGCCCTAGGTGAGTTTTTAAGCTTCCATTTCTTTTCTTCTTGTTCTAACCTCATGCATGTACTAAGAGCTTGGTTACTAAGCTAGGAAAAATAGAGAAAATCTAGTTGGGATCTCGGCTAGGCAAAGGAGAAGAAGAAAATTGTGCTTCAACAAGTTTTGTGCATCTTCTTGGTTGATTGCTAAGGTGAGGGCTAAAACCTTTTGAAAATCCTTCAAAAATCCACATGCATGCTCATAAATGTATGTCTTTGCTTCTGTACTTGAGTTATATGTTCGTTCATAAGCTTTTACAACCATGCATGGCAAGATTTTTGGCTTGAAAGTGATGATAGGTGAAGTCGAATTATGTGACAGCTCTATGACCAGTTGTTTCGAGGTACATTTGGCTAGGCAAATGTTGTTGAAAATGCATGAAAATTGGTAGGTGACTAGTTTTGCTGGTTTTGAACATTTTTCGCAGAAATAGGCCAAAGCTAATTTTGACTCTAAGGTCCTCAAAATGGCAAATCTTTAAAATTTGTCCAAATCTGGAAATCTGGAAAAATGAAGCAGGTTTTGGCAGATGCACTGACCTTGTAAAACAAACCAGATTTGACTTAGTAAATGATGTCCAAAATGCATGAAATGGACCAAGGCTAAATCTGACCCTGAGGACCTCCAAAACGTCAATTATGGAAATGTGTGCAAATTTGGACAGTTTTGTGCTATCTCACTGTTTCGGCTATAACTAATGATCCCGAACTCCAAATGATGCAAGGTTTGTTTCTGATTTTAGTTCACTTCTTAAGATTTAATTTGACATCTTATTCACTAGAATTGGAGATTGTTTGCATATCTTAATGATTGTGAGAAAACAGCCTATTGCAGTAAGGGTTTCACTTAGTGTTATGCTTAGAAAAATTGTTGTAACTTCTCTTGTTGAAATAAATGCTTGGGATTGTAGCTTTGGGATGTTGTGTGGTCTGTTTTGAATGTTTGAGGATGTTGAATTAAATGATGCATGGCTTGAGATTGATTTTGAATTGGTTTGGGGCTTAAATTGCACGGATATGCACGAAATGGAAACCCTAATGACTAGGTAGTCTTGCTAAGTGTTGATCATTTGGATATTGTGTGGAATTATATGCTTAGTAGGCTACCCGTAGATGCCCTTATAGTCTTAAATGTGATTTTGACCATTGCATGTTGACAAATAGGCTTTTCTTGCATCCGAGCCCACGTAGATGTTGTTGCATGTTATATAATCTTATTATTTGATTACGTGGACTTGAATTGAGTTATATGACTTGATTTGTGTGCGTTACACGGCTGTCCGTTTAATGTTCATATAACTCCATGAGCTTTTCAAGTGAAATTACTTGTCTATCCGTGCCTCACTTGTTTACTTGTCAAAGTGCAATCTTATAACTGTCCGGATGCAACCTACTTTGCTGTCCTCCTAATGTGATATATTAAATGTCATAAATGTGCACTGCATACAAGGTTGCAACCTTTCCTGTCAGCATGGTAGCGATCACGCACACCGGGAGGCATCGGGCTTGCTGGTGCACCCGTGACTACCATGGTTCCATTCCCTCTCTCGCTTGGGGGCTAGACTTCCTCGGAGAGTTGGGTCGTAGGATTTCGGGGTACATCCAAAGTACACCCACTTGGCGTGTTATGGGGATGATTTGAAGTTGGCCGCAACAACTGATACTGGAATTGATCTAAGAGCAAAAGCTCACCGTATCCTTTTTACCATGTGTATAAGTACTCTCGCTTGGTTCCTAGAGGACCTCGAGGAGGAAAGACCGGTAATTATGTTCTTTACTATTATATTACGATATGTACTTGCTTATGATACACATCATGCTTGCAAAAGGGTTTTCATAAGATTGAACCGGAAAATGAGTTTCAAAACCTATTTCTCGTTTTCCCTCATTGAGTTCATAAGGACTCACCCTCTTTTATCATCTCAGGTGAAGAAGATCCAGAATAGGTACCCGAGGATGGTGTGCCTAATGATGAATCCTTGGAGTGATTGCCTGTCTTGTGTGCTTTGCGTGATTGTGGCTATTTGTGAACTTTATGCTACTTGAAGACTATTTCCTTTATGTTGCTTGTTATTTGTAATGTAAAAGACCCCCGTTGTAATTTGGGGTCTAATTTTGGGTTGTACTGATATTAACTAGACAGACACTAGACACTAATATGATCGTTTTGCTATTATTACTGCTAGTATCTAAAATAGGATTATGAAGTATTAGGTAAAGGCTATGTAAAATGAAACAACCAAACCTTAAACAGGTACTCGCTATTAAGCTAAGATCAACAGGTACTTTTGTAACGAGAAACAAACGAGACATAGTATCATGCTAGGTTATAAATCAAACGAGACATCGAGATAACCAATAGGCATTTCAATTGATGTTAAATAGTAATCCTAGTTGGAAATGAAATTAAGATTGAAAAAATTTGAGGCGTTTAGAAATTAGGTCAAACAAAGAGCCCAATTACAACCGTTATACTACCGGTTTCCAGAAAAATTTTGGAGTTTAGGCAAAAATATTAAGTGTGAAATCTTCATAAATGGTTAAGTACGAGACATGACTTGAATGTTAGATCACACTCTAGTCTAACCTTTATAGGCCGGGTTGGGGCGTGACACTGCGCCTGTTGTCGGATCCCAATATCGAACGTTTTTATCAATTTTAGGACACTTTTTTTCCTTTGCGCTGCTTTTCCTTCCCGGATCTCATGTCGTGAGCCGTGAAAAGGACGACAACCTAATCCATCACATTTCTATTACTGAATCCCATAGCACCTTAGGCAAGACAAGTTCGCTTCACGTTGAAGCTGGGCCCGTAAATCGTGGGTGTGGGACTTGTGACCAGGTCTTCGTCGCTCCAGTGCCCAAAACTTTTGATCCGTAAGTAGTTACGCTACGCACACCATACCGTTGGAAAGCTCTCCGAGAGCTCTACGATGGGTGCAGCTAGCTTTCTCATTGCGCCTGTTGTCGGATCCCAAAATCGAACGTTTTCGTCAGTTTCGGTACACTTTTTTTCTTTTGCGCTTTTTTTCCTTCCCAGATCGTACGTCGTGAGCCGTGAAAAGGACGACAACCTAATCTATCACATTTCTATTATTGAATCCCTCAGCACCTTGGGCAAAACAACTTCACTTTACATAGAGGCTGGGCCCGTAAACCGAGAGCGTGAGACTTGTGACCAGGTCTCCGTCTTCCTGGTGCCCATAACTTTTGATCCGTAAGGAGTTACGCGGCGCACAACATACTGTTGCAAAGCTCTCCAAGAGTTCTACGACGGGGGCAGCCAGCTTGCTCGCTGCGCCTGTTGTCGGATCCTAAAATTGAACGTTTTCTTCAATTTTGGGACACTTTTTTTCTTTTGTGCTGTTTTTCCTTCTTGGATCGTACGTCGTGAGCCTTGAAAAGGACGACAATCAAATCTATCACATTTCCATTACCGAATCCCACTGCACCTTGGGCAAGACAACTTCGCTTCACGTAGAGGCTAGGCCCGTAAACTGAGGGCGTAGAACTTGTGACCGGGTCTCCGTCGCTCCGGTGCCCATAACTTTTGATTCGTAAGGAGTTATGCGGCGCACAGCATACCGTTGGAAAGCTCTCCGAGAGCTCTACGACTAGGGCTGCTAGCTTCCTCGTTGCTCCAGTTTTCGGAGCCCAAAATCAAACATTTTCAATAGTTTTGAGACACTTTTTTTCTTTTGTGCTGTTTTTCCTTCCCGGATCGTATGTCGTGAGCCGCCAAAAGGACGACAACCTAGTCCATCATATTACTATTATCGAATCCCACCGCACCTTGGGCAAGACAACTTCGCTTCACGTAAAGGCTGCGCCCGTAAACCGAGGGTGTGGGACTTATGACCAGGTCTCCGTCGCTCCGGTGCCCATAACTTTTGATCCGTAAGGAGTTACGTGGTGCACACCATACCGTTGGAAAGCTCTCTGAGAGCTCTACGATGGGGGCATCTAGCTTCCTCGTTGCGCCTATTTTTGGAGCCCAAAATCAAATGTTTTCTACAGTTTCGGGACACATTTTTTCTTTTGCGCTGTTTTTCCTTCCTGGATCGTACGTCGTCAGCTGCGAAAAGGACGATAACCTAATCCATCACATTACTATTGTCGAATCCAACAGCACCTTGGGCAAGACAACTTCGCTTCACATAGAAGCGGGGCCCGTAAAGCGAGGGCGTGAGACTTGTGACCAAGTCTCCGTCTCTCCGGTGCCCATAACTTTTGATCCGTAATGAGTTAGGCGGCGCACAACAAACCGTTTGGAAAGTTCTCCGAGAGCTCTACGACGGGGGCAGCTAGCTTGCTTGTTGCGCCTGTTATCGGATCCCAAAATCGAATGTTTTTGTCAGTTTCGGGACACTTTTTTTCTTTTGCGCTATTTTTCCTTCCCGGATAGCACGTCGTGAGCCGTGAAAAGGATGACAACCTAGTCCATCACATTTCTATTAATGAATCCCACAGTACCTTGGGCAAGACAAGTTCGCTTCACGTTGAGGTTGGGCCTGTAAACCGTGGGTTTGGGACTTGTAACAAGGTCTCCGTCGCTCCGGTGCCCATAACTTTTGATCCGTAAGGAGTTACGCGGCGCACACCATACTGTTGGAAATCTCTTCAAGATCTCTATGATGGGGGTAGCTAGCTTGCTCGCTACGCCTGTTGTCGAATCCCAAAATCGAACGTTTTCATCAGTTTCGGGACACTTTTTTTCTTTTGCGCTGTTTTTCTTCCCGGATCGTACGTCATGAGTCGTGAAAAGGACGACAACCTAATCCATCACATTTCTATTACCAAATCCCATAGCACCTTGGGCAAGACAACTTCGCTTCACATAGAGGCTGGGCCTGTAAACCGAGTGCGTGAGACTTGTGACCAGGTCTTCGTCTCTCCGGTGCACATAACTTTTGATCCGTAAGGAGTTACGTGGCACACAGCATACCATTGGAAAGCTCTCCAAGAGCTCTACGACGGGGGCAGCCAGCTTGCTCGCTATGCCTGTTGTCGGATCCCAAAATCGAATGTTTTTGTCAGTTTTGGGACACTTTTTTTCTTTTGAGCTGTTTTTCCTTCTCGGATCGTACGTCGTGAGCCGCGAAAAGGACGACAACCAAATCCATAACATTACTATTGTCGAATCCCACAGCACCTTGGGCAAGACAACTTCGCTTCACATAGAGGCTGGGCCCGTAAACTGAGGGCATGAGACTTGTGACCAGGTCTCCGTCTCTCCGGTGCCTATAACTTTTGATCTGTAAGGAGTTACGCGGCGGACAGCATACCATTCGAAAGTTCACCGAGAGCTCTACGACGGGGGCAACTAGCTTGCTCGCTGCGCCTATTGTCGGATCCGAAAATTGAACTTTTTCGTCTGATTCGGGACACTTTTTTTTTCTGCGCTGTTTTTCCTTTTCGGATCGTACGTCGTGAGCCGTGAAAAGGACGGCAACCTAATCCATCACATTTCTATTATCGAATCCCACAGCACCTTAGGCAAGACAACTTCGCTTTACATAGAGGCTGGGCCCGTAAACCGAGGGCGTGAGACTTGTGACCAAGTCTCCGTCTCTCCGGTGCCTATAACTTTTGATCCGTAAGGAGTTACGCAGCGCAGATCATACAGTTGGAAAGCTCTCTGAGAGCTCTACGACGGGGGTAGCCAGCTTGCTCGCTGTGCCTGTTGTCGGATCCCAAAATTGAACATTTTTGCCAGTTTCGGGACACTTTTTTTCTTTTGCGCTATTTTTCCTTCCCGGATCGCACGTCGTGAGTCGTGAACAGGACGACAACCTAATCCATCACATTTCTATTACTGAATCCCACAGAACCTTGGGCAAGACAACTTCACTTCACATAGAGGCTGGGCCCGTAAACCGAGGGCGTGGGACTTGTAACCAAGTCTCCGTCGCTCCGGTGCCCATAACTTTTGATTTGTAAGGAGTTACGCGGCGCACAGCATACCATTCGAAAGCTCTTCGAGAGCTCTACGATGGGGGCGGCCAGCTTGCTAGCTGTGCCTATTGTCGAATCCCAAAATCGAACATTTTCATCAATTTCGGGACATTTTTTTCTTTTGCGTTGTTTCTCTTTCTCGGATCGTACGTCGTGAGCCTTGAAAAAGATGACAACCAAATCCATCACATTTCTATTACCGAATCCTACCGCACCTTGGGCTAGACAACTTCACTTCACGTAGTGGCTGGGCTCGTAAATCGAGGGCATGGGACTTATGACCAGGTCTCCGTCGCTCCGGTGCCCATAACTTTTGATCCGTATGGAGTTACGCGGCGTACACTATACCGTTGGAATGCTCTCCTAGAGCTATACGACGAGGGCAGCTAGCTTCCTCGCTGCGCTTGTTTTCAGAGCGCAAAATCAAATGTTTTCAACAGTTTCAGGATACTTTTTTTCTTTTGCGATGTTTTTCCTTCCCGGATCATACGTCGTGAGCCGTGAAAAGGACGACAACCTAATCCATCACATTACTATTACCGAATCCCACAGTACCTTGGGCAAGACAACTTCGCTTCACATAGAGGCTGGGCCCGTTAACCGAGGGTGTGGGACTTGTGACCAGGTCTCCGTCGCTCCGGTGCCTATAACTTTTGATCCGTAAGGAGTTATGCGGTGCACATCATACCATTGCAAAGCTCTCCGAGAGCTCTACGACGGGGGTAGCCAGCTTGCTCGCTGCGCCTGTTTATGGAGCACAAAATTGAACATTTTCAACAGTTGCGAGACATTTTTTTTCTTTTGTGCTATTTTTCCTTCCCGGATCGTACGTTGTGAGCCGCGAAAAGGATGACAACCTAATCCATCACATTTCTATTACCGAATCCCATAGCACCTTGGGGAAGACAACTTCGGTTATGTGAGGCCCGACCTCGATTTACGTGCGATATCTCATTTCGTGTACCCTAATCTAGATTTGCGTGCCTTGACCTAGGTTTAAGAATTGTGTTTCATTTTGTGTACCTTGCATTGAATTACGTGCATTCATTTAGGGTTGCATGCATTTACTTAGGAAACGTGCATTCGTCTCGTAGTTTGTGTCCTACCTCGTAGTGCGTGCCCTAAACCTAGAAAAGCGTGCCCTTACGCTAATCAAAAAAGCATCTTACACGAAGCACTAGATCATTAATTAATCCTACAAATTTCACCAACTAATATTAAATTACTATTCAACCCACTAGAAGACAAAATCTCACAAAAAGCTAGACATTCCTTATTCTTTGCATATCCCAAACACACAATTAATTAATGCTCAAAAGATGACAAAGATTCAGCATTTTTCAAGCCTTGGCCGACCACTTGTTGGGCATTTGTGCTTGCTTGCATAATTCAAATTATTCCCCAAACATTCTATGACAATTTAATGACACAAAGCAATAAAAAATTAGCTCAAAACCCTCCTCAAAGCTCCCAATCTCGACATAAGCTGCTTGCCCATGCTAAGGATTCAAAAATGCTCCTTGAAGACACAAAAATCTGAAATTGCAAGGCTCAAGGCCGAGACATGCTTCAAACCTTGCAAAAGCCTTTCATTTTTCCTTCATTCTTTCTTTCTTTCTCACATTTCTCTCTCTCCCTCTCATTCTTCTCTCTCTCTCTCTCAGCCCTAGCTGAATATTGTACACTCCATAGCTTATCTTCATCACTTCATGGTTCATCAAAGCATGCAAGAAGCTAGGGAGCTCGACTAAGCAAGATAGGTTGCAAGAAACACACATGCAAGCTCTTTGAACCTCCATTTCGGCTTAGGTGAGTTTGCTAGCTTCCATTTCTTTTCTTCTTGATCTAACCACATGCACCTACTAAGAACTTGGTCACTAAGCTAGGAAAAATAGAGAAAATCGAGTGGTGTCTCGGCTAAGCAAGGAAAAGAGTCAATCTTGTGCAACCATCAAGAGTCTTGTGCATCTTCTTGTTGTTTTGCTAAGGTGAGGGCTAAAACTTCTTGAAAATCTTTCAAAAAACCACATGCATGCCCTTAAATGTCTATCTTTACTTCTGTACTTGAGATATATATGTGTTCATGAGCTTTTATAAACATGCATGGCAAGTTTCTTGGCTAGAATGTGATGATAGATGAAATCGGGTATGTGACAGCTTTCTATCTTGTTGGTGCGAGGTGATTTTGGCTAGGTAAATGATGTTTAAAATGCGAGAAAATTGGTAGGTAACTATTTTTTCCAGTTCTCAACATTTTTCACAGAAATAGGTCAAAGCTAATTTTGACTCTAAGGTCCTCAAAATGGAAAATCATTAAAATGTATCCAAATCTGGAAAGTCTGGAAAAATGAAGCAGGTTTTGGCAGATTCACTGACCTTGTAGAACGAACAAATTTTGACTTAGTAAATGATATCCAAAATGCATGAAATTTGGTTTGCAGCTAGATTATTCAGTTCTGGACATTTTTGTCAGAAATGGACTAAGGCTAAATCTGACCCTAAGGCCTTAAAAATGACAAGTATTGAAATGTGTGCAAATCTGGGCAGTTTTGTGCAGTCTCACTGTTTTGGCTATAACTATTGAACCCGAACTCCAAATGATGCGAGGTTTGTTTCTGAATTTAGTTCACCCCTTAAGCTTTAATTTGACATCTTATTCACTGGAATTGGAGATTGTTTGCTTGTCTTAATGATTGTGATATTACAGTCCATTGCAGTGAGGGTGTCACTTAGTGAAATGCTTAGAAAAATTATTGTAGCTTCTCTTGTTGTATTAAATGCTTGAGATTGTGGCATTTAGATGTTGTGTGGACTGTTTGAATACTTGAGAGTGTTGGAATTAATCAATGTATGGCTTGAGCTTAATTACGAGATGACTTGGGGTTTAATCACACGGGAAGCACGAATTGAAACCCTAGTAACTAGGTAAACTCGCTAAGTGTTGATCTTATGGATATTGTGTTTAGTTATGTGTTTAGTAGGCTGCCCGTAGTTGCCCTTATAGCCCTAAATATGATTTTGATGATTACATGTTGATAAGTAGGCATTTCTTACACCCGGTCCCACGTAGATGTCGTTGCATGATGAATAATCTTATTATTTGATTACGTGAACTTCGAAATAAGTTATATGACTTGATTTACATGCGTTACATGGCTGCCCGTTTAATGTTCATATAACTCCATGTGCCTTTCAAGTGAAATTACTTGTCTTATTGTGCCTCGCTTGTTTACTTGTCAATATGCAATCTTTTGACTACTCGGAGGCAACCTACTTTGTTGTCCTCCTAATGTGATATATTAAATGTCATAAATGTGCATTGCATACAAGGTTGCAACTTTTCATTCTGGCATGGTAGCGTTCATGCACACCGGGCGGCATCGGGCTTGCCGGTGCAACCGTAACTACCATTGTCCAATTCCCTCTCTCGCTTGGGGGCTAGACTTCTTCGGAGAGTTGGGTCGTAGGATTTCGGGGTACATCCGGAGTACACCCATTTGGCGTGATAAGGGGATGATTTGAAGTCGGCCGCAACAACTGATACTGACATGAACTGAGAGCAAAAGCTCACCGTATCCTTTTCACTATGTGTATAAGTACTCTCGCATGGTTCCTAGAGGACCTCGGGGAGGAAAGACGGGTAATTGTGTTCCTTTACTTCTACGTTACGTTATGTACTTACTTGTGATATATTCATGCTTGCAAAAAGGATTTTTCATAAGTTGAATCGGAAAATGAGTTTCAAAACTTATTTCTCGTTCCCCCTCGCTGAGTTTATAAGGACTCACCCTCTTTTATCATCTCAGGTGAAGAAGACCAAGAACAGGTACCCGAAGACGACGTGCCTAATGATGATTCCTTGGAATGATTGCTTGTCCTACGTGCCTTGCTTGATTATGGCCATTTGTGAACACTATGTTGCTTGAAGACTATTTCATTTCTTATGATGTTTCTAATGTAAAAGACCCCCATTGTAATTTGGGGTCTAATTTTGGCTTGTACTGATAATAACTAGATAGACACTATTATGGTCCTTTTGCTATTGTTACTGGCTAGTATCTATCATAGGATTATGAAGTATCAGGTAAGGACTAAGTAAAATGAACCTATCCAATCTTAAGCAGGTACTCATTGTTAAGTTAAGATCAAAAGGTACTTTTGTAATGAGGAATTAACAAACAAACGAGACATAGTATCATGCTAGGTTATTAATCAAACGAGACATCAAGATAACTAGTAGGCGTTTCAATTGATGATAAATAGTAATCTTAGTTGGAAATGAAAATTGAGGCGTTCAGAGAACTAGGTCAAACTAAAGAGTCTAATTACAGCCGTTATGCTGCCGGTTTTCTGAAAAAATTGTGGAGTCTAGGCTAAATGTTAAGTGTTAAACTTTCATGAATGATTATGTACGGGACATGACTTGAATGTTTAGATCACACCCTAGTCTAACCTTATAGGCCGGGTTGGGGCGTGACAGCTTCCCATAGAGGTTGGGCCCGTAAACCGAGGGCGTGGGACTTGTGACCAGGTCTCTGTCGCTCCGGTGCCCATAACTTTTGATCCGTAAGGAGTTACGCGGCGCACAGCATACTGTTGGAAAGCTCTCCGAGAGCTCTACGACTAGGGCATCTAGCTTCCTCGCTGTGCTTTTTTGGAACCCAAAATCAAACGTTTTCAACAATTTCGGGATACTTTTTTTCTTTTGCGCTGTTTTTCCTTCTCGGATCGTACGTCGTGAGCCGTGAAAAAGACAACAACCTAATCCATCACATTTCTATTACCGAATCCCACAGCACCTTGGGCAAGACAACTACGCTTCACGTAGAGGCTGGGCCCATAAACTGAGGGCGTGGGACTTGTGACCAGGTCTCCGTCGTTCTGGTGCCCATAACTTTTGATCCGTAAGGAGTTACGCAGCGCACAACATACCGTTGGAAAGCTCTCCGAGAGCTCTATGACTGGGGCAGCTAGCTTCCTCCCTGCGCCTATTTTTGGAGCCCAAATCAAACATTTTCAATAGTTTTGGGACACTTTTTTTCTTTTGGGCTGTTTTTCCTTCCCGGATTGTACGTCGTGAGCCGCGAAAAGGATGACAACTTAATCCATCCCATTTCTATTACCGAATCCCACAGCACCTTGGGCAAGACAACTTCGCTTCACATAGAGGCTGGGCCCGTAAATCGAGGGCGTGGGACTTGTGACCAGGTCTCTATCGCTCCGGTGCCCGTAACTTTTGATCCGTAAGGAGTTATGTAGTGCACAACATACCGTTAGAAAGCTCTCTGAGAGTTCTACGACTGGGGTCAACAAGCCTGGTCACTGCACCTGTTGTCGGATCTCAAAATCGAACGTTTTCATCAATTTCGGGATACTTTTTTTCTTTTGCGCTATTTTTCCGTCCCGGATTGTATGTCGTGAGCCGCAAAAAGGACAACAACGTAATCCATCACATTTCTATTACCGAATCCCACGGTACCTTGGGCAAGACAACTTCGCTTCACGTAGTGGCTGGGCCTGCAAACCGAGCGCGTGGGGCTTGGGAGCAGGTCTCCGTCGCTCCGGTGCCCATAACTTTTGATCCGTAAGGAGTTACGCGGCGTACAGCATACCGTTGGAATGCTCTCTAGGAGCTCTACGCGGGGGTAGGAAGCCTGCTTAGCTGTACCTATTTTTGGAGCGCAAAATCAAATGTTTTCATCAGTTTCGGGACACTTTTCTTCTTTTGCGTTGTTTTTCCGTCACGGTTCGTACGTCGTGATCCGCGAAAAGGACGACAACTTAATCTATCACATTTCTGTTACCGAAGCCCACGGCACCTTAGGCAAGACAACTTCGCTTCACATAGAGGCTGGGCCCGTAAACCGAGGGCGTGGGCCTTGGGACCATGTCTCCGTCGCTCCAGTGCCCACAACTTTTGATCCATAGGGAGTTACGCAGCATATAGCATACCGTTGCAAAGGTCTCTGAGAGCTCTACGACGGGGGCCGCAAGCCTGCTCGGCTGCGCCTATTTTCATAGCCTAAAATCGAATGCTTTCATCAGTTTCGGTACACTTTTTTTCTTTTACGCTATTTTTCTGTCCCAGATTATACGTCGGGAGTTGCGAAAAGGGCAACAACCTAATCCATCACATTTCTATTACCGAATCCCTCGGTACCTTAGGCAAGACAACTTCGCGAACCCTGCAAACCGAGGGCGTGGGGCTTGGGACCAAGTCTCCGTCGCTCCGGTGCCCATAACTTTTGATTCATAAGGAGTTACGCGGCGCACAGCAAACCGTTGGAAAGCTCTCTGAGAGCTCTACGACAGGGGCAGCAAGCCTGCTCAACTGTTCCTGATTTCGGAGAAACAAATCGAACGTTTTCATCAGTTTCTGGATAATTTTCTTCTTTTGCGCTTTTTTTTCCATCCCGGATCGTACGTCGTGAACTGCAAAAAGGTCGACAACCAAATCCATCACATTTCTATTATTGAATCCCACGACACCTTAAGCAAGGCAACTTCACTTCACGTAGAGGTTGGGCCCACAAACCGTGGGCGTGGGGCTCGGGACCAGGTCTCCCTCGCTCTGGTGCCCATAACTTTTGATCCGCAAGGAGTTACGCGGCGCACAGCATACCGTTGGAAAGTTCTCCGAGATCTCTATGACGAGGGCATCTATCCTGCTTGGCTATGCTTGTTTTCAGAGCCCAAAATAAAACATTTTCATCAGTTTTGGGACACTTTTCTACTTTTGCGCTGTTTTTTCATCCCGGATTGTATGACGTGAGCTGCGAAAAGGACGACAACCTAATCCATCACATTTCTATTACCGAATCCTATGACACCTTGAGAAAGACAACTATGTTTCACGAAGAGGCTAGGCCCGCAAACCGAGGGCCTGGGGCTTGGGAGCAGGTCTCCGTCGCTCCGGTGCCTATAACTTTTGATCCGTAAGGAGTTACGCGACGCACAACATACCGTTGGAAAGCTCTTCGAGGGCTCTACGATAGGGAGAACAAGCCTTCTCAGCTATGCCTATTTTCGGAGCCCAAAATCGAACGTTTTCATCAGTTTCGTGACACTGTTCTTCTTTTGCGATGTTTTTCCGTCCCGAATTGTACGTCGTGAGCCGCGAAAAGGACGACAACCTAATTCATCACATTTATATTACCGAAATCCACGACACCTTGGGCGAGACAACTTCACTTCACGTAGAGGCTGAGTTCGCAACCGACGGCGTGGGGCTTGGGACCAAGTCTCCGTGTCTCCGGTGCCCATAACTTTTGATCCGTAAGGAGTTACGCGGCGCACCGCATACCGTTGGAAATCTCTCCTAGTGTTCTACGATGCGGGCAGCAAGCTTGCTCATATGTGCCTATTTTCGAAGCACAAAATTAACCGTTTTTATCAGTTTCGGGACACTTTTCTTCTTTTGCGCTATTTTTTCATCCCGGATCGTACGTTGTGAGCCATGAAAAGGACGACAACCTAATCCATCACATTTCAATTACCGAATCCCATGGTGCTTTGGGCAAGACAACTTCGTTTCACGTAGAGGTTGGGCCCGCAAACCGAGGGCGTAGGGCTTGGGACTAGGTCTCCGTCGCTCCGATGCCCATAACTTTTGATTCGTAAGGAGTTACGCGACGCACAACATACCGTTGGAAAACTCTTCAAGACCTCTACGATGGGGGCAGCAAGGCTGCTAGGCTACGCCTATTTTCAGAGCCCAAAATCGAACGTTTTCATCAGTTTCATGGCACTGTTCTTCTTTTGCGCTATTTTTTCGTTCCGGATTGTACATAGTGAGACGCGAAAAGGACGATAACCTAATCCATCACATTTCTATTACCGAAATCCACGACACCTTGGGTGAGGCAACTTCACTTCACGTAGAGGCTGAGCCAGCAACCGACGGCGTGGGGCTTGGGACCAGGTCTCCGTCGCTCCGGTGCCCATAACTTTTGATCCGTAAGGAGTTACGCGGCGCACAACATACCGTTGGAAAGCTCTCCGAGTGTTCTACGATGCGGGCAGCAAGCTTGCTCAAATGTGCCTATTTTTAAAGCACAAAATTAAACATTTTTATCAGTTTCAGGACACTTTTCTTCTTTTGCGCTGTTTTTTCATCCCGGATCGTACGTTGTGAGCCACGAAAAGGACGACAACCTAATCCATCATATTTCAATTACCAAATCCCACGGTACTTTGGGCAAGACAACTTCGCTTCACGTAGCGGTTGGGCCCGCAAACCGAGGGCGTGGGGCTTGGGACCAGGTCTACGTCGCTCTAGTGCCCATAACTTTTGATCCGTAAGGAGTTACGAGGCGCACAACATACCATTGGAAAGCTCTTCGAGAGCTCTACAACTGGGGCAACAAGCCTGCTCGACTGCGCCTCTTTTCGAAGAAAAGAATTGAACGTTTTCATCAATTTTGGGACAATTTTCTTCTTTTGCGCTTTTTTTTCGTCCCGGATAGTACGTCGTGACGCGCGAAAAGGAAGACAACCTAATCCATCACATTTCTATTATTGAATCCCATGGTACCTTGGGCAAGACTACTTCGCTTCACGTAGAGGTTGGCCCTGCAAACCGTGGGCGTGGGGTTTGGGACTAGGTCTCCGTCGCTCCGGTGCCCATAACTTTTGATCCGTAAGGAGTTACGCACCGCACAGCATACCGTAGGAAAGGTCTCTGAGAGCTCTACGACGGGGGCATCTAGCCTGCTTGGCTGTCCCTATTTTGGTAGCCCAAAATCAAACATTTTCATCAGATTCGGGAGACTTTTCTTCTTTTGCGCTGTTTTTCCATCCCGTATAGTATGTCGTGAGCCGCGAAAAGGACAACAACCTAATCCATCACATTTCTATTACCGAATCCCACGGCACCTTGGGCAATGATGTAGAGGCTGGGCCCAAAAACCGAGGGCGTGGGGCTTGAGACCAGGTCTCCATCGCAACGGTGCCCATTACTTTTGATCCGTAAGGAGTTACACGGCGCAGAGTATACCGTTGGAAAGCTCTCAGAGAGCGCTACGTGCGGGCAGCAAGCCTGCTCGGCTGCGACAATTTTCGGATCGAAAAATCTAATTTTTTCATCAGTTTCTGGACACTTTTCTTCTTTTGCGCTATTTTTTCGTCACGGATCGTACGTCATGATCCGCAACAAGGACGGCAACCTAATCTATCATATTTTTATTACCGAATCTTACGGTACTTTGGACAAGACAACTTCGCTTCACGTAGAGGCTGGGCCCTCAAACCGAGGGCGTAGGGCTTGGGACCAGGTCTCCGTCGCTCCGGTGCCCATAACTTTTGATCCGTAAGGAGTTATGCGGCGCACAACAAACCGTTGGAAAGCTCTCCAAGAGCTCTACAATGGAGGCAGCAAGCCTGCTTCGCTACGCATGTTTTTAGAGAAAAAAATCGAATGTTTTCATCAGTTTCGGGACACTTTTCTTCTTTTATGCTATTTTTCCGTCTTGGATCGTTCGTCGTGAGCCGCGAAAAGGACAACAACCTAATCCATCACATTTCTATTATTGAATCCCACGGCTCCTTGGGCAAGACAACTTCGCTTCGCGTAAAGGCTGGGCCAGCAAACCGTGGGCGTAGGGCTTGGGACCAGGTCTCCGTCGCTCCGGTGCCCATAACTTTTGATCCGTAAGGAGTTACGCGACGTACAACACACCGTTGGAAAGCTCTCCGAGATCTCTACGACGGGGGCATCTATCCTGCTTGGCTGTGCCTATTTTCAGAGCTCAAAATGAAACATTTTCATAAGTTTCGGGACACTTTTCTACTTTTGCGCAATTTTTTTGTCCCGGATTGTATGATGTGAGTCGCGAAAAGGACGACTACCTAATCCATCACATTTCTATTACCGAATCCCACGACACCTTGGGCAAGACAACAATGTTTCACGTAGAGGCTAGGCCCGCAAACCGAGGGCGTGGGGCTTGGGACTAGGTCTCCGTCGCTCCGGTGCCCATAACTTTTGATTCGTAAGGAGTTACGCGACGCACAACATACCATTGGAAAACTCTTCGAGAGCTCTACGATGGGGGTAGCAAGCCAGCTCAGCTTCGCCTATTTTCGGAGCCCAAAATCGAACGTTTTCATCAGTTTCATGGCACTGTTCTTCTTTTGCGCTATTTTTTCGTTCCGGATTGTACGTAGTAAGACACGAAAAGGACGACAACCTAATCCATCACATTTCTATTACCGAATTCCACGACACCTTGGGCGAGACAACTTCACTTTACGTAGAGGCTGAGCCAGCAACTGAGGTCGTGGGGCTTGGGACTAGGTCTCCGTCGCTCCGGTGCCCATAACTTTTGATCCGTAAGGAGTTACGCGGCGCACAGCATACCGTTGGAAAGCTCTCCGAGTGCTCTACGATGCGGGCAGCAAGCTTGCTCAGATGTGCCTATTTTCGAAGCACAAAATTAAACGTTTTTATTAGTTTCGGGACACTTTATTCTTTTGCGCTGTTTTTTCATCCCGGATCGTATGTTGTGAGCCACGAAATGGTTGACAACCTAATCCATCACATTTCAATTACCGAATCCCATGGGACTTTGGACAAGACAACTTCGCTTCACGTAGAGGTTGGGCCCGCAAATCGAGGGCGTAGGGCTTGGGACCTGGTCTACGTCGCTCCAGTGCCCATAACTTTTGATCCGT
Source organism: Ehretia macrophylla (assembly GCA_037974665.1). Classification (NCBI taxonomy): domain Eukaryota; kingdom Viridiplantae; phylum Streptophyta; class Magnoliopsida; order Boraginales; family Ehretiaceae; genus Ehretia; species Ehretia macrophylla. The sequence goes on along the minus strand of CM075773.1, from coordinate 38,682,871 downwards.
AAGGAGTTATGAGGCGCACAGCATACCATTGGAAAGCTCTTCGAGAGCTCTACGACTGTGGCAGCAAGCCCACTCGGCTGCGCCTATTTTCGGAGAAAAAATCAAATGTTTTTATCAGTTTCGGTACAGTATTCTTCTTTGGCACTTTTTTTCTGTCCCGGATCGTACGTCGTGACCCACGAAAAGGAAGACAACCTAATCCATCACATTTCTATTATTGAATCCCATGGCACCTTGGGCAAGACTACTTCACTTCACGTAGAGGTTGGCCCTGCAAACCGTGGGCGTGGGGTTTGGGACCAAGTCTCCGTCGCTCCGGTGCCCATAACTTTTGATCCGTAAGGAGTTACGCGGCGCAAAGCATACCGTAGGAAAGCTCTCCGAGAGCTCTACGACGGGGGCATCTAGCCTGCTTGGCTGTCCCTATTTTGGTAGCCCAAAATCAAACGTTTTCATCAGATTCGGGAGACTTTTCTTCTTTTACCCTATTTTTCTGTCCCAGATAGTATGTCGTGAGCCGCGAAAAGGACAACAGCCTAATCCATCACATTTCTATTACCGAATCCCATGGAACCTTGGGCAAGACAACTTTGCTTGACGTAGAGGCTGGGCCCGAAAACCGAGGGTGTGGGGCTTGAGACCAGGTCTCCGTCGCAACGGTGCCCATAACTTTTGATCCGTAAGGAGTTACACGGCGCACAACATACCGTTGGAAAGCTCTCGAGGAGCTCTATGCGCGGGCAGTAAGCCTGCTCGGCTGCACCTGTTTTCAGATTGCAAAATCGAATATTTTCATCAGTTTCGGGACACTTTTCTTCTTTTGTGTTGTTTTTTCGTCACGGTTCGTACGTCGTGATCCGTAAAAAGGACGGCAACCTAATCTATCACATTTCTATTACCGAATCTCATGGCACCTTGGGCAAGACAACTTCGCTTCACGTAGAGGCTGGGCCCGCAAACCAAGACCAGGTCTCCGTCGCTCCGGTGCCCATAACTTTTGATCCGCAAGGAGTTATGCGGCGCACAACAAACAGTTGGAAAGCTCTCCGAGAGCTCTATGACGAGTGCATCAAGCCTGCTTTATTGCGTTTGTTTTTAGAGAAAAAAATCGAACGTTTTCATCAGTTTTGGGACACTTTTCTTCTTTTGCGATATTCCGTCTTGGATCGTACGTCGTGAGCCGCGAAAAGGACGACAACCTAATCCATCACATTTCTATTACCGAATCACACGGCACCTTGGGCAAGACAACTTCACTTCGCGTAAAGGTTGGACCGGCAAACCGTGGGCGTGGGGCTTGGGACCAGGTCTCCGTCACTCCGGTGCCCATAACTTTTGATCCGTAAGGAGTTACGTGACGTACAACATACCGTTGGAAAGCTCTCCTAGAGCTCTACGACGGGGCAGTTAGCTTGCTTTGCTGTGACAATTTTTCGGAGCCCAAAATTGAACGTTTTCATCAGTTTTGGGACACTTTTCTTCTTTTGCGCTGTTTTTCGGTCCCAGATCGTACATCGTGAGACGCATAAAGGATGAAAACCTAAGCCATCACATTTCTATTACCGAATCCCACGGTACCTTGGCAAGCAAACTTCGGTTCATGTAGAGCTGGGCCCGCAAACCGAGGGTGTGGGCTTGGGACCAGTTCTCTGTCGCTCCAGTGCCTATAACTTTTGATCCGTAAGGAGTTACGCGACGTACAACATACAGTTGGAAAGCTCTTCGAGAACTCTATGACGGGGCAGCTAGCTTGCTTTGTTGTGACTATTTTTCAGAGCCCAAAATTGAACGTTTTCATCAGTTTTTGGACACTTTTCTTCTTTTGCGCTGTTTTTTCGTCACGGATCGTACGTTGTGATCCGCGAAAAGGATGGCAACCTAATCTATCACATTTCTATTACCGAATCTCAAGGCACCTTGGGCAAGACAACTTCGCTTCATGTAGAGGCTGGGCCCGTAAACCGAAGGTGTGGGGCTTGGGACCAGGTATCCGTTGCTCCGGTGCCCATAAATTTTGATCCGTCAGGAGTTACGCATTGCACAACATACCGTTGGAAAGCACTTCGAGAGCTCTGCGACGGGGGTAGCTAGCTTGTTTGGCTGCGCCTATTTTTAGGGCCCAAAATCGATCGTTTTCATCAGTTTCGTGACACTATTATTCTTTTGCGCTGTTTTTTTGTCACAGATCGTACGTCGTGAGCTGCGAAAAGGACGACAACCTAATCCATCACATTTCTATTACCGAATTCTATGGCACCTTAGGCAAGACAACTTCACTTCACTTTGTGGCTGGGCCCGCAAACCGAGGGCGTGGGGCTTTGGACCAGGTCTACGTCGCTCCAGTGCCCATAACTTTTGATCCGAAAGGAGTTACACGGTGCACAGCATACCGTTGGAAAACTCTTCGAGAGCTCTACGATGAGGGTAGCAAGCTTGCTCGGCTATGCCTATTTTCGGAGCCCAAAATTGAACGTTTTCATCAATTTCAGGACACTTTTCTTCTTTTGCGCTTTTTCTCCGTCCCGGATCGTACGTCTTGAGCCGCGAAAAGGACGACAGCCTAATCCATCAAATTTCAATTACCGAATCCCATGGTACCTTGGGCAAGACAACTTCGCTTCACGTAGTGGCTGGGCGTACAAACCGAGGGCGTAGGGCTTGGGACTAGGTCTCCGTCGCATCGGTGCCAATAACTTTTCATCCGTAAGGAGTTACGCGGTGCACAGCATACCATTAGAAAGCTCTCTGAGAGCTTTACAACTGGGGTAGCAAGCCTGCTCGGCTGTGCCTGTTTTCAGAGAAAATGAACATTTTCATCACTTTCGCGACACTTTTCTTCTTTTGCGCTATTTTTCATCCCGGATCGTACATCGTGAGCGGCAAAAAGGATGACAACCTAATCCATCACATTTCTATAACCGAATCCCACGGCACCTTGGGCAAGACAACTTCACTTCACGTAAAGGTTTCGCCCGCAAACCGTGGGCGTGGGGCTTGGGACCAAGTCTCCGTCGCTCCGGTGCCGATAACTTTTGATCTGTAAGGAGTTACGCAGCATACAGCATACCGTTGGAAAGCACTCTGAGAGCTCGACGATGGGGGCATCTAGCCTGCTTGGCTGTTCCTATTTTCGGAGACCTAAATCGAACATTTTTATCAGTTTCGGGATACTTTTCTTCTTTTGCGCTGTTTTTCTATCTCGGATCATAAATCGTGAGCCGCGGAAAGGACAATAATCTAATCCACCATATTTCTATTACCGAATCCCACGGTACCTTGGCAAGCCAACTTCGCTTCACGTAGAGGCTGGGCCCGCAGACCGAGGGTGTGGGGCTTGGGACCAGGTCTCCGTCACTCCGGTGCCCATAACTTTTGATCCATCAGGAGCTACGCGACGAACAACATACCGTTGGAAAGCACTCCGAGAGCTCTACAACGGGTGCTGCTAGCTTGTTCGGCTGCGCCTATTTTCGAAGCCCAAAATCAAACATTTTCATCAATTTTGGGATACTTTTCTTCTTTTGCGCTGTTTTTCCGTCCCGGATCGTACGTTTTGAGCCGCGAAATGTATGACAACCTAATACATCACATTTCTATTACTGAATCCAATGGCACCATGGGCAAGACAACTTCACTACACGTAGAGGCTGGGCCCGCAAACCGAGGGCGTAGGGCTTGGGACTAGGTCTCCGTCGCTCCGGTGCCCATAACTTTTGATCTGAAAGGAGTTACACGATGAACATCATACTGTTGGAAAGCTCTTCGAGAGCTCTACGATGAGGGTAGCAAGCTTGCTCGGCTATGCCTGTTTCGGAGCCCAAAATTGAACGTTTTCATCAATTTCGGGACTCTTTTATTCTTTTGCGCTTTTTCTCCGTCCCGGATCGTACGTCTTGAGCCGCGAAAAGGACGACAGCCTAATTCATCAAATTTCAATTACCGAATCCCATGGTACCTTGGGCAAGACAACTTCGTTTCACGTAGTGGCTGGGCCTACAAACCGAGGGCTCGGGGCTTGGGACCAGGTCTCCGTCGCACCGGTGCCAATAACTTTTCATCCGTAAGGAGTTACGCGGTGCACAGCATACCATTGGAAAGCTTTCCAAGAGCTCTACGACTGGGGTAGCAAGCCTGCTCGGCTGTGCCTGTTTTTGGAGAAAATGAAAATTTTCATCACTTTCGTGACACTTTTCTTTTTTTGCGCTGTTTTCTGTCCCGGATCGTACGTCGTGAGCGGCAAAAAGGATGACAACCTAATCCATCACATTTCTATAACCGAATCCCACAGCACCTTGGGCAAGACAACTTCACTTCACGTAGAGGCTGGGCTCGCAAACCGTGGGCGTGGGGCTTGGGATCGGGTCTCCGTCGCTCCGGTGCCTATAACTTTTGATCCGTAAGGAGTTACGCAGCGTACAGCTTACCGTTGGAAAGCACTTTGAGAGATCTACGACGGGGGCATCTAGCTTGCTTGGCTGTTCCTATTTTCGGAGCCCTAAATCAAACATTTTTATCAGTTTCGGGACACTTTTCTTCTTTTGCGCTATTTTTCTGTCTCGGATCGTAAATCGTGAGCCGCGGAAAGGACAACAATCTAATCCACCGTATTTCTATTACCGAATCCCACGGTACCTTGGCAAGCCAACTTCGCTTCACGTAGAGGCTGGGCCCGCAGACCGAGGGTGTAGGGCTTGGGACCAGGTCTCCGTCGCTCCGGTGCCCATAACTTTTGATCCGTCAGGAGCTACGCGACAAACAACATACCGTTGGAAAGCGCTCCGAGAGCTCTACAACGGGTGCTGCTAGCTTGTTTAGCTACGCCTATTTTCGGAGCCCAAAATCAAACGTTTTCATCAATTTCGGGATACTTTTCTTCTTTTACGCTGTTTTTTCGTCCCAGATTGTACGTCTTGAGCTGCGAAATGTATGACAACCTAATACATCACATTTCTATTACTGAATCCAACGGCAACATGGGCAAGACAACTTCGCTACACGTAGAGGCTGGGCCCGTAAACCGAGGGCGTAGGGCTTGGGACCAGGTCTCCGTCACTCCGGTGCCCATAACTTTTGATCTGTAAAGAGGTACGCGGCGCAAAGCATACCGTTGGAAAGCTCTCCAAGAGCTCTATGACGGGGGCATCAAGCCTGCTAAGCTACGCCTATTTTTGGAGAACAAAATCAAACGTTTTCATCAGTTTCGGGACACTTTTCTTCTGTTGTGCTATTTTTTCATCCTGGATCGTACGTCGTGAGCCGCAAAAAGGACAACAACCTAATCCATCACATTTCTATTACTGAATCCCATGACACGTTAGGCAAGACAACTTCGCTTCACGTAGAGGCTGGGCCCGCAAACCGAGGGCGTAGAGCTTGGGACCAGGTTGCCGTCGCTCCGGTGCCCATAACTTTTGATCCGTGAGGAGTTACGCGGCGCACAACATACCATTGGAAAGCTCTCCGATAGCTCTACAACGGGGGCAGCAAGCCTATTCGGCTGCGCCTGTTTTCAGTGCCTAAAATCTAACATTTTCATCTGTTTCGGGACACTTTTTCTTCTTTAGGGCTTTTTTTCCATCCCGGATCGTACGTAGTGAGCCGCGAAAAGGACGACAACCTAATCCATCACATTGCTATTACCGAATCCCACGGCACCTTGGGCAAGACAACTTCGCTTCACGTAGAGGCTGGACCCACAAACCGAGGGCGTGGGGCTTGGGACCAAGTCTCCGTCTCTCCGGTGTCCATAACTTTTGATCCGTAAGGAGTTACATGGTGCACAGCACACCGTTGGAAAGCTCTTCGATAGCTCTACGATAGGCGTAGCGAGCATGATCGGGTGTGCCTATTTTCGGAGCCTAAAATCGAACGTTTTTATCAGTTTTGGGAAACTTTTCTTTTTTAACGCTATTTTTCCATCCCGAATCGTACGTCGTGAGTGGCGAAAAGGACGACAACCTAATCCTTCACATTTCTATTACCGAATCCCACGGCACCTTGGGCAAGACAACTTCGCTTCACGTAAAGGCTGGGCCCGCAAACCGTGGGCGTGAGGCTTGGGACCAGGTCTCCGTCGCTCCGGTGCCCAAAACTTTTGATCCGTAAGGAGTTACGCGGCGTACAACATACCTTTGGAAAGCACTCCGAGAGCTCTACGACGGGGGCAACTAGTCTACTTTGCTGTTTCTGTTTTTGGAGCCCTAAATCGAACATTTTTATCAGTTTCGGGACACTTTTCTTCTTTTGTGCTATTTTTGAGTCCCGGATCGTACATCGTGAGCCGCGGAAAGGACAACAATCTAATCCACCATATTTTTATTACCGAATCCCATGGTACCTTGGCTAGCCAACTTCGCTTTATGTAGAGGCTGGGCCCGCAAGCCGAGGGTGTGGGGCTTGGGACTAGGTCTCCGTCGCTCTGGTGCCCATAACTTTTGATCCGTCAGGAGTTACGCGACGCACAACATACCGTTGGAAAGCACTCCGAGAGCTCTACGACGGGTGCTGCTAGCTTGTTCGGCTGCGCCTATTTTCGGGGCCCAAAATCAAACGTTTTCATTAGTTTTGGGACACTTTTATTCTTTTGCACTGTTTTTCAGTCCCGGATCGTACGTCGTGAGCCGCAAAAAGGATGACAACCTAATATATCACATTTCTATTACTGAACACCATGGGCAAGACAATTTCGTTACACATAGAGGCTAGGCCCGCAAACTGAGGGCGTAGGGCTTGGGACCAGGTCTCCGTCACTCCAGTGCCCATAACTTTTGATCCATAAGGAGTTACGCGGTGCACAGCATATCGTTGGAAAGCTCTCCGAGAGCTCTACGATGGGGGCATCAAGCCTAGTCGGCTGCGCCTATTTTTGCAGAACAAAATCAAACGTTTCCATCTTTTCTTCTTTTGCGCTATTTTTTAGTCCCGGATCGTACGTCGTGAGGCGCGAAAAGGAAGACAACCTAATCCATCACATTTCTATTACTGAATCCCACGACACCTTAGGCAAGACAACTTCGCTTCACGTAGAGGCTGGGCCCGCAAACAGAGGGTGTAGGGCTTGGGACCAGGTCGCTGTCGTTCTGGTGCCCATAACTTTTGATCCGTAAGGAGTTACGCAGCGCACAACATACCATTGGAAAGCTCTTCGAGAGCTCTACAACGGGGGCAGCAATCCTGCTCAGCTGTGCCTATTTTAAGAGCCTAAAATCAAACATTTTCATCAGTTTCGGGACACTTTACTTCTTCTGGGCTTTTTTACCGTCCCGAATCGTACCTCGTGAGCTGCGAAAAGGACTACAACCTAATCCATTACATTGCTATTACCGAATCCCATGGCACCTTGGGCAAGACAACTTCACTTCACGTAGAGGCTGGACCCGCAAACCGAGGGCGTGGGGCTTGGGACCAAGTCTCTGTCTCTCCGGTGTCCATAACTTTTGATCCGTAAGGAGTTACACAGTGCACAGCATATCGTTGGAAAGCTCTTCGAGAGCTCTACAATGGGCGTAGTGAGCATGATCAGATGTGCCTATTTTCGTAGCCCAAAATCGAACGTTTTTATCAGTTTTGGGACACTTTTCTTTTTTTGCGCTGTTTTTCCGCCCCGGATCGTACGTCGTGAGCGGCGAAAAGGACGACAACCTAATCCTTCACATTTCAATTACCGAATCCCATAGCACCTTGGGCAAGAAAACTTTGCTTCATGTAGAGGCTGGGCCCGCAAACCGTGGGCGTGAGGCTTGGGACCAAGTCTCCGTCGCTCCGGTGCCCATAACTTTTGATCCGTAAGGAGTTACGTGGTGTACAACATACCGTTGGAAAGCTCTCCGAGAGCTCTACAATAGCAGAATCTAGCCTGCTTGGATGTTCCTATTTTCAGAGACCAAAATCGAACATTTTTATCAGTTTCGGGACACTTTTCTTCTTTTGCGCTGTTTTTCGGTCCCAAATCGTACATCGTGAGCCGCAGAAAGGACAGCAATCTAATCCATCACATTTCTATTACCAAATCCCATGGTACCTTGGCAAGCCAACTTCGCTTCACGTAGAGGCTGGGCCTGCAAACCGAGGGTGTGGGGCTTGGGACCAGGTCTCCGTCGCTCCGGTGCCTTTAACTTTTGATCCGTAAGGAGTTTTGCGACGTACAACATACCGTTGGAAAGCACTCTGAGAGCTCTACGACGGGTGCTGCTAGCTTGTTCGGTTGCGCCTATTTTTGGAGCCCAAAATCATACGTTTTCATCAGTTTCAGGACACTTTTCTTCTTTTGCATTGTTTTTTCGTCCCGGATTGTAAGTCATTGTAGGGCCCGACCCCGATTTGCGTGAAATACCTCATTTCGTGTGCCCTAACCTAGATTTGCATGCCTTGACCTAGGTTTAAGAATTGTGTTCATTTTATGTGCCATGCATTGAATTACGTGCATTCGTTTAGGGTAGCGTGCATTTACTTGAAAAACGTGCGTTCGTCTCGTAGTTCGTGTCCTAGACCTAAGAAAGCGTGCCCTCATGCTGATCAAGAAAGCATCTTACACAAAGAAATAGACTATTAAACAATCCTACAAAATCCACTATCAATATTATAATCCTAATTGAAATCACTAGAAGACAAAAAGTTCACTAAACACTAAACATTCTTCATTCTTCATTCTTCATTCCTTATTCTTTTTGCACTTCCAACACACAATTTAATAATACTCTAATAGTTGACAAAAATTCAGATTTGGCACATGCTTTGGCCGGCCGTACCAAGGCTTTTGCACAAGGTTTGAACAATTATTCAATTAATCATGCATGCTTAGACAAACTATGACACAAATGCATAAAAATTGCTCAAAACCACCTCAATTTTCTCACCTTGCTCGACCAAATCACCTATGCCCATGCTAACATTTTAAATTTCATCTTGAAGACACAAAAAGGCTGAATTTTTATGCCCAAGGCCGACCACTTGCTCAAAATTTGCAAAGCCATCATTTTTTTTGTCATTTCTTCTTTCTTCCTCAACCTTCTCTCTCTCCCTCTCATTCTTCTCTCTCTCTCAGCCTTGGCTGAGTTCTCACCTCCCATAGCTCATCTTCTTCACACTTTGGTCAATCAAGACAAGCATCAAGCAAGGAAAGTCGAGCAAGCTAGCTAGGATGCAAGAATCATACATGCATGTCCTTTGAAGTCTTCTATTCGGCTCTAGGTAAGTTTCTTGGTTTCCATTTCTTTTCATCTTGTTCTAACCTCATGCATGTACTAAGAGCTTGGTCACTAAGCTAGGAAAAATAGAGAAACTCTAGTTGGAACCTCGGCTAGGCAAAGGAGAAGAAGAAAATTTTTCTTCAACAAGTTTTTGTGCATCCTCTTGGTTGATTGCTAAGGTGAGGGCTAAAACCTTTTGAAAATCCTTCAAAAATCCACAAGCATGCTCATAAATGTATGTCTTTGCTTCTGTACTTGAGTTATATGTTCGTTCATAAGCTTTTGCAACCATGCATGGCAAGATCTTGGCTTGAAAGTGATGATAGGTGAAGTCGGATTGTTGACATCTCTCTGACCAGTTTGTTTTGAGGTAATTTTAGCCAAGACAATGATGTTAAAAATGCATGAAAATTGGTAGGTGACTAGTTTTGCCAGTTTTGAACATTTTTCACAGAAATAGGCCAAAGATAATTTTGACTCTAAGGTCCTTAAAATGGCAAATCTTTAAAATGTGTCCAAATATGGAAATCTGGAAAAATGAAGCAGGTTTTGAGAGATGCACTAACCTTGTAGAACGAACCAGATTTGACTTAGTAAATGATATCCAAAATTCATGAAATTTGGTGTGCTGCAAGATTTTTCAATTCTGGAAATTTTTTTCAGAAGTGGACTAAGGCTAAATCTGACCCTAAGGACCTCAAAAATGTCAATTATCGAAATGTGTGCAAATCTGGACAGTTTTGTGCTATCCCACTGTTTCGGCTATATCTAATGATCCCGAACTCCAATTGATGCAAGGTTTGTTTCTGATTTTAGTTCACTTCTTAAGATTTAATTTGACATCTTATTCATAGGATTTGGAGATTTTTTGATTATCCTATTGATTGTGAGAAAACAGCCTATTGCAGTAAGGGTTTCACTTAGTGTTATGCTGAGAAAAATTGTTGTGACTCCTCTTGTTGAATTAAATGCTTGGGATTGTAGCTTCGGCATGTTGTGTGGAATGTTTTGAATGTTTGAGGATGTTGAATTAAATGATGCATGGCATGAGATCGACTTTAAGTTGGTTTGAGGCTCAAATTGCACGAATATGCACGAAATGGAAACCCTAATGACTAGGTAGTTTTGCTAAGTGTTGATCATTTGGATATTGTGTGGAATTATATGTTTAGTAGGCTGCCAGTCAATGCCTTTATAGTCCTAAATGTGATTTTGATAATTGCATGTTGACAAATAGGCTTTTCTTGCGCCCGAACCCACATAGATGTTATCGCATGTTGAATAATCTTATTACTTGATCACGTGGACTTCGTAATGAGTTATATGGCTTGATTTACATGTGTTACATGGCTGCCCGTTTAATGTTCATATAACTCTATATGCCTTTCAAGTGAAATTACCCGTTTTATCGTTCCCTGCTTGTTTACTTGTCAATGTGCAATCTTATGACTGTCTGGAGGTAACCTACTTTGTTGTCCTCCTAACGTGATATGTTAATGTCATAAATGTGCACTGCATACAAGGTTGCAACCTTTTCTGTCGGCATGGTAGCGATCACGCACACCGGGCGGCATCGGGCTTGCCGGTGCACCCGTGACTACCATGGTCCCATTCCCTCTCTCGCTTGGGGGCTAGACTTCCTCGAAGAGTTGGGTCGTAGGATTTCGGGGTATATCCGGAGTACACCCACCTGGCGTGTTTGGGGGATGATTTGAAGTCGGCCGCAACAATTGATTCTGGAACTGATCTGAGAGCAAAAGCTCAATGTATCCTTTTTACTCCGTGTATAAGTACTCTCGCTTGGTTCCTAGAGGACCTCGGGGAGGAAAGACTGGTATTTCTGTTCCTGTACTTATATTATTGTTATATTCATGCTTGCAAAAGGATTTCATAAGTTGAACCAGAAAATGAGTTTCAAAACATATTTCTCGTTCCCCCTCGCTGAGTTTATAAGGACTTACCATCTTTTATCATCTCAGGTGATGATGATCCAGAACAAGTACCCGAGGACGGTGTGCCTAACGATGAATCCCTGGAGTGATTGCCTGTTTGTGTGTTTTGCGTGATTATGGCTACTTGTGAACTTTATCCTACCTGAAGACTATTTCTTTTATGTTGCTTACTATTTGTAATGTAAAAGACCCTTGTTGTAATTTGGGGTCTAATTTTGGTTTGTATTGATATTGCTAGACAGACACTAGACACTACTTTGATCGTTTTGCTATTATTACTGCTAGTATCTCTCATAGGATATGACGTATTAGTTAAGGACTAAGTAAATGAACTTATCCAATCTTAAACAGGTACTCGCTATTAAACTAAGATCAACAGGTACTTTTATAACGAGGATAAACAATCAAACGAGACATCGAGATAACCAATAGGCGTTTCAATTGACGTTAAATGGTAATCCTAGTTGGAAATGAAACTTGAGATTAAAAAAATTTGAGGCGTTTAGAGAATTAGGCCAAACTAAATAGTCCAATTACAGCCGTCATGCTGCCGGATTTCCGGAAAACTTTGGAGTCTAGACTCAAACGATAGAAGTTAAATCTTCATAAACGGTTAAGTATATGACATGTTCTGAACGTTTAGATCACACCCTAGTCTAACCTTATAGGCCGGGTTGGGGCGTGACACCTTAGAAAAAGAATGGTATCAGAGCCTAGATTGCTTAAGCCGGGTTTAACTCTCGGACCGTGGGTAGAGCCCTAAGATAATTAGGATGACTTGTTTATATGTTATTGAGTGATAGTATTAAATGTGCCTTCTATGTTCTATGTGTTTAAGTGATTAACATGCCTTAAATGTTTCTAGAATTGTGCCTATATTATGTTGCATATCTTATGCATTAAATTCTTAATTATCATATTTCAATAAATTGTGCATCGTAATCTATGCCTATAGATGGCTGGCCCTAGCACCCGTACTACTAATAGGAGCGGTGAACCCCAAGAGACCAGAGATGCCTATCAAACTAATCCCGGTATAGCTATGCTTAATATGATGGCGAATGCCATGGATCGTGTATACGAGTGATGGAGCATCAGGATGCACGTGAAGTCAACAACAACAACAACATGAATGAGGGTAACCATAGGAGACATAGCAGAATGAGGGAGTTCCTTGACTTTCGCCCGTCTAAATTCCATGGGGAAGCTGATGATGAGAAAGTAGAGGCTTGGCTATCCGAGATCGAGAAGATTTTCAGGCCACTTGATTATACTGATGAAGAAAAGGTGGAGTTTGCTGTATTTCTGTTGCACGGGGATGCCTAGCATTTGTGGCACACTGTAGAAGCACTGTGGAAAACTGATCAGACACCTCGCTTGTGGGGTAATTTCGTTAAGGCATTTAAGGAGAAATATGTACCTGCAGTCTCCAGGCAGAGGCGAGCTGAGGAGTTCATGCACTTGACCTAGGGTAACATGACGGTGGCCCAGTACGAGGCTCGTTTTGTCCGACTGTCCCGTTATGCTCAATATATGGTTAGTACTCTGGAGGCGAAGATGTAGAAATTTACTACTGGATTGAGGCCAGAGATTCAGGACCAGTTAGCTTCTCATGACTTCGATACTTATTCTGCTCTCTTTGTTGCTGCCTCTCGAGTTGAGAAGATAAAACTAGACGGAGCTGGTTCGAGTCAGCCGAACAAGAAACCATACCAGCCTCCAGGTCAGCAGAGGAAATTCCAGAGTCAGAGTTGTAATCAGGGCCCGAGCCAGAACAGGCCAGTGAATAATCGTGGCCCGACGAAAGCGCCATCAACCTCTTCCGCCCGAGGATCCACAGGTTGTGACGCCCGGGTTTTAGCCATGCATTTAATTACTGTTGCATCCCTTGTTTGCGCATTTACTTCTATGCCTTATTAACTGACTTTGTGACTACTATTCACTCCGTTTTTAAACTACTTTCTATTAGTTAATTAGCATTTTTATTAAATCATATTAATTGTGAAAGTAGTGGGAAAAATGTGCATTTGAGCTTAAGGCGTTAGGAAGGCTCGTTTAGAAAATGACTTTAGTAGTTGAATGAAAAGTGTTACGTAACTAACTTAGGTAATTAATTAGTTAGCATATATTTTACTATCTAAGCTCGTTTTAAAGCTTACTACGCACATTTTATTAGATCAATTAAGCACCCAATTGACCCCACCATAACTTAACCCTTTTATATATCACCTAAACTCATAAAATGCACAAAAAAAAAAAAAAATTAGAAAGCTGAAAACAGCAGCCCAAACCCGACAGCCCCTCTTTGCACTTGGGAGAATTTTTTCATCTTCAACTCTTCAATTCAAGCCAAGCCAAGCCTTGAGCAACTAGTGTAGGGTGTTTGCAAGGTTCCTAGGTGCTCCTACGCGTAGTGGTGAGGGATTTCACGACTTGTTTTTGCATTTTTAAATAGTTGCTCATTTATTGATTTGTTGAAAATATGATTATATGCCATTGTAATTGTTATCTATGCTAATATACTATCTATATGAATGCTAGAGAACACTTTTGAACCGTCGTTTCACAATTTAAACGGTTAGAATCGTTAGTTTGATTTTTATTGTGAATAGTGACGTTTTTTCTAGGGTTTTGTGTAATTGCTCGAATTGGCTTGAATTAATTCTTCTAATTGATGCCTTAGGTACTAGTGAAGATAATCAAATAGCCCCGTACACTTGCATTGCCCTTAAATCGCCTAAAAATGGAAAATAGCCGACTTTAACTTGGGGCTTTTGGGGTTAATGCGAATCCGGGTGGATTCGGGCTTCAATTCTAGTATCCTTAGGCTACCTAGGTGCTATAGATGCCTTGATATCCCTTGTTTGAAGCCCGGACAATGTAGGTATAGTTTAAAGCCAAAAGAGGGAAATTGGGGCTTTCGGGGTAAACGCGGGCATTTGAATGAGTTAGAGGGTTGAGAGGGTACCTTGGGGGTTAGTTAGAAGGTTGGGAGAGTTTCCTTTGAAAATGAAATCATTAGCTTTGGTTTGGAAGAGAAATCGTTCGAAAAACAAAGGGGTTTAGGTGCAATTTAAGTTGTCTCTCACTTCTAAACCCATGTCAGGACTTCTTGAGTGTTTATATGTGATTTTAAATTGATTTGGAGCTTTTGGTATGATTCTATGCTTATTTTGTATATGTTCATTTGTAAACTGCTTATTAGCTCCTATATTTGCTTCTATCCTAATTGCAACGAGGTCAACCTACTTTGTTGATCCTCATATGTGTTAATGCTTATATTATTGCTATTAACTTGCCATCGTTAAGTGCATTGCATAGTGGTTGCGCAACCATAGTGTCAGGGGCGGATGTGTTGAATATCGGCTGGGCAGCAGAGGGCTTGCCGGTGGATATTCAAACTCCGTACCCTATTCCCTCATTCGCCTGGTCCGAAGATTGCCAGGGGATGTTGGGTCGTAGGATTCGGGGTACATCTGGAGTACACCCACTGGAGTGATTGGGGTTATGCCGGCTTATCGTGATCGTGCTCGTGGTTCGTGGATCGTGATTGAAGACCAGTGAAGATTGGTGTATAGGGGATTGTTGAAATGTATCCTTTTAATTGTGTGGTTATTTAAGTTATCATTGTTTCTTTGATTGTTAAAGTGTTATTGTTGTGTAATTGTATTATCTGTTGCATTGCACGCCCCGGGACTATATCCCTCACTGGGCAACAGTGGTTGCTCATACCTCGATATCTGTTTCAGGAGACGCTGAGGGTGATCCCCAGCTTGTTGATTTAGTTGAGGAAGAAGAAGTTCAGATCGAGCCTTTACCTTAGTTGCTGTGTCTGATAGCTTGAGGTGGTTAATGAAATTGCTGCTATGTGGAAAGTTTAATTAACTGTTTTATGATCTATTTTGTGGCCTAAGGGCTATGTATATGTTTGTTGCGCAAGTCGAAGGATAGTAGATTGTGGTGTAGAATTGGAAGCCATGTATTGTAATAACTTTTATTCTTGCCTTATTTCCTTGCATGCTTGGGAGTGGATGGTTAATGTAGAATGCTTTATCCTTTAAGTTGTTTTATTGATTTCCTAGAATGTCATGAATATAAAACTATGCTGACAACAAGTTCTCGCATGCTTGTGTGTGTTGGAGCTAATGTGTACCATAAGGCTCGGATGGCCTTATAGCTTTGTTGTTTAATTAAGAAAAGCTTGTATTGTATTGTTGGGACTTTGATTAAGTGGTTACAGGTTTTTAGAATGTCCACGGTACAGGGAAGACTCTGTCCATGTGTCGGGTCCGGACTTAACCTTTAGCTTGGGGGTTGGGTCGGGGCGTGACATTTAAGTGGTATCAGAGCTATAGATTGCATGAAGCCGGGTTAAATTTCTCGGTCTGTGGGTAGAGATTTGTTATGTGACTTTGTGAATACATGAGTCTTTGATTTTGATTGACCTAAGTGAAATTTGAATAAGGAATGAACATGCTAGCATGGAAATAGAATATCAAGAGTTCAGAATATCAAGTATGATCTAGTGATTTATGTTTACTTCAAGAATGTGGAATATTTATTTGAACCTCTATGTACTTGACTTTATGTGAATCTAATTGGACTCTTCTTTATGTGTTTACTTATAAATTGCATATATACATATATATATACCTGTCATAACACTTTGCATTCTAGCTATTCGAGATGGGGCCTCGTCGTCGTGCTGATAATCCGAATGTTGGTGGAGAACCCGAGGGGGTTCAGGGGCAAGAAGCTGAGGTGGCCGAAAATGCACCGCAGGTTCAAGAACCGAGCACTGCACAGATCTTGGCCACGATGGCCACAGCTATGAACACTATCGCCCAGTTTGTTACACAACAGGGTCAGCCAGGGGTCGTTGGAGGTAATCAGGCTGCGAGAGCCGGAGGTAGTGGCCCTACCGGAGGTAATCTGTATGATCGGTTTATACATCATGGGGCCTATACTTTCTTTGGGGAGCCGGACGATATGAAAGCTGAGATGTGGCTAAGAAAGTTCGAGAGAGTGGCAGCGATACTGGAGTGCCATGATGACAGGAAGATTACTTATGCTACTTTCCTTCTCGAGGGTGATGCTGAAGATTGGTGGAATACCATCAGTGAGAAATGGGGAGCTGAGGGAGGTCATCATTCGTGGGCCGATTTTGTCCGAGAATTTCGAGACAATTATATATCGGTAGTTGCCCGCGAGAGGCGACAAACTGAGTTCATAAACTTGAAGCAGGGAAATATGACCGTAGATCAATACGAGGCTACTTTTACCCGGCTTTCCCGTTATGCACCAGCTTTAATTCAGCCGGAGGACATGAAGATTCAGAGGTTCATCATGGGTTTGAGGAGAGATATTATGCTGAACTTGTCTTCAAATGATTTTCCTAACTATGCTGCAGTAGTCCGAGCTGCCTCGAGATATGAGAAATGGAAAGCCGATGTGTTAGCCGAGACCAGTCAATCGAGTAAACGGTTTCAGTCTCAGAGTCAAGGGTACCAGGGGCAGGCTGTATCGGTTGGGCAGAGTTTGCAGCCGAGACAGACTCAGAGTTACACAGGGCCTACTCAGACTCAGAGTCAATTCCGTCCAGCAGTTTCCCGTTCGCAGCAGGGTAGTTCAGCTACCTCTACTTACAGAGCTCCTTCGGGAGGCACTGTTGCAAGACGTCACCAGCAGTGCAGCTTCTGTCAACGTCAGGGTCACACTGAGGATGTTTGTTGGAAGAAACATAACAAGTGTACAGGGTGCGGCAGTGATCAGCACAGGGTTAAAGACTGTCAGAAATTTAAGAACCCTAGAGGTCAGACATCAGCTCAGAACTCTCAGACCAGGGCCCCAGCTGCAGCACCACCACCACGAGGCCAGGCCCATGTATTTGCTTTGGATGCTGAGGAGCTTCCGAATACTACTGATGTGGTAGAAGGTATTTTTCTTCTTAATGATCAGTCAGTTAAGGTTTTAATTGATTCCGGGGCTTCGCATTCTTTTATTACTCCTACTTGTGCACAAAATGCTAAATTGAAACATGATAAATTGTTGCATGAGATTGTGGTTTATACTCCTATGGGTCCGAAGTTTGTTACTAGATCTATTTGCAGAGCATGTAGTATATTTATTGAGGGTCGTGTTTTTCCTGCTGATTTGATTATCCTACCCTTCAATGACTTTGAAATTATATTGGGGATGGACTGGTTAAGTAAATATTATGCCCAGCTTGATTGTAGAAAGAAGATTGTGTATCTAGAAATGCCTGACCAGCCTGTACTTAAAATAGTTGGTAGTAGAAAATCTACGGGAACTCCTATTATTTCTTCTATTAGGGCATCTAAATTATTAAGCAAGGGTTGTGAGGCTTATCTTGCATATTTGATTAATCAACCTGGGGATCAATTGAAATTGAATGATGTACCTATCGTGAGAGAGTTTCCGGGGGTCTTTCCTGAGGAATTACCTAGGTTACCGCCTGATAGAGAGATAGAGTTCATGATTGATTTATTGCCGGGGACTTCACCTGTCTCTAGGACTCCGTACAGAATGGCTCCACCTGAGTTGCAGGAATTGAAAGTTCAATTGCAGGGCTTGCTTGAGAAGGGATTCATTCAGCCGAGTTCTTCACCGTGGGGTGCGCCAGTTCTCTTCGTTAAAAAGAAAGACGGATCTTTTCACCTATGCATTGATTATCGGGGTCTTAATCAGGTAACCATCAAAAATAAATATCCTTTGCCTTTAATCGAAGAATTATTTGATCAGTTGCAAGGCGCCAGGGTATTCTCTAAATTTGATCTGAGGCAGGGTTATTATCAGCTGAGGATTAAGAAAGATGATGTTCCTAAAACTGCCTTCAGAACTCGATATGGCCATTATGAGTTTGTTGTCTTGCCGTTTGGTCTTACTAATGCTCCCGCCGCATTCATGGATTTAATGCAGAGGGTATTCCGTCCTTATCTGGATCAATTTGTAGTCATATTTATTGATGATATCCTTGTCTATTCTAAATCTGAGGCGGAACATGAACAGCATCTCAGAATTGTGTTGCAGACTCTTCAGGAGCATCGGTTATTTGCAAAGTTTAGCAAATGTGAATTCTGGCTTAAGCAAGTTGCTTTTCTTGGCCATATTATCTCGCAGGATGGTATTTCTGTTGATCCAGCGAAGATTGAAGTTGTGTTATCTTGGAAACGACCTGAAACTGTCACGGAAATTCGTAGCTTCCTTGGTTTAGCTGGGTATTATCGGAGGTTTGTCAAGGATTTCTCTAAGATTACAGGGCCTTTAACTCAACTTACTCAGAAGAAAACCGTATTTGACTGGAATGATAAATGTGAGGCCAGCTTCCAGGAATTGAAGAAGAGATTGACTACAGCTCCTATTCTTGCTTTACCTGAGGGTTATGATAATCTGGTGATCTATAGTGATGCTTCGAAGGAAGGTCTGGGTTGTGTATTGATGCAGAATGGCAGGGTTATTGCTTATGCTTCTAGGAAACTAAAGCCTTATGAACTCAACTATCCGACTCATGATCTTGAGCTTGCAGCTATCATTCTTGCATTAAAGAAATGGCGTCATTATCTCTGGGGCAACAAATTTGAAATCTTTACAGATCATAAGAGCTTGAAATATCTGTTTTCACAGAAAGAGTTGAACATGAGGCAGAGGCGATGGCTGGAATTACTTGAGGACTATAACTGCACTATTAACTATCTTCCAGGTAAGGCCAATATTGTTGCTGATGCTTTGAGCCGAAAGGATACTGTTGCTAGCTTGATTATCAAGAATTGGGAATTCATGGAAGAATTGTGCTTATGGAAGCCTAGTACTTCAAATTCTGGTATTCAATTTGCAAGTTTGCAGATTCAATCTCTGTTGTTATCCAGGATTCGAGAAGCTCAACAGGCTGATCTTCAATTGTTGAAAGTCTTAGAGAATTCTAAAGGGGGGGAGTCGGATTTCAAACTGCACGACGATGGTATTCTTAAATTCAAGGGTAGAATCTGTATTCCGAATGATCCAACTCTAAAGAAGGAAATTCTTGCTGAGGCACACAGTTCTCGATATACTATCCATCCAGGCAGTACTAAAATGTATAAAGATTTGAAGCAGAATTTCGGGTGGAATAATATGAAGAGAGAAATTGCTGACTATGTTGCCCGATGTCTTACTTGTCAGAAAGTTAAAGCAGAACATCAGAGACCTGCAGGGTTGTTGCAACCTTTGGCTATTCCTGTTTGGAAATGGGATCATATTACTATGGATTTCGTATCAGATTTACCGAGGTCTTCGAGGGGTAATGACTCAGTCTGGGTTATTGTGGATAGACTGACCAAGACTTCCCATTTTATTGCTAAAAAGAAGTCTGATTCTCTTGATAAGCTGGCAGAGTTGTATATTGAGAATGTTGTCCGACTACATGGAATTCCAAAGAGTATCGTATCAGATAGAGATCCCAGATTCACATCTCAGTTCTGGCAGAAGATTCAGAAAGCTTTGGGCACGAATTTGAATTTCAGTACAGCTTATCATCCTCAGACAGATGGTCAATCTGAGAGAACTATCTTGATCCTTGAGGATATGTTACGGGCTTGTATTCTGGACTTCGGTAAAAGTTGGGAGAAATATTTGCCACTAGCAGAGTTCGCCTACAACAATAGTTATCAAGCTACTATTGGTATGGCACCTTATGAGGCACTTTATGGGCGTAAATGTCGGTCTCCTCTCTACTGGGATGATGTTGGTGAAATGAAGACTATCGACCCTACTCTCTTACCTGAAATGAACAAAATGATTGATCAGGTGCAGCTTATCAGAAAAAGAATGCTTACAGCACAGAGCCGGCAAAAGAGTTATGCAGATAGACGACGTCGTGATCTGAAATTTGCTGTGGGGGACCGGGTATTTCTGAAAATTTCTCCTCGCAAGGGTTTGATTCGGCATGGTAAAGGAGGTAAACTCAGTCCTCGATATGTGGGACCATTTGAGATAACTGAAACTGTTGGTGATTTGGCTTACCGTCTAGCTTTACCTCCCAGTCTGGGCAGAATTCATGACGTATTCCATGTTTCCATGCTTCGGAAGTATCAGCCAGATCCCTCTCACATACTTGAGCCGGAACCGCTAGAGATCAGTGAAACTTTGACCTACACAGAGAAACCTCTTCGAATTGTTGATCAGAAAGTTCAGGAGCTGAGGACTAAAAGCATTCCGATGGTTAAAGTTCTGTGGGATCATCACAGAGTAGAGGATGCGACATGGGAAAGAGAGGATCAGATGCGGGAACGGTATCCAGAGTTATTCGCCGAATCATGTAAGAATTGCGTGGACGCAATTAGTTTAAGGGGGAGAGGATGTGACGCCCGGGTTTTAGCCATGCATTTAATTACTGTTGCATCCCTTGTTTGCGCATTTACTTCTATGCCTTATTAACTGACTTTGTGACTACTATTCACTCCGTTTTTAAACTACTTTCTATTAGTTAATTAGCATTTTTATTAAATCATATTAATTGTGAAAGTAGTGGGAAAAATGTGCATTTGAGCTTAAGGCGTTAGGAAGGCTCGTTTAGAAAATGACTTTAGTAGTTGAATGAATAGTGTTACGTAACTAACTTAGGTAATTAATTAATTAGCATATATTTTACTATCTAAGCTCGTTTTAAAGCTTACTACGCACATTTTATTAGATCAATTAAGCACCCAATTGACCCCACCATAACTTAACCCTTTTATATATCACCTAAACTCATAAAATGCAAGAAAAAAAAAAATAGAAAGCTGAAAACAGCAGCCCAAACCCGACAGCCCCTCTTTGCACTTGGGAGAATTTTTTCATCTTCAACTCTTCAATTCAAGCCAAGCCAAGCCTTGAGCAACTAGTGTAGGGTGTTTGCAAGGTTCCTAGGTGCTCCTACGCGTAGTGGTGAGGGATTTCACGACTTGTTTTTGCATTTTTAAATAGTTGCTCATTTATTGATTTGTTGAAAATATGATTATATGCCATTGTAATTGTTATCTATGCTAATATACTATCTATATGAATGCTAGAGAACACTTTTGAACCGTCGTTTCACAATTTAAACGGTTAGAATCGTTAGTTTGATTTTTATTGTGAATAGTGACATTTTTTCTAGGGTTTTGTGTAATTGCTCGAATTGGCTTGAATTAATGCTTCTAATTGATGCCTTAGGTACTAGTGAAGATAATCAAATAGCCCCGTACACTTGCATTGCCCTTAAATCGCCTAAAAATGGAAAATAGCCGACTTTAACTTGGGGCTTTTGGGGTTAATGCGAATCCGGGTGGATTCGGGCTTCAATTCTAGTATCCTTAGGCTACCTAGGTACTATAGATGCCTTGATATCCCTTGTTTGAAGCCCGGACAATGTAGGTGTAGTTTAAAGCCAAAAGAGGGAAATTGGGGCTTTCGGGGTAAACGCGGGCATTTGAATGAGTTAGAGGGTTGAGAGGGTACCTTGGGGGTTAGTTAGAAGGTTGGGAGAGTTTCCTTTGAAAATGAAATCATTAACTTTGGTTTGGAAGAGAAATCGTTCGAAAAACAAAGGGGTTTAGGTGCAATTTAAGTTGTCTCTCACTTCTAAACCCATGTCAGGACTTCTTGAGTGTTTATATGTGATTTTAAATTGATTTGGAGCTTTTGGTATGATTCTATGCTTATTTTGTATATGTTCATTTGTAAACTGCTTATTAGCTCCTATATTTGATTCTATCCTAATTGCAACGAGGTCAACCTACTTTGTTGATCCTCATATGTGTTAATGCTTATATTATTGCTATTAACTTGCCATCGTTAAGTGCATTGCATAGTGGTTGCGCAACCATAGTGTCAGGGGCGGATGTGTTGAATATCGGCTGGGCGGCAGAGGGCTTGCCGGTGGATATTCAAACTCCGTACCCTATTCCCTCATTCGCCTGGTCCGGAGATTTCCAGGGGATGTTGGGTCGTAGGATTCGGGGTAAATCCGGAGTACACCCACTGGAGTGATTGGGGTTATGCCGGCTTATCGTGATCGTGCTCGTGGTTCGTGGATCGTGATTGAAGACCAGTGAAGATTGGTGTATAGGGGATTGTTGAAATGTATCCTTTTAATTGTGTGGTTATTTAAGTTATCATTGTTTCTTTGATTGTTAAAGTGTTATTGTTGTGTAATTGTATTATCTGTTGCATTGCACGCCCCGGGACTATATCGCTCACTGGGCAACAGTGGTTGCTCATACCTCGATATCTGTTTCAGGAGACGCTGAGGGTGATCCCCAGCTTGTTGATTTAGTTGAGGAAGAAGAAGTTCAGATCGAGCCTTTACCTTAGTTGCTGTGTCTGATAGCTTGAGGTGGTTAATGAAATTGCTGCTATGTGCAAAGTTTAATTAACTATTTTATGATCTATTTTGTGGCCTAAGGGCTATGTATATGTTTGTTGCGCAAGTCGAAGGATAGTAGATTGTGGTGTAGAATTGGAAGCCATGTATTGTAATAACTTTTATTCTTGCCTTATTTCCTTGCATGCTTGGGAGTGGATGGTTAATGTAGAATGCTTTATCCTTTAAGTTGTTTTATTGATTTCCTAGAATGTCATGAATATAAAACTATGCTGACAACAAGTTCTCGCATGCTTGTGTGTGTTGGAGCTAATGTGTACCATAAGGCTCGGATGGCCTTATAGCTTTGTTGTTTAATTAAGAAAAGCTTGTATTGTATTGTTGGGACTTTGATTAAGTGGTTACAGGTTTTTAGAATGTCCACGGTACAGGGGAGACTCTGTCCGTGTGTCGGGTCCGGACTTAACCTTTAGCTTGGGGGTTGGGTCGGGGCGTGACACAGGTAGTTCACCTGTTACTCAGTTCGTCAGCTGTTCTTATTGTGACAGGAAGGGGCATACCGAGGCCCAGTGTTGGAGGAAGTCAGGATGATGTATGAGATGTGGCAGTGATCAGCATCAGATCAAGGATTGCCCTAAACGGCAGGTAGGGCAGAATCAGGGTAAACCAGCTGCTAGAGGCAAGACTCCAGTTCCTAGAGTTCAGGCTCGAGCCTATGCTATTGAGTGCGAGGAGACTCCAGATGAGACCGCTGTTGTTGAAGGTACATTCTTCATAATGAATCAACTTGTTAGGGTGTTAATTGATCCGGGTGCTACTTATTCATTTATTACTCCCTTATGTGTAGAACGTGTGAAATTGAAAGTTATATGTTTGCCATACGAAGTAGAAGTTGGTACTCCAATGGGTTCTAAACTTATAACTAGCTCAGCTTGTAAAGCATGTAAAATCCAAATTAAGGATAGGGAATTCTCAGCCAATCTTATCGTATTACCTTTTCGAGAATATGAGGTCATTTTAGGGATGGACTGGCTGGCAAAACATCATGTCTAACTAGATTACCGGGCGAAGATTATAACGTTCTGGGTACCTGAGCAACTAATACTGGAGGTTATGGGTCGAAGAGATTTCACCGGGAGTTCCATCATTTCATATACAAAAGCAGTAAAGTCCTTGAGGAAAGGGTACAGCGGATACTTGGCTTACCTTATCAACAAGCTGTCGGACAAAGCTAAGTTGGAGGAGATGCCAGTGATCAAAGACTATGCGGATATGTTTCCAGAAGAATTACCTGGTTTACCCCCAAATCGGGAGATCGAGTTTGTTATAGAGTTGCTGCCTGGCGCCCAGCCAATATCTAAAGCTCCCTATCATATGGCACCAGCCGAGCTACAGGAATTGAAAGACCAATTACAAGGATTGTTGAAGAAGGGGTTTGTTCAACCAAGTTCTTCACCGTGGGGTGCACCAGTTCTATTTGTAAAGAAAAAAGACAGAACGTTGAGGCTATGCATCGATTACCGAGGATTGAACCAAGTGACTGTCAAGAATAAATACCCACTTCCACTGATCGACGAGTTATTTGATCAACTGCAAAGAGCCAAAGTGTATTCGAAACTCGACTTGAGGCAAAGGTATTATCAATTGCGGATCAAAAAGGAAGATGTGCCTAAAATGGCTTTCAGGACGAGATATGGGCATTATGAATATGTGGTGATGCCTTTTGGACTAACTAATGCCCCTGCAGCTTTTATGGATTTGATGCACAGAGTGTTTCAACCCTACTTGGACCAATTTGTGGTGATCTTCATTGATGATATTTTGGTATACTCGAAATCGGAGGCGGAGCATGAGCAACATCTGCGGTTGGTACTGCAGAAACTTCGAGAGCATCACTTGTATGCAAAGTTTAGCAAGTGTGAATTTTGGTTGCAACAGATTGCGTTTTTAGGGCATATCATATCCCAAGAAGGAATAGCGGTGGATCCAGCAAAGATAGAAGCAGTAATGTCTTGGAAGAAACCAGAAAATGTTACGGAGGTTCGGAGTTTTCTTGGTCTAGCCGGCTATTATCGGAGATTCGTGAAAGATTTTTCTAAGATTGCAGGACCGCTTACAAAGCTCACTCAAATGAAAACAAAGTTCGTGTGGGATAATAAGTGTGAGAACAGCTTCCAATAGTTGAAGAAAAGATTGACTACCGCACCTATTCTTGCATTGCTTGAAGGGAGTCAAGGTTTTGTAATCTATAGCGATGCTTCGAATGAAGGATTGGGTTGTGTGTTAATGCAAAATGGAAGAGTGATTACATATGCTTCTAGGAAACCAAAGCTGTATGAGTTGAACTACCCGACGCACGATTTGGAGTTAGCGGCTATTGTGTTTGCACTCAAGAAATGGAGGCATTATCTGTGGGGGTAACAAGTTTTAGGTATTTACTGATCATAAGAGCTTGAAATACTTGTTCTCTCAAAAGGAGTTGAATATGAGGCAAAGGCGGTGGATGGAGCTTTTGGATGATTATAACTGTACAATCAATTATGTGCCCAGTAAAGCAAATGTAGTTGCAGATGCCTTAAGTAGGAAAGCAAGCATGGCAAAACTTGAAGTCAAGGTACAGGAGTTGTTGGAGGAAGCATTTTTGTGGAAGCCATAACTGACTCGGAAAGGGTTATTTTTTGCCACTACGCAAGTTCAATCGACCTTGTTGCCTGAGTTACGAGAGGCTCAACAGAAGGACCAACAATTTCAAAAGATTAAAGAAAGCAATGCGGATTTCAAGTTTCATGATGATGGTATTTGGAGGTTTAAGAATCGGATTTGTGTTCCCAATGAGCCAGAACTGAAAAAGAAGATTCTTGAGGAAGCCCATAATTCAAGATATACTATTCACCCCGGCAGAACAAAGATGTACCGGGATTTGAAGCAACACTATTGGTGGAATAACATGAAAAGAGAAATTGCAGAGTTTGTGGCACGGTGTTTGACTTGCCAGAGAGTCAAAGAGGAACATCAATGACCCGCAAGTTTACTTCAGCCGTTGGAGATTCCTCAATGGAAATGGGAACATATAACTATGGACTTTGTTATGGACCTGCCCAGATCGCAAAAGGGTCATGACGCCGTTTGGGTCATAGTGGATAGATTGACTAAGTCGGCACACTTTTTACCGATGAACAAGGAGGATAGTCCTGAGAAATTGGGAGATATGTATGTGGCAGAGATTGTAAGATTGCACGGGATGCCTGTGAGTATTGTATCGGATAGGGATCCTCGTTTTACTTCCCGATTTTAGAAGAGATTGCAAGAAGCTTTGGGAACGAAGTTAAGTTTCAGCACGGCTTATCACCCTCAGACTGATGGACAATCGGAAAGGACTATTCAGATTTTGGAGGATATGTTGAGGGCGTGTGTTTTGGATTTCGGAAAAGGTTAGGAGAAATATCTGTCCTTAGTGGAGTTCACTTATAATAATAGTTATCAGGCCACTATCGGGATGGCCCCATTTGAGGTGCTGTATGGACGTAAGTGTCGATCCCCAATTTACTGGGATGAAGTAGGTGAGACGAAGACTTTTGACCCGACCCTTTTACCTGAACTTATGAAGACTGTTGATAATATCCACCTCATCCGGAAACGGATGCTTACCGCCTAGAGCAGGCAGAAGAGTTATGCAGACCGACGGAGACGGAGTCTCGAGTCCGAGGTTGGCGACAAGGTGTTCTTGAAGATATCACCCCGGAGGGGACTGATTAAACATGGCAAGGGTGGAAAGTTGAGCCCGAGGGTTGTAGGACCATTTGAGATAATTGAGAAGGTTGGCAAGTTGGCGTATCGCCTAGTGCTACCCCAGAACCTCTCCAATATTCACGACGTCTTTCATGTTTCGATGCTGCGGAAGTATCATCCTGATCCGTCACACATCTTGGAGCTAGAGCCGTTGTAGCTTCGGGAGAACTTGTCTTACGAGGAGAAGCCCATTCGGATCCTAGACTAGTAGGATCGGGAGTTGCGCAACAGAATTATACCAATGGTAAAAGTGCTGTGGGATCATCACGGGATTGAAGAAGCAACGTGGTAAAGGCGAGACCAGATGGTGCAACAGTATCCAGCTTTATTTCAAGGTAATATTGAATTTCGGGATGAAATTCTTTTAAGGAGGGAAGGATGTAAGGCCCGACCCCGATTTGCATGCGATACCTCGTTTCGTGTGCCCTACCTAGATTTGCGTGCCTTGAGCTAGGTTTAAGAATTGTGTTCATTTTATGTGCCATGCATTGAATTACGTGCATTCGTTTAGGGTAGCGTGCATTTACTTAAAAAACGTGTGTTCATCTCGTAGTTCGTGTCCTACCTCATAGTGCGTGCCCTAAACCTAGGAAAGCGTGCCCTCACGCTAATCAAGAAAGCATCTTACACAAAGCACTAGACTATTAAACAATCCTACAAAATCCACTATCAATATTATAATCCTAATTCAACTCACTAGAAGACAAAAAGTTCACTAAACACTAAACATTCTTCATTCTTCATTCCTTATTCTTTTTGCACTTCCAACACACAATTTAATAATACTCCAATAGTTGACAAAAATTCAGATTTGGCACATGCTTTGGCCGGCCATACCAAGGCTTTTGCACAAGGTTTGAACAATTATTCAATGAATCAGGCATGCTTAGACAAACTATGACACAAATGCATAAAAATTGCTCAAAACGTCCTCAATTTTCTCACCTTGCTCGACCAAACCACCTATGCCCATGCTAACATTTTAAATTTCATCTTGAAGACACAAAAAGGCTGAATTTTTATGCCCAAGGCCGACCACTTGCTCAAAATTTGCAAAGCCATCATTTTTTTTTGTCATTTCTTCTTTCTTCCTCAACCTTCTCTCTCTCTCCCTCTCATTCTTCTCTCTCTCTCGGCCTTGGCTGAGTTCTCACCTCCCATAGCTCATCTTCTTCACACTTTGGTCAATCAAGACAAGCATCAAGCAAGGAAAGTCGAGCAAGCTAGCTAGGATGCAAGAATCATACATGCATATCCTTTGAAGTCTTCTATTCGGCCCTAGGTAAGTTTCTTGGTTTCCATTTCTTTTCATCTTGTTCTAACCTCATGCATGTACTAAGAGCTTGGTCACTAATCTAGGAAAAATAGAGAAACTCTAGTTGGAACCTCGGCTAGGCAAAGGAGAAGAAGAAAATTTTGCTTCAACAAGTTTTTGTGCATCCTCTAGGTTGATTGCTAAGGTGAGGGCTAAAACCTTTTGAAAATCCTTCAAAAATCCACATGCATGCTCATAAATGTATGTCTTTGCTTCTGTACTTGAGTTATATGTTCGTTCATAAGCTTTTGCAACCATGCATGGCAAGATCTTGGCTTGAAAGTGATGATAGGTGAAGTCGGATTGTTGACAACTCTCTGACCAGTTTGTTTCGAGGTAAGTTTAGCCAGGAAAATGATGTTGAAAATGCATAAAAATTGGTAGGTGACTACTTTTTCCGGTTTTGAACATTTTTCGCAGAAATAGGCCAAAGGTAATTTTGACTCTAAGGTCCCCAAAATGGAAAATCTTTAAAATGTGTCCAAATCTGGAAATCTGGAAAAATGAAGCAGGTTTTGACAGATGCACTGATCTTGTAGAACGAACCAGATTTGACTTAGTAAATGATATCAAAAATGCATGAAATTTGGTGTGCTGCAATATTTTTCAGTTATGGACATTTTTGTCAGAAATGAACTAAGGCTAAATCTGACCCTAAGGACCTCAAAAATGTCAATTATCGAAATGTGTGCAAATCTGGACAGTTTTGTGCTATCCCACTGTTTCGGCTATATCTAATGATCC
This sequence comes from Ehretia macrophylla, assembly GCA_037974665.1. NCBI lineage: Eukaryota > Viridiplantae > Streptophyta > Magnoliopsida > Boraginales > Ehretiaceae > Ehretia > Ehretia macrophylla. The sequence continues at coordinate 38,654,542 of CM075773.1, read as the reverse complement.
CGAACTCCAATTGATGCAATGTTTGTTTCTGATTTTAGGTTCTTAATATTTAATTTGACATCTTATTCACTGGATTTGGAGATTGTTTGATTATCCTATTGATTGTGAGAAAACGGCCTATTGCAGTAAAGGTTTCACTTAGTGTTATGCTTAGAAAAATTGTTGTGACTCCTCTTGTTGAATTAAATGCTTGGGATTGTAGCTTCGAGATGTTGTGTGGACTGTTTTGAATGTTTGAGGATGTTGAATTAAATGATGCATGGCTTGAGATCGACTTTGAGTTGGTTTGAGGCTCAAATTGCATGAATATGCACGAAATGGAAACCCTAATGACTAGGTAGTTTTGCTAAGTGTTGATCATTTGGATGTTGTGTGGAATTATATGTTTAGTAGGCTGCCCGTAAATGCCTTTATAGTCCTAAATGTGATTTTGATCATTGCATGTTGACAAATAGGCTTTTCTTGCGCCCGAACCCACGTAGATGTTATTGCATGTTGAATAATCTTATTACTTGATCACGTGGACTTCGTAATGAGTTATATGGCTTGAGTTACATGTGTTACATGGCTGCCCGTTTAATGTTCATATAACTCTATATGCCTTTCAAGTGAAATTACCTGTTTTATCGTGCCCTGCTTGTTTACTTGTCAATGTGCAATCTTATGACTGTCCGGAGGTAACCTACTTTGTTGTCCTTCTAACGTGATATGTTAATGTCATAAATGTGCACTGCATACAAGGTTGCAACCTTTCCTGTCGGCATGGTAGTGATCACGCACACTGGGCGACATCGGGCTTGTCGGTGCACCCGTGACTACCATGGTCCCATTCCCCCTCTCGGTTGGGGGCTAGACTTCCTCGGAGAGTTGGGTCGTAGGATTTTGGGGTATATCCGGAGTACACCCACCTGGCGTGTTTGGGGGATGATTTGAAGTCAGCCGCAACAACTGATTCTGGAACTGATCTGAGAACAAAAGCTCATTGTATCCTTTTTACTGCGTGTATAAGTACTCTCGCTTGGTTCCTAGAGGACCTCAGGGAGAAAAGACTGGTATTTCTGTTCCTGTACTTATATTATTGTTATATTCATTCTTGCAAAAGGATTTCATAAGTTGAACCGGAAAATGAGTTTCAAAACGTATTTATCGTTCCTCCTCGCTGAGTTCATAAGGACTCACCCTCTTTTATCATCTCAGGTGATAAAGATCCAGAACAGGTACCCGAGGACGGTGTGTCTAACGATGAATCCCTGGAGTGATTGCATGTTTGTGTGCTTTGCGTGATTGTGGCTACTTGTGAACTTTATCCTACCTGAAGACTATTTCTTTTATGTTGCTTGCTATTTGTAATGTAAAAGACCCCCGTTGTAATTTGGGGTCTAATTTTGGTTTGTATTGATATTGCTAGACAAACACTAGACACTACTTTGATCGTTTTGCTATTATTACCGCTAGTATCTATCATAGGTTATGACGTATTAGTTAAGGACTAAGTAAATGAACTTATCCAATCTTAAACAAGTACTCGCTATTAATCTAAGATCAACAGGTACTTTTATAACGAGGATAAACAATCAAACGAGACATCGAGATAACCAATAGGCATTTCAATTGACGTTAAATGGTAATCTTTGTTGGAAATGAAACTTGAGATTAGAAAAATTTGAGGCATTTAGAGAATTAGGCCAAACCAAAGAGTCCAATTACAGCCGTCATGCTGCTAAATTTTCGGAAAACTTTGGAGTCTAGACTCAAACGATAGGAGTTAAATCTTCATAAATGGTTAAGTATGTGACATGTTCTGAACATTTAGATCACACCCTAGTCTAACCTTATAGGCCGGGTTGGGGCGTGACGGTCATGAGCCACGAAAAGGAGGACAACCTAATACATTGCATTTCTATTGCTGAATCCCATGGCACCATGGGCAAGACAACTTCACTACACGTAGAGGCTGGGCCCGTAAACCTTTTTTTGGTCTTATTGTTTTGGTGTTTTCAGTCAGTACTATTGGGGTTTCTTAGTAAGATATTCTTCAAACATTGTTAATCAGTGTCTTGTTCAGCAACCAATGAAGAGTGGTCAGAGTTGGATTTCAGATGATGCAAAGTTCTATTGGAAGAAGAATTGCGAGGACGCAATTGTTTTAAGGGGGGAAGGATGTGATAACCCGAACCCGGCATGCATTTAATGGCATTTAATTGCATTTAACTAAGTGACATCTTAAATGTTGACATTGAATTTGTGTTTATTTTTAGTTAAACATTTATTTGTAGTTTTACTTTCATATTTCGTTTAGAAGTAACTAGAATAATACCTGAGCTAATCATATTAACGGAATATCAACTACTTTTCATATTTGTGTCAATCGGTTTTATTTTTCTTGCACTTAAATGCTCGGATTTCAATTAAATGAAAAGTAGATCCGAGCCGGAGTAAATTTTAAACTATAATACTTTTCAAAAAATGATATATTTTCTTAAGCTCTTTGGGATTTAATTGTTATTCTTTTATTGTCGCAAGGTGCATAGCATTTCGAGAGAGATAGTTAGGAAATGAATTCGAGTCCTCAGCAAATAGTGAAAACTAGTATTTAGTGTTTTAATTTTAGTGTTTTAAGTTGTATTTAACTGGAATTGGATTTATGTTACTCATTTTAGCTCTAAAATGCATGAAATAGGCTAGTTTGACCAATTTTTAAGTGGTTTGACCAAGGGGCTTGACCTTTGACCTTTTTCATCTTTTTAATAGCCTAATTTAGCACAAAATAAAAAAAAGAAAGAGCTGAAAACAGAAACCAGCTAGGGCCGAAAATGGTAGGAGAGAAAAAAGAAAATTTCAACTTCAATTCTTCGATTCTTCGCGTGAGCTTGCACGGGGTGGTTTCCGCGGCATCCTAGGAGGTTTTCCTTGCGTCTAGGAGCGTCTAAGGTGAGGGTTTCATCGTTATTTTCGCATTTGAATATTTTGTGTATTAACTTTGATTTTTGGATTTTATCCGTATATTGTTGTTTTAATTGATTTGAGGCTTAAAGTATGTTCCCTAGCAATCGTAGAACATGTATTTATAGCTTTTTAACATTTTCTGCGGTTGAATATTGACATTGAAATATAAATTGTATAATAAATAGTAAATTGTGAATAGTAAATCCCCGTTTCGATGAAGTTGCTCCGTTACGTGTTCTGTTGATGTAGGAAGATGCTAGATATGCTAGAATGCCTAAATATGTGGTTTAATTGGAATGTGTAATGGAAAACGGAGAAAAATGGCTTGGTGAAAGTCGGGGTCGTTTAGGTTGAGTTTAGCATTTTCTCGTTTTGTGTGTTGACATTGTTTTGGGAGGCCATGGAAGCACTTTTGGTGTGATTATGGCGTTGGTTGGGTGTTTGGTTGGTATAGTTGTAGTTCAAACGAGCAAAGGGGGAAATCGGGGATTTGCGTGAATTCTAGGGTAAAGTAGGGTTTCGGGGTCCTTCGACGTGCCTTATGGTGACCTAGGAGGATTGGCGAAGTCGGTTTATAGAACTCGTGGCTCGTTTGGAAAAGGTAGTGTTTTGATAGTTGGGGCCGATTTGTGATTTTACTTGTCATCTTGATATTATGCCTATAGAATGCTTAGGGTTGCTTGATATACTTGTTTAATTGGTGTTATTGTTGCTTATTATTGCTTGTTGTGCTTGAAAAGTTAGTTGAATGTTAGTATTGATTGTGATTGCTTGTTATCTCATTTGTTGTCACTAGTTTGTATTGTTGTGCTATCGCTCGTTTATTGCCTTGTATCGAGTCTTGCATTGCATAGTGTCTCGCGCGTGAGTGATGGGCCTCTCTGGGTAGCCTCGGGTTGCCAGTGTTGGTTGCTCTAGCTCCGCTGCTATTCCCTTTTCTCGCTTGGGTTGCCTCCCAGGGGGATTTGGGTCGTAGATTGATGGTTACTCCTGGGGTATTCCAAACTGGTGTTATAAGGTGGATGCGCGCTTATTGTCATCGTTGTCAACATCAATCTCGAGATTGATGTATCGCTTGTGAAATGGTATATTGCTCGTAAGAGTGAACCATAGCCTTCAGAGTGTGGTATAACTTTGAATGGTTGTGTTAATGCTTTCAGTAATTTCTTATTGTATTGATTGTTTGTCTTGATTGCTTATTTATCAGTTATATTGCTTAACTGTCTTATTTGCATTGCACGACTTTCTTTCTCTCCAATTCGATATCTGTCTCGCCCTCACTGAGTATACGTGTTGTGTATACTCACTTCTCACCACCACATTTCAGGAAATGTCATGTTAGCTGGAAAGTTCGTGATTTCGTGAAAGTTCGTGCCTGAAGAGTTGTCTTGCGTGCCTATGTGGCTTGAGTGTCGAAGTTGTAAAGATATATGCTTTCATATGTTGTATGTATTTAATGTCAAAAAGTATGTAATTTAAGTTTCATTAGATTGTTGAAGTAGTTTGATAAGTTAGATTATGTATCTAGTTATTATAACTTAACTTCAAATGCATGTTTGTAATGTCCAAAGGAAAAGATTTAGAATGGCATGATAGTTTATTTTATGTAGTAGCTTAGTATGGTTTAATTGTCAAGTTCGAATGTACTTGCCAAAAATGAAAAGAGATAGGTTAGCTTTTAAATTTGAAATTTATGTATAGTTGCTGAGTTTAATTGCTGAGAACCGAGGCTTGGATGGCCTTGAGGTGGTTGAATGTTTGGACATGGTATTGGTCCCATATATGCTGTCGCAAGTTTTACATTTCGCCTAGAAATAGGGGAGACTCCGTCCGTTTTCCCTAAAATTTACGCACGGGTTTGGATTTGGGTTGTGATTAGATTGATCGATAAAACTCCCGGTCTCGAGAGATATCGGCGTGTTACAATTGGGTCGTAGGATTTCGGGGTATATTCGGAGTACACCCACCTTGCGAGTTTGGGGGATGATTTGAAGTCGGCCGCAACAACTGATTCTGGAACTGATCTGAGAGCAAAAGCTCACTGTATCCTTTTTACTGCGTGTATAAGTACTCTCGCTTGGTTCCTAGAGGACCTCGGGGAGGAAAGACTGGTATTTCTATTCCTGTACTTATATTATTGTTATATTCATGCTTGCAAAAGGATTTCATAAGTTGAACCGGAAAATGAGTTTCAAAACGTATTTCTCGTTCCCCCTCGCTGAGTTCATAAGGACTCACCCTCTTTTATCATCTCAGGTGATGAAGATCCAGAACAGGTACCCGAGGACGATGTGTCTAACGATGAATCCCTGGAGTGATTGCTTGTTTGTGTGCTTTGCGTGATTATGGCTACTTGTGAACTTTATCCTACCTGAAGACTATTTCTTTTATGTTGCTTGCTATTTGTAATGTAAAAGACCCCCGTTGTAATTTGGGGTCTAATTTTGGTTTGTATTGATATTGCTAGACAGACACTAGACACTACTTTGATCATTTTGCTATTATTACCGCTAGTATCTATCATAGGTTATGACGTATTAGTTAAGGACTAAGTAAATGAACTTATCCAATCTTAAACAGGTACTCGCTATTAAGCTAAGATCAACAGGTACTTTTAAAACGAGGATAAACAATCAAACGAGACATCGAGATAACCAATAGGCGTTTCAATTGACGTTAAATGGTAATCCTAGTTGGAAATGAAACTTGAGATTAGAAAAATTTGAGGCATTTAGAGAATTAGGCCAAACCAAAGAGTCCAATTACAGTCGTCATGCTGCCGAATTTTCGAAAAACTTTGGAGTCTAGACTCAAACGATAGGAGTTAAATCTTCATAAACGGTTAAGTATGTGACATGTTCTGAACATTTAGATCACACCCTAGTCTAACCTTATAGACCGGGTTGGGGCGTGACAGTCATGAGCCACGAAAAAGATGACAACCTAATACATTGCATTTCTATTACTGAATCCCACGGCACCATGGGCAAGACAACTTCGCTACATGTAGAGGCTGGGCTCGCAAACCGAGGGCGTAGGGCTTGGGACCAGGTCTCCGTCGCTCCAGTGCCCATAACTTTTGATCCGTAAGGAGTTACGCGGCGCACATCATACAGTTGGAAAGCTCTCCCAGAGCTCTATGACAAAGGCAGTAAGCCTGCTCGGCTGCGCATGCTTTCGGAGAACAAAATCCAACGTTTTCATCAATTTCGGGATACTTTTCATCTTTTGCGCAGTTTTTTTGTCCCGGATCGTAAGTCATAAGCCGCAAAAAGGACGACAACCTTATCTATCACATTTCTATTATTGAATCCCACGACACCTTAGGCAAGACAACTTCGCTTCACGTAGAGGCTAGGCCCGCAAACCGAGGGCGTGGGGCTTGGGACCAGGTCTCCATCGCTCCGGTGCCCATAACTTTTGATCCGTAAGGAGTTATGCGGCGCACAGCATACCATTGGAAAGCTCTCCGAGAGCTCTACAACGGGGGCAGCAAGCCTGCTTGGCTGTGCCTGTTTTCAGAGCCTAAAATTGAACATTTTCATCAGTTTCGGGACACTTTTCTTCTTTTGCGTTATTTTTTCGTCCCGGATAGTATGTCGCGAGCCCCGAAAAGGACGACAACCTAATCCATCACATTTCTATTACCGAATCCGAAGGCACCTTGGGCAAGACAACTTTGCTTCACGCAGAGGCTGGACCCGCAAACCGGGGGCGTAGGGCTTGGGACCAAGTCTCCTTCTCTCTGGTGTCCATAACTTTTGATTCGTAAAGAGTTACACAGCACATAGCATACCATTGGAAAGCTCTCCGAGAGCTTTACGAAAGCCGTAGCGAGTATGATCGGCTGCGCCTATTTTCGGGGCCCAAAATCGAATGTTTTCATTAGTTTCAGGACACTTTTCTTCTTTTACGTTGTTTTTTCATCCCGGTTCGTACGCCGTGTACTGCGAAAATGATGACAACCTAATCCATCACATTTCTATTGCTGAATCTCATGCCACCTTGGGGAAGACAACTTCGCTTTGACATTGAGGCTGGTCCCGCAAACCGAGTGCGTGGGCTTGGGACCAAGTCTCCGTCGCTCCAGTACCCATAACTTTTGATCCGTAAGGAGTTACGCGACGTACAGCATACCGTTGGAAAGCTATTCGAGAGCTCTACGATACGGGCAACAAGGTTACTTTGCTGCGCCAATTTTCGGAGCCCAAAATCGAACATTTTCATCAGTTTTGGGATACTTTTCTTCTTTTGCGCTGTTTATTCATCCTGGATCGTACGTCGTGATCCGCGAAAAGGATGACAACCTAATCAATCACATTTCTATTACCGAATCCCACGGTACTATGGGCAAGGCAACTTCGCTTCACGTAGAGGTTGGGCCCGTAAACCGAGGGCGTGGGGCTTGGGACCAGGTCTCCGTCGCTCCGGTGCCCATAACTTTTGATCCGTAAGGAGTTACGCGGCGCAAAGCATACCGTTAGAAAGCTCTCTGAGAGCTCTACTACGGAGGCAGCAATCCTGCTCGGCTGCTCCTATTTTTGAGACAAAAATCAAACGATTTAATCAGTTTCGGGACACTTTTCTTCTTTTGCGCTGTTTTTCTGTCCCGGATCGTGCGTCATCAGCCGCGAAAAGGACGATAACCTAATCCATCACATTTTTATTACCGAATCCTACGGCACCATGGGCAAGGCAACTTTGCTTTGGCGTAGAGGCTGGGCCCGCAAACTGAGCGCGTGGGATTGAGACCAAGTCTCTGTCGCTCCGGTGCCCATAACTTTTGATCTGTATGGAGTTACGTGACGCACAACATACCGTTGGAAAGCTCTGTGAGAGCTCTACGATGGCGGCAACAACCCTGCTCGGCTGCGTCTATTTTTAGAGGATAAAATCAAACATTTTCATCAGTTTCGGGACACTTTTCTTCTTTTGCACTGTTTATTCATCCCGGATCGTACGTCGTGAGCCGTAAAAAGGACGACAACCTAATCTATCACATTTCTATTACCGAATCCCACAGCACCATGGGCAAGGCAACTTCGCTTTGATGTAGAGGCTGGGCCTGCAAACCGAGCGCGTGGGATTGGGACCAAGTCTCCGTCGCTCCGGTGCCTATAACTTTTTATCCGTAACGAGTTATGCGGTGCACAACATACTGTTGGAAACCTCTCCAAGAGCTCTATAATAGGGGCAGCAAGCCTGCTCGGCTGCGCCTATTTTCGAACCCCAAAATCGAACGTTTTTATCAGTTTCGTGACACTATCCTTGTTTTGCGCTGTTTATTCATCCCGGATCGTACGTCGTGAGCTGCGAAAAGGATGACAACCTAATCTATCACATTTCTATTACCGAATCCCATGACACCTTGGGCAAGGCAACTTCACTTTGACATAGAGGCAGGGCCCGCAAACCGAGCGCGTGGGCTTAGGACCAAGTCTCCGTCACTCCGACGCCCATAACTTTTGATCCGTAAAGAGTTACGCGGCGCACAGCATACCGTTGGAAAGCTCTCTGAGAGCTCTATGACAAAGGCAGCAAGCCTACTTGGTTGCGCCAATTTCCGGAGGCCAAAAATTGAACATTTTCATCAGTTTTGGGACACTTTTCTTCTTTTGCGCTATGTTTTTGTCCCGGATCGTACGTCATGAGCCGTGAAAAGGACGACATCCTAATCCATCAGATTTCTATTACCGAATCTCATGCCACCATGGGCAAGAAAACTTCGCTTCGCGTAGAGGCTGGGCCCGCAAACTGAGGGCGTGGGGCTTGGGACGAGTTCTCCGTCGCTTCAGTGCCCATAACTTTTCATCTGTAAGGTGTTACGCGGCGCACAGCATACCGTTGGAAAGCTCTCTGAGAGCTCTATAATGAGGCAGCAAGCTTGCTTAGCTACGCCTATTTTCAAAGGCCAAAATTGAACGTTTTCATCAGTTTTGGGATACTTTTCTTCTTTTGCGCTGTTTTCCGTCCCCGATTGTACGTCATGAGCTGCGAAAAAGACGACAACCTAATCCGTCACATTTCTATTACCGAATCCCACAGCACCTTGGGCAAGGCAACTTCGCTTTGACGTAGAGGTTGGGCCCGCAAACCGTGCGCGAGGGCTTGGGACCAAGTCTCCGTCGCTCCAGTGCCCATAACTTTTGATCCGTAAGGAGTTACGTGGCGCACGGCATACCGCTGGAAAGCTCTCCATAAGCTCTACGACGGGAGCAGCAAGTCTGCTGTGCTGCGCCTATTTTCGGAGCCCAAAATTGAACGATTTCATCAGTTTTGGGACACTTTTATTCTTTTGTGTTGTTTATTCATCCCGGATCGTACGTCGTGAGCCGCAAAAAGGACGACAACCTAATCAATCACATTTCTATTACTGAATCCCATGGCACCTTGGGCAAGGCAACTTCGCTTTCACGTAGAGGCTTGGCCCATAAACCGAGCGCGTGGGCTTGGGACCAAGTCTCCGTCGCTCCGGTGCCCATAACTTTTGATCCGTAAAGAGTTATGCGGCACACAACATATCTTTGGAAAGCTCTCCGAGAGCTCTACAACGAAGGTAGCAAGTCTGCTCAGTTGGACCTATTTTCAAAGCCCAGAATCGAAAGTTTTCATCAGTTTCTGGATACTTTTCTTCTTTTACGCTATTTTTTCGTCCTAGATCGTACGTCGTGAGCCGCGAAAAGGATGACAACCTAATCCATCACATTTCTATTCCCAAATCCCATGGCACCATAGGAAAGACAACTTCACTTCACGTAGAGGCTGGGCCCGTAAACCGAAGGCGTAGGGCTTGGGACCAAGTCTCCGTTGCTTCGGTGCCCATAACTTTAGATTCGTAAAGAGTTACGCGGCGCAAAGCATACCATTGGAAAGCTCTCCTAGAGCTCTACAACAGGGGAAACAGGCCTGCTAGGCTGTGCCTGTTTTCGGAGCCAAAAATTGAACGTTTTCATCAGTTTCGGGATATTTTTCTTCTTTTGCGTTATTTTTCCGTCTCGGATCGTACGTTATGAGCTGCGAAAAGGAGGACAACCTAATCCATCACATTTCTATTACCGAATCTTACGACACCTTGGGCAAGACAACTTCGCTTTGACGTTGAGGTTGGGCCGGCAAAACAAGCGCGTGGGCTTGGGACCAAGTCTCCGTCGCTCCGGTGCCTATAACTTTTTATCCGTAAAGAGTTACGCGGCGCACAACATACATTTGGAAAGCTGTAAGAGAGCTTTACATCGGGGGCAGCAAGCTTGCTTGGCTGCGCCTGTTTTCGGAGCCCAAAATCAAATGTTTTCATTAGTTTCGGGACACTTTTCTTCTTTTGCGCTATTTTTCCGTCCCGGATCGTACGTCGTGAGCCGCGAAAAGGATGACAACCTAATACATCACATTTCTATTATTGAATCACATGGCACCATGGGTGTAATACCCAAGCCCGGAATGTGAATTTTCTTTGTTTATTATTTTGAAAATTTTATTTCCTTAAATTCTTTGTGAATTAACTGTTAATTTCTCGCCGTCGCAACGTGCATTGCATTTAAGGAGCGATAGCTAGATAACGATTTTTAGTCCTCAACAAATAGTGAAACTAGTATTTAGATGACTTAAATTTTATATTTTAAATATTGCTAGCTTTAATTGAACTTACCATAGCTGAAACGGCTTTAAAACGCTCAAAATAAGGGCCTTTGACCAAGTTTTTTTTAAGTTGTTGACCTTGACCTTTGACCTTTGACCATTGACCATTTGACCCTTACATAAACTAAAAACTAAGCAAAATGAAATAAAAACAACAGCAAAAACCAGCAGCAGGCCGTGAGCTCCATTGAAGAAAAAAAAAAAAAAACCTTTCACCTTCCAAACGATCAATCTTCGCAAGAGCTCGTGCGGGGTGGTTTCCGAGGCAACCAATGTTGTTTTCCTAGCGACTAGGAGTACCTAAGGTGAGGGAAGCATGTTATTTGCGCATTTATATGTTGTGTTTGTAAACTTTGTCAATTTTTAGATTTATCCGTAGATCGTTATTTAAAGCGATTTGATGCTTCTAGAATGTTCCTTAGCACTTGTAGAACATGTATTTATAGCTTTGTAACGTTTTCTGCGGTTAAATGTTGTGATTGCAACTTGAATTGTGAAATGAATAGTGTTTTGTGAATAGTAAAACCTTGAAACGTTGAAATTGCGCTGTTATGCTTTCCGTTGATGTAGAAACGTGCTAGGCATGCTAGAATGCTAAAATGTGTGGTTTGTTTGGGTTGCGTAGAGGAAAAAACGAGAATTAAGCCTTTGGGAAAGTCGGGGTCGTTTAGGTTGACTTTGGCGTTTTCTCGTTTTGCGTGTTGGCATTGCTTCGGGAAGCCATGGAAGCACTTTTGGTGCGATTATGGCGTTGGTTGGGTGTTTGGTTGTTATAGTTGTAGTTCAAACGAGAAAGGGAGAAATCGGGGCTTTGCGCGAGTTCTAGGGTAAAGTAAGGTTTCGGGGTCTTTAGACGTGCCTTTTGGTGACCTATGAGGGTTGGCGAAGTCGGTTTCCAGAACCCGTGGCTCGTTTGGAAATGGTAGTGTTTTGATAGTTGGGGCCGATTTGTGTTTTTGTGTGTTTTCTTGTCTTAATGCTTATAGAATGCTTAGAATTACTTGAATTACTTGTTTGAGTTGTTTTGGATTGAATTGCTTATCAAATTGCTGCGATTGCGTGCGAGAGTAACCTACTTTGTTATTCTCCCACGTGTGGCTTTATCGCTTGTTTATCGTCTTGTATCGAGTCTTGCATTGCATAGTGTCTCGCGCGTGAGTGATGGGCCTCTCTGGGTAGCCTTGGGTTGCCAGTGTTGGTTGCTCTAGCTCCGCTGCTATTCCCTTTCTCGCTTGGGTTGCCTCCCAGGGGGATTTGGGTCGTAGATTGATGGATACATCCGGGGTATTCCAAACTGGTGTTATAAGGTGGTTTGGGCCGGCGCATCGTCATCGAATTCGTGTTTGAAAGTTGTTCGTGAAAAGAGTATCGTATCCTTTGAATGAGTGTTTGCAGCTTTAAATACTTGCCTTGCTTAATTGATGGCTTTGGTTGTATCTTTATATGATTTGTATGTATTGCTTGGCTAATTGCATTGCATACTCCTCTCATCTCCGTCCTTGAGACCAATTGCCCTCGCTGAGCAATAGTTTTTGCTCATTCCTCTCTATACTATATTTTTACAGGAGTAGTTGAGGCAGACCCTCTCGAAGTAATTGAGGAGGAGGAGCGGGTGGAGGTGTTTCCGTGATAGCACTTACCTGCTTTGCTGGTGGTTGGTTCCCAGTTTTGTGCAAACCTTGTTGTTATGTATATTGCGTGAAGGACGCTTAATTTTGAGGCTTGTAGCCTTGTATGTATTTTCCTATTTTGAGACCTTTAATGGTCTTATGTTGTAATGGATTAAAGTTGTAATGTTGTAACTTGTTCCCTGATGACTAGTGAAGAAATGCATGCTAATGGCTAATGGTTTAGTGGCATAAGTACTTGTGTAGTATGCATGGCATTTTTGGTTTGGAAAGTTGGATAATAAGAAATGTATGTTTTATAGAAAGTTGACTTGTTTTGATTATTTTATAGCTTTCGCAAGTATTATATTGTTTTTAGGGTTTTCGGATCGTCCGCGGTACAGAGGAGACTCCGTCCGTGTGTCGGGTCCGGGCTTGGCCTTTTGCGGGGTCGGGTCGGGGCGTGACATCTTTAGGTGGTATCAGAGCATGATAGTCTTGCATGAGCTGGGATATGATTCTCGGTCTGTGGGGTAAAGGTCTAAAATGCTAAAGTGTTTATGAATGATTAGTAAGTGAAAAGAAAATGTTCTAGCATGACTTTGTGAACTTGGAATGTTTATGTGTTTAAGTGAAATAGTTTGGCAAGTTGAACTTGTCTTATGTGAATTGTGTGATAGAATGTTGGATTGTTATTGATTTGAGTGTTATCTAATCTTATGTGCTATATTTCTGTCTATAAACTGCTTTTAAATGTTGCCAGCTATTGTGAGTTGCTACTATGCCGCCACGTCGTAGTACTCAAGGTATAGGATCAGATGAAGAGGCAGCGGAACAGGGTCAGCAGCCGTTGCCTGAGCAGTTTATGGCTACCATGACTACTGCAGTAGACCGGATCACACAGGTACTACATGAGCAGAGGCAGGACCGGATTAATCCCCAGGGTAATCAAGCTAATCCTGGTGGACAGGGGTACAGAGTTGAGAATAACCAATTAGAGAAATTTCTGAGGCACGAGCCGGGAAAGTTTTTCGGGGAGCCGGATGATGAGGCGGCCGAGAGATGGATTAATCGTGTCGAGAAAATTTTCTCTGCTTTGAGGTACACCGATGAGGCAAGAATAGACTATGCATCATTTTTATTTGAAGGTGATGCAGAGCAGTGGTGGAATACTGTTAGACTGAGGTGGGATTGTGAGGATGTTCCACACTTATGGGATGATTTTGTAAGTGATTTCCGGGACAAATATATTCCCGAGATGGCAATGGAAAGACGGGAAGATGAGTTTGTGGCCCTGAAGCAGGGAAATATGACTGTTGCACAGTACGAGGCTAGGTTTGTTAGCCTGTCGAGGTATATGCCCGAGTTGGTACGGCCAGCTAGGAGGATGATACATAGGTTTGTCCGTGGGTTGAGAATGGACATACAGTTGCATTTGACTGGACAGACCTACACTACTTTTCCCGAGGCATTTCAGGCAGCCTCGAAGTTTGAGAAACGGAAGGCTGAGATGTTAGCCGAGAGCAGTCAGCCGAGTAAGAAGCAGTTTTTGGGCCAGAGCAGCCATAGTCAGCCGAGGCAGTTTCAGGCTTCTGCACAGGGTCCTCAGCAACGTCCGTATCAGCCACAGCAGCAGATTCAGGCTAGGCCAGCTGTGACTAGACCTCAGCAGGGAGCTACAGTTCCTACCCCTGCCAGAGCCCCAGCACCTACAGGAAACACTGCGGTTAGGCAAAATCAGAAGTGTGATTATTGTAATCGACCAGGGCATATTGAGGCTAACTGTTGGAGGAAGAGTGGAAAATGTACGGGTTGTGGCGGTGATGATCACAGGGTGAGGGATTGCCCTAAATATAATAATGTTCAGGGCCGTGGTGGAGGCCGAGGTGTTCAGAATAGGGCTGCAGGTACACGACCAGCACAGAGAGTTCAAGCTAGGGTCTTTGCACTGGATGCAGAGGAGCTACCCGATAATACAGCTATAGTGGAAGGTACCTTTCTTCTCAATACTCAGCCAGTTAAAGTTTTGATTGATCCTGGAGCTACACATTCGTTTATAACTCCTGCATGTGCACGATCTGTGAATGTTTGCATTGATAATTTGCCTCATGAAGTTGAAGTTAGCACTCCTTTGGGTGCAAAATTTGTTGCTGAGTCTATTTGCAAATCTTGTGATATATGTATTGAGAACCGTAAATTTCTTGCTGATTTAATTATATTACCATTCCGTGACTTTGAAATCATTTTGGGAATGGACTGGTTGGGAAAGTATTATGCTCAGTTGGATTGTAGAACAAAGATCGTTTATCTTAAGGTTCCTGACCTACCGGTACTAGAGATTATTGGGAACTGCAGGGCTGCCCGCATTCCACTTTTATCAGCGATCAAGACTTCTAAGTTGTTAAATAGGGGTTGTGAAGCCTACTTAGCCTATTTGATCAATCAGCCTGCTGATAAGTTGAGTTTGAATGAAGTTCCAATTGTTAGAGACTTCCCTGGTGTATTTCCCGAGGAATTACCGGGTTTACCACCGGATAGGGAGATTGAGTTCGTGATTGATCTTGTGCCAGGCACTGCACCTATTTCTAGGAGTCCTTACAGGATGGCATCGGCTGAACTTCAGGAGTTAAAAATTCAGCTTCAGAACTTACTTGAGAAAGGGTTTATACAACCTAGTTCTTCGCCGTGGGGCGCACCTGTGTTGTTTGTGAGAAAGAAAGACGGCACGCTTCGGTTATGCATTGATTATAGGGGACTTAATCAAGTCACGATTAAGAATAAATACCCCTTGCCGTTGATTGAAGAATTGTTTGACCAGTTGCAGGGTGCGAGTGTTTACTCCAAATTTGACTTGAGGCAGGGTTACTATCAACTTAGGATTCGGAGTGACGATATACCAAAGACGGCATTCAGGACTAGATATGGCCACTATGAATTTGTTGTTTTGCCGTTTGGATTAACGAATGCACCAGCCGCATTCATGGACTTGATGCAGAGGGTTTTTCGGCCTTACCTTGATCAGTTTGTCGTGATCTTCATTGACGACATTTTAGTGTATTCGAAGAACGAGGCTGAACATGAGCAACACTTGAGGATTGTGCTTCAGACTTTGCAGGAAAACAAGCTTTTTGCTAAATTCAGCAAGTGTGAGTTCTGGTTGAACCAGATATCTTTTCTAGGCCATATCATTTCAGATCGAGGAATTTCAATGGACCCAGCTAAGATTGAAGTTGTTTCATCTTGGAAGAGACCTGAGACGGTGTCAGAGATTCGGAGTTTTCTTGGATTGGCAAGTTACTACCGGAGATTTGTTAAAGACTTCTCCAAAATTTTTGGACCTTTGAGCCAGTTGACTCGGAAGAAAGTTGCTTACAACTGGGATGCTAAATGTGAATCCAGTTTCCAAGAATTGAAGAAGAGACTAACTACAGCTCCTATACTAGCTTTACCTGAGGGAACAGAGAACTTCGTTGTCTACAGTGATGCATCTAAAGAAGGATTGGGCTGTGTTTTAATGCAGAATGGTAAGGTGATTGCCTATGCTTCTAGGAAATTGAAACCTTATGAAGTCAATTACCCTACACATGATCTTGAGTTAACTGCAGTTGTGTTTGCATTGAAGAAGTGGCGTCATTACTTGTGGGGTTGCAGATTTGAAATATTTACTGACCACAAGAGTCTCAAGTATTTGTTTTCACAGAAGGATCTAAATATGAGGCAGCGGAGATGGCTAGAGCTATTGGGTGGTTATAACTGTTCTATTAACTATGTGCCAGGTAAGGCAAATGTTGTTGCTGATGCTTTGAGCCGAAAGGCTACTGTTGCAAGCTTGATTATCAAGGACTGGGAGACTTTGGAAGAAATTTGTTCATGGAAACCAGAAGCTACTGAGGTAGGGATTCGGTTTGCTAGTTTATAGATTCAGTCAGGGTTGCTAGCACAGATCAGAGAGGCTCAGAAGACTGATCCTCACATCTTGAAGATCCAAGAGAAAGCTAAAGGGGGAGAGTCGGAGTTTAAATTACATGCATATGGCATTTTCAGATTCAGGGATAGAGTATGTGTTCCTGATGATCCGACTTTGAAGAATGAGATCCTGTCCGAGGCACATAATTCGAAGTATACGATTCACCCGGGCAGTACTAAGATGTATAGAGATTTGAAGCAACACTTCTGGTGGAACAATATGAGGAGGGAGATTGCTGGGTATGTATCCAGATGTTTGACTTGTCAGAGGGTTAAAGTTGAGCATCAGAGGCCAGCCGGACTTCTACAGCCGTTATCGATTCCGCAGTGGAAGTGGGTACATATTACAATGGACCTTGTGACCGATCTTCCTAGATCTCTGAGAGGATGCGATTCTGTTTGGGTTGTTGTGGACCGCTTGACTAAGGTTACGCATTTTATTTCCGTGAACAAACAGGATAGCCTTGATAAGCTAGCTGAATTGTATGTTGCTAATATCGTGAGATTGCATGGTGTGCCACAGAGTATAGTGTCAGATAGGGATCCCAGATTCAGATCTCGTTTTTGGCAGAAGTTACAAGAGGCCATGGGAACTAAGTTGAGCTTCAGTACTGCATATCATCCGCAAACTGATGGCCAGTCTGAGAGAACCATCAGGATCTTGGAAGACATGCTTTGGGCATGTGTGCTAGACTTTGGGAAGAACTGGGAGAAGTTTTTGCCTTTAGCGGAGTTCGCCTACAACAATAGTTATCAATCTACTATAGGTATGGCTCCCTACGAGGCGTTGTATGGTCGTAAATGCAGATCCCCGTTATATTGGGAAGAGGTTGGAGAGATGAGAACAGTTGATCCGACTGTGTTACCTGAGATGATTAAGATGGTAGATAATGTTCACCTTATTCGCCAGCGTATGCTTACAGCTCAGAGTCGTCAGAAGAGTTATGCGGATAAGCATCGTCGGGATCTTAAGTTTGATTTGGGAGATTGGGTGTTTCTTAAGATTTCTCCACGTAAGGGTTTGATTCGGCACGGTAAGAGTGGGAAGCTTAGTCCCAGGTATGTGGGTCCGTATGAGATCACCGAAAAGGTAGGTCCTTTGGCTTATCGATTAGCTTTGCCTCCGAGCTTGTCGAGACTGCACGATGTGTTCCACGTGTCTATGTTGAAGAAATACCATCCAGACCCTTCGCATGTACTTGAACCAGAGCCTTTGCAGATTGAAGAGAAGTTGTCCTACGAAGAGAAACCGATTAGAATTGTGGATCGGAAGATTCAAGAGCTTCGCATAAAGAGTATTCCGTTAGTGAAGGTTATGTGGAATCATCATGGGTTTGAGGAAGCGACTTAGGAAAGAGAGGACCAAGTTCGGGATCAGTATCCGGGGTTATTTGTTGACCAGGTAAGAATTGCGTGGGCGCAATTGTTTTAAGGGGGAGAGGGTGTAATACCCGAGCCAGGAATGTGAATTTTCTTTGTTTATTATTTTGAAAATTTTATTTCCTTAAATTCTTTGTGAATTAACTATTAATTTCTCGCCGTCGCAACGTGCATTGCATTTAAGGAGCGATAGCTAGATAACGATTTTCAGTCCTCAACAAATAGTGAAACTAGTATTTAGATGACTTAAATTTTATATTTTAAATATTGCTAGCTTTAATTGAACTTACCATAACTGAAACGGCTTTAAAACGCTCAAAATAGGGGCCTTTGACCAAGTTTTTTTAAGTTGTTGACCTTGACCTTTGACCTTTGACGATTTGACCCTTACATAAACTAAAAACTAAGCAAAATGAAATAAAAACAGCAGCAAAAACCAGCAGCAGGCCGTGAGCTCTATTGAAGAAAAAAAAAAAAACCTTTCACCTTCCAAACGATCAATCTTCGCAAGAGCTCGTGCGGGGTGGTTTCTGAGGCAACCAACGTTGTTTTCCTAGCGACTAGGAGTACCTAAGGTGAGGGAAGCATGTTATTTGCGCATTTATACGTTGTGTTTGTAAACTTTGTCAATTTTTAGATTTATCCGTAGATCGTTATTTAAAGCGATTTGATGCTTCTAGAATGTTCCTTAGCACTTGTAGAACATGTATTTATAGCTTTGTAACATTTTCTGCGGTTAAATGTTGTGATTGCAACTTGAATTGTGAAATGAATAGTGTTTTATGAATAGTAAAACATTGAAACGTTGAAATTGCGCTGTTATGCTTTCCGTTGATGTAGAAACGTGCTAGGTATGCTAGAATGCTAAAATGTGTGGTTTGTTTGGGTTGCGTAGAGGAAAAAACGAGAATTAAGCCTTTGGGAAAGTCGGGGTTGTTTAGGTCGACTTTGGCGTTTTCTCGTTTTGCGTGTTGGCATTGCTTCGGGAAGCCATGGAAGCACTTTTGGTGCGATTATGGCGTTGGTTGGGTGTTTGGTTGTTGTAGTTGTAGTTCAAACTAGAAAGGGGGAAATCGGGGCTTTGCGCGAGTTCTAGGGTAAAGTAAGGTTTCGGGGTCTTTAGACGTGCCTTATGGTGACCTAGGAAGGTTGGCGAAGTCGGTTTCCAGAACCCGTGGCTCGTTTGGAAATGGTAGTGTTTTGATAGTTGGGGCCGATTTGTGTTTTTGTGTGTTTTCTTGTCTTAATGCTTATAGAATGCTTAGAATTACTTGAATTACTTGTTTGAGTTGTTTTGGATTGAATTGCTTATCAAATTGCTGCGATTGCGTGCGAGAGTAACCTACTTTGTTATTCTCTCACGTGTGGCTTTATCGCTTGTTTATCGTCTTGTATCGAGTCTTGCATTGCATAGTGTCTCGCGCGTGAGTGATGGGCCTCTCTAGGTAGCCTTGGGTTGCCAGTGTTGGTTGCTCTAGCTCCGCTGCTATTCCCTTTCTCGCTTGGGTTGCCTCCCAGGGGTATTTGGGTCGTAGATTGATGGATACATCCGGGGTATTCCAAACTGGTGTTATAAGGTGGTTTGGGCCGGCGCGTCGTCATCGAATTCGTGTTTGAAAGTTGTTCGTGAAAAGAGTATCGTATCCTTTGAATGAGTGTTTACAGCTTTAAATACTTGCCTTGCTTAATTGATGGCTTTGGTTGTATCTTTATATGATTTGTATGTATTGCTTGGCTAATTGCATTGCATACTCCTCTCATCTCCGTCCTTGAGACCAATTGCCCTCGCTGAGCAATAGTTTTTGCTCATTCCTCTCTATACTATGTTTTTACAGGAGTAGTTGAGGCAGACCCTCTCGAAGTAATTGAGGAGGAGGAGCAGGTGGAGGTGTTTCCGTGATAGCACTTACCTGCTTTGCTGGTGGTTGGTTACCAGTTTTGTGCAAACCTTGTTGTTATGTATATTGCGTGAAGGACGCTTAATTTTGAGGCTTGTAGCCTTGTATGTATTTTCCTATTTTGAGACCTTTAATGGTCTTATGTTGTAATGGATTAAAGTTGTAATGTTGTAACTTGTACCCTGATGACTAGTGAAGAAATGCATGCTAATGGCTAATGGTTTAGTGGCATAAGTACTTGTGTAGTATGCATGGCATTTTTGGTTTGGAAAGTTGGATAATAAGAAATGTATTTTTTATAGAAAGTTGACTTGTTTTGATTATTTTATAGCTTTCGCAAGTATTATATTGTTTTTAGGGTTTTCGGATCGTCCGCGGTACAGAGGAGACTCCGTCCGTGTGTCGGGTCCGGGCTTGGCCTTTTGCAGGGTCGGGTCGGGCCGTGACAATGGGAAAGACAACTTCACTACACGTACATGCTGGGTGTGAGGCCCGACCGTGATTTGCGTGCGATACCTCGTTTCGTGTGCCTTAACCTAGATTTGCGTGCCTTGACCTAGATTTAAGAATTGTGTTTTGTTTTGTGTGTCTTGCATTGAATTACGTGCATTCATTTAGGGTTGCATGCATTTACTTGGGAAATGTGCATTCGTCTCGTAGTTCGTGCCCTATCTCGTAGTGCGTGCCCAAAACCAAGGAAAGCGTGCCCTCACGTTAATGAAGAAAGCATCTTACACAAAGCACTAGGTCATTAATTAATCCTACAAATCCCACTAACTAATATTAAAATGCTAAGTCAATGCACTAGAAGACGAAATTGCACCAAAAGCTAGATATTCTTTATTCTTTATTCTTTATTCTTTGCATGTCCCAAACACAATAAAATAAGCCTTGAACAAGATAAAAAATTCAGATTTGAGCACATCTTTGGCCGACCACTAGGAGCTTTGTGCATGGAATTTAATTTCAAAATTTACTCCTAAACATTCTATGACAATTCTATGACACAAAGCAATAAAAAAATTAGCTCAAAACCCTCCTCAAAGCTCCATATTCTCGACACAAGCTCCATGCCCATACTAGATAATTCAAAATGCTTCCTGAAGACACAAAAGTCTGAAATTTACATGCTCAAGGCCGACACAAGCATCTATGCCCATCAAGCTTTCATTTTCTTTCATTTTCCTTCATTTCCTCTCACTCCTTTCTCATTTCTTCTCTCTCTCTCGGCCTTCTCTGAGTTTCTACACTCCATAGCTTATCTTCATCACTCCATGGTTCATCAAGGCATGCAAGAAGCTAGTGAGCTTGACTAAGCAAGCTAGGTTGCAAGAAACACACATGCAAGCTCTTTGAACCTCCATTTCGGCTTAGGTGAGTTTGCTAGCTTCCATTTATTTTCTTCTTGTTCTAACCACATGCACCTACTAAGAACTTGGTTACTAAGCTAGGAAATTAGAGAAAATCGAGTGGTGTCTCGGCTAAGCAAGGAAAAGAGTCAACCTTGTGCAACCATCAAGAGTCTTGTGCATCTTCTTGTTGTTTTGCTAAGGTGAGGTCTAAAACTTCTTCAAAATCCTTCAAAAAACCACATGCATTCCCTTAAATGCCTATCTTTACTTCTGTACTTGTGATATATGTAAGTTCATGAGTTTTGTAAACATGCATGGCAAGATTTTTGGCTAGAATGTTATGATAGATGAAATCAGGTATGTAACAGCCTTCTGCCTTGTTGGTACGAAGTGATTTTGACCAGGTGGATGATGTTTAAAATGCCTGAAAATTGGTAGGTAACTATTGTTGCCAGTTTTGAGCATTTTTCGCAGAAATAAGCCAAAGCTAATTTTGATTCTAAGGTTCTCAAAATGACTAATTATCAAAATGTGTCCAAATCTAGAAAGTCTGGAAAAATGAAGTAGGTTTTGGCAGATTCACTGACCTTGTAGAACGAACCAGTTTTAACTTAGTAAATTACATCCAAGATGCATGAAATTTGGTGTGCTGATATATTTTTCAGTTCTTGACATTTTTGCCAGAAATGGACCAAGGCTAAATCTTACCCTAAGGCCCTCAAAAACGACAAGCATTGAAATGTGTGCAAATCTGGACAGTTTTGTTTAGTCTAACTGTTTTGGCTATAACTCTTGAACCCGAACTCCAAATGATGCGAGGTTTGTTTCTGAATTTAGCTCACTCCTTAAGATTTAATTTGACATCTTGTTCACTAGAATTGGCAATTGTTTGCTTGTCTTAATGATTGTGAGAAAACAGTCCATTGCAGTGAGGGTTTCACCTATTGATATGCTTAGAAAAATTAATGTAGCTTCCCTTGTTGTATTAAATGCTTAGGATTGTGGCATTTGGATGTTGTGTGGACTGTTTTGAATGCTTGAGGGTGTTGGAATTAATCAATGCATGGCCTGAGCTTAATTACGAGATGACTTGGGGTTTAATCGCACGGGTAAGCACGAATTGAAACCCTAGTAACTAGGTAAACTTGCTAAGTATTGATCCTTTGGATATTGTGTTTGATTATGTGCTTAGTAGGCTGCCCGTAGTTGCCCTCATAGCCCTAAACATGATTTCGATGATTACATGTTGATAAGTAGGCTTTTCTTGCACCCGGTCCCACGTAGATATCATTGCATGATGAATAATCTTATATTGTGATTATGTGAACTTTGAAATGAGTTATATGACTTGATTTATGTGCGTTACATGGCTACCCATTTAATGTTCATATAACTCCATGTGCTTTTCAAGTGAATTTACTTGTCATATTGTGCCTCGCGTGTTTAACTGTCAATGTGCAATCTTATGACTGCTCGGAGGCAACCTACTTTGTTGTCCTCCAATTGTGATATATTAAATGTCATAAATGTGCATTGCATACAAGGTTGCAACATTTCATTCTAGCGTGGTAGCGTTCACGCACACCGGGCGGCATCGGGCTTGCCGGTGCAACCGTGACTACCATTGTCCAATTCCCTTTCTCGCTTGAGGGCTATACTTCTTGGAGAGTTGGGTTGTAGGATTTCGGGGTACATCCGAAGTACACCCATTTGGCGTGATAAGGGGATGATTTGAAGTCGATCGTAACAACTGATACTGGAAACGAACCGAGAGCAAAAGCTCATCGTATCCTTTTCACTATGTGTATAAGTACTCTCGCTTGGTTCGTAGAGGACCTCGGGGAGGAAAGACGAGTAATTGTGTTCTTTTACTTTTACATTACATTATGTACTTACTTGTGATATATTCATGCTTGCAAAAAGGATTTTTCATAAGTTGAACCGGAAAATGAGTTTCAAAACTTATTTCTCGTTCCCCCTCGCTGAGTTCATAAAGACTCACCCTCTTTTATTATCTCAGGTGAAGAAGACCAAGAACAGGTACCCGAGGACGACATACCTAACGATAATTCCTTGGAATGATTGCTTGCCCTATGTGCCTTACGTGACTATGGCCATTTTGTGAACAATATGTTGCTTGAAGACTATTTCATTTCTTATGATGCTTGCTATTGTAATGTAAAAGACCCGCGTTGTAATTTGGGGTCTAATTTTGGCTTGTACTGATGATAACTAGATAGACACTATTATGGTCGTTTTTGCTATCGTTATTGGCTAGTATCTATCATGGGATTATGAAATAACAGGTAAGGATTAAGTAAAATGAACTTATCCAATCTTAAGCAGGTACTCATTGTTAAGCTAAGATCAACATGTACTTTTGTAACGAGGATTAACAAACAAATGAAACATAGTATCATGCTAGGTTATTAATCAAACGAGACTTCGAGATAACTAGTAGGCGTTTCGATTGATGGTAAATAGTAATCTTAGTTGGAAATGAAATTTGAGGCGTTTAGAGAACTAGGTCAAACTAAAGAGCCCATTTATAGCCGTTATGCTGCCGGTTTTCCAGAAAAATTGTGGAGTCTAGGCTAAACGTTAAGTGTTAAACTTTCATGAATGATTGAGTACGAGGCATGACTTGAATGTTTAGATCATACCCTAGTCTAACCTTTATAGGCCGGGTTGGGGCATGACACCTTATTGAAGAAAGAAATGGTATCAGAGCTTAGATTGCTTAAGCCGGGTTTAACTCTCGGTCCATGGGTAGAAGCCCTAAGATTATTAGGATGATTTGTCTATATGTTATTGTGTGATAATGTTAATTGTGCCTTCTATGTTCTATGTGCTTATGTGATTAACCTGTCTTAATTGTTTCTAGAATGGTATATCTATATTATGTTGCATACCTTATACATTAAATTCTTGTTCATCGTATTTCAATAAATTGTGCATTGTAATCTGTGCCTATAGATGGCTGACCCTAGTACCCGCACTACTAATAGGAACGGTGAGCCCCAAGAGATCGGAGATGCCTATCAAACTAATCCCGGCATGGCTATGTTTAATATGATGGCGAATGCCATGGATTGCGTGTCGCGAGTGATGGAACGCCAAGATGCACGTGAAGCAAACAACAACAACAACAGGAATGATGGTAACCATGGGAGACATAGCAGAATGAGGGAGTTTCTTGACTTCGCCTGTCCAAGTTCCACGGGGAAGCTAATGATGAGAAATCAGAGGCTTGGTTGTCTGAGATCGAGAAGATTTTCAGGCCACTTGATTATACTGATGAAGAAAAGGTGGAGTTTGCTGTGTTTCTGTTGCACAGGGATACTGAGCATTGGTGGCACACTGTGGAGGCACTGTGGGAAACTGATCATACACCTCGCTTGTGGGGTAATTTCGTTAAGGTATTCAAGGAGAAATATGTACCTGCAGTTTCTAGGCAGAGGCGGATTGAGGAATTCAAGCACTTGAACCAGGGTAACATGACGGTGGCCTAGTACGAGGCTCGTTTTGACCGACTGTCCTACTATGCTCAATACATGGTCAGTACTCCTGAGGCAAAGATGTGGAAATTTACGACTGGATTAAGGCCAGAGATTCAGGACCAGTTGGCTTCGCATGACTTCGATACCTATTCTGCTCTCTTTGTTGCTGCTTCCCGAGTTGAGAAGAGGAAACTTGATAGAGCCGGTTTGAGTCAGCCGAACAAGAAATCGTACCAGCCTCCAGGTCAACAGAGGAAATTCCAGAGCCAGAGTCGTAGTCAGGGCCAGAGCCAGAACAGACCAGTTAATAACCGTGGCCCAACTAAAGTACCATCAGCCTTTTCCACCTGCGGATCCACAGGTAGTTCACCTGCTACTCAGTTTGTCAACTATTCCTACTTTGACAAGAAGGGGAATACCGAGGCCCAGTGCTGGAAGAAGTCAGGACGATGTGTGCGGTGTGGCAGTGATCAGTATCAGATCAAGGATTGCCCTAAATGGCAAGCAGGACAAAATTAGGTTAAACCAGCTAGTAGAGGCAAGACTCCAGTTCCTAGAGTTCAGGCTCGAGCTTATGCTATTGAGTGCGAGGAGCTTCTAGAGGAGACTGCTGTTGTTGAAGGTACATTTTTCATACTGCATCAACCTGTTATGGTGCTAATTGATCTGGGTGCTACTCATTCATTTATTACTCCCTTATGTGTGCAACGTGTGAAACTACAAGTTGTATGTTTGCCTTACGAAGTAGAAGTTGGTACTCTGATGGGTTCTAAACTTGTTACTAGCTCAGCTTGTAAAGCATGTAAAATCCAAATTAAGGATAGGGAATTCTCAGCCAATCTTATTGTATTACCTTTTCGAGACTATGAGGTCATCTTAGGGATGGACTGGTTGGCAAAGCTTCATGCCCAACTAGATTGCCGGATGAAGATTGTAACGTTCCAAGTACCTGGTCAACCAATACTGGAGGTAATGGGTCGAAGAGATTTCACCAGGAGTTCCATCATTTCATCTACAAAAGCAGTGAAGTCCTTGAGAAAAGGGTGTAGTGGATACTGAGCTTACCTCATCAACATGTCGTCGGACAAAGCTAAGTTGGAGGAGATGCCAGTGATCAAAGACTATGCGGATGTGTTTCCAGAAGAATTGCCCGGTTTATCCCCAAATTGGGAGATCAAGTTCATTATAGAATTACTGCCTAGCACCCAGCCGATATCTAAAGCTCCCTATCGTATGGCGCCGGCCGAGCTACAAGAATTGAAGGACCAATTGCAAGGATTGTTGAAGAAGGGTTTTGTTTAACCAAGTTCTTCTCCATGGGGTGCACCAGTCCTATTTGTAAAGAAGAAAGATGAAACGTTAAGGCTATGCATCGATTACCGAGGATTGAACCAAGTGACCGTCAAGAATAAATACCCACTTCCACTGATTGACGAGTTGTTTGATCAACTTCAGGGAGCCAAAGTGTATTCGAAGCTCGACTTGAGGCAAGTGTACTATCAGTTGCGGATCAAAAAGGAGGATATGCCTAAAACGGCTTTCAGGACAAGATATAGGCATTATGAGTATGTGGTGATGCCATTTGGGCTAACTAATGCCCCTGTAGCTTTTATGGACTTGATGCACAGGGTGTTTCAACCCTACTTGGACCAATTTGTAGTGATCTTCATTGATGATATTTTGGTGTACTCAAAATTCGAGGCTGAGCATGAACAATATATGCGGTTGGTACTGCAGAAACTTCGAGAGCATCAATTGTATGCAAAGTTTAGCAAGTGCGAATTTTGGTTGCAACATATTGCATTTTTGGGGCATATCATATCCCAAGAGGGAATAGCAGTGGATCCAGCAAAGATAGAAGCGGTGATGTCTTGGAAGAAGCCGAAAAATGTTATAGAGGTTCGGATTTTTCTTGGTCTAGCCGGCTATTATCGGAGGTTCATGAAGGATTTCTCAAAGATCGCAGGACCGCTTACGAAGCTCACTAAAAAAAAAACAAAGTTCGTGTAGAATGACAAGTGTGAGAACAGCTTCCAAGAATTGAAGAAAAGATTGACTACCGCACCTGTTCTTGCATTACCTGAAGGGAGTCAAGGTTTTGTAATCTATAGCGATGCTTCGAAGGAAGGACTGGGTTGTATGTTGATGCAAAATGGTAGAGTGATTGAGTATGCTTCTAGGAAACTGAAGCCGTATGAATTGAACTACTCGACGCATGATTTGGAGTTAGCGGCTATTGTGTTTGCACTCAAGAAGTGGAGGCACTATCTGTGGGGTAACAAGTTCGAGGTGTTTACTGATCACAAGAGCTTGAAATACTTGTTCTCACAAAAAGAGTTGAACATGAGGCAAAGGCGGTGGATGGGGCTTTTGGATGATTATAACTGCACAATCAATTATGTGCCCGGTAAAGCGAATGTAGTTGCAGATGCCTTAAGTAGGAAAGTGAGCATGGCAAACTGGAAGTCAAGGTGCAGGAGTTGTTGGAGGAAGCATTTTTGTGGAAACCACAATTGACTCGAAAAGGGTTACTATTTGCTACTACACAAGTTCAATCGACCTTGTTGTCTGAGTTACGAGAGGCTCAACAGAAGGACCAACAGTTTCAGAAGATTAAAGAAAGCAACACAGATTTCAAGTTTCATGATGATGGTATTTGGAGGTTTAGGAATTGGATCTGTGTTCCTAATGATCTAGAATTGAAAAAGAAGATTCTTGAAGAAGCCCATAATTCAAGATATACTATTCACCCCGACGGAACAAAGATGTACCGGGATTTGAAGTAACACTATTGGTGGAATAACATGAAGAGAGAGATTGCAAGAAGCTTTGGGAACGAAGTTGAGTTTCAGCATGGCTTATCACCCTCAGAATGATGGACAATCTAAGAGAACTATTCAGATTCTAGAGGATATGATGAGGGCGTGTGTTTTAGACTTCGGGAAAGGTTGGGAGAAATACCTGTCTCTAGCGGAATTTGCTTATAATAATAGTTATCAGGCCACTATCGGGATGGCCCCATTTGAGGCATTGTATGGACGTAAGTGTCGATCCCCAATTTACTGGGATGAAGTAGGTGAGACGAAGACTTTTGACCCGACCCTTCTACCTGAACTTATGAAGACTGTTGATAATATCCACCTTATCCGGAAACGGATGCTTACCGCCTAGAGAAAGCAGAAAAGTTATGCAGACCGATGGAGACGGAGCCTAGAGTTTGAGGTCAGCGATAAGGTATTCTTGAAGATATCACCTCGTAGGGGACTGATTAAACACAGCAAGGGTGGAAAGTTGAGCCCGAGGTTTGTAGGACCATTTGAGATAATTGAGAAGGTTGGCAAGTTGGCGTATCGCCTAGAACTACCCCAAAACCTCTCCAATATTCACGACGTCTTTCATGTTTCAATGCTACGGAAGTATCACCCTGATCCATCGCATATCTTGGAGCTAGAGCCGTTGCAGCTTCGGGAGAACTTGTCTTATGAAGAGAAGCCCATTCGGATCCTAGACCAGCAAGATCGGGAGTTGCGCAACAAATCTATACCGATGGTGAAAGTGTTGTGGGATCATCATGGAGTTGAAGAAGCAACGTGGGAAAGGCGAGACCAGATGGAGCAACAGTATCCAGCTTTATTTCAAGGTAATATTGAATTTCGGGATGAAATTCTTTTAAGGAGGGGAGGATGTGAGGCTCGACCTCGATTTACATGCGATACCTCGTTTCGTGTGCCCTAACCTAGATTTGCGTGCCTTGACCTAGATTTAAGAATTGTGTTTCGTTTTGTGTGTCTTGCATTGAATTATGTGCATTCATTTAGAGTTGCATGCATTTACTTGAAAAACGTGCATTCGTCTTGTAGTTCATGCCTTGCCTCGTAGTGCGTGCCCAAAACTTAGGAAAGCATGCCCTCACGCTAATCAAGAAAGCATCTTACACGAAGCACTAGGTCATTAATTAATCCTACAAATCCCACTAACTAATATTAAAATGCTAAGCCAATGCACTAGAAGATGAAATTGCACCAAAAGCTAGATATTCTTTATTCTTTGCATGTCCCAAACACACAATAAAATAAGCCTTGAACAAGACAAAAAATTCAGATTTGAGCACATCTTTGGCCGACCACTAGGAGCTTTGTGCATGCAATTTAATTTCAAATTCTACTCCTAAACATTCTATGACACATAGCAATAAAAAAATTAGCTCAAAACCCTCCTCAAAGCTCCATATTCTTGACACAAGCTCCATGCCCATACTAGATAATTCAAAATGCTTCTTGAAGACACAAAAGTCTGAAATTTACATGCTCAAGGCCGACACAAGCATCTATGCCCATCAAGCTTTCATTTTCTTTCATTTTCCTTCATTTCCTCTCACTCCTCTCTCATTTCTTCTCTCTCTCTCGGCCTTGGCTGAGTTTCTACACTTCATAGCTTATCTTCATCACTCCATGGTTCATCAAGGCATGCAAGAAGCTAGGGAGCTCGACTAAGCAAGCTAGGTTGCAAGAAACACACATGCAAGCTCTTTGAACCTCCATTTCAGCTTAGGTGAGTTTGCTAGCTTCCATTTCTTTTCTTCTTGTTCTAACCACATGCACCTACTAAGAACTTGGTTATTAAGCTAGGAAATTAGAGAAAATTGAGTGGTGTCTCGGCTAAGCAAGGAAAAGAGTCAACCTTGTGCAACCATCAAGAGTCTTGTGCATCTTCTTGTTGTTTTGCTAAGGTGAGGGCTAAAACTTCTTGAAAATCTTTCAAAAAACCACATGCATGCCCTTAAATTTCTATCTTTACTTCTGTACTTGTGATATATGTGGGTTCATGAGTTTTGTAAACATGCATGGCAAGATTTTTGGCTAGAATGTTATGATAGATGAAATCGGGTATGTAACAGCCTTCTGCCTTGTTGGTGCGGGGTGATTTTTACTAGGTGAATGATGTTGAAAATGCGTGAAAATTGGTAGGTAACTATTTTTGCCAGTTTTGAGCATTTTTCGCAGAAATTGGGCAAAGCTAATGTTGATTCTAAGGTCCTCAAAATGACTAATTATCAAAATGTGTCCAAATCTGGAAAGTCTGGAAAAATGAAGCAGGTTTTGGCAGATTCACTGACCTTGTAGAATGAACTAGTTTTAACTTAGTAAAAGACATCCAAAATGGATGAAATTTAATGGGGTGCTATATTTTTTAGTTTTGGACATTTTTGTCAGAAATGGACCAAGGCTAAATCTTACCCTAAGGCCCTCAAAAACGACAAGCATTGAAATGTGTGCAAATCTGGACAGTTTTGTGTAGTCTCACTGTTTTGGCTATAACTCTTGAACCCGAACTCCAAATGATGCGAGGTTTGTTTCTGAATTTATTTCACTCCTTAAGCTTTAATTTGACATCTTGTTCACTGGAATTGGAGATTGTTTGCTTGTCTTAATGATTGTGAGAAAATAGTCCATTGCAGTGAGGGTTTCACCTATTGATATGCTTAGAAAAATTAATGTAGCTTCCCTTGTTGTATTAAATGGTTGGGATTGTGGCATTTCGATGTTGTGTGGACTCTTTTTAATGCTTGAGGGTGTTGTAATTAATCAATGCATGACTTGAGATTAATTACGAGATGACTTGGGGTTTAATCGCACGAGTAAGCACGAATTGAAACCCTAGTAAGTAGGTAAACTTGCTAAGTGTTGATCCTTTGGATATTGTTTTTGATTATATGTTTAGTAGGCTGCCCATAGTTGCCCTCATAGCCCTAAACATGATTTCGATGATTACATGTTGATAAGTAGGCTTTTCTTGCACCCGGTCTCACGTAAATGTCGTTGCATGATAAATAATCTTATTGTTTGATTACGTGAACTTTGAAATGAGTTATATGACTTGATTTATGTGCGTTACATGGCTTCCCGTTTAATGTTCATATAACTCCATGTGCTTTTCAAGTGAATTTACTTGTCATATCGTGCCTCGCGTGTTTAACTGTCAATGTGCAATCTTATGACTGCTCGGAGGCAACCTACTTTGTTGTCCTCCAAATGTGATATATTAAATGTCATAAATGTGCATTGCATACAAGGTAGCAACCTTTCATTCTGGCGTGGCAGCATTCACGCACACCGGGCGGCATCGGGCTTGCCGGTGCAACCGTGACTACCATTGTCCAATTCCCTCTCTCGCTTAGGGGCTTGACTTCCTCGGAGAGTTAGGTCGTAGGGTTTCGCGGTACATCCGGAGTACACCCATTTGGCGTGATAAGGGGATGATTTGAAGTCGGCCGCAACAACTGATACTGGAAACAAACCGAGAGCAAAAGCTCACCGTATCCTTTTCACTATGTGTATCAGTACTCTCGCTTGGTTCCTAGAGGACCTCGGGGAGGAAAGACGGGTAATTGTGTTCTTTTACTTTTACATTACATTATGTACTTACTTGTAATATATTCATGCTTGCAAAAAGGATTTTCCATAAGTTGAACCGGAAAATGAGTTTCAAAACTTATTTCTCGTCCCCCTTCGCTGAGTTCATAAAGACTCACCCTCTTTTATCATCTCAGGTGAAGAAGACCAAGAACAGGTACCCGAGGACGACGTACCTAACGATGATTCCTTGGAATGATTGCTTGCCCCACGTGCCTTACGTGACTATGGCCATTTTGTGATCAATATGTTGCTTGAAGACTATTTCATTTCTTATGATGCTTGCTATTGTAATGTAAAAGACCACCGTTGTAATTTGGGGTCTAATTTTGGCTTGTACTGATGATAACTAGATAAACACTACTATGGTCGTTTTTACTATCATTATTGGCTAGTATCTATCGTAGGATTATGAAGTAACAGGTAAGGATTAAGTAAAATGAACTTATCCAATCTTAAGCAGGTACTCATTGTTAAGCTAAGATCAACATGTACTTTTGTAACGAGGATTAACAAACAAACGAGACATAGTATCATGCTAGGTTATTAATCAAACGAGACTTCGAGATAACTAGTAGGCGTTTCGATTGATGGTAAATAGTAATCTTAGTTGGAAATGAAATTCGAGGAGTTTAGAGAACTAGGTCAAACTAAAGAGCCCAATTACAGCCGTTATGCTGCCGGTTTTCCGGAAAAATGGTGGAGTCTAGGCTAAACGTTAAGTGTTAAACTTTCATGAACGATTGAGTACGAGACATGACTTGAATGTTTAGATCACACCCTAGTCTAACCTTTATAGGCCGGGTTGGGGCGTGACACTGGGCCCGCAAACTGAGGGCGTAAGGCTTGGGATCTAGTCTCCGTCGCTGCGGTGCCCTTAACTTTTGATCCGTAAGGAGTTACGCGGCGCACAATATACCGTTGGAAAGCTATCCGAGAGTTCTACTTCAGGGGTAGCAAGCCTGCTCGCCTGCGCCTATTTTCAGTGAACAAAATCGAATGTTTTCATCAGTTTGGAGACACTTTTCTTCTTTTGCACTATTTTTTCGTCCCGGATCGTACATCGTGAACCGCAAAAAGGATGACAACCTAATCCCTCACATTTCTCTTACTGAATCCTATGGCACCTTGGGCAAGACAACTTCGATTCACGTAGAAGCTGGGACCGCAAACCGAGGGCATGGGGCTTGAGACCAGGTCTACGTCGCTCTGGTGCCCATAACTTTTGATCCGTAAGGAGTTACGCAGTGCACAACATACCATTGGAAAGCTCTCTGAGAGCTCTACGATGGGGGCAGCAAGTCTGCTCAGCTGCACCTATTTTTAGAGCCTAAAATTGAACATTTTCATCAGTTTCGGGACACTTTTATTCTTTTGCGCTGTTTTTCCGTCTCGGTTCGTACGTCGTGTGCCACGAAAATGACGACAACCTAATCCATCACATTTCTATTGCCGAATCCCATGGAACCTTGGGCAAGACAACTTCGCTTTGACATTGAGGCTGATCCCGTAAACCGAGCGCGTGGGCTTGGGACCAAGTCTCCGTCGCTCTAGTGCCCATAACTTTTGATTCGTAAGGAGTTACGCGGCATACAGCATACCGTTGGAAAGCTATTCGAAAGCTCTACGACAGGGACAGCAAGCCTGCTCGGCTGCGCCTATTTTCGGAGCCCAAAATCAAACGTTTTCATTAGTTTTGGGATACTTTTCTTCTTATGCGCTGTTTATTCATCCCAGATCGTACGTCATGAGCCGCGAAAATGACGACAACCTAATCAATCACATTTCTATTACCAAATCCCACGGCACCATTGGCAAGGCAACTTCACTTCACATAGAGGCTGGGCCTGCAAACCGAGGGTGTGGGGCTTGGGACCAGGTCTCCGTCGCTCTGGTGCCCATAACTTTTGATCCGTAAGGAGTTACGCTGCGCAAAGCATACCGTTAGAAAGCTCTCTGAGAGCTCTACTACGGGGGCAACAAGCCTGCTCGGCTGCTCCTATTTTTGGAGCCAAAAATCGAACGTTTTAATCAGTTTTGGGACACTTTTCTTCTTTTGCGCTATTTTTCTGTCCCGGATCATACGTCGTGAGCCGCGAAAAGGACGACAACTTAATCCATCAGATTTCTATTACCGAATCCCACGGCACCATGGGCAAGGCAACTTCCCTTTGACGTAGAGGCAGGACCGCAAACTGAGCGCGTGGGATTGGGACCATAACTTTTGATCTGTGAGGAGTTATGCGGCGCACATCATACCGTTGGAAAGCTCACTGAGAGCTCTACGATGGGGGCAGCAACCTTGCTGGACTGCGCCTATTTTCGGAGCACAAAATCAAACATTTTTATTAGTTTTGGGACACTTTTCTTGTTTTGCACTGTTTATTCATCTCGGATCGTACGTCGTGAGCCGCGAAAAGGACGACAACCTAATCCATCACATTTCTATTACCGAATCTGTGAGGCCCGACCTCGATTTGCATGCAATACCTCATTTCGTGTGCCCTAACCTATATTTGCGTGCCTTGACCTAGGTTTAAGAATTGTGTTCGTTTTATGTGCCATGCATTGAATTACGTGCATTCATTTAGGGTTGCGTGCATTTACTTGGAAAATGTACGTTCGTCTCGTAGTTCGTGCCCTACCTCGTAATGCGTGCCCTAGACGTAGGAAAGCATGCCCTCACGCTAATCAAGAAAGCATCTTACACGAAGCACTAGGTCATTAATTAATCCTACGAATTCCACTAACTATTATTAAACTACTAATTCAACCCACTAGAAGATAAAATCTCACAAAAAGCTAGATATTCCTTATTCTTTATTCTTTATTCTTTTTGCACTTTCAACACACAATTAAATCATGCTCAAAAGATGACAAAAAGTCAGAATTTAAGCTAGCCTTGGCCGACCACTATGTGTATTTGAACTAGCATTGCATAATTTATTAACAATCCTAGACATTCTATGACAACTAATGACACAAATGCATAAAAAATTAGCTCAAAACTCCTCAAAACTCCACAAATCTCGACAATGCTCCTTGCCCATGCTAGGTGATTCAAAATTCAAGCTTCTTGAAGACACAAATCTGAATTTTTGTATGCCCAAGGCCGACCCATACTTCATCTTTTGCAAAGCCATCATTTTTCTTTCATTTTCTCTCATTCTCCTCACATTTCTCTCTCTCCCTCTCATTCTTCTCTCTCTCTCTCGGCCTTGGCTGAGTTTCATCTTACCATTGCTCATCTTCATCATTCCATGGTGCATCAAGACAAGCAACAAGCAAAGAGACTCGACCAAGCTAGCTAAGTTGCAAGAATCATACATGGAAGCTCTTTGAGTCACCATTTCGGCCTTGGTGAGTTTGCTAGCTTCCATTTCTTTTCTTCTTTTTCTAACCACATGCATCTACTAAGAACTTGGCCACTAAGCTAGGAAAAATAGAGAAAATTGAGTTGGAGTCTCGGCTAAGCAAGGAAGAAGAAGAAATTTGTGCTTCATCAAAGTTTTGTGCATCTTCTTGTTGATTTGCTAAGGTGAGGGCTAAAACTTCTTGAAAATCTTTCAAAAATACACATGCATGCTCTTAAATATATGTCTTTGCTTCGGTACTTGAGTTATATGTGTGTTCATAAGCTTTTACAACCATGCATGGCAAGATTTTGGCTTGAAGATGATGATAGATGAAATCGGGTTTGGTGACAACTCTCTGTCTTGTTGTTGCGATGTGAGTTTGGCTAGGCAAATGATGTTTAAAATGCATGGAAATTGGTAGGTAACTAGTTTTTCTATTTTTGAACATTTTTCACAGAAATAGGCCAAAGATAATTTTGAATCTAAGGTCCTAAAAATGGCAAATCATTAGAATGTGTCCTAATCTGGAAGTCTGGAAAAATGAAGCAGGTTTTGGCAGATGCACTGACCTTGTAGGACGAACCAGTTTTGACTTAGTACATGATGTCCAAAATGCATGAAATTTGGTGTGCTGCTAGTTTTTTCAGTTCTGGACGTTTTTTGTCAGAAATGGACCAAGGCTAAATCTGACCCTAAGGACCTCAAAAATGACAAGTATTGAAATGTGTGCAAATCTGGACAGTTTTGTGCAATCCCACTGTTTCAGCTATAACTATTGGACCCGAACTCCAAATGATGCAAGGTTTGTTTCTGATTTTAGTTCATTTCTTAAGCTTTAATTTGACATCTTATTCACTGGAATTGGATATTGTTTACTTGTCTTAATGATTGTGAGAAAACAGCCTATTGCAGTGAGGGTTTCACTTAGTTATATGCTTAGAAAATTTGTTGTAACTTCTCTTGTGGTATTAAATGCTTGGGATTGTGGCATTGGGATGTTGTGTGGACTGTTTTTAGTACTTGGGGATGTTTGAATTAATTGATGCATGGCTTGAGATTGATTTTGAGTTGACTTGGGGCTTAATCACACGGGTAAGCACGAAATGGAAACCCTAGTGACTAGGTAAACTTGCTAAGTGTTGATCCTTTGGATATTGTGTGTAATTATATGTTGAGTAGGCTGCCCGTAGTTGCCCTTATAGCCCTAAATGTGATTTTGATCATTGCATGTTGACAAATAGGCCTTTCTTGCATCCAAACCCACGTAAATGTTGTTGCATGTTGAATAGTCTTATTATTTGATTACGTGGATTTTGAATCAAGTTATATGACTTAATTTACGTGCGTACATGGCTGCCCATTTAATGTTCATATAACTCCATGTGCCTTTCAAGTGAAATTACTTGTCTATTCATGCCTCGCTTGTTTAGTTGACAATGTGCAATCTTATGACTGTCCGGAGGCAACCTACTTTGTTGTCCTCCTAATGTGATATATTAAATGTCATAAATGTGCATTGCATATGAGGTTGCAACCTTTCATTCTGGCGTGGTAGCGTTCAAGCACACCGGGCGGCATCGGGCTTGCCGGTGCAACCGTGACTACTATTGTCCAATTCTCTCTCTCGCTTGGGGGCTAGACTTCATCGGAGAGTTGGGTCGTAGGATTTCGGGGTATATCTGGAGTACACCCACTTGGCGTGATAAGGGGATGATTTGAAGTCGGCCGCAACAACTGAGAGCAAAAGCTCACCGTATCCTTTTATTATATGTATAGTACTCTCGCTTGGATCCTAGAGGACCTCGGGGAGGAAAGACTGGTAGTTGTGTTCCTTTACTTTATATTATTGTTATGTACTTAATTGTGTACATTCATGCTTACAAAAGGATTTTAATAAGTTGAACCGGAAAATGAGTTTCAAAACCTATTTCTCGTTCCCCCTTGCTGAGTTCATAAGGACTCACCCTCTTTTATCATCTCAGGT
The DNA here is from genome assembly GCA_037974665.1 of Ehretia macrophylla. Taxonomy (NCBI): domain Eukaryota; kingdom Viridiplantae; phylum Streptophyta; class Magnoliopsida; order Boraginales; family Ehretiaceae; genus Ehretia; species Ehretia macrophylla. The sequence goes on along the minus strand of CM075773.1, from coordinate 38,618,505 downwards.
GAAGAAGATCAAGAACAGGTACCTGAGGACGATGTGCCTAAGGATGATTCCTTGGAGTGATTACCTGTCCTACGTGCTTCGCGTGATTATGGCTATTTGTGAACTATGCTACTTGAAGACTATTTCTTTTTATGTTGCTCAATGTTTGTAATGTAAAAGACCCCCGTTGTAATTTGGGGTCTAATTTTGGTTTGTCCTGATATTTACTAGACAGACACGAGACACTACTATGGTCATTTTGCTATTATTGCTGCTAGTATCTATAATAGGATTATGAAGTATTAGGTAAGGGCTAAGTAAAATGAACCAACCAAATCTTAAGCAGGTACTCGTTGTTAAGCTAAGATCAACATGTACTTTTGTAACGAGGATAGACAAACAAACGAGACATAGTATCATGCTAGGTTATTAATCAAACGAGACATCGAGATAACTAGTAGGCATTTCAATTGATGGTAAATAGTAATCTTAGCTAGAAATGAAATTGAGAATTGGAAAATTTGAGGCGTTTAGAGAATTAGGTCAAACCAAAGAGCCCAATTACAGCTGTTATGCTGCCAATTTTCCGAGAAATTTTGGAGTTTAGGCTAAAATATTAAGTGTTAAATCTTCATAAACGGTTAAGTATGTGATATGATTTGAATATTTAGATCATACCCTAGTCTAACCTTATAGGCCGGGTTGGGGCGTGATAGAATCCCACGGCACCATGGGCAAGGCAACTTCTTTTTGACGTAGAGGCTGGGCCCGCAATTCGAGCGCGTGGGATTGGGACCAAGTCTCCGTCGCTCCGGTGCCCATAACTTTTGATCCATAAGGAGTTACGCGGCGCACAGCATACTGTTGGAAAGCTCTCTGAGAGCTCTATAATGCGGGCAGCAAGGCTACTCAGCTGTGCTGGTTTTCAAACCCCAAAATCGAACGTTTTCATCAGTTTCGGGACACTTTTCTTATTTTGCGCTGTTTATTCATCCCGGATCATACGTCATGAGCCGCGAAAAGGTTGACAACCTAATCTATCACATTTCTATTATCGAATCCCATGACACCTTGGGTAAGGCAACTTTGCTTTGACGTAGTGGCAGGGCACGCAAATCGAGCGCGTGGGCTTAGGACCAAGTCTTCGTCGCTCCGACGCCCATAACTTTTGATCCGTAAAGAGTTACGCGGCGCACAGCATACTGTTGGAAAGCTCTCCGACAGCTCTACGACGAGGGCAGCAAGCCTGCTCGGTTGCGGCTATTTTTGGAGGCCAAAAATTGAACGTTTTCATCAGTTTTGGGATATTTTTCTTCTTTTGCGCTATTTTTTTGTCCCGTATCGTACGTCGTGAGCCGCGAAAAAGACGACAACCTAATCCATCAGATTTCTATTAACGAATCCCATGCCACCATGGGCAAGAAAACTTCGCTTCGCGTAGAGGCTGGGCACGCAAACTGAGGGCGTGGGGCTTGGGACGAGTTCTCCGTCGCTCCGGTGCCCATAACTTTTGATCCGTAAGGTGTTACGCGGCGCACAGCATACCGTTGGAAAGCTCTCTGAAAGCTCTATAATAGGAGTAGCAAGCCTGCTCAGCTACGCCTATTTCGAAGCCCAAAATCAAACGTTTTCATCAATATCGGGATACTTTTCTTCTTTTGTGCTGTTTTTCCGTCCCGGATTGTATGTCGTGAGCCGCGAAGAGGACGACAACCTAATCCGTCACATTTCTATTACCGAATCCCATGGCACCTTGGGTAAGGCAACTTCGCTATGACATAGAGGCTGGCCCGCAAACCGTGCCCGAGGGCTTGGGACCAAGTCTCCGTCGCTCCGGTGCCCATAACTTTTGATTCGAAAGGAGTTATGTGGTTCACAACATACCGTTGGAAAGCTCTCCAAGAGCTCTACGACGAGGGCAACCAGCCTACTTTGCTGCGCCTATTTTTGGAGCCCAAAATCGAATATTTTCATCAGTTTTGGGATACTTTTATTCTTTTGCGCTGTTTATTCATCCCGGATCGTACGTCGTGAGCCGCAAAAAGGACGACAACCTAATCAATCACATTTCTATTACCGAATCCCCTGTACCTTGGGCAAGGCAACTTTGCTTTCACGTAGAGGCTGGGCCCGCAAATCGAGAGCGTGGGCTTGGAACCAAGTCTCCGTCGCTCCGGTGCCCATAACTTTTGATCCGTAAGGAGTTATGCGGCGCACAGCATACTGTTGGAAAGCTCTCCGAGAGCTCTACGACGTGGGCAGCAAGCCTGCTCGGTTGGGCCTATTTTCAGAGACCAAAATCCAAAATTTTCATCAGTTTCGGGATACTTTTCTTCTTTTGCACTGTTTTTTGGTCCCAGATCATACGTCGTGAGCCACGAAAAGGACGACAACCTAATCCATCATTTCTATTCCCAAATCCCATGGCACCATAGGCAAGACAACTTTACTTCATGTAGAGGTTGGGCCAACAAACCTAGGGCGTGAGGCTTGGGACCAGAGCTCCATTGCTTCTGTGCCCATAACATTAGACCCGTAAGGAGTTACGTGGCGCAAAGCATACCATTGGAAAGCTCTCCTAGAGCTCTACAACGGGGGCAACAAGCCTGCTCGGCTGCGCCTATTTTCAGAGCCAAAAATCGAACGTTTTCATTAGTTTCGGGACATTTTTCTTCTTTAGCGCTGTTTTTCCGTCCCAGATCGTACGTCGGGAGCCGCGAAAAGGACGACAACCTAATCCATCACATTTCTATTACCGAATCCTATGGCACCTTGGGCAAGAAAACTTTGCTTTGACATTGAGGATGGGCCGGCAAACCGAGCGCGTGGGCTTGGGACCAAGTCTCCGTCGCTCCGGTGCCCATAACTTTTGATCCGTAAGGAGTTACGCGGCGCACAGCATACCGTTGGAAAGCCCTAAGAGAGCTCTACAACGGGGACAGCAAGCCTGCTCGGCTGTGCCTGTTTTCAGAGCCCAAAATCAAATGTTTTCATTAGTTTCGGGACACTTTTCTTCATTTGCGCTATTTTTTGTCCCGGATCATACGTCGTGAGCCGCGAAAAGGATGACAACCTAATACATCATATTTCTATTATTGAATCCCATGGCACCATGGGAAAGACAACTTCACTACACGTAGAGACTGGGCCCTCAAACTGAGGGCGTAGGGCTTGGGACCAGGTCTCCATCGCTCTAGTGCCCATAACTTTTGATCCGTAAAGAGTTATGCAGCGCACAACATACCGTTGGAAAGCTATCCGAGAGTTCTACTTCGGGGGCAGCAAGCCTTCTCGACTGCGGCTATTTTTGGGGAACAAAATCAAACGTTTTCGTCAGTTTCGGTACACTTTTCTTCTTTTGCGTTATTTTTTCATCCCGGATCGTACGTCCTGAGCCGCAAAAAGGACGAAAACCTAATCCATCACATTTCTCTTACTGAATCCCATGGAACCTTGGACAAGACAACTTCGATTCACGTAGAGGCTGGGCCCGTAAACCGAGGGCATGGGGCTTGGGACCAGTTCTACGTCGCTCCGATACCCATGACTTTTGATCCGTAAGGAGTTATGCAGTGCACAACATACTATTGGAAAGCTCTCCGAGAGCTTTACGATGGGGATAGCAAACCTACTCGGCTGTGCCTTTTTTCAGAGCCTAAAATCGAACGTTTTCATTAGTTTCGGGACACTTTTCTTCTTTTGCGCTGTTTTTTCATCTCGGATCGTACGTCGTGAGCCGCAAAAAGGACGACAACCTAATCCTTCACATTTCTATTACCGAATCCCATGGCACCTTGGGCAAGAAAATTTATCTTCACATAGAGATTGGGCCTACAAACCGTGGGCGTGGGGCTTGGGACCAAGTCTCCGTCTCTACGGTGCCCATAACTTTTGATTCGTAAGGAGTTACTCGGTGCACAACATACCGTTGGAAAGTTCTCTGAGAGCTCTATGACGAAGGTACCAAGCCTGCTTGGCTGCGCCTATTTTCGGAGCCCAAAATCAACGTTTACATCAGTTTTGAGACACTTTTCTTCTCTGGCGCTATTTATTCATCCCGGATCGTACGTCGTGAGCCGTGAAATGGATGACAACCTAATCCATCACATTTCTATTACCGAATCCCAAGGCACCTTAGGAAAGGAAACTTCGTTTTGACGTAGTGGCAGGGCCCGCAAACCGAGCGCGTGGGCTTGGGACCAAGTCTCTGTCGCTCCGGCGCCCATAACTTTTGATCCGTAAGGAGTTACGCGGCGCACAGCATACCGTTGGAAAGCTCTCCAAGAGCTCTACGATGGGGGCAGCAAGTCTATTCGGTTGGGCCTATTTTTGGAGCCCAAAATCGAAAGTTTTCATTAGTTTTGGGACACTTTTCTTCTTTTGCGTTGTTTTTTCGTCGCGGATCGTACCTCGTGAGCCGCAAAAAGGACGACAACCTAATCCATCACATTTCTATTCCTGAATCCCATGGCACCTTGGGCAAGACAACTTCGCTTCACGTAGAGGCGGGGACCACAAACCGAGGGCGTAGGGCTTAGAACCTAGTCTCCGTCGCTCCGGTGCCCATAACTTTCGATCCGTAAGGAGTTACGCGGCGCAAAGCATACCGTTGGAAAGCTCTCAGAGAGCTCTACAATGGGGGAAAAATCCTGCTTGGGTGTGCCTATTTTCTGAGCCAAAAATCGAACGTTTTCATCAATTTTGGGACATTTTTCTTCTTTTGCACTGTTTTTTCGTCCCAGATCGTACGTCGTGAGCCGCGAAAAGGACGACAACCTAATCCATCACATTTCTATTAACGAATCCAATGGCACCTTGGGCAAGACAACTTCGCTTTGATGTAGAGGCTGGGTCCGCAAACCAAGTACGTGGGCTTGGGACCAAGTCTCCGTCGCTCCGGTGCCCATAACTTTTGATTCGTAAGGAGTTACGTGGCGCACAACATACTGTTGGAAAGCTTTCTGAGAGCTCTACTACGGGGCAGTAAGCCTGCTTGGCTGCGCCTGTTTCCGGAGAACAAAACTGAATATTTTCATAAGTCTCGGGACACTTTTCTTTTTTTGCACTGTTTTTCCGTCCCGAATTATACGTCAAGAGCCGCGAAAAGGACGACAACCTAATCCACCAAATTTCTATTACCGAATCCCACGGTACCTTGGGCAAGTCAACTTCGCTTCACGTAGAGGCTGGGCCCGTAAACCAAGGGCATGGGGCTTGGGAGCAGGTCTCCGTCGCTCCGGTACCCATAACTTTTGATCCGTAAGGAGTTACACGGTGCACAGCATGCTGTTGGAAAGCTCTCCGAGAGCTCTACGATAGGGGCAGCAAGCCAGCCAAGCTGCGCCTATTTTCAGAGCCTAAAATTGAACATTTTCATCAGTTTTGGGACACTTTTCTTCTTTTGCCATGTTTTTCCATCCAGGATAGTACGTCGTGAGCCGCAAAAACGACGACAACCTAATCCATCACATTTCTATTACCGAATCCCACGGTACCTTGGGCAAGACAACTTCGCTTCACGTAGAGGCTGGGCCCGCAAACCGAGGGCGTGGGGCTTGGGACAAAGACTCCGTCTCTCCGGTGCCCATAACTTTTGATCCGTAAGGAGTTACACGGCGCACAACATACTGTTGGAAAGCTCTCCGAGAGCTCTACGACGGGGCTAGAGAGCCTACTCGGCTGCTGTCATGCCCAAACCCGACCTATAGAGGTTAAACTAGGGTGTGATCTAAACGTTCACATCATTTCACGTACTTAATCGTTCATTAAGGTTTAACGCTTAACGTTAGCCTAGAACTCCAAAATTTTCTGGAAAACCGGCAGCATAACGCTTGTAATTGGCTCCTTAGTTTGACCTAATTTTTAAACGCCTCAATTATTCCAATCATTAATCCAATTCCATTAAGGACTCCTATTTTGTCACCAACCGATTTGCCTACTAGTTTATCTTGAAAGTCTCGTTTGGTTAATAAGCCTAACATGATAGCTATGACCTGTTTATTTGTCAATTTCCTATCATGCAAGTACCTATTATCCTTTAGCTTGTGCATGATCACTAGGTGAGATTAAGTAGAGTTACATTATTTACTTCTTCACCTAGCGGTTCAAACGCCTACGATAACTACTAATTAAATGACGAAAGTAAACGACATAATAAATAGTTCATCCGGCTACAATCCGTACAAGCCAAAATTAGACCCAAATTACAACGGGGTCATTTACATCAATAAAATGAACAGTTTGCAATCAAACACAATATCCATATAGCAACCACTTTCAGGCAAAGCACAAAAGCACGTAGTCACTCCCAAGAATCATCAACAAGCACATTTACTTCGGGTACTTGTTCCAAATCTACTGCACCTGTGACAAAAAAGAGGATGAGTCCTTATGAACTCAGCGAGGGGGAACGAGAAATAAGTTTTGAAACTCATTTTTCTGATTCAACTTATGAAAATTTTTTTTTGCAAGCATGAATATGTCAGAAGTAAGTACATAACGTAATGTAAAAGTAAAGGAACACAATTACCCGTCTTTCCTCTCCGAGGTCCTCTAGGAACCAAGCGAGAGTACTTATACATATAGTGAAAAGGATACGGTGAGCTTTTGCTCCCAGTTGTTGCGGCCGACTTCAAATCATCCCCTCATCATGCCAAGTGGGTACGACCCAACTCTCCGAGGAAGTCTAGCCCCCAAGCGAGAGAGGGAATTGGACCATGGTAGTCACGGTTGCACCGGTAAGCCCGATGCCGCCCGGTGTGCATGAACGCTACCATGCCAGAATGAAAGGTTGCAACCTTGTATGCAATGCACATTTATGACATTTAATATATCATATTAAGAGGACAACAAAGTAGGTTGCCTCCGGACAGTCATAAGATTGCACATTGACAAGTAAACAAGCAAGGCACGAATAGACAAGTAGTTTCACTTGAAAAGCATATGGAGTTATATGAACATTAAACGGGCAGCCATGTAATGCACGTAAATCAGGTCATATAACTCATTTCAACGTCCACGTAATCAAATAATAAGGTTATTCAACATGTAACAACAATCTACGTGGTTCGGATGCAAGAAATGCCTATTTGTCAACATACAACGAATCAAATCACATTTAAGGCTATAAGAAAACTACGGGCAGCCTACTAAACATATAATTACACCCAATATTCAATGGATCAACACTTAGCATGTTTACCTAGTTGCTAGGGTTTCCATTTCGTGCTTACCCGTGCGATTAAGGCCCATGTCCACTCAAAATCAATCTCAAGCCAAGCATCAATTAATCCAAACATCCCCCAAGTACTCAAAACAGTCCACACAACATCCCAAAGCCACAATCCCAAACATTTAATTCAACAAGAGAAGTTACAACAATTTTTCTAAGCATAACACTAAGTGAAACCCTTACTGCAATAGGCTGTTTTCTCACAATCATTAAGACAAGCAAACAATCTCCAATTTCAGTGAATAAGATGTCAAATTAAATCTTAAGAAGTGAACTAAAATCAGAAACAAACCTTACATCATTTGAAGTTTGAGATCAATAGTTATAGCCAAAACAGTGGGATTGCACAAAACTGTCCATATTTGCACACATTTCGATAATTGTCATTTTGGAGGTCCTTAGGGTCAGATTTAGCCTTAGTCCATTTTTGGCAAAAATGTCTAGAACTGAAAAATATAACAACACATCAAATTTCATGCATTTTGGACATCATTTACTAAGTCAAAACTGGTTCGTTCCACAAGGTCAGTGCATCTGTCAAAACCTACTTCATTTTTCCCAGATTTCCAGATTTGGACACATTTTAATGATTTGCCATTTTGAGGACCTTAGGGTCAAAATTAGCTTTGACCTATTTCTGCAAAAAATGTTCAAAACTGGAAAAACTAGTCACCTACCAATTCTCATTGAACATTTTCAACATCATTTGCCTAGCCAAACTCACCTCGAAACAACACGTCAGAGAGCTGTCAACAAACCCGATTTCATCTATCATCAACTTCAAGCGAAAATCTTGCCATGCATGGTTGTAAAAGCTTATGAACACACATATAACTCAAGTACAGAAGAAAAGACATACATTTAAGAGCATGCATGTGGATTTTTAATGGATTTTCAAAATGTTTTAGCCCTCACCTTAGCAAATCAACAAGAAGATGCACAAAACTTGATGAAGCACAAATTTCTTCTTCTTCCTTGCTTAGCCAAGACACCACCCGATTTCTCTCTATTTTTCCTAGCTTAGTGACCAAGTTCTTAGTAGATGCATGCAGTTAGAACAAGAAGAAAAGAAATGGAAGCTAGCAAACTCACCAAGGCCGAAATGGTTGATCAAAAAGCTTGCATGTGTGATTCTTGCATCCTAGTTAGCTTGGAATAGAATAATAGATAGTGGGAAATGTAAGAATAGTTTAGTATTATTCTATTGTTAGTGGAGTTTGTAGAGAATTTGAATTAGGAATATACTATTGGTTAGTGGATTGTGTAGGATTATTTTAGTGTCTAGTGCTTTGTATAGGATTCTTTCTTGATTAACGTGGTGGCACGGATTCCTAGGTCTAGGGCACGAATTACGAGGTAGACACGAACTACGAGATAATACACGAACTTCAAGACTAATGCAAGTACTTCAAGATAAATGCACGGATTCCAATACAAATGCACGCAACCCTAGGTAAATGTACATAAACTAATACAAGGCACGTAATTCGAGGTACGACTCTTAAACCTAGGTTAGGACACGCAATTCAAGGTCAGGGCACACAAAACGAGGTAACGCACGCAATTCAAAGTCGGGGCACGAAAGTCGAGGATTAGGACACATAATTCTAGGTCAAGGCATGAATGACGAGGCATACACAAAAACCAAGAAAAGGCACATAATCCAAGGTCAGTCATATCATTCTTGGTCTATGGCACACAAATCAAGGTAACACACGTTATTCGAAGTCGAGCCTCACAGCTACGCCTATTGCTCGAGTCCAAAATCGAACGTTTTCATCAGTTTCGTTACACTTTTCATCTTTTGCACTATTTTTTGGTCCCGGATCATACGTCGTGAGCCGCGAAAGGGACGACAACCTAATCCATCATATCACTATTACTGAATCCCATGGCATCTTGGGCAAGACAACTTCGCATCACGTAGAGGCTGGGCCCGCAAACCGAGGGTGTGGGGCTTGGGACCAGGTCTCCGTCGCTCTGGTGCCCATAACTTTTGATCCGTAAGGAGTTACTCGGTGTACAACATACCGTTGGAAAGCACTTTGAGAGCTCTACGACGGGGGCAGCAATCCTGCTCGGTTGGGCCGATTTTCGGAGCCTAAAATTGAAAGTTTTCATCAATTTCGGGACACTTTTCTTCTTTTGCACTGTTTTTTCGTCCCGGATCGTACGTCATGAACCGCGAAAAGGATAACAACCTAATCCATCATATTTATATTCCCGAATCCCATGGCACCTTGGGCAAGACAACTTCGCTTCACGTAGGGGCTAGGCCCGCAAACCGAGGGCGTGGGGCTTGGGACAAGGTCTTCATCGCTCCGTTGCCCATAACTTTTGATCCGTAAGGAGTTATGCGGCGCACAACATATCGATGGAAAGCACTCTGAGAGCTCTACAATGGCGGCAACTAGCCTGTTTAGCTGCGCCTGTTTTCAGAGCCTGAAATCAAACATTTTCATCTGTTTCGAGACACTTTTCTTCTTTTTCGTGGTTTTTCCATCCTGGATCGCACGTCGTGAGCCATGAAAAGGACGACAATCTAATACATCACATTTCTATTAATGAATCCTACGGTACCATGGGCAAGACAACTTCGGTACATGTAGAGGCTGAGCCCACAAACCGAGGGCGTAGGGCTTGGGACCTGTTCTCCGTCGCTCCGGTGCCCATAACTTTTGATCCGTAGGGAGTTACGCAGCGCACAACATACCGTTGGAAAGCTCTCCCAGAGCTCTAAGATGGGGGCAACTAGCCTGCACGGCTGCGCCTATTTTCAGAGCCTAAAATCGAACGTTTTCATCAGTTTTGGGACACTTTTCTCCTTTTGCGCTGTTTTTCCATCCCGGATCGTACGTCGTGAGCCGCAAAAAGGATGACAACCTAATCCATCACATTTCTATTACCGAATTCCATGGAACCATGGGTAAGACAACTTTGCTTCACGAAGGCTGGGCCCGCAACTGAGGGCGTGGGGCTTGGGACCAGGTCTTCGTTGCTCCGGTGCCCATAACTTTTGATCCGTAAGGAGTTACACGGCGCACAACATACTGTTGGAAAGCTCTCCGAGAGCTCTACGACAGCGGCAACAAGTCTGCAAGGCTGTGCCTATTTTTGGAGTCCAAAATCGAATGTTTTCATCAGTTTTGTTACACTTTTCTTCTTTTGTGCTGTTTTTTCGTCTCGGATCATACGTCGTGAGCCGTGAAAAGGATCACAACCAAATCCATCACATTTCTATTACTAAATCCCATGGCACCTTGTGCAAGACAACTTCGCTTCACGTAGAGGCTGGGCCCACAATTCGAGGGCGTGGGGCTTGGGACTAGGTCTCCGTCACTCCAGTGCCTATTACTTTTGATCCGTAAGGAGTTACGCGGCGCACAACCTACCATTGGAAAGCTCTCCGAGAGCTCTACAATGGGGGCAGCAAGCCTGCTCGGCTGCACCTGTTTTTAGAACCTAAAATCGAACATTTTTATCAATTTCGGGATACTTTTCTTCTTTTGCGTTGTTTTTCCATCCCGGATCGTACGTCGTGTGCCACGAAAAGGACGAAAACCTAATCCATCATATTTCTATTACTGAATCCCACAGCATCTTGTGCAAAAAAACTTTGCTTCACGTAGAGGTTGGGCCCATAAACCGAGGGCGTGGGGCTTGGGACCAAGTCTCCGTATCTCTGGTGCCCAGAACTTTTGATCCGTAAAGAGTTACACGGCGCACATCATACTGTTGGAAAGCCCTCCGAGACCTTTACGACAGGGGCAGTGAGCCTGCTCTGCTGCGCCTATTTTTGGAGCCCAAAGTCGAACATTTTCATCTGTTTCGTTACACTTTTCTTCCTTTGCGCTGTTTTTTCGTCCCGGATCGTACTTCGTGAGCCGCGAAAAGGACGACAACCTGATCCATCACATTACAATTACTGAATCCCATGGCACCTTGGGCAAGACTACTTCGCTTCACGTAGAGGTTGGGCTAGCAAATCGAGGGCATGGGGCTTGGGACCAGGTCTCTGTCGCTCCGGTGCCCATAACTTTTGATCCGTAAGGAGTTACGCGGTGCATAACATACCGTTGGAAAGCTCTCCCAGAGCTCTAATACAAGGGCAGCAAACTTGCTTGGCTGTGCCTGTTTTCAGAGCCTAAAATCGAACATTTTCATCAGTTTCGGGACACTTTTCTTCTTTTGTGCTGTTTTTTCATCCAGGATCGTGCGTCGTGTGCCGCGAAAAGGACAACAACCTAATCTGTCATATTTCTATTACTGAATCCCATGGCACCTTGGACAAGATAACTTCGCTTTGATGTAGAGACTGGTCCCGCAAACCGAGCGCGTGGGCTTGGGACCAAGTTTCCGTCGCTACGATGCCCATAACTTTTGATCCGTAAGGAGTTACGCGGCGTACAACATACCGTTGGAAAGCTCTTCGAGAGCTCTACGATGGGGGCAGCAAGCTTGCTCAGCTGCGCCTATTTTTGGACCCAAAAATTGAACATTTTTATCAGTTTGAGATAATTTTCTTCTTTTACGCTGTTTTATCGTCCCAGATCATACGTCATGAGCCGCGAAAAGGACGACAACCTAATCAATCACATTTCTATTGCCGAATCCCACGGCACCTTGGGCAAGACAACTTCGCTTCACGTAGAGGCTGGACTCCCAAACCGAGGGCGTGGGGCTTGGGACCAGGTCTCCGTCGCTCCGGTGCCCATAACTTTTGATATGTAAGGAGTTATGCAGCGCACACTATACCGTTGGAAAGCTCTCCCAGAGCTCTACAAAGGGGGCAGCTAGCCTGCTCAGCTGCGATTATTTTTGGAGCCCAAAATCAATCATTTTCATCAGTTTCGGGACACTTTTCTTCTTTTGCGCTATTTTTCTGTCCCGGATCGTACGTGAGTCTCGAAAAGGACGACAACCTAATCCATCACATTTCTATTACCGAATCCCACGGTATCATGGGCAAGACAACTTCGCTTCACGTAGAGGCTGGGCCCGCAAACCGAGGGCGTGGGGCTTGGGACCAAGTCTCCGTCGCTCAGGAGCCCGTAACTTTTGATCCGTAAGGAGTTACGAGGCGCACAACATACCATTGGTAAGCACTCCGAGAGCTCTACGATGGGGGCAGCTAGCCTATTTAGATGCGCCTATTTTTGAAGCCCAAAATCGAATGTTTTCATCAGTTTCGGGACACTTTTCTTCTTTTGCGCTGTTTTTCCGTCTAGGATCGTACGTCGTCAGCCGCGAAAAGGATGACAACCTAATCCATCACATTTCTATTACTGAATCCCACGGCACCTTGGGCAAGATAGCTTCGCTTCACATAGAGGTTGGGCCCGCAAACCGAGGGCGTGGGGCTTGGGACCAAGTCTCCGTCTTTCCCGTGCCCATAACTTTTGATCTGTAAGGAGTTACACGGCGCACAACATACCGATAGAAAGCTCTCTGAGAGCTCTACGACGGGTGCAGAACGCTTGCTCGGCTGAGCCTGTTTTCGGAGCCCAAAATCGAAGGTTTTCATAAGTTTCGGGACACATTTCTTCTTTTGCGCTATTTTTCCGTCCTGGATCGTACGTCGTGAGTCGCAAAAAGGACGACAACCTAATACATCACATTTCTCTTACTGAATCCCACGACACCTTGGGCAAGACAACTTCGCTACACGTAGAGGCTGGGCACACAAACCGAGGGCATAGGGATTGGGGCCAGGTCTCCATCGCTCTGGTGCCCATAACTTTTGGTCTGTAAAGAGTTACGCGGCGCACAGCATACCGTTGGAAAGCTCTCCGAGAGCTCTACAACGGAGGCAGCACGACTGCTCAGCTGCGCCTATTTTCGGAGCCCAAAATTGAAAGTTTTCATTAGTTTCAGGACACTTTTCTTCTTTTGCGCTGTTTTTCCATCCCGGATAATACGTCGTCAGCCGCGAAAAGGACGACAACCTAATCAATCATATTTCTATTACGGAATCCCAAGGTACCTTGGGCAAGACAACTTTGCTTCACATAGAGGCTAGGCCTGCAAACCGAGGGCGTGGGGCTCGGGACCAGGTCTCTGTCGCTCCGGTGCCCATAACTTTTGATCTGTAAGGAGTTACGCGGCACACAACATACCGTTGGAAAGCACTCCGAGAGTTCTACGAGGGGGCAGCTAACTTGTTTGGCTGCTCCTATTTTCGGAGCCCAAAATGAAATGTTTTCATTAGTTTGGGACACTTTTCTTCTTTTACGCAATTTTTTCGTCCCGAATCGTACGTCGTGAGCGGCAAAAATGACGAAACCTAATATATCACATTTCTATTACTGAATCCCACAACACCATAGGCAAGACAACTTCGTGACATGTAGAGGCAGGGCCCGCAAACCGAGGGCATAGAGCTTGGGACCAGGTCTCCGTCGTTCTGGTGCCCAAAACTTTTGATCCGTAAGGAGTTATGCGGCGCACAACATACAGTTGGAAAGCTCTCCAAGAGCTGTACGACAGGGGCAGCAAGCCTGCTCTGCTGCACCTGTTTTCAGATTCCAAAATCGTGCGTTTTCATTAGTTTCAGGACGCTTTTCTTCTTTTGCCCTGTTTTTCCATCTCGAATCGTACGTCGTGAACCGCGAGAATGACGACAACCTAATCCCTCACATTTCTGTTACTGAATCCTACGGCACCTTAGTCAAGACAACTTCTCTTCACGTAGTGGCTGGGCCATTAAACCGAGGGCGTTGGGCTTGGGACTAGGTCTCCGTCGCTCCGGTGCCCATAACTTTTGATCCGTAAGGAGTTACGCGACGTACAGTATACCGTTGGAAAGCTCTCCGAAAGCTCTAAGACGGGGGCAACAAGATTGCTTGGTTGTACCTATTTTCAGAGCCTAAAATTGAACGTTTTCATATGTTTTGGGACACTTTTCTTCTTTTTCGCTGTTTTTCCGTCCCGGATCGTACGTCGTGAGCCGCGAAAAGGATGACAACCTAATCTATCACATTTTTATTACCGAATCCCACGAAACCTTGGGAAAGACAACTTCGCTTTGACGTAGAGGCTGGGCCCGCAAACTGAGCGCATGGGCTTGGGACCAGGTCTCTGTCGCACCAGTGCCCATTACTTTTGATCCGTAAGGAGTTACGCGGCGTACAACATACTGTTGGAAACCTCTCCGAGAGCTCTACGATGGGGGCAGCAAGCCTACTCGGCCGCTCCTATTTTCAGTGCCAAAAATTGAATATTTTCATCAATTTTGGGATACTTTTCTTCTTTTGCGCTATTTTTTCATCCCAGATCGTATGTCGTGAGCTGCAAAAATGACAACAACCTAATCAATCACATTTCTATTACCGAATCCCATGGTACCTTGGTGAAGACAACTTCGCTTCAAGTAGAGGCTGGGCCCGCAAACCTAGGGCGTGGGGCTTGGGACCAGGTCTCCGTCTCTCCGGTGCCTATAACTTTTGATCTGTAAGGAGTTACGCAGCGCACAGCATGCCGTTGGAATGCTCTCCGAGAGTTCTACATTGAGGGCAGCAAGCCTGCTCAACTATGCCAATTTTTAGAGCCCAAAATCGAACATTTTCATCAATTTTGGGATACTTTTATGCTTTTGTCCTGTTTTTTCGTCCCGGATCGTACATCGTGAGACGCGAAAATGAAGACAACCTAATCTATCACATTTCTATTACCAAATCCCACGGTACCATGGCCAAGACAACTTCGCTTCACTTAGAGGCTGGGCTCGTAAACTGAGGGCGTGGGGCTTGAGACTAGGTCTCTATCGCACCGGTGCCCGTAACTTTTGATCCGTAAAGAGTTATGAGGCGCACAGCATACCGTTGGAAAGCACTCCGAGAGCTCTACTGTGGGGGCAATTAGCCTGTTTAGCTGCGCCTGTTTTCAGAGCCCAAAATCGAACGTTTGCATCAGTTTCGTGACACTTTTGTTCTTTTGTGCTATTTTTCCATCCCGGAACGTACGTCGTGAGCCACGAAAAGGGAGACGACCTAATACATCACATTTCTATTACTGAATCCCACGGTACTTTGGGTAAGACAACTTCGCTACACGTAGAGGCTGGGACCGCAAACCGAGGGCATGGGACTTGGGACCAGGTCTCCGTTGCTCCGATGCCAATAACTTTTGATCCGTAAGGAGTTACGCGGCGCACAGCATACCGTTGGAAAGCTCTCCGAGAGCTCTACGACGGGGGCAACAAGCCTTCTCGGCTGCGTCTATTTGCAGAGCCTATAATCCAATATTTTCATTAGTTATAGGATACTTTTCCACTTTTGCGCTATTTTTCTGCCACGGATCGTACGTCGTGAACCGCGGAAAGGATGACAACCTAATCCATCACATTTCTATTACCGAATCCCACGGCACCTTGGGCAAGACAACTTTGCTTCACGTAGAGGCTAGGCCTGCAAACCGAGGGCATGGGGCTTGGGACCAAGTCTCCGTCTCTCCGGTGCCCATAACTTTTGATCCGTAAAGAGTTACATGAGGTACAGCATACCAATGGCAAGCTCTCCGAGAGCTCTACGACGGGGGCAGCAAGCCTGCTCAGCTGCACCAGTTTTTGGAGCCCAAAGTCGAAGGTTTTCATCAGTTTCGGGACACTTTTCTTCTTTGCGCTGTTTTTCCATCACGGATCGTACGTCATGAGCCGCAAAAAGGACGACAACCTAATACATCACATTTCTCTTATTGAATCCCACAGCACCTTAGGCAAGACAACTTAGCTACACGTAGAGGCTGGGCCAGCAAATCGAGGGCGTAGGTCTTGGGACCAGGTCTCCGTCGCTCCAGTGCCCATAACTTTTGATCCGTAAGGAGTTACGCGACGCACAACATACCGTTGGAAAGCTCTACGAGAGCTCTACGAGGGGGGCAGCAAGTCTGCTCGGCTGTGCCTATTTTTGGAGTCCAAAATTGAACGTTTTCATCAGTTTCGGGACATTTTTCTTCTTTTGTGCTGTTTTTTTTGTCCCGGATCGTAAGTCGTGAGCTGCGAAAAGGACGACATCCTAATCCATCACATTCTACTACTGAATCCAATGGCACCTTGGTAAAGACAACTTCACTTCACGTAGATGCTGGGCCCGCAAACCGAGGGCGTGGGGCTTAGGACCAAGTCTCCGTCGCTCCAATGCCCATAACTTTTGATCTGTAAGGAGTTACGCGGCGCACAACATATGTTGGAAAGGTCTCCGAGAGCTCTACGACAAGGGCAACTGGCCTGTTCTGTTGCGCCTATTTTCGGAGCCCAAAATCAAACATTTTCATTAGTTTCTGGACACTTTTCTTCTTTAGCGCTATTTTTCCGTCCCAGATCGTACGTCGTGAGCCGCGAAAAGGACGATAACCTAATCCATCACATTTCTATTACCGAATCCTACGGCACCTTGGGCAAGACAACCTCACTTTGACGTTGAGGCTAGGCCCGCAAACCGAGCGCGTGAGCTTGGGGCCAAGTCTCTGTCACTCCGATGCCCATAACTCTTGATCCGTAAGGAGTTACGCGACGCACAACATACCGTTGGAACGCTCTAAGAGAGCTCTATAATGGGGGCATCAAGTCTACTTGGCTGCACCTGCTTTCGGAGCCCAAAATCAAACGTTTTCATTAGTTTCGGGACACTTTTCTTTTTTTGCACTGTTTTTCCATCCCGGATCGTACGTCGTGACCCGCAAAAAGGACAACAACCTAATCCATCATATTTCTATTATTGAATCCCACAATACCTTGGGCAAGACAACTTCGCTTCACGTAGAGGCTGTGTCACACCCCAACCCGACCTATAGAGGTTAAACTAGGGTGTGATCTAAACGTTCACATCATTTCACGTACTTAATCGTTCATTAAGGTTTAACGCTTAACATTAGCCTAGAACTCCAAAATTTTTCAAAAAACCGGCAGCATAACGGTTGTAATTGGCTCCTTAGTTTGACTTAATTTCTAAACGCCTCAATTATTCCAATCATTAATCAAATTCCATTAAGGACTCCTATTTTGTCACCAACCGATTTGCCTACTAGTTTATCTTGAAAGTCTCGTTTGTTTAATAAGCCTAACATGATAGTTATGTCCTGTTTATTTGTCAATTTCCTATCATGGAAGTACCTATTATCCTTTAGCTTGTGCATGATCACTAGGTGAGATTAAGTAGAGTTACATTATTTACTTCTTCACCTAGCGATTCAAACACCTACGATAACTACTAATTAAATGACGAAAGTAAACGACCAAATAAAGAGTTCGTCCGGCTACAATTGGTACAAGCCAAAATTAGACCCAAATTATAACGGGGTCATTTACATCAATAAAATGAACAATTTACAATCAAACACAATATCCATATAGTAACCACTTTCAGGCAAAGCACAAAAACACGTAGTCACTCCCAGGAATCATCAACAAGAACATTTACTTCGAGTACTTGTTCCAAATCTGCTGCACCTGTGACAAAAAAAGGGTGAGTCCTTATGAACTCAGCGAGGGGGAACGAGAAATAAGTTTTGAAACTCATTTTTCCGGTTCAACTTATGAAAAATCCTTTTTGCAAGCATGAATATGTCACAAGTAAGTACATAACGTAATGTAAAAGTAATGGAACACAATTACCCGTCTTTCCTCCCCGAGGTCCTCTAGGAACTAAGCGAGAGTACTTATACATATAGTGAAAAGGATACGGTGAGCTTTTGCTCTCAGTTGTTGCGGGCGACTTCAAATCATCCCCTCATCACGCCAAGTGGGTGTACTTTGGATGTACCCCGAAATCCTATGACCCAACTCTTCGAGGAAGTCTAGCCCCCAAGCGAGAGAGATAATTGGACCATGGTAGTCACGGTTGTACCGGCAAGCCCGATGTTGCCCAGTGTGCGTGAACGCTACCATGCCAGAATGAAAGGTTGCAACCTTGTATGCAATGCATATTTATGACATTTAATATATCACATTAGGAGGACAACAAAGTAGGTTGCCTCCGGATAGTCATAAGATTGCACATTGACAAGTAAACAAGCAAGGCACGAATAGACAAGTAATTTCACTTGAAAAGCATATGGAGTTATATGAACATTAAACGGGCAGCCATGTAATGCACGTAAATCAGGTCATATAACTCATTTCAACGTCCACGTAATCAAATAATAAGGTTATTCAACGTGCAACAACAATCTACGTGGTTCGGATGCAAGAAAGGCCTATTTGTCAACATACAACCAATCAAATCACATTTAGGGCTATAAGGAAACTACGGGCAGCCTACTAAACATATAATTACACCCAATATTCAAAGAATCAACACTTAGCATGTTTACCTAGTTGCTAGGGTTTCCATTTTGTGCTTACCCGTGCGATTAAGCCCCAAGTCCACTCAAAATCAATCTCAAGCCAAGCATCAATTAATCCAAACATCCCCAAGTACTCAAAACAGTCCACACAACATCTCAAAGCCACAATCCCAAACATTTAATTCAACAAGAGAAGTTACAACAATTTTTCTAAGCATAACACTAAGTGAAACCCTTACTGCAATAGGCTGTTTTCTCACAATCATTAAGAAAAGCAAACAATCTCCAATTCCAGTGAATAAGATTTCAAATTAAAGCTTAAGAAGTGAACTAAAATCAGAAACAAACCTTGCATCTTTTGAAGTTCTAGATCAATAGTTATAGCCAAAACAGTGGGATTGCACAAAACTGTCCAGATTTGCACACATTTCGATAATTGTCGTTTCTGAGGTCCTTAGGGTCAGATTTAGCCTTAGTCCATTTCTGGAAAAAATTTCCAGAACTGAAAAATATAGCAGCACACCAAATTTCATACATTTCGGACATCAGTTACTAAGTCAAAACTGGTTCATTCCACAAGGTCAGTGCATCTGCCAAAACCTGCTTCATTTTTCCCAGATTTCCAGATTTGGACACATTTTAATGATTTGCCATTTTGAGGACCTTAGAGTGAAAATTAGCTTCGGAATATTTCTGCAAAAAATGTTCAAAACTGGCAAAACTAGTCACCTACCAATTTTCATGTATTTTCAACATCATTTTCCTAGCCAAACTCACCTCGCAACAATAAGTCAGAGAGCTGTCAACAAACCCGATTTCATCTATCATCAACTTCAAGCCAAAATCTTGCCATGCATGGTTGAAAAGCTTATGAACACACATATAACTCAAGTATAGAAGCAAAGACATACATTTAAGAGCATGCATGTGGATTTTTAAAGGATTTTCAAAAGGTTTTAGTCCTCACCTTAGCAAATCAACAAGAAGATGCACAAAACTTGATGAAGCACAAATTTCTTCTTCTTCCTTGCTTAGCCAAGACACCACCCGATTTCTCTCTATTTTTTCTAGCTTAGTGACCAAGTTCTTAGTATATGCATGCAGTTAGAACAAGAAGAAAAGAAATGGAAGCTAGCAAACTCACCAAGGCCGAAATGGTTGATCAAAAAGCTTGCATGTGTGATTCTTGCATCCTAGCTAGCTTGGGCGAGTTTCATTGCTTGTTGCTTGTCTTGATTAACTATGGTGTGATGAAGATGAGCTATGAAGTGAAAGAACTTAGCCAAAACTGAGATTGAGAGAGAAGAATGAGAGGGAGAGAGAGAAATGTGAGGAGAGTGAGAGAAATGAGAGAAAATAGAAGCTTTTGCAATTGTTGATGCAAATGTTGGCCTTGGGCATGCAAAAATCAGATTTGTGTCTCCAAGAAGCACAATTTGAATCATCCTAGCATGGGCATATGCATGTGTCGAGATTTTGGGTGCATTGGGTAGGGTTTTGGGTTAATTTTTATGCATTTTGTGTCATAGAATTGTCATAGGAATGTTGGGAATTTAGGGAATCTAGGTAGAATAAAATATAGGAATATTTGTTGATGAGTTGAATTATGAATAGAATAATAGATAGTGGGAAATGTAGGAATAGTTTAGTATTATTTTATTGTTAGTGGAGTTTGTAGAGAATTTGAATTAGGAATATAATATTGGTTAGTAGATTGTGTTGGATTATTTTAGTGTCTAGTGTTTTGTGTAGGATTCTTTCTTGATTAACGTGGTGGCACGGATTCCTAGGTCTAGGGCACGAATTACGAGATAGACACGAACTACGAGGAAATACACGAACTTCAAGACTAATGCAAGTACTTCAAGATAAATGCATGGATTCCAATGCAAATGCACGCAACCCTAGGTAAATATACGTAAACCAATACAAGGCACGTAATTTGAGGTATGACTCTTAAACCTAGGTTAGGACACGTAATTCAAGGGCACACAAAATGAGATAACGCACGCAATTCGAAGTCAGGGCACATAAGTCGAGGATTAGGGCACATAATTCTAGGTCAAGGCATGAATGACGAGGCATGCACGAAAACCAAGACAGGGCACGTAATCCAAGGTCAGTCAAATCATTCTTGGTCTATGGCACGCAAATCAAGGTAACACACGTTATTCAGGGTCGGGCCTCACAGGTTGGGCCCACAAACTGAGGGCGTAGGGCTTGGGACCAAGTCTCCGTCTCTCCGGTGCCCATAACTTTTGATCCGTAAAAAGTTACACGGCGCACAACATACAGTTGGAAAGTTCTCCGAGAGCTCTATGACAAGGGCAGCGAGCTTGCTCAGCTGCGCCTATTTTCGTAGCCCAAAATCGAACATTTTCATCAGTTTCGGGACACTTTTCTTCTTTTGCGTTGTTTTTCAGTCCCGGATTGTACGTCGTGTGCTGCGAAAAGGACGACAACTTCATCCATCACATTTCTATTACTGAATCCCACGGTACCTTAGGCAAGACAACTTCACTTCACATAAAGGCTGGGCACACAAACCGAGGGCGTGGGGCTTAGGACCAGGTCTCCGTCAGAAAGGTGCCCATAACTTTTGATTCGTATGAAGTTACGCGTCGCACAACATACCGTTGGAAAGCTCTCCGAGAGCTCTAAGATGGGGGCAGCAAGCTTGCTCGGCTGCACCTATTTTCAGAGTCTAAAATCGAACATTTTCATCTGTTTCGGGATTCGTTTCTTGTTTTATGCTGTTTTTTCATCCCGAATCGTACGTCGTGAGCCGCAAAAAGGACGACAACCTAATCCATCACATTTCTCTTACCGAATCCCACAGTACCTTGGGCAAGACAACTTCGCTTCACGTAGAGGCTGGGCCCGCAAACCGAGGGCGTGGGGCTTAGGACCGAGTCTCCGTCTCTCCGGTGCCCATAACTTTTGATCTGTAAGGAGTTACACGGCGCATAGCATACCGTTGGAAAGCTCTCTGAGAGCTCTACGACAAGAGCAGCAAACCTGCTTGGCTACGCCTATTTTTGGAGCCCAAATCAAAAGTTTTCATCAATTTCGGGATATTTTTCTTCTTTTGGCTGTTTTTCCGTCTTGGATCGTACGTCGTGAGCCGTGAAAAGGATGAAATCCTAATCCATCGCATTTATATTACCGAATCCTATGGCACATTGGGCAAGACAACCTCGCTTTGAGGTAGTGGCTGGGCCCACAAACCGAGCGCGTAGGGCATGGGCCAAGTCTTTGTTGCTCCAATGACAATAACTTTTGATTAGTAAGGAGTAACGCAGCGCACAGCATACAGTTGGAAAGCTCTCCAAGAGCTCTATGACTGCGGAAGCAAGCCAGCTTGGCTGCGCCTATTTTCGGAGACCAAAATCGAACGTTTTCATTAGTTTCGGGACACTTTTCTTTTATTGCGCTATTTTTTCATCCCGGATCGTACGTCGTGAGCCGCAAAGAGGACGACAACCTAATCCATCACATTTCTATTACCAAATCCCACGACACCTTGGACAAGACAACTTTGCTTCACGTAGAGGCTGGGCCTGCAAACCGAGGGCGTGGGGCTTGGGACCAAGTCTCCGTCTCTCCGGTGCCCATAACTTTTGATCCGCAAGGAGTTACACGGCGTACAACATACCGATGGAAAACTCTCCGAGAGCTCTACGGCATGGGCTGCAAGCCTACTTGGCTGCACCTATTTTCGGAGCCCAAAATCGAAGGTTTTCTTCAGTTTCGGGACACTTTTCTTCTTTTGCGCTGTTTTTCCGTCACGTATCGTACGACATGAGCTGCAAAAAGGACGACAACCTAATACATCACATTTCTCTTACTGAATCCCATGGCACCTTAGGCAAGACAACTTAGCTGCATGTAGAGGCTAGGCCAGGAAACCGAGGGCATAGGGCTTGGGATCAGGTCTCCGTCGCTTTGGTGCCCATAACTTTTGATCCGTAAGGTTTTACGCAGTGCACAATATACCATTGGAAAGCTCTACGAGAGCTCTATGAGGGGGACAACAAGCCTTCTCGGCTGCGCCTATTTTCGGAGCCCAAAATCGAACATTTTCATCATTTTCGAGACACTTTTCTTCTTTTGCGCTGTTTTTCTGTCCCGGATCGTACGTCGTAAGCCGCAAAAAGGACGACAACCTAATCCATCACATTTCTACTACTGAATCCCATAGCACCTTAGGCAAGACAACTTCGCTTCACATAGAGGCTAGGCCCGCAAACGGAAGGCGTGGGGCTTGGGACTAGGTCTCCGTCGCTCCGGTGCCGATAACTTTTTATCCGTAAGGAGTTACGCGGCACACAGCATACCGTTGGAAAGCTCTCCGAGAGCTCTACGACGGGGGCAACAAGCCTACTCTGATGCGACCATTTTTGGAGCCCAAAATCAAACATTTTCATTAGTTTCGGGACACTTTTATTCTTTTGCGCTGTTTTTTCGTCTCGGATCATACGTCTTGAGGCGTGAAAAGGACGACAACCTAATCCATCACATTTCTATAACTGAATCCCACGACACCTTGGGCAAGACAACTTCGCTTCACGTAGAGGCTGGGCCCGCAAACCGAGGGCGTGGGGCTTGGGACCAAGTCTCCATCTCTCCAGTGCCCATAACTTTTGATCCGTAAGGAGTTACACGGCGCACAACATACCGTTGAAAAGTTCTCCGAGAGGTCTATGACGGGGGAAGCGAGCCTGCTCGGCTGCGCCTATTTTCGAAGACCAAAATCAAACATTTTCATCATTTTCAGGACACTTTTCTTCTTTTGCATTATTTTTTCATCCCGGATCGTACGTCGTGAGCCGCAAAAGGGACGACAACTTAATCCATCACATTTCTATTTCTGAATCCCACGACACCTTGGGCAAGATAACTTCGCTTCAAATAGAGGCTAGGCCCGCAAACCGAGGGCGTGGGGCTTAGGACCAGGTCTCCGTCGTAAATGTGCCCATAACTTTTGATTCGTAAGGAGTTACGCGGCGCACAGCATACCGTTGGAAAGCTCTCCGAGAGCTCTAAGACGAGGGCAACAAGCTTGCTTGGTTGTGTCAGTTTTCAGAGCCTAAAATCGAATGTTTTCATCAGTTTTGGGACACTTTTCTACTTCTGTGCTATTTTTTCATCCCGGATCGTACGTCGTGAGCCGCAAAAAGGACGACAACCTAATCCATCACATTTCTATTACTGAATCCCACGACACCTTGGGCAAGACAACTTCGCTTTACGTAGAGGCTGGGCTTGCAAACCGAGGGTGTGGGGCTTGGGACCAAGTCTCCGTCTCTCCGGTGCCCACAACTTTTGATCCGTAAGGAGTTACACGGCGCACAGCATACCGTTGGAAAGTTCTCCGAGAGCTCTACAACTGGGACAGCTAGCTTGCTAAGCTGTACCTATTTTCAGATCCCAAAATTGAACGTTTTCATCAGTTTCGGGATACTTTTCTTCTTTTGCGCTATTTTTTCATCTCGGATCGTACGTCGTGAGCCACAAAAAGGATGACAACCTAATCCGTCACATTTCTCTTACCGAATCCCACGGCACCTTGGGCAAGACAACTTCGCTTCACGTAGAGGTTGGGCCTGCAAACCGAGGGCATGGGGCTTGGGACCAGGTCTCCGTCACAAAGGTGCCTATAAATTTTGATTCGTACGGAGTTACGCGGTGCACAGCATACCGTTGGAAAGCTCTCCATGAGCTCTAAGACTAGGGCAGCAAGCTTGCTCGGCTGCGTCTGTTTTCAGGGCCTAAAATCGAATGTTTTCATCTGTTTCGGGCACTTTCTTCTTTTGCACTATTTTTTCATCCCGGATCGTACATCGTGTGAGGCCTGACCTCGATTTGCGTGCGATACCTCATTTCATGTGCCTTAACCTAGATTTTCGTGCCTTGACCTAGGTTTAAGAATCGTGTTTTATTTTATGTGCCTTGCATTGAATTACGTGCATTTATTTTGGGTTACGTGCATTTACTTGGAAATTGTGCATTTGTCTCGTAACTCGTGCCCTACCTCATAGTACGTGCCCTAGACCTAGGAAATCGTGCCTTCACATTAATCAAGAAAGCATCTTACACGAAGCACTAGATCAATAATTAATCCTACAATTTCCACTAACTAATATTAAATTACTAATTCAACCCACTAGAAGACAAAATCTCACAAAAAGCTAGACATTCCTTATTCTTTTGCACTTTCAAACATACAATTAATTAATGCTCAAAAGATGACAAAGATTCAGCATTTTCATGCCTTGGCCGACCACCTTGTGGCATTTATGCTTGCTTGCTCAATTCAAAATTAATTCTAGACAATTCTATGACAAGTTATGACACAAATGCATAAAAAAAATAAAAAAATAAAAACTAGCTCAAAACTCTACCAAACTCCACCAATCTCGACATAAGCTGCTTGCCATGCTAGGTAATTCAAAAACCATGCTTCTTGAAGACACAAATCTGATTTTTACATGCCCAAGGCTGACACAAGCCTCAACAATTGCACAAGCTTCTATTTTTCTTTCATTTCTCTCATTTCCTCACATTTCTCTCTCTCCCTCTCATTCTTCTCTCTTTCTCTCGGCTTTGACTGGGTTCCTATGCTCCATAGCTCATCTTCATCACTCCATGGTTAATCAAAGCAAGCAAGAAGGTAGGGAACTCGACTAAGCAAGCTAGGTTGCAAGAAAACTCACATGCAAGCTCTTTGAACAACCATTTCGGCTTAGGTGAGTTTGCTAGCTTCCATTTCTTTTCTTCTTGTTCTAACCACATGCATCTACTAATAACTTGGTCACTAAGCTAGGAAAAATAGAGAAAATCGAGTGGTGTCTCGGCTAAGCAAGGAAGAAGATCAACTTTGTGCTTCACCAAGAGTCTTGTGCATCTTCTTGTTGTTTTGCTAAGGTGAGGGCTAAAACTTCTTGAAAATCTTTCAAAAAACCCACATGCATGCTCTTAAATGTTTATCTTTGCTTCTGTACTTGAGATATATGTGTGTTCATAAGCTTTTACAACCATGCATGGCAAGATTTTGGGCTAGAATGTGATGTTAGATGAAATCGTGCATGTGACAGCTTTCTGTCTTGTTGGTGCGAGGTGATTTTGGCTAGGTAAATGATGTTAAAAATGCGTGAAAATTGGTATATAACTATTTTTTCCAGTTCTGAACATTTTTCACAGAAATAGGCAAAAGCTAATTTTGACTCTAAGGTCCTCAAAATGGCAAATAATTAAAATGTGTCCAAATCTGGAAAGTCTGGAAAAATGAAGCAGGTTTTGGCAAATTCACTGACCTTGTGGAACGAACCATTTTTTACTTAGTAAATGACATCCAAAATGCATGAAATTTGGTATACTGCTATATTTTTCAGTTCTGGACGATTTTGTCAGAAATGGACTAAGGCTAAATATGACCCTAAGGACCTCAAAAACGACAAGTATTGAAATGTGTGCAAATCTGGACAGTTTTGTGCAATCCCACTGTTTTGGCTATAACTATTGAACCCGAACTCCAAATGATGTGTGGTTTGTTTCTGAATTTAGTTCACTTATTAAGCTTTAATTTGACATCTTATTCACTGGATTTGGATATTGTTTACTTGTCTTAATGACTGTGAGAAAACTGCCCATTGCAGTGAGGGTTTCACTTAGTGATATGCTTAGAAAAATTATTGTAGCTTCTCTTGTTGTGTTAAATGCTTGGGATTGTGGCATTGGGATGTTGTGTGGACTGTTTTGAATACTTGAGGGTGTTTGAATCAATCGATGCATGGCTTGAGTTTGATTTTGAGATGACTTGGGGCTTAATCGCACGGGTAAGCACGAATTGGAACCCTAGTAACTAGGTGAATTTGCTAAGTGTTGATCCTTGGGATGTTGTGTTGGATTATGTGTTTAGTAGGCTACCCGTAGTTTCCCTTGTAACCCTAAATATGATTTCGATGATTTCATGTTAATAAGTAGGCTTTCCTTGCACCCGGTCCCACGTAGATGTCGTTGCATATTGAATAATCTTGTTATTTGATTACGTGAACTTTGAAATGAGTTATATGACTTGATTTACGTGCGTTACATGGCTGCCCGTTTAATGTTCATATAACTCCATGTGCCTTTCAAGTGAAATTACTTGTCTTATCGTGCCTCGCTATTTTACTTGTCAATGTGCAATCTTATGACTGCTCGGAGGCAACCTACTTTGTTGTCCTCCTAATGTGATATATTAAATGTCATAAATGTGCATTGCATACAAGGTTGCAACCTTTCATTCTGGCGTGGTAGCGTTCACGCACACCGGGCGGCATCGGGCTTGTCGGTGCAACCGTGACTACCATTGTCCAATTCCCTCTCTCGCTTAGGGGCTAGACTTCCTCGGAGAGTTGGGTCGTAGGATTTCACGGTACATCCGGAGTACACCCATTTGGCGTGATAAGGGGATGATTTGAAGTCGGCCGCAACAACTGATACTGGAAATGAACTGAGAGCAAAAGCTCACCGTATCCTTTCCACTATGTGTATAAGTACTCTCACTTGGTTCTTGGAGGACCTCGGGGAGGAAAGACGGGTAATTGTGTTCTTTTACTTTTATATTATTTGTTATATACTCATTTGTGATATATTCATGCTTGCAAAAAGGGTTTTTATAAGTTGAACCGGAAAATGAGTTTCAAAACCTATTTCTCGTTCCCCCTCGCTGAGTTCATAAGGACTCACCCTCTGTTATCATCTCAGGTGAAGAAGATCAAGAATCGGTACCCGAGGATGACGTGCCTAACGATGATTCCTTGGAATGATTGCCTGTCCTATGTGCTTTGCTTGATTATGGCCATTGTGAACACTATGCTGCTTGAAGACTATTTATTTTTGTGTTGCTTGATGTTTGTAATGTAAAAGACCCCCGTTGTAATTTGGGGTCTAATTTTGGCATGTACTGATAATAACTAGACAGATACTACTATGGTCATTTTGCTATCGTTACTAGTTAGTAACTATCATAGGATTATGAAGTATCCGGTAAGGACTAAGTAAAATGAACCTACCCAATCTTAAGCAGGTACCCATTACTAAGCTAAGGTCAACAGGTACTTTTGTAACGAGGGTTAACAAACAAACGAGACATGGTATCATGCTAGGTTATTAATCAAACGAGACATCGAGATAACTAGTAGGCATTTCAATTGACGGTAAATAGTAATCTTAGTTGGAAATGAAATTTGAGGCGTTTAGAGAACTAGGCCAAACTAAAGAGCCCAAATACAGCCGTTATGCTGCCGGTTTTCTGAAAAATTATAGAGTTTAGGCTAAACGTTAAGTGCTAAACTTTTATGAACGACTAAGTATGAGACATGGCTTAAATGTTTAGTTCACACCCTAGTCTAACCTTTATAGGTCGGGTTGGGGCGTGACACGTCGTGAGCCGCAAAAAGGACAACAACTAATCCATAACCTTTCTCTTATCGAATCCCACGGCACCTTGGGCAAGACAACTTCGCTTCACGTAGAGGCTGGGCTACCAAACCGAGGGCGTGGGGCTTGGGACCATGTCTCCGTCTCTCCAATGCCCATAACTTTTGATCCGTAAGGAGTTACGCAGCGCATAGCATAACGTTGGAAAGCACTTCGAGAGCTCTACGACTCGGGCAGCAAGCCTGCTAGGCTGCGCCTATTTTCAGAGCCTAAAATTGAACTTTTTCATCAGTTTAAGGGCACTTTTCATCTTATGCCCTGTTTTTTTGTCCTGGATCGTACGTCGTGAGCCGCGAAAGGGACGAAATCCTAATCCATTGCATTTATATTACCAAATCCCATGGCACCTTGGGCAAGACAACTTCCCTTTGACGTAGAGGCTGGGCCCACAAACCGAGTGCGTGGGCATGGGACCAAGTCTCCGTCGCTCTGGTGACCATAACTTTTGATCCGTAAGGAGTTACGCGGCGCACAACATACCGTTGGAAAGCTCTTCGAGAGCTCTACGATGGGGGCAGCAAGCTAGCTAGGCTGTGCCTATTTTCGGAGACCAAAATTGAATATTTTCATCAGTTTCGGGACACTTTTCTTCTGTTGCACTGTTTTTTCATCCCGGATCGTACGTCGTGAGCCGCGAAAAGGACGACAACCTAATCCACAATATTTTTATTACCGAATCCCATGGCACCTTGGTCAAGACAACTTCGCTTCACGTAGAGGCTGGGCCCGCAAACCGAGGGCGTGGGGCTTAGGACAACGTCTCTGTAGCTCTGGTGCCCATAACTTTTGATCCGTAAGGAGTTACGCGGCGCACAGCATACCATTGGAAAGCATTCCGAGAGCTCTACGACGGGGGCAACAAGCCTGCTTGGCTGCGCCTATTTTTAGAGCCCAAAATCGAACATTTTCATCAGTTTCAGGATACGTTTGTTCTTTTGCGCTGTGTTTCCGTCTCGGATCGTACGTCGTGAGCCGTGAAAAGTGAGACAACCTAATACATCACATTTCTATTACTGAATCCCACAATACCTTGGGCAAGACAACTTCACTACACGTAGAGGCTGGGCCCGTAAACCGAGGGCATGGGGCTTTGGACCAGGTCTCTGTCGCTCCGATGCCAATAATTTTTGATCGGTAAGGAGTTACGCGGCGTACAGCATACCGTTGGAAAGCTCTCTGAGAGCTCTACGACGGGGGCAGTAAGCTTACTCGGCTGCGTTTGTTTGTAGAGCCAATAATCGAACGGTTTTACCAATTTCGGGACACTTTTCTTCTTTTGAACTGTTTTTATGTCCTTGATTGTACGTCGTGAGTTGCGAAAAGGACGACAACCTAATCCATCACATTTTTATTACCGAATCCCACAGAACCTTGGGCAAGACAACTTAGCTTCACGTAGAGGCTGGGCCTCTAAACCGAGGGCGTGGGGCTTGGGACCAAGTGTCCGTCTCTCCGGTGCCCATAACTTTTGATCCATAAGGAGTTACACGGCGTACAGCATACCGATGGAAAGCTCTCTGAGAGCTCTATGGCCGGGGTAGCAAGCTTGCTCGGCTGCACCAGTTTTTGGAGCCCAAAATCGAAGGTTTTCTTTAGTTTCGGGACACTTTTCTTGTTTTGCATTGTTTTTCCGTCACGTATCGTACGTCATGAACCGCAAAAAGAACAACAACCTAATACATCACATTTCTCTTACTGAATTCCACGGCACCTTGGGCAAGACAACTTAGCTGCACGTAGAGGGGGGGCCAGCAAACCGAGGGCGTATGGCTTGGGACCAAGTCTCCGTCCCTTCGGTGCCCATAACTTTTGATCCGTAAGGAATTACGCCGTGCACAACATGCCGTTGGAAAGCACTACGAGAGCTCTATTGCGCCTGTTTTCAAAGCCCAAAATCGAACGTTTTCATCAGTTTCGGGACACTTTTCTTCTTTTGCGCTGTTTTTCTGTCCCTGATCGTACCTCGTGAGCCGCGAAAAGGGCGACAACCTAATCCATCACATTTCTACTACTGAATCCCACGACACATTGGGCAAGACAACTTCGCTTCACGTAGAGGCTGGGCTCGCAAACCGAAGGCGTGGTGCTTGAGACCAGGTCTCCGTCGCTCCGGTGCCCATAACTTTTTATCCGTAAGGAGTTACGCGATGCACAGCATACCGTTGGAAAGTTCTCTGAGAGCTCTACGACAAGGGAAGCGAGCCTGCTTGGTTAAGCCTATTTTCGGAGGCCAAAATCGAACATTTTCATCAGTTTCAGGACACTTTTCTTCTTTAGCGTTGTTTTTCCGTCCCGGAACATACGTCGTGAGCCGCGAAAAAGGACGACAACTTAATCCATCACATTTCTATTTCTGAATCCCACGGCACTTTGGGTAAGACAACTTCGCTTCAAATAGAGGATGGGCCCGCAAATCGAGGGCGTGGGGATTGGAACCAGGTCTCCGTCACTCCGGTGCCCATAACGTTTGATCCGTAAGGAGTTACGCGGCACACAACATACCGTTGGAAAGCATTCCGGGAGCTCTACAACGGGAACAACAAGCCTGCTTTGTAGCGCCTGTTTTCAGAGCCCAAAATTGAATGTTTTCATCAGTTTCGGGACACTTTTGTCCTTTTGCGCTATTTTTTCGTCCCGGATCATACGTCGCGAGCCTCGAAAAGGGAGACAACCTAATACATCACATTTCTATTACTAAATCCCAGGGCACCTTGGGCAAGAAAACTTCACTACACATAGAGGCTGGGCCCTTAAACCGAGGGCATAGGGCTTGGGACCAGGTCTCTGTCGCTCCGGTGCAAATAATTTTTGATCCGTAAGGAGTTATGCGGCGCACAGCATACCGTTGGAAAGCTCTCTGAGAGCTCTACGACGGGGGCAGCAAGCCTACTCGGCTGCGTCTGTTTGCAGAGCCTATAATCGAACGTTTTCATCAGTTTTGGGACACTTTTCTTCTTTTCCGTTGTTTTTCCGTCTCGGATCGTACGTCGTGAGCCGCGATAAGGATGACAACCTAATCCATCACATTTCTCTTACTGAATCTCATGGCACCTTGGGCAAGACAACTTCGCTTCATGTAGAGGCTGGGCCTGCAAATTGATAGCGTAGGGCTTGGGACCAAGTCTTCGTTGCAAAGGTGCCCATAACGTTTGATTCGTACGGAGTTACGCGGCACACATCATACCGTTGGAAAGCTCTCTGAGATCTCTAAGACGGGGCTAGCAAGCTTGCTCGGCTGCGCATGTTTTCAGTGCCTAAAATCGAATGTTTTCATCTGTTTCGAGCACTTTTCTTCTTTTGCGTTGTTTTTTCATCCCGGATCGTATGTCCTGAGCCGAAAAAAGGATGACAACATAATCCATCACATTTCTCTTACCGAATCCCACGGTACCTTGGGCAAGACAACTTCGCTTCACGTAGAGGCTGGGCCCGCAAACCGAGGGCGTGGGGCTTGGGACCATGTCTCCGTCTCTCCGATGCCCATAACTTTTGATTCGTAAGGAGTTACGCGGTGCACAGCATAACGTTGGAAAGCTCTCCCAGGGCTCTAAGACGCGGGCAGTAAGCCTACTATGCTGCGCCTGTTTTCAGAGCCTAAAATTGAACTTTTTCATCAGTTTAATGGCACTTTTCATCTTATGCGCTATTTTTTCATCCTGGATCGTACGTCGTGAGCCACGAAAGGGACGAAATCCTAATCCATCACATTTATATTACCGAATCCCATGGCACCTTGGGCAAGACAACTTCCTTTTGACATTGAGGTTGGGCCTGCAAACCGAGCGCGTGGGGCATGGGACCAAGTCTCCGTCGCTCCGGTGCCCATAACTTTTGATCCATAAAGAGTTATGCAGCGCACAGCATACAGTTAGAAAGCTCTCCGAGAGCTCTACAATGAGGGCAGTATGCCTGATCAATTGCGCCTATTTTTGGAGACCAAAATCGAACGTTTTCATCAATTTTGGGACACTTTTCTTCTATTGCGCTATTTTTTAATCCCGGATCGTACGTAGTGAGCCGCAAAAATGATGACAACCTAATCCATCATATTTCTATTACCAAATCGCATGACACCTTGGGCAAGAACAACTTCGCTTTGACGTAGTGGCTGGGCCTGCAAACAGAGTGCGTGGGGTATGGGACCAAGTCTCCGTCGCTTCGGTGACCATAACTTTTGATCCGTAAGGAGTTACGTGGCGCACATCATACAGTTGGAAATCTCTCCGAGAGCTCTATGACGGGGGCAGCAAGCCAACTTAGCTACGCCTATTTTCGGAGACCAAAATCGAACGTTTTCATCAGTTTCGAGACACTTTTCTTCTGTTGCACTATTTTTTCGTCCCGGATCGTACGTTATGAGCCGCAAAAAGGACGACAACCTAATCCACGATATTTCTATTACCGAATCCCATGGCACCTTGGGCAAGACAACTTCGCTTAATGTAGAGGCTGGGCCCGCAAACCGAGGGCGTGGTGTTTGGGACCAAGTCTCCGTCGCTCCGGTGCCCATAACTTTTGATCTGTAAGGAGTCACGCGGGGCACAGCATTCCGTTGGAAAGCATTCCAAGAGCTCTACGACGGGGGCAACAAGCCTGCTCGGTTGCGCTTGTTTTCAGATCCCAAAATCGAACATTTTCATCAGTTTCGGGACACTTTTGTTCTTTTGCTATGTGTTTCCGTCCTGGATCGTACGTCGTGAGTCGCGAAGAGGGAAACAACCTAATACACCACATTTCTATTACTGAATCCCATGGTACCTTTGGCAAGACAACTTCGCTACACGTATAGGCTGGGCCCAAAAACCGAGGGCATGGGGCTTGGGACCAGGTCTCTGTCTCTCCGGTGCCAATAATTTTTGATCCGTAAGGAGTTATGCGGTGCACAACATACCGTTGGAAAGCTCTCCAAGAGCTCTACGACGAGGGTAGCAAGCCTGCTCGGCTGCGTCTATTTGCAGAGCCTATAATCGAATATTTTCATCATTTTCGGGACACATTTCTTCTTTTGCGCTATTTTTCCGTACTGGATTGTACGTCGTGAGCCGCGAAAAGGACAACAACCTAATCTATCACATTTCTATTACCAAATCCCACAGTACCATGGGAAAGACAACTTCGCTTCACGTAGAGGCTGGGCCTGCAACTAAAGGCGTGTGGCTTGGGACCAAGTCTCCATCTCTCCGGTGCCCATAACTTTTGATCCGTAAGGATTTACACGGTGTACAGCATAGCGATAGAACGCTCTCCGAGAGCTCTACGACGGGCGCAGCAAACCTGCTCAGCTGCACCTGTTTTCGGATCCCAAAATCGAAGGTTTTCTTCAGTTTCGGGACACTTTTCTTCTTTTGCGCTGTTTTTTTGTCCCGGATTGTACGTCGTGAGCTGCGAAAAGGACGACAACCTAATCCATCACATTTCTACTATAGAATCCCAGGGCACCTTTGGCAAGACAACTTCGCTTCACGTAGAGGCTGGGCCCGCAAACCGAAGGCGTGGGGCATGGGACCAGGTCTTCGTCGCTCCGATGCCCATAACTTTTTATCTGTAAGAAGTTATACGGCGCACAGCATACCGTTGGAAAGCTCTTCGAGAGCTCTACGACGGGGGCATCAAGCCTGCTTTGCTGCACCTATTTTTGGAGCCCAAAATCAAACGTTTTCATTAGTTTCGGGTCACTTTTCTTCTTTTGCGCTTTGTTTCCGTCCCGGATCGTACGTCGTGAGCCGTGAAAATGACGACAACCTAATCCATAACATTTGTATTACTGAATACCACGACACCTTGGGCAAGACAACTTCGCTTCACGTAGAGGCTGGGTCCGCAAACCGAGGGCGTGGGGCTTGGGACCAAGTCTCTGTCTCTCCGGTGCCCATAACTTTTGATCCGTAAGGAGTTACATGGCGCATAGTATACCGTTGGAAAGTTCTATGAGAGCTCTACGATGAGGGAAGCGAGCCTTCTCGGCTGCGCCTATTTAAGAGCCCAAAATTGAACATTTTCATCAGTTTCAGGACACTTTTCTTCTTTTGCATTGTTTTTCCGTCCTGGATCGTACGTCGTGAGCCGCGAAAAGGACGACAACTTGATCCATCACATTTCTATTTCTGAATCCCATGGCACCTTGGGCAAGATAACTTCGCTTCACAAAGCGGCTGGGCCGTAAACCGAGGGCGTAGGGCTTGGGACCAGGTCTCCGTCGCAAAGGTGCTCATAACTTTTGATTCATAAGGAGCTATGCGGCGCACAGCATACCATTGGAATGCTCTCCAAGAGCTCTAAGACGAGGGCAACAAGCTTGCTCGACTGTGCCAGTTTTTAGAGCCTAAAATCGAACGTTTTCATCAATTTTTGGACACTTTTCTTCTTTTACGCTATTTTTTCGTCCCGGATCGCACGTCGTGAGCCGCAAAAAGGACGACAACCTAATCTATCACATTTCTATTACTAAATTCCACGACACCTTGGGCAAGACAACTTCTTTTCACGTAGAGGCTGGGCTCGCAAACCAAGGGCGCGGGGCTTGAGACCAAGTCTCCGTCTCTCTGGTGCCCAGAACTTTTGATCCGTAAGGAGTTACACGGCGCATAGCATACTGTTGGAAAGTTCTCCGAGAGCTCTACGACGGGGGAAGCGAGCCTTCTCGGCTACGCCTATTTTTGGAGCCCAAAATTGAATGTTTTCATCAGTTTCAGGACACTTTTCTTCTTTTGCGTTGTTTTTCCGTCTTGGATCGTACGTCGTGAGCCGCGAAAAGGACGACAACGTAATCCATCACATTTCTATTTCTGAATTCCACGGCACTTTAGGCAAGACAACTTTGCTTCACATAGAGGTTGGGCCTGCAAACCGAGGGCGTAGGGCTTGAGACCAGGTCTCCGTCGCAAAAGTGCCCATATCTTTTGATTCGTAAGGAGTTACGTGGCGCACAGTATACCGTTGGAATGCTCTCCGAGAGCTCCAAGACGGGGGCAGCAAGCTTGGTCAGCTGTGCCAGTTTTCAGAGCCTAAAATCGAACGTTTTCATCAGTTTCGGGACACTTTTCTTCTTTTTCGCTATTTTAATGGTCCCGGATTACACGTCAGGAGCCGCAAAAAGGACGACAACCTAATCCATCACATTTCTATTACTGAATCCCATGACACCTTAGGCAAGACAACTTCGCTTCACGTACAGGCTGGGCCCACAAATCAAAGGCGTGGGGCTTGAGACCAAGTCTCCGTCTCTCCGGTGCCCATAACTTTTGATCCGCAAGGAGTTACACGACTCACAGCATACTGTTGGAAAGTTCTCCGAGAGCTCTACGACGGGGGCAACAAGCTTGCTCAGCTGCGCCTATTTTTGGAGCCCAAAATTGAACGTTTTCATCAGTTTTTGAGACACTTTTCTTCTTTTGCGCTGTTTTTTCATCTCAGACCGTACGTCGTGAGCCGCAAAAAGGACGACAACCTAATCCATCACATTTCTCTTACCGAATCCCACGGTACCTTGGGCAAGACAACTTCACTTCATGTAGAGGCTGGGGCCGCAAACCGAGGGCGTGGGGCTTGGAACCATGTTTCCTTTGCAAAGGTGCCTATAACCTTTGATTCATACGTAGTTACGCGGCGCACATCATACCGTTGGAAAGCTCTCCGAGAGCTCTAAGACGGGGGCAGTAAGCTTGCTCGGCTACACTTGTTTTCAGAGCCTAAAATCGAATGTTTTCATCTATTTCGAGCACTTTTCTTCTTTTGCACTATTTTTTAGTCCCGGATCGTACGTCTTGAGCCAGAAAAAGGACGATAACCTAATCCATCACATTTCTCTTACTGAATCCCATGGTACATTGGGCAAGACAACTTTGCTTCACGTAGAGGCTAGGCCCACAAACTGAGGGTGTAGGGCTTGGGACCATGTCTCCGTCTCTCCGATGCCCATAACTTTTGATCCATAAGGAGTTACGCGGCGCACAGCATAACGTTGGAAAGCTCCCCCAGAGCTCTACGACGCGGGCAGTAAGCCTGCTCGGCTGCGACTGTTTTCATAGCCTAAAATTGAACCTTTTCATCAGTTTAGGGGTACTTTTCAACTTATGCGCAGTTTTTTCGTCCTAGATCGTACGTCGTGAGCCACGAAAGGGACGAAATCCTAATCCATCGCATTTATATTACCGAATCCCATGGCACCTTGGGCAAGACAACTTCCCTTTGACATAGAGGCTGGGCCTGCAAACCGAGCGCGTGGGGCATGGGACCAAGTCTCCGTTGCTCCGGTACCCATAACTTTTGATGCATAAGGAGTTACGCGGTGCACAGCATACAGTTGGAAAGCTCTCCGAGAGCTCTACAACGGGGGCAGCAAGCCTACTCGGCTGCGCCTATTTTGGGAGACCAAAATCGAACGTTTTCATCAGTTTCGGGACACTTTTCTTCTATTGCGCTATTTTTTCATCCCGTATCGTACGTAGTGAATCGCGAAAATGATGACAACCTATCATCATATTTCTATTACCGAATCCCATGACACCTTGGGCAAGACAACTTCGCTTCACTTAGACTCTGGGCCCGCAAACTGAGGGCGTGGGGCTTAGGACCAGGTCTCTGTCGCTCTGGTGCCCATAACTTTTGATCCGTAAGGAGTTACGCGGTGCACAGCATACCGTTGGAAAGCATTCTGAGGGCTCTACGATGTGGGTAAAAAACTTACTCGGTTGCGCCTGTTTTTAGACCCCAAAATCAAACATTTTCATCAGTTTTGGGACACTTTTCAATTTTTGCGCACTTTTTCCATCCCGGCTTGTACGTTGTGAGCCGTGAAAAAGACGAGAACCTAATCCATAACATTTCTATTACTAAATCCCACGGCACCTTGGGCAAGACAACTTCAGTTCACATAGAGGCTGGGCCAGCAAACCGAAGGCGTAGGGCTTGGGACCAGGTCTCCGTCGCAAAGATGCCCATAACTTTTGATTCGGAAGGAGTTATGCGGCGCACAGCATACTGTTGGAATGCTCTTTGAGAGCTCTAAGACGGGGGCAGCAAGTTTGCTCGGCTGTGCCGGTTTTCAGAGCCTAAAATCGAGCGTTTTCATCAGTTTTGGGAAACTTTTCTTCTTTTGCGCTATTTTTTCGTCCCAGATCGCACGTCGTGAGCCGCAAAAAGGACGACAACCTGATCCATCACATTTCTATTACTGAATCCCACGACACCTTGGGCAAGACAACTTCGCTTCACGTAGAAGCCGGGCTCGCAAACTGAGGGTGTGGGGCTTAGGACCAAGTCTCCGTCTCTCCGGTGCCCATAACTTTTGATCCGTAATGAGGTACACGGCGCACAGTATACCGTTAGAAGTTCTCCGAGAGCTCTACGACGGGGGAATCGAGCCTTCTCGGCTGCGCCTATTTTTGGGGCCCAAAATTGAACGTTTTCATCAATTTCAGGACATTTTTCTTCTTTTGCGTTGTTTTTTCGTCCCAGATCGTACGTCGTGAGCCGCGAAAAGGACGACAACTTAATCAATCACATTTCTGTTTCTGAATCCCACGGCACCTTGGGCAAGACAACTTCGCTTCACATAGAAGCTGGGCCCGTAAACTGAGGGCGTAGGGCTTGGGACCAGGTCTCCGTTGCAAAGATGCCCATAACTTTTGATTCGAAATGAGTTACGCGGTGCACAACATACCGTTGGAATGCTCTCCGAGAGCTCTAAGACTGGGGTAGCGAGCTTGCTCGGCTGTGCCGGTTTTCAGAGACAAAAATCGAACGTTTTCATCAGTTTCGGGACACTTTTCTTCTTTTGCGTTATTTTTTCGTCCTGGATCGCACGTCGTGAGCCCCAAAAAGGACGACAACCTAATCCATCACATTTCTATTACTGAATCCCACGACACCTTGGGCAAGAAAACTTCCCTTCACGTAGAGGCTGGGCCTGCAAATCGAGGGCGTGGGGCTTGGGACCAAGTCTCCGTCTCTCTGGTGCCCATAACTTTTGATCCGCAAGGAGTTACACGGTGCATAGCATACCGTTGGAAAGTTCTCCGAGAGCTCTACGACGGGGGTAGAAAGCTTGCTCAGCTGTGCCTATTTTCGGAGCCCAAAATCAAACATTTTCATTAGTTTTGGGACACTTTTCTTCTTTTGCGCTATTTTTTCGTCTCGGACCGTACGTCGTGAGCCGCAAAATGGATGACAACCTAATCCATCACATTTCTCTTACCGAATCCCACAGTACCTTGGGCAAGACAACTTCGCTTCACGTAGAGGCTGGGGCCACAAACCGAGGGCGTGGGGCTTGGAACCATGTCTCCATTGCAAAGGTGCCCATAACCTTTGATTCGTACGGAGTTACGCGGCACACATCATACCGTTGGAAAGCTCTCCGAGAGCTCTAAGACGGGGGCAACAAGCTTGCTCGGCTGCACCTGTTTTCAGAGCCTAAAATCAAATGTTTTCATCTGTTTCGAGCACTTTTCTTCTTTTGCGCTGTTTTTTTGTCCCGGATCGTACGTCGTGAGCCAGAAAAAGGACGACAACCTAATCCATCACATTTCTCTTACCGAATCCCATGGTACATTGGGCAAGACAACTTTGCTTCACGTTGAGGCTGGGCCCGCAAACCGAGGGCGTGGGGCTTAGGACCATGTCTCCGTCTCTCCGATGCCCATAACTTTTGATCCGTAAGGAGTTACGCGGTGCACAGCATAACGTTGGAAAGCTCTCCCAGAGCTCTACGACATGGGCAGTAAGCCTGCTCGGCTGCGCCTATTTTCAGAGCCTAAAATTGAACTTTTTCATTAGTTTAGGGGCACTTTTCATCTTATGCACTGTTTTTTCGTCCTGGATCGTACGTCGTGAGCCACGAAATGGACGAATTCCTAATCCATCGCATTTATATTACCGAATCCCATGGCACCTTGGGCAAGACAACTTCCCTTTGACATAGAGGCTGGGCCTGTAAACCGAGCGCGTGAGGCATGGGACCAAGTCTCCGTCACTCCGGTGCCTATAACTTTTGATGCATAAGGAGTTACGCAGCGCACATCATACAGTTGGAAAGCTCTCCGAGAGCTCTACAATGGGGGCAGCAAGCCTGCTCGGCTGCACCTATTTTGGGAGACTAAAATCGAACGTTTTCATCAGTTTCGGGATACTTTTCTTCTATTGCGCTATTTTCTCATCCCGGATCGTACGTAGTGAGCCGCGAAAATGACGACAACCTAATCCATCATATTTCTATTACCGAATCCCATGACACCTTGGGCAAGACAACTTCGCTTCACTTAGACTCTGGGCCCGCAAACTGAGGGCGTGGGGCTTGGGACTAGGTATCTGTCGCTCCAGTGCCCATAACTTTTGATCCGTAAGGAGTTACGCGGTGCACAGCATACCGTTGGAATGAATTTTGAGGGCTCTACGACGTGGGCAAAAAGCTTACTCCACTGCGCCTATTTTTAGAGCCCAAAATCGAACGTTTTCATTAGTTTCGGGACACTTTTTGATTTTTGCGCAGTTTTCCCATCCCGGCTTGTACGTTGTGAGCCGCGAAAAAGATGAGAACCTAATCTATAACATTTCTATTACTAAATCCCACAGCACCTTGGGCAAGACAACTTTGCTTCACGTAGAGGCTGGGCCTGTAAACCGAGGGCGTGGGGCATGGGACCAAGTCTCCATCGCTCCGGTGCCCATAACTTTTGATCCGTAAGTTGTTACGCAGCGCACAGCATACCGTTGGAAAGCTCTCCTAGAGCTCTACGATGGGGGTAGCTAGCCTGTTCTGCTGCACCTATTTTCAGAGTGCAAAATCAATCATGTTCATCAATTTTCAGACACTTTTCTTCTTTTGCGCTGTTTTTCTGGTCCGAATTGTACGTCTTGAGCAGCTAAAAGGAGGACAACCTAATACATCACATTTCTATTACTGAATCCCAGGACACCTTGGCAAGACAACTTCACTAAACATAGAGGCTGGGCCCACAAACCTAGGGCGTTGGGCTTGGGACAAGGTCTCCGTCGCTCCGATGCCCATAACTTTTGACCTGTAAGGAGTTACGCAGAGCACAGCATACCGTTGGAAAGCTCTCCGAGAGCTCTACGACGTGGGCAGCAAGCCTGCTCTGGTGCGTCTGTTTGCAGAGCCTAAAATTGAACGTTTTCATCAGTTTTGAGACATTTTTCTTCTTTTGTGCTATTTTTCCGTCCCGAATCGTACGTCGTGAGCCGCGAAAAGGACGACAACCTAATTCATCACATTTTTATTACCAAATCCCACAATACCTTGGGCAAGGCAACTTTGCTTCACGTAAAGGCTGGGCCTGCAAACCGAGGGCATGGGGCTTGGGACCAAGTCTCCGTCTCTCCGGTGCCCATAACTTTTGATCCGTAAGGAGTTACACGGCGTACAGCATACCGATGGAAAGCTCTCCGAGAGCTCTACGACGGGGCAAGCAATCGTGCTCAGCTGCACCTAATTTTGGAGCCCAAAATCGAAGGTTTTCATCAATTTTGGGACACTTTTCTTCTTTTGAGCTATTTTTTCGTCCCGGATCGTACGTCATGAGCTGCAAAAAGGACGACAACCGAATACATCTCATTTTTCTTACTGAATCCCATGGCACCTTGGGCAGGACAACTTTGCTACACGTAGAGGCTGGGCCCGTAAACCGAGGGCGTTGGGCTTGGGACCAGGTCTCCGTTGCTCTGGTGGCCATAACTTTTGATCTGCAAGGAGTTACGCGGCACACAACATACCGTTGGAAAGCTCTACGAGAGCTCTAAAAGAAGGCAGTAAGCCTGCTCGGCTATGCCAGTTTTCGGAGCCCAAAATCGAATATTTTCATCAGTGTCGGGACACTTTTCTTCTTTTGCGCTATTTTTCTTTTCCGGATCATACGTTGTGAGCCGCGAAAAGGACGACAACCTAATCCATCACATTTCTATTACCGAATCCCACAGCACCTTGGGCAACACAACTTCGCTTCACGTAGAGGCAGGGCCTGCAAACCGAGGGCATGGGGTTTAGGACCAAGTCTCTGTCTCCCCAGTGCCCATAACTTTTGATCCCTAAGGAGTTACACGGCGTGCAACATACCGATGGAAAGCTCTCCGAGAGCTCTACAACGGGGGCAGCAAGCCTGCTCGGCTGCACCTATTTTTGGATCCCAAAATTGAAGGTTTTCATCAATTTTGGGACACTTTTCTTCTTTTGAGCTGTTTTTTCGTCTCGGATCGTACGCCATGAATCGCAAAAAAGACAACAACCTAATACATCTCATTTCTCTTACTGAATCCCACGGCACCTTAGGGTAAGACAACTT
The DNA here is from genome assembly GCA_037974665.1 of Ehretia macrophylla. Lineage (NCBI taxonomy): Eukaryota > Viridiplantae > Streptophyta > Magnoliopsida > Boraginales > Ehretiaceae > Ehretia > Ehretia macrophylla. The sequence goes on along the minus strand of CM075773.1, from coordinate 38,577,234 downwards.
AGCTACACATAGAGGTTGGGCCCGCAAACCGAGGGCGTTGGGCTTGGGACCAGGTCTCTATCGCTTCGGTGCCCATAACTTTTGATCTGTGAGGAGTTACGCGGCACACAACATACCGTTGGAAAGCTCTATGAGAGCTCTACGAGGAGGGCAGTAAGCCTGCTCGGCTGCGCCTTTTTTCAGAGCCAAATCGAACGTTTTCATCAGTGTCAGGACACTTTTCTTCTTTTGCGCTCTTTTTCTGTTCCGGATCGTACGTCGTGAGCCGCGAAAAGGACGACAACCTAATCCAAGACATTTCTACTACTGAATCCCACGACACCTTGGGCAAGACAACTTCACTTCATGTAGAGGCTGGGGCCGCAAACCGAGGGCGTGGGGCTAGGGACCAAGTCTCCGTCGCCCCGGTGCCCATAACTTTTGATCCGTAAGAAGTTACGCGGCGCACAACATACCGTTGGATAGCTCTCCGAGAGCTCTACGACGGGGGCAACAAACTTGCTGTGCTGCGCTTTTTTTTGAAGCCCAAAATCAAACGTTTTCATTAGTTTTGGGATATTTTTCTTCTTTTGCGCTATTTTTCCGTCTCGGATCGTACGTCGTGAGCTACGAAAAGGACAACAACCTAATCCATGACATTTATTTTTTTGAATCCCACGACACCTTGGCCAAGACAACTTCGCTTCACGTAGAGGCTGGGCTAGCAAACTGAGGGCGTGGGACTTGAGACCAAGTCTCCATATCTCCGGTGCCCATAACTTTTGATCCGTTAGGAGTTACATGACGCACAGCATACCGTTGGAAAGCTATCCGAGAGCTCTACTACGGGGCAGCTAGCCTGCTGGACTGCGCCTATTTTTGGAGACGAAAATCGAACGTTTTTATCAGTTTCGGGACACTTTTCTTCTTTTACGTTATTTTTTCGTCCCGGATCGTACGTCGTGAGCAGCGAAAAGGACGACAACCTAATACATCACATTTCTATTACTAAATCCCATGGCACCTTGGGCAAGAAAACTTTGCTTCACGTAGAGGATGGGCCCGCAAACCGTGGGCGTAGGGCTTGGGACCAGGTCTCCGTTGCTCTGGTGCCCATAACTTTTGATCAGTGAGGAGTTACGCGGCGCACAGCATACCGTTGGAAAGCTCTCCAAGAGCTCTACGATGGGGGCAGAAAGCCTTCTTTGCTGCGCCTATTTTCATAGCATAAAATCAAACGTTTTCATCAGTTTTGGGACACTTTTCTTCTTTTGCACTATTTTTTCATCCCGGATCGTACGTCGTGAGCCACGAAAAGGACGACAACCTAATCCTTGATATTTCTATTACCGAATCTTGTGGCACCTTGAGCAAGACAACTTCGTTTTGACGTAGATGCTGGGCTCGCAAACCGAGCGCATGGGCTTTGGACCAGGTCTCCGTCGCTCTGGTGCCCATAACTTTTGATCGGTAAGGAGTTACGCGGTGTACAACAAACTGTTGGAAAGATCTCTGGGAGCTCTACGACTGGGCAGCAAGCCTGCTAGGCTGCGCCTGTTGTCAGAATCCAAAATCGAACGTTTTCTTCAATTTCGGGATACTTTTCTTCTTTTGCGCTGTTTTTTCGTCCTGTATAGTACGTCATAAGCAGCGAAAAGGACGACAACCTAATACATCACATTTCTTTTACTGAATCCCATGACACCTTGGGCAAGACAACTTCACTTCACGTAGAGGCTGGGCCTACAAACCGAGGACGTAGGACTTGGGACCAGGCCTCCGTCTCTCCGATGCCCATTACTTTTGATCCGTAATGAGTGACGCAGCGCACAACATACTGTTGGAAAGCTCTCTAAGAGCTCTACAATGGGGCCACAACACTGCTTTGTTGCGCTTGTTTTTTGAGCCCAAAATCAAACGTTTTCATCTATTTTGGGACACTTTTATTCTTTTGCGCTATTTTTTCGTCCAGGATCGTACGTCGTGAGCTGTGAAAAGGAAGACAACCTAATCCATCACATTTCTATTATCGAATCCCATGGCACCTTTGGCTAAACAACTTCGCTTCACGTAGAGGTTGGGCCTGCAAACCGAGGGCATTGGGCTTGGGACCAAGTCTCCGTCGCTCCGGTGCCCATAACTTTTGATCCGTAAGGAGTTACGCGACGCACAGCATACCATTGGAAAGCTCTCCGAGAGCTCTACAATGGGGTCAGCAAGTCTGATTGGCTATGTTTGCTTTCGAAGCTCAAAATCGAACGTTTTCATTAGTTTCGGGATATTTTTCTTCTTTTGCGCTGATTTTTCGTCCCGGATCGTACGTTGTGAGCCGCGAAAAGGTTGACAACCTAATCCATCCCATTTCTATTACCGAATCCCATAGCACTTTGGGCAAGACAACTTCGCTTTGACGTAGAGGCTGGGCCCGCAAACCGAGCGCGTGGGCTTGGGACCAAGTATCCGTCGCTCTAGTGCCTATAACTTTTGATCCGTAAGGAATTATGCAGCGCACAACATACCTTTGGAAAGCTCTGCGAGAGCTCTACAACGGGGGCAGTAAGCCTGCCCGTCTGTGCCTATTTTCGGAGACCAAAATCGAATGTTTTCATCATTTTCGGGATACTTTTCTTCTTTTGCGCTATTTTTTCTTCCCGGATCGTACGTCGTGAGCCGCGAAAAGGATGACAACCTAATACATCACATTTCTATTACTAAATCCAATGGCACCTTGGGCAAGAAAACTTCGCTTCACGTAGGGGCTGGGCCCGCAAACCGAGGGCGTGGGGCTTCGGACCAGGTCTCCGTTGCTCCGGTGCCAATTACTTTTGATCCGTAAGGAGTTACGCGGCGCACAGCATACCGTTGGAAAGCTCTCCAAGAGCTCTGCGACGGGGGCAGAAAGCCTACTTTGTTGCGCCTGTTTTCAGAGCCTAAAATCGAACGTTTTCATCAGTTTCGGGACACTTTTCTTTTTTTGTGCTATTTTTCCGTCCCGGATCGTACGTCGTGAGTCGTGAAAAGGACAACAACCTAATCCATCACATTTCTATTACCGAATCTCACGGTACCTTGGGCAAGACAACTTTGCTTTGACGTAGAGGCTGGGCCCGTAAAACTGAGCGCGTGGGCTTTGGACCAGGGCTCCGTCGCTCTGGTGCCCGTAACTTTTGATTGGTAAGGAGTTACACAGTGCACAGCAAACTATTTGAAATCTCTCCGAGAGGTCTACGACAGGGGCAACAAGCCTGCTCGGCTGCGCTTGTTTTTGAAACCCAAAATCGAACGTTTTCTTCAGTTTCGGGATAATTTTCTTCTTTTGCCCTGTTTTCCCGTCCTGGATCTTCGTCATAAGCAGCGAAAAGGACAGCAACCTAATACATCACATTTCTATCACTGAATCCCACGGTACCTTGAGCAAGTCAACTTCGCTTCACGTAGAGGCTGGGCTTGCAAACCGAGGGCGTAGGGCTTGGGATCAGGTCTCCGTTTCTCCGATGCCCATAACTTTTGATCCATAAGGAGTTACGCAGCGCACAACATACCGTTGGAAAGCTCTCCGGGAGCTCTAGGTCGGGGCAATAAGCCTGCTCGGTTGCGTTTATTTTTGGATCCCAAAATCAAACGTTTCCATCAGTTTCGGGACAATTTTCTTCTTTTGCGCTATTTTTCTATCCCGGATCGTACGTCGTGAGCCGCAAAAACAACGACAACCTAATACATCACATTTCTGATACTAAAACACACGGCACCTTGGGCAAGACAACTTCGCTACACTTAGATGCTGGGCCCGCAAACCGAGGGCGTAGGGCTTGAGACCAGGTCTCCGTCGCTCCAGTTCCTATAACTTTTGATTCATAAGGAGTTAAGCGGCGTACAACATACTGTTGGAAAGCTCTCCGAGAGCTCTACAACGGGTGTAGCACGCCTGCTCGGCTGCGCCTTTTTTCAGAGCCCAAAATCGAACGTTTTCATGAGTTTTAAGACACTTTTCTTCTTTTGCGTTGTTTTTCTGTCCCCAATCATACGTCGTGAGCCGCGAAAAGGACGACAACCTAATCCATCACATTTGTATTACAGAATCCCAAGGTACCTTGGGCAAGACAACTTCGTTGAAATAGAGGCTAGTCCAACAAACCAAGCGCGAGGGCTTGGGACCAAGTCTCCGTCGCTCCGGTGCCCATTACTTTTGATCCGTAAGGAGTTACGCGGTGTACATCATATCGTCGGAAAGCTCTCCGAGAGCTCTACGACGGGTGCAACAAGTCTGCTTGGCTGCACCTATTTTTGGAGCCCAAAATTGATCATTTTAATCAGTTTTGGGACACTTTTCTTCTTTTACACTATTTTTTTATCCCGGATCGTACGTCGTGAGCTGCGAAAAGGACGACGACCTAATACATCACATTTTTATTACTGAATCCCACGATACCCTGGGCAAGACAACTTTGTTACACGTAGAGTTTGGGCCCGCAAACCAAGGACGTAGGGCTTAGGACCAGGTCTCCGTCGCTCCGGTGCCCATAACTTTTTATCCGTAAGAGTTACGCGGCGCACAACATACCGTTGGAAAGCTCTCTGAGAGCTGTACGACGAGGGCAGCAAGCCTGCTCATCTGCGCCAGTTTTTGGATTCCAAAATCGAACGTTTTAATCAGTTTCGGGACACTTTTCTTCTTTTACGATGTTTTTTTATCCCGGATTGTGCATCGTGAGCCTCAAAAAGGACGACCACCTAATCCCACACATTTCTATTATTGAATCTCACGGCATCTTGGGCAGGACAACTTCGCTTCACGTTGAGGCTGGGCCCGTAAACCGAGGGCATGCGGCTTCGGACCAGGTCTCCGTCGCTCCGGTGCCCATAACTTTTGATCCGTAATGAGTTACGCAACGCACAAATACCGTTGGAAAGCTTTTCAAGAGCTCTAAGAGGGGGGTAGAAAGCTCGCTTTCTTGCGCCTATTTTCAGAGACTAAAATTGAACATTTTCATTAGTTTCAAGACACTTTTCTTCTTTTGTTCTATTTTTTCATCCCGGATCGTATGTCGTGAGCCGTGAAAAGGATGACAAACTGATCCATCACTTTTTTATTACCGAATCCCACGGCACTTTGGGCAAGACAACTTCGCTTTGTCGTAGAGGCTAGTCCCGCAAACCGAGCGCGTGGGTTTGGGACCAAGTCTCCGTCGCTCTGGTCCTTATTACTTTTGATCTGTACAGAGTTACGCGGCGTACAGCATGCCGTTGGAAAGCTCTCCGAGAGCTCTACGACGGGGGTAGTAAGCCTGCTCGGCTGCGCCTATTTTTGGAGCCCAAAATCGAACATTTTCATCAGTTTCGGGACACTTTTCTTCTTTTGCGGTGTTTTTTCATCCCGGATCGTACGTCGTGAGCCGCGAAAAGGATGACAACCTAATCAATCACATTTCTATTACCGAAACCCATGGCACCTTGGGCAAGACAACTTCGATTCACGTAGAGGCTGGGCCCGCAAACCGATGGCGTGGGGCGTGGGACCAGGTCTCCGTCGCGCCTGTGCCCATAACTTTTGATCTGTAAGGAGTTACGTAGCGCACACTATACCGTTGGAAAGCTCTTTGAGAGTTCTACAATGGGGGAAGCAAGCCTGTTCAGTTACGCCTATTTTCGGAGTCTAAAATCGAACGTTTTTATCATTTTCGAGACATTTTTCTTCTTTTGTGATATTTTTTCATCCCGGATTGTACGTTGTGAGCCACGAAAAGGACGACAACCTAATCAATCACATTTCTATTACCGAATCCCACTGTACCATGGGCAATACAACTTCGCTTCACGTAGAGGCTGGGCCCACAAACCGAGGGCGTAGGGCGTGGGGCTTGGGACCAGGTCTCCGTCGCCCCGGTACCCGTGACTTTTGATCCATAACGAGTTACGAGGCGCACAGCTTACCGTTGGAAAGAACTCCAAGAGCTCTACGACGGGGCAGCTAGCCTGTTCTGCGCCTATTTTCGGAGCCAAAAATCGAACATTTTCATCAGTTTCGGGACACTTTTCTTCTTTTGCGGTGTTTTTTCATCCCGGATCGTACGTCATGAGCCGCGAAAAGGATGACAACCTAATCAATCACATTTCTATTACCGAAACCCATGGCACCTTGGGCAAGACAACTTCGATTCACGTAGAGGCTGGGCCCGCAAACCGATGGCGTGGGGCGTGGGACCAGGTCTCCGTCGCGCCTATGCCCATAACTTTTGATCTGTAAGGAGTTACGTAGCGCACACTATACTGTTGGAAAGCTCTTTGAGAGTTCTACAATGGGGGAAGCAAGCCTGTTCAGTTACGCCTATTTTCGGAGTCTAAAATCGAACGTTTTTATCATTTTCGAGACACTTTTCTTCTTTTGTGATATTTTTTCATCCCGGATTGTACGTTGTGAGCCACGAAAAGGACGACAACCTAATCAATCACATTTCTATTACCGAATCCCATTGTACCATGGGCAATACAACTTCGCTTCACGTAGAGGCTGGGCCCACAAACCGAGGGCGTAGGGCGTGGGGCTTGGGACCAGGTCTCCGTCGCCCCGGTACCCGTGACTTTTGATCCATAACGAGTTACGAGGCGCACAGCTTACCGTTGGAAAGAACTCCAAGAGCTCTACGACGGGGCAGCTAGCCTGTTCGGCTGCGCCTATTTTCGGAGCCAAAAATCGAACATTTTCATCAGTTTCGGGACACTTTTCTTCTTTTGCGGTGTTTTTTCATCCCGGATCGTACGTCATGAGCCGCGAAAAGGATGACAACCTAATCAATCACATTTCTATTACCGAAACCCATGGCACCTTGGGCAAGACAACTTCGATTCACGTAGAGGCTGGGCCCGCAAACCGATGGCGTGGGGCGTGGGACCAGGTCTCCGTCGCGCCTATGCCCATAACTTTTGATCTGTAAGGAGTTACGTAGCACACACTATACCGTTGGAAAGCTCTTTGAGAGTTCTACAATGGGGGAAGCAAGCCTGTTCAGTTACGCCTATTTTCGGAGTCTAAAATCGAACGTTTTTATCATTTTCGAGACACTTTTCTTCTTTTGCGATATTTTTTCATCCCGGATTGTACGTTGTGAGCCACGAAAAGGACGACAACCTAATCAATCACATTTCTATTACCGAATCCCACTGTACCATGGGCAATACAACTTCGCTTCACGTAGAGGCTGGGCCCACAAACCGAGGGCGTAGGGCGTGGGGCTTGGGACCAGGTCTCCGTCGCCCCGGTACCCGTGACTTTTGATCCATAACGAGTTACGAGGCGCATAGCTTACCGTTGGAAAGAACTCCAAGAGCTCTACGACGGGGCAACTAGCCTGTTCGGCTGCGCCTATTTTCGGAGCCAAAAATCGAACATTTTCATCAGTTTCGGGACACTTTTGTTCTTTTGCACTGTTTTTTCATCCCAGAACGTACGTCGTGAGCCGCGAAAAGGGAGACAACCTAATACATCAAATTTCTATTACTGAATCCCATGGCACCTCGGGCAAGACAACTTCGCTACACGTAGAGGTTGTGCCCTCAAACCGTGGGCGTAGGGCTTGGGACCAAGTCTCCATCGCTCCGGTGCCCATAACTTTTGATCCGTAAGGAGTTACACGGCGCACAACATAATGTTGGAAAGCTCTCCGAAAGCCCTACGATGAGGCCAGCAAGGTTGCTCGGTTGCATCTATTTTTAGAGCCTAAAATTGAATATTTTCATCAGTTTTGGGACACTTTTCTTCTTTTGCGCTGTTTTTCCGTCATGGATCGTACGTTGTGAGTCGCGAAAAGGACGACAACCTAATCCATCACATTTCTATAACCGAATCCCATGGCACCTTGGGCAAGACAACTTCGCTTCATGTAGAGGCTGGGCCAGCAAACCGAGGGCGTGGGGCTTGGGACCCAGTCTCCGTCTTTCCGGTGCCCATAACTTTTGATCCGTAAGGAGTTACACGGCGCACAGAATACCGATGGAAAGCTCTCTGAGAGCTCTACTACAGGGGCATCAAGCCTACTCGGCTGCACCTGTTCTGAGAGTCCAAAATCGAAGGTTTTCATCAGTTTCGGGACACTTTTCTTCTTTTGCGTTGTTTTTCCGTCCCGGATTGTACGTCGTGAGCCACAAAAAGGACGACAACCTAATACATCACATTTCTCTTACTGAATCCCACGGCAGCTTGGGCAAGACAACTTCGCTACACGTAAAGGCTGGGCCCGCAAACCAAGGATTTAGTGCTTAGGGCCAAGTCTCCGTCGCTCCGATGCCCATAACTTTTGATCCGTAAGGAGTTACGCGACACACAACATACCATTGAAAAGCTCTCCGAGACCTCTACAACGGGGGTAGCAAGCATGCTAGGCTGCGCCTATTTACATAGCCCAAAATTGAACATTTTTATCAGTTTTGAGACACTTTTCTTCTTTTGCGATGTTTTTCCTTCCCGGATCATACGTCGTGAGCCACGAAATGGAGGACAACCTAATCCATCACTTTTCTATTACCGAATCCCAAGGTATCTTGGGCAAGACAACTTCGCTTCACGTAAAGGCTGGGCCCGCAAACCAAAGGCGTGGGGCTTGGGACTCGGTCTCCGTCGCTCCGGTACCCATAACTTTTGATCCGTAAGGAGTTACGCGGTACACAGCATACCGTTGGAAAGCACTCCGAGAGTTCGACGACGAGTGTAGCTAGCCTGTTCGGTTGCGCCTATTTTCGTAGCCCAAAATCAAATGTTTTCATCAGTTTCGGGATATTTTTCTTCTTTCGCGCTGTTTTTTCGTCCCGGATCGTATGTCGTGAGCCGCAAAAAGGACGACAACCTGATACATCACATTTCTCTTACTGAATCCCACGGCACATTGGGTTAGACAACTTCGCTACACGTAGAGGCTAGAGCCACAAACCGAGGGCATAAGGCTTGGGACCAGGTCTCCGTCGCTCCGGTGCCCATAAGTTTTGATCTGTAAGGAGTTACGCGGTGCACAACATACCATTAGAAAGCTCAACGAGAGCTCTACGGGGGCAGCAAGCCTGCTGGGTTGCGTCGATTTTTAGAGCCCTAAATCAAACGTTTTCATCAGTTTCAGGACACTTTTATTATTTTGCGCTGTTTTTCCATCCCGAATCGTACGTCGTGAGCCACGAAAAAGACGACAATCTAATCCATCACATTTCTATTACTGAATCCTACAGCACCTTGGGCAAGACAACTTCACTTCATGTAGAGGCTGGGCCCGCAAACCGAGGGCGTGGGGCTTGGGATTAGGTTTCCGTCGATCCGGTGCCCATAACTTTTGATTCGTAAGGAGTTACGCGGCGCACAGCATATCGTTGGAAAGCGCTCCGAGAGCTCAACGACGTGGGAAACGAGCCTACTTAGCTGCACCTATTTTTGGAGCCCAAAATTGAACGTTTTCATCAGTTTCGGGACACTTTCCTTCTTTTTCGCTATTTTTTTGTCCCGGATCGTACATTGTGAGCCGCGAAAAGGACAACAACTTAATCCATCACATTTTTATTAATGAATCCCATGGCACCATGGGCAAGAAAACTTCGCTTCACAAAGAGGCTAGTCCCGCAAACCGAGGGTGTGGGGCTTGGGACCAAGTCTCTGTCGAAAAGGTGCCCATAAGTTTTGATTCGGAAGGAGTTACGTGGCGCACAGCATATCGTTGGAAAGCTCTCCGAGAGCTCTAAGACGGGGATATCAAGCTTGCTCAGCTGTGCTTGTTTTAAGAGCCTAAAATCGAACGTTTTCATCAGTTTCTAGACATTTTTCTTCTTTTACGCTATTTTTCGTCCCGGATCGTACGTCGTGAGCCACGAAAAGGATGACAACATAATCCATCACATTTCTATTACTGAATCCTACAGCACCTTGGGCAAGACAACTTCGCTTCATGTAGAGGCTGGGCCCACAAACCGAGGGCGTGGGGCTTGAGACCAGGTCTCCGTCGATCCGATGCCCATAACTTTTGATCCGTAAGGAGTTACGCGGCGCACAGCATACCGTTGGAAAGCTCTCCGAGAGCTCAACGACGTGGGCAACAAGCCTACATAGCTGCTGTCACACCCCAACCCGTCCTATAAGGTTAGACTAGGGTGTGAACTAACATTCAAGTAATATCACCTACTTAGCTATTTATGAAGATTAACACCTAATGATTTAATCTAAACTCCAAAGTTTTTCCGGAAAACCGACAACATAACGGCTGTAATTGGCACTTTGGTTTAACCTAATTCTCTAAACGCCTCAAAATTTACCATCTCAAATTCATTTCCAACTAAGATTACTATTTTACCATCAATTGAATTGCCTATTGGTTATTCCGACGTCCCATTTGATTTATAACCTACCATGATACTATGTCTCGTTTGAGGTTCATCATTAGGCACACCGTCCTCGGGTACCTATTCTGGGTCTTCTTCACTTGGGATGATAAAAGAGGGTGAGTCCTTATGAACTCAGCGAGGGGGAATGAGATATAACTTTTGAAACTCATTTTCTAGTTCAACTTATAAAAATCCTTTTTGCAAGCATGAACACAATAGAAATATAAGCATAGAAACAGGAATACCAGTCTTTCCTCCCCGAGGTTCTCTAGAAACCAAGCGAGAGTACTTATACACATAGTAAAAAAGGATACAGTGAGCTTTTGCTCTCAGATCAGTTCCAGGATCAGTTGTTGCGACTGACTTCAAATCATCCCCCAAACACGCCAGGTGGGTGTACTCCGGATGTACCCTGAAATTCTACGACCCAACTCTCTTAGGAAGTCTAGCCCCCAAGCGAGAGAGGGAATGGGACCATAGTAGTCACGGGTGCACCGGCAAGCCCGATACCGCCCGGTGTGCGTGATCGCTACCATGCCAACAGGAAAGGTTGCAACCTTGTATGCAATGCACATTTATGACAGGTAATATATCACAGTAGGAGGACAACAAAGTAGGTTGCCTCCGGACAGTCATAAGATTGCACATTGACAAGTAAACAAGCAGGGCACGATAAGACACGAAATTTCACTTGAAAGGCATATAGAGTTATATGAAAATTAAATGGGCAGCCATGTAACACATGTAAAACAAGCCATATAACTCATTACGAAGCCCACGTGATCAAGTGATAAGATTATTCAACATGCAATGACATCAACATGGGTTCGGGTGCAAGAAATGCTTATTTGTCAACATGCAATGGTCAAAATCACATTTGAAGTTATAAGACATTTTCGGGCAGCCCACTAAGCATATAATTTCCACACAATATCCAAAAGATCAACACTTAGCAAGACTACCTAGTCATTAGGGTTTCCATTTCATGCTTGACCGTGTGCTTAAACCCTAAGTCAACTCAAGATCATTCTCAAGTCATGCATCATTCAATTCAAACATCCTCAAGTACTCAAAACAGTCCACAAAACATCCCAACACCACAATTCCAAGCAATTAGTACCACAAGAGAGGTTACAACAATTTTCCAAGCATAGAACTAAGTGAAACCTTTACTGCAATAGGCTGTTTTCTCACAATCAATATGATAATCAAAAAATCTCCAAATCTAGTGAATAAGATTTCAAATTAAATCTTAAGAAGTAAATAAAATCAGAAACAAACCTTGCATCAATTGGAGTTCGGGATCATTAGATATAGCCGAAACAGTGGAATAGCACAAAACTGTCCAGATTTGCACACTTTTCAGAAATTAGCCTTTTTGAGGTCCTTAGGGTCAGTTTTAGCCTTGATCCATTTCTGATAAAATTGTCCAGAACTGAAATATCTAGCAGCAACCCAAATTTCATGCATTTTGGACATCATTTACTAAGTCAAATAGGTTCGTTCCACAAGGTCAGTGCATCTGCTAAAACCTGCTTCATTTTTCCAGATTTCCAGATTTGGTCACATTTTAAAGATTTTCCAGTTTGAGGACCTTAGAGGAAAAATTAGCTTCGGCCTATTTCTGGGAAAATTGTTTAAAACTGTCCAAACTAGTCACCTACCAATTTTCAAGTATTTTCAACTTCATTTTCCTAGCTAAACTTACCTCGAACAGACTGGTCAGACAGTTGTCAACAATTTCGACTTCACCTAGCATCATTTTCAAGCCAAGATTTTGCCATGCATGGTTGTTTAAGCTTATGAACGACCATATATCTCAAGTACAGAAGCAAATACACACATTTATGAGCATGCATGTGAATTTTTGAAGAGTTTTCAAAAGGTTTTAACCCTCACCTTAGCAATCAACCAAAAGATGTTCAAAAACCTTGTTGAAGCTCAACTTTCTTCCTCTCCTTGCTTAGCCGAAATCCCAACTAGCTTATCTCTAGTTTTCCTAGCTTAGTGATCAATCTCTTAGTACATGCATGTAGTTAGGACTTGAAGAAAAGAAATGGATGCCAAGAAGCATACCTAGGCCGAATGGAGTCTTCAATGCATATGCAAGTGTGATTTTCACTTCTTAGCTAGCTCGGTTGAAGTCTTTTGCTTGTGGCTAGCTTGGTTTAGCTATGGTGTGAAGAAGAGAAGCTATGGAGATGAAGAACTCAGCCAAAACTGAAATGGAGAGAGAAAATGAGAGGGAAGTGAGAGAAATTGAAAGGAAATGAGAGAATATGATAAAAGTGATGGCTTTGCAATTTTTTTGAGCATATGGTCGGCCTTGGGCATACAAATTCAGACTTTTTGTATCTTCAAGATGGAATTTTGAAACGTTAGCATGGGCATGAAGCTTCTGGTACAAAATGGTGTGCATTGGGTAGGGTTTTGGGGCTATTTTATGCCTAGTGTCTTGTGTGTGTGTCGTAGTTTGTCTAGGACTAATTTTTTATGCATTTGTGTCATTAGAATTGTCATAGGAATGTTGGAAAATTAGGGAATCTAGGTAGAATAAAATATAGGAATATTTGTTGATGAATTGAATTATGAATAGAATAATAGTTAGTGGGAAATGTAGGAATAGTTTAGTATTATTTTATTGTTAGTAGAGTTTGTAGAGAATTTGAATTAGGAATATAATATTGGTTAGTGGATTGTGTAGGATTATTTTAGTGTCTAGTGCTTTGTGTAGAATTCTTTCTTGATCAACGTGGTGGCACGGATTCCTAGGTCTAGGGCACGAATTACGAGGTAAACACGAACTACGAGGTAAGACACAAACTATGAGGTATATCACGTATTTCAAGACTAAGGCATACACTTCAAGATAAGTGCACGGATTCTAATGCTAACACATGCAACCCTAGGTGAATGAATGTAGATCAAAATAAGGCACGTAATTCAATGCAATGCACGTAATTCAAGACACGACTCTTAAACCTAGGTTAAAGCACGCAGTTCAAGGTTAATACACACAAAACGAAGAGACACACGCAAATCAAGGTCTCGCACGTAAATTAAGGTCAAGTCATGTTTATCTAGGTATCGCACGTATATCGAGGATTAGGACACACAATTCTAGGTTAAGGCACGTATAACGAGGCATGCACGAAAACAAAGACAAGGCATGTAATCCTAGGTCGGTCATATAATTTTAGGTCTAAGACACGCAAATCGAGGTAGGACACGTTATTCGGGGTCGGGCCTCACATCCTCCCCTCCTTAAAAGAATTTCGTCCCGAAATTCATTCTTACTTGTTAAGGTCATTTAGACGGATTCCGACCGTTGTTATTTTCCAACTTCGGGTCGTCCTTTGCTCTGTGATCTCTCTTACCACAACGAATTCACTTCCTAGTTTTCTCCAATGATTTAATTCGGTGTGACCCCTACATTTACAGTTCGTTCCTTTGAACAACTCTCTTTTCTCCAATTGAGCTTAAGGTCGAGTTCATTAATTAAGGTTAGAATCTCTAAACATAGTCATCAAAGCTGCATCGGTATTCTAACAATATAACAATAACTCCAAAATCATGACTCATGTTGTATCAATCTCGCATCCATACCTCAAAAGGAATATCACAACAATACCGCGATCTTATGGTTACATACACTAATTTCAAGACGAGAGGTCTATATCAAATTTACATATCCTATCTACTAGCTTCAAAACTGTTATCACATAGGTCATACACAAGTTACGGATCATTTCCACGATACGACTCTATTTTCAGGAAGAACTCACCAAGCAACTAATCCATCTCAAATCGTTATCTATCGGTAGTATCATAGTTCTTATCTTGAAGGTACATTGGATTAGTAAATCTTCTAATGACTAGTCTCCCAATTACAGGCTCTTATTCACTAATCTCCTTTCCCGGCTTTGTTAACCTTCACGCTCGTAATCAACAAGAAAAACCGTTGAGATTCATTAAACTCGAATTCTAAGGTTTATTAAGTATCACTAACAAATTGCCATCGAAATTGCATGGGTAAACTAATCATGTTGCACTAGTTCAACTCTTACAAGTAAATTTCATCAGCTTATGATCCACAATCTATCTTCTTATTCAAATCTCTATTTTTACGTCACGAGGCTTCAGAATTTTCTTTTAATCTTATCCAAAACTCCTAAGGTGAATAGTTTCAACCCCAAATAAATTTCACTCACCTCAATCCAAGGTTACGTCATACTTAAGAAGACAATGGTCCTACTCACTTAGCAACCTAGTGATTCCTTCGAACACTTAATGCCCACCAATATATCTTCAACATTAATGTTACTAAGTTAGGTTCATAGCCATGTAAGATATCAATTCTCTACTAGGTTACCGGCCGTACAACAATAATCCTAGGACTATTAATGGGTACCGAAATGGCCGACTTCATAAAATACTTACACGAGATAATTTCAAGGTTGTATCAATATAAGAATTATGACCACGAGGCATCCTTCAACATAACCTAATAGAGCTTCAAAAGTAATCAACCACTTATTTAACTATCACTACAAGATTCAACCCTCTTATTCAACGACCACAATTCGAAGTCTATCGATCGCTAGTTTCTAGATGTGAAACGGTGCACATAGTTACGGTGGTCTAACAATAGTCTCTTGGGTCATTATGACTCTAATTCATCTCTATCTTAACTCTATGAAATCTTACTCTTCTCATTTATATGTTCAACTAGCTAAGAGCGTCAAGACTCATCGACCTTAGGTTCTAGGGTTTACCATGAATCATCATGCATACTTTCTATTAGCTATTTAGGATTACTAATCATATCCTAACGACTCCACTTTGTAACCGAATGCTTTAATCTCATTTACATGGTTTATATATTAGGTCCATTGGTATTACTTAGGGATATATGATTTCCAACATCCTCTAGGGTACCTAAACAACGTGTGCATAGAATGACTTACTTGCATAATCACAACTAAATCTGAGGGGCACCAAATTAATACTATGATTCTAAATATCACCGATATCCAACTTAGGACCTTTAGCAACGTTATTCATCTAATGCATAAATCAATTCCTTACACTTATATCCGACCTAACATTTTAGGTGCAGTTTTTCCAAACACGAGTTCTAGCTACGTGAATTCCTTGATTCCAACATTCCTATACCTTGTTATACTAAAGAATCATCAACCTTGTTAAACTCAGTCTCCATAGCTACCTACATGTCTTGAGGTTATCCATTGTTAACTCACTTAAATACGCTATCCATGACTTAATAATCTAACCCCTAAAAGTAAACTATTGTCAACTTCCACGAATTCATCTTTTAATTTTCTGGGTCATGATCTCAACACTTAGTGAACTTGAAACTCGCTAGTATACACCATATCAGATTCATCAATGCCTAATTCCAATCAAGTAAGGATTCAATCAGATGAATATATTGCTAACTTCTTAGATAGTCTATCAAGCCAATTTTAAGATGTGAGAAATGGATTCAAAGAAACCTCCAAGTCAACTTCAACTATCAGCACATGAGAATATATACTATTCTACATATTTAATAGTATGTTCTTATATCTTAAGTGAAGTTGTATGTCATTAAACTTTATACTTGAACCATAATTAGAAGAACGTTTTAACAGAATCAATAACTTCATAGCTATAAAATTGACAACTTAATCACAGGTATAGGTATTCCAAAAATAAGGAGATAACTTTACCTCAACAATTATACCCGTGCTACGCATTTTATACATATGCATATCCAATAATACATACTATCAATCGAGTACCTGTGAAGATGCCATAAATCTCTAACCGAGCCTTTTCGTTCTTCCTGCATGAATTCAGTTCCCTGAAAGTTCTAATCCTAACTATCTATGTGTATAAACAGTCATTCATGGTTATATAACATGCACATGTATCATGGAAGGAGTATAAAAGCATGCATGTATTATTGAGGGCACTAACGTGTCGGTGTGCATGACACATAATACATATAGTCCACAAAGGCACATAGTATTTAATTGTCAAAGCAATTAAAGCACATTAGCACACATTAGCACATATAAACAAGACATCATAATTACCTTAGGGCTTCTACCTATGGTACGAGAGTTGAACCCGACTAACACCTAGTTAGTAAACTAAGCTCTGATACCATTCTTTTATAAGGTGTCACGCCCCAACCCGGCCTATAAGGTTAGACTAGGGTGTGAACTAACATTCAAGTAATATCACGTACTTAGCTGTTTATGAAGATTAACACCTAATGATTTAACCTAATTCTCTAAACGCCTCAAAATTTACCATCTCAAATTCATTTCCAACTAAGATTACTGTTTTACCATCAATTGAATTGCCTATTGGTTATTCCGACGTCCCGTTTGATTTATAACCTAGCATGATACTATGTCTCGTTTGTTTATTTGTCCTCGTTACAAATATACATGTTGATCTTAGCTCGATAGCAAGTACCTGTTAAGATTGGATAAGTTCATTGACTTAGTTCTTAACTAAAGCGTCATAACCTAAGATAGATACTAGCGGTAATAAAAGCAAAATGATCATAGTAATGTCATGTCTAGCATCAGTCTACTTAATATAAGTACAAACCAAAATTAGACCCCAAATTACAACGATGGTCTTTTACATCATGACATCGAGCAACATAAAAGGAAATAGTCTTCAAATAACATAAAGTTCACAAGTAGTCACATTCAAGCAAAACAAACAATGACAGGCAGTCACTCCAGAGGTTCATCATTAGGCACACCATCCTCGGGTACCTGTTCTGGGTCTTCTTCACTTGAGATGATAAAAGAGGGTGAGTCCTTATGAACTCAACGAGGGGGAATGAGATATAAGTTTTGAAACTCATTTTCTAGTTCAACTTATGAAAATCCTTTTTGCAAGCATGAACACAACAGAAATATAAGTACAAAAACAGGAATACCAGTCTTTCCTCCCCGAGGTTCTCTAGGAACCAAGCGAGAGTACTTTTACACATAGTAAAAACGGATACAGTGAGCTTTTGCCCTCAGATCAGTTCCAGGATCAGTTGTTGCGGCCGACTTCAAATCATCCCCTAAACACGCCAGGTGGGTGTACTCTGGATGTACCCTGAAATCCTACGACCCAACTCTCTTAGGAAGTCTAGCCCCCAAGCGAGAGAGGGAATGAGACCATGGTAGTCACGGGTGCACCGACAAGCCTGATGCCGCCCGGTGTGCGTGATCGCTACCATGCCAACAGAAAAGGTTGCAACCTTGTATGCAATGCACATTTATGATAGGTAATATATCACATTAGGAGGACAACAAAGTAGGTTGCCTCCGGACAGTCATAAGATTGCACATTGACAAGTAAACAAGTAGGGCACGATAAGACAGGAAATTTCACTTGAAAGGCATATAGAGTTATATGAAAATTAAACGGGCAGCCATGTAACACATGTAAAACAGGCCATATAACACATTACGAAGCCCACGTGATCAAGTGATAAGATTATTCAACATGCAATGACATCAACATGGGTTCGGGTGCAAGAAATGCTTATTTGTCAACATGCAATGGTCAAAATCACATTTGAAGTTATAAGACATTTTCGGGCAGCCCACTAAGCATATAATTTCCACACAATATCCAAAAGATCAACACTTAGCAAGACTACCTAGTCATTAGGGTTTCCATTTCATGCTTGACCGTGTGCTTAAACCCTAAGTCAACTCAAGATCATTCTCAAGTCATGCATCATTCAATTCAAACATCCTCAAGTACTCAAAACAGTCCACACAACATCCCAACACCACAATTCCAAGCAATTAGTACCACAAGAGAGGTTACAACAATTTTCCAAGCATATAACTAAGTGAAACCTTTACTGCAATAGGCTGTTTTCTCACAATCAATATGATAACCAAAAATCTCCAAATCTAGTGAATAAGATGTCAAATTAAAGGTTAAGAAGTTAACTAAAATCAGAAACAAACCTTGCATCAATTGGAGTTCGGGATCATTAGATATAGCCGAAACAGTGGAATAGCACAAAACTGTCCAGATTTGCACACTTTTCAGAAATTAGCCTTTTTGAGGTCCTTAGGGTCACTTTTAGCCTTGGTCCATTTCTTAAAAAATTGTCCAGAACTGAAATATATAGCAGCAAACCAAATTTTATGCATTTTGGACATCATTTACTAAGTCAAATAGGTTCGTTCCACAAGGTCAGTGCATCTGCTAAAACCTGCTTCATTTTTCCAGATTTCCAGATTTGGTCACATTTTAAAGATTTTTCAGTTTGAGGAACTTAGAGGCAAAATTAGCTTCTTCCTATTTCTGGGAAAATTGTTCAAAACTGTCCAAACTAGTTACCTACCAATTTTCATGAATTTTCAACATTATTTGCCTAGCTAAACTTACCTTGAACAGACTGGTCAGACAGCTGTCAACAATTTCGACTTCACCTAGCATCATTTTCAAGCCAAGATTTTGCCATGCATGGTTGTTTAAGCTTATGAACGACCATATAGCTCAAGCACAGAAGCAAATACACACATTTATGAGCATGCATGTGAATTTTTGAAGAGTTTTCAAAAGGTTTTAACCCTCACCTTAGCAATCAACCAAAAGATGTTCAAAAACCTTGTTGAAGCTCAACTTTCTTCCTCTCCTTGCTTAGCCGAAATCCCAACTAGCTTTTCTCTATTTTTCCTAGCTTAGTGATCAATCTCTTAGTACATGCATGTAGTTAGGACTTGAAGAAAAGAAATGGATGCCAAGAAGCTTACCTAGGCCGAATGGAGTCTTCAATGCACATGCAAGTGTGATTTTCACTTCTTAGCTAGCTCGGTTGAAGTCTTTTGCTTGTGGCTTGCTTGGTTTAGCTATGGTGTGAAGAAGAGAAGCTATGGAGATGAAGAACTCAGCCAAAACCGAAATGGAGAGAGAAAATGAGAGGGAAGTGAGAGAAATTGAAAGGAAATGAGAGAATATGACAAAAGTGATGGCTTTGCAATTTTTTTGAGCATATGGTCGGCCTTGGGCATACAAATTCAGACTTTTTGTGTCTTCAAGATGGAATTTTGAAATGTTAGCATGGGCATGAAGCTTCTGGTCGAAAATGGTGTGCATTGGGTAGGGTTTTGGGGCTATTTTATGCCTAGTGTCTTGTGTGTGTGTCATAGTTTGTCTAGGCCTAATTTTTTATGCATTTGTGTCATGAGATTGTCATAGGAATGTTGGG
Organism: Ehretia macrophylla; assembly: GCA_037974665.1. Classification (NCBI taxonomy): domain Eukaryota; kingdom Viridiplantae; phylum Streptophyta; class Magnoliopsida; order Boraginales; family Ehretiaceae; genus Ehretia; species Ehretia macrophylla. The sequence continues at coordinate 38,557,652 of CM075773.1, read as the reverse complement.
AAATTAGGGAATCTAGGTAGAATAAAATATATGAATGTTTGTTCAGGAGTTGAATTATGAATAGAATAATAGTTAGTGGGAAATGTAGGAATAGTTTAGTATTATTTTATTGTTAGTAGAGTTTATAGAGAATTTGAATTAGGAATATAATATTGGTTAGTAGATTGTGTAGGATTATTTTAGTGTCTAGTGCTTTGTGTAGGATTCTTTCTTGATCAACGTGGTGGCACAGATTCCTAGGTCTAGGGCACGAATTACAAGGTAGACACGAACTACGAGGTACATCACGTATTTCAAGACTAAGGCACACACTTCAAGATAAGTGCACGGATTCTAATGCTAACACACGCATCCCTAGGTGAATGAACGTAGATCAAAATAAGGCACGTAATTCAATGCAATGCACGTAATTCAAGACACGACTCTTAAACCTAGGTTCAAGCACGCAGTTCAAGGTTAATGCACACGAAATGAAGAGACACACGTAAATCAAGGTCTCGCACGTAATTAAGGTCATGGCATGTTTATCTAGGTATCGCACGTATATCGAGGATTAGGGCACACAATTCTAGGTTAAGGCACGTATAACAAGGCATGCACGAAAACAAAGACAAGGCACGTAATCCTAGGTCGGTAATATAATTTTAGGTCTAAGGCACGCAAATTGAGGTAGGACACGTTATTCGGGGTCGGTCCTCACAGCTGCGCCTATTTTCGTAGCCCAAAATCGAACGTTTTCATCAGTTTCGGGACATTTTTTTCTTTTTTTGTCCTATTTTTTCGTCCCGAATCGTACGTCGTGAGCTGCGCAAAGGACGACAACTTAATCTATCACATTTTTATTACTAAATCTCATGGCACCTTGGGCAAGAAAACTTCGCTTCACAAAGAGGCTAGTCCCGCAAACCGAGGGTGTGGGGTTTGGGACCAGGTCTCTGTCAAAAAGGTGCCCATAAGTTTTGATTCGGAAGGAGTTACGCAGCGCATAGCATACCGTTGGAAAGCTCTCTGAGAGCTCTAAGACGGGGACAGCAAGCTTGCTCGACTGTGCCTATTTTTAGAGCCTAAAATCGAACGTTTTCATCAGTTTTTGGACACTTTTCTTCTTTTGCACTATTTTTCGTCCCGGATCGTACGTCGTGAGCCGCGAAAAGGACGACAACCTAATCCATCACATTTCTCTTATCGAATCCCACGGCACCTTAGGTAAGACAACTTCGCTTCACGTAGAGGCTGGGCCTGCAAACCGAGGTCGTGGGGCTTTGGACCAAGTCTCCATCTCTCCGGTGCCCATAACTTTTGATCCGTAAAGAGTTACACGGCGCACAGCATACCGTTGGAAAGCTCTCCGAGAGCTCTACGACGGGGGCAGCAAGCTTGCTCGGCTGTGGCTATTTTTGGATCCCAAAATCAAAGGTTTTTATCAGTTTCGAGATACTTTTCTTCTTTCGCTGTTTTTCTGTCCCAGATCGTACGTCATGAGCCGCGAAAAGGACGGCAACCTAATCCATCACATTTCTATTTCTGAATACCACAGTACCTTTGGCAAGAAAAGTTAGCTTTGACGTAGAGACTGGGCCCGCAAACCGAAGGTGTGGGGCTTGGGACCAGGTCTCCGTCGCTCCGGTGCCCATAACTATTGATCCGTAAGGAGTTACGCAGCGCACAGCATACCGTTGGAAAGCTATCCGAGAGGTCTACGACGGGGGTAGCAAGCCTGCTCTGCTGCGCCAATTTTCAGAGGCCAAAATTGAACATTTTAATCAGTTTTGGGAAACTTTTCTTCTTTTACGCTTTTTTTTTCATCCCGGATCGTACGTCGTGAGCTGCGAAAAGGATGACAGCCTAATACATCACATTTCTATTACTGAATCCCACCGCACCTTGGGCAAGACAACTTCGCGTCACATAGAGGCTAGGCTTGGAAACCGAGGGCATGGGGCTTTGGAGCAGGTCTCCGTCGCTCCGGTGCCCATAACTTTTGATCTGTAAGGAGTTACACGACGCACAGCATACGGTTCGGAAGCTCTCCCAGAGCTCTACGACGTGGGCAGCAAGCATGCTCTGTTGCGCCTATTTTCAGACCCTAAAATCGAACATTTTCATCAGTTTTGGGACACTTTTCTTCTTTTGCGCTATTTTTTCATCCCGGATCGTACGTCGTGAGCCACGAAAATAACAACAACCTAATCTATCACATTTCTATTACTGAATCTCATGACACCTTGGGTAAGGCAACTTCGCTTCATGTAGAGGTTGGGCCCGCAAACCGAGGGCGTGGGGCTTGGGACCAGGTCTCCGTCGCTACGGAGCCTATAACTTTTGATCCGTATGTAGTTATGCGGCACACAGAATACTGTTGGAAAGCACTCCGAGAGCTCTACAACGGGGTTTGCTAGCCTGTTCTTCTGTGCATGTTTTCGTATCCCAAAATTGAACATTTTCATCAGTTTTGGGGCACTTTTCTTCTTTTGTGCTATTTTTTCGTCCTGGATCGTACGTCGTGAGCTGCGAAAAGAACGACAACCTAATACAGCACATTTCTATTGCTGAATCCCACGACAACTTGGACAAGACAACTTCGCTTCACGTAAAGGCTGTGCCCGCAAACCGAGCACGTGGGGCTTGGGACCAGGTCACCGTCGCTCTGGTGCCCATAACTTTTGATCCGTAAGGAGTTACGCAGCGCACAGCATATTGTTCAGAAGCTCTACAAGAGCTCTACGACGTGGGCAGCAAGCATGCTCTGTTGCGCCTATTTTCAGAGCCTAAAATCGAACATTTTCATCAATTTTGGGACACTTTTCTTCTTTTGCGCTATTTTTTCGTCCCGGATCGTACATCATGAGCCACGAAAATAACGACAACCTAATCTATCACATTTCTATTACTGAATCCCACTGTACACTGGGTAAGGCAACTTCACTACACGTAGAGGCTGGGCCCGCAAACCGAGGGCGTGGGGCTTGGGACCAGGTCTCCGTCGCTACAGAGCCCGTAACTTTTGATCCGTAAGTAGTTACGCGGCACACAGAATACCATTGGAAAGCACTCTGAGAGCTCTACGACGGGGTCAGCTAGCCTGTTCTACTGCGCCTATTTTCGGAGCCCAAAATTGAACGTTTTCATCAATTTTGGTACACTTTTCTTATTTTGCACTATTTTTTTTGTCTCGGATCGTATGTCGTGAGGCGCGAAAAGGGGGACAACCTAATACAACACTTTATATTACTAAATCCCACATCACCTTGGGCAAGACAACATCGCTTCATGTAGAGGCTTGGCCCGCAAACCGAGGGCGTGGGGCTTGGGACCAGGTCACCATCGCTCCGGTGCCCATAACTTTTGATCCGTAAGGAGTTACGCGGCGCACAGCATACCGTTCGGAAGCACTCCAAGAGCTCTACGACATGGGCAGCAAGCCTGCTCTGTTGCGCCTATTTTCAGAGCCTAAAATAGAATGTTTTCATTAGTTTTGGGATACTTTTCTTCTTTTGCACTATTTTTCTGTCCCGAATCGTACGTCGTGAGCCGCAAAAAGGACGACAACCTAACACATTACATTTCTATTACTGAATCCCATGGCACCTTGGGCAACACAACTTCGCTTTGACGCAGAGTCTGGGCCCACAAACCGAGCGCGTGGGCTTGGGACCAGGTCTCCGTCGCTCTGGTGCCCATAACTTTTGATCCGTAAAGAGTTACGTGGAGCACAGCAAACCGTTGGAAAATAGTACGAGAGTTCTACGAAGGGGGCAGCTTACCTGCTCTGCTGCGGCAGTTTTCGGAGCCCAAAATCGAACATTTTCATCAGTTTTGGGATACTTTTCTTCTTTTGCGCTATTTTTTCATCCCGGATCGTACGTCGTGAGCCGCGAAAAGGACGACAACCTAACACATCACATTTCTATTACTGAATCCCACCGCACCTTGGGCAAGACAACTTCGCTTCACATAGAGGCTGGGCCCATAAACCGAGGGCGTGGGGGCTTGGGACCATGTCTCCGTCGCTCCGGTGCCCTTAACTTTTGATCCGTAAGGAGTTACGCGGCGCACGGAATACCGTTGGAAAGCACTCCGAGAGCTCTACGACGGGGTTAGCTAGCCTGTTCTGCTGTGCCTATTTTCGGAGCCCAAAATTGAATGTTTTCATCAGTTTTGGAATACTTTTCTTCTTCTGCACTATTTTTTCGTCCCGGATCGTACGTCGTGAGCAGCGAAAAGGACGAGAACCTAATACAACACATTTCTATTGCTGAATCCCACAGCACTTTGGGCAAGACAACTTCGCATCATGTAGAGGCTGGGCCCGCAAACCGAGGGCATGGGGCGTGGGGCTTGGGACCAGGTCACCGTCGCTTCGGTGCCCATAACTTTTGATCCGTAAGGAGTTACGCGCCGCACAACATACAGTTCGGAAGCCCTCCAAGAGCTCCACGACGTGGGCAGCAAGCCTGCTCTGTTGCGCTTGTTTTCAGAGCCTAAAATTTAACATTTTCATCAGTTTTGGGATACTTTTCTTCTTTTGCTCTATTTTTCTGTTCCGAATCGTACGTCGTGAGCCGCGAAAAGGATGGCAACCTAATCCATCATATTTCTATTACCGAATCCCACAGCACCTTGGGCAAGACAACTTCGCTTCACGTATAGGCTTGGCCCGCAAATTGAGGGCGTAGGGCTTGGGACCAGGTCATCGTCGCTCCAGTGCCCATAACTTTTGATCTGTAAGGAGTTACGCGGCGCACAACATACCGTTCGAAAGCTCTCCAAGATCTCTACGACGTGGGTAGCAAGTCTGCTCTCTTGCGCCTGTTTTCAGAGCCTAAAATTGAATGTTTTCATCAGTTTTGGGACACTTTTCTTATTTTGCACTATTTTTCCATCCCGGATCGTACGTCGTGAGCCGCGAAAAGGGCGACAACCCAATCCATCACATTTCTATTATTGAATCCCATCGTAACTTGGGCAAGGCAACTTCGCTTCACGTAGAGGCTGGGCCCGCAAACTGAGGACGTGGGGCTTGGGACAAGGTCTCCGTCGCTCCGGGGCCTATAACTTTTGATCCGTAAGGAGTTACGCGGTGTACAACATATCGTTTGAAAGCTCTCTGAGAGCTCTACGACAGGGACAGCAAGCCTGCTCGGCTGCGCCTATTTTTGGAACCCAAAATTGAACATTTTCTTCAGTTTTGGGACATTTTTCTTCTTTTGCGCTATTTTTTCGTCCTGGATCATACATCATGAGCAGTGAAAAGGACGACAACCTAATACATCACATTTCTATTACTGAATCCCATGGCACCTTGGCCAAGACAACTTCGTTTCACGTAGAGGCTTGGCCCGCAAACCGAGGGCGTGGGGCTTGGGACCAAGTCTCCGTCGCTCCGTTGCCCATAACTTTTGATTCTCAAAGAGTTACGCAGTGCACAATATACCGTTGGAAAGCTCTCCGAGAGCTATATGGTGGGGCAGCAAGCCTGCTCGGTTGTGCCTATTTTTTGAGCCCAAAATCAAACGTTTTCATCAGTTTCGAGATATTTTTCTTCTTTTTGCTATTTTTCTGTCCCAGATCGTACGTCGTGAGCTGCAAAAAGGACGACTACCTAATCCATCACATTTCTATTTCTGAATACCACGGCACCTTTGGCGAGAAAACTTAGCTTTGACGTGGAGGCTGGGCCCGCAAACCGAAGTCGTGCGGCTTGGGACCAGGTCTCCGTCGCTTCGGTGCCCATAACTATTGATCCGTAAGGAGTTACACGGCGCATAGCATACCGTTGGAAAGCTCTCCGAGAGGTCTACGACGGGGGTAACAAGCCTACTCGGCTGCGCCAATTTTCAGAGGCCAAAATCGAACGTTTGCATCAGCTTTGGGAAACTCTTCTTCTTTTGCGCTTTTTTTTTTATCCCGGATCGTACTTCACGAGCCACGAAAAGTACGACAACCTAATACATCACATTTCTATTGATGAATCCCACCGCACCTTGGGCAAGACAACTTCGCTTCACATAGAGGCTAGGCCCGCAAACCGAGGGCGTGGGGCTTGGGAGCAGATCTCCGTCGCTCCGGTGCCTATAACTTTTGATCTGTAAGGAGTTACGTGGCTTACAGAATACTGTTGGAAAGCACTCCGAGAGCTCTATGACGGGGGTAGCTAGCCTGTTCTGCTGTGCAAGTTTTCGTATCCCAAAATTGAACATTTTCATCAGTTTTAGGGCACTTTTCTTTTTTTGTGCTATTTTTTCATCCCAGATCGTACGTCGTGAGCTGCGAAAAGGACAACAACCTAATACAACACATTTCTATTACTGAATCCCACGACACCTTGGACAAGACAACTTCACTTCACGTAGAGGCTGTGCCCGCAAACCGAGGGTGTGGGGCTTGGGACTATGTCTCCGTCGCTCCAGAGCCCATAACTTTTGATCTGTAAGTAGTTACACGGCGCACAGAATACCATTGGAAAGCTCTACGACGGGGGTAGCAAGCCTGTTCTGCTGTGCCTATTTTTGGAGCCCAAAATTGAACGTTTTCATCAATTTTGGTACACTTTTCTTCTTTTGCACTATTTTTTTTTCCCGGATCGTACGTCGTGAGCCGTGAAAAGGACGACAACTTAATACAACACTTTCTATTGCTGAATCCCACGACACCTTGGGCAAGACAATTTCACTTCACGTAGAGGCTGGGCCCGCAAACCGAGGGCATGGGGCTTGGGACCAGGTCACTGTCGCTTTGGTGCCCATAACTTTTGATCCGTATGGAGTTACGCGGTGCACAGCATACCGTTCGGAAGCTCTCCAAGAGCTCTACGGCGTGGGCAGCAAGCCTGCTCTGTTGCGCTAGTTTTCAGAGGCTAAAATCGAATGTTTTCATTAGTTTTGGAACACTTTTCTTCTTTTGTGCTATTTTTCCATCCCAGATTGTACGTCGTGAGCCGCGAAAAGGACAACAACCTAGTCTATCACATTTCTATTACTGAATCCCATGGCACCTTAGGCAAGGCAACTTCGCTTCACGTAGAGGCTGGGCCCGCAAACCGAGGGAGTGGGGCTTGGGACAAGGTCTCCGTCGCTCCGGTGCCTATAACTTTTGATCCGTAATGAGTTACGCGGCGCACAGCATACCATTAAAAAGCACTCCGAGAGCTCTACGAAGGAGGGCAGCTTGCCTGTTCTGCCACACCAATTTTCAGAGCCCAAAATCGATCGTTTTCATCAGTTTGGGACACTTTTCTTCTTTTCAGCTATTTTTTCATCCCGAATCATACGTCGTGAGCCGCGAAAAGGATGACAACCTAATCCATCACATTTCTATTAACGAATCCCACGGCACCTTGGGCAAGACAACTTCGCTTCACGTATAGGTTGGGCCCGTAAGCCGAGGCCGTGGGGCTTGGGACTAGGTCACTATCGCTCCGGTGCCCATAACTTTTGATCCGTTAGGAGTTACGCAGCGCACACCATACCGTTCGGATGCTCTCCAAGAACTCTACGACGTGGGCAGCAAGCCTGCTCTATTGCGCCTGTTTTAAGAGCCTAAAATTGAAAGTTTTCATTAGTTTTTGGACACTTTTCTTCTTTCGCTTTATTTTTCTATCCCGGATCGTACGTCGTGAGCCGCAAAAAGGACGACAACCTAACCCATTACATTTTTATTACTGAATCCTATGTCACCTTGGGCAAGACAACTACGCTTTGACTTAGAGGCTGGGCCCGCAAACCAAGCGCGTGGGCTTGGGACCAAGTCACCGTCACTCCGGTGCCCATAACTTTTGATCCATATGGAGTTACGCGACGCACAACATACCATTGGAAAGCTCAATTCAATTTAATTCTAGACAACTTATAACAACTCTATGACATAAATGCATAAAAAATTAGCTCAAAAACCTTTGCAAAAGCTTCCAATTCTCGACCAACTACTCCTTGCCTATGCTAGGAATTTCAAAATACATCGTGAAGACACAAAAAAGATGAATTTTTGCTGCCCAAGGCCGAATATACTTCATCAATTGCAAGGCTTTTTTTTTTATTTCTCTTATTTTCCTCTCACATTTCTCTCTCTCCCTCTCATTCTTCTCTCTCTCTCTCGGCCTTGGCTGGGTTTCTTACCATCATAGCTCATCTTTATTATACCATATTTAATCAAGACAAGCCATAAGCAAAGGAACTCGACCAAGCTAGCTAGGATGCAAGAATCACACATGCATGCTCCTTGAGTCACCATTTCGGCCTTGGTGAGTTTACTAGCTTCCATTTCTTTTCTTCTTGTTCTAACCACATGCATGTACTAAGAACTTGGCCACTAAGCTAGGAAAAATAGAGAAGATCGAGTTAGAGTCTCGGCTAAGCAAGGAAGAAGAAGAAATTTGTGCTTCATCAAAGTTTTGTACATCTTCTTGTTGATTTGCTAAGGTGAGGGCTAAAACTTCTTGGAAATCTTTCAAAAATCCACATGCTTGCTCTTAAATGTATGTCTTTGCTTTTGTACTTGAGTTATTTGTGTGTTCATAAGCTTTTACAACCATGCATGGCAAGATTTTGGCTTGAAGATGATGATAGATGAAATTGGGTTTGGTGACAACTCTCTGTCTTGTTGTTGCGAGGTGAGTTTGGCTAGGAAAATGATGTTGAAAATGCATGAAAATTGGTAGGTAACTAGTTTTTCCAGTTTTGAACATTTTTCAAAGAAATAGGTCAAAGCTAATTTTGACTCTAAGGTCCTCAAAATGGAAAATCGTTAAAATGTGTCCAAATCTGGAAGTCTAGAAAAATGAAGCAGGTTTTGGCAGATGCACTGACCTTGTGGAACGAACCAGTTTTGACTTAGTAAATGATGTCCAAACTACATGAAATTTGGTGTGTTGCTAGATTTTTCAGTTCTAGACATTTTTGTCAGAACTGGACTAAGGCTAAATCTGACCCTAAGGACCTCAAAAATGACAATTATTGAAATGTGGGCAACTCTGGACAGTTTTGTGCAATCCCACTGTTTTGGCTATAACTATTGATCTCGAACTCCAAATGATGCAAGGTTTGTTTTTGATTTTAGTTCACTTCTTAAGCTTTAATTTGACATCTTATTTACTAGAATTGGAGATTGTTTGCTTGACTTAATGATTGTGAGAATACAGCCTATTGCAGTGAGTACTTGGGGATGTTTGGATTAATTGATGCTTGGCTTGAGATTGATTTTGAGTGGACTTGGGGCTTAATCGCACGGGTAAGCACGAAATGGAAACCCTAGCAACTAGATAAACATGCTAAGTGTTGATCCTTTGAATATTGGGTGTAATTATATGCTTAGTAGGCTGCCCGTAGTTGGCCTTATAGCCCTAAATGTGATTTTGATCATTGCATGTTGACAAATAGGCCTTTCTTGCATTTGAACCTACGTAGATTGTTGTTGCATGTTAAATAACCTTATTATTTGATTACGTGGACGTTGAAATGAGTTATATGACCTGATTTACATGTGTTACATGGCTGCCCGTTTAATGTTCATATAACTCCATATGCCTTTCAAGTGAAATTACCTGTCTTATCGTGCCTCGCTTGTTTACTTGCCAATATGCAATCTTATGACTGTCCGGAGGCAACCTACTTTGTTGTCCTCCTAATGTGATATATTAAATGTCATAAATGTGCATTGCATACAAGGTTGCAACCTTTCATTCTGGCGTGGTAGCGTTCACGCACACCGGGCGGCATTGGGCTTGCCTATGCAACCGTGACTACCATTGTCCAATTCCTTCTCTCGCTTGGGGGCTAGACTTCCTCGGAGAGTTGGGTCGTAGGATTTCGGGGTACATCCGGAGTACACGCACTTGGTGTGATAAGGGGATGATTTGAAGTCAGCCGCAACAACTGATACTGAAAATGAACTGAGAGCAAAAGCTCACCGAATCCTTTTTACTATGTGTATAAGTACTCTCACTTGGTTCCTAGAGGACCTCGGGGAGGAAAGACTGGTAACTGTGTTCTTTTACTTTATATTGTTGTTATGTACTTAATTGTGTTTATTCATGCTTACAAAAGGATTTTCATAAGTTGAACCGGAAAATGAGTTTCAAAACCTATTTCTCGTTCCCCCTCGCTTAGTTCATAAGGACTCACCCTCTTTTATCATCTCAGGTGAAGAAGATCAAGAACAGGTACTTGAGGACGATGTGCCTAACGATGATTCCTTGGAGTGATTGCTTGTCCTATGTGCTTTGCGTGATTATGGCTATTTGTGAACTATGCTACTTGAAGACTATTTCTTTTTATGTTGCTTAATGTGTAATGTAAAAGACCCCGGTTGTAATTTGAGGTCTAATTTTAGGTTGTACTGATATTAACTAGACATACACTAGGCACTACTATGATCGTTTTGCTATTATTACTGCTAGTATCTATAATAGGATTATGAAGTATTAGGTAAAGGCTAAGTAAAATAAACAACCAAATCTTAAGTAGGTACACGTTATTAAGCTAAGACCAACAGATACTTTTGTAACAAGGATTAACAAACAAACGAGACATAGTATCATGCTAGGTTATTAATCAAATGAGACATCGAGACAACCAGTAGGCATTTCAATTGATAATAAATAGTAATCTTAGTTGGAAATGAATTTGAGATGGTAAATTTTGAGGCATTTAGAGAATTAGGTCAAACCAAATAGCCCCATTACAACCGTTATACTGCCGATTTTCTAGAAAATTTTGGAGTTTAGGTCAAAACGTTAAGTGTTAAATCTTCATGAACGGTTAAGTACGAGACGTGACTTGAATGTTTAGATCACACCCTAGTCTAACCTTTATAGGCCGGGTTGGGGCGTGACACCTTATAAGTAAAAAGAATGGTATCAGAGCTTAGATTGCTTAAGCTGGGTTTAACTCTCATACCATGGGTAGAGCCCTAAGATAATTAGGATGACTTGTCTATACGTTATTGTATGATAATGTTAAATGTGCCTTCTATGTTTTATGTGCTTAAGTGATTAACATGACTTAATTGTTTCTAGAATTATGTTGCATTAAATTCTTGTTTGTTGTATTTCAATAAATTGTGCATCGTAATCTGTGCCTATAGATAGCTGGCCCTAGTACCCACACTACTAATAGGAGCGGTGAACCCCAAGAGACCGGAGATGCCTATCAAACTAATCCCGGCATGGCTATGTTTAACATGATGGCGAATGCCATGGATCGCATATCACGAGTGATGGAACGTCAAGATGCTTGTGAGGCCAACAACAACAACAACAACAGGAATGATGGTAACCATAGGAGACATAGCAGAATGAGGGAGTTTCTTAACTTTCACCCATCCAAATTCCACGGGGAAGCTGATGATGAGAAAGCAGAGGCCTGGCTGTCCGAGATCGAGAAGATTTTTAGGCCACTTGATTATACTGATGAAGAAAAGGTGTAGTTTACCGTGTTTCTATTACACGGGGATGCTGAACATTGGTGGCACACTATGGAGGCACTGTGGGAAACTGATCAGACACCTCGCTTGTGGGGTAATTTCATTAAGGCATTCAAGGAGAAATATGTACGTGCAGTTTCCAAGCAGAGGTAGATTGAGGAGTTCATGCACTTGACCCAGGGTAACATAACGGTAGCCCAGTATGAGGCTCGTTTTGACCGACTGTCTCGTTATGCTCAATTTATGGTCAGTACTCCGGAGGCGAAGATGTGGAAATTTACGACTGGATTGAGGCTAGAGATTCAGGACCAGTTGGCTTCTCATGACTTCGATACCTATTCCACTCTCTTTGCTGCTGCTTCCCGAGTTGAGAAGAGAAAACTTGATAGAGCCGGTTCGAGTCAGCCAAACAAGAAACCATACTAGCCTCCAGGTCAACAGAGGAAATTCTAGAGTCAGAGTCGTAATCAGGGCCAGAGCCAGAATAGACCAGTGAATAACCGTGGCTTGACGAAAGTGCCATCAGCCTCTTCCACCCGCGGATCCACAAGTAGTTCACCTGCTACTCAGTCTGTCAACTGTTCTTACTGTGACAAGAAGGGTCATACCGAAGCCCAGTGCTGGAAGAAGTCAGGACGATGTGTGAGATGTAGCAGTGATCAGCATCAGATCAAGGATTGCCCTAAATGGCAGGCAGGACAGAATCAGGGTAAACCAGCTAGTAGAGGCAAGACTCCAGTTCCTAGAGTCCAGGCTCAAGCTTATGCTATCGAGTGCGAGGAGCTTCCAGAGGAAACCGCTGTTGTTGAAGGTACATTCTTCATACTGAATCAACCTGTTAGGGTGCTAATTGATCTAGGTGCTACTTATTCATTTATTACTCCCTTATGTGTGGAACGTGTGAAACTGAAAGTTGTATGTTTGCCATACGAAGTAGAAGTTGGTACTCCGATGGGTTCTAAGCTAGTTACTAGCTCAGCTTGTAAAGCATGTAAAATCCAAATTAAGGATAGGGAATTCTCAGCCAATCTTATTATATTACCTTTTTGAGACTATGAAGTCATTTTAGGGATGGACTGGCTGGCAAAACATCATGTCCAACTAGATTGCCGGACAAATATTATAACGTTTCGGGTACCTAGTCAACCAATACTAGAGGTAATGGGTCGAAGAGATTTCACCGAGAGTTCCATCATTTCATCTACGAAAGCAGTGAAGTCCTTGAGAAAATGGTGTAGTAGATACTTAGCTTACCTCATCAACAAGCTGTCGGATAAATCTAAGTTGGAAGAGATGCTAGTGATCAAAGACTATGCGGATGTGTTTCCAGAAGAATTGCCTGGTTTACCCCCAAATCGGAAAATCGAGTTCGTTATAGAGTTACTGCCTATATCTAAAGCCCCCTATCGTATGGCACCGGCTGAGTTACAAGAATTGAAGGACCAATTGCAATGATTGTTGAAGAAGGGGTTTGTTCAACCAAGTTCTTCACCGTGGGGCGCACCAGTTCTATTTGTGAAGAAGAAAGACGAAACATTGAGGCTATGCATCGATTACCGAGGATTGAACCAAGTGACTGTCAAGAATAAATACCCACTTCCACTGATTGATGAGTTGTTTGATCAACTTCAAGGAGCCAAAGTGTATTCGAAACTCGACTTGAGGCAAGGGTACTATCAGTTGCGGATCAAAAAGGAAGATGTGCCTAAAATGGCTTTCAGGACAAGATATGGGCATTATGAATATGTAGTGATTCCATTGGGACTAACTAATGCCCCTGCAGCTTTTATGGACTTGATGCACAAGGTGTTTCAACCCTACTTGGACCAATTGGTGGTGATCTTCATTGATGATATTTTGGTATACTCGAAATCCGAGACGGAGCATGAACAACATCTGCGGTTAGTACTGCAGAAACTTCGAGAGCATCAATTGTATGCAAAGTTTAGCAAGTGTGAATTTTGGTTGCAACATATTACATTTTTGGGGCATATCATATCCCAAGAGGGAATAGCGGTGGATCCAGCTAAGATAGAAGTAGTGATGTCTTGGAAGAAGCCGAAAAACGTTACGGAGGTTCGGAGTTTTCTTGGTCTAGCTGGCTATTATCGGAGATTCGTTAAGGATTTCTCTAAGATTGCATGACCGCTTACAAAGCTCACTCAAAAGAAAACAAAGTTCGTGTGGGATGTTAAGTGTGAGAACAACTTCCAAGAGTTGAAGAAAAGATTGACTACCGCACCTATTCTTGCATTGCCTGAAGGGAGTCAAGGTTTTGTAATCTATAGCGATGCTTCGAAAAAAGGATTGGGTTGTGTGCTGATGCAAAATGGAAGAGTGATTGCATATGCTTCTAGGAAACCGAAGCCGTATGAATTGAACTACCCGACACATGATTTGGAGTTAGCGGCTATTGTGTTTGCACTCAAGAAATGGAGGCATTATCTGTGGGGTAACAAGTTTGAGATATTTATTGATCACAAGAGCTTGAAATACTTGTTCTCTCAAAAAGAGTTGAATATGAGGCAAAGGCGGTGGATGGAGCTTTTGGATGATTATAACTGCACAATCAATTATGTGCCCGGTAAAGCGAATGTAGTTGTAGATGCCTTAAGTAGGAAAGCAAGCATGGCAAAACTGGAAGTCTAGGTGCAGGAGTTGTTGGATGAAGCATTTATGTGGAAACCATAATTGACTCGGAAAAGGTTACTTTTTGCCACTACACAGGTTCAATCGACCTTGTTGTCTGAGTTACGAGAGGCTCAACAGAAGGACCAACAATTTCAGAAGATTAAGGAAAGCAATGTAGATTTCAAGTTTCATGATGATGGTGTTTGGAGGTTTAGGAATCGGATTTGTGTTCCTAATGAACCAGAGCTGAAAAAGAAGATCCTTGAAGAAGCCCACAATTCAAGCTACATTATTCACCTCGGCGGAACAAAGATGTACCGGGATTTGAAGCAACACTATTGGTGGAATAACATGAAGAGAGAGATTCCGGAGTTTGTGGCACGGTGTTTGACTTGCCAGAGAGTCAAAGCGGAACATCAATGACCCATAGGTTTACTTCAGCCGTTGGAGATCCCTCAATGGAAATGGGAACATATAACTATGGACTTTGTTATGGACCTGCCCAGGTCACAAAAGGGTCATGACGCCGTTTGGGTCATAGTGGATAGATTGACTAAGTCGGCGCACTTTTTACCGATGAACAAGAAGGATAGTCCTGAGAGATTGGGAGATATGTATGTGGCGGAGATTGTAAGATTGCACGGGATGCCTGTGAGTATTGTATCGGATAGGGATCCTCGTTTTATTTCCCGATTTTGGAAGAGTTTGCAAGAAGCTTTGGGAACGAAGTTGAGTTTCAGCACGGCTTATCACCCTCAGACTGACGGACAATTGGAGAGAACTATTCAGATTCTAGAGGATATGCTGAGGGCGTGCGTTTTAGACTTCGGGAAAGGTTGGGAGAAATATCTATCTCTAGCGGAGTTCGCTTATAATAATAGTTATCAGGCCACTATCGGGATGGCCCCATTTGAGGCATTGTATGGACGTAAGTGTCAATCCCCAATTTACTGGGATGAAGTAGGTGAAATGAAGACTTTTGACCCGACCTTTCTACCTGAACTTATGAAGACTGTTGATAATATCCACCTTATCCGAAAACGGATGCTTACCGCCCAAAGCAGGCATAAGAGTTATGCAGACCGACGGAGACGGAGCCTAGAGTTTGAGGTCGGTGACAAGGAGTTCTTGAAGATATCACCTCGGAGGGGACTGATTAAACACGACAAGGGTGAAAAGTTGAGCCCGAGGTTTGTAGGACCATTTGAGGTAATTGAGAAGGTTGGCAAGTTGGCGTATCGCCTGGCACTACCCCAAAACCTCTCCAATATTCACGACGTCTTTCATGTTTCAATGCTGTGGAAGTATCATCCTGATCCGTCGCATATCTTGGAACAAGAGCCGTTGCAGCTTCGGGAGTACTTGTCTTACGAGGAGAAGCCCATTCGGATCCTAAACCAGCAAGATCGGGAGTTAGCACAACAAAACTATACTAATGGTGAAGGTGCTGTGGGATCATCATGGAGTTGAAGAAGCAACGTGGGAAAGGCGAGACCAGATAGAGCAGCAATATCCAGCTTTATTTCAAAGGTAATATTGAATTTCGGGACGAAATTCATTTAAGGAGGGGAGGATGTAAGGCCCGACCTCGATTTGCGTGCGATACCTCGTTTTGTGTGCCCTAATTTAGATTTGTGTGCCTTGACCTAGGTTTAAGAATTGTGTTCGTTTTGTGTGCCATGCATTGAATTACGTGCATTCGTTTAGGGTTGCGTGCATTTATTAGAAAAACATGTATTTGTCTCGTAGTTCGTGTCCTATCTCGTAGTGCGTGCCCTATACCTAGGAAAGCGTGCCCTCACGCTAATCAAGAAAGCATCTTGCACGAAGCACTAGGTCATTAATTAATCCTACAAAATCCACTAACTATTATTAAATTACTAATTCTACCCACTAGAAGACAAAAGCTCACAAAAAGCTAGACATTCCTTTTTCTTTATTCCTTATTCTTTTTGCACTTTCAACACACAATTAAATAATGCTCAAAAGATGACACAAAATTAGATTTTTTATAGCCTTGGCCGACCACCACATGAGTTTTGTGCTTGCTTGCTCAATTCAATTTAATTCTAGACAACTTATGACAACTCTATGACACAAATGCATAAAACATTAGCTCAAAAACCTTTGCAAAAGCTTCCAATTCTCGACCAACTACTCCTTGCCCATGCTAAGAATTTCAAAATACATCTTGAAGACACAAAAAAAGCTGAATTTTTGCTGCCCAAGGCCGAATATGCTTCATCAATTGCAAGGCTTCTATTTTTTTTCATTTCTCTCATTTTCCTCTCACATTTCTCTCTCTCCCTCTCATTCTTCTCTCTCTCTCTCTCGGCCTTGGCTGAGTTTCTTCCCTTCATAGCTCATCTTCATCATACCATAGTTAATCAAGACAAGCCACAAGCAAAGGAACTCGACCAAGCTAGCTAGGATGCAAGAATTACACATGCATGCTCCTTGAGTCACCATTTCGGCCTTGGTGAGTTTACTAGCTTCCATTTCTTTTCTTCTTGTTCTAATCACATGCATGTACTAAGAACTTGGCCACTAAGCTAGGAAAAATATAGAAAATCGAGTTGGAGTCTCGGCTAAGCAAGGAAGAAGAAGAAATTTGTGCTTCATCAAAGTTTTGTGCATCTTCTTGTTGATTTGCTAAGGTGAGGGCTAAAACTTCTTGGAAATCTTACAAAAATCCACACGTATGCTCTTAAATGTATGTATTTGCTTCTGTACTTGAGTTATTTGTGTGTTCATAAGCTTTTACAACCATGCATGGCAATATTTTGGCTTGAAGATGATGATAGATGAAATCGGTTTTGGTGACAGCTCTCTGTCTTGTTGTTGCGAGGTGAGTTTGGCTAGGCAAATGATGTTAAAAATGCATGAAAATTGGTAGGTAACTATTTTTGCCAGTTTTGAACATTTTTATAAGAAATAGGCCAAATATAATTTTGAATCTAAGGTCCTCAAAACGGCAAATCATTAAAATGTGTCCAAATCTGGAAGTCTGGAAAAATGAAGCAGGTTTTGGCAAATGCACTAACCTTATGGAACGAACCAGTTTTGACTTAGTAAATGATGTCCAAAATTCATGAAATTTGGTGTGATTCTAGTTTTTTCCGTTCTGGACATTTTTGTCAGAAATAGACTAAGGCTAAATCGGACCTTAAGGACCTCAAAAACGACAAGTATTGAAATGTGTGCAAATCTGGACAGTTTTGTGCAATCCCACTATTTTGGCTATAACTATTGATCTCGAATCCAAATGATGCAAGGTTTGTTTCTAATTTTAGTTCACTTCTTAAGATTTAATTTGACATCTTATTTACTGTAATTGGAGATTGTTTGCTTGACTTAATGATTGTGAGAATACAGCCTGTTGCAGTGAGGGTTTCACTTAGTTATATGCTTAGAAATTTGTTGTAACTTCTCTTGTGGTATTAATTGCTTTGGATTGTG
Source organism: Ehretia macrophylla (assembly GCA_037974665.1). Taxonomy (NCBI): domain Eukaryota; kingdom Viridiplantae; phylum Streptophyta; class Magnoliopsida; order Boraginales; family Ehretiaceae; genus Ehretia; species Ehretia macrophylla. The sequence goes on along the minus strand of CM075773.1, from coordinate 38,540,144 downwards.
GCATTGGGATGTTGTGTCGACTGTTTTGAGTACTTGGGGATGTTTGGATTAATTGATTCTTGGCTTGAGATTGATTTTGAGTGGACTTGGGGCTTAATCGCACAGGTAAGCACAAAATGGAAACCCTAGCAACTAGGTAAACATGCTAAGTGTTGATCCTTTGAATATTGGGTGTAATTATATGCTTAGTAGGCTGCCCGTAGTTGCCCTTATAGCCCTAAATGTGATATTGATCATTGCATGTTGACAAATAGGCCTTTCTTGCATCCGAACCTACGTAGATTGTTGTTGCATGTTAAATAACCTTATTATTTGATTACGTGGACGTTGAAATGAGTTATATGACCTGATTTACGTGCGTTACATGGCTGCCTGTTTAATGTTCATATAACTCCATATGCCTTTCAAGTGAAATTACCTGTCTTATCGTGCCTCACTTGTTTACTTGCCAATGTGCAATCTTATGACTGTCCGGAGGCAACCTACTTTGTTGTCCTCCTAATGTGATATATTAAATGTCATAAATGTGCATTGCATATAAGGTTGCAACCTTTCATTCTGGCGTGGTAGCGTTCACGCACACCAGGCGACATCGGGCTTGCCGGTGCAACCGTGACTACCATTGTCCAATTCCCTCTCTTGCTTGGGGGCTAGACTTCATCGGAGAGTTGGGTCGTAAGATTTCGGGGTACATCCGGAGTACACCCACTTGGCGTGATAAGGGGATGATTTGAAGTCGACCGCAACAACTGATACTGGAAATGAACTGAGAGCAAAAGCTCATCGTATCCTTTTTACTATGTGTATAAGTACTCTCGCTTGGTTCCTAGAGGACTCGGGGAGGAAAGACTGGTAACTATGTTCCTTTACTTTATATTGTTGTTATGTACTTAATTGTGTTTATTCATGCTTGCAAAAGGATTTTCATAAGTTGAATCGGAAAATGAGTTTCAAAACCTATTTCTCGTTCTCCCTCGCTGAGTTCATAAGGATTCACCCTATTTTATCATCTCAGGTGAAGAAGATCAAAAACAGGTACCTGAGGACGATGTGCCTAACGATGATTCCTTGGAGTGATTGCCTGTCCTATGTGCTTTGCGTGATTATGGCTATTTGTGAACTATGCTACTTGAAGACTATTTCTTTTTATGTTGCTTAATGTGTAATGTAAAAGATCCCCGTTGTAATTTGGGTCTAACTTTGGGTTGTACTGATATTAACTAGACAGACACTAGACACTACTATGATCGTTTTGCTATTATTACTGCTAGTATCTATAATAGGATTATGAAATATTAGGTAAAGGATAAGTAAAATGAACCAACCAAATCTTAAGCAGGTACACGTTATTAAGCTAAGATCAACAGGTACTTTTGTAACGAGGATTAACAAACAAACGAGACATAGTATCATGCTAGGTTATTAACCAAACGAGACATCGAGACAACCAGTAGGCATTTCAATTGATGATAAATAGTAATCTTAGTTGGAAATGAATTTGAGATGGTAAATTTTGAGGCGTTTAGAGAATTAGGTCAAACCAAAGAGCCCAATTACTGCCGTTATGCTGCCGGTTTTTTAGAAAATTTTGGAGTTTAGGCCAAAACGTTAAGTGTTAAATCTTCATGAACGGTTAAGTACGAGACGTGACTTGAATGTTTAGATCACATCCAAGTCTAACCTTTATAGGTCGGGTTGGGGCGTAACAGCTGCGCCTATTTTCATAGCCCAAAATCGAACATTTTCATCGGTTTCGGGACACTTTTCTTCTTTTACGCTATTTTTCAGTCCCGGATCGTACGTCGTGAGCCATGAAAAAGATGACAACCTAATACATCACATTCTTTTACTAAATCCCACTGTACCTTGGGCAAGACTGTGATAACCCGAACCCGGCATGCATTTAATAGCACTTGACTGCATTTGATTAATTGTTTAATTAGTTAAATCAACCAATTTGCACTATTTTAATATTCCTCTTGGAAGCATTTAGTAGTTGTAAATTGAATAATTAAAGATTATTACCTATTCCTGAAAATTATAGTAATTGAATTTCCTTTCTTGTGACTAATTAAGTGTTATCTTAAATGTTAGGGTTTAATTGTGTTTGACTATGTGTTTATATTAACCCTCATTTGTAGCTTTATATTAACTTTATAATTCTTTAAAATATTCTAGAACTAGTGAAATTAATTATTTTAAATGAATATTGATTATCTTGATTGTTTTGATTACTTTAAAAATCGGTTTTGGTTGTTTTGCGTTAAAATCACTCGGTTTTCAAATAAATGAGAAAGATAACTCTGAGCCGGAGTAAATTCTAAACTATGATGCTTTCCAAAAATGATATATTTCTTAGGTTCTTTGAGAATTAATTGTTACTTCTTTGTTGTCGCAACGTGCATTGCATATCGAGAGAGATAGTTAGGAAATGAATTCGAGTCCTCAGCAAATAGTGAAACTAGTATTTAGATTACTTAAATTTTGTATTTTAATTGTTGTTAGCTAGAATTAAAATTATGTTACATGTTTTAGCCCTAAAATGCCTAAAATAAGCCTATTTGACCAAGTTAAGTTAGTTTGACCAAAGCTTGACCAATTTGACTTGTTGCCTCTTTTAAAATAGCTTAAAATAGCACTAAAATAAAAAAGAAAAGAGCTGAAAACAGAGCAGCCATGGCTGAAAAAATAAGGAGAAGAAAAAAAGAAAATTCAACTTCAATTTTTCGATTCTTCGCGAGGGCTTCCACGGGGTGGTTTCCGAGGCACTCTACGAGGTTTTCCTAGCATCTAGGAGCATCTGAGGTGAGGGTTTCATCGTTATTTGCGCATTTATACATTGTGTATGTTAACTTTGTCAATTTTTAGATTTATCCGTAGATCGTTATTTAAAGCGATTTGATGCTTCTAGAATGTTCCTTGGCATTTGTAGAACATGTATTTATAGCTTTGTAACATTTTCTGCGGTTAAATGTTGTGATTGCAAATTAAATTGTTAATTGAATAGTGTTTTGTGAATAGTAAAACTTTGAAACGTTGAAGTTGCGCTGTTATGCTTTCTGTTGATGTAGAAATGTGCTAGGTATGCTAGAATGCTAAAATGTGTGGTTTGTTTGGGTTGCGTAGTGGAAAAAATGAGAATTATGCCTTTGGGAAAGTCGGGGTCGTTTAGGTCGACTTTAGCATTTTCTCGTTTTGCGTGTTGGCATTGCTTCGGGAAGCCATGGAAGCACTTTTGGTGCGATTATGGCGTTGGTTGGGTGTTTGGTTGTTATAGTTGTAGTTCAAATGAGAAAGGGGGAAATCGGGGCTTTGCACGAGTTCTAGGGTAAAGTAAGGTCTCGGGGTCTTTAGACGTGCCTTATGGTGACCTAGGAGGGTTGGCGAAGTTGGTTTCCAGAACTCGTGGCTCGTTTAGAAATGGTAGCGTTTTGATAGTTGGGGCCGATTTGTGTTTTTATGTGTTTTCTTGTCTTTATGCTTATAGAATGCTTAGAATTACTTGAATTACTTGTTTGAGTTGTTTTGGATTGAATTGCTTATCAAATTGCTGCTATTGCGTGCGAGAGTAACCTACTTTGTTATTCTCCCACGTGTGGCTTTATCGCCTTGTATCGAGTCTTGCATTGCATAGTGTCTCGCGCGTGAGTGATGGGCCTCTCTGGGTAGCCTTGGGTTGCCAATGTTGGTTGCTCTAGCTCCACTGCTATTCCCTTTCTCGCTTGGGTTGCCTCCCAGGGAGATTTGGGTCGTAGAATTGATGGATACTTCTGGGGTATTCCAAACTGGTGTTATAAGGTGGTTTGGGCCGGCGCGTCATCGTTAAAGTCATCGGAATCGTGATCGGTACATTACTCGCTCGAGTGAACCATAGCCTTCAAAGTGTGGTATAGCTTTGATTGGTTGTGTTAATGCTTTCTTTAGTTGTTTAATTGTATTGTTGTTTATATTGTATGCCTTTTATTGATTGTATTGCTTAACTGTACCTTTTTGCATTGCACAATCTTCTTTCTCTCCAATTCGATATCTGTCTCGCCCTCACTGAGTATACGTGTTGTGTATACTCACTCCTCACCACCACATTTCAGGAAATGTCATGTTACTGGAAGTTCGTGATTTTGTGGAAGTTGTTGCCTGAAGAGTTGTCTTGCGTGCCTATGTGGCTTGAGTGTCGAAATTGTGAAGATATATGCTTTCATATGTTGTATGTATTTAATGCTAAAAGTATGTAATTTAAGTTTCGTTAGATTGTTGAAGTAGTTTGATAAGTTAGATTATGTATCTAGTTATTATAACTTAACTTCAAATGCATGTTTGTAATGTCCAAAAGAAAAGAACTAGAATGGCATGATAGTCTATTTTATGTAGTAGCTTAGTATGGTTTAATTTTCAAGTTTGAATGTACTTGTCAAAATGAAAAGAGATAGGTTAGCTTTTAAATTTGAAATGTATGTATACGTGCTGAGTTTAAATTGTTGAGAACCGAGGCTCGGATGGCCTTGAGGAAGTTTTGTATGGTTGGACACGGTGTTGGTCCATTTAAATGCTATTACAGGTTTTACATTTTGCCTAGAAACAGGGGAGACTCCGTCCGTTTTCCCTGAAAATTTATGCTCGGGTTTGGTTTGGGTTGTGTTTAGATCGATTGACAGAACTCCCGGTCTCGAGAGGGATCGGGGTGTCACAAAGACAACTTCGTTACACGTAGAGGTTGGGCCCGCAAACCGATGGCGTGGGGCTCAGGACCAGGTCTCCGTCGCTTCGGTGCCCATAACTTTTGATCCGTAAGTAGTTACGTGGCGCACAGCATACCGTTTGAAAGCACTCTGAGAGCTCTACGAAGGGGGCATCTTACCTGTTCTGCTGCGCCAATTTTCATAGCCCAAAATGGAACGTTTTCATCAGTTTTGAGACACTTTTCTTCTTTTGCGCTATTTTTTCATCCCGGATCCTACATCGTGAGCCGCGAAAAGGACGGCAACCTAATCCATCACATTTCTATTACCAAATCCCACGGAACCTTGCGCAAGACAACTTCGCTTCACGTATAGGCTGGGCCCGCAAACCGAGGGCGTGGGGCTTGGGACTAGGTCACCGTCGCTCCGGTGCCCATAACTTTTGATCCGTAAAGAGTTACGCGGCGCACAGCATACCATTGGAAAGCACTCCAAGAGCTCTACAAAGGGGGCATCTTGCCTGTTTTGCAGCCAGTTTTCGTAGCCCAAAATTGAACGTTTTCATCAATTTTGGGATACTTTTCTTTTTTTGCGCTATTTTTTCATCCCGGATCGTACGTCGTGAGCCGTGAAAAGGACGACAACCTAATCCATCACATTTCTATTACTGAATCACATGGCACCTTGGGCAAGACAAGTTCACTTCACGTATAGGTTGGGCCCGCAAACCGAGGGCATGGGGCTTTAGACTAGGTCACTATTGCTCCGATGCCCATAACTTTTGATCCGTAAGGAGTTACGCGGCGCATAGCATACCATTCGGAAGCTCTCCAATAGCTCTACGAAGGGGGCAGCTTGCCTGTTCTGCTGCTGTGAGGCCTGACCACGAATAACGTGTGTTCCTCGACTTGTGTGTATTGCATAGGATTACGTGCATTCACCTAGGATTACGTGCATTAGTCTTGAAGTACGTGCCTTAGCCTTGAAGTTTGTGTCTTATCTCGTAGTTCGTGTCTACCTCGTGATTCATGCCTCATATTGATTTCTGTGCGTGTCTCGTAGTACGTGTCATAGACATAGGAAAATCGTGTCTGCACGCTAATCAATAAAGAATCCTACACCAAGCACTAGACTATAAAATAATCCTACAAACACCACTAACTATTATTAGAATCCTAATTCAAATCTCTACAAAATCCACTAACAATAAACAATTCAATCTACACAAACACCTAAACATTCTTTATTCTTTATTCTCACGCAAAACCAATGCACCTCAAATTTCACCCTTATTATAATCTATAATGTATTAAATAGAATCTGAAATTTCAGCAATTTTCAAGCCCTTGGCCGGCCATAACAAGCTAATAAGACCAAAGTTTGAACAAATTATTTTAATCCATGCATGCTTGGACCAATCTTACACAATGTCATATTTTTTCTTGCACCCAAGGCACCTTTTGCTAACTACTGAGCTACCATTCTTGGCCCTTGCAAAAGACATGCCAAAACAATTCAAAAATGCATTGGTGACACAAATAATTCAGCCTTTTACAGTCTCAAGGCCGACCACATGCATCAAAATTGCAAAAGGCCTTCATTCCTTGTCATTGTCTTCTTTCTTCCTCACACTTCTCTCTCTCCCTCTCATTCTTCTCTCTCTCTCTCAGCCTTGGCTGAATCTCTTCACCTCCTAGCTCATCTTCATCATCCTATGGTTAATCAAGGCAAGCCACAAGCAAAGGGACTCAACTAAGCTAGCTATGTTGCAAGAAAACTCGCATGCAAGCTCTTGAGTCACCATTTTCGGCTTAGGTAAGTTTCTTAGCTTCCATTTCTTTTCATCTTGTTCTGACCACATGCATGTACTAAGATCTTGGTCAATAAGCTAGGAAAAATAGAGAAAATCAAGTTGGAATCTCGGCTAAGCAAAGAAGAAGAATAAATTTGTGCTTCAACAAGTTTTGTGCATCTTCTTGTTGATTTGCTAAGGTGAGGGCTAAAACCTTTTGAAAATCCTTCAAAAATCCACATGCATGCTCTTAAATGTATGTATTTGCTTCTGTACTTGAGTTATATGTGTGTTCATAAGCTTTTACAACCATGCATGGCGAGATTTTGGCTTTAAGTTGATGATAGATGAAATCGGGTATGTTGACAGCTCTCTGACTTGTTGTTGCGAGGTGAGTTTGGCTAGGCAAATGATGTTGAAAATTCATGAAAATTGGTAGGTTACTATTTTATCCAGTTTTGAACATTTTTCACAGAAATATGCCAAAGCTAATTTTGAACCTAAAGTCCTAAAAATGGCAAATCATTAAAATGTGTCCAAATCTGGAAATCTGGAAAAATGAAGCAGGTTTTGGTAGATGCACTGGCCTTGTGGAACGAACCAGTTTTGATTTAATAAATGATGTCTAAAATGCATGAAATTTGGTGTGCTGCTATTTTTTTCCGTTCTGGATATATTTGTCAGAAATGGACTAAGGCTAAATCTGACCCTAAGGACCTCAAAAACGACAAGTATTGAAATGTGTGCAAATCTGGACAGTTTTGTGCAATCCCACTGTTTTGGCCATAACTATTGATCTCGAAATCCAAATGATGCAAGGTTTGTGTCTGATTTTAGTTCACTTCTTAAGCTTTAATTTGACATCTTATTCACTGGAATTGGAGATTTTTTTCTTGACTTAATGATTGTGAGAAAACAGCCTATTGCAATAAGGGTTTCACTTAGTTATATGCTTAGAAATTTGTTGTAACTTCTCTTGTGGTATTAATTGCTTTGGATTGTGCCATTGGGATGTTGTGTGGACTGTTTTGAGTACTTGGGGATGTTTGGATTAATTGATGCTTGGCTTGAGATTTATTTTGAGTTGACTTGAGGCTTAATCGCACGGGTAAGCACGAAATGGAAACCCTAGTGACTAGGCAAACTTGCTAAGTGTTGATCCTTTGAATATTGAGTGTCATTATATGTTTAGTAGGCTTCCCGTAGTTTCCTTATAGCCCTAAATGTGATATTGATTCGTTGCATGTTAACAAATAGGTCTTTCTTGCATCCGAGCCCACGTAGATGTTGTTGCATGTAAAATAATCTTATTATTTGATTACGTGGACTTTGAGTTGAGTTATATGACTTGATTTACGTGCATTACATGGTTTCCCGTTTAATGTTCATATAACTCCATATGCTTTTCAAGTGAAATTACTTGTCTTATCGTGCCTTGCTTGTTTACTTGTCAATGTGCAATCTTATGACTGTCCGGAGGCAACCAACTTTGTTGCCCTCCTAATGTGATATATTAAATGTCATAAATGTGCATTGCATACAAGGTTGCAACCTTTCATTCTGGCATGGTAGCGATCACGCATACTGGGCAGCATCGGGCTTGCTGGTGCACCCGTGACTACCATGGTCCCATTCCCTCTCTCGCTTGGGGGCTAGACTTCCTCGGAGAGTTAGGTCGTAGGATTTCGGGGTACATCCGGAGTACACCCACTTGGCGTGTTAAGGGGATGATTTGAAGTCGGCCGCAAGAACTGATTCTGGAAATGAACTGAGAGCAAAAGCTCACCGTATCCTTTTTACTATGTGTATAAGTACTCTCGCTTGGTTCCTAGAGAACCTTGGGGAGGAAAGACGGGTAATTGTGTTCCTTTACTTTTGTATTACTATTCTGTACTTAATTGTGTTATATTTATGCTTGCAAAAAAGATTTTCATAAGTTGAATCAGAAAATGAGTTTCAAAACCTATTTCTCGTTCTCCCTCGCTGAGTTCATAAGGACTCACTCTCTTTTATCTTCTCAGGTGAAGAAGATCAAGAACAGCTACCCGAGGACGACGTGCTTGTTGATTATTCCTTGGAGTGGCTACGTGCTTTTGTGCTTTGCCTGAAAGTGGTTGCTATATAGATGTTGTGTTTGTTTGCAAACTATTCATTTTATTGATGTAAATGACCCCATTGTAATTTGGGTCTAATTTTGACTTGTACTGATTATAACCGGACGAACTCTTTATTTGGTTGTTTACTTTCATCGTTTAATTAGTAGTTATCGTTGGCGTTTGAACCGCTAGGTGAAGAAGTAAATAATGTAACTCTACTTAATCTCACCTAGTGATCATGCACAAGCTAAAGGATAATAGGTACTTGCATGATAGGAAATTGACAAATAAACAGGACATAGTTATCATGTTAGGCTTATTAACCAAACGAGACTTTCAAGATAAACTAGTAGGCAAATCGGTTGGTGACAAAATAGGAGTCCTTAATGGAATTGGATTAATGATTGGAATAATTGAGGCGTTTAGAAATTAGGTCAAACTAAGGAGCCAATTACAACCGTTATGCTGCCAGTTTTCTGGAAAAATTTTGGAGTTCTAGGCTAACGTTAAGCGTTAAACCTTAATGAACGATTAAGTACGTGAAATGATATGAACGTTTAGATCACACCCTAGTCTAACCTTTATAGTTCGGGTTAGGGCGTGACACCTTATATTAGAATGGTATCAGAGCTTAGTTTACTAACTAGGCATTAGTCGGGTTCAACTATCGGACCATGGGTAGAAGACCTAAGGTAATTATGATGTCTTGTTTATATGTGTTAATGTGTGCTAATGTGCTTTAATTGCTTTGAGCATTGAATATTATGTGCTTTTGAGGACCATATGTATTATGTGTCATGAACACCGACATGTTAGTGACCTCGATAATGCATGCATACTTTTATACTCCTTCCTTGATACATGGGCATGTTATATAATCGTGAATGACTATTTATACACATAGATAGTTAAGATTAGGACTTTTAGGGAAGTGAATTTGTGCAGGACGAACGAAAAGGCTCGGTTAAAGATTTTTGGCATCTTTACAGGTACTCGATGGATCGTATGTATTATTGGATATGTATATATATAAAATGCGTAGCACAGGTATAATTGTTGAGGTAAAGTTATCTCCTTATCTTTGGAATACCCATACCTGTAATTAAGTTATCAATTTTGTAGCCATAAAGTTCTTGATTCTGTTAAATCGTTCTTCTAATTGTGGTTTAAAAATAAATGTTAAGGACATACAACTTTCCTCAGATATAAGAATATACTATTGGACATGTGGAGTAGTATATATATGTTCATATGCTTATAATGGAAGTTTGAGTTAGGAGTTGCTTTTGAATCAAATTCTTATATCTTAAAATGGTATAATAGACTATTTATATGATTGAATCCTTACTTGATTAGAATTAAGCATCGTTGAACCTAATAAGGTGTATATTAACGAGTTTCAAGTTCACTCAATGGTAAGATTGTGACCGAGAAATTAAGAGATGAACTCGTGAAAATTGACGATAGGAGTTAGATTATTAAGGCGTGAATAATGTGTTTAAGTAACTTAACAATGGATAACCTCAAGACATGTAGGCAACTCTAGAGACCGAATTTAACAAGGTTGATGATTCTTTAATATAACAAGATATAAGGATGCTGGAATCGAGGAATTCACATAGCTAGAACTCGTGTTCGAAAGACTACACCTAAATGTTAGGTCGAATAGAAGTGTAAGGTATTAAATTATGCATTAGATGACTAACGTTGCTAAAGGTCCTAAGTTGGATATGGGTGATATTTAGAATCATGGTACTAATTGGGTGCCCCTCGGATTTAGTTGTAATTATGCAAAGTAAGTCATTCTATGCACTCGTTGTTTGGATACCCTAGAGGATGTTAGAAAGCATATATCCCGAAGTAAGACCGATGGACCTAGTGTATAAACCATAGAAATGAGATTAAAGCATCCGATTGCAAAGTGGAGTCGTTAGGGTATGAATAGTAATCCTAAATAGCTAATAGTGAGTATGCATGATGATTCATGGTGAACCCTAGGGCCTAAGGTCAATGAGCCTTAATGCTCTTAGTTAGTTGAACATGTAAACGAAGAGTGTAAGATAGAGATGAATTAGAGTCATAATGACCCAAGAGACTATTGTTAGACCACCGTATCTATGTGCACCATTTCACATCTAGAAACTAGCGATTGGTAGACTTCGAATTGTGGTCGTTGAATAGAGAGGTGAATCTTGTAGTGATAGTTAAATGAGTCGTTGACTACTTTTGAAGTTCTATTAGATTATATTGTGGTTATAATTCTTATGTTGACACAGCCTTGAAGTTATTTTGTGTAACAAGCTACTTGGATTAGTATGGTAAGTATCTTATGAGCTAGATCATTTCGGTACCCATTTATAGTCCTAGGATTGTTGTTGTACGGCCGGTAACCTAGTAGAGCATTGATATCACTTACATGGCGATGAACCCAACTTAGTAACATTAATGTTGAAGATATATTGGCGGGCATTAAGTGTTCGAAGGAATGACTAGGTCGCTAAGTGAGTAGGACCATTGTCTTCTTAAGTATGACGTAACCTTGGATTGAGGTGAGTGGAATTTATTTGAGGTTGAAACTATTCGCCTTAGGAGTTTTGGATAAGATTGAAAGAAATTATGAAGCCTCGAGACGTGAAAATAGAGATTTGAATAAGAAAATAGATTGTAGATCATAAGCTGATGAAATTTACTTGTAAGAGTTGAACTAGTGCAACATGATTAGTTTACCCATGCAATTTCAATGACAATTTGTTGGTGGTGCCTGATAAACCTTAGAGTTTGAGTTTAACGAATCTCAACGGTCTTTCTCGTTGATTACGAGCGTGAAGGTTAACAAAGCCGGGAAATGATGTTAGTGAATAGGAGCTTATAACCGGAAGACTAGTCATTAGAAGATTTACTAATCCAATGTACCTTCAAGATAAGAACTATGATACTACCGATAGATGATGACTTGAGATGGATTAGTTTGTTTGGTGAGTTCAACCTGAAAATAGGGTCGTATTGTGGAAATAATCCATAACATGTGTATGTCCTACGTGCTAACAATTTTGAAGCTAGTAGATATGATATGTAAATCGGATATAGACCTATCATCTTGAAATTAGCGTATGTCACCCTAGGATCATGGAATTATTGTGATATTCTTTTTGAGGTATGAATGCGAGATTGATACAACATGAGTCATGATTTTGGAGTTATAGTTATATTGTTAGAATACCGATGCAACTTTGATGACTATGTTTGAAGACTCTAACCTTAGTTAATGAACTTGACCTTAAGATCAAATGGAGAATAGAGTCGTTCAAAGGAAAGAACTGTAAATGTAGAGGTCACACCGAACTAAATGATTGGAGAAACATAGGAAGTGAATTGGTTGTGGTAAGAGATCACCAAACACGGGAAAAACCGGAGTAGGAAGAATAACAAGGGTCAGAATCCGTCTAAATGACCTCAATAGACAAGAATGAATTTCGGGACGAAATTCTTTTAAGGAGGGGAGGATGTGAGGCTCGACCCCGAATAACGTGTGTTACCTCGACTTGCGTGCATTGTATAGGATTACGTGCATTCACCTAGGATTACGTGCATTATTCTTGAAGTACGTGCCTTAGCCTTGAAGTTCGTGTCTTATCTCGTAGTTTGTGTCTACCTCGTGATTCGTGCCCCATATTGATTTCTATGCGTGTCTCGTAGTACGTGTCATAGACATAGGAAAATCGTGTCCGCACGCTAATCAATAAAGAATCCTACACCAAGCACTAGACTATAAAATAATCCTACAAACACCACTAACTATTATTATAATCCTAATTCAAATCTCTACAAAATCCACTAACAATAAATAATTCAATCTACACAAACACCTAAACATTCTTTATTCTTTATTCTCACCCAAAACCAATGCACCTCAAATTTCACCCTTATTATAATCTATAATGTATTAAATAGAATCTGAAATTTCAGCAATTTGCAAGCCCTTGGCCAGCCATAACAAGCTAATAAGACCAAAGTTTGAACAAATTATTTTAATCCATGCATGCTTGGACCAATCTTACACAATGTCATATTTTTTCTTGCAACCAAGGCACCTTTTGCTAACTACTAAGCGACCATTCTTGGCCCTTGCAAAAGACATGCCAAAACAATTCAAAAATGCATTGGTGACACAAATAATTCAGCCTTGTATAGCCTCAAGGCCGACCACATGCATCAAAATTGCAAAAGGCCTTCATTCCTTGTCATTTTCTTCTTTCTTCCTCACATTTCTCTCTCTCCCTCTCATTCTTCTCTCTCTCTCTTGGCCTTGGCTGAATCTCTTCACCTCCTAGCTCATCTTCATCATCCTATGGTTAATCAAGGCAAGCCACAAGCAAAGGGACTCAACTAAGCTAGCTAGGTTGCAAGAAAACTCACATGCAAGCTCTTGAGTCACCATTTTCGGCCTAGGTAAGTTTCTTAGCTTCCATTTCTTTTCTTCTTGTTCTAACCACATGCATGTACTAAGAGCACGGTCAATAAGCTAGGAAAAATAGAGAAAATCAAGTTGGAATCTCGGCTAAGCAAAGAAGAAGAATAAATTTGTGCTTCAACAAGTTTTGTGCATCTTCTTGTTGATTTGCTAAGGTGAGGGCTAAAACCTTTTAAAAATCCTTCAAAAATCCACATGCATGCTCTTAAATGTATGTCTTTGCTTCTGTACTTGAGTTATATGTGTGTTCATAAGCTTTTACAACCATGCATGGCAAGATTTTGGCTTGAAGTTGATGATAGATGAAATCGGGTATGTTGACAGCTCTCTGACTTGTTGTTGCGAGGTGAGTTTGGCTAGGCAAATGATGTTGAAAATGCATGAAAATTGGTAGGTTACTATTTTTTCCAATTTTGAACATTTTTTTGCAGAAATAGGACAAAGCTAATTTTGAACCTAAAGTCCTCAAAATGGCAAATCATTCAAATGTGTCCAAATCTGGAAGTCTGGAAAAATGAAGCAGGTTTTGGCAGATGCACTGACCTTGTGGAACGAACCAGTTTTGACTTATTAAATGATGTCCAAAATGAATGAAATTTGGTGTGCTGCTAGTTTTTTCCGTTCTAGAAATTTTTGTCAGAAATGGACTAAGGCTAAATCTGACCCTAAGGACCTCAAAAACGACAAGTATTGAAATGTGTGCAAATCTGGACAGTTTTGTGCAATCCCACTGTTTTGGCCATAACTATTGATCTCAAACTCCAAATGATGCAAGGTTTGTTTCTGATTTTAGTTCACTTCTTAAGCTTTAATTTGAAATCTTATTCACTAGAATTGGATATTGTTTTCTTGACTTAATGAGTGTGAGAAAACAGCCTAGTGCAGTAAGGGTTTCACTTAGTTATATGCTTAGAAATTTGTTGTAACTTCTCTTGTGCTATAAATTGCTTTGGATTGTGCCATTGGGATGTTGTGTGGACTGTTTTGAGTACTTGGGGATGTTTGGATTAATTGATGCTTGGCTTGAGATTTATTTTGAGTTGATTTGAGGCTTAATCGCACGGGTAAGCACGAAATGGAAACCCTAGTGACTAGGCAAACTTGCTAAGTGTTGATCCTTTGAATATTGAGTGTCATTATATGTTTAGTAGGCTGCCCGTAGTTGCCTCATAGCCCTAAATGTGATATTGATTCGTTGCATGTTAACAAATAGGCCTTTCTTGCATCCGAGCCCACGTAGATGTTGTTTTATGTAAAATAATCTTATTATTTGATTACGTGGACTTTGAGTTGAGTTATATGACTTGATTTACGTGCGTTACATGGCTGCCCATTTAATGTTCATATAACTCCATATGCTTTTCAAGTGAAATTACTTGTCTTATCGTGCCTTGCTTGTTTATTTGTCAATGTGCAATCTTATGACTGTCCGGAGGCAACCTACTTTGTTGCCCTCCTAATGTGATATATTAAATGTCATAAATGTGCATTGCATACAAGGTTACAACCTTTCATTCTGGCATGGTAGCGATCACGCACACCGGGCGGCATTGGGCTTGCCGGTGCACCCATGACTACCATGGTCCCATTCCCTCTCTCGCTTGGGGGCTAGACTTCCTCGGAGAGTTGGGTCGTAGGATTTCGGGGTACATCCGGAGCACACCCACTTGGCGTGTTAAGGTATGATTTGAAGTCAGCCACAAGAACTGATTCTGAAATGAACTGAGAGCAAAAGCTCACCATATCCTTTTTACTATGTGTATAAGTACTCTCGCTTGGTTCCTAGAGAACCTCGGGGAGGAAAGACGGGTAATTGTGTTCCTTTACTTTTGTATTACTATTCTGTACTTAATTGTGTTATATTCATGCTTGCAAAAAGGATTTTCATAAGTTGAACAGGAAAATGAGTTTCAAAACCTATTTCTCGTTCCCCCTTACTGAGTTCATAAGGACTCACCCTCTTTTATCATCTCAGGTGAAGAAGATCAAGAACAGCTACCTGAGGACGACGTGCTTGTTGATGATTCCTTGGAATGACTACGTGTTTTTGTGCTTTGCCTGAAAGTGGTTGCTATATAGATGTTGTATTTTTTTGCAAACTATTCATTTTATTGATGTAAATGACCCCGTTGTAATTTGGGTCTAATTTTGGCTTGTACTGATTATAACCGGACGAACTCTTTATTTGGTTGTTTACTTTCGTCGTTTAATTAGTAGTTATCGTTGGCGTTTGAACCGCTAGGTGAAGAAGTAAATAATGTAACTCTACTTAATCTCACCTAGTGATCATGCACAAGCTAAAGGATAATAGGTACTTGCATGATAGGAAATTGACAAATAAACAGGACATAGTTATCATGTTAGGCTTATTAACCAAACGAGACTTTCAAGATAAACTAGTAGGCAAATCGGTTGGTGACAAAATAGGAGTCCTTAATGGAATTGGATTAATGATTGGAATAATTGAGGCGTTTAGAAATTAGGTCAAACTAAGGAGCCAATTACAACCGTTATGCTGCCGGTTTTCCAGAAAATTTTTGGAGTTTTAGGCTAACGTTAAGCGTTAAACCTTAATGAACGATTAAGTACGTGAAATGATTTGAATGTTTAGATCACACCCTAGTCTAACCTCTATAGGTCGGGTTGGGGTGTGACAGCTGCGCCAGTTTTAGGAGCCCAAAATCGAATGTTTTCATCAGTTTTGGGACACTTTTCTTCTTTTGCGCTATTTTTTCATCCCAGATCGTACGTCTTGAGCTGTGAAAAGGACGACAACCTAATCCATCACATTTCTATTAACAAATCCCACGGTACCTTGGGCAAGACAACTTCGCTTCAAGTATAGGCTGGGCCCGCAAACCGAGGGCGTGGGGTTTAGGAGTCAGTCACAGTCGCTCTGGTGCCCATAACTTTTAATCTGTAAGGAGTTACATGACGCACAGCATACCGTTCGGAAGCTCTCCAAGAGCTCTACGACGTGGGCAGCAAGCCTGCTTTGTTGCGCCTGTTTTCAGAACCTAAAATTGAACATTTTCATCAGTTTTCGGACACTTTTCTTCTTTTGCACTATTTTTTCGTCTTGGATCGTACGTCGTGAGCCGCAAAAAGGACGACAACCTAATCCATCACATTTATATTACTGAATCCGACAGCACCTTGGGCAAGGCAACTTCGCTTAACTTAGAGGCTGGGCCCGCAAACCGAGGGCGTGGGGCTTGGGACCAAGTCTCCGTCGCTCCTGTGCCCATAACTTTTGATCCGTAAGGAGTTACGCGGCACACAGCATACCGTTGGAAAGCATTCCGACAGCTCTACGAAAGGGGTCAACTTGCCTGTTCTGCTGCGCCAGTTTTTGGAGCCCAAAATTGAACGTTTTCATCAGTTTTGGGATACTTTTCATTTGCGCTATTTTTTTTTTATTTCGGATCGTACGTCGTGAGCCGCAAAAAGGACGATAACCTAATACATCACATTTCTAATACTGAATCCCATAGCACCTTGGGCAAGATAAGTTCGCTTCACGTATTGGCTGGTCCCGCAAACCGAAGACGTGGGGCTTGGGACTAGGTCACCGTTGCTCCGATGCCCATAAGTTTTGATCCGTAAGGAGTTACGCGACGCACAGCATACCATTCGGAAGCTCTTCAAGAGCTCTACGACGTGGGCAGCAAGCCTGCTCTGTTGCGCCTATTTTCAGAGCCTAAAATCGAATGTTTTCATCAGTTTTGGGACACTTTTCTTCTTTTGCACTATTTTTCTATCCCAGATCGTGCGTCGTGATCCGCAAAAAGAACGACAACTTAATACATTACATTTCTATTACTGATTCCCATGGCACCTTGGGCAAGACAGCTTCACTTTGACGTAGAGTCTGGGCCCACAAATCGAGCGCGTGGGCTTGGGACCAGGTCTCCGTCGTTCCGGTGCCCATAACTTTTGATCTATAAGGAGTTACGCGGCGCACAGCATACCGTTGGAAAGCACTATGAGAGCTCTAAGAAGGGGGGCAGCTTTCCTATTCTATTGCGCCAATTTTCGGAGCACAAAATCGAACGTTTTCATCAGTTTTGGGATACTTTTCTTCTTTTATGCTATTTTTTCATCTCGAATCGTACGTCGTGAGCCGCGAAAAGGATGACAACCTAATACATCACATTTCTATTACTGAATCCCACCGCACCTTGGGCAAGACAACTTCACTTCACGTAGAGGCTGGGCCCGCAAACCGAGGACGTGGGGGCGTGGGACCATGTCTCCGTCGCTCCAGTGCCCTTAACTTTTGATCCGTAAGGAGTTATGCGGTGGATAGAATACCGCTGGAAAGCACTTCGAGAGCTCAACGACAGGGGCAGCTAGCCTGTTCTGCTGCGCCTGTTTTCGGAGCCCAAAATTGAACGTTTTCATCAGTTTTGGGACACTTTTCTTCTTCTGCTCTATTTTTTTGTCCCGGATCGTACGTCGTGAGCCGCGAAAAGAACGAGAACCTAATACAACACATTTCTATTGCTAAATCCCATGGCACCTTGAGCATGACAACTTCGCATCACGTAGAGGCTGGGCCCACAAACCGAGGGCGTGGGGCTTGGGACCAGGTCACCGTCGCTCCGGTGCCCATAACTTTTGATCCGTAAAGAGTTACGCAGCGCACAGCATACCGTTCGGAAGCTATCCAAGAGCTCTACGATGTGGGTAGCAAGCCTGCTCTGTTGCACCTATTTTCAGAGCCTAAAATTGAACATTTTCATCAATTTTGGGATACTTTTATTCTTTTGCGCTATTTTTCCGTTCTGAATCGTACGTCGTGAGCCGCGAAAAGGACGACAACCTAATCTATCACATTTCTATTACCGAAACCCACAGCAACTTGGGCAAGACAACATAACTTCACGTATAGGCTAGGCCCGTACACCGAGGGCGTGGGGCTTGGGACTAGGTCACCGTCGCTCCAGTGCCCATAACTTTTGATCTGTAAGGAGTTACGCGGCACACAACATACCGTTCGAATGTTCTCCAAGAGCTCTACGACGTAGGCAGCAAGTCTGCTCTGTTGCGCCTGTTTTTAGAGCCTAAAATTGAACGTTTTCAGCAGTTTTGGGACACTTTTCTGCCTTTGCGCTATTTTTTCGTCCCCGATCGTACGTCGTGAGCCGCAAAAAGGACGATAACCTAATCCATCACATTTCTATTATAGAATCCCACAACACCTTGGGCAAGACAACTTCACTTCACGTATAGGCTGGGCCCGCAAACCGAAGGCGTCGGGCTTGGGACTAGGTCACCGTCGTTCCGATGCCCATAACTGTCGATCCGTAAGGAGTTACGTGGCGCACAACATACCAGTAGAAAGCACTCCGAGAGCTCTACGAAGAGGGGCAGCTTGCCTGCTTTGCAGCGCCAGTTTTATGAGCCCAAAATCAAACGTTTTCATCAGTTTTGGGATACTTTTCTTTTTTTGTGCTATTTTTTCATCCCGGATCGTACGTCGTGAGCGGCGAAAAGGACGACAACTTAATACATAACATTTCTATTACTGAATCCCATGGTACCTTGGGCAAGACAAGTTCACTTCACGTATAGGCTGGGCTCGCAAATCGAGGGCGTGGGGCTTGGGACTAGGTCACCGTCGCTTCGGTGCCCATAACTTTTGATTTGTAAGGAGTTACGCGGCACACAGCATACCATTCGGAGCCCAAAATCGAACGTTTTCATCTGTTATAGGATACTTTTCTTCTTTTGCGTTATTTTTTCATCCCAGATTGTACATCGTAAGCCGCGAAAAGGACGACAACCTAATCCATCACATTTCTATTACCGAATCCCACGGCACCATGGGCAAAACAACTTCACTTCACGTATAGGCTAAGCCCACAAACCGAGGGCGTAGGGCTTGGGAGTCGGTCACCGTCGCTTCGATGCACATAACTTTTGATCCGTAAGGAGTTACGTGGTGCACAGTATACCGTTGGGAAGCACTCCGAGAGCTCTACGAAGGGGGTCAGCTTTCCTGTTCTGCTGCGCCAATTTTCAAAGCCCAAAATTCAACGTTTTCATCAATTTTGGGATACTTTTCATCTTTTGCCCTATTTTTTGTCCCGGATCGTACGTCGTTAGCCGCAAAAAGGACGACAACCTAATACATCACATTTCTATTATTGAATCCCACGGCACCTTGGGCAACACAAGTTCGCTTGACGTATAGGCAGGTCCCGCAAACTGAGGACGTGGGGCTTGGGACTAGGTCACCGTCGCTCCGGTGCCCATAACTTTTGATCCGTAAGGCGTTACACGGCACACAACATACCGTTTGAAAGCTCTCCAAGAGCTCTACGACGTGGGTAGCAAGCTTGCTCTATTGCGCCTATTTTCAGAGCCTAAAATCGAATGTTTTCATTAGTTTTGGGACACTTTTCTTCTTTTGCACTATTTTTCTATCCCGGATCATACGTTGTGAGCCGCGAAAAGGATGACAACCTAATACATCACATTTCTATTACTGAATCTTATGGCACCTTGGGCAAGACAAGTTCGCTTCACGTATAGGTTGGGCCCACAAACCGTGGGCGTGGGGCTTGGGACTAGGTCACCGTCGCTCCGGTGCCCATAACTTTTGATCCGTAAAGAGTTACGCGGCGCACAGCATACCATTTGGATGCTGTCCAAGAACTCTACGAAAGGGGGCAGCTAGCCTGTTCTGCTGTGTCAGTTTTCAGAGCCCAAAATCGAACGTTTTCATCAGTTTTGGGATACTTTTCTTCTTTTATGTTATTTTTTCATCCCGGATCGTAAGTCATGAGCCGCGAAAAGGATGACAACCTAATCCATCACATTTCTATTACCGATTCCCACGGCACTTTGGGCAAGACAACTTCGCTTCACGTATAGGCTGGGCCCGCAAATCGAGGGCGTAGGGCTTGGGAGTCGGTCACCGTCGCTCCAGTGCCCATTACTTTTTATCTGTAAGGAGTTACGCGGCGCACAGTATGCCATTGGGAAGCACTCCGAGAGCTCTACGAAGGAGGTTAGCTTGCCTGTTCTGCTGCGCCAGTTTTCAGAGCCCAAAATTCAACGTTTTCATCAATTTTGGGATACTTTTCATCTTTTGCGCTATTTTTTTATCCCGGATCGTACGTCGTGAGCCGCAAAAAGGACGACAACCTAATACATCACATTTTTATTACTGAATCCCATGGCACCTTGGGCAAGACAAGTTCGCTTCACGTATAGGCTGGTCCCGCAAACCGAGGACGTGGGGCTTAGGATTAGGCCACCGTCGCTCCAGTGCCCATAACTTTTGATCTGTAAAGTGTTACGCAGCGTACAACATACCGTTCGGAAGCTCTCCAAGAGCTCTACGATGTGGGTTGCAAGCCTGCTCTGTTGCGCCTATTTTCAGAGCCTAAAATCGAATGTTTTCATCAGTTTTGGGACACTTTTCTTCTTTTGCTATATTTTTCTGTCCCGGATCGTACGTCATGAGCCGCGAAAAGGACGACAACCTAATACATCACATTTCTATTTCTGAATCCTATGGAACCATGGGCAAGACAAGTTCGCTTCACGTATAGGCTGGGCCCACAAACTGAGGGCGTGGGGCTTGGGACTAGGTCACCGTCGCTCCGGTGCCCATAACTTTTGATCCGTAAGGAGTTACGCGGCGCACAGCATACCATTTGGAAGCTCTCCAAGAGCTCTACGAAAGGGGGCAGCTAGCCTGTTCTGCTGTGCCAGTTTTCGGATCCCAAAATTGAAAGTTTTCATTTAATTTGGGATACTTTTCTTCTTTTGCGTTATTTTTTTGTCCCGGATCGCACGTCGTGAGCCACGAAAAGGACGACAACCTAATCCATCACATTTCTTTTAATGAATCCCATGGCACCTTGGGCAAGACAACTTCACTTCACGTATAGGCTGGGCCCGCAAACCGAGGGCGTGGGGCTTGGGAGTCGGTTACCGTCGCTCCACTGCCCATTACTTTTGATCCGTACGGAGTTACGCGGCGCACAGTATACCGTTGGGAAGCACTCTGAGAGCTCTACGAAGGGGGTCAACTTGCCTGTTCGGCTGCGCCAGTTTTTAGGGCCCAAAATTTAACATTTTCATCAACTTTGGGATTCTTTTCATCTTTTGTTCTATTTTTTTGTCCCGGATCGTACGTCGTGAGCCGCGAAAAGGACGACAACCTAATACATCATATTTCTATTACTAAATCCCATGGCACCTTGGGCAAGACAAGTTCGCTTCACGTATAGGCTGGTCTTGCAAACCGAGGACGTGGGGCTTAGGACTAGGTCACCGTCGTTTCGGTACCCATAACTTTTAATCTATAAGGCGTTACGCGGTGCACAGCATACCGTTCGGAATCTCTCCAAGAGCTCTACGACGTGGTAGCAAGCCTACTCTGTTGCGCCTATTTTCAGAGACCAAAATCAAATGTTTTCATCAGTTTTGGGACACTTTTCTTCTTTTGCAATATTTTTTTGTCCTGGATCGTACGTCGTGAGCCGCAAAATGACTACAACCGAATACATTACATTTCTATTATTGATTCCCATGGCACCTTGGGCAGGACAACTTCACTTTGACGTAGAGTATGGGCCCACAAACTTAGCGCGTGGGCTTGGGACCAAGTCTCCGTCGCTCCGGTGCCCATAACTTTTGATCTGTATGGAGTTATGCCTCACACAACATACCGTTAGAACGCACTACGAGAGCTCTACGAATGGGGTAGTTTGCCTGTTCTGCTGCACCATCTTTCGGAGCCCAAAATCTAACGTTTTCTTCAATTTTGGGATACTTTTTTTCTTTTGCGCTATTTTTTCATCCCGGATCGTACATCGTAAGCCGTGAAAAGGACGACAACCTAATACATCACATTTCTATTACTGAATTCCACCGCACCTTGGGCAAGACAATTCGCTTCACGTAGAGGCTGGGCCGGCAAACTAATGGCAGGGGGCTTAGGAGCAGGTCTCCGTCGCTCCGCTGTCCATAACTTTTGATCCGTAAGGAGTTACGCGTCGCACAGAATACCGTTGGAAAGCACTCCGAGAGCTCTATGACGGGGGCAGCTAGCCAATTCCGCAGTGCAAGTTTTCGTATCCCAAAATTGAACGTTTTTATCAGTTTTGGGACACTTTTCTTCTTCTGCTCTATTTTTTCGTCTCGGATCGTACGTCGTGAGCCACGAAAAGGACGAGAACCTAATACAACACATTTCTATTACTGAATCCCACGGCACCTTGGGCAAGACAACTTCGCATCACGTAGAGGCTGGGCCCGCAAACCGAGGGTGTGGGGCTTGGGACCAGGTCACTGTCGCTCCGGTGCCCATAACTTTTGATCCGTCAGGAGTTACGCGGAGCACAGCATACCGTTCGGAAGCTATCCAAGAGCTCTACGACGTGGGCAGCAAGTCTGCTTTGTTGCGCCTATTTTCAAAGCCTAAAATCAAACGTTTTCATCAATTTTGGGACACTTTTCTTCTTTTGCGCTATTTTTTCATCCCGGATCGTACGTCGTGAGCCGCGAAAAGGATGATAACCTAATCCATCATATTTGTATTACTGAATCCCACAGTACCTTAGGCAAGACAACTTCGCTTCACGTATAGGCTGGGCCCGCAAACCGAAGGCATGGAGCTTGGGACTAGGTCATCGTCGTTTCGATGCCCATAACTTTTGATCCGTAAGGAGTTACACGGCGCACAGCATACCATTGGAAAGCACTCCGAGAGCTCTACGAAGGGGGGCAGCTTGCCAGTTCTGTAGCGCCAATTTTCGAAGCCCAAAATCGAATGTTTTCATCGGTTTTGGGATACTTTTCTTCTTTTACGCTATTTTTTTGTCCTGGATCGTACGTCGTGAGCCACGAAAAGGACGACAACCTAATACATCACATTTCTATTACTGAATCCCATGGAACCTTGGGCAAGACAAGTTCGCTTCACGTATAGGTTGGTCCTGCAAACCGAGGACGTGGGGCTTGGGACTAGGTCACCGTCGCTTCGGTACCCATAACTTTTAATCCATAAGGCGTTACGCAGTGCACAGCATACCGTTCGGAATCTCTCCAAGAGCTCTACGACGTGGTAGCAAGCCTGCTCTATTGCGCCTATTTTCAGAGCCTAAAATCAAATGTTTTCATCAGTTTTGGGACACTTTTCTTCTTTTGCAATATTTTTCTGTCCTGGATCGTACATCGTGAGCAGCAAAAGGACGACAACCTAATACATTACATTTCTATTATTGAATCCAATGGCACCTTGGGCAAGACAACTTCACTTTGACGTAGAGTATGGGCCCACAAACTTAGCGCGTGGGCTTGGGACCAGGTCTCCGTCGCTCTGGTGCCCATAACTTTTGATCCGTATGGAGTTATGCGACGCACAACATACCGTTAGAAAGCACTACGAGAGCTCTACGAAGGGGGCAGCTTGCCGGTTCTACAGCGCCAGTTTTCAGAGCCCAAAATCTAACATTTTCTTCAGTTTTGGGATACTTTTCTTCTTTTGCGCTATTTTTTCATCCCGGATCGTACATCGTGAGCCACGAAAAGGACGACAACCTGATACATCACATTTATATTACTGAATCCTATGGCACCTTGGGCAAGACAAATTCGCTGCACGTATAGGCTGCGCCCGCAAACTGAGGGCATGGGGCTTGGGACTAGGTCACCGTCACTCTGATGCCCATAACTTTTGATCCGTCAGGAGTTACGCAGAGCACAGCATACCGTTCGGAAGCTATCCAAGAGCTCTACGACGTGGGCAGTAAGTCTGCTTTGTTGCGCCTATTTTCAGAGCCTAAAATTGAACGTTTTCATCAGTTTTGGGACACTTTTCTCCTTTTGCGCTATTTTTTCATCCCGGATCGTACGTCGTGAGCCGCGAAAAGGATGATAACCTAATCCATCACATTTCTATTACTGAATCCCACAGTACCTTAGGCAAGACAACTTCTCTTCACGTATAGGCTGGGCACGCAAACCGAAGGCGTGGGGCTTGTGACTAGGTCACCTTCGTTCCGATGCCCATAACTTTTGATCCGTAAGGAGTTACGCGGTGCACAGCATACCATTGGAAAGCACTGCGAGGGCTCTACGAAGGGGGGCAGCTTGCCTGTTCTGCAGCGCCAATTTTTGGAGCCCAAAATTGAACGTTTTCATCCGTTTTTGGATACTTTTCTTCTTTTGCGCTATTTTTTCGTCCCGAATCGTACGTCATGAGCAGCGAAAAGGACGACAACCTGATACATCACATTTCTATTACTGAATCCTATGGCACCTTGGGCAAGACAAATTCGCTTCACGTATAGGCTGGGCCCGCAAACCAAGGGCGTGGGGCTTGGGACTAGGTCATCGTCACTCTGATGCCCATAACTTTTGATTTGTAAGGAGTTACGCGGCGCATAGTATACCATTCGGAAGCTCTCCGAGAGCTCTACGAAAAGGGGCAGCTAGCCTGTTCTGCTGCGCCAATTTTCGGAGCCCAAAATCGAATGTTTCATCTGTTTTGGGATACTTTTCTTCTTTTATGTTATTTTTTCATCCCGGATCTTACGTCGTGAGCCAAGAAAAGGACGACAACCTAATCTATCACATTTTTATTACCGAATCTCACGGCACCTTGCGCAAGACAACTTCGCTTCATGTATAGGCTGGGCCCGTAAACCGATGGCGTAGGGCTCGGGAGTCGGTCACTGTCGCTCCGGTGCCCATAACTTTTGATCCGTAAGGAGTTACGCGGCGCACAGTATACCGTTGGGAAGCACTCCGAGAGCTCTACAAAGGGGGTCAGCTTGCCTGTTCTGCTGTGCCAGTTTTCAGAGCCCAAAATTCAACGTTTTCATCAATTTTGGGATGCTTTTCATCTTTTATGCTATTTTTTTGTGCCGGATCGTACGTAGTGAGCCGCAAAAAGGAGGACAACCTAATACATCACATTTCTATTACTGAATCCCATGGCACCTTGGGCAAGACAAGTTCGCTTCACGTATAGGCTGGTCCCGCAAACTGAGGACGTGGGGCTTGAGACTAGGTCACCGTCGCTCTTGTGCCCATAACTTTTGATTTGTAAGGAGTTACGCGGCGCACAACATACCGTTCGAATGCTCTCCAAGAGCTCTATGACGTGGGCAGCAAGTCTGCTGTGTTGCGCCTATTTTCAGAGCCTAAAATCGAACGTTTTCATTGGTTTTGGGACACTTTTCTTCTTATGCGCTATTTTTTCATCCCGTATCGTACGTCATGAGGCACGAAAAGGACGACAATCTAATTCATCACATTTCTATTACTGAATCCCATGACACCTTGGGCAAAACATCTTCTCTTCACGTATAGGCTGGGCCCGCAAACCGAATGCGTGGAGCTTGGGACTAGGTCACCGTCATTTCGATGCCCATAACTTTTGATCCGTAAGGAGTTACGCTGCGCACAACATACCATTGGAAAGCACTCCGCGAGCTCTACGAAGAGAGGCAGCTTGCCTGTTCTGTAGTGCCAGTTTTCGGAGCCCAAAATCGAACATTTTCATCAGTTTTGGGATACTTTTCTTCTTTTACGCTATTTTTTCGTCCCAGATCGTACATCGTGAGCCGCAAAAAGGACAACAACCTAATACATCACATTTCTATTACTAAATCCTATGGCACCTTAGGCAAGAAAAGTTCGCTTCACATATAGGCTGGGCCCGCAAACCGAGGGCATAGGGCTTAGGACTAGGTCACCGTCGCTCCGGTGCCCATTACTTTTGATTTGTAAGGAGTTACGCGGCACACATCATACCATTCAGAAGCTCTCCAAGAGCTCTACGAAAGGGGGCAGCTAGACTGTTCTGCTGCGCCAAGTTTCAAAGCCCAAAATCGAACGTTTTCATCAATTTTAGGATACTTTTCTTCTTTTGAGTTATTTTTTCGTACCGGATCGTACGTCGTGAGCCGCAAAAAGGACGACGACCTAATCCATCACATTTCTATTACCGAATCCCATGGCACCTTGGGCAAGACAACTTCACTTCACGTATAGGCTGGGCACGCAAACCGAGGGCGTGGGGCTTGGGAGTCGGTCACCGTCGCTCTGGTGCCCATAACTTTTGATCCGTAAGGAGTTACGCGGTGCACAGTATACCGTTGGGAAGCACTCCGAGAGCTCTACGAAAGGGGTCAACTTGCCTGTTCTGCTGCGCAAGTTTTCAGAGCCCAAAATTCAACATTTTCTTAAATTTTGGGATGCTTTTTATCTTTTGCGCTATTTTTTTTTAACCCGGATCGTACGTAGTGAGCCGCAAAAAGGACGACAACCTAATACATCACATTTCTATTACTGAATCCCATGGCACCTTGGGCAAGACAAGTTCGCTTCATGTATAGGCTGGTCCCGCAAACCGAGGATGTGGGGCTTGGGACTAGGTCACCGTCGCTCCGGTGCCCATACCATTTGATCTGTAAGGAGTTACGCGGCGCACAGCATACCGTTCGAATGCTCTCCAAGAGCTCTACGACGTGGGCAGGAAGTCTGCTTTGTTGTGCTTGTTTTCAGTGCCTAAAATCAAACGTATTCATAAGTTTTGGGACACTTTTCTTCTTTTGCGCTATTTTTTCATCCCGGATCGTACGTCGTGAGCCGCGAAAAGGACGACAACCTAATCTATCACATTTCTATTACTGAATCCCACGGCACTTTGGGCAATACAACTTCTCTTCACGTATAGGCTGGGCCCGCAAACCGAAGGCGTGGAGCTTGGGACTAGGTCACCGTCGTTTCGATGCCCATAACTTTAGATACGTAAGGAGTTACACGGCGCACAGCATACCATTGGAAAGAACTCTGAGAGCTCTACGAAGGGGGGCAGCTTGCCTGTTCTGTAGGACCAATTTTCGAAGCCCAAAATCGAATGTTTTCATCAGTTTTGGGATACTTTTCTTCTTTTACGCTATTTTTTCGTCCCGGATCGTACGTCGTGAGCGGCGAAAAGGACGACAACGTAATACATCACATTTCTATTGCTGAATCCTATGGCACCTTGGGCAAGACAAGTTCGCTTCACGTATAGGCTGGGCCCGCAAACCGAGGACGTGGGGCTTGGGACTAGGTCACTGTCGCTCCGGTGCACATAAATTTTGATCCGTAAGGAGTTACGCGGCGCACAGCATACCATTCGGAAGCTCTCCAAGAGCTCTACGAAAGGGGGCAGCTAGCCTGTTCTACTATGCCAGTTTTCGAAGCCCAAAATCGAACGTTTTCATCTGTTTTGGGATACTTTTCTTCTTTTGCGTTATTTTTTCGTTCTGAATCGTACGTCGTGAGCTGCGAAAAGGACGACAACCTAATCCATCACATTTCTATTATCGAATCCCCCGACACCTTGGGCAAGACAACTTCGCTTCACGTATAGGATGGGCCCGCAAACCGAGGGCGTGGGGCTTGGGAGTCCGTCACCATCGGTCCGGTGCCCATAACTTTTGATCCGTAAAGAGTTACGTGGCTCACAGTATACTGTTGGGAAGCACTCTGAGAACTCTATGAAGGGGGTCCGCTTGCTTGTTCTGCTACGCCAGTTTTCAGAGTGCAAAATTCAACATTTTCATCAATTTTGGGATACTTTTCATCTTTTGTGCTATTTTTTTTATCCCGGATCGTACGTCATGAGCAGCGAAAATGACAACAACCTAATACATCACATTTCTATTACTGAATCCCATGGCACCTTAGGCAAGACAAGTTCGCTTCACGTATAGGCTGGTCCCGCAAACCGAGGATGTGGGGCTTGGGACTAGGTCACCGTTGCTCCGGTGCCCATAACTTTTGATTCGTAAGGCGTTACGCGACGCACAACATGCCGTTCGGAAGCTCTCCAAGAGCTCTACGACGTGGGTATCAAGCCTGCTCTATTGCGCCTATTTTCAGAGACTAAAATCGAATGCTTTCATCAGTTTTGTGACACTTTTCTTCTTTTGCACTATTTTTCTGTCACGGATCGTACGTCTTTAGCCACGAAAAGGACTACAACGTAATACATCACATTTCTATTACTGAATCCTATGGCACCTTGGGCAAGACACGTTCACTTCACGTATAGGCTGGGCCCGCAAACTGAGAGCGTGGGGCTTGGGACTAGGTCACCGTCGCTCCGGTGCCCATAACTTTTGATCCGTAGGGAATTACGCGGCGCACAACATACCATTCGGAAGCCCTCCAAGAGCTCTAAGAAAGGGGGCAGCTAGCCTGTTCTGCAGTGCCAGTTTTCGGAGCCCAAAATCGAACGTTTTCATCTGTTTTGGGATACTTTTTTTCTTTTGCGATATTTTTTCGTCCCGGATCGTACGTCGTGAGCGGCAAAAAGGACGACAACCAAATCCATCACATTTCTATTACCGAATCCCATGGCACTTTGGGCAAGACAACTTCGCTTCACGTATAGGTTGGGCCCGCAAACCGAGGGCGTGGGGCTTGGGAGTCAGTCACCGTCACTCCGATACCCATAACTTTTGATCCATAAGGAGTTACGCGACGAACAATATACCGTTGGGAAGTACTTCGAGAGCTCTACGAAGGGGGTCAGCTTGCCTCTTTTGTTGTGCCAGTTTTCAAAGCCCAAAATTCAACATTTTCATCAATTTTGGGATACTTTTCATCTTTTGCGCTATTTTTTTGTCCCAGATCGTACGTCGTGAGCCGCGAAAAGGACGATAAACTAACACATCACATTTCTATTACTGAATCCCGTGGCACCTTGGGCAAGACACGTTCGCTTCACGTATAGGCTGGTCCCGCAAACCGAGGACGTAGGGCTTGGGAGTAGGTCACCGTCGCTCCGATGCCTATAACTTTTGATCCGTAAGGCGTTACGCTGCGCACAGCATACCGTTTGGAAGCTCTCCAAGAGCTCTAAGACGTGGGTAGCAAGCCTGCTCTATTGCGCCTATTTTCAGGGCCTAAAATCGAATGTTTTCATCAATTTTGGGACACTTTTCTTCTTTTGCACTATTTTTTTTATCCCGGATCGTACGTCGTGAGCCGCAAAAAGGACTACAACCTAATGCATTACATTTCTATTACTGAATCCCATGGCACCTTGGGCAAGACAACTTCACTTTGACGTAGAGTCTGGGCCCACAAACCGAGCGCGTGGGCTTGAGACCCGTTCTTCGTCGCTCCGGTGCCCATAACTTTGGGTCCGTAAGGAGTTACGCGGCGCACAGCATACCGTTGGAAAGTACTACAAGAGCTCTACGAAGGGGGCAGCTTGCCTGTTCTGCTGCACCAGTTTTCGAAGCCCAAAATTGAACATTTTCTTCAGTTTTGGGATATTTTTCTTCTTTTGCGCTATTTTTTCATCCCGGATCGTACATCGTGAGCCGCGAAAAGGACGACAACCTAATACATCACATTTATATTATTGAAGCCCACCATACCTTGGGCAAGACAACTTTGCTTTACGTAGAGGCTGGGCCCGCAAACCAAGGGCAGGGGGCTTGAGAGCAGGTCTCCGTCGCTCCGGTGCCCATAACTGTTGATCCGTAAGGAGTTACGTGGCGCACAGAATATCGTTGGAAAGCACTCCGAGAGCTCTATGACGGGGGCAGCTAGCCTGTTCTGCTGTGCATGTTTTCGTATCCCAAAATTGAACGTTTTCATTAGTTTTGGGACTCTTTTCTTCTTTTGCTCTATTTTTTCGTTCCGGATCGTACGTCGTGAGCCGCGAAAAGGACAAGAACCTAATACAACACATTTCTATTGCTGAATCCCACGGTACCTTGGGCAAGACAACTTCGCATCACGTAGAGGCTGGGCCCGCAAACCGAGGGTGTGGGTCTTGGGACCAAGTCACCGTCGCTCCGGTGCCCATAAGTTTTGATCCATATAGAGTTACGCGGCGCACAACATACCGTTCGGAAGCTATCCAAGAGCTCTACGATATGGGCAGCAAGCCTGCTCTGTTGTGCCTATTTTCAGGACGTAAAATCAGATATTTTTATCCGTTTTGGGACACTTTTCTTCTTTTGCGCTATTTTTTCGTTCCGAATTATACGTCGTGAGCCGCGAAAAGGACGACAACCTAATCCATCACATTTCTATTACCGAATCCCATGGCAACTTGGGAAAGACAACATCGCTTCACGTATAGGCTGGGCCCACAAACCGAGGGCGTGGGGCTTGGGACTAGGTCACCGTTGCTCCGGTGCCCATAACTTTTGATTCGTAAGGCGTTACGCGGCGCACAGCATACCATTCGGAAGCTCTCCAAGAGCTCTACGACGTGGGTAGTAAGCCTGCTCTATTGCACCTATTTTCATAGACTAAAATCGAATGATTTAATCAGTTTTGGGACACTTTTCTTCTTTTGCACTATTTTTCTATCGCGGATCGTATGTCGTTAGCCGCGAAAAGGACTACAACGTAATACATCACATTTCTATTACTGAATCCTATGGCACCTTGGGCAAGACAAGTTCACTTCACGTATAGGCTGGGCCTGCAAACCGAGAGTGTGGGGCTTGAGAATAGGTCACCGTCGCTCCGGTGCCCATAACTTTTGATCCGTAGGGAGTTACGCGACGCACAACATACCATTCGGAAGCTCTCCAAGAGCTCTAAGAAAGAGGGCAGCTAGCCTGTTCTACAGCGCCAGTTTTCGGAGGCCAAAATCAAACGTTTTAATCTGTTTTGGGATACTTTTCTTCTTTTGCGTTATTTTTTCGTCCCGGATCGTACGTCGTGAGCTGCAAAAAGGACGACAACCAAATCCATCACATTTCTATTACCGAATCCCACGGCACTTTGGGCAAGACAACTTCGTTACACGTATAGGTTGGGCCTGCAAACCGAGGGCGTGGGGCTTGAGAGTCGGTCACCGTCGCTCCGGTACCCATAACTTTTGATCCATAATGAGTTACGCGGCGCACAGTATACCGTTGGGAAGCACTTCGAGAGCTCTACGAAGGCGGTCAGCTAGCCTGTTTTGTTGTGCTAGATTTCGGAGCCCAAAATTCAACATTTTTATCAATTTTGGGATACTTTTCATCTTTTGCGCTATTTTTTTGTCCCGGATCGTACGAAGTGAGCCGCAAAAAGGGCGATAACCTAACACATCACATTTCTATTACTGAATCCCATGGCACCTTGGGCAAGACAAGTTCGCTTCACGTATAGGCTGGTCCCGAAAACCGACGACGTAGGGCTTGGGAGTAGGTCACCGTCGCTCCGATGCCCAAAACTTTTTATCCGTAAGGCGTTACGCAGCGCACAGCATACCGTTCAGAAGCTCTCAAAGAGCTCTACAACGTGGGTAGCAAGTCTGCTTTATTGTGCTTATTTTCAGGGCCTAAAATTGAATGTTTTCATCAGTTTTGGGACACCTTTCTTCTTTTGCACTATTTTTTTGTCCCGGATCGTACGTCGTGAGCCGCAAAAAGGACGACAACCTAATGCATTACATTTTTGTTACTGAATCCCATGGCACTTTGGGCAAGACAATTTCACTTTGACGTATAGTCTGGGCCCACAAACCCAGCGTGTGGGCTTGGGACCTGTTCTCCGTCGCTACGGTGCCCATAACTTTGGATCTGTAAAAAGTTACGCGGCGCACAACATACCGTTGGAAAGTACTACAAGAGCTCTACGAAGGGGGCAGCTTGCCTGTTCTGCTGCACAACTTTTCGAAGCCCTAAATCGAACATTTTCTTCAGTTTTGGGTTACTTTTCTTCTTTTGCGCTATTTTTTCATCCCGGATCGTACATCATGAGCCGCGAAAAGGACGACAACCTAATCCATCACATTTCTATTACCGAATCCCATGGCAACTTGGGAAAGACAACATCGCTTCACATATAGGCTGGGCCCACAAACCGAGGGCGTGGGGCTTGGGACTAGGTCACCGTCGCTCCGGTGCCCATAACTTTTGATCTGTATGGAGTTACGCGGCACACAGCATACCGTTGGAAAGAATTCTGAGCGCTCTACGAAGGGGGGCATCTTGCCTGTTCTGTAGTGCCAGTTTTCAGAGCCCAAAATCGAACGTTTTCATCAGTTTTGGGACATTTTTCTTCTTTTGCGCTATTTTTTCATCCCGGATCGTATGTCGTGAGCCGCGAAAAGGACGACAACCTAATACATCACATTTCTATTACTGAATCCTATGGCACCTTGGGCAAGACAAATTCGCTTCACGTATAGGCTAGGCTCGCAAACCGAGGGCGTGGGGCTTGGGACTAGGTCACCGTCACTTCGATGCCCATAACTTTTGATCCGTAAGGAGTTACGCGGCGCACAACATACCATTCGGAAGCTCTCCAAGAGCTCTACGAAAGGGGGCAGCTAGCCTGTTCAGCTGCGCCAATTTTCAGAGCCCAAAATTGAACGTTTCATCTATTTTGGGATACTTTTCTTATTTTGCGTTATTTTTTCATCCCGGATCGTACGTCGTGAGCCAAGAAAAGGACGACAACCTAATACATCACATTTCTATTACCGAATCCCACGTCACCTTGGGCAAGACAACTTCGCTTCACGTATAGGCTGGGCCCGTAAACCGAGGGCGTGGGGCTTGGGAGTCGGTCACCGTCGCTCTGGTACCCATAACTTTTGATCCGTAAGGAGTTACGCGGCGCACAGTATACCATTGGGAAGCACTTCGAGAGCTCTACAAAGGGGGTCAGCTTGCCTGTTCTGCTGTGCCAGTTTTCAGAGTCCAAAATTTAACGTTTTCATCATTTTTGGGATACTTTTCATCTTTTATGCTATTTTTTTGTCCCGGATCGTACGTAGTGAGCCGCGAAAAGGACGACAACCTAATACATCACATTTCTATTACTGAATCCGATGGCAACTTGGGCAAGACAAGTTCGCTTCACGTATAGGCTGGTACCGTAAACTGAGGACGTGGGGCTTGGGACTAGGTCACCGTCGCTCCGGTGCCCATAACTTTTGATCTGTAAGGAGTTACGCGGCGCACAACATACCGTTCGAATGCTCTCCAAGAGCTCTACGATATGGGCAGCAAGTCTGCTTTGTTGCACCTATTTTCATAGCCTAAAATCGAACGTTTTCCTCAGTTTTGGGACACTTTTCTTCTTTTGCGCTATTTTTTCATCCCGGATCGTACGTCGTGAGGCGCGAAAAGGACGACAATCTAATCCATCACATTTCTATTACTGAATCCAACGGCACCTTAGGCAAGACAACTTCTCTTCACGTATAGGCTGGGCACGCAAACCGAAGGCGTGGAGCTTGGGACTAGGTCACCGTCGTTTCGATGCCCATAACTTTTGATACGTAAGGAGTTACGCTGCGCACAGCATACCATTCGGAAGCTCTCCAAGAGCTCTAAGAAAGGGGGCAGCTAGCCTGTTCTACAGCGCCAGTTTTCGGAGCCCAAAATCGAACGTTTTCATCTGTTTTGTGATACTTTTCTTCTTTTGCGTTATTTTTTTGTCCCGGATCGTACGTCGTGAGCCGCAAAAAGGACGACAACCAAATCTATCACATTTCTATTACCGAATGCCACGGCACTTTGGGCAAGACAACTTCGTTACACGTATAGGCTGGGCCCACAAACTGAGGGCGTGGGGCTTGAGAGTCGGTCACCGTCGCTCCGTTACCCATAACTTTTGATCCATAAGGAGTTACGCGGCGCACAATATACCGTTGGGAAGCACTTCGAGAGCTCTACGAAGGGGGTCAGCTTGCCTGTTTTGTTGTGCTAGTTTTCAGAGCCCAAAATTCAACATTTTCATCAATTTTAGGATACTTTTCATCTTTTGCGCTATTTTTTTGTCCCGGATCGTACGAAGTGAGCCGCAAAAAGGGCGATAACCTAACACATCACATTTCTATTACTGAATCCCATGGCACCTTGGGCAAGACAAGTTCGCTTCACGTATAGGCTGGTCCCGCAAACCGAGGACGTAGGGCTTGGGAGTAGGTCACCGTCGCTCCGATGCCCATAACTTTTGATCCGTAAGGCGTTAAGCGGCGCACAGCATACCGTTCGGAAGCTCTCCAAGAGCTCTACAACGTGGGTAGCAAGCCTGCTCTATTGCGCCTATTTTCAGGGCCTAAAATTGAATGTTTTCATCAGTTTTGGGATACTTTTCTTCTTTTGCACTATTTATTTGTCCCGGATTGTACGTCGTGAGCTGCAAAAAGGACGACAACCTAATGCATTACATTTCTATTACTGAATCCCATGGCACCTTGGGCAAGACAACTTCACTTTGACGTAGAGTCTGGGCCCACAAACCGAGCGCGTGGGCTTGGGACCCGTTCTCCGTCGCTCCGGTGCCCATAACTTTGGATCTGTAAGGAGTTACGCAGCGCATAGCATACTGTTGGAAAGTACTACAAGAGCTCTACGAAGGGGGCAGTTTGCCTGTTCTGCTGCACCAGTTTTCGAAGCCCAAAATCGAACATTTTCTTCAGTTTTGGGATACTTTTCTTCTTTTGCGCTATTTTTTCATCCCGGATCGTACATCGTGAGCCGCGAAAAGGACGACAACCTAATACATCACATTTCTATTACTGAATCCCACCACACCTTGGGCAAGAAAACTTCGCATCACGTAGAGGCTGGCCCCGCAAACAGAGGGCGTGGGGCTTGGGACCAGGTCACCGTCGCTCCGGTGCCCATAACTTTTGATCCGTATAGAGTTACGCGGCGCACAGCCTACCGTTCGGAAGCTATCCAAGAGCTCTACGATATGGGTAGCAAGCCTGCTCTGTTGTGCCTATTTTTCGGACGTAAATCGAACATTTTCATCCGTTTTGGGATACTTTTCTTATTTTGTGCTATTTTTCCGTTTCGAATCGTACGTCTCGATCCGCGAAAAGGACGACAATCTAATCCATCACATTTCTATTACCGAATCCCATGGCAACTTGGGAAAGACAACATCACTTCACGTATAGGCTGGGCCCACAAACCGAGGGCGTAGGGCTTGGGACTAGGTCACCGTCGCTCCGGTGCCCATAACTTTTGATCTGTAAGGAGTTACACGGCTTACAGCATACCATTGGAAAGAATTCTGAGCGCTCTACGAAGGGGGGCATCTTGCCTGTTCTGTAGCGCCAGTTTTCAGAGCCCAAAATCGAACGTTTTCATCAGTTTTGTGACACTTTTCTTCTTTTGCGCTATTTTTTCATCCCGGATCGTATGTCGTGAGCTGCGAAAAGAACGACAACCTAATACATCACATTTCTATTAATGAAACCTATGGTACCTTGGGCAAGACAAATTCGCTTCACGTATAGGCTGGGCTCGCAAACCGAGGGCGTGGGGCTTGGGACTAGGTCACCGTCCCTCCGATGCCCATAACTTTTGATCCGTAAGGAGTTACGCGGTGCACAGCATACCATTCGGAAGCTCTCCAAGAGCTCTACGAAAGGGGGCAGCTAGCCTGTTCATCTTCGCCAATTTTCGGAGCCCAAAATCGAACGTTTCATCTATTTTGGGATACCTTTCTTCTTTTGCGTTATTTTTTCATCCCGGATCGTACGTCGTGAGCCAAGAAAAGGACGACAACCTAATGCATCATATTTCTATTACCGAATCCCACGGCACCTTGGGCAAGATAACTTCGCTTCACGTATAGGCTGGGCCCGTAAACCGAGGGCGTAGGGCTTGGGAGTCGGTCACCGTTGCTCTGGTGCCCATAACTTTTGATCCGTAAGGAGTTACACGGCGCACAGTATACCATTGGGAAGCACTTTGAGAGCTCTACAAAAGGGGTCAGCTTGCCTGTTCTGCTGCGCCAGTTTTCAGAGCCCAAAATTTAACGTTTTCATCATTTTTGGGATAGTTTTCATCTTTTATGCTATTTTTTTGTCCCGGATCGTACGTAGTGAGCCGCAAAAAGGGCGACAACCTAATACATCACATTTCTATTACTAAATCCCATGGCACCTTGGGCAAGACAAGTTCGCTTCACGTATAGGCTAGTGCCGCAAACTGAGGACGTGGGGCTTGGGACTAGGTCACCGTCGCTCCGGTGCCCATAACTTTTGATTTGTAAGGAGTTACGCGGCGTACAACATACCGTTCGAATGCTCTCCAAGAGCTCTATGATGTGGGCAGCAAGTCTGCTTTGTTGCACCTATTTTCAGAGCCTAAAATCGAACATTTTCCTCAGTTTTGGGACACTTTTCTTCTTTTGCGCTATTTTTCATCCTGGATCGTACGTCGTGAGGCGCGAAAAGGACGACAATCTAATCCATCACATTTCTATTACTGAATCCAACGGAACCTTAGGCAAGACAACTTCTCTTCACATATAGGCTGGGCCCGCAAACTGAAGGCGTGGAGCTTGGGACTAGGTCACCGTCGTTTCGATGCCCATAACTTTTGATACGTAAGGAGTTACGCTGCGCACAACATACCATTAGAAAGCACTCCGAGAGCTCTACGAAGAGGGGCAGCTTGACTGTTCTATAGCGCCAGTTTTCAGAGCCCAAAATCGAACGTTTTCATCAGTTTTGGGATACTTTTCTTCTTTTACGCTATTTTTCGTCCCGGATCGTACGTCGTGAGCTGCAAAAAGGACGACAACCTAATACATCACATTTCTATTACTGAATCCTATGGCACCTTGGGCAAGACAAGTTCGGTTCACGTATAGGCTGGGCCCGCAAACCGAGGGCGTGGGGCTTGGGACTAGTCACCGTCGCTCCGGCGCCCATAACTATTGATCTGTAAGGAGTTCCGCGGCGCACAACATACCATTCGGAAGCTCTCCAAGAGCTCTACGAAAGGGGGCAGCTAGCCTGTTCTGCTGCGCCAGTTTTCAAAGCCCAAAATCAAATGTTTTCATTAGTTTTGGGATACTTTTCTTCTTCTGCGTTATTTTTTCGCCCCGGATCGTGCGTCATGAGCCGCAAAAAGGATGATGACCTAATCCATCACATTTCTATTACTGAATCCCACGGCACCTTGGGCAAGACAACTTCGCTTCACGTATAGGCTGGGCACGCAAACCGAAGGCGTGGGGCTTGGGAATCGGTCACCCTCGCTCTAGTGCCCATAACTTTTGATCCGTAAGGAGTTACGCAGCGCACAGTATACCGTTGGAAAGCACTCCGAGAGCTCTGCAAAGGGGGTCAGCTTGCCTGTTCTGCTGCGCAAGATTTCAGAGCCCAAAATTCAACGCTTTCATCAATTTTGGAATACTTTTTATCTTTTGCGCTATTTTTTTTATCCCGGCTCGTACGTAGTGAGCCGCGAAAAGGACGACAACCTAATACATCACATTTCTATTACTAAATCCCATGGCACCTTGGGCAAGACAAGTTCGCTTCACGTATAGGCTGGTCTCGCAAACCGAGGACATGGGGCTTGGGACTAGGTTACCGTCGCTCCGATGCCCATAACTTTTGATTTGTAAGGAGTTACGCGGCGCACAGCATACCGTTCGAATGCTCTCCAAGAGCTCTACGACGTGGGCAGCAAGTTTGTTTTGTTGTGCCTGTTTTAAGAGCCTAAAAACGAACGTTTTCATCAGTTTTGGGACACTTTTCTTCTTTTGCGCTATTTTTTCGTCCCGGATCGTACGTCGTGAGCCGCGAAAAGGACGACAACCTAATCCATCACATTTCTATTACTGAATCCCACGGAACCTTGGGCGAGACAACTTCTCTTCACGTATAGGCTGGGCCCATAAACCGAAGGCGTGGAGCTTGGGACTAGGTCACCGTCGTTTCGATGCCCATAACTTTTGATCCGTAAGGAGTTACACGGCGCACAGCATACCATTGGAAAGCATTCCGAGAGCTCTACGAAGGGGGCAGCTTGCATGTCTTTGTAGCGCCAGTTTTCGAAGCCCAAAATTGAATGTTTTCATCAGTTTTGGTATACTTTTCTTCTTTTACGCTATTTTTTCATCCCGGATCGTACGTCTTGAGCCACGAAAAGGACTACAACCTAATACATCACATTTCTATTATTGAATCCTATGGCACCTTGGGCAAGTCAAGTTTGCTTCATGTATAGGCTGGGCCCGCAAATCGAGGGCGTGGGGCTTGGGACTAGGTCACTGTCGCTCCGGTGCACATAACTTTTGATCCATAAGGAGTTACGCGGCACACAACATACCATTCGGAAGCTCTCCAAGAGCTCTACGAAAGGGGACAGCTAGCCTGTTCTGCTGCACCAATTTTTGAAGCCCAAAATCAAACGTTTTCATCTATTTTGGGATACTTTTCTTCTTTTGCTTTATTTTTTCATCCCAGATTGTACGTCGTGAGTCGCAAAAAGGACTACAACCTAATCCATCACATTTCTATTACCGAATTCCCCGGCACCTTGGGCAAGACAACTTCGCTTCACGTATAGAATGGGCCCGCAAACCGAGGGCGTAGAGCTTGGGAGTCGGTCACTGTCGCTCCGGTGCCCATAACTTTTGATCCGTAAGGAGTTACGCGGTGCACAGTATACCGTTGGGAAGCACTCCGAGAACTCTACGAAGGGGGTCAGCTTGCTTGTTCTGCTGCGCCAATTTTTAGAGCCCAAAATTTAATGTTTTCATCAATTTTGGGATACTTTTCATCTTTTGCGCTATTTTTTTATCACGGAGCGTACGTCGTGAGCCGCGAAAAGGACGACAACCTAATACATCACATTTCTATTACTGAATCCCATGGCACCTTAGGCAAGACAAGTTCGCTTCACGTATAGGCTGGTCCCACAAACCGAGGATGTGGGGCTTGGGACTAGGTCACCGTCGCTCCGGTGCCCATAACTTTTGATTCGTAAGGCGTTACGCGGGGCACAGCATACCGTTCGGAAGCTCTCCAAGAGCTTTACAACGTGGGTAGCAAGCCTGCTCTGTTGCTCCTATTTTCAGAGCCTAAAATCGAATGTTTTCATCAGTTTTGGGACACTTTTATTCTTTTGCACTATTTTTCTGTCCCTGATCGTACGTCGTTAACCGCGAAAAGGGCTACAACCTAATACATCATATTTCTATTACTAAATCCTATGGCACCTTGGGCAAGACAAGTTCGCTTCACTAATAGGCTGGGCCCGCAAACCGAGGGCGTGGGGCTTAGGACTAGGTCACCGTCGCTCCGGTGCCCATAACTTTTGATCCGTAGGGAGTTACGCGGTGCGCAGCATACCATTCGGAATCTCTCCAAGAGCTCTAAGAAAGAGGGCAGCTAGCCTGTTCTACAGTGCTTGTTTTTAGAGCCCAAAATCGAACGTTTTCATCTGTTTTGGGATACTTTTCTTCTTTTGCGTGATTTTTTCATCCCGGATCGCAAGTCGTGAGCTGCAAAAAGGACAATAACCAAATCCATCACATTTATATTACCGAGTCCCACGGCACCTTGGGAAAGACAACTTCGCTTCACATATAGGCTGGGCCCGTAAACCGAGGGCGTGGGGCTTGGGAGTCCGTCACCGTCGCTCCGGTACCCATAACTTTTGACCCATAAGAAGTTACGCGGCGCACAGTATACCGTTGGGAAGTACTCCGAGAGCTCTACGAAGGGGGTCAGCTTGCCTGTTTAACTGTGCTAGTTTTTAGAGCCCAAAATTCAACATTTTCATCAATTTTGGGATACTTTTCATCTTTTGCGCTATTTTTTTGTCCCAGATCCTACGTCGTGAGTCGCGAAAAGGACGATAACCTAACACATCACATTTCTATTACTGAATCCCATGGCACATTGGGCAAGACAAGTTCGCTTCACGTATAGGCTGGTCCCGCAAACCGAGGACGTGGGGCTTGGGAGTAGGTCACTGTCGCTCCGATGCCCATAACTTTTGATCCGTAAGGCGTTACGCGGTGCACAGCATACCGTTCGGAAGCACTCCAAGAGCTCCACGATGTGGGTAGCAAGCCTGCTCTATTGCGCCTATTTTCAGAGCCTAAAATCGAATGTTTTCATCAGTTTTGGGACACTTTTCTTTTTTTGCACTATTTTCTGTCCCGGATCGTACGTCGTGAGCTGCAAAAAAGACGACAACCTAATGCATTACATTTCTATTATTGAATCCCATGGCACATTGGGCAAGACAACTTCACTTTGACGTAGAGTCTGGGCCCACAAACTGAGCAAGTGGGCTTGGGACCAGTTCTCCGTCGCTCCGGTGCCCATAACTTTGAATTTGTAAGGAGTTACGCTGCGCACAGCATACCGTTGGAAAGCACTACATGAGCTCTACGAAGGGGGCAGCTTGCCTGTTCTGCTGCACCAGTTTTCGAAGCCCAAAATCGAACATTTTCTTCAGTTATGGGATACTTTTCTTCTTTTGCGCTATTTTTTCATCACGGATCGTACATCGTGAGCCGCGAAAAGGACGACAACCTAATACATCACATTTCTATTACTGAATCCCACCACACCTTAGGCAAGACAACTTCGCTTCACGTAGAGGCTGGGCCTGCAAACCAAGGGCAGGGGGCTTGGGAGCAGGTCTCCGTCGCTCCGGTGCCCATTACTTTTGATCCGTAAGGAGTTACGTGGCGCACAGAATACCGTTTGAAAGCACTCCGAGAGCTCTATGATTAGGGCAGCTAGCCTGTTCTGCTGTGCATGTTTTCGTATCCCAAAATTGAACGTTTTCATTAGTTTAGGGACTCTTTTCTTCTTCTGCTCTATTTTTTTGTCCCGGATCGTACGTCGTGAGCTGCAAAAATGACGATAACCTAATACAACACATTTCTATTGCTGAATCCCATGGTACCTTGGGCAAGACAACTTAGCATCACGTAGAGGCTGGGCCCGCAAACCGAGGGCGTGGGGCTTGGGACCAGGTCACCGTCACTCCGGTGCCCATAACTTTTGATCCGTATAGAGTTACGCAGCGCACAGCATACCGTTCGGAAGCTATCCAAGAACTCTACGATGTGGGCAGCAAGCCTGCTCTGTTGTGCCTGTTTTCAGGATGAAAAATCGAACATTTTCATCCATTTTTGGACACTTTTCTTCTTTTGCGCTATTTTTCCTTTCCGAATCGTACGTCGTGTGCCGCAAAAAGGACGACAACCTAATCCATCAAATTGCTATTACCGAATCCCATGGCTACTTGGGAAAGACAACATCGCTTCACGTATAGGCTGGGCCCACAAACCGAGGGCGTGGGGCTTGGGACTAGGTCACCGTCGCTCCAGTGCCCATAACTTTTGATCTGTAAGTACTTATGCGGCGCACAACATACCATTGGAAAGAATTCTGAGCTCTCTACGAAGGAGGGCAGCTTGCCTGTTCTGCAGTACCAGTTTTCAGAGCCCAAAATTGAACGTTTTCATCAGTTTTGGGACACTTTTCTTCTTTTGCGCTATTTTTTCATCCCGGATCCTACGTCGTGAGCCGCGAAAAGGACGACAACCTAATCCATCACATTTCTATTACTGAATCCCACAGCACCTTGGGCAAGGTAACTTAGCTTTACGTAGAGGCTGGGCCCCCAAAACCGTGGGCGTGGGGCTTGGAACCAGGTCGCCGTCGCTTATGTGCCCATAACTTTTGATCCGTAAGGAGTTACACAGCGCACAGCATACCGTTGAAAAGCACTCCGAGAGCTCTACGAAGGGGGTCAGCTTGCCTATTTTGTTGCACCAGTTTTTAGAGCCCAAAATCGAACGTTTTCATCAGTTTTGGGATACTTTTCTTCTTTTTTGCTATTTTTTTTTATCTCGGATCGTATGTCGTGAGCTGCGAAAAGAATGACAACCTAATACATCACATTTCTATTACTGAATCCCATGGTTCCTTAGGCAAGACAAGTTCGCTTCACGTATAGGCTGGTCCCGCAAACTGAGAACGTGGGGCTTAGGGCTAGGTCACCGTCGCTCTGGTGCCCATAACTTTTGATCTGTAAGGAGTTACGCAGCGCACAACATATCGTTCGAAAGCTCTCCAAGAGCTCTACGACGTAGGCAGCAAGTTTGCTCTCTTGTGCCTGTTTTCAGAGCCTAAAATTGAATGTTTTCATTAGTTTTGGGACACTTTTCTTCTTTTGCACTATTTTTCTGTCCCGGATTGTACATCGTGAGCTGCAAAAAGGCCGACAACCAAATTCATTACATTTCTATTACTGAATCCCATGGCACCTTGGGCAAGACAACTTCGCTTTGACATAGAGTCTGGGCCCATAAACCGAGCGCATGGGCTTAGGACTAGGTCTCCGTCGCTCCGTTGCCCATAACTTTTGATCTGTAAGGACTTACGCGGCACATAACATACCGTTGGAAAGCACTACGAGAGCTCTACGAAGAGGGGCAGCTTGCCTGTTCTGCTGTGCCAGCTTTCAGAGCAGAAAATTGAAAGTTTTCATCAATTTTGGGATACTTTTCTTCTTTTGTGCTATTTTTCCGTCCCGGATCTTATGTCGTGAGCGACGAAAAGCACGAGAGCATAATACAACACAATTCTATTGCTAAATCCCACAGCACCTTGGGCAAGACAACTTCGCATCACGTAGAGGCTGGGCCCACAAACAGAGGGCGTGGGGCTTGGGACCAGGTCACCGTCGCTCCGGTGCCCATAACTTTTGATCTGTAAGGAGTTATGCGGCGCACAGCATACCGTTCGGAAGCTCTCCAAGAGATCTACGACGTGGGCAGTAAGCCTGCTCTGTTGCGCCTATTTTCAGAGCCTAAAATTGAACATTTTCATCAGTTTTGGTACACTTTTCTTCTTTTCGATATATTTTCGTTCCGAATCGTTCATCGTGAGCTGCGAAAAGGACGACAACCTAATCCATCACATTTCTATGTCCGACTCCCATGGCACCTTAGGCAAGACAACTTCGCTTCACGTATAGGCTGGGCCCGCAAACCGAAGGCGTGGGGGTTGGGACTAGGTCACCGTCGTTTCGATGCCCATATCTTTTGATCCGTAAGGAGTTACGCGGAGCACAACATACCATTGGAAAGCACTCTGAGAGCTCTACGAAGGGGGGCAGCTTACCTTTTTTGCAGCGCCAGTTTTCGGAGCCCAAAACAGAACGTTTTCATCAGTTTTGGGATACTTTTATTCTTTTGCGCTATTTTTTTGTCCCGGATCGTACGTCGTGAGCCGCAAAAAGGATGACAACCTAATACATCACATTTCTATTACTGAATC
This sequence comes from Ehretia macrophylla, assembly GCA_037974665.1. NCBI lineage: Eukaryota > Viridiplantae > Streptophyta > Magnoliopsida > Boraginales > Ehretiaceae > Ehretia > Ehretia macrophylla. The sequence continues at coordinate 38,497,048 of CM075773.1, read as the reverse complement.
CCATAGCACCTTGGGCAAGATAAGTTCGCTTCACGTATAGGCTGGTCCCGCAAACCGAGGATGTGGGGCTTGGGACTAGGTCACCGTCGCTCTGGTGCCCATAACTTTTGATCTGTAAGGCGTTACACGGTGCACAGCATACCGTTCGGATGCTCTCCAAGAGCTTTACGACGTGGGTAGCAAGCCTGCTCTGTTGTGCCTATTTTCAGAGCCTAAAATCGAATGTTTTCGTCAGTTTTGGGACACTTTTCTTCTTTTGCACTATTTTTCTGTCCCGGATCGTACGTCGTGAGCCGCAAAAAAGACGGCACCCTAATACATTACATTTCTATTACTGAATCCCATGGAACCTTGGGCAAGACAACTTCACATTGACGTAGAGTCTGGGCCCACAAACCGAGCTCGTGGGCTTGGGACCAGGTCTCCGTCGCTCTGGTGCCCATAACTTTTGATCCGTAAGAAGTTACGCAGCGCACAACATACCGTTGTAAAGCACTACAAGAGCTCTACAAAGGGGGCAGCTTGTCTATTCTGCTGCGCCAGTTTTCAGAGCCCAAATTCGAACATTTTCTTTAGTTTTGGGATACTTTTCTTCTTTTGCACTATTTTTTCATCCCGGATCGTACATCGTGAGCCGCGAAAAGGACGTCAACCTAATACATCACATTTCTATTTCTGAATCCCACCGCCCCTTGGACAAGACAACTTCGCTTCACGTAAAGGCTGGGCCTGCAAACCAAGGGCAGGGGTCTTGAGAGCAGGTCTCCTTCACTCCGGTGCCCATAACTTTTGATCCGTAAGGAGTTACGCGGCGCACAAAATACCGTTAGAAAGCACTCCGAGAGCTCTATGACGGGGACAGTTAGCCTGTTTTGCTGTGCATGTTTTCGTATCCCAAAATTAAACATTTTCATCAGTTTTGGGACACTTTTCTTCTTCTGCTCTATTTTTTCGTCCCGGATCGTACGTCGTGAGCCGCGAAAAGGACGAGAACCTAATACAACACATTTCTATTGTTGAATCCCACGACACCTTGGGCAAGACAACTTCGCATCACGTAGAGGCCGGGCCCGCAAACCGAGGGCTTGGGGCTTGGGACTAGGTCACCGTCGCTCCGGTGCCCATAACTTTTGATCCATATGGAGTTAAGCGGCGCACAGCATACCGTTCGGAAGCAATCCAAGAGCTCTACGATGTGGCAGCAAGCCTGCTCTGTTGTGCCTGTTTTCAGGACCTAAAATCGAACATTTTCATCCATTTTGGGACACTTTCTTCTTTTACGCTATTTTTTCGTTCCGAATCGTACGTCGTGAGTCGCGAAAAGGACGACAACCTAATCCATCACATTTCTCTTACCAAATCCCACGGCAACTTAGGCAAGACAACATCGCTTCACGTATAGGCTAGGCCCACAAACCGAGGTCGTGGGGCTTAGAATTAGGTCACCGTCGCTCCGGTGCCCATAACTTTTGATCTGTAAGGAGTTACGCGGCACACAGCATACCGTTCGAATGCTCTCCAAGAGCTCTACGACGTGGGCATCAAGTCTGCTTTGTTGCGCCTATTTTCAAAGCCTAAAATCAAATGTTTTCATCAGTTTTAGGACACTTTTCTTCTGTTTCGCTATTTTTTGGTCCCTGATCGTACGTCGTGAGCCGCAAAAGGACGACAACCTATTCTATCACATTTCTATTGCTGAATCCCACGACACCTTGGGCAAGACAACTTCACTTCACATATAGGCTGGGCCCGCAAACCGAGGGCGAGGGGCTTGGGACTAGGTCACCGTCACTCCGTTGCCTATAACTTTTGATCTGTAAGGAGTTACACGGCGCACAGCATACCATTGGAAAGAATTCTGAGCGCTCTACGAAGGGGGGCAGCTTGCCTGTTCTACAGCGCCCGTTTTTGGAGCCCAAAATCGAACGTTTTCATCAGTTTTGGGACACTTTTCTTCTTCTGCGCTATTTTTTAGTCCCGAATCCTACGTCGTGAGCCGCGAAAAGGACGACAAGCTAATCCATCACATTTCTATTACTAAATCCCACGACACATTGGGCAAGGCAACTTCGCTTAACGTAGAGGCTGGGCCCGCAAACCGAGGGCGTGGGGTTTGGGACCAGGTCTCCGTCGCTCCTGTGCCCATAACTTTTGATACGTAAGGAGTTACGTAGCGCACAGCATACCGTTGGAAAGCATTCCAAGTGCTCTACGAAGGGGGTCAGCTTGCCTATTCTGCTGCGCCTATTTTCAAAGCCCAAAATTGAACGTTTTCATCAGTTTTGGGATATTTTTGTTCTTTTGCGCTATTTTTTTTCCCGGATCGTACGTCATGAGCTGTGAAAAGAACGACAACCTAATACATCACATTTCTATTACTGAATCCCACGGCACCTTGGGCAAGTCAACTTCGCTTCACGTATAGGCTGGGCCTACAAACCGAGGGCGTGAGGCTTGGGACTAGGTCACCGTCACTCCGTTGCCTATAACTTTTGATCCGTAAGGAGTTACGCGTTGCAAAGCATACCATTGGAAAGAATTCTGAGCGCTCTACGAAGGGGGGCAGCTTGCCTGTTCTGCAGTGCCAGTTTTTGGAGCCCAAAATTGAACGTTTTCATTAGTTTTGGGACACTTTTCTTCTTTTGTGCTATTTTTTAGTCCCGAATCCTACGTCGTGAGCCGCGAAAAGGACGACAACCTAATCCATCACATTTCTATTACTAAACCCACGACACCTTGGGCAAGACAACTTCGCTTAAAGTAGAGGCTGGGCCCGCAAACCGAGGGCGTAGGGTTTAGGACCAGGTCTCCGTCGCTCCTGTGCCCATAACTTTTGATCCGTAAGGAGTTACGCAGCGCACAGCATACCGTTGGAAAGCACTCCGAGAGCTCTACGAAGGGGGTCAGCTTGCCTATTCTGCTGCGCCTATTTTCAGAGCCCAAAATCGAACGTTTTCAACAGTTTTGGGATATTTTTCTTCTTTTGCGCTATTTTTTTGTCCCGGATCGTACGTCGTGAGCTGTGAAAAGAATAACAACCTAATACATCACATTTCTATTGCTGAATCGCACGGCACCTTGGGCAAGACAACTTCGCTTCACGTATAGGCTGGGCCGGCAAACCGAGGGCGTGGGGCTTGGGACTAGGTCATTGTCACTCCGTTGCCCATAACTTTTGATTCGTAAGGAGTTACGCGGTGCACAGCATACCATTGGAAAGAATTCTGAGCGCTCTACGAAGGGGGGCAACTTGCCTGTTCTGCAGCGCCAGTTTTTGGAGCCCAAAATCGAACGTTTTCATCAGTTTTGGGACACTTTTCTTCTTTCACGCTATTTTTTAGTCCCGAATCCTACGTCGTGAGCCGCGAAAAGGACGACAACCTAATCCATCACATTTCTATTACTGAATCACATGACACCTTGGGCAAGGCAACTTCACTTAACGTAGAGGCTGGGCTCGCAAACTGAGGGCGTGGGGTTTGGGACCAGGTCTCCGTCGCTCCTGTGCCCATAACTTTTGATCCGTAAGGAGTTACGCAGCGTACAGCATACCGTTGGAAAGCACTCCGAGAGCTCTACGAAGGGGGTTAGCTTGCCTATTCTACTGCGCCTATTTTCAGAGCCCAAAATCGAACGTTTTCATCAGTTTTGGGATATTTTTCTTCTTTTGCGCTATTTTTTTGTCTCGGATCGTAGGTCGTGAGCTGGGAAAAGAACGACAACCTAATACATCACATTTCTATTACTGAATCCCATGGTACCTTAGGCAAGACAAGTTTACTTCACGTATAGGCTAGTCCCGCAAACCGAGTACGTGGGGCTTAGGACTAGGTTACCGTCGCTCCGGTGCGCATAACTTTTGATCTGTAAGGAGTTAAGCAGGGCACAGCATACCGTTCTAAAGCTCTCCAAGAGCTCTACGACGTGGGCAGCAAGTTTGCTCTCTTGCACCTATTTTCATAGCCTAAAATCGAATGTTTTCTTTAGTTTTGGGACACTTTTATTCTTTTGTACTATTTTTTTGTCCCGGATCGTACGTCATGAGCCGCAAAAAGGCCGACAACCTAATACATTACATTTCTATTACTGAATCGCATAACACCTTGGGCAAGACAACTTCGCTTTGACATAGAGTCTGGGCCCACAGACCAAGCGCGTGGGCTTGGGACCAGGTCTCCGTCGCTTTGGTGCCCATAACTTTTGATCCGTAAGGAGTTACGCGTCACACAGCATACCGTTGGAAAGCACTACGAGAGCTCTACGAAAGGGGGCAGCTTGCCTGTTTTGCTGCGCCAGTTTTCAGAGCAGAAAATTGAACTTTTTCATCAATTTTGGGATACTTTTCTTCTTTTGTGCTATTTTTTCGTCCCGGATCTTACGTCGTGAGCGGCGAAAAGGATGAGAACCTGATACAACACATTTCTATTGCTGAATCCCACAGCTCCTTGGGCAAGACAACTTCGTATCACGTAGAGGCTGGGCCCGCAAACAGAAGGCGTGGGGCTTGGGACCAGGTCACTGTCACTCCGGTGCCCATAACTTTTGATACGTAAGGAGTTATGCGGCGCACAGCATACCGTTCAGAAGCTCTCCAAGAGATCTACGACATGGGCAGCAAGCCTTCTCTGTTCCGCCTATTTTCAGAGCCTAAAATTGAACATTTTCATCAGTTTTGGAACACTTTTCTTCTTTTCACTATTTTTCTGTTCCGAATCGTTCGTCGTGAGCCGCAAAAACGACGACAACCTAATCCATCACATTTCTATTACCGACTCCCACGGTACCTTAGGCAAGACAACTTCGCTTCACGTATAGGCTGGTCCCGCAAACCGAGGACGTGGGGCTTAGGACTAGGTCACCGTCGCTCCGGTGCGCATAACTTTTGATTTGTAAGGAGTTAAGCAGGGCACAGCATACCGTTCTAAAGCTCTCCAAGAGCTCTACGACGTGGGCATCAAGTTTGCTCTCTTGCGCCTATTTTCAGAGCCTAAAATCGAATGTTTTCTTTAGTTTTGGGACACTTTTATTCTTTTCCACTATTTTTTTGTCCCGGATCGTACGTCGTGAGCCGCAAAAAGGCCGACAACCTAATACATTACATTTCTATTACTGAATCGCATGACACCTTGGGCAAGACAACTTCGCTTTGACATAGAGTCTGGGCCCACAGACCAAGCGCGTGGGCTTGGGACCAGGTCTCCGTCGCTTTGGTGCCCATAACTTTTGATCCGTAAGGAGTTACGCGGCACACAGCATACCGTTGGAAAGCACTACGAGAGCTCTACGAAAGGGGGCAGCTTGCCTGTTTTGCTGCGCCAGTTTTCATAGCAGAAAATCGAACTTTTTCATCAATTTTGGGATACTTTTCTTCTTTTGTGCTATTTTTTCGTCCCGGATCTTACGTCGTGAGCGGCGAAAAGGATGAGAACCTGATACAACACATTTCTATTGCTGAATCCCACAGCTCCTTGTGCAAGACAACTTCGTATCACGTAGAGGCTGGGCCCACAAACAGAAGGCGTGGGGCTTGGGACCAGGTCATTGTCACTCCGGTGCCCATAACTTTTGATCCGTAAGGAGTTATGCGGCGCACAGCATACCGTTCAGAAGCTCTCCAAGAGATCTACGACATGGGCAACAAGCCTTCTCTGTTGCGCCTATTTTAAGAGCCTAAAATTGAACATTTTCATCAGTTTTGGAACACTTTTCTTCTTTTCACTATTTTTCTGTTCCGGATCGTTCGTCGTGAGCCGCAAAAACGACGACAACCTAATCCATCACATTTCTATTACCGACTCCCACGGTACCTTAGGCAAGACAACTTCGCTTCACGTATAGGCTGGGCCTGCAAACCGAGGGCGTGGGGCTTGGAACTAGGTCACCGTCGCTCCGGTGCCCATAACTTTTGATATGTAAGGAGTTATGCGGTGTACTACATACCGTTCGAAAGCTCTCCAAGAGCTCTACGACGTGGGCAGCAAGTCTGCTCTCTTGCACCTGTTTTTAGAGCCTAAAATGTAACGTTTTTATCAATTTTGGGACACTTTTCTTCTTTTGCACTATTTTTCTGTCCCGGATCGTACGTCGTGAGCCGCGAAAGGGACAACAACCTAATCCATCACATTTCTATTACTGAATCCCATGACACCTTGGGCAAGGCAACTTCGCTTCACGTAGAGGCTGGGCCCGCAAACCGAGGGCATAGGGCTTGGGACAAGGTCTCCGTCGCTCCGGTGCCTATAACTTTTAATCTGTAAGGAATTACGCGGCGCACAGCATGCCGTTGGAAAGCTCTCTGAGAGCTCTACGATAGGGGTAGCAAGCCTACTCGGCTGCGCCTATTTTTGCAACCCAAAATCGAACGTTTTCTTCCATTTTGGGATACTTTTCTTCTTTTGCGCTATTTTTTCGTCCTGGATCGTACGTCATGAGCAGCGAAAAGGAAGACAACCTAATACATCACATTTCTATTACTGAATCCTATGGCACCTTGGGCAAGACAACTTCGTTTCACGTAGAGGTTGGGCCCGCAAACCGAGGGCGTGGGGCTTGGGACTAGGTCTCCGTCGCTCCGTTGCCCATAACTTTTGATCCGTAAGGAGTTACGCAGTGCACAGCATACCGTTGGAAAGCTCTCCGAGAGCTCTACGACGGGGCAGCAAGCCTGCTCGGTTATGCCTATTTTTGGAGCCCAAAATCAAACATTTTCATCAGTTTCGAGATACTCTTCTTCTTTTTGCTTTTTTTCTGTCCCAGATCATACGTCGTGACCTGCGAAAAGGACGATAACCTAATCCATCGCATTTCTATTTTCGAATACCATGGCACCTTTGGCAAGAAAACTTAGCTTTGACGTAGAGGCAGGGCCCGCAAACCGAAGGCGTGGGACTTGGGACCAGGTTTCCGTCGCTCCGGTACCCATAACTATTGATCCGTAAGGAGTTACGCAGTGCACAGAATACCGTTGGAAAGCTCTCCGAGAGGTCTACGACGAGGGCAGCAAGCCTGCTTGGCTGCGCCAATTTTCAGAGGCCAAAATTGAACGTTTTCATCAGTTTTGGGAAACTTTTCTTCTTTTGAGCTTTTTTTTGCCCCGAATCGTACGTCGTGACCGCGAAAAAGACGACAACCTAATACATCATATTTCTATTACTGAATCCCACCGCACCTTGGGAAGACAATTTCATTTCACATAGAGGCTGGGCCCGCAAACCGAGGGCGTGGGGCTTGGGAGCAGGTCTCCGTCGCTCCGGTGCCCATAAGTTTTGATCCGTAAGGAGTTACGCGGCGCACAGAATACCTTTGGAAAGCACTCCAAGAGCTCTACGACGGGGGTAGCTAGCCTGTTCTGCTGTCCATGTTTTTGTATCCCAAAATTGAACGTTTTCATCAGTTTTGGGGCACTTTTCTTCTTTTGTGCTATTTTTTCATCCCGGATCGTACATCGTGAGCTGCGAAAAGGACGGCAACCTAATGGAACACATTTCTATTGCTGAATCCCACGACACCTTGGACAAGAAAACTTCGCCTCACGTAGAGGCTGTGCCCGCAAATCGAGCGCATGGGGCTTGGGACAAGGTCACCGTCGCTCCGGTGCCCATAACTTTCGATCTGCATGGAGTTACGTGGCACACAACATACTGTTCGGAACCTCTCCAAGAGCTCTACGATGTGGACAGCAAGCATGCTCTGTTGCACCTGTTTTCAGAGCCTAAAATCGAACGTTTTCATTAGTTTTGCGATACTTTTCTTCTTTTCGCTATTTTTTCGTCCCGGATCGTACGTCGTGAGCCGCGAAAATAACGACCACCTAATCTATCACATTTCTATTACTGAATCCCACGGCACCTTGGGTAAGGCAACTTCGCTTCACGTAGAGGCTGGGCCTGCAAACCGAGGGCGTGGGGCTTGGGACCAGGTCTCCGTCGCTCTGGAGCCCATAACTTTTGATCCGTAAGTAGTTACGCAGCGCAGAGAATACCGTTGGAAAGCACTCCGAGAGCTCTACAACGGGGGCATCTAGCATGTTCTGCTGCGCCTATTTTCAGAGCCCAAAATTGAACGTTTTCATCAATTTTGGTACACTTTTCTTCTTTTGCACTATTTTTTTAAATCTCGGATCGTACAACGTGAGCCGCGAAAAGGATGATAACCTAATACAATACTTTTTATTGCTGAATCCCACGGCACCTTGGGCAAGACAACTTCACTTCACGTAGAGGCTGGGCTCGCAAACCGAGGGCGTGGGGCTTGGGACCAGGTCATTGTTGCTCCGGTGCCCATAACTTTTGATCCGTAAGGAGTTACGCGGTGCACAGCATACCGTTCAGAAGCTCTCCAAGAGCTCTACGACGTGGCCAGCTAGCCTGCTCTGTTGCGCTAGATTTTAGAGCCTAAAATCGAACATTTTCATTAGTTTTATGACACTTTTCTTCTTTTGCGCTATTTTTCCGTCCCGGATCGTACGTCGTGAGTCGCAAAAAGGACAACAACCTAGTCTATCACATTTCTATTACTGAATCCCATGGCACCTTAGGCAAGGCAACTTCGCTTCATGTAGAGGCTGGGCCCGCAAACCAAGGGAGTGGGGCTTGGGACAAGGTCTCTGTCACTCCAATGCCCATAACTTTTGATCCGTATGGAGTTACGCGGCGCACAGCATACCATTGAAAGGCACTACGAGAGCTCTACGAAGGGGGGCAGGTTGCCTATTCTGTCGCGCCACTTTTCGTAGCCCAAAATCGAACATTTTCATCAATTTTGGGATACTTTTTTTCTTTTGCGCTAATTTTTCATCCCAGATCGTACGTCGTGGGCTTCGAAAAGGACGACAACCTAATCCATCACATTTCTATTACCGAATCCCATGGCACCTTGGGCAACACAACTTCGCTTCACGTATAGGTTGGGCCCGCAAACCGAGGTCATGGGGCTTGCGACTAGGTCACTGTCGCTCTGGTGCCCATAACTTTTGATCCGTAAGGAGTTACTCGGTGCACACCATACCGTTCGGAAGCTCTCCAAGAAATCTACGATGTGGGTAGCAAGCCTGCTCTATTGTGCCTTTTTTCCAAGCCTAAAATTGAACATTTTCATCAGTTTTTGGACACTTTTCTTCTTTTACGCTATTTTTCTGTCCCGTATTGTATATCGTGAGCCACAAAAAGTACGACAACCTAAGCCATTACATTTCTATTACAAAATCCCATGGCCGCTTGGGAAAGACAACTTCGCTTTGACATAGAGGCTGGGCCCGCAAACCAAGCACGTGGGCTTGGGACCAAGTCATCGTCGCTCCGGTGCCCATAACTTTTGATCCGTATGGAGATCCGTGATGCACAGCATACCGTTGGAAAGCTCTCCGAGAGCTCTACAACGGGGCCTGCAAGTCTGCATAGCTGTGCCTATTTTTGAAGCCCAAAATCGAACATTTTCATCAGTTTCAGAAACTTTTCTTCTTTTACGCTGTTTTTCAGTCCTGGATTGTACGTCATGAGCCACGAAAAAGAAGACAACCTAATACATCACATTTCTATTACTGAATCCCACGGTACCTTGGGCAAGACAACTTCGTTACACGTAGAGGCTGGGCCCGCAAACCGACGGCGTGGGGCTTGGGACCAAGTCTCCGTCGCTCTGGTGCCCATAACTTTTGATCCGTAAGGAGTTACGCGGTGCACAGCATACCGTTTGAAAGCACTCAGAGAGCTCTACGAAGGGGGCATCGTGCCTGTCCTGCTGCGCCAATTTTTGGAGCCCAAAATCGAACGTTTTCATCAATTTTGGGATATTTTTCTTCTTTTGTGCTATTTTTTTGTCCCGGATCGTACGTCGTGAGCCGCAAAAAGGACAACAACCTAATACATCACATTTCTATTACTGAATCCCATGGAAACTTGGGCAAGACAAGTTCGCTACACGTATAAACTGGGCCCGCAAACCGAGGGCGTGTGGCTTGGCACTAGGTCACCATCGCTCTGGTGCCCATAACTTTTGATCCGTAAGGAGTTACGCGGCGCACAGCATACCATTCGGAAGCTCTCCAAGAGCTCTACAAAGGGAGGCAGCTTGCCTATTCTGTTGTGCCTGTTTTTGTAGTCCAAAATCGAATGTTTTCATCAGTTTTGGGACACTTTTCTTCTTTTGCGCTATTTTTTCATCCCGGATCGTACGTCGTGAGCCGCGAAAAGGACGACAACCTAATCCATCACATTTCTATTACCGAATCCCACGGTACCTTGGGCAAGACAACTTCGCTTCACGTATAGGTTGGGCCCGCAAACCGAGGGCGTGTGGCTTGCGACAAGATCACCGTCGCTCCGGTGCCCATAACTTTTGATCCGTAAGGAGTTACGCGGCGCACAACATATCATTCGGAAGCTCTCCAAGAACCCTACGAAGGGGTGCAACTTGCCTGTTCTGCAGCACCAGTTTTTATAGCCTAAAATTGAACGTATTCATCAGTTTTGGGATACTTTCCTTCTTTTGCTCTATTTTTTTTTATCCCGGATCGTACGTCGTGAGCCGCGAAAAGGACGACAACCTAATACATCACATTTCTATTACTGAATCACAGGGCACGTTGGACAAGACAAGTTCGCTTCACGTATTGGCTGCTCCCGCAGACCGAGTGTGTAGGGCTTGGGACTAGGTCATCGTCGCTCCAGTGCCCATAACTTTTGATCCGTACGGAGTTTCGCGTCGCACAGCATACCGTTCGGAAGCCCTCCAAGATCTCTACGACGTGGGCAGCATGCCTGCTTTGTTGCGCCAATTTTAAGAGCCTAAAATCGCATGTTTTCATCAGTTTTGGGACACTTTTCTTCTTGTGCACTATTTTTCTGTACCGAATCGAACGTCGTGAGCCGCAAAAAGGACCACAACCTAATATATTACATTTATATTACTGAATCCCATGGCACCTTGGGCAAGACAACTTCGCTTTGACGTAGAGTCTGGGCCCACAAACCGAGCGCGTGGGCTTAGGACAAGGTCTCCGTCGCTCCGGTGCCTATAACTTTTGATCCGTAAGGAGTTACGCGGCGCACAGCATACCGTTGGAAAGCTCTCTAAGAGCTCTACGACATGGGCAGAAAGCCTGCTCAGTTGCGCCTGTATTCGGAACCCAAAATCGAACATTTTCTTCTTTTACAATGTTTTTTCTTCTTGGATCGCACGTCATGAGTAGCGAAAAGGACAACAACCTAATACATCACATTTCTATTACTGAATCCTATAGCACCTTGGGCAAGACAACTTCATTTCACATAGAGCCTGGGCCCACAAACCGAGGGCGTGGGGCTTAGGACCAGGTGTCCGTCGCTCCGTTGCCCATAACTTTTGATCCGTAAGGAGTTACGCGGCGCACAACATACCATTTGGAAGCTGTCCAAGAGCTCTACGAAGGGGGACAGCTTGCCTGATCTGCTACCCCAGTTTTTGGAGTCCAAAATTGAACATTTTCATCAATTTTGGGACACTTTTCTTCTTTTCTGCTATTTTTTCGTCCAGGATCGTACGTCATGAGCTACGAAAAGGACGACAACCTAATCCATTACATTTCTAATTCCGAATCCCACGGTACCTTGGGCAACACAACTTCGCTTCACGTATAGGCTGGGCCCGCAAACAGAGGACGTGGGGCTTGGGAGTCGGTCACCGTCGCTCTGGTGCCCATAACTTTTGATCCATAAGGAGCTACGCGATGCGCAGCATACCGTTGGAAAGCTCTCCAAGAGTTCTACCACGTGGGCAGCAAACCTGCTCTGTTGCGCCTATTTTCAGAGCCCAAAATCGAAAGTTTTCATCAGTTTTGGGATACTTTTTTTCTTTTTCGCTATTTTTTCGACCCGGATCGTACGTCGTGAGCCCCAAAAAGGACGACAACCTAATCCATCACATTTCTATTACCGAATTCCATGGCACCTTGGGCAAGACAACTTCGCTTCATGTATAGGTTGGGCCTGCAAACCGAGGGCGTAGGGCTTGCGACTAGGTCACTACCGCTCCGGTGCCCATAACTTTTGATCTGTAAGGAGTTACGCGGCGCACACCATACCATTCGGAAGCTCTCCAAGAACTCTACGACGTGGGTAGCAAGCCTGCTCTATTGCACCTGTTTTCCGAGCCTAAAATTGAACATTTTCATCAGTTTTTGGAAACTTTTCTTCTTTTGCGCTATTTTTCTGTCCCGGATCGTACATCGTGAGCCGCAAAAAGGATGACAACCTAACCCATTACATTTCTATTACTAAATCCCATGGCACCTTGGGCAAGACAACTTTGCTTTGACGTAGAGGCTGGGCCTGCAAACCAAGTGCGTGGGCTTGGAACCAAGTCACTGTCGCTCCGGTGCCCATAACTTTTGATCCGTATGGAGTTCCGTGATGCACAATTTACCGTTGGAAAGCTCTCCGAGAGCTCTACAACGGGGGCTGCAAGTCTGCATAGCTGCGCCTATTTTCGAAATCCAAAATTGAACATTTTCATCAGTTTCAGAAACATTTCTTCTTTTACGCTGTTTTTCAGTCCCGGATCGTACGTCGTGAGCCACGAAAAAGATGACAACCTAATACATCACATTTCTATTACTGAATCCCATGGTACCTTGGGCAAGACAACTTTGTTACACGTAGAGGCTGGGCCCGCAAACCGACGGCGTGGGGCTAGGGACCAGGTCTCTGTCGCTCCGGTGCCCATAACTTTTGATTTATAAGGAGTTACGCGGCGCACAGCATACCGTTTGAAAGCACTCCGAGGGCTCTACGAAGGGGGCATCTTGCCTGTTCTGCTGCACCAATTTTCGAAGCCCAAAATCGAATGTTTTCATCAATTTCGGGACACTTTTCTTTTTTTGCGCTATTTTTTCATCCCGGATCATACGTCGTGAGCCGCGAAAAGGACGACAACCTAATACATCACATTTCTATTACTAAATCCCATGGTACCTTGGGCAAGAAAAGTTCGCTTCACGTATAAACTGGGCCCGCAAACCGAGGGCGTGTGGCTTGGGATTAGGTCACCGTCGCTCTGGTGCCCATAACTTTTGATCTGTAAGGAGTTACGTGGCGCACAACATACCATTCAGAAGCTCTCCAAGAGCTCTACAAAGGGGGGAAGCTTGCCTGTTCTGCTGTGCCAGTTTTCGTAGCCCAAAATCGAAAGTTTTCATCAGTTTTGGGATACTTTTCTTCTTTTGCGCTATTTTTTTGTCCCGGATTGTACGTCGTGAGCCGCGAAAAGGACGACAACCTAATCCATCAAATTTCTATTACCGAATCCCACGGTACCTTGGGCAAGACAACTTCGCTTCATGTATAGGCTGGGCCCACAAACCGAGGGCGCATGGCTTATGACTAGGTCGCCGTCGCTCTGGTGCCCATAACTTTTGATCCGTAAGGAGTTATGCGGCGCACAACATACCATTCGGAAGCTCTCCAAGAACTCTACGAAGGGGGGCAGCTTTCCAGTTCTGCTGCCCCAGTTTTCGGAGCTCAAAATTGAACGTTTTCATCAGTTTTGGGATACTTTTCTTCATTTGCTCTATTTTTTTTTATCCTGGATCGTACGTTGTGAGCCGCGAAAAGGACGACAACCTAATACATCACATTTCTATTACTGAATCCCAAGGCACGTTGGGCAAGACAAGTTCGCTTCACGTATAGGCTGGTCCCGCAAACCGAGTGCGTGGGGCTTGGGACTAGGTCATCGTCACTCCAATGCCCATAACTTTTGATCCTTACGGAGTTACGCGTCGCACACCATACCGTTCGGAAGCCCTCCATGATCTCTACGACGTGGGCAGCATGCCTGCTCTGTTGCGCCTATTTTCAGAGCCTAAAGTCGCATGTTTTCATCAGTTTTGGGACACTTTTCTTCTTGTGCACTATTTTTCTGTCCCGAATCGTACGTTGTGAGCCGCAAAAAGGACAACAACCTAATACATTACATTTCTATTACTGAATCCCATGGCACCTTGGGCAAGACAACTTCGCTTTGACGTAGAGTCTGGGCCCATAAACCAAGAGCGTGGGCTTAGGACTAGGTCTCCGACGCTCTGATGCCTATAAATTTTAATCTGTAAGGAGTTACGCGGCGCACAGCATACCGTTGGAAAGCTCTCTAAGAGCTCTACGACAGGGGCAGCAAGCCTGCTCAGCTGCGCCTGCATTCGAAACCCAAAATCGAACATTTTCTTCAGTTTCGGAACACTTTTCTTCTTTTACGATATTTTTTCATCCTGGATCGCACGTCATGAGCAGCGAAAAGGATGACAACCTAATACATCACATTTCTATTACTGAATCCCATAGCACCTTGGGCAAGACAACTTCGTTTCACGTAGAGGCTAGGCCCGTAAACCGAGGGCGTGGGGCTTAGGACCAAGTGTCCGTCGCTCCGTTGCCCATAACTTTTGATCCGTAAGGAGTTACGCGGCGCACAACATACCATTCAGAAGCTCTCCAAGAGCTCTACGAAGGGGGGCAGCTTGCCTGTTCTGCTGCCCCAGTTTTCGGAGCCCAAAATTGAACATTTTCATCAGTTTTGGGACAGTTTTCTTCTTTTCTGCTATTTTTTTGTCCCGGATCGTACGTCGTGAGCTGCGAAAAGGATGACAACCTAATCCATCACATTTCTATTTCTGAATCCCATGGTACCTTGGGCAACACAACTTCGCTTCACGTATAGGCTGGGCCCGCAAACTGAGGACGTGGGGCTTGGCAGTCGGTCACCGTCGCTCCGGTGCCCATAACTTTTGATTCGTAAGGAGTTACGTGATGCGCAGTATACCGTTCGAAAGCTCTCCAAGAGCTCTACGATGTGGGCATAAAGCCTGCTCTGTTGCGCCTGTTTTCAGAGCCTAAAATCGAACATTTTCATCAGTTTTGGCATAATTTTTTTCTTTTGCGCTATTTTTTCATCCCGGATCGTACGTCGTGAGCCGTGAAAAGGACGACAACCTAATCCATCACATTTCTATTACCGAATCCCATGGCACCTTGGGCAACACAACTTGGCTTCACGTATAGGTTGGGCTTGCAAACCGAGGGCGTGGGGCTTGGGACTAGGTCACTGTCGCTCCAGTGCCCATAACTTTTGATCCGTAAGGAGTTACGCGGTGCACACCATGCCGTTCGGAAGCACTCCAAGAACTATACGACATGGGTAGCAAGCCTACTCTATTGCGCCTGTGTTCCGAGCCTAAAATTGAACATTTTCATCAGTTTTTGGACACTTTTCTTCTTTTGCGCTATTTTTCTATCCCGGATCATGCATCGTGAGCCGCAAAAAGGACGACAACCTAACCCATTATATTTCTATTACTAAATCCCATGGCACCTTAGGCAAGACAACTTCGCTTTGACGTAGAGGCTGGGCCCGTAAACCAAGCGCGTGGGCTTGGGACCAAGTCACCGTCGCTCCGGTGCCCATAACTTTTGATCCGTATGGAGTTCTGCGACGCACAGCATATAGTTGGAAAGCTCTCCGAGAGCTCTACAACGGGGCCTGCAAGTCTGCATAGCTGCGCCTATTTTCGAAGCCCAAAATCGAACATTTTCATCAATTTTGGTACACTTTTCTTCTTTTACGCTGTTTTTCAATCCCGGATCGTACGTCGTGAACCACGAAAAAGACGACAACCTAATACATCACATTTCTATTACTGAATCCCATGGTACCTTGGGCAAGACAACTTCGTTTCACGTAGAGGCTGGGCCCACAAACCGACGGCGTGGGGCTTGGGATCAGGTGTCCGTCGCTCCGGTGCCCATAACTTTTGATCCGTAAGGAATTACGCGGCGCACAGCATACCATTTGAAAGCACTCCGAGAGCTCTACGAAGGGGGCATCTTGCCTGTTCTGCTGCGCCAGATTTCGGAGCCCAAAATCGAACATTTTCATCAATTTTGGGACACTTTTCTTCTTTTGTGCTATTTTTTCATCCCGGATCGTACTTCGTGAGCCGCGAAAAGGATGACAACCTAATACATCACATTTCTATTACTGAATCCCATGGTACCTTGGGAAGACAAGTTTGCTTCACGTATAGACTAGGCCCGCAAACCGAGGGCGTGTGGCTTGGGACTAGGTCACCGTCGCTCTGGTGCCCATAACTTTTGATTCGTAAGGAGTTACACAGCGCACAGCATACCATTCGGAAGCTCTCCAAGAGCTCTACGAAGGGGAGCAGCTTTCTTGTTCCACTGTGCTAGTTTTCGTAGCCCAAAATTGAACGTTTTCATCAGTTTTGGGACACTTTTCTTCTTTTGCTCTATTTTTACGTCCCGGATCGTACGTCGTGAGCCGCAAAAAGGACGACAACCTAATCTATCACATTTTTATTACCGAATCCCACGGTACCTTGGGCAAGACAACTACGCTTCACGTATAAGTTGGGCCCGTAAACCGAGGTCATGTGGCTTGCGACTAGGTCACCGTCGCTCCGGTGGCCATAACTTTTGATCCGTAAAGAGTTACGCGGCGAACAACATACCATTCGGAAGCTCTCCAAGAACTCTACGAAGAGGGGTAGCTTGCCTATTCTGCTGCGCCAGTTTTCGTAGCCTAAAATTGAACATTTTCATCAGTTTTGGGATACTTTTCTTCTTTTGCATTATTTTTTTATCCTGGATCGTACGTCGTGAGCCGCGAAAAGGATGACAACCTAATACATCACATTTCTATTACTGAATCCCATGGCACGTTGGGCCAGACAAGTTCGCTTCACGTATAGGCTTGTCCCACAAACCGAATGCGTGGGGCTTGGGACTAGGTCACCGTCGCTCCGGTACCCATAACTTTTGATCAGTACGGAGTTACGCGGCGCACAGCATACCGTTCGGAAGCTCTCCAAGATCTCTACGACGTGGGCTGCATGCCTACTCTGTTGCGCCTATTTTCAGAGCCTAAAATTGAATGTTTTCATCAGTTTTGGGACACTTTTCTTCTTGTGCACTATTTTTCTGTCCCGGATCATACGTCGTGATATGCAAAAAGGACCACAACCTAATACATTACATTTCTATTACTCAATCCCATGGCACCTTGGGCAAGACAACTTCTCTTTGACATATAGTCTGGGCCCACAAACCGAGCGCGTGGGCTTGGGACCTGGTCTCTGTCACTCCGGTGCCCATAACTTTTGATATGTAAGGAGTTACACGGCGCACAACATACCGTTGGAAAGCTCTCTGAGAGCTCTACGATAGGGGCATCAAGCTTGCTCAGCTGCGCCTATTTTAGGAACCCAAAATTGAACATTTTCTTCCATTTCGGGACACTTTTATTCTTTTGCGATGTTTTTTCGTCCTGGATCGCACGTCATGAGCAGCGAAAAGGACGACAACCTAATACATCACATTTCTATTACTGAATCCCACAACACCTTGGGCAAGACAACTTCGTTTCACATAGAGGCTGGGCACGCAAACCGAGGGCGTGGGGCTTAGGACCAAGTGTCCGTCGCTCCGTTGCCCATAACTTTTGATCCGTAAGGAGTTACGCGGCGCACAACATACCATTCGGAAGCTCTCCAAGAGCTCTACGAAGGGAGGCAGCTTGCCTGTTCTACTGTGCCAGTTTTCAGAGTCCAAAATTGAACGTTTTCATCAGTTTTTGGACACTTTTCTTATTTTCCGCTATTTTTTCGTCCTGGATCGTACGTCCTGAGCTGTGGAAAGGACGACAACCTAATCCATCACATTTCTATTTTCGAATCCCACGGTACCTTGGACAACACAACTTCGCTTCACGTATAGGCTGGGCCTGCAGACCGAGAATGTGGGTCTTGGGAGTCGGTCACCGTCGCTCCGGTGCCCATAACTTTTGATCCGTAAGGAGTTACGCGATGTGCAGCATACCGTTCGAAAGCTCTCCAAGAGCTCTACGACGTGGGCAGCAAGCCTGCTCTGTTGCGCCTGTTTTCAGAGCCTAAAATTGAACGTTTTCATCAGTTTTGGGATACTTTTCTTCTTTTGCGCTATTTTTTCGTCCCGGATCGTACGTCGTGAGCCGCGAAAAGGACGACAACCTAATCCATCACATTTCTATTACTGAATCCAATGGCACCTTGGGCAAGGCAACTTCGCTTAACGTAGAGGCTGGGCCAGCAAACCGAGGGCGTGGGGCTTAGGACCAGGTCTCCGTCGGTCCTGTGCCCATAACTTTTGATCCGTAAGGAGTTACGCAGCGCACAACATATCGTTGGAAAGCACTCCGAGAGCTCGACGAAGAGGGTCAGCATGCCTGTTCTGATGCGCCAGCTTTCAGAGACCAAAATCGAACATTTTCATCAGTTTTGAGATACTTTTCTTCTTTTTCGCTATTTTTTTGTCCCTGATCGTACGTCGTGAGCCGCAAAAAGGACGACAACCTAATACATCACATTTCTATTACTGAATCCCATGGCACCTTGGGAAAGACAAGTTCACTTCACGTATAGGCTGGTCCCACAAACCAAGGACGTGGGGCTAAGGACTAGGTCACCGTCGCTCCGGTGCCCATAACTTTTGATCTGTAAGGAGTTAGCGGCGCACAGCATACCGTTTGGAAGATCCCCAAGAGCTCTACGACGTGGTCAACAAGCCTGCTCTGTTGCGCCTATTTTCAGAGCCTAAAATCGAATGTTTTCATCAATTTTGGGACACTTTTCTTCTTTTGCACTATTTTTCTGTCCCGGATTGTACGTCGTGAGCCGCAAAAAGGACGACAACCTAATACATTACATTTTTATTACTGAATCCCATTGCACCTTGGGTAAGACAACTTAGCTTTGACATAGAGTATGGGCCCACAAACCGAGCGCGTGGGCAAGGGACCAGGTCTCCGTCGCTTCGGTGCCCATAACTTTTGATCCGTAAGGAGTTATGTCACGCCCCAACCCAGCCTATAAAGGTTAGATTAGGGTGTGATCTAAACATTCAAGTCACGTCTCGTACTTAATCTTTCATAAAGATTTAACACTTAACGTTTTGGCCTAAACTCTAAAATTTTTCAGAAAATCGGCAGCATAACGGCTGTAATTGGGCTCTTTGGTTTGGCCTAATTCTCTAAACGCCTCAAATTTTTCCAATCTCAATTTTGTTTCCAACTAGGATTACCATTTAACATCAATTGAATTGCCTATTGGTTATTTCGACGTCTCGTTTGATTTATAACCTAGCATGATGCTATGTCTCGTTTGTTTGTTTATCCTCGTTGCAAAAGTACATGTTGATCTTAGCTTAATAGCGAGTACCTGTTTAAGGTTTGGATGGTTCATCTTACTTCGCCCTTACCTAATACTTCATAATCCTATTACAGCTACTAGCGATTATAAAAGCAAAACGACCATAGCAGTATCTAGTGTCTGTCTAGAAATATCAGTACAAACCAAAATTAGACCCCAAATTACAATGGGGGTCTTTTACATTACAACATTAGCAACATGAAAGAAACAATCTTCAAGTAGCATAGTTTTCACAATTGGCCATAAATCAAGCAAAGCACACAGGACAGGCAATCATTCCAAGGAATCGTCGTTAGGCAAATCGACCTCGGGTACCTGTTCTTGATCTTCTTCACCTGAGATGATAAAAGAGGGTGAGTCCTTATGAACTCAGCGAGGGGGGAACGAGAAATAGGTTTTGAAACTCATTTTCCGGTTCAATCTTATGAAAACCCTTTTTGCAAGCATGATATGTATCACAAGCAAGTACATAACGTAATATAATAGTAAAGAATGCAATTACCAAACTTTCCTCCTGAGGTCCTCTAGGGACCAAGCGAGAGTACTTATACACATAGTAAAAGGATACGGTGAGCTTTTGCTCTCAGATCAATTCCAGTATCATTTGTTGCAGCCGACCTCAATTCATCCCCATATCACGCCAAGTGGGTGTACTCTGGATGTAACCCAAAATCCTACGACCCAACTCTCCGAGGATGTCTAGCCCCCAAGCGAGAGAGGGAATGGGACCATGGTAGTCACGGGTGCACCGGCAAGCCTGATACCGCCTGGTGTGCGTGATCGCTACCATGCCGAACTAAAAGGTTGCAACCTTGTATGCAATGCACATTTATGACATTTAATATATCACATTAAGAGGACAACAAAGTAGGGGCCTCCGGATAGTCATAAGATTGCACATTGACAAGTAAACAAGCGAGGCACGAATAGACAGGTAATTTCACTTGAAAAGCATTTGGAGCTATATGAACATTAAACGGACAGCCATGTAACGTACATAAATCAAGCCATATAACTCAATTCAAAGTCCACGTAATCAAATATCAAGATTATATAGCATGCAGCAATATCTACGTGGGCTCAGATGCAAGAAAAGCCTATTTGTCAACATGCAATGATCAAAATCACATTTAGGACTATAAGGGAAACTACGGGCAGCCTACTAAGCATATAATTCCACACAATATCTAAATGATCAACACTTAACAAGCCTACCTAGTCATTAGGGTTTCCATTTCGTGCTTACCCGTGTGATTAAACCCTAAGTCAACTCAAAATCAATCTCAAGCCATGCATCAATTAATTCAAACATCCCCAAGTACTCAAAACAGTCCACACAACATCCCAATGTCACAATCCCAAGCAATTAATACCACACGAGAAGTTACAACAATTTTTCTAAGCATGTAACCAAGTGAACCCTCACTGCAATAGGCTGTTTTCCCACAATCATTAAGATAAGCAAACCATCTCCAATTCCAGTGAATAAGATATCAAATTAAAGCTTAAGAAGTGAACTAAAATAAGAAACAAACCTTGTATCATTTGGAGTTCGGGATCATTAGTTATAGCCGAAACAGTGAGATAGCACAAAACTGTCCAGATTTGCACACATTTCAATAATTGACGTTTTTGAGGTCCTTAGGGTCAGTTTTAGCCTTAGTCCATTTCTGAAAAAAATGTCCAGAACTAAAAATATAGCAGCACACCAAATTTTATGCATTTTGGGATATCATTTACTAAGTCAAATCTGGTTCGTTCTACAAGGTTAGTGCATCTACCAAAACCTGCTTCATTTTTCCAGATTTTCAGATTTGAACACATTTCAAAGATTTTCCATTTTGAGGACCTTAGAGTCAAAATTAGATTTGGATTATTTCTGTGACAAATGTTCAAAACTGGCCAAAATAGTCACCTACCAATTTTCATGCATTTTAAACATTATTTTCCTAGCCAAACTCATCTCGAAACAACAGGTCAGAGAGCTGTCACATAATCCGACTTCACCTATCATCACTTTCAAGCCAAAATCTTGCCATGCATGGTTGAAGAAGCTTATGAACGAACATATAACTCAAGTACAGAAGAAAAGACATACATTTAAGAGCATGCATGTGGATTTTTGAAGGATTTTCAAAAGGTTTTAGCCCTCACCTTAGCAAATCAACAAGAAGATGCACAAAAACTTGTTGAAGCACAATTTTCTTCTTCTTCTTTGCCTAGCCGAGATTCCAACTTGGTTTTCTCTAATTTTCCTAGCTTAGTGACCAAGCTCTTAGTACATGCATGTGGTTAGAACAAGAAGAAAATAAATGGAAGCTTAGTAACTCACCTAGGGCCGAAATGAAGACTCAAGAGCTTGCATGTGAGTTTTCTTGCAACCTAGCTAGCTTGATTGAGTTCTTTTGCTTGTGGCTTGTCTTGATTAACCATATGATGATGAAGATGAGCTAAGAGGTGTATGAACTCAGCCAAAACCGAGATTGAGAGAGAAGAATGAGAGGGAGAGAGAGAGATGTGAGGAGAGTGAGAGAAATGAGAGAAAAAAGAAGCTTTTGCAATTGTTGATGCAAATGTTGGCCTTGGGCATGCAAAAATCAGATTTTGTGTCATCTTTTGAGCATCTTTTGAATTGTTTTAGCATGTGTGTAAGAGAATGTTGGGTATTTAGAGATTTTAGGTAGAATAGAATATAGGATGTGTTTAGAGGTTTGTGAGATTTTGTCTTGTAGTGAGTTTAAAATATAATATTTAGGTGTTAGTGGATTTTGTAGAGATTTGAATTAGGATTATAATAATAGGTAGTGGTGTTTGTAGGATTATTTTATAGTCTAGTGCTTTGTGTAGGATTCTTTCTTGATTAACGTGGTGGCGCGGATTCCTAGGTCTAAGGCACGAATTACGAGATAGACACGAACTTCAAGACTAATGCACGTACTTCAAGATAAATGCACGGATTCTAATGCAAATGCATGCAACCCTAGGTAAATGTACGTAAACCAATACAAGTCACGTAATTCAATGCAATTCACGTAAATCGAGGTACGATTCTTAAACCTAGGTTAGGACACGCAATTCAAGGTCAGGGCACACAAAACGAGACAACGCACATAATTCAAAGTCGGGGCATGTAAGTCGAGGATTAGGGTACATAATTCTAGGTCAGTCATATCATTTTTTGTGTATGGCACGCAAATCAAGGTAACATACGTTATTCGGGGTCGGGCCTCACATCCTGCCCTCCTTAAAAGAATTTCGTCCTGAAATTCATTCTTGCCTATTGAGGTCATTTAGACGGATTCCGACCATTGTTATTTTCCAACTCCGGGTCGTCCTTTGCTCTGTGATCTCTCTTACCACAACGAATTCACTTCCTAGCTTTCTCCAATCATTTAATTCGGTGTGACCCCTACATTTACAGTTCGTTCCTTTGAACAACTCTATTTTCTCCAATTGATCTTAAGGTCGAGTTCATTAACTAAGGTTAGAATCTCCAAACATAGTCATCAAAGCTGTATCGGTATTCTAACAATATAACTATAACTCCAAAATCATGACTCATGTTGTATCAATCTTGCATTCATACCTCAAAAGGAATATCACAATAATTCCATGATCCTAGGGTGACATACGCTAATTTCAAGATGATAGGTCTATATTCGATTTACATATCCTATCTACTAGCTTCAAAATTGTTAGCACGTAGGACATACGCATGTTATGGATTATTCCCACGATACGACCCTATTTTCAGGTTGAACTCACCAAACAAACTAATTCATCTCAAGTCGTCATCTATCGGTAGTATCATAGTTCTTATCTTGAAGGTACATTGGATTAGTAAATCTTCTAATGACTAGTCTTCCGGTTATAAGCTCCTATTCACTAACATCATTTCCCAGCTTCATTAACCTTCACGCTCGTAATCAAGGAGAAAGACCGTTGAGATTCATTAAACACGAATTCTAAGGTTTATTAAGTATCACCAACAAATGCCATTGAAATTGCATGGGTAAACTGATCATGTCGCACTAGTTCAACTCTTACAAGTAAATTTATCAACTCGTAATCCACAATTTATTTCCTTATTCAAATCCCTATCTTCAAGTCACGAGGCTTCATAATTTCTTTAATCTTAACCAAGACTCCTAAGGCGAATAGTTTCAATCTCAAATAAATTTCACTCACCTCAATCCAAGGTTACGTCATACCTAAGAAGATAATGGTCCTACTCACTTAGTGACCTAGTCATTCCTTTGAACACTTAATGCCATGTAAGTGATATCAATACTCCACTAGGTTATCGGCCAAACAACAACAATCCTAGGACTATAAATGGGTACCGAAATGACCGAGCTCATAAAATACTTACGCGATATAACTTCAAGGTTGTATTAATATAAGAATTATGACCACAAGGCATCCTTCAACATAACCTAATAGAATTTCAAAAGTAACCAACCACTTATTTAACTATCACTACAAGATTCACCCCTCTTATTCAACGACCACAATTCGAAGTCTACCAATCACTAGTTTCTAGATGTGAAACGGTGCACATAGATACGGTGGTCTAACAATAGTCTCTTGGGTCATTATGACTCTAATTCATCTCTATCTTAACTCTATGAAATCTTACTCTTCTCATTTACATATTCAACTAGCTAAGAGCATCAAGACTCATCGACTTTAGATCCTAGGGTTCACCATGAATCATCATGCATACTCACTATTAGCTATTTAGGATTTCTAATCATACCCTAACGACTCCACTTTGTAACCGAATGCTTTAATCTCATTTCCATGGTTTATATATTAGGTCCATCGGTAATACTTAGGGATATATGCTCCCTAATATCCTTTAGGGTATCCAAAAAACGAGTGTATAGAATGACTTACTTTGCATAATCACAACTAAATCCGAGGGGCAAAAATTTGATACCATGATTCTTAATATCACCAATATCCAACTTAGGACCTTAGCAACATTAGTCATCTAATACATAATTCAATACCTTACACTCTCATTCGACCTAACATTTAGGTGTAGTCTTCCGAACACGAGTTCTAGTTACGCAAATTCCTTGATTCTAACATCACCATATCTTGTTATACTAAAGATTCATCAACCTTGTTAAACTTAGTCTCCAGAGTTGCCTACATGTCTTGAGGTTATCCATTGTTAAGTTACTTAAACACACTATTCATGCCTTAATAATCTAACCCCTATCGTCAATTTTCACGAGTTCATCTCTTAATTTCTAGGTCATAATCTTACCATTGAGTGAACTTGAAACTCGTTAATATACACCTTATTAGGTTCAACGATGCTTATCCAATCAAGTAAGGATTCAATCATATAAATAGTATATTATACCATTTCAAGATACAAGAATTTGATTCAAAAGAAACTCCTAAGTCAAACTTCCATTATAAGCATATGAATATATATATACTACTCCACATGTCCAATAGTATATTCTTATATCTAAGGAAAGTTGTATGTCCTTAACATTTATTCTTGAACCACAATGAGAAGAACGGTTTAATGGAATCAAAACTTCATAGCCATAAAATTGATAACTTAATCATAGGTATGAGTATTCCAAAGATAAGGGGATAACTTTACCTCAACATTTATACATGTGCTACGCATTTTATATATGCATATCCAATAATACATACGATCCATCGAGTACCTGTGAAGATGCGAGAAATCTCTAACCGAGCATTTTCGTTCGTCCTGCACAAATTCACTTCCCTGAAAGTCCTAATCCTAACTATCTATATGTATAAACAGTCATTCATGGTTATATAGCATGCACATGTATCAAGGAAGGAGTATAAAAGCATGCATGCATCATTGAGAACGTGTCAGTGTGCATGATACAGAGTACATATGGTCCACAAAGGCACATAATATTCGATACTTAAAGCAATTAAAGCACATTAGTACATATTAACACATACAAACAAGACATCATAATTACTTTAGGGCTTCTACCTATGGTCCGAGAATTGAACCCGACTAATGCCTAGTTAGTAAACTAAGCTCTGATACCATTCTAATATAAGGTGTCACGCCCCAACCCAGCCTATAAAGGTTAGACTAGGGTGTGATCTAAACATTCAAGTCACGTCTCGTACTTAACCGTTCATGAAGATTTAACACTTAACGTTTTGGCCTAAACTCCAAAATTTTCTGAAAAATCGGCAGCATAACGGCTGTAATTGGGCTATTTGGTTTGGCCTAATTCTCTAAACGCCTCAAAATTTTCCAATCTCAATTTCGTTTCCAACTAGGATTACCATTTAACATCAATTGAATTGCCTATTGGTTATTTCGACGTCTCGTTTGATTTATAACCTAGCATGATGCTATGTCTCGTTTGTTTGTTTATCCTCGTTACAAAAGTACATGTTGATCTTAGCTTAATAGAGAGTACCTGTTTAAGGTTTGGATGGTTCATCTTACTTCGCCCTTACCTAATACTTCATAATCCTATTATAGCTACTAGCGATAATAAAAGCAAAACGACCATAGCAGTATCTAGTGTATGTCTAGAAATATCAGTACAAACCAAAATTAGACCCCAAATTACAATGGGGATCTTTTACATTACAACATTAGCATCATGAAAGAAACAATCTTCAAGTAGCATAGTTTTCACAAATG
Source organism: Ehretia macrophylla (assembly GCA_037974665.1). Classification (NCBI taxonomy): domain Eukaryota; kingdom Viridiplantae; phylum Streptophyta; class Magnoliopsida; order Boraginales; family Ehretiaceae; genus Ehretia; species Ehretia macrophylla. The sequence continues at coordinate 38,471,144 of CM075773.1, read as the reverse complement.
GCCATAAATCAAGCAAAGCACACAGGACAGGCAATCACTCCAAGGAATCGTCGTTAGGCACATCGACCTCGGGTACTTGTTCTTGATCTTCTTCACCTGAGATGATAAAAGAGGGTGAGTCCTTATGAACTCAGCGAGGGGGGAACGAGAAATAGGTTTTGAAACTCATTTTCCGGTTCAATCTTATGAAAACCCTTTTTGCAAGCATGATATGTATCACAAGCAAGTACATAACGTAATATAATAGTAAAGAACGCAATTACTAGACTTTCCTCCCCGAGGTCCTCTAGGGACCAAGCGAGAGTACTTATACACATAGTAAAAGGATACGGTGAGCTTTTGCTCTCAGATCAATTCCAGTATCAGTTGTTGCGGCCGACCTTAATTCATCCCCATATCACGCCAAGTGGGTGTACTCCGGATGTACCCCGAAATCCTACAACCCAACTCTCCGAGGAAGTCTAGCCCCCAAGCGAGAGAGGGAATGGGACCATGGTAGTCACGGGTGCACCGGCAAGCCCGATGCCGCCCGGTGTGCGTGATCGCTACCATGCCGAACTGAAAGGTTGCAACCTTGTATGCAATGCACATTTATGACATTTAATATATCACATTAGGAGGACAACAAAGTAGGTTGCCTTCGGACAGTCATAAGATTGCACATTGATAAGTAAACAAGCGAGGCACGAATAGACAAGTAATTTCACTTGAAAAACATTTGAAGCTATATGAACATTAAACGGACAGCCATGTAACGTACATAAATCAAGCCATATAACTCAATTCAAAGTCCATGTAATCAAATATAAAGATTATATAGCATGCAGCAACATCTACGTGGGCTCGGATGCAAGAAAAGCCTATTTGTCAACATGCAATGATCAAAATCACATTTAGGACTATAAGGGCAACTACGGGCAGCCTACTAAGCATATAATTCCACACAATATCTAAATGATCAACACTTAACAAGCCTACCTAGTCATTAGGGTTTTCATTTCATGCTTACCCGTGTGATTAAACCCTAAGTCAACTCAAAATCAATCTCAAGCCATGCATCAATTAATTCAAACATCCCCAAGTACTCAAAACAGTCCACACAACATCCCAATGTCACAATCCCAAGCAATTAATACCACACGAGAAGTTACAACAATTTTTCTAAGCATGTAACCAAGTGAACCCTCACTGCAATAGGCTGTATTCCCACAATCATTAAGATAAGCAAACAATCACCAATTCCAGTGAATAAGATATAAAATTAAAGCTTAAGAAGTGAACTAAAATAAGAAACAAACCATGAATCATTTGGAGTTCGGGATCATTACTTATAGCCGAAACAGTGAGATAGCACAAAACTGTCCAGATTTGCACACATTTCAATAATTGACGTTTTTGAGGTCCTTAGGGTCAGTTTTAGCCTTAGTCCATTTCTGAAAAAAATGTCCAGAACTTAAAAATATAGCAGCACACCAAATTTTATGCATTTTGGGATATCATTTACTAAGTCAAATCTGGTTCGTTCTACAAGGTCAGTGCATCTGCCAAAACCTGCTTCATTTTTCCAGATTTCCAGATTTGGACACATTTCAAAGATTTTCTATTTTGAGGACCTTAGAGTCAAAATTAGAATTTTCCCGTTTCTGTGAAAAATGTTCAAAACTGGCCAACCTAGTTACCTACCAATTTTCATGCATTTTAAACATCATTTTCCTAGCAAAACTCACCTTGAAACAACAGGTCAGAGAGCTGTCACATAATCCGACTTCACCTATCATCACTTTCAAGCCAAAATCTTGCCATGCATGGTTGAAGAAGCTTATGAACGAACATATAACTCAAGTACAGAAGCAAAGACATACATTTAAGAGCTTGCATGTGGATTTTTGAAGGATTTTCAAAAGGTTTTAGCCCTCACCTTAGCAAATCACCAAGAAGATGCACAAAAACTTGTTGAAGCACAATTTTCTTTTTCTTCTTTGCCTAGCCGAGATTCCAACTTGGTTTTGTCTATTTTTCCTAGCTTAGTAACCAAGCTCTTAGTACATGCATGTGGTTAGAACAAGAAGAAAATAAATGGAAGCTTAGTAACTCACCTAGGGCCGAAATGAAGACTCAAGAGCTTGCATGTGAGTTTTCTTGCAACCTAGCTAGCTTGGTTGAGTTCCTTTGCTTGTGGCTTGTCTTGATTAACCATATGATGATGAAGATGAGCTAAGAGGTGTATGAACTCATCCAAAACCGAGATTGAGAGAGAAGAATGAGAGGGAGAGAGAGAAATGTGAGGAGAGTGAGAGAAATGAGAGAAAAAAGAAGCTTTTGCAATTGTTGATGCAAATGTTGGCCTTGGGCATGCAAAAATCAGATTTTGTGTCATCTTTTGAGCATCTTTTGAATTGTTTTAGCATGTGTGTAAGAGAATGTTGGGTATTTAGAGATTTTAGGTAGAATAGAATATAGGATGTGTTTAAAGGTTTGTGAGATTTTGTCTTGTAGTCAGTTTAAAATATAATATTTAGGTGTTAGTGGATTTTGTAGAGATTTGAATTAGGATTATAATAATAGTTAGTGGTGTTTGTAGGATTATTTTATATTCTAGTGCTTTGTGTGGGATTCTTTCTTGATTAACGTGGTGGCGCGGATTCCTAGGTCTAGGGCACGAATTACGAGGTAGACATGAACTACGGGGTAAGACACGAACTTCAAGACTAATACACATACTTCAAGATAAATGCACGGATTCCAATGCAAATGCACGCAACCCTAGGTAAATATACGTAAACCAATACAAGGCATGTAATTCAATGCAATGAACGTAAATCGAGGTACGACTCTTAAACCTAGGTTAGGACACGCAATTCATGGTCAGGGCACACAAAACGAGACAACACACGCAATTCGAAGTCAAGGCACGTAAGTCGAGGATTAAGGCACATAATTCTAGGTTAGTCATATCATTCTTGGTCTATGGCACGCAAATCAAGGTAAAATACGTTATTCGGGGTCGGGCCTCACAAGTTACGCGGCTCACAACATACCGTTGGAAAGCACTACGAGAGCTCTACGAAGGGGGGCAACTTGCCTGTTCTGCTGCACCAGTTTTCAGAGCCCAAAATCGAACGTTTTCATCAGTTTTGGGATACTTTTCTTCTTTTGCGCTATTTTTTCATCCCGGATTGTACGTCGTGAGCCGCGAAAAGGACGACAACCTAATACATCATATTTCTATTACTGAATCCCACCGCACCTTGGGCCAGACAACTTCGCTTCACGTAGAGGCTGGGCCCGCAAACCGAGGGCGTAGGGGCTTGGGACCATGTCTCCGTCGCTCCGATGCCCTTAACTTTTGATCCGTAAGGAGTTACGCGGCGCACAGAATACCGCTGGAAAGCACTCTGAGAGCTCTACGACAGGGGCAGCTAGCCTATTCTACTGCACCAGTTTTCAGAGCCCAAAACTGAACATTTTCATCTGTTTTGGGACACTTTTCTTCTTCTGTTCTATTTTTTCGTCCCGGATCGTACGCCGTGAGCCGCGAAAAGGACGAGAACCTAATACAATACATTTTTATTGCTGAATCTCACAGCACCTTGGGAAAGACAACTTCACATCACGTAGAGGCTGGGACAGCAAACCAAGGGCGTGGGGCTTGGGACCAGGTCACTGTCGCTCCGGTGCCCATAACTTTTGATCCGTAAGGAGTTACGCGGCGCACAGCATACCGTTCGGAAGCTATCCAAGAGCTCTACGATGTGGGCAGCAAGCCTGCTCTATTGCGCCTGTTTTCAGAGCCTAAAATCGAACATTTTCATCAGTTTTGTGACACTTTTCTTCTTTTACATTATTTTTCCGTTCCGAATCGTAGGTCGTGAACCGTGAAAAGGACAACAACCTAATCCATCACATTTCTATTACCGAATCCCACGCCAACTTGGGCAAGACAACATCGCTACAAGTATAGGCTGGGCCTGCAAACCGAGGGCGTGGGGCTTGGGACTAGGTCACCGTCGCTCCGGTGCCCATAACTTTTCATCTGTAAGGAGTTATGCGGCGCACAGCATACCGTTCGAATGCTCTCCAAGAGCTCTATGATGTGGGCAGCAAGTCTGCTCTGTTGCGCCTATTTTCAGAGCCTAAAATTGAACGTTTTTATCAGTTTTGGGACACTTTTCTTCTTTTGCGCTATTTTTTCATCCCGGATCGTACGTCGTGAGCTGCGAAAAGGACGACAACCTAATCCATCACATTTCTATTACCGAATCCCACGGTACCTTGGACAAGACAACTTCGCTTCACGTATAGGCTGGGCCCGCAAACCGAGGGCGTGTGGCTTTGGACTAGGTCACCGTCGCTCCGGTGCCCATAACTTTTGATTCGTAAGGAGTTACGCGGCGCACAGCATACCATTCAGAAGCTCTCCAAGAGCTCCACGAAGGGGGGCAGCTTTCCTATTCTGCTGAGCCAGTTTTCGTAGCCTAAAATTGAACGTTTTCATCAGTTTTGGGATACTTTTCTTCTTTTGCACTATTTTTTTGTCCCGGATCGTACGTAATGAGCCGCGAAAAGGACGACAATCAAATACATCACATTTCTATTACTGAATCCCATGGCATCTTGGGCAAGACAAGTTCGCTTCACGTATAGGTTGGTCCCGCAAACCGAGGGCGTGGGGCTTGGGACTTGGTCATCGTCGCTCCGGTGCCCATAACTTTTGATCCGTACGGAGTTACGCGGCACACAACATACAGTTCGGAAGCCCTCCAAGATCTCTACAACGTGGGTAGCATGCCTGCTCTGTTGCGCCTATTTTCAGAGCCTAAAATTGAATGTTTTCATCAGTTTTGGGACATTTTTCTTCTTGTGCACTGTTTTTCTGTCCCGGATCGTACGTCATGAGCCGCAAAAATGACCACAACCTAAAACATTACATTTCTATTACTGAATCCCATGGCACCTTGGGCAAGACTACTTCGCTTTGACGTAGAGTCTGGGCCCACAAACCGAGCACGTGGGCTTGGGACCAGGTCTATGTCGCTCCGGTGCCCATAACTTTTGATCTGTAAGGAGTTATGCGGTGCATAGCATACCGTTGAAAAGCTCTTTGAGAGCTCTACGACAGGGGTAGCAAGCTTGCTCAGCTGTGCCTGTTTTTGGAACCCAAAATCAAACGTTTTCTTCAATTTTGGGACACTTTTCTTCTTTTGCGATGTTTTTTTATCCTGGATCACACGTCATGAGCAGCGAAAAGGACGATAACCTAATACATCACATTTCTATTAATGAATCCTACAGCACCTTGGGCAAGACAACTTCGTTTCTCGTAGCGGCTGGGCTCACAAACCGAGGGCGTGGGGCTAGGGACCAGGTGTCCATCACTTTGTTGTCCATAACTTTTGATCCGTAAGGAGTTACGCGGCGTACAACATACCATTCGGAAGCTCTCCAAGAGCTCTACGAAGGGGGGCAGCTTGCCTGTTCTGCTGTGCCAGTTTTCGGAGCCCAAAATCGAATGTTTTCATCAGTTTTGGGACACTTTTCTTCTTTTCTGCTATTTTTTCGTCCCGGATCGTACGTCGTGAGCAGCGAAAAGGACGACAACCTAATCCATCACATTTCTATTACCGAATCCCACTGTACCTTGGGCAACACAACTTCGCTTGACGTATAGGCTGGGTACGCAAACCGAGGAAATAGGGCTTGGGAGTGGGTCACCGTCGCTTCGGTGCCCATAACTTTTGATCCGTAAGGAGTTACATGACGCACAACATACCGTTCAAAAGCTCTCCAAGAGCACTACGACATGGGCAGCAAGCTTGCTCTGTTGCTCCTATTTTCAGAGCCTAAAATTGAACGTTTCATCAGTTTTGGGATACTTTTCTTCTTTTGCGCTATTTTTCCGTCCCGGATCGTACGTCGTGAGCCGTGAAAAGGACGACAACCTAATCCATCACATTTCTATTACTGAATCCAACGGCACCTTGGGCAAGGAAACTTCGCTTAACGTAGAGGCTGGGCCTGCAAACTGAGGGCATGGGGGTTGGGACCAGGTCTCCGTCGCTCCTGTGCCCATAACTTTTGATCCGTAAGGAGTTACACGGCGCACAACATATCATTGGAAAGCACTCCGAGAGCTTTACGAAAGGGGTCAGCTTGCCTGTTCTACTGTGCCAGTTTTCAGAGCCCAAAATCGAACGTTTTCATTAGTTTTGGGATATTTTCTTCTTTTTTGCTATTTTTTTGTCCCTGATCGTACGTTGTGAGCCGCAAAATGAACGACAACCTAATACATCACATTTCTATTACTGAATCCCATGGCACCTTGGGCAAGACAAGTTCGCTTCACGTATAGGCTGGTCCCGTAAACTGAGGACGTGGGGTTTGGGACTAGGTTACCGTCGCTCTGGTGCCCATAACTTTTGATCCGTAAGGAGTTACACGGAGCACAGCATACCGTTTGGAAGCTCTCCAAGAGCTCTATGACGTGGGCAGCAAGCCTGCTCTGTTGTGCCTATTTTCAGAGCCTAAAATTGAATATTTTCACAGTCTTGGGACACTTTTCTTCTTTTGCACTATTTTTCTGTCCCGGATCGTACGTTGTGAGTCGCAAAAAGGGCGACAACCTAATACATTACATTTCTATTACTGAATCCCATGGCACCTTGGGCAAGACAACTTAGCTTTGACGTAGAGTCTGGGCCCACAAACCGAGCGCGTGGGCTTAGAACCAGGTCTCTGTCGCTTCGGTGCCCATAACTTTTGATCAATAGGAGTTACACGGCGCACAACATACCGTTAGAAAGCACTACGAGAGCTCTACGAAGGGGGGATGCTTGCCTGTTCTACTGCGTCAGTTTTTGGAGCCAAAAATCAAACGTTTTCATCAGTTTTGGGATACGATTCTTCTTTTGCGCTATTTTTTCATCCCGGATCGTATGTCGTGAGCCGCGAAAAGGACGACAACCTAATACATCGTATTTCTATTACTGAATCCCACCGCACCTTGGGCAAGCCAACTTCGCTTCACGTAGAGGCTGGGCCCGCAAACCGAGGCCGTGTGGGCTTGGGACCCTGTCTTCATCGCTCCGGTGCCCTTAACTTTTGATTCGTAAGGAGTTACGTGGTGCAAAAAATACCGTTGGAAAGCACTCCGCGAGCTCTAAGATAGGGGCAGCTAGCCTGCTCTGCTGCGCCAGTTTTTGCAGCCCAAAATTAAACATTTTTATATGTTTTGGGACACTTTTCTTCTTCTGCTCCATTTTTTCATCCCGGATTGTACGTCGTGAGCCGCGAAAAGGACGAGAACCTAATACAACACATTTCTATTGTTGAATCCCACGACACCTTGGGCAAGACAACTTCGCATCACGTAGAGGCTGGGCCCGCAAACGGAGGGCATGGGGCTTGGGACCAGGTCATCGTCGCTCTGGTGCCCATAGCTTTTGATCCGTAAGGAGTTACGCAGCGCACAGCATATCATTCGGAAGCTCTCCAAGAGCTCTACGAAAGGGGGTAGCTTGCTTGTTCTGCTGTGCCAGTTTTCGTAGCCCAAAATCGAACGTTTTCATTAGTTTTTGGAAACTTTTCTTCTTTTGTGCTATTTTTTCATCCCGGATCGTACGTCGTGAGCCGCGAAAAGGACGACAACCTAATCCATCACATTTCTATTACAGAATCCCACGGTACCTTGGGCAAGACAACTTCGCTTCACGTATAGGCTGGGCCCGCAAACCGAGGGCGTGTGGCTTGGGACTAGGTCACCGTCGCTCCGGTGCCTATAACTTTAGATCCGTAAGGAATTACGCGGCGCACAGTATACCATTCGGAAGCTCTCCAAGAGCTCTACGAAGGGGGGCAGCTTGCCTGTTCTGTTGCGCCAGTTTTCGTAGCCTAAAATTGAAAGTTTTCATCAGTTTTGGGATACTTTTCTTCTTTTGCGCTATTTTTTTGTCCCGGATCGTACGTCGTGAGTAGCGAAAAGGACGACAACCTAATACATCACATTTCTATTATTGAATCCCATGGCACCTTGGGCAAGACAAGTTCGCTTCACGTATAGGCTGGTCCCGCAAACCGAGGGCGTGGGGCTTGGGACTATGTCACCGTCGCACCGGTGCCCATAACTTTTGATCCGTACAGAGTTACGCAGCGCACAACATACAGTTCGAAAGCTCACCAAGATCTCTACAACGTGGGCAGCATGCCTGCTCTATTGCTCCTATTTTCAGAGCCTAAAATCGAATGTTTTCATCAGTTTTGGGACACTTTTCTTCTTGTGCACTATTTTTCTGTCCCAGATCGTACGTCGTGAGTCGCAAAAATGACCACAACCTAATACAATACATTTCTATTATTGAATCCCATGGCATCTTGGGCAAGACTACTTCGCTTTGACGTAAAGTCTAGGCCCACAAACCGAGTGCATGGGCTTGAGACCAGGTCTCCGTCGCTCCGGTGCCCATAACTTTTGATCCGTAAGGAGTTACGCGGCGCACAGCATACCGTTGGAAAGCTCTCTGAGAGCTCTACGACAGGGGCAGCAAGCCTGCTCAGCTGCGCTTATTTTCGGAACCCAAAATTGAACGTTTTCTTCAGTTTTGGGACACTTTTCTTCTTTTGCGATGTTTTTTAGTCCTGGATCGCACGTCATGAGCAGCAAAAAGGACGACAACCTTATACATCACATTTCTATTACTGAATCCCATAGCACCTTGGGCAAGACAACTTCGTTTCACGTAGAGGCTGGGCCCGCAAACCGAGGGCGTGGGGCTTGGGACCAGGTGTCCATCGCTCTGTTGTCCACAACTTTTGATCCGTAAGGAGTTATGCCCCGCACAGCATACCATTCGTAAGCTCTCCAAGAGCTCTACGAAGGGGGACAGCTTGCATGTTCTGCTGCGCCAATTTTTGGAGCCCAAAATCGAACGTTTTCATTAGTTTTGGAATACTTTTCTTCTCCTCTATTATTTTTTCGTCCCGGATCGTACGTCGTGAACCGCGAAAAGGATGACAACCTAATTCACCACATTTCTATTACCGAATCCCACAGCAACTTGGGCAAGACAACATCATTACACGTATAGGCTGGGCCTGTAAACCGAGGGCGTGGGGCTTGGGACTAGGTCACCGTCGCTCCGATGCCCATAACTTTTGATTTGTAAGGAGTTATGCGGCGCACAACATACCGTTCGAATACTCTCCAAGAGCTCTACGACGTGGGCGGCAAGTCTACACTGTTGCGCCTGTTTTCGGAGCCTAAAATCGAACGTTTTCATCAATTTTGAGACACTTTTCTTCTTTTGCGCTATTTTTCCGTCCTGGATCGTACGTCGTGAGCTGCGAAAAGGACGACTACCTAATCCATCACATTTCTATTGCTGAATCCCATGGCACCTTGGGCAAGACAACTTCGCTTCATGAAAAGGCTGGGCCCGCAAACTGAGGGCGTGGGGCTTAGGACTAGGTCACCGTCGCTCCGGTGCCTATAACTTTTGATCCGTAAGGAGTTACACGGCGCACAACATACCATTGGAAAGCATTCTGAGAGCTCTACGAAGGAGGGTAGCTTGCCTGTTCTGCAGCGCCAGTTTTCATAGACCAAAATTGAACGTTTTCATTAGTTTTGGGATACTTTTCTTCTTTTGCGCTACTTTTTTTATCCCGGATCATGCGTCATGAGCCGCGAAAAGGACGACAACCTAATACATCACATTTCTATTACTGAATCCCATGGTACCTTGGGAAAGACAAGTTCGCTTCACGTATAGGCTGGTCCCACAAACCAAGGGCGTGGGGCTTGGGATTAGGTCACCGTTGCTCCGGTGCCCATAACTTTTGATCCGTACGGAGTTACGCGGCGCACAACATACCGTTCGGAAGCTCTCCAAGATCTCTACGATGTGGGCAGTATGATTGCTCTGTTGCGCCTATTTTCAGAGCCTAAAATCGAATGTTTTCATCAGTTTTGGGACACTTTTCTTCTTGTGCACTTTTTTTCTATCCCGGATCGTACGTTGTGAGCCATAAAAAGAACCACAACCTAATACATTGCATTTCTATTACTGAATCCCATGGCACCTTGGGCAAGACAACTTCGCTTTGACGTAGAGTCTGGGCCCACAAACCGAGCTCGTGGGCTTGGGACTAGGTCTACGTCGATCCGGTGCCCATAACTTTTGATCCGTAAGGAGTTACACGGCGCACAGCATACCGTTGGAAACCTCTATGAGAGCTCTACGACAGGGGCTGCAAACCTACTCATCTCCGCCTGTTTTTGAAACCCAAAATCGAACGTTTTCTTCAATTTCGGGACACTTTTCTTCTTTTGCGTAGTTTTTTCGTCTTGGATCGCACTTCATGAGCAGCGAAAAGGACGACAACCTAATACATCATATTTCTATTACTGAACCCCACAGCACCTTGGGCAATACAACTTTGTTTCACGTAGAGGCTGGGCCCGCAAACCGAGGGCGTGGGGCTTGGGACTAGGTGTCCGTTGCTCTGTTGTCCATAACTTTTGATCCGTAAGGCGTTACGCAGCGCATAACATACCGTTGGAAAGCTCTCCAAGAGCTCTACGTAAAGGCAGCAAGCCTGCTCGGTTGCGCCTATTTTGGAGCCCAAAATCAAACGTTTTTATCAGTTTCGGGATACTTTTCTTCTTTTTCGCTATTTTTCATCCCGGATCATACGTCGTGAGCCGCGAAAAGGACGACAACCTAATCCATCACATTTCTATTACCGAATCCCACGGTACCTTGGGCAAGACAACTTCGCTTCACCTATAGGCTGGGCCCACAAACCGAGGACGTGGGGCTTGGGAGTCGGTCACCATCGCTCCGGTGCCTATAACTTTTGATCCGTAAGAAGTTACGCGACGTACAACATACCGTTCGAAAGCTCTCCAAGAGCTCTACGACGTGGGCAACAAGCCTGCTCTGTTGCGCTTGTTTTCAGAGCCTAAAATCGAACGTTTTCATCAGTTTTGGGATACTTTTCTTCTTTTGCTCTATTTTTCCGCCCGTATCGTACGTCGTGAGCCGCGAAAAGGACGACAACCTAATCCATAACATTTCTATTACTGAATAACACGGCACCTTGGGCAAGGCAACTTCGCTTAACGTAGTGGCTGGCCTGTAAACCGAGGGCGTGGGGCTTGGGACCAGGTCTCCGTCACTCTTGTGCCCATAACTTTTGGTCCGTAAGGAGTTACGCGGCGCACAGCATACCGTTGGAAAGCACTCCGAGAGCTCTACGAAGAGGGTCAGCTTGCCTATTCTGTTGTGCCAGTTTTCGGTGCCCAAAATTGTACGTTTTCATCAATTTTGAGATACTTTTCTTCTTTTGCGCTATTTTTTCATCCCAGATCGTACGTCGTGAGCTGCGAAAATGACGACAACCTAAAACATCATATTTCTATTACTGAATCCCACCGCACCTTGGGCAATACAACTTTACTTCACGTAGAGGCTGGGCCTGCTAACCGAGGGCGTGGGGGCTTGGGACCATGTCTCCGTCACTCCGATGCCCTTAACTTTTGATCCGTATGGAGTTACGCGGTGCACAGAATACCGTTGGAAAGCACTCCAAGAGCTCTACGACAGGGGCAGCTAGCCTATTCTGCTGCGCCAGTTTTTGGAGCCCAAAATTGAACATTTTCATCAGTTTTGGGATACTTTTCTTCTTCTGCTCTATTTTTTCATCCCGGATCGTACGTCGTGAGCCGCGAAAAGGACGATAACCTAATACAACACATTTCTATTACTGAATCTCACGGCACCTTGGGCAAGACAACTTCGCATCATGTAGAGGCTAGGCTCGCAAACCGAGGGCGTAGGGCTTGGGACCAGGTCACTGTCGCTCCAGTGCCCATAACTTTTGATCCGTAAGGAGTTACGCGGTGCACATCATACCGTTCAGAAGCTATCCAAGTGCTCTACGATGTGGGCAGCAAGCCTGCTCTGTTGCGCCTATTTTCAGAGCCTAAAATCGAACATTTTCATTAGTTTTAGGACACTTTTCTTCTTTTGCGCTATTTTTCTGTTCTGAATCGTACGTCGTGAACCGCGAAAAGGACGATAATCTAATCCATCACATTTCTATTACCGAATCCCACGGCAACATGGGCAAGACAACATCGCTACAAGTATAGGCTGGGCCCGCAAACCGAGAGCATGGGGCTTGGGACTAGGTCACCGTCGCTCCGGTGCCCATAACTTTTGATCTTTAAGGAGTTACACGGTGCACAGCATACCGTTCGATTGTTCTCCAAGAGCTCTACGACGTGGGTAGCAAGTCTGCTGTATTGCGCCTATTTTCAGAGCCTAAAATCGAACGTTTTCATCAGTTTTGGGACACTTTTCTTCTTTTGCGCTATTTTTCCATCCCGGATCGTACATCGTGAGCCGTGAAAATGACGACAACCTAATCCATCACATTTCTATTGCTGAATCCCACAGCACCTTGGGCAAGACAACTTCGCTTCACGTATAGGTTGGGCCCACAAACCAAGGGCGTGTGGCTTGGGACTAGGTCACCGTCGCTCCGATGCCCATAACTTTTGATCCGTAAGGAGTTAAGCGGTGCACAACATACCATTTGGAAGCTCTCCAAGAGCTCTACGAAAGGGGGCAGCTTGCCTGTTCTGCTGTGTCACGACCCCAACCCGGCCTATAAGGTTAGACTAGGGTGTGATCTAAACGTTCAGGACATATCACATACTTAACCGTTTATGAAGATTACACACTTAATGTTTTTGGCCTAAACTCCAAGATTTTCGGAAAACTGGTAACGTAACGACTGTAATTGGGCTCTTTGGTTTGGCCTAATTCTCTAAACACCTCAAAATTTTACTATCTCAAATTCATTTCCAACTAAGATTGCTATTTATCATCAATTGAAATGCCTATTGGTTATCTCGATGTCTCGTTTGATTCATAACCTAGCATGATACTATGTCTCGTTTGTTTGTTTATCCTCATTGCGAAAATACCTGTTGATCTTAGCTTAATAGAGAGTACCTGTTTCAGATTGGATAAGTTCATTTACTTAGTCCTTAACTAATACGTCATAACCTATGATAGATACTAACGGTAATAATAGCAAAAATAATTATAGTAGATCAGTCTACTTAATACTAGTACAAACCAAAATTAGACCCCAAATTACAACGAGGGTCTTTTACATTCGAAATAGCAAGCAACATAAAGGAAATAGTCTTCAAGTAGCACATAGTTCACAAGTAGCCACAATCACGCAAAGCAAACAAGACAGTCAATCACTCCAAAGATTCATCGTTAGGCATATCGTCCTCAGGTACCTGTTCTAGATCTTCTTCACCTGAGATGATAAAAGCGGGTGAGTCCTTATGAACGCAGCGAGGGGGAACGAGAAATAGGTTTTGAAACTCATTTTCCGGTTCAACTTATGAAAACTCTTTTTTTTGAAAACATGTCACGTATTACAAATAATAAGGTATGCAAATATATGAAACAAATCGAGTAACAGATACATTTACCAATCATTTCAAGGATACGGTGAGCATTTGCTCTCAATATCAATTTCGATTCATTTGGTATGGCCGACTTCAATAATCCACTTATCACTCCCAATTGGGTGTACTCCGGATGTACCCCGAAACCTACGACCCAACTCTCCGAGGGTGAAATGCCAAGAAAGAGAGAGAATTGGACCATGGTAGTCACGGTAACACCGGCAAGCCCGATGCCGCCCGGCATGCGTGAAACACTACCATGCCACACTGAAAGGTTGCAACCTCGTATCCAATGCACATTTATAACATTTAACATATCACATTAGGAGGACAACAAAGTAGGTCACCTCCGAGCAGTTATAAGATCACATGTTATCAAGTAATCAAACGAGGCACGATAAGACAAGTAATTTCACTTGAAAGACATATAGAGCCATATGAACATAAAACAGGCAGCCATGTAACACATGCAAGTCAAGCCATATAACTCATTTCGAAGTCCACGTAATCAAGTGATACGATTATTCAACATGCAACAACATCTACGTGGGTTTGGATGCAAGAAAAGCCTAATTGTCAACATGCAATGATCAAAATTACATTTAAGCTTATAAGGGCAACTACGGGCAGCCTACAAAACATATAATTCCACACAATATCCAAATGATCAACACTTAGCAAAATTACCTAGTCATTAGGGTTACCATTTCGTGCATATTCGTGCAATTTGAGTCTCAACCCAACTCAAAGTCAATCTCAAACCATGCATCATTTAATTCAACATCCTCAAACATTCAAAATAGTCCACACAACATCCCGAAGCTACAATCCCAAGCATTTAATTCAACAAGAGGAGTCACAACAATTTTCTAAGCACAACATTAAGTGAAACCCTTACTGCAATAGTCTGTTTTCTCACAATCAATCGGATAAGCAAACAATCTCCAAATTCAGTGAATAAGATGTCAAATTAAAGCTTAAGAATTTAAATAAAATCAGAAATAAACCTTACATCAATTGGAGTTCGGGATCATTAGATATAACCGAAACAGTGGGATAGCACAAAACTGTCCAGATTTGTACACATTTCAATAATTGACGTTTTTGAGGTCCTTAGGGTCAGATTCAGCCTTAGTCCATTTCTGAAAAAAATGTCCAGAACTGAAAAATATATCAGCACACCAATTTTCATACATTTTGGACATCATTAACTAAGTCAAATCTGGTTCGTTCTACAAGATCAGTGCATCTGCCAAAACCTGCTTCATTTTTCTAGATTTCCAGATTTGGTCACATTTTAAAGAGTTTCCATTTTGAGGACCTTAGAGTAGAAATTGGCTTTGGCCTATTTATGAGAAAAGTGTTCAAAACTGTCCAAACTAGTCACCTACCAATTTTCAAGCATTTTAAACATCATTTGCCTAGCTAAACTTACCTCGAAACAGACTGGTCAGAGAGCTGTCAACAATCCGACTTCACCTATCACCACTTTCAAGCCAAGATCTTGCCATGCATGGTTGCAAAAGCTTATGAACGAACATATAACTCAAGTACAGAAGCAAAGACACACATTTATGAGCATGCATGTGGATTTTTGAAGGATTTTCAAAAGGTTTTAGCCCTCACCTTAGCAATCAACCAAGAGGATGCACAAAAACTTGTTGAAGCAAACTTTTCTTCTTCTCCTTTGCCTAGCCAAGGTTCCAACTAGATTTTCTCTATTTTTCCTAGCTTAGTGACCCAGCTCTTAGTACATGCATGAGGTTAGAGCAAGAAGAAAAGAAATGGAAGCTTAAAAACTCACCTAGGCCGAAAATGGTGACTCAAAATGCTTGCATGTGTGTTTCTTGCATCCTAGCTTGCTTGGGTGAGTTTCTTTGCTTGTTGTTTGTCTTGATGCACCATAGGATGATGAAGATGAGCTAAGGGATGAAGAAACTCAGCCCAAAACCGAGATGGAAAGAGAAGAATGAGAGGGAGAGAGAGAAAATGTGAGAGGAAAGAAGAAATGACAAAAAAATGAAAGCCTTTGCAATCTTCAAGCATGTGGTCGGCCTTGGGCCATTAAAATCTGATTTTGTGTCTTCATTGTGTGATTTTAAAATGTTTAGCATGGGCAAAGGTGGTTTGGTTGAGCAAGGTAGAGGATTTAGTTGGTTTTGAGTATTTTTTTATGTATTGTGCTAAGTGTTTGTCATAGTTTGTCTAGGACTAATTTTTTTTTTTAATGCATTTGTGTCATTAGAATTGTCATAGGAATGTTGGGAAATTAGGGAATCTAGGTAGAATAAAATATAGGAATGTTTGTTGATGAGTTGAATTATGAATAGAATAATAGTTAGTGGGAAATGTAGGAATAGTTTAGTATTATTTTATTGTTAGTGGAGTTTGTAGAGAATTTGAATTAGGAATATAATATTGGTTAGTGGATTGTGTAGGATTATTTTATTGTCTAGTGCTTTGTGTAGGATTCTTTCTTGATTAACGTGGTGGCACGGATTCCTAGGTCTAGGTTACGAATTACGAGGTAGGACACGAACTGCGAGACGAACGCACGTTTTTCAAGTAAATACACGCTACCCTAAATGAATGCACGTAATTTAATGCAATGCACGTAAATTGAGATACAACTCTTAAACCTAGGATAGGACACGCAATTCAAGGTCAGGGCACACAAAATGAGACAACACACGTAATTTGAAGTCGGGGCACGTAAGTCGAGGATTAGGGCACATAATTCTAGGTCAAGGCACGTATGACCAGGTATGCACGAAAACCAAGACAGGACACGTAATCCAAGGTTGATCATATCATTCTTAGTCTATGGCACGCAAATCAAGGTAACATACATTATTCGGGGTCGGGCCTCATAGCTGCGCCAGTTTTTGTAGCCTAAAATTGAACGTTTTCATCAGTTTTGGGATACTTTTCTTCTTTTGCGCTATTTTTTTGTCCCGGATCGTACGTCGTGAGCCACGAAAAGGACGACAACCTAATACATCACATTTCTATTACTGAATCCCATGGCACCATGGGCAAGACAAGTTCGCTTCACGTATAGGCTGGTCCCGCAAATCGAGGGCGTGGGGCTTGGGACGAGGTCACCGTCGCTCCGGTGCCCATAACTTTTGATCCGTAAGGAGTTACGCGGCACACATCATACCATTGGAAAACATTTCGAGAGCTCTACGAAGGGGGGCAGCTTGCCTGTTCTACAGCGCCTATTTTCAGAGCCCAAAATTGAACATTTTCATCAGTTTTTGGATATTTTTCTTCTTTTGCACTGTTTTTTTGTCTCGGATCATACGTCGTGAGTCGCGAAAAGGACGACAACCTAATACATCACATTTCTATTACTGAATCCTATGGCTCCTTGGGCAAGACAAGTTCGCTTCACGTATAGGCTGGTCCTGCAAACCGAGGGCGTGGGGCTTGGGACTAGGTCACCGTCGCTCCGGTGCCCATAACTTTTGATCCGTACGGAGTTACGCTGCGCACAGCATACCGTTCGGAAGCTCTCCAAGATCTCTACGACATGGGCAGCATGCCTGCTCCGTTGCGCCTATTTTCAGAGCCTAAAATCGAATGTTTTCATCAGTTTTGGGACACTTTTCTTCTTGTGAACTATTTTTCTGTCCCGGATCGTACGTCGTGAGACGCAAAAAGGGCCGCAACCTAATACATTACATTTCTATTACTGAATCCCATGGCACCTTGGGCAAGACAACTTCTCTTTGACATAGAGTCTGGGCCCACAAACCGTGCGCGTGGGGCTTGGGACCAGGTCTTCGTCACTCCGTTGTCCATAACTTTTGATCCGCAAGGCGTTACGCAGCGCACAACATACCGTTGGAAAGCTCTCCAAGATCTCTACGAAAGGGCATCAAGCCTGCTCGGTTGCGCCTATTTTTGGAGCCCAAAATCAAACATTTTCATCAGTTTCGGGATACTTTTCTTCTTTTGCGCTGTTTTTCTGTGCCATATCGTACGCTGTGAGCCGCGAAAAGGACGACAACCTAATCCATTACATTTTTATTTCCGAATACCACGGCACCTTGGGCAAGAAAACTTAGCTTTAAAGTAGAGGCTGGGCCCGCAACCGAAGGCGTGCGGCTTTGGACCAGGTCTCCGTCGCTCCGGTGCCCATAACTTTTGATCCGTAAGGAGTTACGCGGCGCACAGCATACCGTTGAAAAGTACTCTGAGAGCTCTACGAAGGGGGGCAGCTTGCCTGTTCTGCTGCACTAGTTTTTAGAGCCCAAAATCGAACGTTTTCATCAGTTTTGGAACACTTTTCTTCTTTTGAGCTATTTTTTCATCCCGGATCGTACATCGTGAGCCGCGAAAAGGATGACAACCTAATCTATCACATTTCTATTACTGAATCCCATGACACCTTGGGCAAGACAACTTCGCTTCATGTATAGGCTGGGCCAGCAAACTGAGGGCGTGGGGCTTGGGACTAGGTCACCGTCACTCCGGTGCCCATAACTTTTGATCCGTAAGAAGTTAAGCGGTGGACAGTAAACTGTTTGGAAGCTCTCCCGGAGCTCTACAACGTGGGCAGCAAGCCTGCTTTGTTGCGCCTATTTTCAGAGCCTAAAATTGAACATTTTCATCAGTTTTGGGACACTTTTCTTCTTTTGTGCTATTTTTCTGTCCCGGATCGTACATCGTGAG
Organism: Ehretia macrophylla; assembly: GCA_037974665.1. Taxonomy (NCBI): domain Eukaryota; kingdom Viridiplantae; phylum Streptophyta; class Magnoliopsida; order Boraginales; family Ehretiaceae; genus Ehretia; species Ehretia macrophylla. The sequence continues at coordinate 38,452,975 of CM075773.1, read as the reverse complement.
CCGCAAAAAGGATGACAACCTAATCCATCACATATCTATTACTGAATCCCATGGCACCTTAGGCAAGGTAACTTCGCTTCACGTAGAGGCTAGGCCTGCAAACCGAGGGCGTAGAGCTTAGGGCCAGGTCTCCGTCGCTCTGGTGCCCATAACTTTTGATCTGTAAGGAGTTACGCGGCGCACAGAATACCGTTGGAAAGCACTCTGAGAGCTCTACGACGAGGGCAACTAGCCTGTTCTGCTGCACTTGTTTTCGAAGCCCAAAATTGAACATTTTCATCAGTTTTCGGACACCTTTCTTTTTTTGCGCTATTTGTTCATCCCGGATCGTACGTTGTGAGCCGCAAAAAGGATGACAACCTAATCCATCATATTTCTATTACCGAATCCCACGGCACCTTGGGCAAGACAACTTCCTTTCACGTAGAGGTTGGGCCCGCAAACCGAGGGCGTGGAGCTTGGGACCAAGTCTCCGTTTCTCCGGTGCCCATAACTTTTGATTCGTAAGAAGTTACATGGTGCACAACATACTGATGGAAAGCTCTGCGAGAGCTCTACGACGGGGGCAGCAAGCCTGCTCACCTGTACCTGTTTTTGGAGCCCAAAATCAAAGGTTTTCATCAGTTTCTGGACACTTTTCTTCTTTTGTGCTATTTTTTCGTTGCGGATCGTACGTCGTGAGCCGCAAAAAGGACGACAACCTGATACATCACATTTCTTTTACTGAATCCCACAGCACATTGGGCAAGACAACTTCGCTATACGTAGAGGCTGGGCCCATAAACCTAGGGCATAAGGCTTGGGACCAGGTCTCCGTCGCTCTGGTGCCCATAACTTTTGATTTGTAAGGAGTTACGCGACGCACAACATACCATTGGAAAGCTCAACGAGAGCTCTACGATGGGGACATCAAGCCTACTTAGCTGCACCATTTTTTAGAGCCCAAAATCGAACGTTTTCATCAGTTTCGGGACACTTTTATTCTTTTGTGCTGTTTTTCCGTCCCGGATCGTACGTCATGAGCCGTAAAAAGGATGACAACCTAAGACATCACATTTCTATTACTGAATCCCACAGCACCTTGGGCAAGACAACTTCGCTTCACGTAGAGGTTGGACCCACAAACCGAGGGCGTGGGGCTTGGGACCAGGTCTCCGGCGCTCCGGTGCCCATAACTTTTGATCCGTAAGGAGTTACGCGGTGCACAGCATACCGTTGGAAAACTCTCCAAGAGTTCTATGTTGGGGGCAACAAGCCTACTTAGCTGAGCCTATTTTCGGAGCCCAAAATTGAACGTTTTCATCAGTTTTGGGATAATTTTCTTTTATTGCAATATTTTTCCGTCCCAGATCGTACGTCGTGAGCCACGAAATGGACGACAACTTAATCCATCACATTTCTATTACTAAATCTCATGGCACCTTGGGCAAGACAACTTCACTTCACATAGAGGCTGGGCCTGCAAAGCGAGGGCGTGGGGCTTGGGACTAGGTCTCTGTTGTGAGGCCCGACCCCGAATAACGTGTCTTACCATGATTTGCGCGCCTTAGACCTAAAATTATATGACTGACCTTGAATTGCATGTCCTAACCTAGGTTTAAGAGTCGTACCTTGATTTATGTGCATCACATTGAATTACGTGCCTTGTATTAGTTTACGTACATTTATCTAGGGTTGCGTGCATTTGCATTGGAATCTGTGCATTAGTCTTGAAGGTCGTGTCTTACCTCGTAGTTCGTGTCTACCTCGTAATTCGTGTCCTAGACCTAGGAATCCGTGCTACCACGTTGATCAAGAAAGAATCCTACACAAAGCACTAGACACTAAAATAATCCTACACAATCCACTGACTAATATTATATTCCTAATTCAAATTCTCTACAAACTCCACTAACAATAAAATAATACTAAACTATTCCTACATTTTCTACTAACTATTATTCTATTCATAATTCAACTCATCAACAAACATTCCTATATTTTATTCTACCTAGATTCCCTAATTTCCCAACATTCCTATGACAATTCTAATGACACAAATGCATAAAGAATTATTCCTAGACAAACTATGACAAACACTTAGCACAATGCATAAAAAAATGCTCAAAACCACCTAAATCCTCTACCTCGCTCAACCAAACCACCTTTGCCCATGCTAAACATTTTAAAATCACACATCGAAGACACAAAAATCAGAATTTAATGGCCCAAGGCCGACCACATGCTTGAAGGATGCAAAGGCTTTCATTTTTTTGTCATATTCTTTCATTTCTCTTTCATTTCTCCTTCTTTTCTCTCACTTCCCTCTCATTTTCTCTCTCCATTTCGATTTTAGCTGAGTTCTCTACCTCCATAGCTTATCTTCTTCACACCATAGCTAAACAAAGCAAGCCACAAGCAAAGGACCTCAACCGAGCTAGCTAGGAAGTGAAAATCACACATACATGTGCATTGAAGACTTCTATTCAGCCTAGGTAAGCTTCTTGGTATCCATTTCTTTTCTTCATGTTCTAACCTCATGCATGTGCTAAGAGATTGATCACTAAGCTAGGAAAAATAGAGAGAAGCTAGTTGGGATTTCGGCTAGGCAAAGGAGAGGAAGAAAAATTGTGCTTCAACAAAGCTTTTGTGCATCTTTGTGGTTGATTGCTAAGGTGAGGGCTAAAACCTTTTGAAAACTCTTCAAAAATTCACATGCATGCTCATAAATGTATGTCTTTGCTTCTGTACTTGAGTTATATGTTTGTTCATAAGCTTAAACAACCATGCATGGCAAGATCTTGGCTTGAAAGTGATGCTAGGTGAAGTCGGATTGTTGACAGCTCTCTGAGCAGTCTGTTTTGAGGTAAGTTTAGCTAGGCAAATGATGTTGAAAATGCTTGAAAATTGCTAGGTGACTAGTTTGGACAGTTTTGAACATTTTTCCCAGAAATAGGCCGAAGTAATTTTGACTCTAAGGTCCTCAAAATGGCAAATCTTTAAAATGTGTCCAAATCTGGAATTCTGGAAAAATGAAGCAGGTTTTGGCAGATGCACTGACCTTGTGGAATTAACCATATTTGACTTAGTAAATGATGTCCAAAATGCATGAAATTTGGTGTTCTGCTATATTTTTCAGTTCTGGATAATTTTGTCAGAAATGGACCAAGGCTAAATCTGACCCTAAGGACCTCAAAAACGTCAATTACTGAAAAGTGTCCAAATCTGGACAGTTTTGTGCTATTCCACTGTTTCGGCTATATCTAATGATCCCGAACTCCAATTGATGCAAGGTTTGTTTCTGATTTTAGTTAACTTCTTAAGATTTAATTTGACATCTTATTCACTGGATTTGGATATTGTTTGATTATCCTATTGATTGTGAGAAAACAGCCTATTGCAGTAAGGGTTTCATTTAGTTATATGCTTGGAAAATTGTTGTAACCTCTCTTGTGGTACTAATTGCTTGGAATTGTGGTGTTGGCATGTTGTGTGGACTGTTTTGAGTACTTGAAGATGTTTGAATTGAATGATGCATGACTTGAGAATGATTTTGAGTTGACTTAGGGTTTAATCACACGATTAAGCATGAAATGGAAACCCTAATGACTAGGTAGTCTTGCTAAGTGTTGATCATTTGGATATTGTGTGGAAATTATATGCTGAGTGGGCTGCCCGTAAATGTCTTATAACTTCAAATGTGATTTTGACCATTGCATGTTGACAAATAAGCTTTTCTTGCACCCGAACCCATGTTGATGTCATTGCATGTTGAATAATCTTATCACTTGATTACGTGGACTTCGAAATGAGTTATATGGCTTGACTTGCATGTGTTACATGGCTCCCTGTTTAATGTTCATATGGCTCTATATGCCTTTCAAGTGAAATTACTTGTTTTATCGTGCCTCGTTTGATTACTTGACAATGTGCGATCTTATAACTGCTCGGAGGCAACCTACTTTGTTGTCCTCCTGATGTGATATGTTAAATGTTATAAATATGCATTGCATATGAGGTTGCAACCTTTCATTGTGGCATGGTAGCGTTTCACGAACACCGGGCGGCATAGGGCTTACCGGTGCTCCCGTGACTACCATGGTCCAATTCCCTCTCTCGCTTGGCATTCCACCCTTGGAGAGTTGGGTCGTAGGTTTCGGGGTACATCCGGAGTACACCCAATTGGGAGCAATAAGTGGATTATTGAAGTCGGCCGCAACAATTGTATCAAAATTGAAATTGAGAGCAACTGCTCACCGTATCCTTGAAATGATTGGTAAATGTATCTGTTACTTGATTTATTTCATATATTTGCGTACCTTATTATTTGTAATACGTGACATGTTCCCAAAAAGAGTTTTCATAAATTGAACCGGAAAATGAGTTTCAAAACGTATTTCTCGTTTCCCCCTCGCTGAGTTCATAAGGACTCACCTTCTTTTTCATCACAGGTGAAGAAGAACAGGTACAGGTACCCGAGGACAATGTGCCTAACGATAAACCCCTGGAGTGATTGCCTGTCATTGTTTGCTTTGCTTGAATGTGGCTACTTGTGAACTTTGTGCTACTTGAAGACTATTTATTTTATGTTGCTTGTTATTTCTAGTGTAAAAGACCCCCATTGTAATTTGGGGTCTAATTTTGGTTTGTACTTATATTAAGTAGACCGATGCTAGACATGACATTACTATGACCATTTTTGCTTTTATTACCGCTAGTATCTATCATAGGTTATGACGCTTAGTTAAGGACTAAGTAAATGAACTTATCCATTCTTAACAGGTACTCGCTATTAAGCTAAGATCAACAGGTATATTTTGTAACGAGGACAACCAAATAGACGAGACATAGTATCATGCTAGGTTATAAATCAAACGAGACATCAAGATAACCAATAGGCATTTCAATTGATGATAAATAACAAACTTAGTTGGAAATGAACTTGAGATAGTAAATTTTGAGGCGTTTAGAGAATTAGGATAAACCAAAGAGCCCAATTACAGCCATTATGCTGCCGATTTTCCAGAAAAACTTTGGAGTTTAGACTAAATCATTAGGTGTTAAATCTTCATAAACAGCTAAGCACGTGATATTACTTGAATGTTTAGTTCACACCCTAGTCTAACCTTATAGGCCGGGTTGGGGCGTGACATCCATCGCAAAGGTGCCCATAACTTTTGATTCGCAATAAGTTACGCAGCGCATAGCATACCGTTGAAAAGCTCTCCGAGAGCTCTAAGACAGGGGCAGCAAGCTTGCTGGGCTGTGCTTGTTTTCAAAGCCTAAAATCGAATGTTTTCATCAGTTTCTAGACACTTTGTTTCTTTTGCGTTGTTTTTCCGTCCCGGATCGTACGTCGTGAGCCACGAAATGGACGACAACCTAATCCATCACATTTCTCTTACCGAATCCCACGGCACCTTGGGCAAGACAACTTTGTTTCACGAAGAGGCTAGGCCCGCAAACCGAGGGCGTGGGGCTTTGGACCAAGTCTCCGTCTTTCCGATGCCCATAACTTTTGATCCGTAAGCAGTTACATGGCGCACAACATACCGTTGTAAAGCTCTCCGAGAGCTCTACGATAGAGGCAGCAAGCCTATCGGCTGCGCCTATTTTTGGAGCCCAAAATCAAAGGTTTTCATCAGTTTTGGGACACTTTTCTTATTTTGCGCTGTTTTTCTATCCCAGATCGTATGTCGTGAGCCGCGAAATGGACGACAACCTAATCCATCATATTTTTATTATTGAATCCCATGGCACCATGGGCAAGACAACTTCGCTTCACGTAGAGGTTGGGCCTGCAAACCGGGGGCGTGGGGCTTGGGACCAAGTCTCTGTTGCTCCGGTGCCCATAACTTTTGATTCGTAAGGAGTTACGCGGCGCACAACATACCGTTGGAAAGCTCTTTGAGAGCTCTACGACGGGGGCAGCAAGCCTGCTAGGTTGTGCCTATTTTCATAGCCTAAAATCAAACTTTTCCATCAGTTTCGGGATACTTTTCTTCTGTTGCGCTGTTTTTTTATCCTAGATCGTACGTCGTGAGCCGCGAAAAGGACAAAATCCTAATCCATCGCATTTCTATTGCCGAATCCCATGGCACCTTGGGAAGACAACTTCGCTTTGACGTAGAGGCTGGGCCCGCAAACTGAGCGCATGGGGCATGGAACCAATTCTCCGTCGCTCCGGTGCCCATAACTTTTGATTAGTAAGGAGTTACGTGGCGCACAATATACAGTTGGAAAGCTCTTCGAGAGCTCTACGATTGGGGCAGCAAGCCTGCTCGGCTGCGCCTCTTTTCGGAAACCAAAATCAAACATTTTTATCAATTTCGGGACACTTTTCTTCTATTGTGCTATTTTTTCGTCCCGGATCGTACGTCGTGAGCCGCGAAAAAGACGACAACCTGATCCATCATATTTCTATTATCGAATCCCAAGGCACCTTGGGCAAGACAACTTCGCTTCACGTAGAGGCTGGGCCCGCACACCGATGGCGTGGGGCTTGGGACCAGGTCTCCGCCACTCCGGTTCCTATAATTTTTTATCCGTAAGGAGTTACGCAGCGTACAGCATACCGTTGGAAAGAATTCCGAGAGCTCTACGACGGGGGCAACAAGCCTGCTCGGCTGCGCCTATTTTCAGGGCCCAAAATTGAACGTTTTCATCAATTTCGGGACACTTTTCTTCTTTTGCGCAGTTTTTCCATCCCGGCTCGTACGCCGTGAGCCACGAAAAAGACGAAAACCTAATCCATAACATTTCTATTACTGAATCCCATGGGACCTTGGGCAAGACAACTACACTTCACGTAGAGGCTGGGCCCGCAAACCGAAGGCGTGGGGCTTGGGACAAAGTCTCCGTCGCTCCGGTGACCATAACTTTTGATCCGTAAGGAGTTACGCGGCGCGAAGCAAACCGTTGGAAAGCTCTCCAAGTGCTCTACGACGTGGGCAGCAAGCCTGTTCGGCCGCTCTTGTTTTTGGAGCCCAAATTCAAACATATTCATCAGTTTTGGGACACTTTTATTCTTTTGCACTGTTTTTCCGTCCCGGATTGTACGTCGTGAGCCGCGAAAAGGACGACAACCTAATCCATCACATTTCTATTACTGAATCCCACAGCACCTTGGGCAAGACAACTTCGCTTCACGTAGAGGCTGGGCCCGCAAACTGAGGGCGTGGGGATTGGGATCAGGTCTCCGGCGCTCCGGTGCCCATAACTTTTGATCCGTAAGGAGTTACGAGGCGCACAACATACCGTTGGGAAGTTCTCCGAGAGCTCTACGACGAGGGCAACAAGCCAACTTAGCTGCACCTATTTTCGGAGTCCAAAATTGAACGTTTTCATCAGTTTTGGGACACTTTTCTTTTTTCCGCTGTTTTTTCGTCCCGGATCGTACGTCGTGAGCTGCGAAATGGACGACAACTTAATCCATCACATTTCTATTACTGAATCCCATGGCACCTTGGGCAAGACAACTTCGCTTCATAAAGAGGCTGGGTCTGCAATGCGAGGGTGTGGGGCTTGGGACCAGGTCTCCGTCGCAAAGGTACCCATAACTTTTGATTCGCAATGAGTTACGCGGCACACAACATACCGTTGAAAAGCTCTCTGAGAGCTCTAAGGCGGGGGCAGTAAGCTTGCTAGGCTGTGCCTGTTTTCAGGGTCTAAAATCGAACGTTTTCATCAGTTTCTGGACACTTTGCTTCTTTTGCGCTGTTTTTCCGTCCCGGAACGTACGTCATGAGCCACGAAAAGGACAACAACCTAATCCATCACATTTCTCTTACCGAATCCCATGGCACCTAGGGCAAGACAACTTCGTTTCACGTAGAGGCTGGGCCCGCAAACCGAGGGTGTGGGGCTTTGGACCAAGTCTCCGTCTCTCCGATGCCCACAACTTTTGATCCGTAAGGAATTACATGGCACACAGCATACCATTGGAAAGCTCTCCGAGACCTCTACGATAAAGGCAACAAGCCTGCTTGACTGCGCCTATTTTTGGAGCCCAAAATCAAACATTTTCATCAGTTTCAGGACACTTTTCTTATTTTGCGCTGTTTTTCTGTCCGGGATCGTACGTCATGAGCCGCGAAATGGACGATAACCTAATCCATCACATTTCTATTATTGAATCCCATGGCACCTTGGGGAAGACAACTTCGCTTTGACGTAGAGGCTGGGCCCGTAAACTGAGCACGTGGGGCATGGGACCAACTCACCGTCGCTCTGGTGCCATAACTTTTGATCTGTAAGGAGTTACGCGGCGCACAACATACAGTTGGAAAGCTCTCCGAGAGCTCTACGACTGGGGTAGCAAGCCTGGTCGGCTACAACTCAGAAACCAAAATCGAACGTTTTCATCAATTTTGGGACACTTTCCTTCTGTTGCTCTATTTTTTCGTCCCGGATCGTACGTCGTGAGCCGCGAAAAGGATGACAACCTAATCCATCATATTTCTATTATCGAATCCCATGGCACCTTGGGCAAGACAGCTTCGCTTCACATAGAGGCTGGGCCCGCACACTGATGGCGTGGGGCTTGGGACTAGGTCTCCGCCACTCCGGTTCCTATAATTTTTGATCCGTAAGGAGTTACGCGGCGCACAGCATACCGTTGGAAAGAATTCCGAGAGCTCTATGACGGGGGAAACAAGCCTGCTCAGCTGCGCCTGTTTTTAGGGCCCAAAATCAAACGTTTTCATCAGTTTTGGAACACTTTTCTTCTTTTGCACAGTTTTTCCATCCCGGCTCGTACGCCGTGGGCCACGAACAAGACGAGAACCTAATCCATAACATTTCTATTACTGAATCCCATGGCACCATGGGCAAGACAACTACACTTCATGTAGAGGCTGGGCCCGCAAACCGAACGTGTGGGGCTTGGGACAAAGTCTCTGTCGCTCCTGTGACCATAACTTTTGATCCGTAAGGAGTTACATGACGCGAAGCATACCGTTGGAAAGCCCTCCGAGAGCTCTACGACATGGGTAGCAAGCCTGTTCGGCTGCTCTTATTTTTGGAGCCCAAATTCATACATGTTCATCAGTTTCAGGACACTTTTATTCTTTTGCGCTGTTTTTCTGTCTCGGATCGTAGGTCGTGAGCCGTGAAAAGGATGACAACCTAATACATCACATTTTTGTTACTAAATCCCATGGCACCTTGGGCAAGACAACTTCACTAAACGTAGAGGTTGGGCTCGCCAATCGAGGGCGTAGGGCTTGGGACTAGGCCTCCGTCGCTCTGGTGCCCATAACTTTTGATCCGTAAAGAGTTACGCGACACACAACATTCCGTTGGAAAGCTCTTCGAGAGCTCTACGACAAGCGTAGCTAGCCTGCTCGGCTGCGCCTATTTTCGGTGAACAAAATTGAACGTTTTCATCAGTTTCGGGACACTTTTCTTCTTTTGCGCTATTTTTCCATCCCGGATCGTACGTTGTGAGCCGCAAAAAGGACGACAACCCAATCCATCACATTTCTATTACCGAATCCCACGACACCTTGGGCAAGACAACTTCGCTTCACGTAAAGGCTGGGCCCGCAAATCGAGGGCGTGGGGATTGGGACCAAGTCTCCGTCTCTTCGATGCCCATAACTTTTGATCCGTATGGAGTTACACGGCGCATACCATACCATTGGAAAGCTCTCCGAGAGTTGTACGACGTAGGCAGCAAGTCTACTAGGCTGTGCCTACTTTTGGAGCCCAAAATCGAAGGTTTTCATCAGTTTCGGGATACTTTTCTTCTTTTGTGCTATTTTTTAGCCCGGATCGTACGTTGTGAGCCACAAAAAGGATGACAACCTAATCCATCACATTTTTATTACTGAATCCAATGGCACCTTAGGCAAGACTACTTTGCTTCACGTAAAGGCTGGGCCCGCATAGTAATGGTGTGGGGCTTGGGACCAGGTCTCCGCCACTCCGGTTCTTATAATTATTAATCCGTAAGGAGTTACGCGGCGCACAGCATACCGTTGGAAAGAATTCCGAGAGCTCTACGACCAGGGCAACAAGCTTGCTTGGCTGCGCCTGTTTTCAGGGTCCAAAATCAAACGTTTTCATCAGTTTCGTGAAATTTTTCTTCTTTTGCGCAGTTTTTCCATCCCGGCTCGTACGCTGTGAGCCACAAAAAAGACGAGAACCTAATCCATAACATTTATATTACTGAATCCCATGGCACCTTGGGTAAGACAACTACACTTCACGTAGAGGCTGGGCCCGCAAACCGAAGGCGTGGGGCTTGGGACAAAGTCTCCGTCGCTCCAGTGAACATAACTTTTGATCCGTAAGGAGTTACGCGGCGCGAAGCATACCGTTGGAAAGCCCTCCTAGAGCTCTACGACGTGGGCAGCAAGCCTGTTTGGCTGCTTTTGTTGTCGGAGCCCAAATTCAAACATGTTCATCAGTTTCAAGACACTTTTATTCTTTTGCGCTGTTTTTCTTTCCCGGATCGTACGTCGTGAGCCGTGAAAAGGATGACAACCTAATACATCACATTTCTGTTACTGAATCCCATGGCACCTTGGGCAACACAACTTTGCTAAACATAGCGGTTGGGCCCACCAACAGGGGGCGTGGGGCTTGGAACTAGGTCTCCGTCGCTCCGGTGCCCATAACTTTTGATCCGTAAGGAGTTACGCGGCGCACAACATACCGTTGAAAAGCTCTCTGAGAACTCTACGACGAGGGTAGCTAGCCTGCTCGGCTGCGCTTATTTTCGGTGAACAAAATTGAATGTTTTCATCAGTTTCGGGACACTTTTCTTCTTTTGCGTTGTTTTTCCATCCCGGATCGTACGTCGTGAGCCATGAAAAGGATGACAACCCAATCCATCACATTTCTATTACCGAATCCCACGGCACCTTGCGCAAGACAACTCCGCTTCACGTAAAGGTTGGGCCCGCAAACCGAAGGCGTGGGACTTGGGACCAAGTCTCCGTCTCTTCGATGCCCATAACTTATGATCCGTATGGAGTTACATGGCGCACAGCATACCGTTGGAAAGCTCTCCGAGAGCTGTACGATGGGGGCAGCAAGTCTACTAGGCTGTGCCTATTTTTGGGGCCCAAAATCGAAGGTTTTTATCAGTTTCGGGATACTTTTCTTCTTTTGCGCTGTTTTTTAGCCCGGATCATACGTTGTAAGCCACAAAAAGGACGACAACCTAATCTATCACATTTTTATTACTGAATCCCACGGCACCTTGGGCAAGACTACTTCGCTTCACGTAGAGGCTGGGCCAGCAAACCGAGGGCGTGGGCCTTGGGACCAGTTCTCCGTCGCTCCGGTGCCCATAAATTTTGATCCGTAAGGTGTTACGCGGTGCACAGCATACCATTGGAAAGGTCTTCGAGAGCTCTACGACGAGAGCAGCAAGCCTGCTTTGCTGCACTTGTTTTCAGAGCCTAAAATTTTACATTTTCATTAGTTTCGGGATACTTTTCTTCTTTTGCGCTATTTTTTCATCCCGGATCGTATGTCGTAAGCCGTAAAAAGGACGATAACCAATCCTTGGGCAAGAAAACTTAGCTTTGACGTAGAGGCTGGGCCTGCAAACTGAAGGCGTGGTGCTTGGGACCAGGTCTCAATCGCTCCGGTGCCCATAAATTTTGATCCGTAAGGAGTTACGCGGTGCACAGTATACCGTTGGAAAGCTCTCCGAGAGCTCTACGATGGGGGAAGCTAGCCTGCTCGGTTGCGCTTATTTTCAAAGGCCAAAATTGAACGTTTTCATCAGTTTCGGGATACTTTTCTTCTTTTGCGCTATTTTTTTTATCCTGGAACGTACGTCGTGAGCGGCGAAAAGGATGACAACCTAATCCATCACATTTCTATTACTGAATCCCACGATACCTTGGGCAAGACAACTTCGCTTCACGTAGAGGTTTGGCCTGCAAACTGAGGGCGTGGGGCTTGGGACTAGGTCTCCGTCGCTCCGGTGCCCATAATTTTTGATACGTAAGGAGTTATGCGGCGCACAACTTACCATTGGAAAGCTCTCTAAGAGCTCTACGATGGGGGTAGCAACCCTGCTTTGCTGCGCCTGTTTTCAGAGCCTAAAATTGAACATTTTCATCAGTTTTGGGACACTTTTCTTCTTTTGCGCTATTTTTTTGTCCCGGATCGTACGTCGTGAGTGGTAAAAATGATGACAACCTAATCCATCACATTTCTATTACTAAATCCCATGACATCTTGGGCAACACAATTTCGCTTCATGTAGAGGTTGGGCCCGTAAACCGAGGGCGTGGGGCTTGGACCAGGTCTCCGTCGCTCCGGTGCCCATAACTTTTGATTTGTAAGGAGTTACGCGGTGCACAACATACCGTTGGAAAGGTCTCCAAGACCTCTACGAGGGAGGACGCAAGCCTGCTTGGTTGCGCCTATTTTCAGAGCCTAAAATCAAACGTTTTCATCAGTTTCGAGACACTTTTCTTCTTTTGCACTATTTTTTCGTCCCGGATCGTACGTCGTGAGCCGCGAAAAGGATGATAACCTAATCCCTTGGCAAGAAAACTTAGCTTTGAAGTTGAGGCTGGGCCAGCAAACCGAAGGCGTGGGGCATGGGACTAGGCCTCCATCGGTCCGGTGCCCATAACTTTTGATTCGTAAGGAGTTACGTGGCGCAAAGCATACCGTTGGAAAGTACTCCGAGAGCTCTACGACGGGGGCAGCAAGCCTGCTCGGCTGCACCTATTTTCAGAGGCCAAAATTGAATGTTTACATCAGTTTCGGGACACTTTTCTTCTTTTGCGCTGTTTTTTAATCCCGGATCGTACGTCATGAGCTGCGAAAAGGACGATAACCTAATCCTTGGGCAAGAAAACATAGCTTTGAAGTTGAGGTTGGGCCAACAAACCGAAGGCGTGGGGCATAGGACTAGGTCTCCATCGCTCCGGTGCCTATAACTTTTGATTTGTAAGGAGTTACGTGGCGCAAAGTATACCGTTGGAAAGTACTCCAAGAGCTCTACGACAGAGGTAGCATGCCTGCTCGGCTGCACCTATTTTCAGAGGCCAAAATCGAACGTTTTCATCAGTTTCAGGACACTTTTCATCTTTTGCGCTGTTTTTTTATCCTGGATCGTACGTCGTGAACGGCAAAAAGGACAACAACCCAATCTATCACATTTCTATTACCGAATCCCACGGTACCTTGGGCAAGACAACTTCGTTTCACGTAGAGGCTGGGCCCACAAAACGAGGGTGTGGGCCTTGGGACCAAGTCTCTGTCGCTCAGGTGCCCATAACTTTTGATACGTAAGGAGTTATGCGGCGCACAGCATACCGTTGGAAAGCTCTCTAAGAGCTATACGATGGGGGCAGCAAGCTTGCTCAGCTGCGTCTGTTTGTAGAGCCTAAAATTGAATGTTTTCATCAGTTTCGAGACACTTTTCTTCTTTTGAGCTATTGTTTCATCCCGGATCGTATGTCGTGAGCCGCAAAAAGGACGACAATCTAGTCCATCACATTTTTATTACTCAATCCCACGGCACCTTGGGCAAGACAACTTCTCTTTCACGTAGAGGCTGGGCCCGAAAACCTCGCGCGTGGGCTTAGGACCAAGTCTCCGTCGCTCTGGTGCCCATAACTTTCGATCCATAAGGAGTTACATGACTCACAGCATACCGTTGGAAAGCTCTCTAAGAGCTCTACGACATGGGCAGCAAGCTTGCTCGGCTACGTCTCTTTGTAGAGCCTAAAATCGAAAGTTTTCATCAGTTTCGGGATACTTTTCTTAATTTGCACTGTTTTTCCGTTCCGGATCGTACGTTGTGAGCCGCGAAAAGGACGACAAACTAATCCATCACATTTCTATTATCGAATCCCATGGCACCTTGGGCAAGACAACTTCACTTCACGTAAAGGCTGGGCCTGCAAACCGAGGGCGTGGGGCTTAGGACCAAATCTCCGTCTCTCCGGTGCCCATAACTTTTGATCTGTAAGGAGTTACACAGCGCACAGCATACCAATAGAAAGCTCTCCTAGAGCTCTACGACGGGGGCAGCAAGCCTGCTTGGCTGTACCTATTTTCAGATCCCACCATCGAAGGTTTTCATCAGTTTCGAAATACTTTTCTTCTTTTGCGCTGTTTTTCCATCCTGGATCGTACGTCGTGAGCCACAAAGAGGACAACAACCTAATACATCACATTGCTTTTACTAAATCCCACAGCACCTTGGGCAAGACAACTTCGCTACACGTAGAGGTTGGGGCCGCAAACTAAGGGCGTATGGCTTGGGACCAAGTCTCCGTCGCTCCGGTGCCCATAACTTTTGATTTGTAAGGAGTTACGCGACGCACATCATACCATTAGAAAGCTCTACGAGAGCTCTACGACGGGGACAACAAGACTGCTCTGCTGTGTCGGTTTTTAGTGTGAGGCCCGATCCTGAATAACGTGTCTTACCTCGATTCAAGTGCCTTCGGCAAAACTGTATAACAGACCTTGGATTACGTGCCTTGTCTTGGTTTTCATGCATGCCTTGTCATACGTGCATTGACCTAGAATTGTGTGCCCTAATCCTTGACTTATGTGCCCTGATTTCGATTTACGTGCGATATCTCGATTTGTGTGCACTAACCTTGAGTTACACGCCCTAACCTAGGTTTAAGAGTCGTACCTTGATTTACGTGTATTGCATTGAATTACGTGCCTTGCATTGGTTTATGTGCATTCACCTAGGGTTACGTGCATTTGCATTGGAATCCGTACATTTATCTTGAAGTACGTGCCTTACCTCATAGTTCGTGTCTACCTCTTGATTCGTGCCTCGTATTAATTTCTGTGTGTGTCTCGTAGTGCATGCCCTAGACCTAGGAAAGCATGCCCGCACGCTAATCAATAAAGAATCCTACACAAAGCATAAGACAATAAAATAATCCTACACAATCCACTAACCAATATTATATTTCTAATTCAAATTCTCTACAAAACCCACTAACTAATAAAATATTCTATCACGCTCAACTAACCAATAAACTATTATAAATCTACACTTATTATAATCCAAAATATACTAACTTGAATATGAAATTTCAGATTCTCCCTTGCATTACATGGCCAAAACAAGGCAATTTGATCAACTTTGCACAATTAAATTAAAGTATAGACATTCTATGACACATGCACTAAGCATAATGCATAAAAAATTCACCTACACCCTACCCAAGCATCTCATTTTTTACCCTCTCAATGCCATGCTACGTTTCAACTCAAAAAAAATGCTAAAGATGACATAAAATTCAGATTTGAAAGGCTCAAGGCCAACACACACACACACAAGCATCATTTCTCTCTCAAACTCTCTTTTTCCTCTCAAACTCTCCCATTCTCTCTCCATTTTCAACCAAGGCAGCCTTTGAGCTCCCAAGACTCCTCAAAAGCTCTCAAGGACTCTCTAAGACTCTCCCGAGCTCGGCCATAGCAAGCCATAGCAAGCAAACACGCAAGAAAGTCTCATACAAGCTCATAACTCATCATTTTCGGCCTAGGTAACGTTTTGATGGTTTTCTTCTATTTCTTTTTGTTCTAAACACATGCACACCTTATACACAAGCTAACTAAGCTAGGATTTAAGAGAAATCAAGATTTCTCTCGGCCGAGCAAGGAGAAAAGACTTTTTTGTGCATCTTCAAGAGCTTTGTGCATCCTCATCTATTGTCTTGCTAAGGTGAGGGCTAAAACCTCTTGAAAAGCTTTCAAAAACCTCATGCATGCCTTTAAATGTCTATCTTTACCTCTGTACTTGTGATATATGTGTGTTCATGAGCTTTTGTAAGCATGCATGGCAAGATTTTGGCTAGAATGTGAAGATAGGTGAAAATCGCGTATTGGACAGCTTTCTATCTTGTTGGTACGAGGTGATTTTGACCAGGTAAATGATGTTGAAAATGGGTGAAAATTGGTAGGTAATTAGTTTTTCCAGTTCTGAGCATTGTTCACAGAAATAGGCCAAAGATAATTTTGACCCTAAGGTCCTCAAAATGGCAAATTATCAAAATGTGTCGAAATCTGGAAAGTCTGGAAAAATGAAGCAGGTTTTGGCAGATTCACTGACCTTGTAGAACGAACCAGTTTTGACTTAGTAAATGATATCCAAAATGCATGAAATTTGGTGTGCAGCTATATTTTTCAGTTCTGGATATTTTTTTCAGAAATGGACTAAGGATAAATCTAACCCTAAGCCCTCAAAAACGACAAGCATTGAAATGTGTGCAAATCTGGACAGTTTTGTGTAGTCTCACTGTTTTGGCTATAACTCTTGAACCCGAACTCCAAATGATGCGAGGTTTGTTTCTGAATTTAGTTCACTCCTTAGGCTTTAATTTGAAATCTTGTTCACTGGAATTGGAGTTTTTTTGCTTGTCTCAATGATACAGTCCATTGCAGTGAGGGTTTCACCTAGTGATATGCTTAGAAAAATTATTGTAGCTTCTCTTGTTGCATTAAATGTTTTGGATTGTGGCATTTGGATGTTGTGTGGACTGTTTTGAATACTTGAGGGTGTTTGAATTAATCAATGCATGACTTGAGTTTAATTACGAGATGACTTGGGGCTTGATCGCACGGGTAAGCACGAATTGAAACCCTAGTGACTAGGTAAATTCGCTAAGTGTTGATCCTATGGATATCGTGTTTGATTATGTAATTAGTAGGCTGCCCGTAGTTGCCCTCATAGCCCTAAACATGATTTTGATGATTACATGTTGACAAGTAGGCCTTTCTTGCACCCGGTCCCACGTAGATGTCGTTGTATGTTGAATAATCTTATTAATTGATTACGTGAACTTCGAAATGAGTTATATGACTTAATTTACATGTGTTACATGGCTGCCCATTTAATATTCATATAACTCCATGTGCTTTTCAAGTGAAATTACTTGTCATATCATGCCTCGCTGTTTACTTGTCAATGTGCAATCTTATGACTGCTCGGAGGCGACCTACTTTGTTGTCCTCCTAATGTGATATATTAAATGTCATAAATGTGCATTGCATACAAGGTTGCAACCTTTCATTCTGGCGTGGTAGCGTTTCACGCACACCGGGCAGCATTGGGCTTGCCGGTGCAACCGTGACTACCATTGTCCAATTCCCTCTCTCACTTGGGGGGTAGACTTCCTCGGAGAGTTGGGTCGTAGGATTTCGGGGTACATCCGGAGTACACCCATTTGGCGTGATAAGTTGATGATTGAAGCCGGCTGTAACAACTCTTATCAGAATTGATCTTTAGAGCGAAAGCTCACCGTATCTTTTTCACTATGTGTTTAAGTACTCTCGCTTGGTTCCTAGAGGACCTCGGGGAGGAAAGACGGGTAAATGTGTCTAATTACATTTATATTATGTTATAAACTTACTTGTGTTATATGTCATGCTTTCAAAAAGGGTTTTTCATAAGTTTAACCGGAAAAGGATTTCAAAACATTATCTCTCGTTCCCCCTTGCTGAGTTGATAAGGACTTGCCCTCTTTTTTGTCACAGGTGTAGCAGATTTGGAACAAGTACCCGAAGTAAATGTGCTTGTTGATGATTCCTTGGAGTGACTACGTGCTTTTGTGCTTTGCCTGAAAGTGGTTGCTATATGGATGTTGTGTTTGATTGCAAACTATTCATGTTATTGATGTAAATGACCCCGTTGTAATTTGGGTCTAATTTTGGGATTGTACTATCTATAACCGGACGAACTTCTTATTTGGTTATTTGCTTTCATTATCTTGAATAGTAGCTATCGTAGGCAATTAAACCACTAGGTGAAAAATCAACTAAGTCAATTCTATCTAATTCCACTTAGGTGCTTATTTGTAAACTAAATAATAATAGGTACTTGCATAATAGGAAATTGATAAATAAACAGGACATAGTTATTATGCTAGGCTTATTAACAAAACGAGACTTTCAAGATAGACTGGTAGGCATATCGGTTGATGACAAAATAGGAGTCCTTAATGGAATTGGACTAATGATTGGAATAATCGAGGCGTTTAGAAATTATGTCAAACAAAAAGGTCCTAACTACAGTTGTTATGCTGCCAGTTTTTTCGAAGAATTGTTGGAGTTCTAGTCTAACGGATAAGCTTAACCTTCGTTAACCAATTATAATCGTAAAAGAACGTGAATGATTAGATCACACCCTAGTCTAACCTTCATAGGTCGGGTTGGGGGCGTGACACCTTATATTAGAATGGTATCAGAGCTTAGTTTGCTAACTAGGCATTAGTCGGGTTCAACTCTTAGACCATGGGTAGAAGCCCTAAAGTAATTATGATGTCTTGTTTATATGTGTTAATTTGTGCTAATGTGCTTTAATTGCTTTAAGTATTGAATATTATGTGCCTTTGTGGACCATATGTATTCTGTATCATGCACATCGACACGCCATCAATGATGCATGCATGCTTTTATACTCCTTCCTTGATACATGTGGATGTTATATAACCGTGAATGATTGTTTATACACATAGATAGTTAGGATTAGGACTTTCAGGGAAGTGAATTTGTGCAGGACGAACGAAAAGGCTCGGTTATAGATTTCTCGCATCTTCACAAGTACTCGATAGATCGTATGTATTATTGGATATGCATATATAAAATGCGTAGCACAGGTATAAATGTTGAGGTAAAGTTATCCCTTTATCTTTGGAATACCCATAACTATGATTAAGTTATTAATTTTATAGCCATAAAGTTCTTGATTCTGTTAAATCGTTCCTCTAATTGTGGTTCAAGAATAAATGTTAAGGACATACATAAGACATAAGAGTATACTATTGGACATGTGGAGTAATATATATATTTATATGCTTATAGTGGAAGTTGACTTTGAGGTTGCTTTGAATCCATTTCTCACATCTTAAAATTGGCTTGATAGACTATCTAAGAAGTTAGCAATATACTCGTACAATTGAATCATTACTTGATTGGAATTAAGCATTGATGAATCTGATATGGTGTATACTAGCAAGTTTCAAGTTCACTAAATGTTGAGATCATGACCTAGAAATTAAAAGGTGAATTCGTGGAAGTTGACGATAGTTACTTTTAGGGGTTAGATTATTAAGTCATGGATAGCGTATTTAAGTGACTTAACAATGGATAACCTCAAGACATGTAAGCAACTATGGAGACCGAGTTTAACAAGGTTGATGATTCTTTGGTATAACAAGATACAGAGATGTTGGAATTAAGGAATTCACGTAGCTAGAACTTGTGTTCGGAAGACTACACGTAAAATGTTAGGTCGAATAGAAGTGTAGGGTTTTGAATTATACATTAGATAACTAACATTGCTAAAGATCCTAAGTTGGATATTTGTGGTATTAAGAATCATGGTATTAATTTGATGCCCCTCGGATTTAGTTGTGATTATGCACACTTGTTGTTTGGATACCCTAGAGGATGTTAGAAAGCATATATCCCTAAGTAATACCGATGGACCTAGTATATAAACCATGGAAATGAGATTAAAGCATCCGGCTGCAAAGTGGAGTCATTAGGGTATAATTAGTAATCCTAAATAGCTAATAGTGAGTACGCATGATGATTCATGGTAAACCCTTGGACCTAAGGTCGATGAGTCTTGATGCTCTTAGCTAGTTGAACATGTGAATGAGAAAAGTAAGATTTCAAATAGTTAAGATAGAGATGAATTAGATCATGATGACCCAAGAAACTAATGTTAGACCACCGTATTTATATGCATCGTTTCACGTCTAGAAACTAGCTGTTGGTAGACTTCGAATCATGTTTGATTGAATAGAGGGTGAATCTTATAATGATAATTAAATGAGTGGTTGATTACTTTTGAAGTTCTATTAGATTATATTGTAGGATGACTTGTGGTTATAATTCTTATGATGACGTATCCATGAAGTTATTTCATGTAATAAGCTACTTAGATTAGTATGGTAAGTATCTTATAAGCTAGATCATTTCGGTACCCATTTATAGTCCTAAGACTATTGTTGTACAGTCGGTAACCTAGTGGCATTGATATCACTTACATGGCTATGAACCTAGCTTAGTAACACTAATGTTGAAGATATATTGGCAGGCATTAAGTGTTCGAAGGAATGACTAGATCGCTAAGTGAGTAGGACCACTGTCTTCTTAAGTATGACGTAACCTTGGATTGAGATGAGTGAAACTTATTTGAGGTTGAAACTATCCGTCTTAGGAGTTTTGGATAAGATTAAAAGAAATTCTGAAGCCTCGTGACTTGAAGATAGAGATTAGAATAAGGAAATAAATTGTGGATCACAAGCTAATGAAACTTACTTGTAAAAGTTGAACTAGTACCACATGATTAGTTTACCCAAGCAATTTCAATGGCAATTTGTTAGTGGTACTTAATAAACCTTAGAATTCGAGTTTAATGAGTCTCAACAGTCTTTCTCCTTGATTACGAGCGTGAAGGTTAACGAAGCTAGGAAAGGATGTTAGTGAATAGGAGCCTGTAACCGGGAGACTAATCATTAGAAGATTTACTAATCCAATGTACCTTCAAGATAAGAACTATGATACTACCGATAGATGACGACTTGTGATGGATTAGTTTGTTTGGTGAGTTCAACCTGAAAATAGGGTCGTATTGTGAAAATAATCCATAACATGTGTATGTCCTACGTGTTAACAATTTTGAAACTAGTTGGTAGGATATATAAATCGGATATAGACCTATCATCTTGAAATTGGTGTATGTCACCATAGGATCATGGTATTATTGTGATATTCCTTTTGAGGTATGAATGCGAGATTGATACAACATGAGTCATGATTTTGGAGTTATAGTTATATTGTTAGAATACCGGTGCAGCTTTGATTACCATGTTTGGAGATTCTAACCTTGATTAATGAACTTGACCTTAAGATCAAATGAAGAGAATAGAGTCGTTCAAAGGAAAGAACTATAAATGTAGAGGTCACACCGAACTAAATGATTGGAGAAACATAAGAAGTGAATTGGTTGTGGTAAGAGAGATCATAGAACACGGGACGAACCAGAGTGGGAAAAATAACAAAGGTTAGAATCCATCTAAATGACCTCAACAAGTAAGAATGAATTTTGGGGCGAAATTCTTTTAAGGAGGGGAGGATGTGAGGCCCGACCCTAAATAATGTGTCTTACCTCGATTTGCATGCCTTCGACCCAGAACTGTATGACCGACCTTGGATTACGTGCCCTGTCTTGGTTTTCATGCATGCCTTGACATACGTGCCTTGATCTAGAATTGTGTGCCCTAATCCTCGACTTACGTGCCCTGATTTCAATTTACGTGCGATACCTTGATTTGTGTGCACTAACCTTGAGTTGCACATCCTAACCTAGGTTTAAGAGTCGTACCTTGATTTACGTGCATTTCATTGAATTACGTGCCTTGCATTGGTTTATGTGCATTTACCTAGGGTTACGTGCATTTGCATTGGAATCCGTACATTTATCTTGAAGTACGTGCCTTACCTCGTAGTTCATGTGTACCTCGTGATTTGTGCACCATATTGATTTCTGTACGTGTCTCATAGTTCGTTCCCTAAACCTAGGAAAGCATGCCCGCACACTAATCAATAAAGAATCCTACACAAAACACAAGACAATAAAATAATCATACACAATCCACTAACCAATATTATATTCCTAATTCAAATTCTCTACAAAACCCACTAACTAATAAAATATTCTATCACACTCAACTAACCAATAAACTATTATAAACCTACACTTATTATAATCCAAAATATACTAACTTGAATCTGAAATTTCAAGGGAAATCAAGATATCTCTCGGCCAAGCAAGGAGAAAAGACGTTTTTGTGCATCTTCAAGAGCTTTGTGCATCCTCATCTATTGTCTTGCTAAGGTGAGGGCTAAAACCTCTTGAAAAGCTTTCAAAAACCTCATGCATGCCTTTAAATGTCTATATTTACCTCTGTACTTGTGATATATGTGTGTTCATGAGCTTTTGTAAGCATGCATGGCAAGATTTTGGCTAGAATGTGAAGATAGGTGAAAATCGCGTATTGGACAGCTTTCTGTCTTGTTGGTGCGAGGTGATTTAGACCAGGTAAACGATGTTGAAAATGTGTGAAAATTGGTAGATAACTATTTTTTCCAGTTCTGAGAATTTTTCACAGAAATAGGCCAAAGCTAATTTTGACTCTAAGATCCTCAAAATGGAAAATTATCAAAATGTGTCCAAATCTGAAAAGTCTGGAAAAATGAAGCAGGTTTTGGCAGATTCACTGACCTTGTAGCAAGAACCAGTTTTGACTTAGTAAATGATATCCAAAATGCATGAAATTTGGTGTGCAGCTATATTTTTCAGTTCTGGACATTTTTGTCAGAAATGGACTAAGGCTAAATCTAAACCTAAGGCCCTAAAAAATGACAAGCATTAAAATGTGTGCAAATCTGGACAGTTTTGTGTAGTCTCACAGTTTTGGCTATAACTCTTGAACCCGAACTCCAAATGATGCGAGGTTTGTTTCTGAATTTAGTTCACTCCTTAGGCTTTAATTTGAAATCTTTTTCACTGGAATTGAATTTTGTTTGCTTGTCTCAATGATTGTGAGAAAACAGTCCATTGCAGTGAGGGTTTCACCTAGTGATATGCTTAGAAAAATTATTGTAGCTTCTCTTGTTGCATTAAATGCTTGGGATTGTGGCATTTGGATATTGTGTGGACTGTTTTGAATACTTGAGGGTGTTTGAATTAATCAATGCATGACTTGAGTTTAATTACGAGATGACTTGGGGCTTGATCGCACGGGTAAGCACGAATTGAAACCCTAGTGACTAGGTAAATTCGCTAAGTGTTGATCCTATGGATATCGTGTTTGATTATATAATTAGTAGGCTGCCCGTAGTTACTCTCATAGCCCTAAACATGATTTTGATGATTACATGTTGACAAGTAGGCCTTTCTTGCACCCGGTCCAACGTAGATGTCGTTGCATGTTGAATAATCCTATTAATTGATTACGTGAACTTCGAAATGAGTTATATGACTTAATTTACATGCGTTACATGGCTGCCCATTTAATATTCATATAACTCCATGTACTTTTCAAGTGAAATTACTTGTCATATCGTGCCTCGCTGTTTACTTGTCAATGTGCAATCTTATGACTGCTCAGAGGCTACCTACTTTGTTGTCCTCCTAATGTGATATATTAAATGTCATAAATGTGCATTGCATACAAGGTTGCAACCTTTCATTCTTGCGTGGTAGCATTTCACGCACACCGGGCGGCATCGGGTTTGCCGGTGCAACCGTGACTACCATTGTCTAATTCCCTCTCTCGCTTGGGGGGTAGACTTCCTCGGAGAGTTGGGTCGTAGGATTTCGGGGTACATCCGGAGTACACCCATTTGGCGTGATAAGTGGATGATTGAAGCCGGCCGTAACAACTGTTATCAGAATTGATCTTTAGAGCGAAAGCTCACCGTATCCTTTTCACTATGTGTTTAAGTACTCTCGTTTGGTTCCTAGAGGACCTCGGCGAGGAAAGACGGGTAAATGTGTTCAATTACATTTATTTTATGTTATAAACTTACTTGTGTTATATGTCATGCTTTCAAAAAGGGTTTTTCATAAGTTTAACCGGAAAAGGATTTCAAAACATTATCTCTCGTTCCCCCTCGCTGAGTTGATAAGGACTCACCCTTTTTTTTGTCACAGGTATAGCAGATTTGGAAAAGTACCCGAAGTAAATGTGCTTGTTGATGATTCCTTGGAGCGACTACGTGCTTTTGTGCTTTGCCTGAAAGTGGTTGCTATATGGATGTTGTGTTTGATTGCAAACTGTTCATGTTATTGATGTAAATGACCCCGTTGTAATTTGGGTCTAATTTTGGGATTGTACTATCTATAACCGGATGAATTTCTTATTTGGTTATTTGCTTTCATTATCTTGAATAGTATCTATCGTAGGCAATTAAACCACTAGGTGAAAAATCAACTAAGTCAATTCTATCTAATTCCACTTAAGTGCTTATTTGTAAACTAAAGAATAATAGGTACTTGCATAATAGGAAATTGATAAATAAACGGGACATAGTTATCATGCTAGGCTTATTAACCAAACGAGACTTTCAAGATAGACTGGTAGGCATATCGGTTGATGACAAAATAGGAGTCCTTAATGGAATTGGATTAATGATTGGAATAATCGAGGCGTTTAGAAATTAGGTCAAACAAAAAGGTCCTAACTACAGATGTTATGCTGCCGGTTTTTCCGAAGAATTGTTGGAGTTCTAGTCTAACGGATAAGCTTAACCTTCGTTAACCAGTTATAATCGTAAAAGAACGTGAATGATTAGATCACACCCTAATCTAACATTCATAGGTCGGGTTGGGGGCATGACATTCAGAGCCCAAAATCGAACATTTTCATCAGTTTCGGGACACTTTTCTTCTTTTGCGTTGTTTTTTCGTCCCGGACCATAAGTCATGATACTATGTCTCGTTTGTTTGTTAATCCTCGTTACAAAAGTACCTGTTGATCTTAGCTTAACAATGGGTACCTGCTTAAGATTGGATAGGTTCATTTTACTTAGTCCTTACCTGATACTTCATAATCCTATGATAGATACTAACCAGTAACGATATCAAAACGACCATAGTAGTGTCTGTCTAGTTATTATTAGTACAAGCCAAAATTAGACCCTAAATTACAACGGGGGTCTTTTACATTACAAACATCAAGCAACATGAAAAGAAATACTCTTCAAGTAGCATAGTGTTCATAATGGCCATAATCAAGCAAAGCACATAGGACAGGCAATTATTCCAAGGAATCATCGTTAGGCACGTCGTCCTTGGGTACCTGTTCTTGATCTTCTTCACCTGAGATGATAAAAGAGGGTGAGTCCTTATGAACTCAGTAAGGGGGAACGAGAAATAGGTTTTGAAACTCATTTTCCGGTTCAACTTATGAAAACCCATTTTGCAAGCATGAATATATCACAAGTAAGTACAAAACATGATATAAAAGTAAAGGAACACAATTACCCGTCTTTCCTTCTCGAGATCCTCTAGGAACCAAGCGAAATTACTTATACACATAGTGAAAAGGATACGGTGAGCTTTTGCTCTCAGTTCATGTCAGTATCAGTTGTTGCGGCCGACTTCAAATCATCCCCTTATCACGCAAAATGGGTGTACTCCGGATGTACCCCGAAATCCTATGACCCAACTCTTCAAGGAAGTCTAGCCCCTCAGTGAGAGAGGAAATTGGACAATAGTAGTCACGGTTGCACCGGCAAGCCCGATGCCGCCCGGTGTGCGTGAACGCTACCACGCCAGAATGAAAGGTTTCAACCTTGTTTGCAATGCACATTTATGACATTTAATATATCACATTAGGAGGACAACAAAGTAAGTTTCCTCCGAGAAGTCATAAGATTGCACATTGACAAGTAAACAAGCGAGGCACGATAAGACAAGTAATTTCACTTGAAAGGCACATGGAGTTATATGAACATTAAACGGGCAGCCATGTAACACACGTAAATCAAGTCACATTACTCATTTCAAAGTTCACGTAATCAAATAATAAAATTATTCATCATGCAACGGCATCTACGTGGGACCGGGTGCAAGAATAGCCTACTTATCAACATGAAATCATCGAAATCATATTTAGGGCTACAAGGGAAACTACGGGCAGCCTACTAAACACATAATCCAACACAACATCCAAAGGATCAACACTTAGCAAATTCACCTAGTTACTAGTGTTCCAATTCGTGCTTACCCGTGCGATTAAGCACCAAGTCATCTCGAAATTAAACTCAAGCCACGCGTTGATTAGTTCATACACCCTCAAGTATTCAAAACAGTCCACACAACATCTCAATGCCACAATCCCAAGAATTTAATACAACGAGAGAAGCTACAATAATTTTTCTAAGCATATCACTAAGTGAAACCCTCACTGCAATGGACTGTTTTCTCACAATCATTAATACAAGCAAGCAATCTCCAATTCCTGTGAATAAGATGTCAAATTAAAGCTTAGGAAGTGATAAATTCAGAAACAAACCTCGCATCATTTGGAGTTCGGGTTCAATAGTTATAGCCAAAACAGTGAGACTGCACAAAACTGTCCAGATTTGTACACATTTCAATACTTGTCATTTTTTAGGGCCTTAGGGTCAGATTTAGCCTTAGTCCATTTCTGACAAAAATGTCCAGAACTTAAAAATATAGCTGTACACCAAATTTCATGCATTTTGGATGTCATTTACTAAGTCAAAACTGGTTCGTTCTACAAGGTCAGTGAATCTGCCAAAACCTGCTTCATTTTTTCAGACTTTCCAGATTTGGACACATTTTAATAATTTGCCATTTTTAGGACTTTAGAATCAAAATTAGCTTTGGCCTATTTCTGTGAAAAATGTTCATAACGGGCAAAAATAGTTACCTACCAATCTTCACGCATTTTTAACATCATTTACCTAGCCAAAATCACATCGCACCAACAAGGCAGAAAACTGTCCCATACATGATTTCATCCAACATCACATTTTAGCCAAATATCTTGCCATGCATGTTTATAAAAGCTCATGAACACACATATATCTCAAGTAAAGAAGTAAAGATAGACATTTAAGGGAATGCATGTGGGTTTTTGAAAGATTTTCAAGAAGTTTTAGCCCTCACCTTAGCAAAACAACAAGAAGATGCACAAGACTCTTGGCGAAGCACAAAGTTGACCTTTTTCCTTGCTTAGCCGAACACCACTCGATTTTTCTCAAATTTCCTAGATTAGTAACCAAGTTCTTAGTAGGTGCATGTGGTTAGAACAAGAAGAAAAGAAATGGAAGCTAGCAAACTCACCTAAGCCGAAATGGAGATTCAAAGAGCTTGCATGTGTGTTTCTTGCAACCTAGCTTGCTTAGTCGAGCTCCCTAGCTTCTTGCATGCCTTGATGAACCATGGAGTGATGAAGATAAGCTAAGGAGTGTAGAAACTCATCGAAGGCTGAGAGAGAGAGAGAGAAGGATGAGAGGGAGATAGAAGAATGAGAGGAAATGAGAGAAATGAAAGAAAAATAAAAGCTTTTGCAAGGTCTGAAGCATGTGTCGGCCTTGAGCTTTGCAATTTTAGATTTTTTTGTCTTCAAGGAGTATAATTTGAAGTGTTTAGCATAGGCAAGGAGCTTATGTTGAGATTGGTGGAGCTTGGTAGAGTTTTTGAGCTATTTTTTATTGCTTTGTGTCATTAGTTGTCATAGAATTGTCTAGGTTCAATTTGAATTATGCAAAGCAAGCACAAAGCACACAAGGTGGTCGGCCAAAGAGGTGTTCAAATCTGAATTTTTTTGTCTTGTTCAAGGCTTATTTTATTGTGTGTTTGGGATATGCAAAGAATAAATAATAAAGAATAAAGAATGTCTAGCTTTTGATGCAATTTCGTCTTCTAGTGCATTGACTTAGCATTTTAATATTAGTTAGTGGGATTTGTAGGATTAATTATTGATCTAGTGCTTCGTGTAAGATGCTTTCTTGATTAGCGTGAGGGCATGCTTTCCTAGGTCTAGTGCACACACTACAAGGTATCGCACGCAAATCGAGGTCAGGCCTCACATCCTCCCCTCCTTAAAAGAATTTCATCCCGAAATTCAATATTACCTTTGAAATAAAGCTGGATACTGTTGTTCCATCTGCTCTCGCCTTTCCCATGTTGCTTCTTCAACTCCATGATGATCCCACAACACTTTCACCATCAGTATAGATTTGTTGCGCAACTCCCGATCTTGTTAGTCTAGGATCCGAATGGGCTTCTCTTCATAAGACAAGTTCTCCTGAAGCTGCAACGGCTCTGGCTCCAAGATATGCGATGGATCAGGGTGATACTTCCGCAGCATCGAAACATGAAAGACGTTGTGAATATTAGAGAGTTTTTGGGGTAGTGCTAGGCGATACGCCAATTTGCCAACCTTCTCAATTATCTCAAATGGTCCTACAAATCTCGGGCTCAACTTTCCACCCTTGCCGTGTTTAATCAGTCCCCTCCGGGGTGATATCTTCAAGAACACTTTATCGCCAACCTCAAACTCTAGGCTTCGTCTCCGTCGGTCTGCATAACTTTTCTGCCTGCTTTGGGCGGTAAGCATCCGTTTCCGGATAAGGTGAATATTATCCACAGTCTTCATAAGTTCAGGTAAAAGGGTCGGGTCAAAAGTCTTCGTTTCACCTACCTCATCCTAGTAAATTAGGGATCGACACTTACGTCCATACAACGCCTCAAATGGGGCCATCCCGATGGTGGCCTGATAACTATTATTATAAGCAAACTCCGCTAGAGACAGATATTTCTCCCAACCTTTCCCGAAGTCTAAAACACACGCCCTCAGTATATCCTCCAGAATCTGAATAGTTATCTCCGATTGTCCATCAGTCTGAGGGTAATAAGCCGCGCTGAAACTCAACTTCGTTCCCAAAGCTTCTTGCAATATCTTCCAAAATCGGGAAGTAAAACGAGGATCCCTATCCGATACAATACTCACAGGCATCCCGTGCAATCTTACAATCTTCGCCACATACATATCTCCCAATTTCTCAGGACTATCCTCCTTGTTCATCAGTAAGAAGTGCGCTGACTTAGTCAATCTATCCACTATGACCCAAATGGTGTCATGACCCTTTTGTGACCTGGGCAAGTCCATAACAAAGTCCATAGTTATATGTTCCCATTTCCATTGAGGAATCTCCAACGGCTGAAGTAAACTTGTTGGTCGTTGATGTTTTGCTTTGACTCTCTGACAAGTCAAACACCGTGCCACAAACTCCGCAATTTCTTTCTTCATGTTATTCCACCAATAGTATTGCTTCAAATCACAGTACATCTTTGTTCCGCCGGGGTAAATAGTGTATCTTGAATTATGGGCTTCTTCAAGAATCTTCTTTTTCAGCTCTGGTTCATTAGGAACACAAATCAGATTCCTAAACCTCCAAATACCATCATCATGAAACTTGAAATCTGTATTGCTTTCTTTAATCTTCTAGAATTGTTGGTCCTTCTGTTGAGCCTCTCGTAATTCAGACAACAAGGTCGATTGAACTTGTGTAGTGGCAAAAAGTAACCCTTTCCGAGTCAATTGTGGTGTCCACAAAAATGCTTCCTCCAACAACTCCTGCACCTTGACTTCCAGTTTTGCCATGCTCGCTTTCCTACTTAAGGCATCTGCAACTACATTTGCTTTACCGGGCACATAATTGATTGTGCAGTTATAATCATCCAAAAGCTCCATCCACCGCCTTTGCCTCATGTTCAACTCTTTTTGTGAGAACAAGTATTTCAAGCTCTTGTGATCAGTAAACACCTCGAACTTGTTACCCCACAGATAGTGCCTCCATTTCTTGAGTGCAAACACAATAGCCGTTAACTCCAAATCATGCGTCAGGTAGTTCAATTCATACGGCTTCTATTTCCTAGAAGCATACGCAATCACTCTACCATTTTGCATCAACACACAACCTAGTCCTTCCTTTGAAGCATCGCTATAGATTACAAAACCTTGACTCCCTTCAGGCAATGCAAGAACAGGTGCGGTAGTCAATCTTTTCTTCAATTCTTGGAAGCTGTTCTCACACTTATCATCCCACACGAACTTTGTTTTCTTTTGAGTGAGCTTTGTAAGCGGTCCTGCAATCTTAGAGAAATCCTTCACGAACCTCTGATAATAGCCGGCTAGACCAAGAAAACTCCGAACCTCCGTAACATTCTCCGGCTTCTTCCAAGACATCACCGCTTCTATCTTTGCTGGATCTACTGCTATTCCCTCTTGGGATATGATATGCCCCAAAAATGCAATCTGTTGCAACCAAAATTCGCACTTGCTAAACTTTGCATACAATTGATGCTCTCGAAGTTTCTGCAGTACCAACCGCAGATGTTGTTCATGCTCAGCCTCTGATTTGGAGTATACCAAAATATCATCAATGAAGATCACCACAAATTGGTCCAAGTAGGGTTGAAACACCCTGTGCATCAAGTCCATAAAAGCTGCAGGGGCATTAGTTAGTCCAAATGGCATCACTACATATTCATAATGCCCATGTCTTGTCCTAAAAGCCATTTTAGGCACATCTTCCTTTTTGATCCGCAACTGATAGTACCCTGGCCTCAAGTCGAGTTTTGAATACACTTTGGCTTCTTGAAGTTGATCAAACAACTCGTCGATCAGTGGAAGTGGGTATTTATTCTTGACAGTCACTTGGTTTAATCCTCGGTAATTGATGCATAGCCTCAGCATTCAGTCTTTCTTCTTTACAAATAGAATTAGTGCACCCCACGGAGAAGAATTTGGTTGAACAAACCCCTTCTTCAACAATCCTTGCAATTGGTCCTTCAATTCTTGTAGCTCGGTTGGTGCCATACGATAAGGGGCTTTAGATATCGGCTGGGTGCTAGGCAGTAACTCTATAATGAACTCGATCTCCTGATTTGGGGGTAAACCGGGCAATTCTTCTGGAAACACATCCGCATAGTCTTTGATCACTGGCATCTCCTCCAACTTAGCTTTGTCCGACGGCTTGTTGATGAGGTAAGCTAAGTATCCACTACACCCTTTTTCTCAAGGACTTCACTACTTTTGTAGATGAAATGATGGAACTCCCGGTGAAATCTCTTCGACCCATGACTTCTAATATTGGTTGACTAGGTACCTGGAATGTTACAATCTTCATCCATAAATCTAGTTGGGCATGATGCTTTGCCAACCAGTCCATCCCTAATATGACCTCATAGTCTCGAAAAGGTAATACGATAAGATTGGCTGAGAATTTCCTATCCTTAATTTGGATTTTACATGCTTTACAAGCTGAGCTAGTAACAAGTTTAGAACCCATCGGAGTACCAACTTCTACTTCGTAAGGCAAACATACAACTCGTAGTTTCACACGTTTCACACATAAGGGAGTAATAAATGAATGAGTAGCACCCGGATCAATTAGCACCCTAACAGGTTGATTTAGTATGAAGAATATACCTTCAACAACAGTGGTCTCCTCTGGAAGCTCCTCGCACTCAATAGCATAAGCTCAAGCCTGAACTCTAGGAACTGGAGTTTTGCCACTACCAACTGGTTTAACCTAATTTTGTCCTGCTTGCCATTTAGGGCAATCCTTGATCTGATGCTGATCACTGCCACACCGCACACATCGTCCTGACTTCTTCCAGCACTAGGCCTCGGTATGCTCCTTCTTGTCACAGTAAGAACAATTGATAGACTGAGTAGTAGGTGAACTACCTGTGGATCCGCGGGTAGAAGAGGCTGATGGCACTTTAGTCGGGCCACGGTTATTCACTGGTCTGTTCTGGCTCTGGCCCTGATTACGACTTTGACTCTGGAATTTCCTCTGTTGACCTGAAGGCTAGTATGGTTTCTTGTTCGGCTGACTCGAACCGACTCTATCAAGTTTTCTCTTCTTAACTCGGGAAGCAGCAGCAAAGAGAGCATAATAGGTATCGAATTCATGCGAAGCCAACTGGTCCTAAATCTATGGCCTTAATCCCGTAGTAAATTTCCACATTTTCACCTCCGGAGTACTGACCATGTATTGAGCATAGCGGGACAGTCGGTCAAAACGAGCCTCGTACTGGGCCACCGTCATGTTACCCTGGTTCAAGTGCATGAATTCCCCAATCCGCCTCTGCTTGGAAATTGCAGGTACATATTTCTCCTTGAAGGCCTTAACGAAATTACCCCACAAGCGACAGGTATGATCAGTTTACCATAGTGCCTCCACAGTGTGCCACCAATGCTCAGCATCCCCGTGCAACAGAAACACAACAAACTCCACCTTTTCTTCATCAGTATAATCAAGTGGCCTGAAAATCCTCTCGATCTCAGACAGCCAAGCCTCTGCTTTCTCATCATCAGCTTCCCCGTGGAATTTGGACGAGCGAAAGTCAAGGAACTCCCTCATTCTGCTATGTCTCCCATGGTTACCATCATTCCTATTGTTGTTGTTGTTGTTGTTGTTGGCTTCACGTGCATCTTGATGCTCCATCACTCGTGACACGCGATCCATGGCATTCGCCATCATGTTAAACATAGATATGCCAAGATTAGTTTGATAAGCATCTCTGGTCTCTTGGGGTTCACTGCTCCTATTAGTAGTGCGGGTACTAGGGCCAGCCATTTATAGGCACAGATTACGATGCACAATTTATTGAAACACGACAAACTAGAATTTAATGCATAAGATATGCAACATAATATAGATACACAATTCTAGAAACAATTAAGGCATGTTAATCACATAAGCACATAGAACATAGAAGGCACAATTAACATTATCACACAATAACATATAGACAAGTCATCCTAATTATCTTAGGGCTCTACCCATGGTCCGAGAGTTAAACCCAGCTTAAGCAATCTAAGCTCTGATACCATTCTTCCTCTATGAGGTGTCACGTCCCAACCCGGACTATAAAGGTTAGACTAGGGTATGATCTAAACATTCAAGTCATGTCTCGTACTTAGTTGTTCATGAAAGTTTAACGCTTAATGTTTAGCCTAGACTCCACAATTTTTCAGGAAAACCGACAGCATAATGGCTGTAATTGGGCTCTTTAGTTTGACCTAATTCTCTAAACGCCTCAAATTTCATTTCCAACTAAGATTACTATTTACCATCAATTGAGACGCCTACTAGTTATCTCGATGTCTCGTTTGATTAATAACCTAGCATGATACTATGTCTCGTTTGTTTGTTAATCCTCGTTACAAAAGTACCTGTTGATCTTAGCTTAACAATGGGTACCTTCTTAAGATTGGATAGGTTCATTTTACTTAGTCCTTACCTGATACTTCATAATCCTATGATAGATACTAACCAGTAATGATAGCAAAATGACCATAGTAGTGTCTGTCTAATTATTATCAGTACAAGCCAAAATTAGACCCCAAATTACAACGGGGGTCTTTTACATTACAAACATCAAGCAACATGAAAAGAAATAGTCTTCAAGCAGCATAGTGTTCACAAAGGCCATAATCAAGCAAAACACATAGGACAGGCAATCATTCCAAGGAATCATCGTTAGGCACGTCGTCCTTGGGTACCTGTTCTTGATCTTCTTCACCTGAGATGATAAAAGAGGGTGAGTCCTTATGAACTCAACGAGGGGGAACGATAAATAGGTTTTGAAACTCATTTTCCGGTTCAACTTATGAAAAGCCATTTTGCAAGCATGAATATAGCACAAGTAAGTACATAACATGATATAAAAGTAAAGGAACACAATTACCCGTCTTTCCTCCCCAAGGTCCTCTAGGAACCAAGCAAAAGTACTTATACACATAGTGAAAAGGATACGGTGAGCTTTTGCTCTCAGTTAATGTCAGTATCAGTTGTTGCGGCCGACTTCAAATCATCCCCTTATCACGCCAAATGGGTGTACTCCGGATGTACCCCGAAATCCTACGACCCAACTCTCCGAGGAAGTCTAGCCCCCAAGCGAGAGAGGGAATTGGACAATGGTAGTCACGGTTGCACCGGCAAGCCCGATGCCGCCCGGTATGCGTGAACGCTACCACGCCAGAATGAAAGGTTGCAACCTTGTTTGCAATGCACATTTATGACATTTAATATATAACATTAGGAGGACAACAAAGTAGGTTTCCTTCGAGCAGTCATAAGATTGCACATTGACAAGTAAACAAGCGAGGCATGATAAGACAAGTAATTTCACTTGAAAGGCACATGGAGTTATATGAACATTAAACGGGCAGCCATGTAACACACGTAAATCAAGTCATATAACTCATTTCAAAGTTCACGTAATCAAATAATAAGATTATTCATCATGCAACGGCATCTACGTGGGACCGGGTGCAAGAATAGCCTACTTATCAACATGAAATCATCGAAATCATATTTAGGGCTACAAGGGCAACTACGGGCAGCCTACTAAACACATAATCCAACACAACATCCAAAGGATCAACACTTAGCAAATTCACCTAGTTACTAGGGTTCCAATTCGTGCTTACCCGTACGATTAAGCACCAAGTCATCTCGAAATCAAACTCAAGCCATGCGTTGATTAGTTCATACACCCTCAAGTATTCAAAACAATCTACACAACATCTCAATGCCACAATCCCAAGCATTTAATACAACGAGAGAAGCTACACTAATTTTTCTAAGCATATCACTAAGTGAAACCCTCACTGCAATGGACTGTATTCTCACAATCATTAAGACAAGCAAAAAATCTCCAATTCCTGTGAATAAGATATCAAATTAAATCTTAGGAAGTGAACTAAATTCAGAAACAAACCTCGCATCATTTGGAGTTCGGGTTCAATAGTTATAGCCAAAACAGTGAGACTGCACAAAACTGTCCAGATTTGCAGACATTTCAATACTTGTCGTTTTTGAGGGCCTTAGGGTCAGATTTAGCCTTAGTCCATTTGTGAAAAAAATGTCCAGAACTTAAAAATATAGCAGCACACGAAATTTCATGCATTTTGGATGTCATTTACTAAGTCAAAACTGGTTCGTTCTACAAGGTCAATGAATCTGCCAAAACCTGCTTCTTTTTTCCAGACTTTCCAGATTTGGACACATTTTAATAATTTGCCATTTTGAGGACCTTAGATTCAAAATTAGATTTGGCCTATTTCTGTAAATAATGTTCAGAACTGGCAAAAATAGTTACATACCAATCTTTACGCATTTTCAACATCATTTACCTAGCCAAAATCACATCGCACCAACAAGGCAGAAAACTGTCCCATACACGATTTCATCCAACATCACATTTTAGCCAAATATCTTGCCATGCATGTTTATAAAAGCTCATGAACACACATATATCTCAAGTACAGAAGTAAAGATAGACATTTAAGGGCATGCATGTGGGTTTTTGAAAGATTTTCAAGAAGTTTTAGCCCTCACCTTAGCAAAACAACAAGAAGATGCACAAGACTCTTGGCAAAGCACAAAGTTGACCTTTTTCCTTGCTTAGCCGAGACACAACTCGATTTTTCTCAAATTTCCTAGCTTAGTAACCAAGTTCTTAGTATCTGCATGTGGTTAGAACAAGAAGAAAAGAAATGGAAGCTAGCAAACTCACCTAAGCCGAAATGGAGATTCAAAGAGCTTGCATGTGTGTTTCTTGCAACCTAGCTTGCTTAGTCGAGCTCCCTAGCTTCTTGCATGCCTTGATGAACCATGGAGTGATGAAGATAAGCTAAGGAGTGTAGAAACTCAGCCAAGGCCGAGAGAGAGAGAGAGAAGGATGAGAGGGAGAGAGAAGAATGAGAGGAAATGAGAGAAATGAAAGAAAAATAAAAGCTTTTGCAAGGTTTGAAGCATGTGTCGGCCTTGAGCTTTGCAATTTTAGATTTTTGTGTCTTCAAGGAGTATAATTTGAAGTGTGTAGCAAGGGCAAGGAGCTTATGTCGAGATTGGTGGAGCTTGGTAGAGTTTTTGAGCTATTTTTTATTGTTTTGTGTCATTAGTTGTCATAGAATTGTCGAGGTTCAATTTGAATTATGCAAAGCAAGCACAAAGCACACAAGGTGGTCGACCAAAGAGGTGTTCAAATCTGAATTTTTTTGTCTTGTTCAAGACTTATTTTATTGTGTGTTTGGGATATGCAAAGAATAAAGAATAAAGAATGTCTAGCTTTTGGTGCAATTTCGTCTTCTAGTGCATTGACTTAGCATTTTAATATTAGTTAGTGGGATTTGTAGGATTAATTATTAATCTAGTACTTCGTGTAAGATGCTTTCTTGATTAGCGTGAGGGCACGCTTTTCTAGGTCTAGGGCACGCACTACGGGGTATCACACGCAAATCGAGGTCGGGCTTCACAGCACAACTGCACCTATTTTTGGAGCCCAAAATCAAAAGTTTTCATCAGTTTCAAGACACTTTTCTTCTTTTACGCTGTTTTTCAGTCCCAGATGGTACGTCATGAGCCACGAAAAAGACGACAACCTAATACCTCACATTTCTATTACTGAATCCCACGGTACCTTGGGCAAGACAACTTCGCTACACGTAGAGGCTGGGCCCGCAAACCGAGGGCATGGGACTTGGGACCAGGTCTCCGTCTCTCCGGTACCCATAACTTTTGATCCGTAAGGAGTTACGCGATGCACAACATACCGTTGGAAAGCACTTCTAGAGCTCTACGAAGGGGGGCAGCTTGCCTATTCTACTGCGCCAATTTTCAGAGCCCAAAATCGAACGTTTTCATCAGTTTTGGGACAATTTTCTTCTTTTGCGCTATTTTTTCGTCCCGGATCGTACGTCTTGAGCCGCGAAAAGGACGACTACATAATCCATCACATTTCTATTACCGAATCCCACGGCACCTTGGGCAAGACAAATTCGCTTCACGTATAGGCTGGGCCCGTAAACCGAGGGTGTGGGGCTTGGGACTAGGTCACCGTCGCTCCGGTGCCCATAACTTTTGATCCGTAAGGAGTTACGCAACGCACAACATACCGTTTGGAAGCTCTCCAAGATCTCTACGACGTGGGCAGCAAGTCTGCTCTATTGCGCCTGTTTTCATAGCCTAAAATCGAACATTTTCATCAGTTTTGGGACACTTTTCTACTTTTGCGGTATTTTTCGATCCCGGATCGTACGTCGTTAGCCGCGAAAATGATGACAACTTAATCCATCACATTTCTATTACTGAATCGCATGGTACCTTGGGCAAGGCAAATTCGCTTCACGTAGAGGCTGGGCCCGCAAACCGAGGGCGTGGGGCTTGAGACCAGGTCTCCATCGCTTCGGTGCCAATAACTTTTGATCCGTAAGGAGTTACGCGGCGCACAGCATACCGTTGGAAAGCACTCCTAGAGCTCTACGAAGAGGGGCAGCTTGCATGCTCTGCTGCGCCAGTTTTCAGAGCCCAAAATTGAACTTTTTCATCAGTTATGGGATACTTTTCTTCTTTTGCGCTATTTTTTCGTCCCGGATCGTATGTCATGAGCCGCGAAAAGGACGACAACGTAATACATCACATTTCTATTACTGAATCCTATGGCACCTTGGGCAAGACAAGTTCGGTTCACATATAGGCTGGGCCCACAAACCGAGGGCGTGGGTCTTTGGAATAGGTCACTGTCACTCCGGTGCCCATAACTTTTGATCCGTAAAGAGTTACGCGGCGCACAGCATACCGTTCGGAAGCTCTCCAAGAGCTCTACGATGTGGACAGCAAGCCCGCTCTGTTGCGCCTATTTTCAGAGCCTAAAATCGAATGTTTTCATCAGTTTTGGGACACTTTTCTTTTTTTGCACTATTTTTTCTGTCCCGGATCGTACGTCGTGAGCCGCAAAAAAGACGACAACCTAATACATTACATTTCTATTACTGAATCCCATGGCACCTTGGGCAAGACAACTTCACTTTGATGTAGAGTCTGGGATCGCAAACCGTGCGCGTGCGTTTGGTACTAGGTCTCCGTCGTTCCGGTGCCCATAACTTTTGATCCGTAAGGAGTTACGCGGCTTACAACATACTGTTGGAAAGCTCTCTGAGAGCTCTACGACAGGGGTAGCAAGCCTGCTTGGCTACGCTAGTTTTCGGATCGTAAAATCGAACGTTTTCTTCAATTTTAGGATACTTTTCTTCTTTTGCGCTTTTTTTTCATCCTGGATCGTACGTCATGAGCAGCGAAAAGGACGACAACGTAATACATCACATTTCTATTACGGAATCCCATGGCACCTTGGGAAAGACAACTTCGTTTCACGTAGAGGCTGGGCCCGCAAACCGAGGGCATAGTGCTTGGGACCAGGTCTCCGTCGCTCCGTTGCCCATAACTTTTGATCTGTAAGGAGTTACGCAACGCACAACATACCGTTGGAAAGCTCTCCGAGATCTCTACGACGGGCCAGCAAGCATGCTCGGTTGCGCCTATTTTTGGAGCCCAAAATCAAATGTTTTCATCAGTTTCGGGATACTTTTCTTCTTTTATGCTATTTTTTTGTCCCAGATCGTACATTGTGAGCCGCGAAAAAGATGACAACCTAATCCATCACATTTCTATTTTTGAATACCATGGCACCTTGGGCAAGAAAACTTAGCTTTGACGTAGAGGTTGGGCCCGCAAACTGAAGCCGTGGGGCTTGGGACCAGGTCTCCGTCGCTCTGGTGTCCTTAACTATTTATCTGTAAGGAGTTACGCGGTGCACAACATACCGTTGGAAAGCTCTCCGAGAGGCCTATGACGAGGGTAGCAAGCCTACTCGGCTGCGCCAATTTTCAGAGGCAAAAATCAAACATTTTCATCAATTTCGGGACACTTTTCTTCTTTTGCGCTATTTTTTCGTCTCGGATCGTACGTCGTGAGCCGCGAAAAGGACGACAACCTAACACATCACATTTCTATTACTGAATCCCACCGCACCTTGGGCAAGACAACTTGGCTTCACGTAGAGGCTGGGCCCACAAACCGAGGGCGTGGGGGCTTGGGACCTAGTCTCCTTCGCTCCGGTGCCTATAACTTTTGATCCGTAAAGAGTTATGCAGCCCACAGAATACCGTTGGAAAGCACTCCGAGAGCTCTACGATGGGGGCAGTTAGCATGTTCTGCTGTGCCTATTTTCAGAGCCCAAAATTGAACGTTTTCTTCATTTTTGGGACATTTTTCTTCTTTTGCGCTATTTTTTCGTCCCGAATCGTACGTCGCGAGATGCGAAATGGACGACAACCTAATACAAAATATTTCTATTGCTAAATCCCATGACACCTTGGCCAAGACAACTTCGCTTCACGTAGAGGCTGGGCGTGCAAACCGAGGGCGTGGGGCTTGGGTCTAGGTCACCGTCGCTCTGGTACCTATAACTTTTGATCCGTAAGGAGTTACGCGATGCACAGCATACCGTTTGGAAGCTCTCCAAGAGCTCTACGACATGGGCAGCAAGCCTGCTCTGTTGTGCCAATTTTCAGAGCCTAAAATTGAACGTTTTCATCAATTTTGGGATACTTTTCTCCTTTTGCGCTAATTTTCTGTCCCAGATCGTACGTTGTAAGCCACGAAAAGGACGACAACGTAATCCATCACTTTTCTATTTCTAAATCCCACAGTACCTTGGGCAAGGCAACTTCGCTTCAGGTAGAGGCTGGGCCCGCAAATCGAGGGCGTGGGACTTCGGACCAGGTCACCGTCGCTCCGGTGCCGATAACTTTTGATCTGTAAGGAGATACGTGGCGCACAGCATACCGTTCGGAAGCTCTCCAAGAGCTCTACAACGTGGGTAGCAAGCCTGCTCTGTTGCGCCTGTTTTTAGAGCCTAAAATTGAACGTTTTATCAGTTTTGGGACACTTTTCTTCTTTTGCGCTATTTTTTTATCCCGGATCGTACGTCGTGAGCCGCAAAAAGGACGACACCCTAACCCATTACATTTCTATTACTGAATCCCATGGCACCTTGGGTAAGACAACTTTGCTTTGACGTAGAGGCTGGGCCCGCAAACCGAGCGCGTGGGCTTGGGACCAAGTCACCGTCGCTCCGGTGCTCATAACTTTTGATTCGTATGGAGTTACGCGGCGCACAGCATACCGTTGGAAAGCTCTCCGAGAGCTCTACAACGGGGGTAGCAAGCCTGCCTAGCTGCACCTATTTTCAGAGCACAAAATCGAAGATTTTCATCAGTTTCGGGATACTTTTCTTCTTTTACACTGTTTTTTATTCCCGGATCGTACGTCATGAGCCGCGAAAAAGATGACAAACTAATACATCTCATTTCTATTATTGAATCCCACAGCACCTTGGGCAAGACAACTTCGGTACACGTAAAGGCTGGGCCCGAAACCTAGGGCGTAGGGCGTAGGGCTTGGGACAAGGTCTCCGTCGCTCTGATGCCCATAACTTTTGATCCGTAAGGAGTTACGCGGCGCATAGCATACCGTTGGAAAGATCTCCGAGAGCTCTAAGAAGGGGGCATTATGCCTGCTTAGCTGTGCCTGTTTTCATA
This sequence comes from Ehretia macrophylla, assembly GCA_037974665.1. Classification (NCBI taxonomy): domain Eukaryota; kingdom Viridiplantae; phylum Streptophyta; class Magnoliopsida; order Boraginales; family Ehretiaceae; genus Ehretia; species Ehretia macrophylla. The sequence goes on along the minus strand of CM075773.1, from coordinate 38,413,025 downwards.
GCCTAAAATTGAACATTTTTTTCAATTTTGGGACACTTTTCTTCTTTTGCGCTTTTTTCCATCCCGGATCATGCGTCGCGAGCCACGAAAAGGACGACAACCTAATCCATCACATTTCTATTACTGAATCCCACGACACCTTGGGCAAGACAACTTCGCTTCATGTAGAGGCTGGGCCCGCAAACTGAGGGCGTGGGGCTTAGGACCAGGTCTCTGTCGCTCAAGTGCCCATAACTTTTGATCCGTAAGGAGTTACGCGGCGTACAACATACCCTTAGAAAGCACTCTGAGAGCTTTACGACGGGGGCAGCTAGCCTGTTTGGCTGCACCTGTTTTCGAAGCCCAAAATTGAACATTTTCATCATTTTTGGGACACTTTTCTTCTTTTGTTCTGTTTTTTCATCCCGGATCGTACGTCGTGAGCCACGAAAAGGACGACAACCTAATACATCACATTTCTATTACTGAATCCCACGACACGTTGGGCAAGACAACTTCGCTTCACATAAAGGCTGGGCCCGCAAACCGAGGGTGTGGGGCTTGGGACCATGTCTCCGTCGCTCCGGTGCCCATAACTTTTGATTCGTAAGAAGTTACGTGGCGTATAGCATACCGTTGGAAAGCTCTCCAAGAGCTCTACAACGGGGTAGCAAGCCTGCTCGACTGCGCTTTTTTTTTCAGAGCCTAAAATGGAACAATTTTATTAGTTTCGGGATACTTTTCTTCTTCTGCGCTGTTTTTCCATCCCGGATCGTATGTCGTGAGCCGCGAAAAGGACGATAACCCAATCCATCACATTTCAATTACCGAATCCCACGACACCTTGGCAAAGACAACTTCGCTTCACGTAGATGCTGGGCTCGCAAACCGAGGGCGTGGGGATTGGGACCAAGTCTCCGTCGCTTCGGTGCCCATAACTTTGATTCGTAAGGAGTTACGCGGCGCATAGCATACCGTTGGAAAGCTCTCCGGGAGCTCTACGACGGTGGCAGCAAGCTTGATTAGCTGTACCTATTTTCAAAGCCAAAAATTGAACGTTTTCATCAGTTTCGAGATACTTTTCTTCTTTTGCGCCGTTTTTTCGTCCCGGATTGTACGTCGCGAGCCGCGAAAAGGACGATAACCTAATCCATCACATTTCTATTAACGAATCCCACGGTAGCTTGGGAAGACAAATTCGCTTCACGTAGAGGCTGCGCTGGCAAACCAAGGGCGTGGGGCTTGGGACAGGTCTCCATCGCTCCGGTGCCCATAACTTTTGATCTGTAAGGAGTAATGCGGCGCACAACATACCGTTGGAAAGTTCTCTGCGAGCTTTACGATGGGGGCTGTAGGCCTGCTGGGCTGCGCCTGTTTTCAGAGCCTAAAATTGAACATTTTCATCAGTTTCAGGATACTTTTCTTCTTTTGCGATATTTTTTTATCCCGGATCGTACGTCGTGAGCCGCGAAAATGACAACAACCTAATCCATCACATTTCTATTAACAAATCCCATGGCACCTTAGGCAAGACAACTTCGCTTTGACGTAGAGACTGGGCCCGCAAACCGAACATGTGGGCTTGGAACCAGGTCTCCGTCGTTCCGGTGCCCATAACTTTTGATCCGTAAGGAGTTACGTGGTGCACAGCACACCGTTGGAAAGCTCTCCGAGAGCTCTACGACGGAGGCAACAAGTTTGCTCAGCTGTAACTATTTTCAGAGCCCAAAATTGAACGTTTTCAACAGTTTCGGGACACTTTTCTTCTTTTGCGCTATTTTTTCGTCCCGGATCATATGTCGTGAGCGGCGAAAAGGACGATTACCTAATCCATCACATTTCTATTACCGAATCCCGCTGCACCTTGGGCAAGACAAGTTGGCCTTGACATAGAGGCTGGGCCCGCAAACCGAGCGCGTGGGCTTGGGACCAAGTCTCCGTCGCTCCAGTGCCCATAACTTTTAATCCGTAAGGCGTCACGCGACGTACAGCATACCGTTGGAAAGCTCTTCGAGAGCTCTACAACAGGGGCAGCAAGCTTGGTCAGTTGCGCCTGTTTTCAGAGCTCGAAATTGAACTTTTTCATCAGTTTCAGGATACTTTTATTCATTTATGCTATTTTTCTGTTTCAGATCGTACGTCGTTAGCCGCGAAAAGGACGACAACCTAATACATCACATTTCTATTACTGAATCCCACGACACCTTGGGCAAGACAACTTCGCTACATGTAGAGGTTGGGCCCGCAAACCGAGGGCGTAGGCCTAGAGACCAGGTCTCCGTCGCTTCGGTGCCCATAACTTTTGATCCGTAAGGAGTTATACGGCGCATAGCATACCATTGGAAAGCTCTCCGAGAGCTCTACGACGGGTGTATCATGCCTGCTCGGCTGCGCCTATTTTCAGTGTCTAAAATCGAACATTTTCATCAATCTCGGGACACTTTTCTTCTTTTGTGCTGTTTCTCTGTCCCGGATCGTACGTCGTGAACTGCAAAAAGGACGACAACCTAATCCATTAGATTTCTATTACCGAATCCCACAGTACCTTGGGCAAGACAACTTCGCTTCATATAGAGGTTGGGCCTACAAACCGAGTGCGTGGGGCTTGAGACTAGGTCTCCGTCGCTCTGGTGCCCATAACTTTTGATCTGTAAGGAGTTACACGGCGCACAACATACCGTTAGAAATCTCTCCAAGAGTTCTACAATAGGGGCAACAAGTCTGCTTAGCTGCACCTATTTTTGAAGCCCAAAATTGAACTTTTTCATCAGTCTTACCTCAATTTGTGTGCCTTAGACCCAGAACTGTGTGACCGACCTTGGATTACATACCCTGTCTTAATTTTTGTGCATGCCTCGTCATACGTGCCTTGACCTAGAATTGTGTGCCCTAATCCTCGACTTACGTGCCCTAACTTCAATTTACGTGCGATACCTTATTTCGTGTGCCCTGACCTTGAATTGTGTGTCTTAACCTTGATTTAAGTGCCATGCCTTGATTTACGTGTATTGCATTGAATTACGTGCCTTGCATTGGTTTACGTGCATTCACTTAGGGTTGCATGCATTTACCTTCGAATCTGTGCATTTGTCTTAAAGTGCGTGCCTGACCTCATAGTTCGTGTCTATCTCGTGATTCGTGCCCCATATTAATTTTTGTGCGTGTCTCGTAGTGCGTGCCCTAGACCTAAGAAAGCGTGCCCGCACGCTAATCAATAACGAATCCTATACAAAGCACAAGATAATAAAATAATTCTATACAATCCACTAACCAATATTATATTCCTAATTCAAATTCTCTACAAAACCCACTAACTAATAAAATATTCTATCACACTCAACTAACCAATAAACTATTATAAACCTACACTTATTATAATCCAAAATATACTAACTTGAATCTGAAATTTCAGATTCTCCCTTGCATTACATGGCCAAAACAAGGCAATTTGATCAACTTTGCACAAT